>OW028749.1:17500-2417500 GCA_932294355.1 Aporophyla lueneburgensis | reverse complement strand
TATGATATACTGAATCCACCCCATCAGTTTGAGGAGGGCTGTCCCTTACACCCAGTATACTATAGAACAAAAAGCTATTTTTTTTAGGTATACCCAGCAAGTTCTCAGACTTCACGTTTCATTAACAAAAATAATAAGGGTAAATATGTAGGAACGTCATGCTAAAATAAATGATCATAATACGTCACGGTACGGACACTAATCGATATAAGTAACCAAGTTCGTCAGATAAGTCACCGATAGACGATTTCGAAAATGAAAAATTATGAATAGAAAACAAACAGTTCGATTTTCAAATAACATGTTATAGTATCCAGACACTTCTCTGTTTTAGTTACTGTAAATATTTTTAAATGGCTGCTTAAAAAACGCTATCGCACCCGCTCCCGCTGCCTCTCATAACTCAAGCACCGCATGTTTTGTTGCGTCATCGATCATCTTCACCAACGCTTTTCGCTCGCCCCGCTCACGTCGAAAATTACTTACGGGACCTAACTACATCTCTACGTCGACAAAAAATAACGCCTCAAAAGAAAAAAATATAACACGTACGTAAGAAATTTCCTCGGAAAAACCCGATCGGTTTGACCTCGTTTCATAGTTCAATAGGTTTTGCATATAGCTTTGAGGAGATACTTAGTTCGAGTACTGCCTTTATGAGAAAAGCGCAGGAGGAGGGTGTAATTATTTGTGAGGGAGGTGCTCTAAAAAGTGGAATTAAATGGGAGTTTTGTTTGAGTTGCAGTTTAGCTGGTTTGGTTTAGCGATTGGAGTAGAAGTGAGGTGTGTTAATACAAATATGTTCTTATATTTGTGATAATTTAAGTGAACACTGAATTTTTGATACTGTTGATTTTGGGACTAATTATCTACATACTTTTTAGCCCTGCTAAAAGAAATATTTCCATCCACAAGCATAGCTTTCATAATGTTCCCACTGCCGGGACACAAACGTCCTATCCTGGTGAGGGAGTGGGCCGTAATCCACCACGCGAGTCCAGTGTGGGTTGTTGGATGTCACATGTCGTCTTTTTTTTAATCTAGAACTGATTTTGTCGCGGTATTATGTCCCTTCACCGTTTCAAGAGCACGAGTAATGAAAAAATTTACACAAAGTAAAGTAATATGGCAATCAAATGATAAATTCCACCTTTAGCAAACTGCAATAAGCTCTAAGTTATTTTAGGGCATTCCTTTACACCGATAAAAATAAATCAGATAAAGTCAGATGCGCTTCCCATTAATTAAGCCTTGTGACGAAATCACAAAAAAAAAAAACAAAAAACCAGAAAAAACCAGTAAACCAGTATCCTTCCAGTTAACTTCCCAACAAAAACTCACCAACATAACACATTTCCGAAGCACCTTGTTGGTGACGTCACTCCGTAACGCGTAAAATGAGGTAATGCAGGATACAAGACGGCATTATATTTATGAGGTACCGCATGAGGGAGAGACATCAACGATGACAGGGTGGAATAAAAAATGGAGAATGTGTGGGTATGAGAATTTTCATGCTTTCATCTTTGTTGGAAAAGGCAAAAAAAAGGATTTAGCGATGATTTCATTGTAATTTTTTGCAAAAATTAAAATTAAATGGTTTATTGATTGATATAGAGCAATCGTGGCGTATGTAACTTTTTTTTTTTTTTGAGGGACATCTTGTAGTTAACCTAAATAAAATTATTACTATTTAAACGGACAGTTTCCCGGTGATTTCTAGAAAGTTAATTTTAGACCTCTAGCCAGGAAATATATACTTAAAACTAAAGCGACTAAGACCTAACGGCAACCCCAGGTGGGGTACAGACCTCTGCTTTGGTAGTCACTGGTAGGGGGGCAGCAAGGGACAGGCTGGATCTGGGTTAAAATTATTTAGGGACTAATTTAAAACTACGGCGCAGCATCGCGGGCTGGCTCTTGCAAGGGTCGGGAGGGACTATTTAGTCGGCGTCGCGACGACGGACCTCGGCGGCGAGGTCGTTATGACGATTTGTGTTTGTGTATTCTACGAACTGTACTGGTTTCCTTTCTGCACTCCTGAAGGAGGGTAGTGGGGTCATCAGGAATGGAGAGCGCGTGCCGCGGACGGCGGATTTTACTAATGAGGGAAAGGGTGTAACTAGCTGCTTCGACAACCAGAGGGTTGCGGTGAGTTACGGCTCTATCGAAGAAACGCTTCGAACTGCGTTTCATAAACTGGCCTGTTAGTCTAGTGGTTAGTGACCCTGACTGCTAAGACTGAGGTCGTGGGTTCGATTCCCACCCAGGACAAATGTTTGTGTGATGAGCACAATCATTTGTTCCGTGTCTGGGTGTAATTTATCTATAATATGTATGTATTTAGAAATATATAAGTATGTTTATCAGTTGTCTGGTTACCATAGTACAGGCTCTGCCTAGTTTGGGATCAGACAACGATGTGTTGGTTGTCCAAAGATATTTGATTTATAAACTGTTGGATAGTCCGTTTGTGTCTTAATAGCAACAGCCTTATTATGGGAAAATCGATGGTTAAACTACGCTTGTCATGGTCGTCTTCTAGATGAGTGACCATTCATTACATATCGAAACCCCTCCGTGCCCCGGAAAGCACGTTAAGCCATTGGTCCCGTTTGTCATTCGTGAGTCTTTGATAGTTGATACCTGTAGTAAGAGGGCCAAAGTCTTACCACGAAGCAGCGTGTTACCCAGTAACTGGGTTGTGGAGGTCAGATAAGCAGTCGCTTCATGTAAAATACTGATGTTCAGCTGCATCTACTTAGACTGGAAGGCGACTCCAACATAGAAAAGTGTGGGCAGATTGACTGAAACTGCATGATTCTGCACACAATATTGTATTTGATTGGGCTATAACTACAGTAAAAGGTTGTCTGGGATATTTTTTCAGTATTATTGTTTCAATTACAAAAAAAATATTGTCTCAACTAATTCAAGAACTAACAGATGTGTTAAAGATGATTCTCTCATCAACTTCTTACTCAAGGCTTTAATCTATTCCCTGTTACCATGAAACTTTCTACCATCTAAAATAGTACAACTATGTCACAAAACAATAGCGTTTATACGTAACAATACGTTTACAACAGCCTGCCACGTAGGTTGTAGGAAAAATAATGAGCGGCGCGTCGAGTCGTCGAGTGATTTCAGGCGTAAGTCACCCGAGGTGATTAGTTCAGCTACAATACAGAGGTGGGTGTGTGTGATACGAGCTTTAGGAATGGTTAACTACGTGATTATTTTTAGACTATTTTCAATAGACTGAGCCAAGATGCTACTAGAAATGTTGTAACGGAAAAACCAAATTACACTTTTCCTGCTACTGAAGTTGAAATTAGAAAGACGTTTATCTATCGTGCCTGAAATGACCTGATAGACCAACGGGCAATATTTTTTGCAACAGCCACTTTTCGCGTCATTGTCTTGTAAATAGACTTCGTTTGTACCTATTGAACTGTTGGGAATCTAACTAACTCTGCGAAAGACGATTCCTCTCTAACCTCTCTAATTTTTTATTTGTTTACCAGGAAAGGTTTACATTTGTAAAAAGCACAGCACGAAACTAAACACTATACTATTGCCTATTGAATACAGTCCACTTTTATTTGCTCCAAGTGCTAACAATGGTCCTTCGAGCCGGATCACCTGCGCGTGCAAACCACGCGCAAGATGTGGTGGGTTCGATTCAAAACAGAACAGTTCTGAAACATGCTCGTGTGTAAATAATCCGTATGTGACCAGTCGTAAACATAAATATGTCTCACAAAGGCTGATTTTATGATCAAAAACCCGTTAAAAGAAAACCAGGTAGTTATGTTTCGTTGCATATGGTTATACAAGGAACTTACACAATAAGTCATTTAGACAGTATCCAGCCTACCCTTATGGAAAAAGGCGTGAGTTTACGTATTTAGATTTTTCTGCGATTTAAGATCTGAGCAGCTAAAATAATAAGCTTTGCTGAGGCGGAGTGCGTCTAATTGCACTCTCTCCGCGTCGGTGTAAATGAAATTGAGCAGAGTATCAGACTCCCAGAAATCAAAGGTGATCTCTCAGCCGTGTACATCAAACCAATGAACCGTATGTCAGGTATTGTTATATACTCCCTCCGCTCTTTTATTAGCTGTAACGAAATTCTTTACAAAGGTCACATCAGAAACACGAACCTCCTTTATTTCGTACCAATGAGGGTCGTAATAGTGTTACTCGAGCCTCAGCTGTAGCTATTATATACGAGCGATTTTAATCTTTATATGTTAATAGGTATAGGCGAGAATGGCGTGGGGTGGGGAGTTTTTGTTGGTACCAAGTTGGCAATTGAGAAGCACTTATCGTGTTATCGATCGGTGTAATGTGTAGGTTAAGTAATGCAGGTATTCATAAATATGAGGTTGTATGTGCTTAAAGTTTCATGTTAGGGGAAGGAAGTGGGGTAAATTATTATATTCAGGTTGGTTTTCCTAATAGAGTATGATAGTTTTCAAGAACAATACAGAACTCTTTTGAAACAGCTATTAGAGACTAATAAAGTTTGTTTTCACGTGTTTTATAAAATCTCGGTAAGAAGTATTTGGGCATTCATACTATGTCATCATCATCATCTGCCTAGCCTTTTTCCAACTATGTTGCGGTTGGCTTCCAGTCTAACCGGATGCAGCTTAGTACCAGTATTCTACATGGAGCGACTGCTTATCTGACCTCCACAAGCCAGTTACTGGGTAATACGATACCCCTTGGTAAGACTGGTTGTCAGATTTGCCGGCTTCTGACAACTCGTAACGACTACTATTCATACCTACTACGTATAATGTGTATTCAAGCACTTATCACAATTTTAATTGTCTTTATAAAACTGCGAATTAACATTTAAAAGGAATCTCTAGGGAGAATCGGAAGAAATAAATACAAATATATTGAGATTGAGGTTAATAGCCCAAAAATAATATCTTCTAGACGACACCATGCTTAACCAAAGCCTTTATGTATTTCCCCAACAAAGTATTCTTCCTAACCTTAATTCCTTTCAAGAAGGATTTAAGCAAAAAAAAAAAACA
Source organism: Aporophyla lueneburgensis (assembly GCA_932294355.1). NCBI lineage: Eukaryota > Metazoa > Arthropoda > Insecta > Lepidoptera > Noctuidae > Aporophyla > Aporophyla lueneburgensis. The sequence continues at coordinate 2,412,446 of OW028749.1, read as the reverse complement.
GAAAAAAAATCTCAATTCCCAAGAAATATTCTCATTTAATTTTTCTTCCACACACGAGAAATAGGTTTAATCTCCGAACGAAAAGATATATCCTAAAGAGAAACATTCAGCGATGTTTAATACAGAAAAGATCAAAGACTATCGATTAACATACATTTTTCCCATTTCAGGATCATTTTAGGGATATTTTACGTTTTTGTACATCAAAGGGTTCTTTATAATACACAGTAATATAATAAAAATCGGGTATATGTCTGTGTAAATGTCTATTTAATGCATGTAAGGGAAAACGTTGGAAAAATGACGTTTTCAGGAAATTGTCTGTCAGTTCGCGAAAGTCGGATACAAAAAAGTGTGGCGTTTTTTCGTATGTCGTTTTTTCCTTCATTTTTTTTTTTTGTGAAAACTGGTGTCCGTAAATGAATAATAAAATCCTCGGAATGATAATTTTTTAATGGAATGACAATATTTTGATAACTGTTAAATGTCGGATTTACCACACAATGCTGGACAACCAACGTTAAAATTCACTTTCAATAATGCTTTAGGTATTATTTTTTAATAAGTACTTCATCATCATCATTTCAGTCCAATAACGTCCACTGTTGGACTTAGGCCTCTACCAATTTGGGGGGATTTGTTATAATGGCCACACTTGGTAGGTAGGTTGGCGGTCGCAGTATGATGGTAAAATGCATAGAAAACGCTGTTGCCCATTCTCTAGTAAGTTCCTTTGTCGCCTCTTACGGGAAGAAATGGGATGGTGCTATTGTTTACGTCCGGCACCACATGCTTGTGGTTCTAATAAGTACTTACAATCTTATTATTATGTACGTGTAGTTGTAATCAAAGAAACGGAAAATAATACCAGCCTAATCATTCTTAATTTCGAGAATTTCATTGTTACGTCCTTTAATTACTATCTAAATTCTAACACACAATCAATAGATCACTTAGCAACTGGGTCATAAAAGAAAACCACAAATTCAAACTTAACTAAAAGCATTTATTTCAATTAAAACCATTTCTAGGCACATTTGAACTGTCAAAGAAGTTTGTTAGTTAGAAAGATGAAACTAGTTGCTCATTCTAAAGTAGTTTATTGGAGAAAAACTTTTTAACAAAAAATTAAACCGCCGAAAAACTGAAAAGCATAAAATAATAAACCTTAAAATTATGAGTCGGCGCTTTGAGTGATCCTTGTTCATTGATTTTTCAGCGCCGACTCCAAATTTTAAGGTTTATTATTTTATGCTTTTCAGTTTTTCGGCGGTTTAATTTTTTGTTAAAAAGTTTTTATTTTATGATTTTTTGTAGCTTTAATGTACTAATAATACTTGGCAAGGTATACCCTATCCAACAATAAAAGAATTATCAAAATCGGACTACTCTGTACAAAGTTATGCCTGTTTATACGTTACAATCAGTGAGTGAACAATCAATCATCCCCTGTTTTCCAACCCTTAGGGTTCGATTTTGTTTTCCAAATTTATATGGGACCACCTTGGGAGTATACCCTTTCCAATAGTAGAAGAATTGTCACATTCGGACCACTATGTAAAAAGTTGTGAGTGTCAGTGAGTGAACAATCAATCATCCCCTGTTTTCCAACCCTTAGGGTTCGATTTTGTTTTCCAAATTTATATGAGACCATTTTGGGAGTATACCCTTTCCAATAGAAGAAGAATTGTCACAATCGGACCACTATGTAACAAGTTATGCGTGTTTATACGTTACAATCAGTGAGTGAACAATCAATCATCCCCTGTTTTCCAACCCTTAGGATTCGATTTTGTTTTCCAAATTTATATGGGACCATTTTGGGAGTATACCCTTTCCAATAGAAGAAGAATTGTCACAATCGGACCACTATGTAAAAAGTTATGCGTGATCATACATAAAAAAAAAATATACGCGTCGAATTGAGAACCTCCTCCGTTTTTTTTCGTCGGTTGAAAAACGGACAGGAACTCGGTGGACAATCGAATAAATCTCTTGTGAAATGATTATGTATGATTTCTTTACAAAAGATATGCTAGATAAAGAAGTTATATAATATGAACAAAGAAGACATCATCATAATTTTAGCAGTAAGACGTCCACTGTTGGACATAGGTTCCCAATTTGAGTGGCGTTGCCATGCCAGCTTCGTATGGTAACGCCTCGAAATAGACCGACTCAACCCAAGTAAATTAGTTGCCAACCGAATGTTCCCCAGTTGAAACGGCATTGAACACTGAGCTGGCTGTACGACCATTCAGAGCAGAGTAAATAGTGCATCTAAACACTTACCTAATTGTAGTATTTTAGGGCTCATGATTAACTGTTAATAAACGTTTTTATTTTATTTAAACAATAACGATTTATTAATCAACCAAAACCAATCTATACTAATGATTATAAATACGAAAGTAACTCAGTCTGTCTGTTACAGACTCGATTCACAGATTTCAATCGATTTTGATCATTTTGACAATCGATTTTGTCGAGTGAACAGACTCGATTCACTCGACAAAATCGATTTTGATGAATTTAGTACGGGGTAAGTTTGAACCCCAAGAAAAGAAAAGGCTACTTTTTATCTCGAGACTTCGTCTGCGTCCACGGTATTTACGCGGACGAAGTCGCGGGCAAAGGCTAGTATAGTATATTATAATATCTACTTAATCTACGGAGTAATAGACTTCGTGCAACCGAACTAGGGCCATCTGTCGCTTGTTGCAATAAAAAATATTCTTAATTATTATTTTACAAGATAAATATAAATTAAAAAAAAATAGTGATCGCCCATTGGTCGAAATTCGACCGTACTTCATTTGAATAGAAATACATTATTAAATGAAAAAATATAGAAAATAATAAATATAAAAAAATAATATGGGTATATTTGACATTCAGTATAGGCAAATTGTTGACGCTGTACTACTGTGGAGAGGGTTCGCTGGCGGGATGGTGATGGCCAGGACCAGAACGTAGGTGTAATGAGTAAAGAATACTTCTTCAGGACTCTCTTTTTTATTTTCTTAATACTTCTTAACTGCTGGATATGGAACAATATGGAATGAATTATCACAGAAATTTGTTCTGTTTTTATAGAATTTTCCCTATTATTTTTAATTAGTTATGACGGTTCCAAATGTCAAAATTATAACCAGCCTGTACAATCTATGACCAGCCTGTACAATCGTGAGGCATACAACCTCTACAGTTTGCACACGACACTAAGTTTTGTATAGGAAACTTACTAATGCCAAACTTGACACTCCCCATAAAACCACAAAAAATATTTCTTATAAATCCAAACTAAATTCCTATTGTCGCTAATACAAATAATATTATAGACAAATAATCTCGATATGATCATAGATTTTAAAAATGAAATAGGTTATGTATATATAAAATTAATTTATTACCTATGGTTATACTTGACATTCAGTAAGACTATAGACACAAAATCAGGCTTACCAACTTAGGGGTTTTCCCAAATTTAGGGGGTAAATAAGAGGACTGAGATTTTTTAGGGGCGTTCCATTTTTAGGTGTATTCTCAGGGATTTTTTACCATCTTACATTTCTCATTGTGTTTTTGATTACAATAAAAGTATTAGCGACTTCTAGTACTGTTCCTCGATACTAAGAATGCAGAGTGAATGATTAACAAATGTCGCGTAATAAATATAGACAAATATTACTACTGTGTGCCGGTCTATGATTACTGAACATTCGTTGGTTATTTTCATTATAATTTGTTAGCAGATTTTTTTTTTGTATTTGTGGCAATTTTAGGGTTTTTTAACTTAAATTTTAGGGGTAAATATTTCTGGGTGTTGGTTACACTGCACAAAATAATAAAGACAGATTTGGACCATAAACAAAAGAATATCTATGCATGTGTGTATTAGATACACGGTAATGAACAGTAGTGTGTGTAACGCGTTATTTATTGAAAATAATGTATTTTAAAGCATAATTTAAAAAAAAATATTAGCATTCGTCACTTCTTCTCTGTATAAACTATAAGTGTGCGAAATTTCATACTCCTCCGTCCGCCCAATTTTTGTAAAAAGGGATCCAAAGTTTTCGCTTCACGTATTAATATATAGATATCCTGCTCGTTACTAAGCAAAAACCGTTGCACCGTTTTGTCTATTTTTTGTATACAAATGTTTGTAATAGTAAATACCTACAACATGAAAAATTGGAAAAATTACTTATATATTACTAAGTTCCGAAAAAACTTAATTCCTTTTTTTCATAATATTTATCATTTTAGTATCAGCTAGTTAAATAAATAAATAATCTTTCCTAAGTGTCATTATATCGTTATTACAGCGAATGTAAAGGGTAAAGTCCATTTCGTAATTAGCCCAGAAAATTTACGATTCAATGCGTCCGATATTCAGCGCTAATCGGTGAGACTGTACTTCATGATATTAGATAAGGGTCTAATTAAAAGCGGCAGCGGAATTAGTGTTGTTTGTAGAATGTGATGAAAAAGTTGATAAATATGCTGAATGTTCTGATTGTTTAAAATTTAGGTGTTGGTTCTTTAATTTTTTGAATGGCTTTCGTTCTAAATCTAAAGATCTAAAGCTGTTTTCAGTCTGTTTTGACGCACCCCAGTTTGAACATCTTTATTTCACGTGACTCCTAAATGTCTTTAAATTCATTGGTTATGAAGCAGTGCCCAAGGTAAAGAACGAATGAATGTGAAGACATGTGGAAATCTCTCTACATTTCTCTTAGTATATTTCTTTAAGCAACATGATCAGTCATATTATGTTCTCTATGCACTATTTCTTCCCAATAACATCAACTAGCTTTATAAAGTCATATTATCAATGATTAATTCACGTCAACTTAAGCCTGTATTCTGTCGCACAAACAGTATTTTCAACCTCCTATATACGGGGTAGCAAGGACACATTGTAGTTGATACTAAGACCATTAGGAGTTTGAAGCGATAAGCTGTTCAATAATTACGCTGACCGCTCATCGCTTAAACCGCTGACGGATTAAGCCACTAATTAGGAGCGATATTAAATGCACGAATAATCTCTGGATGCTAAAAGCGCATCCGGCTTTCGGGATACTTTATAGCGTTTCATTATGAAATAATTAAATTCACTTTTTAATAATCATATTACTTGTGTATACATAATTTATATTATCTGCGGTCAATGTATCACGATTCCGTTGAAATTGTAATTTTAATAACATTAATTTCACGTTCGAAAATCATTGTTTATCCTATTGTTGTAATAGTTGATATCGGTTATCGTAAAGAATAACAAAATGGATTTTGATTTGTTAAGTGTACAGTATTTCTTGAACGACGTTCCCAAAGACGTAAAAAGTCGCGGAGAGATTTCATGGTGGACTGGATTATCAACTCTCAGTCTTGAACCGAGCATTTAGAATCTAACAGAGTGCAACTCAGCACGTCGAAAAAAGAAGGAAAAGAGAGAAAATAAAATAAAGAAAAAAGTTTGTTTTCGGTAAACATGACGCACAGAAAGACCAGAAGTATACAAAACTAAAAAATAAGTTATGGGAAAACATTCGTCACATCCACGCAAAACGGCCATCACTCAGCATAATGCTGTGACCCTATGCGAGACATAGTCCCAGCGCTGGTTTTAAGTGACAGCCGGCGCTGACGTGATAACGTCGATCGGTACAGCAACAATCATTAAAAAACACTGCTGAGTTTTCCACTCTGTGCGTTAAGCAGTATGTTGAATATCCAGACTGCGATGAAATCCTGCTGCGATATTATTTCGTCCCTGCAAACGTGGAATACATTTGTTATCGCATCTAATATGTTTAAGCCTGAAAACCTAGACTTCGACCACTTTACAGAGGATACTAAAGATTGTTGTACATATAATTGGACGTAGTTAAGCAGAAAGGACTCAATCCACACCCAGTTACTTTCGAGAAATTGACGTTTGAAGTTCAAAAGGAATTTTTTTTCTGTGTAATATTAACACATTTTGTTTTTATGTTAAAGGTATATTAACATATTAAGAAAGACTAGTTAAGAACCAGAAATTTGATTTGTTTATCCTGAAAAAAAAAATAAGAAGTGCCATACCATTGGTTCTAAACTTTAAGTACCTATACGAAAAATAAAGCTATTTTAAGCTAGATCATTTTCACTTACCCGTAGCATGTAAAATTTGGATCAGTTTGCTGCACTTAACTAATTTTTGACCAAGTTGTGGATTGAGACTTTTCTGCTTAACTACGTCCAATTATAGTAAACTAGCTTTTGCCAGCGGCTTCGCCCGCGTGGAGGTCGGAAATTATCCCGCGGGAACATACTACCGGGATAAAAAGTAGCCTATGTCCTTTCTCAGGCTCTATACTATCTGTGTACCAAATTTCATTTAAATCGGTTCAGTAGTTTTAGCAGGAAAGCGAAACAGACAGACAGACAGACAGACAGACCGACAGACAGACAGACAGAGTTACTTTCGCATTTATAATATTAGTGCGGATAGTGCGGAAGTGCGGATTGTAAAAAGGGTTCGTGGTCAAGTACAAACAGTCCCCCCGGCCGACTGATCAGGTTAAGGTAAGCTTGCCGCGGGCAGTCCGTGGATATGTGACCAGTTTTGCATACCGAGAGCCCTTTGTGCTTCGGAAAGCACGTTAAGCTGTTATTTCCAGCTGTCATTTGTAGATCTTTGAATGCGTTACTGGTTTTCAGAAGCCCGAAAGTCTGACAACCAGTCTTACTAAAGAGTATCGTGATACGCAATAACTGGGTTACGGAGATCAAAGGGAGTCGTTCCACGTAAAATACTGGTATAAAGGTGGATCTGGTTAGATGGGAAGCTGGCCCAAAAATAGTTGAAGGATTGCTAGGACATATTACAAATGATAATAAAACAAAATCATAACTCGTAAAGTATAAGTGTCAATATCGCTAAAACTGAGGCAATAAAGCACTTTAAGAATATTAAAATCCCAAAAACTATTAAGGTAAAGAACACGCGAAACATTTCATGTTTTGCAAAGTAATAATAAATCGGTACTTCAGAAACTTTAACACATACATAAACTTAACAGCTTATGTGGAACTTAAACTGAATGCAAAACACGTACCCTGCATCATGCAACTAGTTAGTACCATCATAATATTAAACTGCTCCACTATATAAGCCGATAACCGCATAATTGTCAAAATATAAGCGTTTAGAGTTTTGCGAGGACATTAATTATTTCATGTTTCGTTATGTTCCGTCTGGTGCCAGACGTAAAGAATAGCACCATCCCATTTCTTCCCGTGGGTGTCGTAAAAGGCGACTAAGAGTCTTACTAAAGAATGGGCCGCAGCATTCTCGATGCATTTTACCACCATGCTGCAATCGCCAACCCGCCTGCCAAGCATAGCGTTTAAGGTAAACGACCCTAAATTGGGGAAGGCCTATGGCCAGCAATGGATGTTTTCAGCTGAATATGATGAATGAATTAATTGGGATAGGGGCAAGAAAATAAATTTCATTTTCAACCGACGAAAAAAAACGGAGGAGGTTCTCAATACGACGCCTATATATTTTTTTTTAATGTATGACCACGCATAACTTTTTACATAGTGGTCCGATTGTGACAATTCTTCTTCTATTAGAAAGGGTATACTCCCAAGGTGGACCACCTTGGGAGTATAAATTTTGAAAACAAAATCGAACCCTAAGGGTTGGAAAACAGGGGATGATTGATTGTTCACTCACTGATTGTAATGTATAACCACGCATAACTTTATACAGAGTAGTCCGATTTTTATAATTCTTTTTTTGTTGGATAGGGTATACCATGCTAAGTATTATTAGTACAGACGCCAGCACATCAACTTACCGCAATCTGTCAAATTTCTTTAATAGATTTTCAACCTTATATCACAAAAGTGGAAGGTTAATTTTCGATTGGTAAAATTTGACAGATTGGGGTAGCTTGACCTGCTGGCGTCTGTACATTAAAGTCACAAAAAATTGTAAAATAAAAACTTTTTAACAAAAAATATAACCGCCGAAAAACTGAAAAGATTTTTTGACTGTCTCGTTAGTTTACTCGTTGAAAGTGCTGCCGCTGTCCCGCTGAGTATAAGTTTCTGGATTTGATTTTCATGCCGAAAAGTGTTTTTCCCATTTAGAATTCACGTGATTTTCAATTCATTGAAAAGAAACGAAGTAAATTGGTCAAGTAGTCCTCGAAATTCAGAAAGAGAAAATTGATATTAAAAAAAAATATTATTTGACAGATTCATCATAATTTTCATCATTGACAGTCCAACTTTAACCTCTCTTGGCTTATCTAGACCTTCTCTTTGCTTGTGCCAATCCCTACGCTCCTCTGTCAGCCTCAGTTCTCATTATGGCAACAATACCCACCCACCTCGTCGCCCGATCGATACCAGTTTTAGTTTCCTTTGGCGGACAGAGATTAGGTCAAAGTTATTCCTATTCCTGATTAACCCCAGAGTACCAAAAACCGCTGAGTTCAAGCGAGTGTGCACATTTATCAGGATTTCTTGTTAATTCAGAAGTTACCAATTTCATATCAGAAGGCGTCGCGGCAGACCCAGAGTAGAAGATGGTGGGAAGAGTTGAAAAAAAAAACACATGAACAGCGGTCCACTTTAGGCCTGGATCAATAGAGTTGAAAGTCATGAGACAAAGCCTTTCCCCAGCAGCGGGATGACTCGGGCTAACATTAAAAATTTCACATACATATTTCATGTTTAAAAACGCTTACATCCTTCACAAAATCCCTCCATAAAATTCATTTTACACGCCAACCAAAAATATGTAAGAACATGTAAAGTATTCAAGAAAAGTGAACTTTTAAACCAGTGTCGCGGTATTTGTATGATGAATTGTATGTTCACGTACAGTATGTACACAGTTCTTGCTTGTATACGTACGATATGTACATAATTCTGGCGAACACATAATAAAGTATGTACTTCGCGATTGTTGCGGCTTCAAGTTTGTGTGTTGTCGCTTGCTGTCGTGTTGCGCGGTTGGGAAAGCGTGGTGCCAAAGAAAGCGGGAATATAATTACAGAGTTTTTGGCAGATTAGTAAGAATATAGGTATCTGTGTTTTGTGATATCGGTATATTATTCTCATTGAAGAAAGGCGCATGCTGGGCGCCAATAAAGAATTTGGCGCCCAGCATGGGACGCCTTTCCGAGTAGTCACTACTTACCTACGCGCCAGAATACTATTACAAAATCATAATTATTTTCGCTTTTTTGTTACTTTTCTTTAGATGGCACATGGAGCTCACTGTAAACAAACAGACAGATAAAGTAAATGACAATTACTATTATTATTCTCGTAGAAAGCTTTCAAGCCGAATTGTACTTACCTTAAAAGTATAACATAGAATACAACCTAAGTAAAGCCATTTAATATAAATTCGATCGTATTTCGTTCGCCCATTAAATGGACGATTACGCTAAATTCCGTCTAAATTATAAATTGTTTTAATTCCGTAAGTAGATTTCTACAAGAACTCTTTTATACGTCAAATATATTTATATTTTTAAAACTAGAAGAATCGGCCTTTCTCATCTGACGACTCTGAGAAGAAAATGCTAATGAATCATTAAAACTTTTGCACCTAATTGTAGAGTTAAACAAGCTCCAACAATTATTTAAGGGACAAAATTAATAAGGAATAACTAGAACAGTTTTTTTTAAATAATTAAACTAGTCAAATATTTCTGTTGCTAAGCCTAAGACAGCTATCGTTTATCAAAACCCGCGTACACTGAGACCTCACTTTCAAACCAAGTTGAATGAAACTTGTAACGCCGTTATTTTATTTCATGAAAAAGAGTTCATTTTGAAAGTTCATGAACATGCTTCAGTTGTTCTCAAGTTATATTTGTGGTTAAATTTGTTTTCTGCTGATTTGTTTTTGAGATACAGTTTCTGTTCTACGTTACAAGAACTGCCTTGCGGTTGAATTCATTGTTTGGAGGAGAAAATTATGTACTAACGGACGTATTTTAAAATGTATTGTGGAGTTGTGTGGTTGTGGAGTTTTTGATACAACTTTTGTACCTAAGTTATAATGAAAAAAAAGAGTAGATAACCCCGTAGTATTGATGTGTAGGTCGTGAGTTCACTTTGAGTATTTGTTTTCATCGCCACTGCTTTTGAAACGGTGTCGTAAAACATCGTAAGGAAACAGGCATGTCAATTCGAAGACGTGTGACATCTACCAACCCACTCGCATTGTGGTCTCACTCACAGAGAGGAGGCCTGTGTTCTAATAGTGGGAAAATCAAACGGCCATTTGCTAAACATTAGATGCTCGAAAAAGAAAGACATAATTAGAATCCTGGAATAAACAATCTTCAATTCATTATTGAAGACATAAATCTGTTTCCACAAGTGACAATACTACGAACAGGGTTCAGGGGTAAATAATTATCTTCATAACAACCACTTACCTAATTCCTCATACCATTACAATTTAGTGTACGACAAATCTCATTCATAAGATCTTCCTCCATTGTCCCAAATTGCCGGAATATGCCGCGCAAGAACCAGTTGTTTGTATAAACAATCATTACCCTAAATAATTGGTGTAACAGTCTGTTACGTAGAATTAATAGTGTATTGTAATAAAATGAAATGTTTACTTATGTAAGTAGATCTTTTAGGACACTTTTATACGTCAATTTATCGTAGATTAATACGTATTTAAAACGAGATGGTGTTGGCATTTTCTAGCACACCGATCCCTGAGAATAAGTGCCGAAACCAACTTCGGGATACTGTTTCTTTCAACGTCCTTACATTATGTTATTAAGATTTTGTGTAATTTTTTAACAGCTTTTTGAAGAACGAATCATTGCAGTTTTGAGTGGACCTGCAAAACTTGTTTCATTTCTAGATAAAAGGGCTTAGACTTGCATTGAGATGGTTAGGTACATTTATGACTGCAGAACGTGGAGTAACCAAATCAAATAAACCAAATACACTTTTTTATCTGCCTCTAGAAAACGCAAGACAATAGTCGTACAAACATTTCTTCAAACACATTAATATTTCCCGAATACCTAACCCACACACAAATTCAAAACCCGTGTGAAATTCAGTGTAACGGCCCGGGCAAGCCTATTACTGGGCATAATCCAAGACGGTAAGCATGCCACTTATGCCTCTTATGCCTCTTACGACGTATTGTCAGGATGCCTTCACAATGCCCATAGGAGATACGTGAGGGGTGTGTCAAGTAAGTTCGGACTTAGCTGAATTTGTCCGGGTAAGATTTTTGCTGTGTAGGAGCAATAAAGATGTGGGCTTATTGGGTTGTTAAGGAATCAGAAGAAAAGATTTTTATTCTTCGTTGGTAAAAAAGATCATGTTGAATATTTTTTTTGGAATGACTTGAAACAATACTTAAAATAATTAGAAATACATGGAAAGGAAATACAAAAACGAGATTTCATTTTGTCTGAAACATTTATTAACTCAACTAATTAAATTAGGTCCTCATTGAAGTTGTCATTTGAAGGATGCTTACGTAAAATGTTCTACTTACATCAATAAAGATAAATACGACATCTTCAAAAACGTCTTCCAATTAAAATGAAGCTTAGAGACCTTCTCAAGGTTTCCACTTCATTGACTTCCAGTAAAGCTGTTCTCCTTAAACATTTTAAGGTATTACGTTATAAGAAATATTATTATTATTTCCTTTATTTAAATTTTTACAACATATAAATTACATTTTTAAATATTAAAATAACAAAAATCATAAAAACATTTAAAAATATAAAAAATAGTAGCCCACCGGTATCGGGAATAGGATCCAAGCTACCGGTGGTCAGGGCCGCTGAGAGAGGAACCTTCTCACTATACGTGCCGTGTCCAGTAATACCGCCTTCTGGATCAAGCGCTTGATCCAGCTGCCTAACGAGAGCCTCTTTAGGTGTTGGTCGAGGCTCTTGGCTATTATGCCATTGGCCGTCACGACTATCGGCACAATGACTGCTGTATCCACATCCCACATCTCGACAACCTCGCGAGCCAAGTCAAGATATTTGATCTGCTTATCTTGTTCGGCTTTCACGAGGTTCTCGTCATGCGGGACTGCTATATCAACAATCATTGTGCGACGCTCTGATCGATCTATCACCACTATGTCCGGCTTATTAGCGACAATAGTCCTATCAGTGATGATAGATCGATCCCAATACAATGTGATATTTCCATTTTGGAGAACTGGGTCGGGCACATACTTATAGTACGGTACTTCTGATTCCACAAGACTGTATTTCAGAGCAAGTTGCTGGTGGATAATCCTGGCTACAAGGTTGTGTCTATGCAAGTAGTCTCCGTTAGCCAGACGAGAACAACCAGAAATAATGTGTCGGATTGACTCCCCCGGACGGTGGCATGCCCGACAGATGTCAACCGTGCCATCCTTCACAATATATTTCCGGTAGTTGTTTGTCATCATAACTTCGTCCATAATTGCAAAGACAAAACCTTCGGTTTCTCCAAATAGATCTCCGAATCGTAACCAGGATACGGACGCTAAGAGGTCTACATCGGGTCCATGTAGGACCCGGTAAAAGCGTCCGTGGAGCTCCTTGCTTTGCCATACCTCCCTGCGGTCATTAGTATCTAATACTTTAGGTTTGCGCCAGTTCTCGTTAGCCAAGGAAAGCGGGGTGAAGCCCTTGTCCACTGAGACCATATCTCGGTGCATCCCCACATCGGCTTCAAGGAAGTATTCCCTGAGACTGCATATCTCACGGTTGTGCAGGGTCTTGGCATTTAAAAAACCTCGACCTCCGCACTTCCGCGGGATATACAGTCTCATCACCGAGGACCGTGGGTGATGCATCCGATTTACGGTCAGCAGTGTGCGGACCCGTCTATCCAGGGCGTCCAGCTCCGTCTGAGTCCATTTGAGTATGCCGAAAGAGTACATCAAAACTGGCATAACCCAACCGTTGAAGGCGCGCACCTTGTTTCCGCCTGATAAAAGACTATTTAGAACTTTATTCAGGCGGCCAAAGAAGCGCTCCCTCAACGATTGTTTCATGTCAGCAGTGTCGATGCCTAACGCTTCCGACATACCCAAATACTTGTATGTTTCGATTGAGGAGAGGGATCTTAGGTGTATGGAATCCGTGAGTTGGGTTCCCACGGATTCCACAATCTCCCCTCGCTTCACATGCATGACTGCAGATTTGTCCACACCAAATTCCATCCTGATGGCGCTACTGAAGGTTTCAGTTACTTTCAGTAGCTCCATCAGTTGCAGATTGTTGTGGGCAAAGAGTTTTAGGTCATCCATGTAGAGGAGGTGAGATATAACCTGACCACCTCTCCTCAATCGATAGCCTATACCTGAATCCTCCAGCAGTGTGCTAAGAGGATTCATGGCTAGGCAGAACCAAAGTGGACTCAAACTATCGCCCTGGAATATACCTCGCTCAATCCTTATCGGTTCGCTATTCCTCTGGATTTGTCGACATCCTGGATAGCAAAGGACCGTCCTCCACTGCCCCATACATGACATCAGGAAGGTGCACAGCGTTGTATCTACTTTGTACAACTCCAACACCCTCCTGAGCCATGTGTGTGGTACCGAGTCATAGGCCTTCTTATAGTCTATCCAGCATGTCGACAGATTCCTTCGGGAACGACGAACCTGTTGACTAATGGTCATATCGATTAGGAGCAGCTCCTTAGTACCGCGGGACCCGTTCCTACATCCATTTTGAGAGACAGACAAGATAGAGTTTGTGTCAATATGATTGTAAATTTTAGCTCTCAAAATGGATGTAAGAATTTTATAGACCGTCGGTAGACAAGTGATCGGTCTATAATTTTTGGGTTCCGCGGTGCTACCTGATTTATGGAGCAGGTGGGTTATCCCTGTTGTTAAGAACTGGGGCAACGACCCTGACTCTAAGGCTGACTGGAACTGAGATGCCAAGCGAGCGTGCGACTTTTGGATCCACTTGATCCAAAAGTTGTGCAGTCCGTCCGGCCCCGGATATTTCCAGTTAGGCAACGGACGGACTGCACAAGCGACATCTTGGGGGCTGATGGTAATTGCCCCCATTTCTGGTATTTGTCCGCACGCTCGCTCGATCTGCCTAGTCCAGTCACCTTCGGTGTGATTGACAGGCACCGACCAGATGTTTCGCCAGAACGAAGACATGGCGTCATCATCCGGAAGGGGCATGTCAGCCACACTTTGGTCCGGTCGCTCCCAAGCTCTGTAAACCCACCTTTCATCGCTTTGGAATGTGCGATTCTGAGTGTACCGCTCCATCCTCCGCCGATACCGACGAATACGGTTTGCCCATGCACAGATCTTCTGCTTCAGGAAGTCGATGCGCTCTGTGACGCGGGGCAAATAATCTCGGGGACTAACATCAGTCCCGGAGAACGCCCGCTTCACAAAGCGCATCACTCGAGGGCGAGTATTGCCCTCCCTGAAGCAGATTAGCTTACCGATGAGTGCTCTAGCCTCACCGATACGACACTCAATCCTGCACTGCCAAGCTGGTACGGCTGGTTTTGGTCGTGTAGCTCTGTCACTGTTAGGAAACTTAACATGAGCTACACGACAAGCCGCTACAGCTGCGCAGTACAAGATCGAGTGGGTATCAACCAGGTCTTTGCTGCCGTCAAAATATGTTGACAGCTGTGAGTCTAGAGCACACACCAGCGCCTTGTTTTTCTTATGCATGGGCAAACGAGGTAAACGTGGTCTATGTTCAGGCGGAGTAGAGCGATACTCCCTGAAAGCATCCTCCAAAGCGCTCCTCAATCGTGCATTGCATTGGGTACTCACGGATATAGCCCCGTCATCATCCTCTCCACCAACACAGTTGGGTCGCGGTGAAACACTGGGTAAATTTTGCAGTTGCACCGCGACCAGTGGCGAAGCAGGCGTAACATGGCTATTCCGTGATTCAAGGCAAAGTCGATCAAGCACGGCGGCATCCAGCATATGATTACGCTGGATGACCCGTGCCTGATCCGATAATCGTTGCGACGACACGTTGACACCTGGTTCAAGCACCTGAAACAGAGAGAGCATCCGACCACGGCACGCAGTCAAGTTAGTTCCCCCCTCTGTAGCCCCATAGTATGCGCGCATGACATTTTCGTTGACCGCTTGTGTCCACTTCATGCGCTGCACACTTCCACCGGTAGCGGGGACCCTATCAGAAGCCGGTGGGCCTCGGAGTCCCAAGCTGGCCGGTGGTCGGCCTCGTCCGCGCCGACGTACTGGTGGTGGTGTCGTCGGCGGCGAGAAGTATTCGTCGCTCGAGCTCGACGCAACTGCAGAGGCCGGTGTCACTGGACTCACGTCTGGAGCAGGATCCGGCAACTGCGAGGCGGAGCTGAGCGACGAACCCGAAGATGTTAGGCGTGTGTTATGTAGAAAACGTGCCCGACTTCGCGTCAGCATCTCACAATTTCTCGTGTTATTTAATTTTTTCTTATATCCTGGTATAATGTTATCATTATAGCACCAATATCAGGTACTTCCTTGGTGTTGTAGAAACTTATAATAAAACATTTTTCCATGATTGGTGTTAAAAATTCTAGAAAAAATACACGGAGAAAAAATTTTTGCACCGTCAAGCTGACAGTTGGGCCACAGATTATTATTATTATTATTATTATTATTTATTTCATCTCAGACTACAAATGTCCATTTTGTTAGTAACAATCTTACTTACCCTATGTTAGTACTTAATAACTAAAACAGATCTTGTTCGATCGGCTAACGCCCACACAAGCGGACTATCTGCCCGGGCGGCTATCGAGTGCAGAATGATGTTGGGACTGTCACGCAACCTGCGAAGTAGCGAGGCAGATTTCTTGCGCCATACTGCGTCAAAGCTGTCGGTGCGCGCGGCGGCAAACATCGCCGACGCACTGCAGTAGCGTGGCAGTCGCAACAGCACCCTGAACGCATTGTTATACTGGATACGCAGAGCATTGCCAGCCTTTTGGGTATATCTGAACCACAGGGCCCCCGCGTACAGTGTCGTGCAATATGCCTTAAAAAGGGCTATTTTAACTGGGACTGTACAACGAGAGAACCTGCGGGCCAGCATGTTCACCCGGACTGACAACGCTCTGCGCTCCCTCTCCAGATCTGAATCGTCATTCAGGGAATCTGTCACCAGGTGGCCCAAGTATTTAAATGTATATACCCTGTTTATTGGGTGACCTTTGAGTAACAGAGGAGGGACCGTAGATGGACAGCTGGTGCCAGACCTGAAGACGATAAACTCTGTCTTTTTGGTGTTGTATGTCAAACCATGAGATTCTGCGTAAGACTCGCACACAGCCAGTAACTTTCGGAGAGCATTGACCGAGGGAGCCAGCAGCACCATGTCGTCCGCGTAGCTCAGATTATTAAAACAAACACCATCCACATAGCATCCGACACGCATGCTGCTGAGTCGCTCAACCAAGGCATTCACATACAGACCGAAGAGCACGGGCGAGGACAGTCCCCCCTGTCTCACCCCACACTCCGGCCTGCATGGCTCCGAAAGCTCCCCAGCCCATCTCACCCGAGTCTCTTGATGAAGGTACCAGTATTTGAGGAGAGATGCGAGCTCTGGCGGTAGTGTTGTGTCTCCTAGCTTCTGCCAGAGTAAATCGTAAGAGACTAGGTCAAAGGCCTTGGATAGGTCTAAGAAAACCGCGTAGATTGGTGTCTGTCTATCCGTGTAATACTTAACAGCGTGCTTCAGACTAAGAATGGCCGTCTCCGTTGACAGCCCTGCCCGAAAACCGAACTGGGCATCATGTATCTTGACATGCCTATTCAGATGCGAGTTGAGCACGCTGTCAAGTACCTTGGCTATGACGGTGGCTAGAGAAATTGGCCTGTAGTTTGACCCGTCCGATACGTCTCCAGTCTTGTTTTTTACTACTGGCACCACCAGAGTCCGCATCATGTCCGAATATACAAATCTTCTTTTATCTAAAAATAGTTGCAATTTAATAGCCGAATAAACAAAAACTGTTGAAGAATGCATCATAAAACAGACAGCATTCCTCACTAGCATTCCGACAAAACAATTCATCATTACTACCCTCCACAATTCGCACTTCAGCTCAGAAAGGCAGTACGTATTGTAATAATGCATAAACCCACAGTTTCAGTGCTGAAACCTTCAGTCCTACATGTTTAACCGAACCTCAGTATATTTTAATGCTGCCCGAGAATTTCTCCACGATGTTTGTGCTATTGTGTTTCTGTTAGTTTGTGTTGGTGTAAGCTATGAACTTTTGAAGTTTGTTGATTATTTTTTTAAATATATTTTGTAAGTAGTATATTTCTAAGATATCAAGGAATTGCTGATAACTACATAACTAGTAACCATTTTCACAAGTAACTAAGTCTTTGAGTAAGCTGGAAGGAAAACGCGCTTAAGGTAGAGCATGGGTAAGATATTCGGACGCGACCAGAAGGCTGAAGTTGGAAGCTACACTGAGAAAGACAAAAAATAAATCTGATGACTTTAATATACTTCGACTTGGATTTCGTTCGGAAGTTTATGATTCGTTTTCGACATGAAGGTGCTACCTAAAGTTACTATTATATCTTTATACATATATTTCTTATGTACGTGTGTATGTCACTGACCTCTTACTAAACGGCTGGCCCGATTTTGTTGCTCTTTATGTGTATGTCAACCGGGTAGATAGCGCTCATACGGCACTGTGCTTAGAGTCATATTAGCAGCTTTCAAAATTATGCATTTAATTATGATATCTTACAATCTTACTAATATTATAAATGCGAAAGCTTGTATGTATGGATGTGTGGATGTTTATTACTCTTTCACGCAAAAACTACTGAACGGATTTAGATGAAATTTGGAATACAGTTAGTTTATAATCTGGATCAACACATAGACTATATTTTATCCTGGTAGTACGTTCCAGCGGGATATTTTACGACCTCCACGCGGGTGAAGCTGCTGGCAAAAGCTAGTATTTACATAATTTAAAATCTAAGTCTAAATCTAAAGGATAAAAACAAGTACATGGAAATATAAAAATTATGTATATTTAAAAATGATGTTTTTTTCTCTTCATTTTTTCGATAGCAATAGTTTTGTTATAAGGCTTACAAGAGAAAGCTGTTACACATTTCAATTGGCAGTAGATTCTGGAGGTATTCAAGATGAAGATTTCATAACAGCCTTTTATTATTTTCAATTTTCTCGACAATAATCGAAGCGAATTACATAAAGTTCGCTCATTACCAGTGATCAGAGTAGGTAGATTCATTTTACGTACTCGCATCATGAATAGTCATAGAAACCATAACATAGATAAGCCTTTTTCCCGGTATTTCATTTTGGTTCTTACGGGATTGAATAAAATATTGTGAATCAAATATTGTGCAAAATGGATTTTTAAACTACTACATTAAAAATTAATAGAATGCTATTAATAAACATTTAAAATGTATATTTGTATAGTTTTTTCTTATATAATTAATAGCAAATGTTTGTGAAATAAAGACGAAATTGCGTTTTCTGAAATAACAAAATAGTTTTATTCACAACACAATTAAATACAGAGTTTTAATGCAATTTATCCATTGTAAACAGAGTAACTTACCTGAAATAACAAAAAACAACATTTAAGGCCTTTACTTCTAGTTTAGTTGATCTAATTCCTTTTATTTATAGAGGAAACTTTTTACTGTTCCACGTTTTCTCAAGTAAGTTAACCTCACTTTTACTTATTAAAAACTCTGTCAATATTGACAGTTGGTCTCACTCACATGACACTGACGTCTATTACAGATCTATAGATATTAAACCCATAAAGAAAGAACGACTAGTGTAGTGATATTCTTTACATTTATCAACTAATAAAGTGGATCTTACTCGAAACTTACACAATTTGATTAATTTAGTAGTCATTTCTTATGTGCTGCTTCTAATCATACTTACTATATACTATTATATACACCTATCTTATACCTTTAAACGAGCAATTCTTGTATATATGTATATATATATAATCTGAATCTCGGAAACGGCTCCAACGATTTTCATGAAATTTAGTATTCACGGGGTTTCGGGGGCGATAAATCGATCTAGCTAAGATTATTTTTTATAAAATGTCGTTTTATTTGTGTTTTCAATGACCAACTTTATTGATAATCAACTTGAACATAAACTTATCATTTTAAACACAATTTACCAAAAAATACCGAGCAAAGCTCGGTCAACCAGATATTTTACTATTAAAAAGACAGCAAAAGGTTAACATTTCTTATTCGTATTGATGTATTCTTTATTCTACACATTAAAACATTTGAAATTATTTTAAAATAATCTTAATAATTTCAAAACCCCCCCGGAATCCTGGAGGCACATCCATATAATATATACGTGCCAGTTCATTGGCCCCAAATCAATCTACCTACTCCGGTCACTGCTCATTACTCACACCACACCCTTTTAAGCATATTTCCTAGCAAAGTTTGCCATAACATGTACGAAGGGTTTAATAGCATTTTGTTTTCATAAAACATAATGGTTGATTTTGTGTGTCTTGTACTTGTGTGGTCTAATATCCACTAAGAACATCGCTTACGATGACCACTTTGTGGATAGTATGTTCTTGTTTTAGGTTTAAGTTTAGGTTTTAAATGTTTAAATGATAAATTATTTCAAAATCTACTATTGAGTCAAGTGGAGGAAAGGAAAAAAGGATTTTGTGTAAATTATTTAATCGCCGTTGCTCTCAGACGAGATCACCACATATACTTTACTGAGTTACAAACATAGTGTTATCAAAATTAAAATTTTATGGAATAGGTCTAATGCCAAAGATGCATTTTTTTTATACGAGAAAAACGCTTTTTAAATATGCGTCACTGTTATAGACACTGTTCATCTATATTGCACTCTAATTGCGTAACACACAAAATCAGAATAATTTTAAAGGATATTGCTAAACCATTGCTTCACATGCTCAAGAAATGTCTGCTCAACAACGTAATAAACGTAATGAATGGTGTTGGACTGTCAAAATGAAAGCCTTTCCTACTGTAAATGTGTAACGTAATTATCCCGCTGGTGTACAAGCCCATGGTTGTACAATGCAATAGGCACTGTCATCTCTATTGGAATTTATTCTTGCATGTTAATGTTTATTGAGAAGTATGTACACAAACTCGTTTTAGACGATCAATATTATAAGTCTAAAATTAAGAAACGAAAGATAGAAAAAAAAATATCTTGCACAAACAAAACGCACATAACAAAAAACATGAATATTTACAAAATAGCCAAAAGTCTAGTATTCAAGCAGTATTTTTTTAAAACGGTTCCTTTTAACCAACTCATAAAAATGGAGCGGGATACTTGCAACTTGGTGGACGCGACAATTCAGTGATAAAATTGAGAAATAAAACCTTTAATATTAATAAATTAAACGTAACATTACCTAAATGCAACCGAAAGAATATGCTGAAATAATGACAAACGATAATCAGACATCCATGTCAACCACACATGACAGATGGAACTTTTAAAACGTTGTCGTCACCGCAACTACGGGTGTGGTTGATTTATCAATAAGACCACAACAGATTTCGTTCTGCGGCTTTGTGCATACGCTAAATTGACACGCTGTCGCAATTATTTCATTGGTTTAGTTTTTGAGTTACACAATCATGTTAAAATAATTGTTTTCGTTATGGTTTCCACTATTTTTGCTGTTAATTGAACTCGTGAGTCATTGTGTTTTATTACGATGGTTGGCACAATAATTGCGCATTAATTTATCATATTAAAACCTCAGACTTTCGATGTCCAATTTGTTTGTCCAAAAACAGTTTCTCTTATCTACACTTCTATGCTAATATTATAAAGCTGAAGAGATTGTTTGGTTAAACGCGCTAATCTCAGGAACTACTGGTTCTTATTAAAAATAAAAAAATATTTGATAGCCCATTTATTTAAAAAGGCTATACACTATATAACATCACGTTAAGATTCGTAAAAGCCTCGCAAAAAGACGAAGTACTCGCACATCCATGCGACGGGGTGGGCCGCGGAGCAAGAAAGCCGTGAACGAAGTCGCGGGCAGAAGCTAGTTGAAAATAATATTTCTGTCTCTCTAAAATCCATTAAGCATTTACAAAACTGGTCCGTCTTTCAAAACGAATTCTCCAATAAACACACGGGACAAAAGACCGACTGGGGCTAGATTCGACACTGTTGAACATCCTACTGGGCGTAGATGTGAGTTGCAGGTAAGAAGAAAAATTCTGGAGATAAGTATTGATGTTTAGGATAAATTTAAACTTGCCAAACGAAACGTTAAACAGTTCCTAGACTGTCGTAGCCCGCACGATAGTAGCTCGTAGCGAACGTAGCTCTCATCGACTCGCACGAACTTCAGGCTAGATTCCGTCAAAGCGCGTCAACTTCATACTTGCGTTGCGTTGTCAATTGACATCCCGTACTCATTACTCTTCCGATATACTTATCTTAATCATTATAAATATTATCTGCTCACACTTTTTAGTGTGCACCAAAATATTATTAAAATCACAAACCCCTACCAAAAACAGTTAATACACAAACAACATCTATTCTGCAAACAGTTAACTGCCGAACTTTTTCACTGGCAAGTAAACTGACGGATTTATCAAGGGCCCTTACACACGGCCGGTAAAAACTCTCCCCGGAATAAATACATCAGTTCGGTGCTGCGGACTTTATCGCTCCCTGTGGATCGGCCCGGACAGGTATAAACGGCTCGACCGCTCCAACTTTAACGATAGATTTGCGTGAATTTTTGAAAGACTTTCCTCGAGTACGTCCGGATTAATTTGTTGAAGTGTTGTAGTAGTGCAAGTGTGGGTATCAGCAACATATCATGGCAAAGCTAAGAGTAATCGTTACAAGAACCGATCTTTGATCGCCTGTACACTGTGATCAGGCGATTGGAAACCAAGAAGCCAGTTTTTCCTAGCTATTATAATATTGATGAGTTCATAGATGAGAAACGGCAGCCTTAATTAAATGATTTGTAAATTTATTTTTGTATTGAATAATGAATTAAGGAGGATGACTACCGAGATGACGACTAATAGAGAAAAATGGAACGCATGTTGCGCAGAACACGAATAATTTGGGATAAGAGCAGTAGAATGGTGATGGGTGGTGATTTCGGTTACAAAATCAATATTGTTTGTGTGTGTTAGTGTTCTGTGCATGCGTAAATATTCATCTCGACTACGGAACCCTACACTGTGTGTGGTAGAACACGCACTTGGCTGGCTTAACAGCTATTTTGTGTATATTTCATTTGTAATGATCTAGACTAGATGGTACTATAATTATATTAAAATATCTGGTTGACCGAGCTTTGCTCGGTAATTTTGGGTAAATTGTGTTTAAAATAATAAGTTTATGTTCAAGTTGATTATCGATAAAGTTGGTCATTGAAAACATGAATAAAACGTCATTGTATAAAAATGAATCCTAGCTAGATCGATTTATCGCCCCCGAAATCCCTTGTATACTAAATTTCATGAAAATCGTTGGAGCCGTTTCCGAGATTCAGATTATACAAGATTATTTTTAGTATATGCGAAACCTGAATATAGTTTGTTCAGAATCAGTAACTGAATCGATTCCAATCATTTTTACACCATGTTATATTTTGTTCCAAAAATATTTAATTACGCTTCCAAGTCGCGGGCCTTAGTGTTTTGTTTCGATTTTAAAATTATCATGTCTTTCTCGTATTCAAACGTCCATTACACGGAGATGGTACGTACACTAGCTGTTTGTGGTGATCTGCATATGTTTTTGCGTGGACAACCAGGTAACTTATCAAGCTTATAACTTTGTGATTATTAATGATACAGTTTTGAAATTTTTTTCATAGATTCTTCTATATAAAAATACTAGACCCGTGTTTCGGGTTTCGCAGAAACAAAAATTAATGTTGTATATAAATATATATATATATATATATAATACAAGAATTGCTCGTTTAAAGGTATAAGATATTCGTTTTCACACTACAATGAAGAAAAATTAGTGAAAATAAGAGCTATCTAAATTCGTCATAATTTTTTTTTTTGGTGTGGAAAATCATCTAATGACGTCTCCCGCTCATGCACGGAGCGGGAAGTTGTGTCAGACTTTTACTGACTAAAACCCACTCGTGTTCGTTCAGTTGCCCATGTGCCAGGGCCACGGTATCTCTTTCGAACAAATCTCGCGACCCTGGCAGGAAATTCGTCATCATCATTTCAGCAGAAAGAAGCCCACTGCTGGGCATTAGCATTCCCCAAAGCGGGGGTTTGCCATACCCGCCACGCTTGGCAGGTGGATTGGCGATCGCAGAGTAGGGGTAAGATGCATAGAGAAAGCTGCTGCCCATTCTCTAGTGTCCTTTAGTCGCTTTTTATTACATTCTCCTCTTTTTATTACTATTCTTTACGTCCAGCAACACACGGAACTTACCCATCTAAATTCATCATCATCACCAGCCTATAATGTTCCCACTGTTGGGACACAGGCCTCACCACGCGGGCCTAGTGCGGGTTGGTAGATGTCACATGTCTTCGAATTATTGGTTCTAAAATATGCCGGTTTCCTCACGATGTTTTCCTTCACCGTTTTGAGAGCAGTGGTGATGAAATAATTTACACAAAGTAAAGCGCCTGCTTGGGTTTGAACTCACGACCTACTACTCGTAAGTCGCGGCCATTACCACTCGGCCACCACCGTTCTTCATCTATCTAATTGCAAGTCACTAATTACTTTATCATGTCAACCATTTTCAATCCTTCTCAATGATATAAGAGAATAATGAATAGATCCATTTAATTTCCCCTAAGCAGTCAGCAAACACCAATTAAATATTAATCACTAACAAACCATACGCAATTATCTTCACATTCAAACGTTTAAGTAAACGCTCTCATTCCCTCTCTTTGCTCAGACAATTTGGTATGTATATTTGCGATGATCTCGAAAATTACTGCATACATTCCGGTAATTCGTTCACCGTTGTGCAATTTGTTGATTTCCGGTGAAGAGGCTTGAAGATGGGCCTAATGGGGTCGAGCAGAGAAAGTAAAGAAAATTATGAAGGTTTGAACAATTATGGGTGAAATTATTAGATAATTTGGAATAGTAATGATAGAGAATTTGTATCACCGAACTGTTCGCTTATAATGAAGCCATACGCTTATTACTAAGAGCAAGATGCGTAGAAAACACTTTGACTTTACTTTGTTAGCGATTTAGACAAATGATAAATTATTTTATTCCAGTATGTAGGTTCGGTCTGAATATTTAAAACAATCAAAATAGTCGTTTCTGAAACTGTTGCAAAATGTATTAAAACACGACTGCATGTGCAGTTTTATACACTACTTTATCCACTCTCATACATTGAGATTAAACCAATTAAATAAAATATCAAACTTAAAATACCTAGTTCGAAATAGTATTATAATGCTATTTAAATTCCATAAAAAAATAAATGGAAACTCCTTGGTGATATTTACTTCTTGGATTTCCCTGTATCTTTATTTTTGTATATATATATATTTTTAAATTTCTGAATTGTTTTCAGACAGTATGCCAATATAAATGCGTTTTGAAGTTTATGATTCGAATTTTACGATATGAGAGTAGATAATTTCTCAACATCCAAATCCTAAATGACGTCACAACATAAGAAACGGCACAAAAACCATCCCTCCAAAAAACCCATGAACCGGTTATAGGTCTATTAAAAAGCCCATGCCACGTTAATACATTATGGTTTATCATCAGGATGACTATTAATAACTCTTTTTTTTTGTTCTCAGGTGAGCGATGGTCTTCCTATGGGGATCAAAGGTAATCTGTTTATTTAGATTGTAATGAAGAATGTTATGGGAGCAGCCATTATGGTATTTTTTTTGGAGGCGTGTTGATTTATTGTTTAATCAAAGTTGTATTTTGGATATGATAATAGAACCCAACACCTCTTTTTAAAAAACGAGGTCCTTCTATCCATCAGAAGACCCAATTCTCGTAATTAAAAATGTCCTGTCGTACACAATCAAATGTCAAAAACTTGTCAAAAATGTAGTGAAACTCGAGGTATTTTTGACAGTTTTGGACTGAGATCAGACTGTGAACGTTCTTAAATTAAAATTGCGAGAATTTCCCGCTTCAGGTTTAAACCAACAGGCGAGTTTTTGAATTAAGAACCCAATAGTTATAGAAATACAGTTACAAAACTGACAACTTAGTACGGTGCTAAATTGATTTTTTTGTATTAAGAACAATATCTAGTTCGAAATGAAATTGGAAATGCAAAAACGAGGTCAGAGCTAAAACTAAAGTTAACTCGCATTTTAAAATAAGAAGGAAAAGGTTGAAAATTCGTTGCGCAGTATGTTATTATGTGGAATTTGGATAAGCAAATTGATTAGCAATCTTTGACTTGAAATGAAACAAAACTGTTTATTATTTAAATACCAGGTGTAAGGGACAGCCCTCCACAAACTGACAGAGTGAATTCAGCTCCTTATTTTGAATCTTTTCTCCGGATTTTTCATTTTTTTTAAACTTTTTTTTCAGCTTTTTCAGTTTTATTTTAATGTAAAATTACATTGTCTGAAAGCAGCACTCCATTTCTGTAAACAATACGGCTAAAATCTAAAAAGCAGCAATGGATGTTGAAATAATGTAACAAACGACGCGTAAAATCAGCTGTTCATTTCCCGTCTAACTACAGAGTTCATCGAACTCGTCGTCGGCGATTGCACAAAGGCGGCTTTCCGAATTGATCCGAGATACATTGCGTGTGAGAAAATAATACAAATCAGGTTTAATGGATTCCCATAACGGTCCTGAAATAATTT
This sequence comes from Aporophyla lueneburgensis, assembly GCA_932294355.1. NCBI lineage: Eukaryota > Metazoa > Arthropoda > Insecta > Lepidoptera > Noctuidae > Aporophyla > Aporophyla lueneburgensis. The sequence continues at coordinate 2,386,504 of OW028749.1, read as the reverse complement.
CTTGTACTGGTCATCTTAGTATGATATACTGAATCCACCCCATTAGTTTGTGGAGGGCTGTCCCTTACACTCAGTAGAATATTGGAAATGAAATGTTTATTTATGTAAGTAGATCTTATAAGACACTTTTACAAGTCAATATTTTTTTTTGCTGAATATTTTATAAATTAGATGGCGCCGGCAGGAATTTCCTAGCTGACTGTTCCCTAAGAATAAACGCCGAAACAAAATTAGAGGTCATCGTCTCAATTAAACTCAAAACATTATATCATTGGAATTTTATGTGAGTCTAACAATGCAAGGCTATGTCTGAAAGAGCTTTTTGAAGACCGAGCCATTGCAGCTTTGAGCTGACCCAGAATCACTTTTACACGTAAAAATAACAAAATTAAATAAAATATATAAGCTAGATGCCGAAACGTGCACACTCACGGTACGACTGGTCCACAAATTTAAAGTCGCTCAGCGAGCTATGGAACGAACTATGCTTGCTATCTCTGAGGGACAGAATCCGGAATGAAGTGATCCGGCAGAAAACCAAAGTTGTGAACATAGCTCATAGGATTAGCAAGCTGAAGTGGCTTTGGGCCGGCCACATTAGCCGTCGAACCGATGACCGTTGGGGTAGACGCGTTCTTGAGTCGAAACCGCGAAGCGGCAAACGTAAGGTAGAACGCCCTCAGGCTAGGTGGAGCGACGATCTTCGCAGGGTGGCTGGCAGCAACTGGATGAGAGTTGGCGAGAATCGAGCAGAATGGCGTGCAATTGGGGAGGTCTATGTTATACAATTTCCAGTGGACTGCTATAGGCTGATGATGATGATGAAGCTGGATGGAGTCGACATTTCTAATGTGACAATCCCAGCAAAAAATTGCGAAACAAACTCAAAGGTTCTGTCTGTACGAACATGATGATGTAGGTCGATTATTCAGTCACGTCACTACATATACACTGGCAGACAATTGACTAACACGCATACCACATTTAAAGTTCACATACTTTTTGAAATAAAACTTCCTAAGCGGCGATACGGAGATTGTATGAGGATTAAGAGTGAAACAAGGACGTGAAACGTTTATGCACATTAAAATACGTGAGAGATGTAAGATATAACTCTCTCTGTCTCTCACACTACATCTCTCATTGTACTGTACTTTTAATCTATACTTTAATATTATAAATGCGAAAGTAACTCTGTCTGTTACGCTTTCACGACTAAGCCAGTGAACCGATTTTAGTGAAATTTGGTAATTTGGACGAAGTCACTGGCAAAATCTAGTTATAAATAAACGTTAAAGTTTGAATGTTACTCAATCACGCAAAAACGGGCGCACGTATTTGTATAAAATTTGGCACTCAGATCGTAAATAATGTGGATTAACACATAATGTTTCGACCCAGGGTTCGATGAATAATAATAATCGGACTCCAACTTAGTATGCGTTTAATTTATTTTTCTTGTACAATGGTTTTACATGTTACCGACACGATGTGTGGAATGGTGATCGGATGAATGTATGAAAGAACGTGTGGACGAATGAATGGTCGCGGTGCAGATTCGCTCGCTTGTAACGCGCTAAGACATCTAAACATCAGTGCGGTGCGCGGACACATAATATATTTTTTATCCCGTTAAAAAGAGTTCCCTTGGGATAATTTCCAACCTCCACAGGGGTGAAGCGACTAGCATAAGCTAGTAATCTTTACTTTTTAAGAAGTTTCACTTCGATCACAATGTTATCATTCAAAGTCATTTCTTAAAGGCTCGTTCAGACTAGCGCGACGCGACGGTCGCACGCGATTCGACGATTTATATCCGTAGAACAATTTCTATGAAAACGCGCGCGACCGTTCACACAGGGGCGACCTGTCACGCCGCAACGCGGTCGCGCCGAGTCAAGTAGCGCGACAGCTTATTTAGTACATTTTGTATGGTGTCGCGGCGAATTCGCTGCGACACTGCGACGCCATACAAAATGCACTAAAAGATGTCACACGCGATTCGCGCACGAGTGTTCGCGCCATCGCCAGTGTGAAAGGTGTTGCGTCGCGATATATCGCAGAATCGCCTCCGTGACAGGTCGCGCGACATGTCGCGCCTGTCTGTACGAGCCTTTACTCTACTTTTCTAGTCTCGTAAATCCCTTAACTACGTAGTATTTAGTGTGAATTCCTATTTACACTTAACAAAGTGAAAACTGCACTAAAATCCAGGTAAGTTTCAGTATATTGTGAGGAACTCATTAAAGCACAAACTTAGGGTATAAACACGCGAGTTTAGCGAGAAAATATGAGATTGCAACATGCATTCGCCGATGTGCACAGACGCTTACATTTGATATCCTTTCTTATTCAAATAGAAATATATAAATATTTGAACAATGTCCGAATGGCTGTACTATGAATAGGAACCATATTTGAAGTAACATGTTTTTAATGTTCCGATCTCGTAAAATTTTGTTTATTTCTTCAATAATTTCTTTGGACATAAACGTACAAAGGATTTATTGTGTATTATATTATTGAGAGCGTATTAAACTTTTATGTAATATTTAACTGTACGCCTACTAAGAATAGGGATTTTAATTTTGGAGTGCCTTTAAGGGATAAGAATGGCAGGTGAAAGTAGAATGTAATTCACATGTACAGTGGTCAGACATTATAGGAACCTTAAGTAATTGACAAAGGCCTATTCTTGTATCAAGATGGAATAGTTATTGATCATCATTTTTGGTCTATTTCCAAATCGGGCAAAGTGTTATAGGGATTTTCTTTCTTGTTGTAGGTCATGACATGAGTTTGAACGCGGACAGATAAATTACTTTGCAGACAAATGAAATAACGCGAATATTTGCACACATACGTCAAGTAAAGTGCCAGCATCAGAAATAATTAGCCATGTTAAAATATGTCTTATGCACTACGTAATATAGTCCTAAAGGTCCTTGCTCGTTTAATTTCGTGACTGATTTTAAACGAATAAACCTATACGTTCTTACTACAAAATTTGTTTTAAACAGCCAATTCAGAACCCAATATGTAGGTATAGAAATCCAGTTTATTTTACAAAACTGATTAATTATTCCGATGCTAAGTTTTCAGTTTTGTTTGAACTTTACCTAAATCGAAATAAAGTTGGAAATGCAAAAATTGGCTCACACCTTAAAATTTGAACTGATTTCTTCAAAATTTAATTAACTAAGCTAAATAATACACCCAAATCCACACAAAAACCATTACAAAGCAGAATAAAAGTAAATAATATAATCTGTTGTTCGCATTCACACGATAAAGCCTATTACAATTCCGAGCGCCCGATGGTCGTAACTCATATTTAAATTTTATTATCACTCAAATATCCTTTTGGCTACGCAGGAGTATTATAATGTTATGAGAGCTGTAACTTCTACATTATCTTTACGACTGTGGCGGTTGGCGTAAGACAGAGGTGGCTGATGGAATAGCAATATTTTGTTTTTCAAGAGAAAGACTTTGTCCAACTCTGGGAAAAACTACGGGCATAAAAATACTTAGACCAGTCATCTGCATACATACTTCGTAACCAGTCGGTCTATTCTGTAATAATTTCACCGCAAGACCTTACGTGAAATGAATTGTCATTCTAACTGATGTTAGCGATTGACACTATTGACAGTCCACTTCACCTTAGTTTATAGAATAGCACAGCGGCTTATAATGTTCACACTGCCAATGCCGGAATATCCCAGCATCCCAGCATCCCGACTAGGATGCGAGTGGGAACGAATTTTGGTTCTGGCACATGATGATGTCCTCAGAATGATTTCTCGCACCGTTTTGACAGAAATTGTGATAATAGATGCACAAATTAATTCGTATTCGGGAGGCCTATGTCCAGCAGTGGACGTCTTTTGGCTGAAATGATGATGAATGAATTCATACCCACGACCTACAATTCGTAAATCGGAACCGATATCACTGGGCCACAACTGCTCCGATCTTGATGAACTAGGTTATACTGATAGCTCTTTGGAGCTATTTGTACTGGCAAGCTGAATTGAACTGAAACCCATAGGATTCTGTGAAACCTAGTCAAGTTCCTTGCTGTATCCCTAGCAAGAACATTTAGAAAAATAGAATATCTACTACTATCGTTATTGCCATCAAAAAAGTATCATAGAAAATAAACACCAAACAATCGAAAGTCCTTAAAATACTCCTCGACTTTCTACCGGTGGAGAAAATGTATAAAAGAAAGAAAATATTTCAAGCGCAGCATTGTATTATTTCAACAAACGCCTCCGTTCAAACAAAGTCAAAAACAATGATAGTACCCTCAGTCTTTTATAACTTAACCCATTCACTCCCAACCGCCATAAAAGGGGGATGAACAGTGAAAAAGACATCAGTGCGCGAGATTCCGGGGAGGTGCGAACCGATCACACGATGATCGTTTACGATCACCAAGATTTACAGCACAATATGTTTATAACGAATGCTATACGTATTGTTATGACAGTGATGTTTTAATTACCTATGTAAATTATATTTTGTTTTACGATGGAAGCTAATAATCGGTGGCACAGTTTGTTGTTTTAATGAGTTGATCAGGGGTAATTGGTAGCATATTAGTCTATTTAGAAATATTGAAATTCGATTAAAATGTTTTCGTTTTAATTTGGATATTTACATGAAAGCGTGTTTTTCCAGTATTGGCATTGGATGGTAAATAGAAAGACCAATAAATGAAACATAAATAGATTAGTACATTCAGTTTTACACGTCAATCATATTTTTAAAACTAGATGACATCGTACTACTCTGAGTAGGAAGGCCGAAACACACTCAGAGGTCACAGTCTCTTTTAAATCTAGACATATTCTCGGTCAAATCGTGTTAAGATTACGTGGGATGGTGTTTAAAATAGGCTTTTGAGTAAGGAATCACAAAGATTGAGTTGACCTGTCCAGTGAGCATACGCATTTGTCAGTAAAGGTATAGCTCCACTCGGAAGTTCAGGACTTGTCATGGACTATAGAAAATGCATTGGAGTAGCGTTGCTATCCCAGACTAAGAGATATTATTCCTGTTCATTTATAACATTACTTAAACTGAATGAAAGAAAGAGACGCATATACCTCAAAGGAAGGTCACTTCTTCAATCATTACTTCACTTTAAGCATCATGTACCTATAACTAATTCTAAAATGTCTAGTGTGTTTTTCTGATATCTGGGGTACTTAGATCCCTTCAATAAAGTAACTTGGGCTCAAACGGAATTTCAAGAAAAATTACGTCACTTAAAAGATCTTGATTAACTTCACCAAAATACACTGTTGACCATAACAGATTTTCACGCGTTCAACTTATCATGACGAATACGAAAGCAAATTCTGGGGGTAGAGAACATTTTTCTGTGTGACGAGTCGTCACAAAAGATTTGCGGGGATAAAAAGGCGGTGAGAGAGGGTGAAGGGGGGTGAGTTTCACCCCTACTGAGCTACTCATCCGCAACAAACGATGAGCACTGATTAGCGATGTTGTTGTTTATTCGTTGCTAATTATGTGGGTGGCGGGTTTTATGTTGTTTATGTGGCAGATTACTGTTGTATTTTTTAAACAATGAGGCAGAGAGGCATTTTTATAAACACATATTTATTTATTTAATTGTATTTGTGACAGAATACACAATTGCATGTATACATTTAGCAGTGACAAATACAGTGTGCGCTTAAGTCCAATTATAGGTGACCACATTCTAATTACTTGTAATCGAGGTACATTAAGTTTGATAAAGTAAAAATAATTAAAAAATACATAACACAAAAATCGTATTGTGGAAACAAAATGACATAAGAGAACATAGAGCGTTTTTTAGACAAGCGTGGTAATATTTAAGTCTGTGGTACAGACCAGCAAGGTGAACCACTGTCTCGGTGCCACAGAATCGTAATCGTGAAAAAATGATCAGCTATCCCATACATTTGGGTAGAATAGGAATTGAAGTTTTGTATGGGTCAGTTGATCATTTTTTTTTTTCGCGTTTGCTTTGCTGGTACCATGGAAGCAGTTGTTCAGTTTGCTAATTTGTACCATACCCTCAATTATGCCATGTGTTGTCATTATGAAGGATATGGACAGTGGTTTTTTTATACATGCTGTATTTAAGTGACTCTATAGGCGATTCTGATGAAGCACTTCTAACTGGCAAGAAAATACTTAGGTTATGTTTTAGAAAATGTGTAACATTGCTTAGTTTTAACACGACTTCCACGATGACATTTAATCATTTCTAATTACATAGAACTTTCTAAACGTAAAGTTGGGAACACATTCCACACCTCCATTCTGTTCCATAAAATTCGGTCCAGAGAAACTATGCAATTCAAATGAGGATGCATACATCTCGGCATGCAATATTTCAGCCCATCAAAAATCCAGCAAACAAACCACTCACAAAACCTCAATCACCTTTGTGTTAAACTTAAATCCCTTCACTATTATTAAGTTCAGACTCCAGTTAAACCATAGCAGCTTCTTTGTAAGCCTTCAAAAGCATTCCAGCGTTGCCAGCTACAGCTAAATTCCTCATACATTTCACCAATGTAAACGCGGAACTAATAAAAGTTGCAAGTAACAGAGCTGAACAAAATGGTATGAAATTGTTAGTTGCTGAATGGGTCGCACGTTACATAAATAAATTATTTGCTTGTACGTAGTTTGTTGTACGTTGCAGTTTTTATAGGTTACAATAAAATGTGTACAGGCTGTTGTATTCTGTGAGCTTTACATGTCAACCACAATGTTTGTAAAGCGGCAGAATGAAAAGGAAAAGGAACTCTTGGTACGTTTTTACTTGTAGTGTTACTAGGTACTTTATATACTACACTAGCTTTTGCCAGCGGCTTCGCCTGCATATTATACGTATAAACCTTCCTCTTGAATTACTCTCTCTACATATATTTAAAAAAAATCGCATCAAAGTCCGTTGCGTAGTTTTAAAGATCTAAATATACATAGAGACAGACAGAAGGAAACGACTTTGTGTTATACTATGTAGTGATTTTCCAGCATTATAAATTGAAATTCAATTGTTTTAAATGAGCAATGGTGGCCTAGTGGTAAGGGCCGCGACTTACGAGTAGTAAGTAGGTCGTGAGTTCAAACCCAAGCAGGCACTATACTTTGTGTAAATTATTTCATCACCACTGCTCCCAAAACGGTAAAAGAAAATATTGTGAGGAAACCGGCATGTCTAGAACCAAAACCTCGAAGACAAGTGAAATCTACCAACAAGCACTGGGCTCGCCTGGTGAATTATGGCCCACTCCCTCTCACCGAGAGGAGGCCTGTGTCCCAGCAGTGGGAACATTTAGGCTGCTGTTGATGATGAAACGGGTTCATTATCGTACCTACTTATATTATAAATGTGAAAGTTTGTATATTTAGATGTTTGATACTCAGTCACGCAAAAAAGACTGAACGTATTTGGAAGAAAATTGGTATATGGACCGTTGATAACCTGGATTACAAAGTATACATTTTATCGCGTTAGTAAGCTTTTGAGCGAAAATTTCCAACCCCAACCCGGGCGAATACACTGGCATAAGTGAGAGGCTTTATAAAGAAAAGGAGTATTATTGTTTCTTTATTGGATACCTCCGAATAATCATAATATTGCGTGTACCTAAAATATCTCAAATAATATACGGACTCAATATTCGGGTTGTTTTGTTTGATAAATCTGTACTTCAACTGAGTGGGTTACCAATGTGAGTCAAAAATGGTGCTATTGTGTGCCTAATTTTGGACTCTCTTTATTTTGCGTTGGAAATCATCAAATGACGTCTTCCGCTCTGGGCGGAGTGGGAGGGCGTGTCAGACTTTTACTTCAGTTGCCTATGCCAGGGCCACAGTAACTCTTTTGAACAAATTTCGCGACTCTGGCAGGAATTTTGGACTCACTGCCATTCGTATTGTGTGCATTGTATACTTAATATTATTAAGATGTAAAATTTTGTGAGTTTGTATGTAGAGAGTAATTCTTTGAAACTACTGATTCGCTTCCGAAAATCCTTCACTAATGGCAAGCCGATATTGCTGAGTGTCACAGCGTAAATTTCATATTAGGACAATACATTTCATGCGTGCGAAGTCACTGGCAGAAGCTAGCGAAGTATTACAGCATATAATTTATAGAAAAAAATAATAAAAAGATATTTCACGCATCCACAGTCTCAGGCAGAAAGAAGCTACTCAAAATATATTCTTTTAATATAACAATAGTAAGTAAACCCACGATCAAAAATTACTTTGAATTAAATTACCAAGACGCTACTAACTACCCACAGAGAAACCAGACTAAACAAGACTTCACTTTGATGTCTGCTTTCATTGGTTTTCTTTAATGAATTCTGATCATTGTTTCTTTGAACTTTGTCATTAGTCGTCTATAGATAGTTTTTGTCTTTGTCAATATTTTGCCTTTATCGTTGTATAAATTTAAAAGTTGCGGTTGTATAACTTTCGAATCGTAGGTCGAAGTAAATGATGTCTAAATTGAGAAGAAAGTTTTGTTTCAATTTTCAGATTGATGTAATTGATAGCATCACGCCTATGTCGTCCAATGAGGTAGACAGAGGTGCAGTATATATTTAGGTTGGCGCATCGGCTACCGCAGTAACAATACCAAGCCTTTGCAATGAGGGACGAGACTTTGAAAACTTTAAAGAATCAGAATCATTTATTTGTGAAACATAGGTTACAGGTCAAGGTGTTACTAATTAAATGATGCGCTATGTTTTGCCATTGATGACATACAAAAATATCAGTGAAGATTATCATAAAAATAAAAATAAAGGCAGATCAAATTCACTATACAAAACAAAAAATAACCAGAAAATAAAATACATGTACAGTTGTTACAGTGATGTATCATTTAGGTAATCATCTAGGGCATAGTAACATTTCTCCACCAGTAATTTAGAGAAACATTTTTTGAATTTTATTAGTGGCATGCTTCTTATGACCTCGGGTATTTTATTATAAATTTTGGGTGCAACACCAAAAAAGCTCTTTTTCATTAATGATGTACTGCATTTTGTTGTACATAGTTGATTTTTATATTGACTGCGGATTGGGTTAAAATGTTAAATAAAATATAGCTTGTTTAATTTTTCTTTGTTTTTTGTCATTTATTAAAACCAAGAGAGAATACTTTGAATTTTGAAAATATAAACAATAATTAATCTCATTAAAATAAAACATGAATCATAAAAAATAAACCCAAATGATAAACAGTGCAGACCCAAAGCCACATTGTTTAATGCAAGATTGTTTTAACAAAAATATGGTTATCCACATAATCCTCTAATCCCAGTTTAACAAAGTCAAACATTGTACAATGACTTTCGACTGAAACGCTAATCAAAGTAGATGTTTTGGGGTTGAAATCCTATTAATTCAGGACCGTCTAATATAGCCCTGATGTTTTGTATGAAAACGGTCCAAAGCGATTTGATTAAGCAGAAAATTTTGCCTTTTTGGTAATTATTGGAAAGGCTGGAAAAGTTGGCATTGCGGTTGGGGACTAATAAAGAGGAATGTTCTAATTAAATTCCAAAAAAATGCCGAATTATTCGTGGATTATATTGACAAAAAAATATATATGGATGCCTGTAATTGGTGGTGGGATATTAAGCCCCATGCATTGATATCTTGCTATTATAAAGATATTTTTCCTCGCACTCACTGACATACGATCAGAAGAAAGACTGAAGCTGTGGCAAAACAGTGCTTCTTACCCAAACTATTCATTCCAGCCGTTCAAGATATGGACATGACTTGACCCGGTTTGGCTGAAACAAGGAAAGCCTGTTCAGGTGGAGATTCATAGACGACTCCGCCTTGGAGTGTAAATGTAGTCCTGTTCCACAAACGATCGGACATTCACTATCATGTACTGCATATCCTGACACGTTACAAGTACTGATTCTAGGCAGCGTGCATTGAGATTGTCATCGACAAGATAAGATGAAGAAGATGGGTATTTTTAAGAACAATGTTTTTGGTTCAAGTACTGGAATATCCATTTATTTATCACATCTAGGAACTATTTACAATGCCCTAATTCTCCAAAGTATTAAGTGATCTTCAGTGGTTTTGACTGTGTACTTTCTGCCTCTGTCACTCAGATAAAACGTCACAGTCGAACCATTTTGGATTCTTTACCTGGGCAACTACGTTTATCACTTTGTTGCCATTATTTAGATACAATCGGAATCTTAACACCATGAAATCCAGACACTACACCATATGATCCACACTCCACCAAACACCACAGTTGCTACGTTAGAACACTGCCTACTGAAGCACAGCCGTGCACGGACACAAGTGTCACCCCTTAGGCACGGGGCATCAAACACGGCTCAATTCGCTAGACCGCGTAATTCTCACACCACATATCTTCCAGCAAAACGCCTTGGTCATAACTTATGTTAGCATATACTTTAAATATAGTTCAGTATGAGCAAAGTTGCAGCAGTTGAGCAGTTGATTAGTAATTTGTCTAAATTATTAACCCTCCAATCTATACTAATATTATAAAACTGAAGAGTTTGTTTGTTTGTTTTTTTGTATGTTTGTTTGCTTGAACGCGCTAATCTCAGAAACTACTAGAAGGCTATAGGCTATATAACATCACGCTACAATTAAGAGAAACGGAGCAGTAATAAAAAATGTTGGAAAAACGGGGAAAATCGCACGGGTAGGCGATTCGACGCGACGGAAAGGGTCGAGGGAACAAGAAATTTAACGCGGACGAAGTCGCGGGCAGAAGCTAGTATGTGATATTACGGACGGTATACGTACGGACAAACGAACAGCAAAGGCTTAGTAAACAACAGCCTATAATATTCCCTCAGCTGGTACACAGGCCTCCTCTCTGTGAGAGGAAGTGGGCCGAAATCAATCACGCACGCCCAGTACGGGTTGGTAGATGTCACACGTCTTCAAATTTTCGGTTCCAGGACATGACGCTTTCCTCACGAAGACGATTCCTTCACCATTTTGAGATCAGTAGTGATGAAATCATTTACACAAAGTACAGCACTTCGAATCCACGACTTGTAGGGCGCAGCCGTTACTAGTAGGCCACCACTCCGTCCCAGCAGTGGGAACATTATAAGCTGATTATGAGATGTGATACAAAGCTCTGTGAAAAAAAGGCCTAAAATCGTTGATCTGTTGCTGTTGATGATTACTTTTGACTTACAAATCTCATATACCTTAGTAAAGACTGAACCACCACAAATTCACTGAAATTAAAATTATCATGAAAAATCAAAGTAAGTATATTGAAATGTATTGCCATGATTATATGTCTCAGTTAGCTTTCACAGTCCACGAAAGAGTGTGTTTGAGCACTCTCAATGAGTAACGGCGAATTCAGAGAACCCTTTTCTAATACAATGTTGGTATGGACTCCGATAAATGGGCATTCCTTTCCATGAAATCGTACAAAAAGTTTCACCAATTCAGTGGTTCAAACTGGGTTTTACACGTATTTTTACATAATACATACGTTGAAAATAGATTTTTGCTAAGTAAAATCATTTTAATTTAAATTCAAAATTAAATAGAATTTATTGATATCGAACTGAAGGTGAATTGTCACTGTTAAAATTAGTTTAAAGTTTTTTGCCCAAACAGTCCCATTACTGGACAAAACCCTCCCCGAATCCCCTTCTTTTGAATTAAAAAATACTGAATAGAAACATAAAAATTAAAAATATATTGTACTAGCTTCTGCGACTTCGTCCGCGTCAAATTTTCGCTCCCCTTCCCGTCGCATCAAATTGCCTACCAGTTTTCGTCCATTTTTAGTTTGCTGCTCCACTCCTTTTAATCTTAGAGTGATGTTATATAGCCTATAGCCTTCCTCAAAAAATGGGCTACACAACACAAAAAGAATTTTTCAATTCCGACAGTAGTTCCTGAGATTAGCGCGTTCAATCAAACAAACAAACAAACTCTTCAGCTTTATAATATTAGTATAGATTATTGCATTGAAAAACATCGGTGAAGGTATAATTATGCTAAAAAAGAATTATCACTTACTTATTTAACACAACAAAAAAACCTGAATGAGCTTACCAAAAAACAATTTTAAATTCCCAAAAAAAGTTACCCTACGTGACACAAATCCGTTCATCCCTGCTAATGAGATTAGGAGCAGCGAACAGCTCTAATCCTGCTTATCCAGTTTTCATAAATCCTGACACATGACCTTTACATCTATTTATAATAGCACAGCTGTCCTTGGAAGGGAGTCAAAGGTTAGTTCAGAAATACTAAGATTAGTGAATATGGATATGCTGGTGACACACCTGGGTTTGCTTAGGGATTTAGTTAACCTTTTTTGCCTTTTTAACGATGGCTTATGGTGAATTTATTTTTAGAGCACATGTGTGTACTATATTTGTATTCTCCCCTTATTTAATGAATTTTGCTTAAAATTATGAGACGTGGATACATTTAAAAATATCTATATATTAATACGTGAAGCGAAAACTTTGGATCCCTTTTTACGAAAATTGGGCTGACGGAGTAGTATGAAATTTCGCACACTTATAGTTTATACAGAGAAGAAGTGACGAATGCTAGTATTTTTTTTAAATTATGCGTAAAAATATATTATTTTCAATAAATAACACGTTACACACACTACTATTCATTACCGTGTATTTAATACACACATGCATAGATATTCTTTTTTTTATGGTCCAATCGACAATATCTGTCTGTATTTTGTGTCTATAGTCTTATAGTTAGGGAGCTGGCGAATATTTCGATATATGCTTTGCACATGTTTCACGTCGAGATGGATTGCAGTTTAAATCATTACGAATCGATTTGGTCCAATCAATTAAGGTCCTATGTCGCTGCGTTTTCGCGTTACAGCGGATTGAAGTTGCTTAAAAAATCGGGGTATTAAATCATTTGCACATGTATGCCTCTAGAGTTCATGGTCACAATCATCTTGGTAACGTTCAGTTCATTCAGGACTCTGTATTATCATGGGACGGAGTTGTAAAAATTTAAAAAAAAAGTTCTATTAAGTCATTTGCACGCGGTTCTCATTGCGCCCATTCGATTTACTATGACTCTGTGGATTCGAAAAAACATGTGGCAGACTCTTTGCTCACTGATTTTCAGCTGTATAACTTTTTGAAATTCATGGAATCAAGGGACAGCGGGTATTGCATGGGATTATTGTTATTATTTATAGTTTTATTCTTATAATTTTGTTTAATATTATCCTCTAAACTCACGGTTACGATTAAACTTCTGGAGCTGAAATCTATGCAATGATATTTTTTCTCAATGCCGGTTGGCAAATGAAACGAAATGCACTCGGAACTTTAAACAGAACGTATTTTTGTTAAATTGCTTGCTACATTTTAATCTGAATAGGATTAAGATCTGGATAGGAACAGTCTTTAACTTTTTTTTAATCACATTTGTGTAAAATACGTAGATTTTGAACCAAGACGTGTGAAAGTGCCTGAGAGCGAGAGAGCGGAAAAGCGTGCAAAATTAAAGGGGAGGCTGTATATAGATATACGCTCTATACATTTAGTTTCACAATACGGAAAAGGTCGGAACTTAGTTATACCGTTCTCACTCATATTCCCAAATAAAAGAGAGACACCACGAAAGGAACTATGGGGATATTTTCTACCTGCTTGGTTTGGCGCGAGCGTCGGGTTGAAAAAAAAAAATCTAATTGTCCTTTGGAATATCAGAGGCCTGAACGTCTGTCTCATCGATTTTCTTGGTTTTCATAAGGAATTCAAACATTAGTCCAAGAGGTAGACGTGTGCGCATAATATAGCACACCTTTTTTTTACATTTTTGGAGCTCTGTCAATAGACAACGCAGAGGTAACATGTTGGCAGACTATTTTTCCGTGGTTCTTCTCATTGTTTTTAATCGAACAATTCAAATCTGCCAAGTGTGAACTTCATATACAGTTTTTTTAATCATAAAAATAAATGTAAAAAATGAATACTACAAAAATCAGAGCCCTGGTTGTCTACCTTTTCGATTCTTTGTGTTTCTAGGATGACTGTGATCACCAGCCCCAGAGGCAGACGTGAGCGCATAATATAGCACACCCTTTTTTTTTAACATTGTTGAAACGCTGTAAATTTACAACGCAGCGACACCATGGTGGCAGACGAGGTCCTTGATGTTTCTTAGGGTATAATTATCACTATTAATAACGTCTGCCTTGTGTGCTAATCATATCGAAATTTTGCTCGCCAGCTCCCTAGCTATTACTGAATGTCAAGTATAACCATAGGTAATGAATTAATTTTATAGATATATATAACCTATTTCATTTTTTTAATCTATTATCATATCGAGAATATTTGTTTTTAATATTATTTATCTATAGTGTTACTGAATGTCAAATATAACCATATTTTTTTTATATTTATTATTATATGTTTTTTTCATTTAATAATATATTTCTGTTCAAAGAAGTACGGTCGAATTTCGACCAATGGGCGATCACTAGTATGATTAATCAGACGTCTCATCAAAGAGAAACTCGTAGCAATTATTTCAAATTAACCAATTACAGGCACTTATGAATGGTTTAGAGGTCGGACAGTCAGAAAGACGAAGCTAGTTCACCATTTCACAATGTTACTAGATACTTAATGGAGAAGAACGGGCCAGAAACTCCACTGACACAATTTTATATCAAAAAAATAGTTACAAAATATTGGTAACATCATTCTTGTTGAAAATAAATACACGATAACAGCAGAAAGTTAAAAGTGACTGTAATAAAAATGTGTTTTTTTTTTAAATTTAATTAAAATAAGCCATAGCAGTTTGGAGGAACGCCCGTTAATGAAAATAACGCATGAATAAGACCTATTCAGACTATTCAGATCATTTTGAAGGGAAGTCATGTCTTTCCTATCTTTATTTACAGCCGATCAAACATTGCCACATCTTCTGCTATTATTCCTTAATCTTCGATTTACATTTGATACGTGCCATTTTCGTAGTCACTTAAATATTGTATTATACAATATTATGTGTCATCCATTACAGAACCAGCATAATTAATTAAATTTTAATCTTATGTGGCGTTCCGCGGATAAAGATGTCAGCATTTAGTTTCCGAGTTATTTGCGTTTTTGTAAAATCGGGTGATAATGTGGCATTTTGTGATTTTTACTGATTATTGTTCTGCAACAAATACAATTTGATACAATTAACATCTACAGATAACATTTCTAAAATGTTTAGTAAAAAGGTACCAGATGTCGGTAGGTCTTATAAAATGTCGATGGTTTCATTATTATTATGTTGAGTTTTTTTTTTAATACTATTTGTATATTGGCAGTATAGTAACGGTTATGTTAGTGATACATTGATACATATAATCTATGTGGAAAAATCGATGTAACAAACGAGTAGAACTTTGTTTTTTTTGTAACCTTAACTTTCATACTCCATTTTCTCGAAACTAGCTTTTCAGAATTTCAACTTTGGATGTCTGTTACAAAAAAGTATTAGTTTTTTTTTTGTTATCAGCATAATAAAGGGACTCTTCTAGATTCTACATCTGGCCTGAACTCTATACCTCCCCACTGGTACCTTTATGCGTGGAACGCCACATATGGTCTGCAAAACCTATTCGCAAACACAATAATACACTAATACAAAGTTTGATAATCTGTATTAGGATGGGAAGCCATAAACGTTAACAGACAGTTCCACTTCATACAAAGGTTAAATTTAGTCTCAATTGCTACCTACAGATAACGCTACTCGTTATGCAGGCTATTTCCACCCATTTTCTAAGAAATCCTTATCATTACGTAAGTGCTTCGCAACTTAGATAACGGCACATAATGTTTTATCACCCCATAGACCGATTGCAGTGAGGGGGAATGTTTTCTCAAAAACTTCTCTAAAGCTGAATCGAATTTGGATAAAGTTAATTGATTAGAAGACGATCCTTGTTTACTGATTACTGGTATTAGAAAAGTTATTACTTTCACCCCTGTTGATGTTGTAGAAGAAAATAATTGAATGTAATATTTGAAGCCGTGACCAAACCACTTAACAAGCCTAAAATTAATACTTAGTCAAGTAGCCAAAAAATCGTGAGCTAACCGGCATGTCCTCATACAATCAACTCAACCTATCCATTGTCCAGCAGTGGACTGCCCACTGCTGGACAACGGCCTCTTCCAGGTCTCTGCATCACAACACTCTATCCTACGCTTTCCGTATCCAATCAGTCCCAGCCACCCTTTTAAGGTCGTAAATCTAGACCTGGGGGCTTCCCCCACTACACTTGCCAATACGCGGTCTTCACTCTAGTACTCGTCTTTCGACAAATATGGCAAGCCCACTACCATGGACTGATTGCTTACTCTATTATCTAAGCCGGTGACACCGGTTCTTTTCCGGAAAATTTGAATCCTGATTTAATCCTTATAAGAAATTCCAAGTAAAGCCCACTTCGTGGTGACCTTACATTTGTGGACCAGCCCAACTGTCAATGTCTACGTCAAGACTAAACATGTGACATCTATTAATCCGCACTGGACCCGCGTGGTGGATGGCCCATTTCCTATCACAGATAGAAGGCCTATGTCCCACTAGGGGAAATATTATAGGCTAATTATGCAGCCAATAACTGGAAATGTGTGAATAATTCTAAAGATGTTGGGAACAGTCTTACTGCCAAAGGTCAGCAACACTTCGTATTTGCTTACACTATTATATGATATTGCGTGTGAAATAATATACAATCCAACATTTTGCTGAGTTTAATTAAACACGTGCTGGCGTCTTCGAGTTGCTCATCTCCAGTGAACAATTTAATATCGTATAAACAATTAATATTATCCAGTCATTCACACACTGAGTCAACGTGGTAACTACGTATATAAATATATACGGATACAGTAAGTGCACTCTCATATAGGAATCAATGATTAAATGTACGCTTATATTCAGTTCCCAGTAATTCCCCAAAATCTCGAATTAATTACAGACTAACCATTTGCCACTGCTAAATACCACTATTAAAAAAACTAAAACCATCAAGAAAGTCTTTAATGAAGTAACTTGAAACCGCATTAAGCTTAAAAGATACTTCCTTTCAACCCCGTTATAGCTTCAACTAACCCATTAAATTAAAATACTCCGCAAAGAAGCTCATTGAGACAGTAATAAAAATCTCTTACTAAACCAATTAACTCATAATTAAATAATGTTACTAAAAAGAAATTGAAACAATAAATACAGTCACAGACTGATATCACTTACACAAAAAGTTACAACCGGATGGTTTTATGTGGGTAGTTCGAAAAAAAATCCAGTACGCCAGCTGCGCGCGCGGCGGTACAGAGTTCTGTTTATTGTAAGGTAGCATGTGTTCATATGTTTATGTTCCGCTACGTTTCGCGTTCATGTTTATACGGTAGGTTTTTTTGGGAATCATTTCGATGTGTGAAGGATGTGGACTTGGTGTCGAGAGTGGATGACGTTTTTGTTTTGTTTGTTGGGGTACAAGAACGGATGACTCTTATTTCTGTCAAGTGCGATAGTTCTGTTTGCCAATCTAGCATCTTCACGTCGCCTCTTATTACGTTTCAAAGTAATTTATACTTAATTTGATGTTGCTACGTTAATAATATCAGTTTCTGGTTTTCGTTTTAACCTTAAACGTATTAGCCATAAACAATATCAACTTCTAAACGAACGATAAAAATAGACCAACCAAAGCCGACATTACGAATAAATAAATCAGCATTAACGACTAAACTGCTACAGATCAGCATTATGCATAAATTATAACAGCAATCAATAACACGAACATCAAAACATTTGGAAGGCACATCCATTCCACAGACGCTTCCCGTCCATTCTCCGAACTATTCATCCGACGCATAGGGAACTTCACCAGGAGACTGTCTGACTGTCTGTTTGTTGAACTCGAACAATAAACAGATACATCCAAACAGTTTGCCTCAAAGTCCAAGCTATTAGACAGAAGATTACTGTGTAATCTGATGTCTTGTAGCTTGATCTTACGATTTTGCAAGCCAAGAATTTATGCATTGCGTTGGGTACGTGCGAATTTGGTTTGATTGAGTCGTTTTGTATTTTAATATTTTAAAATATATGTTTCATATAAAATGTGTTCATTCCTTACCTATATCGTACAGTTTTTTGTCAGAGTGACACATACATATTTATCAACAGATTTTTTTTTATCGTATATTAATATAACAATAAAATTTGTCTACAATTCGCCATTTATGTCTGTTACACTGATATCTTCAACAGATAAAAAATATATTCAAATCATTTACACATTATGTAGGTATAATGGCGTCACCATTTCGGAACAATTATATCACGCCATTTCGGAAGCCATAGGTCCTTTGTCAAGCCCACAGTGCAAGTTACAGAATTCCATCAGTATCATATCTCTACCATGAATTGGAATTCACCAAAACCATCGACCATCTCGATGTTCATCGAAGCGAGTTCCCTTGAAGACAATGCGAAATGCTCTGTCGATGTCCAATTTAATTAGAATCGCTCCATCGCATCTCATAGGTGTCGTGGGAGACGCCTAATAGATTATATCAGGTAAATGTGATGCACGCTTTGTGAGACGCTAGCGAGATAAATGAATTGAGTCTACGTCCAGAGATAGTATTTGGTTGGTTTGATCTACATAATATGTAGCATGTAGTTTGCCATATATTACATTCTACATGTTGGAAATAGTACGTGTGTATAATATTCTACGAGACAGCGTAGCTATTATATGATACAGTCATTGAAGTAGTGTCATTGTTGCTAAAGATGAACATGAAAAATTGGACTGCTCTGTAAAAAGTTATGCGTGGTCATACATAAAAAAAATATACGCGTCGACTTGAGAACCTTCTCCGTTGTCTTTCGTCGGATAAAAAATAACGAATTCTCTTGATTTTAATCCTATGGTAAACTGTAATGAACTGAGGAAGGATACTGCATTGTCAGGGTTAAACATTTGATTCTGCTTACTCCAAATTTTGAAAACAAATTCCGCTCTAAAATAGCATTTCCAAAAAGAATCCACACCCTTACTCTCATCCCACAGTACTTTGTAAACAAACTTAACCTTTCCCAGTCAGGACGAGATAACGTAAACAAATTAAGTAGCCGTATGTGCGCATACGTTCCTGCAGGCTGCTTATTTTGATATTTCAACCCACTTTAGTATGAGAACGCTCCTAAGTTTAGAAACCCATTGTGATGTTTTCACATAAGAGAAAAGATAACATTCGAGTCAAATGTGGGGTAGATGTAACGAAGTTTGTCTGAGTGAAATTCTGAAATAATATTTATTTCTAAGGATTGTGTGATTGTGTTTTGAAACCAACTTTGTTGAACAAATAAAGTTGATAAAAACATTTCTCTATAATAATGTTAAAAGAAAATGTGCTTTGTTTTTATAATAATACTAGCTGTGCGCTCGAGACTTTGTCTATGATCCAGGATGTAAAGTAGCCTTTGTCCTTTCCTAGTGAATGGTCTATCCGTGTGCCGAATTTCAACTAAATCCCTGTTTGAGCGTGAAAGCGTAAAACAAAATTACTTTCGCTTTTATAGTATCACTAAGGATTAGGAATAACTAGGATGATTAGACATTGTTTAAAGAAATATCTTCGGGAATTATGATACTATTAATTAACAGGAAAATATGAGCGATCAGCTGTAAAATGTATTAGTGCAAAGGAAAACAGTTATAGACAGCTTCAAAAACCACATACTTAAAATCGTTTTCACAAATCTCTCATTCTTCAATCCTGTCAAACAATCAATTTTCAGTTGCAGTGCAGCGGAATTCAAACAAAAACTTGAAGCATTCGACGATCTAACGGCTATATCTGGCAACTTGGAAAAAATTAACATGTCCAGTCTTTCTTTTGCCTTCGTTCTCGACCAGTAACAGTCGCAATGCATACAATATGTCTGATTTTAGGGGCTCGTATGTGGTTCTCGGAGGGATTCTAGATTTTATCGCTACTGTTGAATTCCTGAAAAATTCTAAGTTTCTTTGTACCTAGTGGATATTAGTTTTAACTATATTTACATGACAAAGGTAATGTAATATTGTAATGAGTTATAAAGTCAACCAATCCAATTTTTCAGTTTAATTCACTCGCATTTCTCTTCCATCTATCGTCATCGTATCATCTATCTTCTTCCGTGCTTTTTCTATTGTTCTTTTATTATTACTAGTGTTCGCCCATTGGTCGAAATTCGACCGTACTTTATCTGAATAAAAAACATGATTAAATAAAAAAAATATATAATAATAAATATTAAAAAATAATATTATCATATTGTTGACGCTGTACAACTGTACGCTGACGGGATGGTGATGGCCAGGACCAGAACGTAGGTGTAATGAGTAAAGACTACTTCTTCAGGACTCTCTTCTTTATTTTCTTAATACTTCTTAACTGCTGGAAATGGAATGAATTATCACAGAAAGCTCTGTTTTTATAGAATTTTCCCTATTAAAAATAATAGGGAAAATTCTATAAAAACAGAATTAATTAAGACAGTTCAAAATGTCATAATTATAACCAGCCTGTACAATCTATGACCAGCCTGTACAATCGTGAGGCATACAACCTCTACAGTTTGCACACGACACTAAGTTTTGTTTGGGAAACTTACTAATGCTATACTTGACACTCCCCATAAAACCACAAAAAATATTTCTTCTAAATATAAACTAAATTCCTACCGTCGCTAATACAAATAATATTAAAAACAAATATTCTCGATATGAGCATAGATTTTAAAAATGAAATAGGTTATATATCTATAAAATTCATTTATTACCTATGGTTATACTTGACATTCAGTAAGACTATAGACACAAAATCAGGCTTACCAAGTTAGGGGTTTTCCCAAATTTAGGGGGTAAATAAGAGGATTGAGATTTTTTAGGGGCGTTCCATTTTAGGGGTATTCTTAGGGATTTTTTGCCATCTTATATTTCTCATTGTGTTTTTGATTACAATAAAAGTATTAGCGACTTCTAGTGATATTACTATACTGTGTGCCGGTCTATGATTACTGAACATTCGTTGGTTATTTTCATTATAATTTTTTAGGGGATTTTTTAGTAATTGTGGTAATTTTAGGGGTTCTTAACTTAAGCTTTAGGGGTAAATATTTCTGGGTGTTGGTAACACTGCACAAAATATTGAAGACAGATTTGGACCATAAACAAAGGAATATCTATGCATGTGTGTATTAGATACACGGTAATTAATAGTAGTGTGTGTAACGTGTTATTTATTGAAAATAATGTATTTTAACGCATAATTAAAAAAAAAATATTAGCATTCGTCACTTTTTCTCTGTATAAACTATAAGTGAGCGAAATTTCATTCTCCTCCGTCTGCCCAATTTTCGTAAAAAGGGATCCAAAGTTTTCGATTCACGTATTAATATATAGATGAGATGAGTTGAATTTGTTATTCCTTCTATTATATTATACAATACAGTAGAAAACTCCACTTACTTCAAAATAAATAATATACATGTATCTCATACCGTTCCCCCGATTCGAGATAGATTCGTTCCTGGCTTTCTGTTTTTATATTTTTTCTCTCCGTGGTAGCTGTTTGTGTAAACGCTACGCCAAATCCGGCCTATTTTTGTTACCGGCCAGTGAACCGTTTCCAGCTTTGTTTTGATTTCTACCAATCAGAAATTCAATTTAGCGCGGGAGCACATATAATCAAGACTTTTGTGTAGTTTTTATATTTTTTTGTTTTCAGTAAAGCGTTTGACACAGTTTATATAAAAACTTGCTGAATATTTGATTTTGGAAATAGTTTTAGATTCGGTTTTGGTTTAGTCTGTTTGGTTTTGATTTATGTGTTGTTTTCAAAGCAATATTGTGAATATACTTTTATTTCTCTTCGTTGTTCTGAATACAATGTTTTGCCTCATATCACATCGTTTATACACGTGTATTGTCCAAAGCGTATTTAAAACATCAACAACTATCTTTAATGAGTTTGTTCTCCTCCATACCGATAAATACAACTCGATAATAACAGTTCTCAGTTTTCAATGAAAGCCAGTAAACAGCACCAATTAGTTGTGTGTTGCCAGTCAATGGTGTTTAGTTTCAAACACTATTAATAACTTTAACTACTTGTGTATGTTTGGCAGGTTTGTCTATGTACGCATAGCTATCAATGATCTTAATCTGCAAATATATTCTGGTAAAATGGAACTGTCAATGTGTAATAACTAGGGCTGCACCGAATATTCGTTTTATTTTCAGTATTCGACATATTCGGCAGGTTTACCAAACATTCGTATTTGGCTGATTATTCGCTAACTCGATTTCGAGGACTCTTTTAACATAAAAAAATGTTTTTTTGTTAGTTATCCGTGCCGTTCTTCGGTAACGGCGACGGCGGACAGAAAGGACATGCGCTTCACTGTGCTCGACGAGAACAGACTTGATTTTTTAAGATGCACGATAATACGCGTCATACCCTGCCAAATATTCGATTCGGCAATTTTTAACCGAATATCCGGCCTCTAAGTCGTATTCGCAAAACTAGTTTTCGGCATAACATCATTATCTGACTTTTATTCCAGTTTATATTTTGTAGTCGGTGCAGAACATTCCCTATTCATCTTTTGGATTAGTGCCATCATCTCAAAATTTACCCATGTCTTGATCATGACCAGAAAATGGGTGGATTCTGAGAAAATAGCTGTAATAGACACAATATGCGTAAGTATATTTTTTCTAATCTGCTGTTACTTTCTTACGACAGAAAGGACAATGCCCACATACTAGAACAACCGTGGCCCACAGTGAACACTTACAAATAGTATAAGGAATGATAGTTTAAGGTGTTATGAGCACCTTCTAGTACTTATCAGTTCAGAAAATAAATGGCGTCCCATTTGGAAATAAAACAGTTTTTAATTTTTTATAATTTTTAATTTTTTCACAAGCACTGACTTATTTTATACACTTACAAAGACTTTTGAATGGTATTAACACAGTCATTGTTCATTTCAAAGTAACTTACTCATTTTAACCTCTTGAATAATAGTCACCTTCTAAGTTTAAACAGTCTGGGGGAGTACACACCAAACCCATATATTAAACCTAGAAAGATCCCAGCGAGCAGTTCTCAAAGTAATGCACAAAAAGAACTTTCAGTATCCAACGGAGCAGCTATATAAGGATTGTATGGTATTAACGATTCAACAACTTTATATCAGGAGAGTTCTGCTTATAAGCCACAAAGGCTCAACGTATGACCCGGTAAGACTGAAAAACAAACGCAGAAACGACCTAGTATTTGACCTGAAACCATGTAAAACAGAATTCTTCAGAAGACGACCGTGCTATATGGGTCCATATCTATATAACAAAAGAAGTAAAAATACTCAGCTATATCACTTACCAATAAGTAAACTAAAACTTACCATAAATGACTTCCTTCTCTCTCAAAATTATGGAAATACTGAAAACTTCTAGAAAGTATAAAATAATAAAATAAAGTCACACAACCCCATTCATACACCCGAACACATACAATACATACATACACATACACACAAATACACCACACCCCACACTACACATACATCACACATACATATGTTCATTCATAGATGCACACACAAGCATTAAGTAGCTATTAAGTAATTAATTAAATTATTATATTATTACATTATTAAATTATTTAATGATTAAATTAAATATACATGTATATCATGTTGTAATGTTTGACTTTACAAATATTTACTTTTGCACCGCACCATATATTTTTTTATTAATCAACCAATACTTATCATTTGTCCCAAAGAACATCCCCCCCCCCCAACAATACAAAAGCTATGTAATGAAATAATGCTGATGTCACGTCAGTACATATACGTGTATATGACCATCTTTACAAACTAAGACCCTTCCGTGCCTCAGAAAGCATGTTAAGCCGTTGGTCCCGGCTGTCTTTTGTAGATCTTAGACAGTCGTTACGGGTCGTCAGAACCCCGAAAGTCTGTCAGACTTTCATTCAGATCAGTCTTATCAAGAGGTATTGTATTACCTAGTAACTGGGTTGTGGAGGTCAGATAGGCAGTCACTCCATGTAAAATACTGGTATTCAGCTGCACCCGGTTAGACTGGAAGCCGACCCCAACATAATTGTGAAAAGGCTAGGCAGATGATGATGAGCTGTAAGATTTGGTTACTTTCTCAATAAAGTAAAAGTATTTAGGTATTTAAAAATATATTTTTTTACTTATTTAATACTAGCTTTTGCCAGCAGCTTCACCCGCCTATTATACGTATAAACCTTCCTCTTGAATCACTCTGTCTATTAAAAAAAACTGCATTAAAATTCGTTGCGTAGTTTTAAAGATCTAAACATAGGGACAGACAGAGGGAAGCGACTTTGTTTTATATTGTGTAGTGAAGTTAAATCACTATAAGCTTGCATTAGTACTGGCTGTTGTTATTATCATAGTTTTCTAAAGGTATTGTTTAATGTAGGTGAGTAATATAATACTTACCTGTTGTGGAAGAACCCATTGCTGTTTTCACATTCACACTAGGGTCGTCATTCAAAGTGGAGCCACGATCCAAGTTCGTGCAAGGATTGTCATTCTGGTGATATTGATCGCAGTCCATTGTCATAAAAAAGCTCACAAAAGAACACAAACTATATTTTATATCTTTAACTATTTGTTAACTGGGTGTCAAATGTCAACTTCATCATCTGTCATAGAATAATGCTGCCATATTTTGAAATATAATCGATTACGTGCATCGATTATTTATTGGTCTTGAACAATTTAATTTTATCTAATTACGGCAAAGCCATAAACAATACAATGATATTACCATTCCATGTTTTATGTTTGGACTATAAGATATCTGGTTTGAGATGTTTATTAACATAATTGTTTTGTCTTAAACTGGAGTTAGTTAGTTACGTTCACAGAAACTAAAATGGCCGTCATGATTATGACGGCGTGCCGTGTGATTACAATGCACGCCTTTGAGCACACGGATTGATTTTTATAATTATTAATTAATCCGTAATCGATTAGACGTATTCAATATACGACTCGAAATTAAATTGTCAATATACTAGCAACCCTAAACTTTGCCTGAAAGTCAAACTCTCAGTGATAATAATACGTTAAATTACTTATTTATTGCTTAGAATGACGGCGACTTAGTTAGAGATAGAAGTTAAACGGATAATTCCTGTTTAAAAAATATATATTTTTTAATTATCCTTCGAAACGTGTTCGGGTTGGGCCATGAATAGGCATTGACCTTTACTTAGTAAGGAATAACCATACACCAACATACGAAACATTATCCAAAATCAAAGAGTCCGTCGTAAAGATCTACAAAATAAAGAAAGAAAGAAAATAACATTCATATTTTTCTAAATTCGGCGTGAGAATCCAACTCTACAGATCCTCAACTGCTACCAAATCCTAACATTACACCAATGAGGCAATTAAATTGACTGAACAAACTGATACTTACCGATTATTTCTCCCTCTTTACTGTCCGATCAGTAACAAGTCTGCCATTAGAATAACCGGTGGCTGTCGTTATCTTCCAAACTGAGACGAATTTGTAATCCTACACCCCAGGCCTCCAGGCTTGGTTTACAATTTAACTAGACTTAAGTATCGGCTACTTCCCTGAGAAAGATTTTGCAATTGATGCATTTCTTTTGAGGGTACCGTACCCAAAGGATAACCAATGGGACCCTATCTAAGCCTCCGCTGTCCGTCTGTCCGTCTGTCTATTAGTGGGTTGTATCTCATGAATCGTAATAGGTAAAGAATAGATTTTTTTACAGAATATAAATTTCTGTTGCCGCTATAAAAAGAAATGAAAAAAAGTTAAAAATAAAATGGTCCATACAAGAAACATGACTTTTTCGGCATTTTTTGCTTTGTAGTACGTACGGCCACAGGTCAAGGTATAAATAAATTTCCAGTATAAGCTGACTTCCCCCTGTACGAAAAGCCTATACAATACGAGGTCAGCTAAAACTGGAAATGTATAGCTTGATGTGTAGCCGTGTGACCGAAACGTTTCGTGTGCGAGTTGAACAAATATAGACACTAAAATATCAACGATTGTAGCAGTATCTATTTAATTAATAAAACTGCTAGCATTATCAAAAAGGAATTTAGTCTTAACGTTCTGTTACGAATTATTTCCTTTTCATTTATTTTGTATTTCATAAAAGATTTATCTAAGCAAGACTTTATCCAAAATAATCTTTACAAAACTTACTTAAGTCAGCTCTTTTAAAAACACGGCCCTCAGCTCCCAATCCTAAATAGGCACTCGCAGCAAAACCTTTCAACTTTTTAATTCCAGTTAAGAAACTTTTCAAGTAAGTGATTTAAGAAAACACTTATATTTCACCGGGAATCTTAGAAGAGGTAGCATAATTTCCGAAAAAAAATCTAACCCTCACTTTGCTAATTCCGAAAACTTTCGCCGGAGTGTTCGAGGACACCTGTCGGCCGTTACGGTAAACTTCGGAGAGATTCCCCCTCTTTTTTACTACCTTTTGAATCGTTTATCTCAGCGGTGCTCTGGGATGAGTGTATTTGAAACTTCCCGATTGCCCATTATGCTGTTTTTCTTTTTTCCGATGTTGAACTTTTTCGAACGCCAATTGTTGGGCCTTTGGCGAAAAAAAAAACAAATCGCTGATTTTCGGTCGCGGGTTATGGGCGGTTTGTTGTACGTTGTGACGTAATCAAGATTTTTTTTAAAAAAGAACGTAAATTTTTTCCGCAGATAACTGCATATGTTTCCGGTAGATATACGTTTCCAATAAATGAATTTTGGTTCGGTTTTTGCTGGATACGTGGTTTCGAAGGAACAAAAATATTATTTTTTAATGTTTTTGTTCACATGCACGAAAGTAATTTAAACACGAGTATTTTAAAAACAATACTCCAAGCACATTGTCTCGCTGCATCCTTAAACAATGGGAGGATAAAATATTTTCATAGTAAGAGATTTTTGCTGAGAGAAACTTAAAATTGCAAACATTATTAAATATTTTTGTTAGCAAAGTAAGTACCTAGCAAGCTGCAGAAAAGTGCTCTTATTTTCAACCGACGAAAAAAAACGGAGGAGGTTATCAATTCGACGCGTATATATTTTTTTTTTTTTTTTTATGTATGACCACGCATAACTTTTTACATAGTGGTCCGATTGCGACAATTCTTCTTCTATTGGAAAGGGTATACTTCCAAGGTGGTCCCATATAAATTTGGAAAACAAAATCGAACCCTAAGGGTTGGAAAACAAGGGATGATTGATTGTTCACTCACTGATTGTAATGTATAAACACGCATAACTTTATACAGAGTAGTCCGATTTTGATAATTC
This sequence comes from Aporophyla lueneburgensis, assembly GCA_932294355.1. Lineage (NCBI taxonomy): Eukaryota > Metazoa > Arthropoda > Insecta > Lepidoptera > Noctuidae > Aporophyla > Aporophyla lueneburgensis. The sequence goes on along the minus strand of OW028749.1, from coordinate 2,358,975 downwards.
TTTTTGTGTTGGATAGGGTATACTTTGCCAAGTATTATTAGTAAATTAAAGCCACGAAAAAATATAAAATAAAAACTTTTTAACAAAAAACTAAACCGCCGAAAAACTGAAAAGCATAAAATAATAAACCTTAAAATTTTGAGTCGGCGCTGAAAAATCAATGAACAAGGATCACTCAAAGCGCCGACTCATAATTTTAAGGTTTATTATTTTATGCTTTTCAGTTTTTCGGCGGTTTAGTTTTTTGTTATATTGGTCCGATAACAAAAGTTGTTAGAATATTCAAATCTTTTCTGGATTATATTATACGGGGATAAAATAAGAGGTTTGCTTGTCCATTTTAAACATGATTTTTATAGTAGTTTTTTCATAGATGCATTGGGAAGCAGGTATTCCAAGGTTTTGTCATTTTTAATAATCCACTCTAATATTATAAATGCAAAATTAACTCTGTCTGTCTGTCTGTCTCGCTTTCCTGCTAAAACTACTGAACCGATTTAAATGAAATTTGGTACACAGATAGTTTAGAACCTGAGAAAGGACATAGGTACTTTTTATCCCGGTAGTACGTTTCCGCGGGTTATTTTCCGACCTCCACGCGGGTGAAGCCACTGGCAAAAGCTAGTTCTTTATAAATCCTGTCTTTTGTCTAAAACGAAACTATTATTATTTATCTCTTCCCATGACAGTAATACGCATTACTTTTCCACTATTATTATAACAAAAACCACATTACGCAACAAAAACATCGACCTTGTGAAACGACTTCCATACACAACAAAAAGAAATGCATTTCCATTTTTATTGTATAAAAAAGTCCCGTAAAATATAATCTTGATGGTCGATATAACCCGCACACTATGACTTGGGGTCAGACCATTGTGGCCATTCGTGGCCCACGCAGTGTGGCAACCGATGGACCATTTGTCATAATCCCGCGTTGGATGCAACGTATCGGAGGTTAGAATTTAAATTTCGAATGTTTTGAGTGTTACGGATTATTATTGTAGTAAAAATTGGATTTGAATTGTAAAGATTAGGATTTTGACAGAATGGTTTGGCGGTAAGAGCGGTGTTACTGTTTAGATCTTAAGGTGTTAAATCTGGTTATTTTTACGCAACAGCAAAGCTCAGACGAAAGAAAAAAGGAAATGAAAATATTAATATTCTTGTATGCGTGATTTTTTTATAAAGCTTGTATATTTTCTTACGCTATACAATTTTTTTTGGCCTCAAAATTAATTCATAGAACAATTTTGCATTTTTCCGAAAATTACAGTTTCAAGTTCCGTGACACACAACAAAAATTGAATTAGTACAGCATCAAACATGATTCCTTGTATGTTTAAGAGAGCCAGAAAACAACATTAATAAAACTTAAAAAATAATACAGAAAAGAAGTAACACATTTTATCATTCCGTAACTAGCAGAACTGTTATGAGAATATTTTGTGTAGCGCCACGAAATTAATATTACCTTAAACATTGATTAATGGATACGAATGAACAGGTCGACTTGAAAATAATTTGATAGCAGCCGAGTTTAGGACTGGTTCGCTTGTGGTTTATTATGTAGGTACCTTTTAGTGGCCAGTACTGTACAACAAGTAACTTAATATCTGTACTTAGAAATGTAACCTTACGCACTTTGTTTTTATTGCAAGCATTTGTTTGCACCAAACTTGAAACACATACCACGTAGATCTAGGACATGCATAAAGTTTGACCCAGCACCTGCAAAGAATTAATCGGCAGCAGCGTTCTCTATGCATTTTACCACCATATTGCCATTGCCAACCCGCCCGCTAAGCGTGGCATGGTAAACCCCTCCAAACTAAAAGAGTTCTATTTCCAGTAGTGGCCGTCATACGGCTGATATGATGATGACGATATTGCATAAATAATTTTCAAACAAACCCAAACCGTTTTGGCAGTTCTTAATTTAAACTTATATTTTTTTTTCATCCTCGATTAATGCCTGCCATTTTTACGTTCAGTAAATTTACCTAGTCCAAAGACACGCACTCATTCCCAACATGGACAAAAAACTCTATTTCCATTTAACCCCGGTATAAAGTTTACATCTTAAACAAACCGTGCGTTACATAACGTTGCATGATAAACAAACTATATTTGGATCAAGACGGGCAACATATAAACATGGGCCATAATGAGTAACAACAGTTTTATACAATAACTTTCATAGCATCAACTTCCTGGATTTCGTCGTAACTTGTTTATCTGTGTTTTGTTTTATTTTTGTTTAGATAATTTTCTCTTTTGAGTTTAGTTTTTTTATTAGATAATTTATTTCTGAACCATTAAATTGAAAAAATGCTATTATTCGTTGAGATATAATATACTTACTTTTTCTTGAAAGTCTTTTAAACAATAAAGTTATCTGTCTATTACTAGTAAAAAAGTAATATAGTATAGTAAACTGCTAGTAAACTATGCTAGTATATTGTATTCATCCAACCTATCTACTCAACCTTCCATATATCGCTGAACATTGCCCTTCTAAGCTGCGCTACAACATATTGTCGGCCCATCAAGCTGAGGGGAGTTGTATTTCTTTTAAGTTTCTGTAATTATTTAGGGAAAGTAAGCAAGCGTAATTATTTCTTCATTCACATGGTACATATCCAATTAAAAAAACTTGAGTGCACAAGACATCTTTTTTTTCAATGAACATAAAATATAACCACTTCTGCAATCAGTACTTACTAACCAACCGCAGGTGGTAAACCTAATCTCTTACAACGAGGTACAGCCGCCCACAAAATGCGACCTAAACAAGAAAAACTATTGTTACCCATAGTTTTTATTGTACTTTTTGTTTTACAATATTTTATCTGTTTGTATGACAAATGGTCAATTATTTCGTGTTCGTACAAATGTATTGTCGGATGACTACTGAGTTTTGTCGAGAGCTTTTTATTTTTATTTTTTCTGACGTAAAAAATAGTTAAAATGTTGAGCCGACTGACTCTAGTTAAGTGGTCATAGGACTAACTAACGATCAAACTATTGTGTGTGAATGATAGAATTCAGTTCTATTTTTCAAAGAGAATTCGGAACATGAGTTGAATTCGTAATTTTTCAGTTCCTTTTGTTACTAAGATCAACCATTCATTCCCTTTTACTTTTATAACCTACCTTTTATACCTTTTTATATAGAATTATGGTCCGAAGAGAAATACCTAGGTCATCATAACCTGCCTAGCTTTATAATTCCCAATGGTGTTAAGGTCGGTTTACAGTCTTCCCAGACGCTACTGAATATCTGTATTTTATACAAAACGACTGCTTATCTGACCTCCACAATACACAATATCTCTTGGCATGAATGTTGGTCAGATTTTTGGCATTCTGACGACAGGACCCTTTGCATAGGACAGAGGGTCTCTGTATGATAAGATCTCACCCATCCTGGACTAACCTCGACAAGTGTAGCTTAACCTGATCAATTAAAATTAACTACGAGCAAAAGAAACACCTAAGCATGCAACATAAGGTTCCATATTTTTTGTCAATACATATGCAGTAGCTACATCCATTATTATTACAATAATACACAATTCCATATATTTATTCATTATTTTACTTATCGTTGTGCTACCAGATATTGTTAGAATCCATGACATTTGTTCCACAGCGATATTATTGTACCATTATGATGCATTCAGATAAACAATCTTTGACACTTATGCTGCAGAGACTCCCACATGGTTGAGGAGGTTTATTGGAGTATTGTACATAGTATTATTGTTGATAAGAGACATAGTTCATGGAAGCGAATATAGTTACTACATATATAGAGTATATAATTATGTATGTCAGTTTCGGATATATATAATTATCACTTAATGTAACAGCACGCCTTGTATCCCACAATAGTTTGGCAGAGGTGTACCAATAGTACACCCATATGTCGCAAGTCATGGTAAAATCCCATCTAATAGGGGCGAGCCTATTGTCATCAACCGGGAATAAATCCAAACTCCGGGCTGCTACTTAGAAATCTATATATATACTATATAATATATAATATAAAAAAAAAAAAAAAAAAAATTATAAATTAATAATATAATAAATTAATATAATTAATTATTAATTTTATAAATTTTTCGATGCTTTATTTTAGTTTGTGTATAGTTTTGGTTAAGTTAATATATAATTTTGTTATTTTTATTTTAGTTAGTTAGGCTAGTTTTCTATATATAATATAATATTATTATAAAGCTGAAGAGTTTGTTTGTTTGTTTGATTGAACGCGCTAATCTCAGGAACTACTGGTCCGAATTGAAAAATTCTTTTTGAGTTGGGTAGCCTATTTATCGAGAGAGGCTATAGGTTATATAACATCACGCTACAATAAAGAGGAACGGAGCAGTAATGAAAAATGTTGCAAAAACGGGGAAAATTTATTCCTTTTGAGAGTTTCCGTTGCGTGCGCTGCGTTAACGGTTAAAGTAACGCAAAAATCATGTATGACGGAATTGTTCCTTTTAAAAAGTTCAAAAAAAAGTCCGCGAGAGCATATGTCTATCTTTTAAGGTTGACTCACTATAACTCAAAAGGAGCGAGCAGCAACGAAAAATGGACGAAAACTAGCAGGAAAATCGATGCGACGGGAAGGGTCAGAGGAGCAAAAATTTGACGCGGACGAAGTCGTGGGCAGAAGCTAGTTCCAGATAAAACCTCAATAATACTTTAATCAACCCGAGAGTCCCACCCAGGGTAACGCTTGCGACCGCTAGACCAAAGCGACACACATGCGACATGACTATTTCATGGGTAAGTACCGCTAATATTGGAACACCTTGCTAAAGTCTGCGTTTGCTAGAATCTAGGAGTTTTCAAGCTTTCCAAACAGGCGTACGTCATCATCTTTGCTTAGATAGATTTCCATCTATCTATATTTTTCCGATCGTGTTTCTATTTGATAGAAATATCTAACACTGTACCATACGAAACAATGCGTAGGTTTTAATCAGAAATATGGCATGACACCAAAGATTTTACATCAGCATTTTCTTTTCCATGATGACCCAACAAGCTGACTGTTGCTCTGATACAATAATTGTGAATATAATATGTTAAAGCATACGCCAAACTAACAGTGTTGGGCAGATCCCCAAGTTAACAATGTCTTAGAAATTTCATCTAAAACTGTTACCGGCCGTACATTGTACTCCGTTATCCTACATTTCATTTTACGACGCAAAGTGATGGACCCTAAAACAGGCTAGTGTGTTGCTGTGTCATGTTAGTACTTTAACTTAATGTACGGAAGGATAAAATAGACTTAAGTGAAACTAACACTAATAGAACTGGGTATACAGATCCTAGTATCCAGACGAATTCATGATACAAGGTCGTGACTTCGTCAAATTTCTTACTCTCTCGACCCGCCCCATCCATCGTATTGAATCGCCTGCCCGTGCGATAAATACTCGCATATTCGTGATTTTTTTTTAGTTAGGCTTAGCTCTTAAGATTCCTAGCGTGATTTTATATAGCCTTTATCATTTCTCGATAAATGGGCTATCCAACATTAAAATATGTTTTTATATTCGATTCAAGTAGTTCCTGAGATTAGCGCGTTCAACTAAACAAACTCTTCCGCTTTATTAAATTATAGTATAGATTATAATTGTTATCCCTATAAGATAAAACATGATTTTATTTTAAGGTAATAAGTAGACTAATAAATAAACAATGAATTAAAAAAATATTTTCTCACGAATATTTGGTAGTCGATACTTCACAAATATTTTCTGATACTGTCAATGTCTGTAAATTTTTACCCGCAAGGGTGTAAAGTAATAGTAATATGTGAAACTCACTCTGTAAACATAATGATTTGTGGTCCATAAGCCGACTAGCATACCAAGAAACATGATAATATTTCTACCTGTGTAGGTAATTTATACAATACACTGTGATTCATTTTCAAGAGTATATAGATATGAACTGTAAACTTCGTCTAAACACAACCTACTTATTAAGCTCTATCCAAATCCCAAATATTACCTAAGATTAATGAATTGTCACTACCTTTACTACCTCAATTAATCAACTTAATGATGTCGAAACAATCTGACAATATTTTAATACACTCGAAACTAAAACTGCTCTTATTCCGAATCGGCTTTAATTTTCAATCGATAATATATGCAATATTGATCGGATTACTAATTGATGATAAATTTGACAGTTATCGACGACACACCGACTTTCTGGTGCCTAATAGGATTTACTTTGAAAAGTGGCGTCTGTGGGCGTTCGGTGACAAGTTGGTACTCGATATGATAATTATAATCGTTAAGTACCTTGTTGATTTTGGCATCGCAATTTTTTGTACTGTGTTTAAGGTCGAGAGTTTCTTAAACGTTAAACTTAGCTCAGTCAAAACGCGTATCCAAGGTATCATTAAAAACTACGTAAATATTATCCTACATCGATACTCTTTCAGCTCATTTTCCTGAATCTTCGTGACGATAAACGAAAGATAGAAGTAAGATAAAGAAAAAGATAGCAAACTTAGTAAGAACCTTAATTAAAGTTACTCCACCTATCTGTAGACACTTTAAAACAACTTTAGTTTTAGAACTCAAAATTTAATCATAAAATTGCTATTGACATTATTCTAGTTGCGATTTATCAGTAGATTGGAGACTGCGTATCGCCAAGCGTAGCATGAGACGTCCCTCAGCTATATGGGCCAATGATCTTAAAAATGTAGCTGACGCAGACTGAATGCGGAAGGCGGAAATAGTTGCGGAAGTGTTGTGGCGTAGCCTGGAACAGGACTTTGTCCAGCTGTGGACAGCGATAGGAATGGTTTGATTGACTGAATTGGATCATATTCAGCCTAAAATGGTCTCACTGCTGAAACACAGGCCTCGTCTTGTTGAGAGGCGGGTTGGTAGATGTCATATGTCTTCTAAAGGTAGTGACTTTTTAGTTCTAGGACCGTTTCGAGGAGAGTAGTGGTAATGAAATAATTTACATTAAGTTAAGCACTTGCTCGGGTTTGAACCTGGGTATGACCTACAGCTCGTAAGTCAGGGCCATTACCACTGGCCACCACTGCTTTCTAATGAATTGGATCGCTACTATAATTATATTAGCCGAGCGTTTCAGTAGCCTGTAAGTGCTCCTAATGGACGCTAAAATGTTTTTGCATGAATATAACCTACTAACTTCTGCTCGCGACTTCGTCCGCGTCAAATGTTGCCCTGAAACTGGCAGGCAATTTGATGCGAAGGGAAGGGCCCTTCGCATCAAATTGCCTGCCAGTTTTCGTCCATTGCTGCTCCGCTCCTTTTGATTGTAGCGTGATGTTATATAGCTTATAGTCTTCCTCAATAAATAGGCTACCCAACACAAAAATAATTTATCACTTCGAACCAGTAGTTCCTGAGATTACCGCGTTCAACCAAACAAACAAACAAACTCTTCAGCTTTATAATATTAGTATAGATTCATCCTTTTATCAAAATACTACAGCCAAAACCTAAATACTCGTATCATACTATAATATTATGACATAACACAATGTGAGAAACTAAACTACGACTTCCCTCAATTATAAACGTATAGTAACTTAAACTGGCGCGCTTAACTGAACAGTTAGCCGGAATATATAGCTTAGATAAACGTGGTACAAGCACTAACAGTAAAGGCGTCGTTACACGAGACAGAATCAACATAAAGTTTAGTTAGCGAGCGAATGTTGAACGTTTGGTGAAAAAATACGATTGCTATTGATAACATTCTATGGTTATGGTGGGGTTTAAAAATGGTTTTGTTATGGAATTAGAAGATACCTATAAAGGTTTGTTTGCATAGTAACGAAGGAGGCAGTGTGGTTACCTACAAAACGTTGAGTTGATTGAGAGAAAAAGTTGGCTGTCAAAAAAATACATAATAGTATCTTTTGCCAGCAGTTTTGCCTGCGTGTACGAGTATGTCGGAAATTGTCTCACAAAAATAATACTACAGGGATAAAAGTTGCAAGCTATCTGTGTTTCAAATTTCATCTTAATCCGATCTTTTTGTGTGATTGCGTACATAATAACGAACATTCAAACATATAAATTTTCATATTCAAAGTATTAACAGGTTGAATTAACACTTCTAAATCATTACTATGAACGGGAAACAATTTTGTTTTTGTGCATTTGCACAGCAAGTTTTTATTACAAACCATTAAAACAGGACTGCAGGTATTTCACACTTAGTTTTCTCAATACATATCCAATGCTCCTTTTAAAAAAAATGTAGATGTTGAATGTTGAAAATCTTAGATATTTATACACCGTGTGACAAGGCCTTAACACTACTAAACAGAGGCATCCAACACGGCAGAGGTGAACTTTCCAGAATGTTCTGATAATGCCTCTAACATAGCACTAGCTGAGAATTTAAGTATCATAGCTGTTGCAAAATTGCTCACTGCTCGCTTTTGATTGTAAGGCTTAACGTTGTTACGAGTTATGTGGGTTCGTGGCACAGGGCATTTATATTTGGAATTTAATAAGGTCTTAATGTGCAGTTATGCTGTGGTAATAAAGTCGAACTAGATTATGTTTTAATCGTGTTTCCTTAGAAGCTGTTATATTTTAATTTCAAGAAAATTTAGTTTGAAAACTAATGAATAATAAAACGAACTACTGGTTTTCTTAACAGCCAATTTAGCCAGAATTCTTGCTAGCCAGCCGTTTAAAAGGGAAATGTAGACTAAAGTTTAAACTCCCAAAGGAACAGAGGAGAGTATAAAGTTCTCAAGAACACACAAGCGTACAGTTTAGCAAACTTTGAAGAGTTATTGCGATCTTCATTGAAGTGTTCGATTCAACACATTTTTCCGTTCTTTCGAGATAAATAACTCGGTACGTTAAGGTTTCTAGTGGAGATTTCCTTAATCGAACAACAACTTAAAACATCTAGTTCAAACTGAAGAAATCCATTATAAAATCACATGTGCCCATACGAACTTTCCACTAGGATTGTTTTTCGAAGAAGAAAAAAACATTTAACATTTGATTTTACTATTTAACACGTAAATATTTTAATTGTTTATTGCAGTGTGTTATTAAAAACCTCTTTATTACCTGGCAGGTAATTATTAAATGGATAAATGTATCCAAAACTGCTGTGTGTCAGTTATTTTTCAGTAGTGGGCCGTTCAGGGAAAATTTATACGCTGGGAAATTATTAAGTGGTATTTTTTAAATAATTATGCTTAAATTGTACATGAAAATAGAATCCATATAAGAAGTTTCCAAAAAACACCTAAAAAGATAAATTCTCAATTTTTACGTATTTAAAGTTTTTTGATTGATTCCTAAATTTTGTTTTACATAAGTTAATCTATTGCATAGAGTGGTGTTTTGTGTCCATTGCATTGTTCAATTCGATTGGTAAATTGAAACATAATATGGTATGCACTGAGTAAATGCTACTTGATATTTGATTACTGTTTCGAAATTTAGATGAGAATATAGTACATGTCTAACTTTTTCAGTTGGGAATTTACTATTTGTAAAAATGTTAATTCGGACTATTGAACAATAATCAGGATTTAATTTTTCTCATAGTTCAAATAACCACTAAATGCAAACTGCTCTACCACAAAAACCGTATATCAAGTAAGAATTTTTCGAGAACATACAAAGCCTCTAATCAGGGGAGCGCTGGAAGTATAGATGGGACACAATTTGGCAGAGCTTCCTTTCAGCATAAGTGAACCAGGTTGTCTGCATCGATTGGATTTGTTCCGGAAAATTGTGGCTATGTTGTCTTGCATTGATAAAAACTACGTTGGTATGTACATCGTATAAAAAAGTTATAGTAAAAACCTCGCAACAGATTTTAGTGCGGTTTTTATCACTAGACAGATTATTTTAAAAGAAGGAATATACGCGGGCGAAGCCGCTAGCAAAAGCCAGTAATTTTTAATTTATGATTCTTAAAACAAAAATAGTGAAGATGTAGTGATCTATATTATTATAATGAAGCTGAATAATAGCTACTAAATGACGATGGAAAAGAAAGTAGTGAAATAGCTGTTCATAAACGTAAAATGACATAAATAACGATGCTCAATAAAGCACAAATGAAACATTCACGTACAAATAGCTTCGTAGAGATACTATCTTCCTATGAGCAGATATTCATAACCAGTTATAATTGCCAAGAGAATTGCATATCGTCGTTCACTAAGAGCCAATTATCCTCTCATATACCATATCGCCTTGGGATCAAAGATCTAAGCTCCCAAGGTAAAGCTGATCCTAGTTTTTCATCTAGAATCAGCACCGAAACGATTTATGTTCGCAGACGAGTCGTAAGGAGAGTTAGACAACCGTGGGTACTTGCCGGTACACTGAAATGTGTTTACTCAGCCGTGGCTCAACTGGCTTTAGGAAGATTGACTCAGACTGTACCATGGGTTTCCGAAACTTGTGTCACGTTTCAAACTACATTAAGTTTTTATATCGCATCTCGAGTAGTAGAATGTGTACTGATGTTAATTACTGACTATTGTGTTGAAAAAAGTTCTTCTAACTGAACCGACAGGTGTGCTGCTGGGGAGTTTGTTGTGCCAGTTTTTATTCCCAGCTAAGGCAGTAGGAAGTTGTGATGAGTGGTTATTTCCGGAGGACTGTCTTATGAATTTAATTTTGACGATCAAAAAGTGCTGACTCTCAGCCGTTTTAACAAATTAATGTCTTCAGATTTTCTTATATTTATTTTTCGACTGTATTTTTCTTCTTGAATTGCCTTATTTACAGCTTGGGACTGTACTGCGGAATGAAATCTGATACAAAATAATTTTGGGTCTCGTTTGTCACTATAAATGTTAATAGTCTATCATCTGCACATTGTAGTTTTTTGTGGATAACTGTGTAATAAGGAGTGAATCGAACTTTTAATTCTTGATAAAGACCCAATGATATTTTTAAGTTTGTAGAGGTATATTACATTACCCATAATGAAAAAATTCCTAGTTGAAAACATTGTATCGTTTCTTCAGAAATCATCTTTTGCCAATAAAGCATCAGTAACAGTTGCTTATTATATACTAGTTCTGAACCCTTTATGGTTTCCTCCAATACTAGTATCCTTTTCAAATAGACATCTTGATAATATTCCTTCCAAAAATCTCTTTCGAGAACCAACAGTAGAATGATGTTTGCGTACTCCGTCGTTTTTTGAATGGCACCCTCCTCGCTTTCTGATTTCTAAATAAGATACGGTTTCAAATCTCATGTCGGGACGTCAGACATTCCGTTATTGAATGCAGTTTTTGTCTGTCCCAAAGATGTTTGGCGACGTGAGATTTTTCGTTCGCGATGCCATAAAGGGTGGAGTGGAGACAAGATTTTTGCCAGAAAATAGATGAATGTTTGCTTTCAAGATGTTTGTGCTCTGATTAAGTTTTTAGTGCCAGTATTGGAGAAATTGGATAGTAAGATTGAATTGCTGGTTTTGGGAGTTGAGAGAAAGGATTTTATTAAAAGTTTCTGTTGTTGTCCGCGCAGTAACTTTTTATTCCCTACTTATGCCTTACCTTTGTCTTGATTACTTTAGAGTAATTTGTCATCTTGTTTTTCGTCCTTGATGTCTTTTCTTTTATCTGCATCTGCTCTTTCTACCTCAGCTACTGAGTTTTACCTCTCAAACAATTTGTTCAGCTTAAAATTTTATTACTACCTCTTATTCATATTTCACGTACAAATTCTATTTCAGTTCCCGTCTCCTAGCAATTTTCTTTAGGATCCTAAAATTCCTGTGCGACATGACAAGCGCTAGTTTCCAATAAGCAAGGACAGTATTTCAGCATCGCATTTGAGGACAGCGGAGGTAAATATATGTGCCCTCTGAATTTCGAGAGGCACGGACATTCGCCCACCTGTGTCCCGGCTAAAGAGAAGTTATGCGTTCAATTTTGTTCTGCGCGGAAAGGTGGAGGCGTTGTGGTAAGAGGTAGCGGAGTGAAATGTCTCATCTAGTTTGTGTAAGCAGGCTAACAATAAACTTGGAGAAATTATGGGCCTAGTTTTAGGGTTTTTTTTTTTTTTTGTTATCCTTTATGAAATAGGACCAGGTTCTTAATAATTCATATTTAGCTAATAAAACTGATAAACTATTTTAATATAACTGATTTCCTAAACCAACAATTTTCGTTCGTTTACATCAGTCTAAAACCTAGACTAGAATACTTAATTTATATGACCATAATTATTTTCAAAACTTGGCTTGTGGCTGCACGGGTATCGTTCAGGTTAAGCTACGCTTGTCGCGTTGGTCCGAGGATGGGTGACCATCTTCACACACCAAGACCCTTCCGTACCTCGGAAAACACATTAAGCCGATGGTCCGGCCAGTCTTTCGTAGATCTTAGACAGTCGTTACGGGTCGTCAGAAGCCCGAAAGTCTGACAGCCAGTCTTACCAAGGGATATCGTATTACCCAGTAACTGGGTTGTGGAGGTCAGATAGGCAGTCGCTCCGTGTAAAATACTTGTTTCGTCCCGTGACAATAGACGGACCGACCTTGTTTACTCTGTGCGCCTACGCATCATGGCGTGTAACGGAGTGACAACTGTCACTTGTCAGTTTTGATTTTGACACTTGGTTTTGGTCTTGGAAAGATGGGCGGTCGATGTATTTGCCTTGCCACCCTTGTTGAAATTAATCCTCTTGAATCGATCGTTTTGTGGAAAATTTGTCGTGATCCAATTGTTTGTCTGTAAATAACCCCTTTTGACGAAATAGAACGGGTTTTATTTTGGTATTGGATTGAAATAGTTTGATGTGACGTGACAGTGATTCTTGGGAGCCGCGTGCTGAGAAAAACTCTAGCGTATTGTAGCGGCCTGGTATCCTGGAATACTTACAGCTTCACTACGCAATACAATATACACTCATTTACATACATAAATCCAGGTAGGCTCCAGAACCAGTTTTCCTCGACCAGGTGAGTAATTGAATATTTGTGTTAATCAGCTCCGCGCACGGCGGACAGTTCGTCACCACTCTTGTCCCAGGGCCCACCATCATGCTTCCACGTACTTCATTGAATCCTATGGCCAGGGCCTTGGCCTGGCGTCGAAAAATACTGATATTCAGCTGCATCCAGTTAGACTCGAAGCTGACCCCAACGTAATTCGGAACAGGCTAGGCAGATGATGGAATTATTTCAAAACTTTTTAAATTACTTAACCTTACTAATGATCATCACCTTTCTGTACATAGTGTAAAACAAAGACATTTCGCGCGTGTCCGCTTAGAACTTCTATACTACGCAACGGACTTTAATGCGGTTTTCGTCAATAGTGATTCAAGAGGAAGATTTTTATGTATAAAACACGGTCGAGGCCGCTGGCGAAAGCTAAAAAGGGATACACAAAAAGGATACATAAGGATAAACAATAATAAAAACTCAAACTATATCCGCTAAAGTTTTCCACCGGACGAGTTAAAGGTCAACCTACTTGCAAATTGGCACCAACTTCGACCAATCATCATCATCATCATCATTTCAGCCGTATGACGTCCACTGCTGGACATGAGCCTCCCCCGATTTGGGAGGGTTTGCCATAATCGCCACGCTTGGCAGGCGGGTTGGCGATCGCGGTTTGGTGGTATAGTGCATAAAGAACGCTGCTGCCCATTCTCTAGTAAGTCCCTTAAAAATATATCGCCTCTTACGACACCCACAGGAAGAAATGGGATGGTGCTATTCTTTACGTCCGGCATCACACGGTACTTCGAGCAATACCAAAAGCATTGTTCGTTTATTGTACTATCTATTGTCGAAAGAAACAGCTCCCTCTTATAATCAAACCCTCACCCTAACCGTCATGATAGCATCAGACACCAAAATAGAGTCTCCTCAGAGGCACAGAGACAGAGGCTAGATCTCTTATTTCACAGACACGAGTTATTTGTTCATGGACGGTAATGTTATTTCTCTCTTAGTTTCCTTTGTGAACTATTTTTAGAATTCTGATCTTATATTTTCTGTAATATTCTGTGATTCAGAAATGTATGATGTAGTTTCTGTAATATTCTGTGTATCTCATAAATAACAGAATTGAATTATTGTAGTGGTGAAGGCGACTTTGTAGTTGGTACAAAGGCAAGAATTCCCAATATTTATATTTCTAAATTTCACTTCACACTATTTAAGTATAGGTACCTAAATAATATTATATTGATCCTAAAGAAAATCTTAAAGCAATTTCAACTCCGTAGGATAAGAGCAAGTGGTTTTAATTCAGCTAGCAAGATTTGTCCAGTAAACATAATTATCAGAAAACGGACAAGTTAAGTAAAAGCTTGTAAAATAAATAGACTGTAACGATATACATGATTATTTCGATAGACATGCAAATGACAGTCAAACTTATGGAGATAATGTTATCATTATGAACTCTACGACTGACTATACAATATCCATCGTTACTGAAGCTTAAGATTTCAATATGGTTAACGCTTTTTCAAATAGAGTTTTCTGAAATCACCATTCCAATTATTTAAATGGAAATCTTTAATATCTCTCGCATCTTAACTGCGTCGTCGGTCTTTTGTACTACTTTTGAGTATAAGGTCCTGGGGTTTGATTCTCAAATCGGGCAAAGTTTTATTGGAGTTTTCCGATTTGGTTTTTTTTCACAGTAGTAAACCAGCCCGAATCTGGATTTGTGCCCTGTTGATGGCAAAAAGGTAGGCAAAAAGTATCCTTTGGCTAAGTTTAAGTAAAAATAACTGGTGAATTGTAGTTTTACTATAATGTATACCTCTGCCCATCCCTTCTAGAATTATGCAAAAGAATGTATGTAATGTTAAATTTATCTACTACTTATAAGTCGATACGTTTCCAAGCTAAAGCTCCATAAAAACAGTGACCATAACAATAAAACACGTGTTTCCTAAATGTTTAACAGCGCCACTTTATAACCAAATAACTCACGACGTATCCGATCAACACAATAATATCACATAACACTTACCATTGGAAGAACATTCTAAAACGTACAGATTACCACACCAACAAACAGATCCTATTGGCTGATTGACAGTAAGGAACGTCATGAGATGAAATCTGACCAATGAGGGCTCTGCGTTCGTGTTTAAAAGAAGTCTGGCTCTAGTTGAACACTCCGGTTACACAGTGGGTGGTCAGATCGGTAACAATGGAGGTTTTGAAAGTAATTGTGTACTGGTTACTTGATTCTTTGACATTTATTGGCACTTATTTGATCATCGGGTGTGAGTAGGAGGTTGGTGTTTGATAAAGGGATTTATAATAACCCAGCTATGTGTAGGCACTTGCTTTTTTCAATCCTACTAATATTATGATGTGAAAGTTTGTACTTATTTTTGGATGTTTGTGACTCAATCATGCAAAAATGGTATAACGGATTTGGATAAAATTTTGCACACAGATAGTTTATAACCAGCACTCTAATTGCAAACTATTAATCAGAATCTGAATTGTTTTGACAGTTATTTATCTATACTATATAAAATATTATATAGCTGAAGAATTTGTTTGTTTGTTTGTTTGATTGAACACGCTAATCTCAGGAACGAATAGTCTGAATTGAAAAAATATTTTTGTGTTGGGTAGCCTATTTATCGAGAAAGGCTATAGGCTATATAAAATCACGCTACAACTAACAGGAGCAGAGCAGTAATGAAAAATATTGCAAAAAAGGGGAAAACCGCACGGGTAGGCGATTTGACGCGACGGGAAGGGTCGGGGGAACAAGAAATTTAACGTGGACGAAATCGCGGGCAGACGCTATTTACTAATACATTGCTTCAAATGTTAGAAAAATTGTCTGCTCTGTTGAATTGACAAAATGAAAGTCGTTCGTAATATTAGTGGGTTATTCAATCACCCTTTAGCACATATATATAATACTTTAGGTAATTTCTGACCTCCACACGGGCCAAGCCGCTGGCATTAGCTAGTACGATGAATAACGGTTTCTTAAATTTAGAGAACATTGACTGTATTACCTATTTATACGTATTTATCTTTCTAGGGCCTGTCTCCTGGTACTCTCTAGCGAAAAAAATATTTTGGGTAAAAAATTGACTATAACATATATAAATAGTATGGAACTGGTTAAAAAGAGCATCGTTTATAAACTATAAAAGCAAAGCGGTGTTGCAATTATTTACCACAAAGACTCCACTTAGTTTGCAATTTGGATTAACGTAAATGTGGCTATTAAAAGTGTCCTTTACAGCATTAATTATTTGACAACTTCATAATTAACGTAACGAACTACATGAAGAATTAGTTTCAATTTATAATAATTTCACTTTCAGGCCAATTTTTTATACAAAACAATTAGTATCTAAATCCAGTGACAAATTACGGGTAACATTCATCAGTTCTTCTCCAATTTCTTCATCCATTAATTGCTCAATAAATTAGGTGCTAGAGTGAGTTGGGGCAATTTTTCAAACATTAAATTTAACGTGGGTATTGATCTGGCCCACTCGTTCATCACCCCACATTATTCTTGGCTCTATCGTATCGCTGACAGAAGGTTTTGGCGTCCAATATCTTAAGATGCGACGTAAACGTGGAGAGGAAGCGGAAAATGTAGTTATTTAATTTGTTCTTAGTATTTCATAAATGGTTCTTAGTATTCGGAATGTTCTGGAGTGGCGACCGCGTACTGGAAGACGTAGCGTTGGAAGGCTCCTACTAGATGGACCAATGACTTAGTGAACGCTTAGTGTTGGAATCCGCTGGAAGCACAGAATCGGTAAATGTCCGCCACATTTACCGAGCTTGGGAGAGGCTTATGTCCAGCAGTGGACGTCTTTTGGCTGAAATGATGATGATGATTTCAAAAACAGTTGAACCCAATATATAAGCGATATAGTCCGATTTTTCCTATGATTGACTTTTAGTCTGATAAGAAAGTATGAAATCTCACTCAAAGTAAAACTAACTTTGACCCACGGCTTCGCCTGCGTTAGGTTATTATTAATATGGTACTTTCCAACCTAATTCGGTTGAAAGTACCCTTAACCGTACGTAGGTCCAACCGAGATAGAGAATATCGTTTTCGTTATCGTTTTCGTTTTCGTTTTCGTTTTCACAAAACCCTTAAGACGTAAAAGGTAACAGACAGACTGACTGTTTTCGTATTGCAGCATGGAAACGAAAAAAATCTGTTATTATTTTGGTCTTTGAACTTGACAAACATATTAAATTTAAGTTCACAAGAATAACGTTACAAGTGTTATGATTTTAATTTGTAAAGTATGGCATTAATTATAATTATAACGTTTATTTGGACTCATAAATATAGCCTAATACAGTAATATTCTTAAGAACTAGTATACAAATAATGTTGGTGAATAAACGGCTAAAACTATATGAACTCCTGAATTCTAAACTAGGAAAAATCCTGTATCTTGAAAATCAGTGCTCTTCCTTGGTAGATTAGGTGTAAAAACTATAAATTCATATACATGACAATTCCACATTTAAATTATTTAGACTATGAAAGGAGATACTAATAGTAGCTTATGTCTAAAACTTGACGGGTGATTGATGTAAGTGATAGTATATGATGTGTGTAGTGTGGGTGTAGGGTGTGAATGTGGGTCTTGTATTTGTTTACGTAGTGTGTACTCTAACATGAAGGTGTGCTTCGGTATAGTAATTCTATTTTAAAATATCCATTTTTTTTCGTATTTGCATAATTAAGACCTAGCAGCCAGCCTGAATATTAATATCTTGTTAATGATTTAAAAAATTGTTACTCAAATAAACTGCCAAATCGGGACACAGAAATGGTAGCGTAAATAAATCAATAAAAATATCTTAATCAAACAATCAATATTTTACATTTCCATCTCTCTTACTAATCAACATCCCTCCCTTATATTCCTCTATAAAATAACACCATTAAGCCCGCCGATATTTACGAACCCAATACCTACAGTCTATTAACTCCAATATTGGCTCCATAAATATCTTCAAAAATCGCTTCCACTCCCAAATTGGTCCATCCCGTCAGACTAATGCCTGTCACATGGGAAGAAGTATCGCTTTATATAAATTCTCTAGTTCAATTAATTTCAGTTATGTCGAGACGGTATCGACGAGGTTTAATTAACCTTTGTGGGTGATGCTTTAAAACGGATAAATAATATGATAATGTTAGATGTAGGTTGAGGTCGGAATTTTCTGGTGATATTCAGTTGTCTTGATGAAACGATGGATGGATTGTGAATGATAATATGGATAGAAAGGGGGTGACTACCGAGATGATGACTAATAGAGAAGCGTGAAAGAAAATGACATGATGCACCAACCCCAAATTCCTATACACCGATAGCAATATTATGATTATTATTTTTCAAATCATGATGCAAAGCAAAATTTAAGACTTAGGTAACCATGATAGTCCAAACGCCTCCTGCCGGAGGCTCTACACGGGGGTCGTGCGGTCCATGGCCCTTTATGAGGCACCGGTGTGGGCGCCCTCATTGAGGTTGCGCCCAGCGCGCCGGTTGAGTGCAGCCCAGAGGGTCATAGCCATCCGGTTAATCCGAGGATATCGCACGATCTCGTGCGAGGCGGCGAGCCTCCTTGCCAGAGTGCCGCCATGGGATCTGGAGGCAAAGGTCCTCGCGCACATGTGGGAGTGGCGCGAGGTGGCGAAACGCCGGGGTGAAACTCCGCTGCCGCGACAAATCGCGGCACGGCGGACAGAGCTCCGGCAGGATCTCATGGCGACATGGCGGGTACGATTGTTGCAACCCAGCGCAGGGTAAGTCCCCTCTTAGAGGAGTGGATAGAGAGGCGCCACGGCGTCCTCACCTTCGCCTGATGCAGGTTCTCACCGGGCATGGGTGCTTCGGTGGGTTCCTGTTCAGGATAAAGCGGGAGGATACGCCCGGGCGTTTCCATTGTGAGGATCATCTAGAGGACACAGTGGAGCATACGGTGGAAGTGTGCCCTGCCTGGGCGGAGCACCGCCGTGTCCTCGTGGAGGCGATCGGCGGCGGTGACCTCTCGCGTCCAGCCCTGGTGCGAGCCATGGTACGGAGCGAGAGGGCATGGGAAGCCGTCACCTCCTTCTGCGAAGCAGTAATGCTCGCGAAGGAGGAGGCGGGACGCGTGAGGGAGTGGCAGTCACTTCGCCCTCACGTCCCTAGCCACCGCAAGAGGAGACGCCCCGGGCGTCGGGAGTCGATAGCGGACTCCCGGCCACCGTAGGGGCGAGCTTGCGGGGGGCGAGCAATGGGTAGCTCGCCGCCCGGTAAGGACCAGGCTCGGGTCGACGGCGCGTAGTGTTCCACGCGCGCCTCAAAGAGATGTCAGCAGCAGTGAAGGGGTCTACTAGGATCGATGCCTGCCGGGGTCGCGAGATTGTTCAAGCGAGATACCGTGACCCCGGCACATGGGCAACTGATGGAACACGGGTGGGTTTTAGTCAGTAAAAGTCTGACACGCCCTCCCACTCCACCCAGAGCGGGAGAAGTCATTTGATGATTTCCCACCCTGAAAAAAAAAGGGAACTACGATAAGGTACCTAACGCCAAAACAGTCTGAATTTCTATTTTTTTTAATTTATATTTTTGTTTTATTATTATTTTATGTATTGAATGTTAGATTTTTGATAATTCGAATTAGTTTAAGTAGGTAAAGAACGTACTCGTGATTATAATATACATTTGATTTGCTTGGACAGTTGGACACCATAATATTTTTATAATAATTTTGTTCAATAAAATAAGGTTTCTTGTGATTTTTATTACATAAAACGACCCTTTATCCCGCAAAATATGTCTTATTAAAATAAGTTATGCCTCAGTGAAATAAAATTATGTGCCAAATTTCATTTAAATCCTTTCAACCCTTTTAGCGTGATCATTTAACAAACAAACATACAAAAAAAAAAATACATTATCTCTTTTTATTATTAGTTCAGATAACTTTAGCTACCAAAGTCACAAGTCAAATAAAGTTAGAGTTTTTGTCGAAATTACTGTCTGTGTAGTTTTCTGCTGATGGAGTTTAATAATTCAGAGGCCAACAAGTTGAATGGAGTGGCGACAAAGACCAATGTGACGCGAACTACGTACTGAAACATGCTGGCCCAACGGAATAAAGAAATAGCCAAAAACGAGCATTGAACGACTCGTATTTTTATTCACAAGAGAAATTTCCAGACATCGTAAAAAGAACAATGTAGCTTAAAAATATTTTCTTTATTGATTTTATAAAAAACTTGGCTCTCCAGTAGATCAAAGGAAAGTACTTATTTAATGGTCGAAATATTATCATGATTACCTGCCTTTTCGTATTTTGGGGTTAGTAACCAGTCTAACCGGATGCAGCTTTTTTTTTTCTGGATGGGAAATCATCAAATGACTTCTCCCGCTCTGGGCGGAGCGGGAGGGCGTGTCAGACTTTTACTGACTAAAACCCGACCGTGTTCCTTCAGTTGCCCATGTGCCGGGGCCACGGTATCTCTTTCGAACAAACACGCGACCCCGGCAGGACCGGATACAGCTTAGTACCAGCATTTTACATGGAGTGACTGCCTATCTGAACTCCACAACCCAGTTACTGGGTAAAGCCATACCCCTTAGTAGTACTAGTTATAAGATTTTTACGCTTCTGACGTCACGTACCAACTGTCAAAGATCCATAAATGACAGCCGGGATTAACATGCGTTCCGAAGCACAAACAAAATTGAAATGTACTTTTTATCCAAACATACTAGTAATTAAACTTGTTGCTAAGTAATAACAGCCGCACGGGTTGATCGTCCAGTTTAAGCTACACTTGCCGCGGTTGTTCCGTGGATGGATGACGATCTTTACATACCAAGACCCTTCCGTGCCTCGGAAAGCACGTTAAGCCGTTGATCCTGGCTGCCTTTCGTAGATCTTAGACAGTCGTTACGGGTCGTCAGAAGCCCGAAAGTCTGACAACCAGTCTTACCAAGGCGTATCGTATTACCCAGTAACTGGGTTGTGGAGGTCAGGTAGGCAGTCGCTCCATGTACTGGTACTCAGCTGCATCCGCTTAGACCGGAAGCCAACCCCAACATAGTTGGGAAAAGGCTAGGTAGATGATGTTTCAGTTGTCTTGATAGATGAACTGTGTGAATGATAAAAGGGGAAGAAAAGAGGTGACATGATGCGCCGACCCTAAATAAATTGGGATAAGAAAAAACGTTTTACAAAAAAAAAACAACCGACTTCCTTAAAAAAAACACTACAAAGTAAAAAATTACTTTAATTTCGGAAGTCGGTGGCAAAAACCTTAAATACAGAGCCTAAGACACCGACTTTCGAAATTAAAGTTATTTTTAACTTTTTAGTTGTGCGGCTTTTTAGTTGTGACTCCGCACTAATCTAATCGCGTTATTGGTTCATTTGTCGCGGAAATACGTAATGAAAATTTAAGACTTATATGGTTTTCACATGGACCCCATTGTCCAAATGGAACCAAATTAAAATGGGACCATTCGGAAAGCACCAGCTTTCAAATAAAAAAAGAATCATCAAAATCCGTTCACCCAGTCAAAAGATATGAGGTAACAAACATAAAAAAAAACAAGTACAGTTATATTGATAACCTCCTCCTTTTTTTGAAGTCGGTTGAAAAGAAAGGAGAATGATTATGTTGATTTAGTTATCTTGATTATAAAGAGCGTAACATATTATGTAGCATCCACTGCAGTTTAGGCAGAGGTGTGCTTAACACACCTACATTTCGCCAGTTAAGTTGATGACTAGTAATTAAAGTTGCTTTTCGTGTCTGTCTGCAAGACTGCGTTGATCTTCCAAACTGGACAATATATTTTAATACAATTTTTACCATCATCTGTTAAACAAGGGCGGGTTGCTAGTTAATAAATAATAGGGAATTATATTATAATAGTAGAGCGAATAGCACCACCCCATTTCTTCCCGTGGGTGTCGTAAAAGTTGACTTATAGAATTACTGGAAAATAGACAGCAGCATTCTCTATACATTTTATCGCTATACTACGATCGCCAACCCGCCTGCCAAGCGTGAATATTATGGGACATCCTTCCCAAATTCGGGTAGGTCTATGACTGCTCATAGGCCTTCCCCAATTTGGACGTCTTTCGGCTGGATAATAATGATGATGAATCGAGCTAAGCATGCATTTAGTCTTTTTTCTTAGCTTTACCAACACTCATCCAAGGTCTTACAATTTTCCAACAGCGTATAAAATAGATAGCAAAAATATAATGTTAAGTGGTGCACTTTATTCTACGTAAACTTTTCTATTACATCAAACGCTATCAGATTGCAAACATTAGATAGTAATTTAATACTAGTGATCGCCCATTGGTCGAAATTCGACCGTACTTCATTTGAATAGAAATACATTATTAAATGAAAAAATATAGATAACAATAAATATAAAAAAATAATATGGTTATATTTGACATTCAGTAACACTATAGACAAATTGTTGACGCTGTACTACTGTGGAGAGGGTTCGCTGGCGGGATGGTGATGGCCAGGACCAGGACGTAGGTGTAATGAGTAAAGAATACTTCTTCAGGACTCTCTTTTTTATTTTCTTAATACTTTTTAACTGCTGGATATGGAACAATATGGAATGAATTATCACAGAAAGCTCTGTTATTATAGAATTTTCCCTATTATTTTTAATAGCTTCTGCCCGCGACTTCGTCCGCGTCAAATTTTCGCTCCCCTTCCCGTCGCGTCGAATTGCCTGCCAGTTTTCGTCCATTTTTCGTTTGCTGCTCAACTCCTTTTGACCGTAGCGTGATGTTATATACCCTATAGCCTTTCTCAATAAATGGGCTACTCAAACAAAAAGAATTTTTCAATTCCGATCAGCAGTTCCTGAGATTAGCGCGTTCAATCAAACAAACATACAAACAAACAAACTCTTCAGCTTTATAATATTATAGTATAGATTAATTATGACGGTTCCAAATGTCATAATTATAACCAGCCTGTACAATCTATGACCAGCCTGTACAATCGTGAGGCATACAACCTCTACAGTTTGCACACGACACTAAGTTTTGTATGGGAAACTTACTAATGCCATACTTGACACTCTCCATAAAATTACAAAAAATATTTCTTATAAATCTAAACTAAATTCCTATCTTCGCTAATACAAATAATATTAAAGACAAATATTCTCGATATGATCATAGATTTTAAAAATGAAATAGGTTATTCTAAGTTATTATATATCCATAAAATTAATTTATTACCTATGGTTATACTTGACATTCAGTAAGACTATAGACACAAAATCAGGCTTACCAACTTAGGGGTTTTTCCAAATTTAGGGGGTAAATAAGAGGATTGAGATTTTTTAGGGGCGTTCCATTTTTAGGGGTATTCTTAGGGATTTTTTTCCATCTTACATTTCTCATTGTGTTTTTGATTACAATTAAAGTATTAGCGACTTCTAGTACGGTTCCTCGATACTAAGAATGCAGAGTGAATGATTAACAAATGTCGCGTAATAAATATAGACAAATATTACTACTGTGTGCCGGGTCTATGATTACTGAACATTCGTTGGTTGTTTTCATTATAATTTTTTAGCGGATTTTTTTAGTAATTGTGGCATGTTTAGGGGTTTTTAACTTAAGCTTTAGGGGTAAATATTTCTGGGTGTTGGTAACACTGCACAAAATAATAAAGACCAAGGAACTTATAAAGTTCCTTGATAAAGACAGATTTGGACCATAAACAAAAGAATTTCTATGCATGTGTGTATTAGATACACGGTAATGAACAGTAGTGTGTGTAACGTGTTATTTATTGAAAATAATGTATTTTAACGAATAATTTAAAAAAATATTAGCATTCGTCAATTCTTCTCTGTATAAACTATAAGTGTGCGAAATTTCATACTCCTCCGTCCGCCCAATTTTCGTAAAAAGGGAGCCAAAGTTTTCGCTTCACGTATTAATATATAGATACCACGATAGTTAAGTGAAGCTCAACAAGTTCCCATAAAACATTTTAATTACACTTTCTACGCTAACTATCGTTTCGTGAAAATCGTTTATAACTATCAACAGGCTGTCTAGTCTATGTTTTTATCTTTACTATCTAGTTTACAGGCTATCTATCTAATTAGAAATTAGCCCTCAGTTCCTATACTTCTTGTATAGAGTAAATGATTTAATCTCTTATTAAATTGAAACTAAATTATATATTGTGTATAACAGCGGCCATTATAAAGTTTGATGTAGTTTATTAAAAGCGTTTTCGATATACTACTTCAATAAGTAAAGTGCTTTCGAGTTATAAGAAGATAAGAAGATTTCATTTTTGTTTAAAAGATACAGCTCTGTGACAGACGGATGGACAGCGGTGGGTATTTTATGTTTAGCTCATTGTTGCACGTTGGCCTTGGGATTCATCTAAAATTAAACCATCATGTCACTATACAAGGCTTGGGAGGTTTAAATATTGACACATTTCTTTAAAGACGCTAGAGAGAAGAAAAATGTTTCATCATTTACCTGCACTTATCCTACGTTACTTTCTCCCTTCCATTTTATATCATTTCTTACACAAATTATCCATCTTTTCTTTTGTCCTTCCTCTACCTTTCTATCCTTCAACAGTTATATTCATAAAATACAAGGTTAAAGAGTCTATTTCAGTATGAAAGTTTCTCGAAATATAAGACAACAATAAAACAAATATAAAAGAACACGTCAGGCATTTGTTCTCTTTATCTTACCCATCTATCGTTATTCCATCCCAAACCACATAAGTCTAGCCAAAATAGAGGCTCGTATTTCACAACAAAATACACTAGACCAATTCTGCGAAAGGCTATTTAAGTCTAGTTCTATTACCTCAAGGATACCTTCTCCAACAAAGTTGAAGTGGTACTTAGACTAAGTCGAGAGACCCGTTCGACAAGAATTGTTAAGCAAAGAATAATACTAAAGATTTGGAAAAGGCATGTTCTTGCTCAATACACGTGGTTTGAGCTTATCATAATAATAATATAAGCCTATTATATATAATACTAGTTTATGTCAGCGGCTTTCCTGGTGGAGTTCAAAAGATATTCCACGGGAACGAACTACAGGGTTAAAAAGTATATTAGATATGTGTGCCAAATGTCACCCAAGTCCGTTGTGCCGTTTTTGCGATATTGTAACAAACATCTAAACATACAAACCTTCACATTGATAATATTAATAGTTAAGGATACGGACAACTTCTCAGCATTGATTAGATCTAGACTGAGGCATACCCTTTTGAGTCCCGATAACGCTACAACCCTCCTTCAGGAAAGTATCAAGACTGTTTATAAAACTCTATGACAGATTTTTCGTCCTCGCCACTGAAACACGCCGCGACGTCTCAATCCATAGCCACCCCAACCCTTGCTCTAACCAGCCCGCACTGCTGAGCCTGTAGCTTTAAATTTGTTCCTAGATTGTTGGGATCCAGCTTCTCCCCCCAGCGATGCCTTAAGCTGAAGTAAGTACCCCACAGGTGCTTTGTCCATGTAGAGGCTTAGTTTTTGAGTTTTTAAGACCTGACTGGTAGTCTTAATTTATTGCAATAGCACTTGTAACTACTAGAGTAAAGATGTAGTCTAATGTTATGTTGTTTCTATACTTTAATATTATTTTAAAGCTAAGGAGTTTGTTTGTTTGTTTGCTTGGTTGAATATTTTGTGTTGGGTACTCTCTTTATTGAGGAAGTCTATAGACTTAGGCTATATAACATCACGCTAAGATCAAAAGAAGCTGAGCAGCAACGAAAAATGGACGAAAATTGGTAGGCAATTCGATGCGACGGGAAGGGTCAGGGGAGCAATAAATTGACGCGGACGAAGTCACGGGCAGAAGTAAGTTATGTATATTTGCCTTTACGGCAAATGGAATGCCAGAATCTCGGGTATTATAAAAACTCAAGACCATAATCTTCAACAATACCTCTCATTATAGCCATAAAATCAGTATATCAATAACGGTTAGGCGCTGTGCATACGTAGCAACTTTAGTTGATAACTTGTTAAGAGGGTTTCGTTAAGGTTTCCATTTGCAGCCACGTCTAAACTTGCATATTTTCTTATAATTATAAGAATAGCAGGTACTTAGTTGCGATTTGCCAGTTGCCAGTGGAGATTATTTCATCTCTGCAGTGCCTAAGAGCAGTGGTGCCGTGAACGAAAAATGACGCGACTTACGAGTTGTAGACTGTAAGTTCGAACCCAGACAGAGATATAACTTTGAGCAAATTATTTCATCACAACTGCTCTCAAAACTATGTAAGAAAACATCGTAAGAAAATCGGTTACGTTCTAGAACCAAAAGTTCGAAGACATGTGATACCTATCAGGCCGATGCGGTGGATTGCAGTCCACTCCCTCTCACCGAGAAGAGGTCTGTGTCTCAGCAGCAGGAACATTTAGAATGATTATATGCAGTGTCTAACAATCAATCAATACAGCCTATCGCAGTCCACCACTGGACGGGCCTTTCCAAGGTTGGGCCACATCATTCTATCTTCTACCTTCCGCATCCAGTAGGCCAGACGCGCAACCGTTTTGATAACTGTTTTTTTTTTGTGGTTGGGAAATGATCAAATGACGTCTCCCGCTCTGAGTGGAGCGGAGGGGCGTGTCAGACTTTAACAAACTAAAACCCATCCGTGTTCCTTCTGTTGCATATGCCAGGGCCACGGTACCTCTTTCCAACGAATCTCGCGACCCTGGCAGGTTTTGGTAACCGCGAACGGAAATCTTTTAAAAATTAAACAATTCCATCAATTAAGTCTGTTACATATGCACAGAGCTTTAAGTTATAAATAAATGATCTTCATTACTGACTGGACGCGGGTATCAATCAAATGAATGACACACGCAGCCTTGACTCGAAATGTACCAATATAATGTTGTTTTTGCATACAGTGACTATACCTTAATCACAAACGTTATTAGGCTGTTATGAAATCTTTTACGGTTGATCATGGTTTAAGTATTAAGAATTAGCGTCTCGTATCTGAAACTGTTTAAAAATCAAAGAATGTTATTTTTTCTATTTTGGTTTTTCGTGCAAATCAAGACACCATTTATAAAATAACTGGTACAGTCAGTGCCCTGCATTACCTGACCCGACCCTGACCCTGCACAGAAAAAATGAGGAAGAGGGGTCAGGTAATGCAGAAGACTGACTGTACCATCTACGATCGATGCTATGGACAGTCCCAGGCACCAACAACAGACTTTGCTCAGCTAAGTCTTTACGAAGACTTGGAATATTTGCATGTTTAAACGCGACAGAAGAATAATAGATATCACCATCAAATTTTCCATTTTAGTCACTACAAAATTTGGGGACACTTCCATGCCCTTACAAATGGGTGACGGGGTTCATACTGTTTTACGGGGTTGTTAAACAGTAAGTTTATGTAATTTATTGGACATATGAAAAGAGAAAAATGCTAAGTGCGGGAAATTCAAAGGATAATTGTTTTTCTTAAACCACATGAGTAAGCTGATTGGAGCATTTGAAACACCACGAAACTTCCTTCAATAATACTTCATTTAAAATTATCCAAACTTCAGTTCACGCTCATTTCTCTAACTCAAACTCCACATCAATGAATTTCGTAAGTCCATCTCAATGACACCGTACCACAGTACTCTATGTGGGTGCTGATCGATGCCCGAACACGCTGTCAGAACACAAGAGTGTAGAAACAATTAGTTTTTTACAATGGCGGACAATGCCTTCGTTATTTTGTTACTTTAATGTCTTGTGTTGGCTGGCTTCAAGGTCGATGGTGAGGAGGTGTGTCGGTAATAATAAGTGTTTATGATTGTGGGTTAGTTTTAATTTTGTTAAGTAGGTCAACTTGGTTGTTCGTTTTTGTCTTTCAACTGTATTTAGTATCGAAAGTGGAGCTCGGTGTTTCCTTATATTATAGCTAATCGAAACGTCTTAAAGTATCGAGGGATCAGGTGTCTTTTAGTGCAGTGGTGGCCCAGTGGTAACGGCCGTGACTTTCAAGTTGCTGGTCAGGGTTGGAACCCAAGCAGGCACTTTACTTTATGTAAATTATTTCATTACCACTGCTCTCAAAACGGTGAAAGAGGAAACCAGCATGTCTTAGAACCAAAAATTTGAAGCCATGTGATACCTACCAATCCGCACTGGGCCCGCGTGGTAGGCAATGACTTATTCCCCTTTTTTTTTATTTATTTCCCTAATTTTATTAAGCATGCTCTCTTGCCAAGAATCGAAACAAATTTTATCAAAATGTCGACAAAGGCCCCAAGTTGGCTTATTACTCGACTCGCGTGAAGTAATATAACAATAATAATTACCCGAAACAGGCGTATCATCACTTTTAAATAATACACTATTTTCTGCAACGACTCGCACGAAGTTCATTTATTTGTGGGCGAATTGACTAATCCTGAAATACCTATTAGGTAAAGAGCATGTTTTGTTTCGTATGTAATAAAGTTAATGTACTTTCTCCTTAACTTTTCATTGTCTCCTTAAAGTTTTATACAAAACGTGAATTGCCGCATTTCTAGAATATTCGCTTTGCCCACGAATAAATTAACTTCTTGCAAGTCGCCTTTAGAAAATATTATGTTATTTAAAAGTTATAATGCGCCCGATTCATGCGAGTTGACTAAAAAGCCCCCCAGTTTCAGTTTTCAAATTCCCTCAGACTTGTTTTTGATCAAAATTATTTCCTAACACATTTTTAACGTCATTTTTGTCTGGTATAGTTTCGTAATCTCTGGAGCATTTTTTTCCTTAAATCTTTCTAATGATCGAATAAACACAACTACAATGTTAATTTTTTCTAAACTGTGTAGGTGAAACTGAGTGGGAAGATATTGTTTTCTTGAAACCATTAATTATGATACGAGTATTGTACATGTTGTTCCTTTCATAATGACTAACCTTAAGGTCAATGCTGGTCTGGATACAAATACATTGAATGGAAGTCTTGTTAAAATGTCCGTAAAATCAATTGTTGTAGCAATTGATTTTATGGACATTTTAACAAGAATTCCGTATAGGTCAGCTTCGTATTATGGGGACTTAGGGACCACCTTGTTTTTCTAAGAAGTTATATTAAATACGATTACTTAATATAAGCGGAAGGCAAGTTCCTGTGCAAGGCAAATTCAATTTAATAAAGTTTTCTTAGTACTGGGGAAACTACATAAAAAGGTGGAGACAGAGTAAAGTTAAATACATAGCTTTATTAAAGCTGAAATATGAATTTACTTAACTCACAACATTCAACATAATATAATCGTTTAATAGCAAGTCAGTTCCTTTTTGCTTTGTTCAAATGTTTAGATGGAACGTAATCAAAGATATCAGTAATTAAAAACTATTATTTTCAACAAATCAACCCTCAATGATCAATTTATTGTGTAAAGTCATCATCATCACCTATCTAGCCTTTTCCCAACTACATATGTTGGAGTCGGTTTCCAGTCTAACTGGATGAAAGAAAGAAAAGAAAGAAAAAATATTTAGTCTGCACAAACAAAACGCATAATAAATAACATAGATAAATACCAGTAGTTTACATGGAGTGACTGCCTTTCTAACCGCCACAACCCAGTTACTGGGTAATATGACACCCCTGTTCCGTGTGTTGCCGTACGTAAAGAATAGCACCACCCCATTTTTCCCCGTGGGTGTCGTCGAAGGCGACTAAGGGACTTACTAGAGAATGGGCAGCAGCTTTCTCTATACATCTTATAATCATACTGCGATCGCCAACCCACTTGCCAAGCGTGGCGATTATAGCAAACCCACCTTTTGGAGCAAAGGGAGGTTTATGACAAGCAGTGGACGTAGAAGGAGTGGTAAGGCTGCATGACGCAACGGGAAATCATTAGCTCATTGTGTATCATCATTATCTATGTATATACAATGACAAGTAATCAGTTTACTGCCTACGGACAGAGGCTATTGAAAAGAGTAATTAACGACTGTACATTTAATTATTATTTTAATACTTCTAATAATAATTGTTTGACTCTTTTTTTATCTACAATTACTTGCCTACAAACTAGGAATAATTAATCAATTTTTTTTTTATTAGTCATCTAGTATATTATATGTACTATTTCATACTGATGAAGAGTTAGAGCGCAAAAACATAGGTCGCGTTCACACTAAACGTGCCAACTGCTGATTGCGAACAGGCCCACAAATAGCGCATTATATTAGCTCGTAATAGCGTATTGTTACTTCGGTATGAACAAAAAAGTTAATTGAGGAAATGCGTAATGCTTGCTCACAGTCAGCGGCTGTTAATACCTTTGCTTTGGACGCCATCTACATCCATATTTTACCGGTATTATTAAGGTAAGTGTGGTAGATTATGGTGTAACCTCTCTTACACTGAGGAACCCTATTTCCCAGTAGTGGGAACGTTATAGATTGTGAATTTAGGTAAGTTTCAATATAAAAGAGCGAGCTTATTGCCGTAAGATTATCTGCCTCGACCATTGCTCGAGACAACCCGCGCCGCTGAGCCTGTAGCTTTAAATAATCTCTAAATTATAATCATTCCAATCCAGCTCGTCCCTTGCTGCCATCTACCAGCGATGCCCTAGCCGAGGTCCGTACCCCACATGGGGTGCCCTTAGCGAGTAGTCGCTCTAGTTTTAAGCCTTTTAAGTCCTGGCTGGAGGCCTTCATTTATTAAGCTAGCTACAGGCAAGTCCGGTTAAGCAGCTGACAACCACATAGGTGGACCTGCGAGATGTCGTTCCAATAAAAATGCCATAACATTAATTCCCTAGTAATCTACCTTAGAGCCCAAATTCCAAAGTCTATAGGTTTGTCTAAACGAAAAAAGACGGTAGTTTTTCACAACTTATAACACACTATCTTAGTACACCGGTCTCCACGGTTTTCAGCACAGTCTCGCCAGGTGTAGTGAAAAGCCTCAATAAGAGCGGTGTGAGCCGCCAACATACCCGGCTTAAGGGTGTGTTACCCTGTTTGCAAAGTCCGAGGTACACCAAGTTCTACTTTATGTTCCGTTGTTAAAGCTTGGGAAGTGTGTGTTATGTGGTCAAACTAAAGTGGAAGTACCTACCTAGTTGTTTTTGTTTTAATATTGTGTAAAATGTGTGTTTCACTTTTAAATTATTTACTATTATCGTCTTTTTGCAGTTAATAAATTCGAGCAATGTATTCGCAAAACTATTATTGTTTCCTTTTAGAGCGTTTATCCCACGCAGGCTGGCAACGCCACTTGTATAGTGGTTTTTTGTGTTTATTTTACGAAACATAAATCAAATTTTAATTTTATTTTTCAGCCAACCATAGACCGTTGGTATTTATAATTATTTTTAACTTTTATTCTTAAGTAAAACCATTTGCCCGTGTAGTGCCGGACGTAAACAATAACACCACCCCATTGCTTCGCGTGGGTGTTGTAAGAGGTGCCTAACGGATTTAATAGAGAATGGGCAGCAGTATTCTTTATGTATTTTACCACCATACTGCGATCGCCAATCGGCCTACCAAGCGTGGTGATTATGGCAAACCCCCGAAATTGTGGGAGCCATGTTCAGCAGTGGACGTTGTTCGGCTGAAATGATTATGATGAATTGATGATGAATCTATTTAATTGTAATAAATACTGCAAATAATGAAAATATGTTGATTTTTAACCGACTTCAAAAAAAGGAGGAGGTTTCTCAATTGGACCGTATATATATATTTTTTTTTATGTGTGTTCACCGATACCTTCATCATTTATGGACCGATTTTGATGATTCTTTTTTTGTTGGAAAGGAGATTTTCCAAGGGTGGTCCCATGATAAGGAAACCAGGATCTGATGATGGCATTCCAAAGAAATCGAAGGGAACCTTCGAAAATCATAGTGGTGACTAGTGCGTTTTTTATTTCTTTCATTAATAATCTTAAAGCACTACTATTTCATGAAGGTCTAAAGTTGCTCTGATGATGAAGCCGAAAGACAGTCGAGGGAACTCTTCAACGACTTACAGCAAATACCCGGTGTTTGGACTTAATTCATTTCTATTGATGAGAACTTTGCACCCATATGGGCTATAAGTGCCATTACAGGTCTGATGATGGGGACCATAGACAGTTGAGGGAATTCCTCAACGATTTACAGCAGTATTGTTGGGGTTACTTTATACGGTTCAAAGTGCCAATTTTATTACTACTATTAAATTAAGGTTCGGAGTTGATCTGATGATGGAGCCGAAAGACAATCGAGGGAACTCCTCAACGATTTACAGCAATTACCTGGTGTTTGAACTTAATTAATTTCTATTGATGAGAAAGCTCCCATAAAGCTTATAAGTACCATTACAGGTCTAATGATGGAGACCATAGACAGACAGTCAAGGGATTTCCTCAACGATTTACAGCAGTAGTAAAGTATCAAATTTCACCTGGTGGTATAGGAATTAGTGCGAGTAATTACCATAACTAAAAAGTAAAAAATAAAAACTTTTTTACAAAAAAAAAACCGACTTCCTCAAATACACTGGAAAGTGAAAAATAACTTTAATTTCGGAAGTCGGTGGCAAAAAACTCAAATACAGATCCTAAGACACCGACTTCCGAAATTAAAGTTATTTTTCACTTTCGAGTGTTTTTGAGGAAGTCGGTTTTTTTTTTTGTAAAAAAGTTTTTTGTAGGTAAATACCGAAATAACTGTTAAAAATAGCATACAAACATACCATCGATCTAATGATTGACTGAAAAAAAAATGATTTAAACTTAATAAAGAGACATCGTGCCGTTTAATGGCAAGAGACATCGCGGCAGGCCCAGACGGAGATGGCGGGATGAGCTGGACTCTTTTGATGGAGACTGGTCCTTGGCAGCTCTGGACAGAGAGACGTGGAAAGAGAGTAGGGAGGTCTTCGCCCAGCACTAGAACAGCAACGGCCAATAATAATAATAAAGAGAATCCGCTCGAAATGCAGCATTGCCAGCCTTTAACACTTTAGAGTAAGTTAAAATTCCCTATATTAGAAGAGTCAGGGCTCCTTCTCACACAACTGAACGCACAATTCTTTAGGCTATAATAATGTAACCAGTTTAAAGTAGAGGCTGACAGATGATAATTTCACTATTTGCTCAGTTAAAAAATATTGTTTCATTAACATTAATGACCACCTCTGAATCGATATTGAAATAAGGCCCATCGAATAGCAGCACAACGACATAGTCCGAACGATCGGCATTCCAACAATATCAGTAAATAGCAATGAAAAAATGCCTAGTAGTACGAAAACATTTCACTTATAAAATAAAATACGAAGTGGAGAAATAAAACTCAAACAAGTATTGAAATAGGGCAAATAATTTAAAATATTGATACAAAAATACGATTGCGAACTGAATTTTACGCATGTTTTCGCTCGTTTGAGCTAGTTTATCTATATTTAAAATTGATTTTAAAAAACTGTTAGCTTAAACAAATAAGAACATTAATACAACATAGCACAATAATCTATACAGAATGATGATGATGATATAAAGGAAGTAAAATAAGAATTTGTGGCAAAAACAAAGATCATACTTCATTCTTAACTAATTTCGTTTATTATTCAACCTACTAGTATCATAAATATGATCATTTGTATGTTTGTTATTCAATCAGGCCGAACGGATTACGATGAAATCTGATACACAGATAGTTTATAACCTGGATTTACACACAGGATACTTTTTACCACTGTCAGAATTAAGAGGAGACCCAATATGTAATCATGTCCAAACAACGTCCAAATAAATGCCTAATACCCCAAACATATCATAAACCAAATCTGACGCGACTAAAACCTGCCCCGTATTTCAGCACCCCCCCTCTCTCCCTTAAGCAGTTTCCCCAGGAATCGCAGCACGAGTGACGTAATATAATAAGAGTAGCTTCGTGCCAAGGATTGCGATGCAAAGCCTTTTTAGGGTTCCGTTGCCAAATGGCAAAAAACGGAACCCTTATAGATTCGTCATGTCTGTCTGTCTGTCTGTCTGTCTGTCTGTCTGTCCGTGTTTGTCACAGCCATTTTTTTCCGAAACTATAAGAGCTATGTTGTTGAAACTTGGTAAGTAGATGTATTCTGTAAACCACATTAAGATTTTCACACAAAAATAGAAA
This sequence comes from Aporophyla lueneburgensis, assembly GCA_932294355.1. NCBI lineage: Eukaryota > Metazoa > Arthropoda > Insecta > Lepidoptera > Noctuidae > Aporophyla > Aporophyla lueneburgensis. The sequence continues at coordinate 2,324,746 of OW028749.1, read as the reverse complement.
AAAAACAATAAATTTTGGGGTTCCCCATACATAGAACTGAAACTCAAAAAAAAAATTTTCATCGTACCCATACGTGTGGGGTATCTATGGATAGGTCTTTAAAAATGATATTGAGGTTTCTAATATCATTTTTTTCTAAACTGTATAGTTTGCACGAGAGACACTCCCAAAGTGGTAAAATGTGTGTCCCCCCCCCTGTAACTTCTAAAATAAGAGAATGATAAAACTAAAAAAAAATATGATGTACATTGCTATATAAACTTCCAACGAAAATTGGTTTGAACAAGATCTAGTAAGTAGTTTTTTTTTTATACGTCATAAATCGTAAACCGCAATTTACCTTTCATTCAATCAACTCAAATATAAAAATTAAAAAAATAGGATTTAATTTCATAAACACAAGCCTTATGCATAAACCGTGAATACCTACAGGTTTGTACGGAACCCTCGGTGCGCGAGTCCGACTCGCACTTGGCCGGTTTTTTATAACTGCACGGCCGAGTTCAGCCGGTTATAGTTGAAGTCCCCGGAGAACGTAGGACGGCAACTTCAGTGTCTTAAAATATTTTGGTCGGTTGAAATTGTACTAGAACACTCTGTGGGTTTTATGATCTAGTATTTACTTTGGTTTCAAAATGTGTTAAATCTAATTCAGACTAGAAAAATATGTTTTTTCTTTCCGTCAAAATGAGCTGATAACTAACCATTTTATACTCATTTCTTTTGGGCAAATAATAATATCAGATTTAACCAGCATCTTTTCTATATTAATTGCGGCTTATTCGTATATCCTACTATAATGATTAGTAATATTTATATTATAAATGTGAAAGTTTGTATATTCGAATACTTGTAACTTAATGTCTGCTCCGCTTTCGTGGTAGCAAGTGAGATGCTGAGCGTGGGTTCCTGGGTTCGATTCGTAGGTAGGGCAAAGTGTTATTAGCTTTTCCATTAGCAATTTCTTAGTAACAGCCCGGAGTTTGGAAGTCGGCGCTGTGATACCCCCGTCCCTCGGAAAGCACAACCAGAAGAGATCAGGCGCAAAAACAACGGGTTAACGACCCGTTGTTTTTGCGCCTGATCTATTCTCCGGTTGAGTCGAAATCCCGTTCCATCGGACTATGAGAGTGAGGGAAGAGCGAGTGCTCCTGTGTCTGCGCATAAACATGTGCACTATAATATCTCCCGCACCAATAGCTAGTCTCCGTTAAGATTGACCGTCCTAGCCGAAATACGGTCTGGAGGACTATACTTATTCACTCAAAAGTAGCCAAACGGATATAAATGAAATTAGGCAACAAATAATTTAGAACCTAGATTAACAGATAGGATAACTATTATCCCGGTGAAACGTTCTTGTCCTTCGATCAAATATTCTTGTCGGATGATTCCCGACCTCCACGCGCGTGAATCCGCTGGCAAAAGCCTAATAACATTGTCTAAAAAACTGGTGTCATAATTGTTTGCTAACAAAACAAAACGCAAAAGATAATACAAACATATAATCAACTCACCTACTATTTAGGTGAGACATAATAAGCAGTTAGGTAGTGTGAAATTATAGTTCATCATGTTGTATTTACGATCATTTATTATCAGTTAGAAATATCAACATCCTTTTAAATAAATATCAATTTAGAATAAAAATAAAAATTGTTCATACTTGTAATTCTAGTTTAGTAATTGATATTATAGCATGTTAATTGAATGATGTTTTATTTTTACGAGTTTTTGCTGAATTTGAAATTCAAGTTTACCTTTTTTTATTTCTTTATTAGCCTATGATGTCATATTGCTGGGCGAAGACCTCCCTACTCTCTTTCCTCCTGTCTCTATTCAAAGCTGCCAGGGACCAATCTTTCTTAAAAACTAGCTTTTGCCAGCGGCTTCACCCGCGTGGAGGTCGGAAATTATCCCGCGGGAACATACTACCGGGATAAAAAGTACCCTATGTGTTATTCCAGATTATAAGCTATCTGTGTGTCAAATTTCATCTAAATCGGGTCAGTAGTTTTTGCATGAAAGAGGAACAAACATCCATACATCCATACATACAAATTTTCACTTTTATAATATAAGTAGGAAATCCAGCTCATACCGCCACGACATCGCGACAGACCCAAACGGAGGGCCATGGGACCATTAAGTGGGACCCACTGGGTCGTAAGTTTGGCCCAGTGATCTTCTGACATACGGCAGAAGTGTCGAGCCTAATTTCATTTAAGCGTTTTAGTTTTCCGAATTACATCAGTTATTTTAGTAGTGGAATGGATTGTTGTATTCTTAAACCGGTCCACAAGTTTAATACCCAGAATACTCCGTTCCATCGAGAGTTTCGATAAACTTAAAGATAAGTTTCAAAGCTCTTTTTAAGTTTATCTAGATGATTTTATTTCTTATCCTGCCTCTCACAGATGTTGGTCCATATGAACTCCAATAAGAGTTTTTATGTCACCACTATTTCATTTTATCGGCTTTTGAAGAAAAATGAAACATCGAAGCTTGATTAGGAATCCTGATATTCAACATTTTATTGATCACAAATTAAGTTTTACATACTCTCAATTAGTAACACAATAAATTAGTCGTCAATCGAATTAATATAAAAATTATGATTAACGACATTTTTAATAACATAGAACCTTAAAATTAAACGCGAAACAAGTTGTTTAACTCATCATTATGATAATTATAAGGATTGAGTCATTAACGACAGGAAATGCCTCACTGATTCACGAACAAGATCATTATATCATTAAGGAATACTACACATGGACGATTTTAATCAAAATTATGAAAATCGCATAATCGCAAGACAGTCATTTGAATTGATTGCTTATAATCTGTTTTTATTTCATACGGGAAAACAAACAGTAGTATACTAAATTTAAAAAAAATTAAATTAAAATTCATTTATTACAGATAACAGGGATCCATATTATGTTAGTATTACAAAAACAACTTATATTCTAGTGTTAGTAGTAGTTAAAGGTAGGTATAAAATAAAATAAAATACAATGATGCACACTCCACGCAGAGGACGAGCAGGCAAGAAAACATGTTTCCTACCTGATCAACCTCCGGATAAAATGCCGAATATTTGGAGTATAGCTCTCCGCCACAGCTCTCAGGATATAGTTGCGACTACCCCGCACTCTGCTCAGCAGCGACGCGGTTTTTTTACGGATTATAGCATGAAAGCCATCTGTGTGGGTCTCAGCAAACATTTCCGAAGCGCTGCAGAAACGGGGCAGTCGCAACAACATCCTGAATGCATTATTATATTGTACGCGCAGGGCATCCAGCGATCTCTTGGTGTAATTGACCCATAGATTGCTCGTATAAAAGCTCTGACAGTAGGCCTTAAAAAGCGTAATTTTTACTTGGTCAGAGCACCGAGCAAATCTACGGGCCAACATGTTACCTCTGACCGCTAAAGCCCTACGCTCCCTCTCTATGTCTATATCATCCTTAAGGTCGTCGGTGATGAAATGTCCAAGATATTTAAATTTGGACACCCTGTTTAACGGGAGCCCATTCAGTCTTATTATTTCCGGAACAGAGTCCGGACACCTACCCGCTGCCTTAAAAATCATATATTCACTCTTAGTGACATTATAAATCAGTCCGTGTGAGGCAGCATAGCTAAAGATAAACAGAAAAAACTTAACATATCAATTAACAAATTAGCTATCCACTACATTTTCCACAGATTAGAATTTACGAATTTACGAACTGATGACAAACATTAACTGGTAGTCGGGGCAAAAACAAGTATACACTAGATAGGCCTGAGGCAGTAAGACCGCCTTCATATCAAATTTTTTCTGCGAAAAATTTGTAATACATGAATAAAAACACTAGAAACTAAGAATAAGTAACTAAATATGAACGGTACCGTGTACCGGTAAAGATTATTATTATAAATGTTTATTACTAAAAAAAAAAAATAGGTACAGTAAATCTCCTTAAAAATAGATTTTTCTGTTGTTTCACTTTAGTGTCAAAGCAGTGCTTTGGCATTCGTACTAGGATGACCCTGTATCACGAATGCCATCACCTTCCTCCGGGCCTCCTAGAGTAGCTCCTAATACTATACAATATTGTATTGAAAAACAGATGTACAAAAATAACAAAAACTTATTTCAATGTATAAACAAAAGGAGTATGTATGAGTATATTATGTATACGTGTGTAGGGTGTGTGTGTGTGTGTGTGTGTGCGTGTGCGTGTGTGTGTGTGTGGGGGTGCGGGCGCGCGTGCGTGCGTGCGTGCGTGCGTGTGTGTGTGTGTCTGTGTGTGCGTGTGCGTTGGTGCGAGAGTTAGCTAACCCGAAGACTAGCACCATCCTCTTTTTCCCGTGGGTATCGTAGAAGCCGACTAAGGGATTTACTAGAGAATGGGTAGCAGCATAATGTAAACATCGTAAGGAAACCGGCCTGTCTTAGAACTAAAAATTTGAAGACATGTGATATTTATCAACCCGCACTGGGCCCGTGTGGTGGATTATGGCCCACTTCCTCTCACCGAGAAAAGGCCTGTGTCGCAGCAGTGGGAACATCAAAGGCTGAAGATGGGCAGCAGCGTTGTCTATCTCTACCACCATACTGCAATCGTCAACCCGCCTGCCAAGCGTGGCGATTATGGCAAGCCTCCCAAATTGGGGGAGGCCTATGTCCAGCAGTGGACGTCTTTCGGCTGAAATGATGATGATGATGATGAAAGATGAAAATGAAATGGTGAAGTACTGTGAACAAGCTTAGAAGTGTTTAAACATTTACTTATGTGAGACTGAGATCACGCATTCAAGGGGAGTAAGTAAAAGCAGCAGTCTATTTTAATCAATTGGATGTCAATTAACTTCGTCAATATTTTGTTTAGTGTGTTATTAGGTATCCCAACAATGAGTATGTTTTTAAATTGAAATTGAAATTCATTGGGTGTTTTTGTTTTATTCCGGTACACCATATGAACTATTTTCTCAGTAAACAAATTGTAATAGCAGTTATACGCTGTTTTTTAAATTGCATCCGAAAATATTGATTGACCACTGTTTTCGATAAATAATCTCGTACCCACACTTTTTTACTTTTATAGCATAGGTGATGTTCTATATTGGGCCCAAAACCAAGTGACCAGCCGGCCAGTGCAAAAAAAGTGTTACCCTTGTCGGAGAGAGGAATCTTCTTATCATTTTTTACTATTACGCCGACTCACTACAACCATTCCATCATATCAAACCAGTATTACCTATTACGACAACAAACCTCTGTAAATGTTCCTTTTGCCTATTTTTTTGGCATCAGAACTAAATATCAAGGTCACTTTTCATTTATTTTCGCCATTTGGTATCTATGTTAAAATGGTTAAAACTTAATTATACAACATTAAAAACACAAAAAAAAAATTTAAAAAATGTCGTAGTGATTTGGCGCAATGGCAAAAAACTGCCAACAGGACTTTCCCAACCACGGCAATACAGTTTTTCGCTGTGCGGCACTTTGGTTTTTGAGCCCAAGTTTTTATTAAACGGGGCTGATCTCCTTTATTTATAGACAACGATTTATAAATTTAATATCATAGAGCTTCTTAAGAAAACTGTTTACTAATACGATCCAAATTAATTAGGAAGCAGAACTTAATAACAGCAAAATTTATTAGTTTACGCAGACTACAATATTAACTATAATAATATTTGTTCCTGAAAGCAATTTTCCGGTACCAATCTAATAAAGATTAATCGTGTAATTGTTACCTACTATAAATATCAACATTTACTCCAAACTCGAACAATTATAATTTAAGATGTTTAGCGTTATGAACGATAATCTTGAATTAAATTGAGAAGATTTCATTTGAAGACGACAACATTCATTGAAAGATTTTTATAAAAAAAAATGTTCCAATCAATTTTGTCAATATAAGAATTAAGAGAGGTTGACATTCCATGAAGGTTGAAAAATCTAGACGATCTATCTATCGAAGAGACTGTAATATAGGTAGAGTGTCGGTTAAGTTAGTCAGTTCAATAGTCACAGGCAAGCAGCGTAAAGCCAATCAAACATGCTAACGGATCAGAATGTGTAACTACAGTGTGTTATTTGCCTTACACAAACGCAACGACAAATTCAATATGGAGACGCTCATTCTACTGACACTAAACACTGCACATAGTGTGCACTATGACTAGTGTGACTATATTGAGCCTGCAAAAAGACTTCCAAAGGCCATCCAAACCGTGGACCGCTGCCGTCACAACTTGGTTAGGTGGGGGTACTCTGATGATGATGTGGTCTGCTCTCTGTGTATTAACACCTGCACTATGAAAGACTGTTGCGTGGCCAAAGATAACGCCGTCGAAGTGGCTGAATTGTTTTTTGTCATTGTCATCTGCCTAACCTTTTCTCAACTATGTTGCGGCCGGCTTCAGTGAAAGCAGAACACCAGCATTTTTGAATGGGGTGACTGGCTATCTGACCATGACAACCCAATTACTGGATAATATGATAGATACCCTTAGGGACTTTCAGGCTTCTGACGCACCCTACTAGGTACCCTTTGGGTTTCTTCTTCGTATCAGCTGCCGTAGATTGTTTTTTTCCACATTAGAACAAGCAGTTTAATGAAAGTATCCTGGAAAGTTCGTAATATTGTTTTGTGCCATATGAGCGTCATCAGGAATCAAAATGGCAAAAATTTCAATATCCCGTGCTATTTAAATTTTTTCACATGAAGATCATAATCGGCCCACTGCTGAGACACAGGCCTTCTCTCTGTGAGAGGGAGTCGTGCCGTAATCCACCACGCGGGCCCAGTGCGGGTTGGTAGATGTCACATGTTTTAGAATTTTTCGGTCTAAGGCATGCCGGTTTCCTCGCGATGTTTTGCTTCACATTTGTGATAGCCGTGGTGATGAAATAATTTACACAAAGTAAAGCGCCTGCGTGGGTTTGAAAACACGACCTTCAACGTGTAAGTAAGTCGCGACCGTTACCACTGGGCCACCACTGCTCAGAAAGCATATAAAAATAAAAACGCTAAGTTTTAGAACACTTATAATGATGACCAGTTCAAGCGGAAACTCAGTCCAACGAACTTCATGATGTCATAGACTTTTTAGCAGTAAATTAATATGACCACCCAACATTCTTAGTATTCGCATAAAGATACCATCAGTATTTATCAAGTTCCGGTTCATTCTAATCCACGTCATTTTGGAACCTTGGACTGTACGTAGAAAATACAAATGGTAAAAAAACCGGCCAAGTGCGAGTCGGACTCGCGCACCGAGGGTTCCGTACAAACCTGTAGGTATTCTCGGTTTAAAAATAAATGTTTTTTTTTTTATTTTATATTTCAGTTGATTGAATGTAAGGTAAATTGCGGTTTACGATTTATGACGTTTTAAAAAAAACTACTCACTCGATCTCGTTCAAACCAATTTTCGGTGGTAGTTTACATGGTAATGTACATCATATATTTTTTTTAGTTTTATCATTCTATTATTTTAGAAGTTACGGGGGGGGGGACACACATTTTACCACTTTGGAAGTATCTCTCGCGCATACTATTCAGTTTAGAAAAAAATGATAATAGAAACCTCATCACCATTTTTGAAGACCTATTCATAGATACCCCACACGTATGGGTTTGATGAAAAAAACCATTTTTGAGTTTTAGTTCTATGTATGGGGAACCCCAAAATTTATAGTTTTTTTTCTATTTTAGTGTGAAAATCTTAATGCGGTTTACAGAATACATCTACTTACCAAGTTTCAACAGCATAGCTCTTATAGTTTCGGAAAAAAGTGGCTGTGACATACGGACGGACGGACAGACAGACAGACAGACATGACGAATCTATAAGGGTTCCGTTTTTTGCCATTTGGCAACGGAACCCTAAAAAACATTGACATGCCGTATGACTGTGCAAAAACTATGTAGCAATTGTTTGAAAATATGTATATGTAATTGACAGGCTCTTATTGCCGTGGGGTGGTGTTGTATAAATGATAGTTGTTTTGAGATTTCGATCTTGGATAATTTTATTATTTGGATCCTTGCCTTTCGTTTAATGTATAGTTTATTTTTGGGAGTCTTAAAGCGGGTCTACACCTTACAGATTTTGTTATTGTTACTATTGTCTAGAATTAAGTTCTTATAACTGATAAAACAGCTGTGCTGCTGGGAAGTTTGTTGCGCCGCTTTTTCCCAGCTAAAGCACTAGGAAGTGGTAAAGGTCGGGCGTTTCGGGGTCTTATGCAATGTTATCGTGTAAAAAGTGTTGACTCTCAGGCTATTTTGGCTAAATGACGTTTGATTTTGATTTTTTCAATTTAACTTCATCATCACTAAAAACGGAAAGAGAGATTTATTATTTTTGATAAACAAATTCTTAATGAATAAATTCCATTCAAACTCTCATCCTTTGTTTAAACCCTCATTATCGTTATAAAATAGAACTCTCGTTCAAAATGTCATGCTTTTTTCTGGTCACATTGGATTCGTGAATGACTTAAAGAATTTTATTAAGTAGGTTCAGTATTCATTGACTTGGTGTTGACTCTAAATTATTATTAAATTGCAAGTAGGTAATTGTTCAATACAAAACATGATCAAACACATCGAGAGAATACGACAAGCTCAATTAAGCGACAATATAAAATTATTAGGTCAGCTTTCTAAACAATGATTGACACTTAGCTAATTGCTTACCTTGATAGAAGCATGTCATGATCGCTTCACGTTTATGCCCCATGCTTCTTTGTTTTATGTCTAAGTTATTTTTAGATTTCCTATAAGTATATAATATTTTGGTGTACAGACGCCACCAGGTCAAGCTACCCGAAACTGTCAATTTTTCCCAATGAACCTTGAACCTAATGCTCTAGAAATAAAGTCGAAAATCTATCAAAGAAATCTGACAGATTGTAGTAGCTTGATGTGTTGGCGTCTGTACATACTTTTGACCTTTGCGGACGTATGCGAGACTTTCTTTAAAAACAAATTTGACTTCTACTCCCACCGACAAATGAACAAACTTTTAAGATCAGAACAAAAACTGAACAATAAAAACTTCGAAACGACTAATTTTCTTTATCGTCGAGTACTTTGTCTTTTATTGCGAATACTAAATTCTATTACAATCAGTAGACACTGGAGAGTTTTCGTAAAATGCTATTAACAACTTTTTGAAACGATAAAATTAAAATGTCTGAAAAGTTTTTCGGGTCACGCTATATCAAAACTTGACGAGCTGCGTCAAACTCGATTTCAGTTTTTTCGTCGGCTTCAAAATTATCTGTGGTATTTCTAATGTAATTAACATTGAAATAAACTTAACTATAAAGTTTAAAGTACGTCTCGAAACTTAGTTTCCCACATTTAGAATTTTAATGGATTCATGAAATATAAAAATTAATAATTACATTTCCAAAGATATGTTTTATTCAAATTATTCTAATTTTATTTCACATAGTTATGAGCCTATTGTGTTCCTACTACTGGCTCCCCTTATCTGTTAGAGGGATAGAAATAGTTACTAATCTAGAATTAAACAAATATTACGAACAGTATCTACCCGCAGAGAACAACAAAATATTTTACATATAAATTATATTCAAGCCACCATCTGGCCATGTTTTCTAGTTACATAGCTCATAAAATTTTAAATAAACCAAAATATACAAAGGAACAAACTTGTACCCTCAAAAACGTGTAACTTCCCCGGTCGGTAAATACCCCAGTGATTTACTTGAACAATTTGCATACATATCACATTGCTACCGTTTCAAATGCTGAAGTATATATACTTGGACCTCATAATATATTAGGCCAAGTGCCCCTCGGTTAAGAATACCGAATATATTATCCTTTGTAGATATCAAATAACTGTCTTTAACATTTCCAGTTTTTGTTTTTGTTTTGTTCTTCCAGGTTATTGAATTATATTGTTTGATTAAACATTGTTTAGTAGTAGTTGCCTAGTACTTTATTCCGTGGTGAATTATTTAAACTAGACTTAATTTTAATACCGTTAGAGCTAAAATTCATAAATTGACTTGACCAGCGATGAGCAGAGGACGTAGCCCAATGGTAACGGCCGGCCCCGACTTACGAGTTTTAGGTCGTGGGATCGAACTCAGGCAAGCGATTTTGCAAATAATTGCATCACCACTGCTCTCAAAACGATGAAGAAAAACATCGTGAGGAAATCGTAGAACTAAAAATTCTAAGACATGATATGATGATTATGCAGTCTATCCACTGCTGCTCTGCTGACAAGATGAAACTGTAAAACTGGATGCTATTTTAATGCCTCAAAGTTCACAGTAGCATGAGAATACAGCAATGTCCAAGAATACAATCCTACATATCCAAAACACAATAACTTTATTCGCCCAATACCCCAAAAAAAGTGTGGGCACTAGAGTATCGTCTAAATAAACCGTTAATACATAAATCTCTAATAATAAAAGGTCGTCAATAAACAAGAAAAATGTACACGTAGGCGACGAGTAGGTAAGTAGACACAAGACTGCCCACACGAGATTATCTTTTGTATGTCATAAGTGTTTAAGTGCTGAGACTGACAGTCTACTAATATGTATTTCTGTGACCGACAAAGAATCTATCTTGTTCAGTTAATCGGATTAGAGCTACTTCCTGAAATTGCTCAATAGAGATACATTGGGCATTATTCCCTTCTTTTTCTACTTTATCGGCAAGAATTAGGCATCTTCATGTATATTACACAAACGCGTCTATGTGTACTTATTTATTCTGTTGTTATATCTTAGTAGGTGTGTCACAGACATAGAACTGCACTTGCTCAGAGGCATTATTGGATACTGGGTTCACGGGTTTACAATAAACTGAATGCCATTCTAAATATATGCCTGCTTACCCACCAGCAATGCAAAAACGCTGTGAAGGACTGGCTGATAGGTCTCACTTATGATGACTCTGAGAAACTCATTCAATTAGTGGGTTAACTAACTTTCGCACCAACGCACACGCACACACACACACACACACACACACTCACACACACACACACACACGCAACCCCACACACACACACATACACACACACGCGCACACACAAACACACACCCTAAACACGTATACATAATATACTCATACATACTCCTTTTGTTTATACATTGAAATAAGTTTTTGTTATTTTTGTACATCTCTTTTTCAATACAATATTGTATAGTATTAGGAACTATTCTAGTAGGTCCAGAGGAAGGTGATGGCATTCGTGATACAGGGTCATCCTAGTACGAATGCCAAAGCACTCCTTTGACACTTTTGCACTTAGCAAACAACAGAAGAAAAAATCTATTTTTATGGGGATTTACTGTACCTCTTATTTTAGTAATAAACATATTTTTTTTTTTATATCATTTTAGCCGAAAGACGTCCACTGCTGGACATAGGCCTCCCCCAATATGGAGGGGGGTTTGCCATAATCGCCACGCTTGGCAAGCGGGTTGGCGATCGCAGTATGATGGTAATATGCATAGAGAACGCTGCTGCCCATTCTCTACTAAATCTCTTAGTAGCCTTTTACGACACCCACGGGAAGAAATCGGGTGGTGCTGATGGCAATAGGTGTGTGGCTAAGTAACAACAGCCGCACGGATCGATCAGGTTAAGCTACGCTTTCCGCGGTTGGTTCGTGGATGGGTGACCATCTTTACATACCAAGATCCCACAGTGCCTCGGAAAGTACGATAAGCCGTTGGTCTCGACTGTCATTTGTGGATCTTTGACTGTCGTTGCGGGTCGTCAGAAGCCCGAAAATCTGACAACCAGTCATACCAAAGGGGTATTGTATTACCCAGTAAATCGCCCATGGAGGTCAGATAGGCAATCGCTCCATGCAAAATACTGGTATTTAGCTGCATCCAGTTAGACTGGATCTGAACACAGTTGAGAAAAGGCGAGGCAGATGAGGAGGCGGTACACTGGTTGTTATAAAATTACCACTATAATTTTAATAAATAATTTTATTTTGTCAAAAATATCATCGGGTATTGTACCTACATGTGAAAATATTGATTTATACTATAGTTTTTTTCATTTGTCATTTTCTGGGAAAAACGTCAAAGGCCAGGCCTCAAAATTTGGGAGAAAATTCCCCGAAATACTTGTTGGAAATTTGCTAACGATGTGAACCATTCATACATACATCAAATATTGTTCCTACATGTAAAAATCTATATATTACTTATAATAAAACTGTCGAGAGGTCAATTCTGTACATTGAATATACACTCAAAATTAATATTGGAGTATGAATGGTGATCGATACTGATGCCAAAAATGCAATCAGTTAATTTTTTGTCTGTCTGTCTGTCTGTCCGTCTGTCTGTATGTGCACGCATGGGTCAAAAACTACTGAAGGGATTTTAACCAAACTTGGTACGATTGTAGTCCATACTTCTGGGCAGGTTATAGGCTATATAACATAACGCTAAGAAACATAGGAGCCGAGCAGTGACGATAAATTTGAAGCAAGCCGGAAGAAAATACGATTTCGAGCTAAAAAAAATTAACCTGGATTAACACACAGGCTACTTTTTATCCCGGTAGTACGTTCACGCGGGATATTTTCCGACTTCCACGCGGGCGAAGCCGCTGGCAAAAGCTCGTATTAAAATAAAATATTAAATTTGGATTGTTACTAGTTAATTTTCCGGAAAAAACGTCAAAGCCCAAGATTTAAAATTTGGAAGGAATCTCCTCGAAATACTGTTGAAAAATTGCAAACGATATGAAACATATATCATTCATACATACACTTACGCCTTTTTCCCATGGGGGTAAGCAGAAACTACAGAAAGCCACCTGCTACGATCTTTACATAGATGATCGATCGATGTGAAAAAATATGTTTTAATAGGTTACTATGTACAATATACATATCAATAAAGATAAAATGGTGATCGTTGGTAAGCGTATTAATTGAAAATATTTGTACCGATTTGGTTACTTTTTTTTTCGTAATAGTCCGTCTACATTTTAAGCGGAAATAAAAATTTGGAAAAGTCTCTCCGAAAATTCGGGCACAAATGTAAAGTCCTTTTTCAATGTTTTTTTTTTTTGTATGAAGTACTGAAATTCGGGCAGGACTACGGATGTTGGAGTATTTAGTTAATCTATATTAACATATTTGTGGTACCTATTTAATATACTAAAGCTGAAATGTTTGTAGGAGCTAATTTCTGGAACTATCTGTCGGAATTGAAAAAATATTTTTGCATTTGATTGCTTTATTCTTAAGGAAGTTTAATATTAATTAGTTAAGGCTCTTAGGAACAGAGTAAAGAAAAAATAGTTTAACAAAGCGTAAACGAACTAATAGTGCTGGCGGACTATGCGATGCGATCGGGGAACAAGAAATTTCACTATGATGAAGACGCGGGTGCTAGATATTTTTTTGCGGATTTTAATGAATTTAATAGACAATCCATTACATTAATTAAACAATTTACAAATTTACATAAGACTCAGATATACACAATAAACTGCGATTATAATCTACATTCAAATCAAATAGACCTCAAGAATCTTAAAAAAGTCAAGGAAACTATTTTTTTGGAAAATTGATCAGATAAGATTCAAATTGATATAGAGTGTCAATTTGATAAGCTATTAATATTCCAATTCTATGTTTTGGGTATAGCTTAAAACTCCAATTTTTTACCAAAGTTTCGTCACTATCATAATTCCCAAACCCTATTTCACGTTATTCACTTAGACACTTCTCGCGCGCAATCCTCAAAAAATAAAATATTCATAATATTCTATGCAAATCGTGCTTTGCTTACAAAATAGCAAAATATTCATTAAAAACTTTTATAAATTCTATTCCGAAAATGTACAACGGGCGAACGGATATTGCTAGCACAACCACCCTTTGCCTAGGGGACAAAATAATTATTTTAAAATTCTCCCCAGACTTTTCGATAACTCAATTTATTTGGGACTAGAGGGCCGAAGAGCAGTTTATGAAATTTTGTTATGGAAGATGGTCTAGCACACATTTATTGAAAATAAATAGAAAACATTGAATCATTGTTAAAATATTACACTCTATTGTATTAAATTTAATATCCTCTAAGCAGCCTGCAGCAAATCAGAAAACATAAATTTCCTGTAAAGTAAGTTCCTTCAGCAAATACTGCTGATTTACTTTTAAAAAGGCTACTCTATACATAATTAAAGGAAAAAGTATGCTATCGATTTATGTAGATAATTTTTTCTTAATTTGGAACACGCAAAAATCGATGTGTTACTACCAAATAAAAATCATTCCATGCCTCGACCGTCATAAGGAAAGTATACGAGTTATTTATAATTTGCCTCTTATTTATCCAATCAATTAGAAACATTTCTCCGGTGACATGAACAACACAGTCCCCAGCCCAAAAACACATCGCGTGAAATCTTTCATCTAATAAACATCAAATTATAAAATAAAGGAGCGATAAGGCGTTCGTGCGATAAATAATCTGTGGGTCGAAGGTACTTGGAGAACAAAAACGTAAACTGGTGGGTAATTTTCCTCACTGTTCATTTCCTCAGTATGGTAGACGAGTGGGGTCACACTCCGCCATTTTGTGATTTATTTTGTTTTGAGTGTTATAGTAATTATTGGGTTGGCACATTGGTTTATGGCGTTTTGTGTTGGTATATCAAATATGCCAAGGACCATATAGAGGTCGGTAGAACTGCATGGTAAATTTCTTAGTGAGCACTCGAATTTAGCATTTCTATCGAAATCTTCGATGCACAGATAGTTAAATTTGTAAGGCAATATAGTTTCGAAAAAAGCACACAAGAATGTTAATCATAAACTTTAACCAATTGTAGAACTACCGAGCTCAATAAAACACAACATAGAACCCAATGAAACAGAAAGTGTCACCAAAAACATCTTCATGAAAGAAAACCAACCGTGAATAGAAATAAGCTTTAATAAAAATAAGTTTTAATATAAAGTAAACGTGAATGTAAATATGGGTAACGATCGAGCCTCAAACGTGACTTGGTTGCAAAAAACCACAGATTTCGGTTACATATACCAATATCCGGCTTTTATTACATTTAAATTATTCTACCTTATCGAAGCATGAATTTTATCAAGCGATGTTTTTATGCTTCGCGTTATTTTTACGATGAAAGAAAAACAATTGGTTCCAAGATGGGATGAGAGGTAACGTTTGCGATATCGGATCGAAGCGTTGACGTGACTGAGATCTGGGTGCAGTCATGTTTTTTAAACACGCTGTGTATAGAACTTACGATTGGATTGGTGCAGACACTTTCACTATTATTATGAAATTGCATTGCATTCAATTTGTGAAGACTATCCTGTAAAAGCGTTTATTTTAGACTAGTTTTTGCCCGCGGCTTCACTGAAGCTTTGGAACGAAATAGCGTGATAAAATATATCCTTTGTATTAACTCAGATCATAAACAATATGTGTGCCAAATTTTATGCAAATTCATTCAGCCATTTTTGCGTGATTAAGTAACACACATCCAAACATGCTAACTTTCACAATAATTATACTATTAGTAGGAAAGTATAATTTCCTGCTACTCCAGTAGGAAATTAGGATAAACCAACTACCAGTCATAATGTTAGACATAAGATTCAATTACTGGGTGATTTAGAACACAGTAAAAAATCCAATGATATTCCCTTTAAAAATCAAGATAAATTATTTTTCCCCCAACATTTGCTCTTAAAAATTCCAGAGGCAAACGCAGTAGGTACTTGTGCCAGCACAGTATTAAAGAAATAAACTTCACTTTTTTAATGCCTAACTTTATTAAATAAAATAAAAGCCATATTTCTAGCGTGTAGTGTGTTTCGACGCTGCGCCGCGAATACACAAAGTAGGTCAACACAACCAACTGCCGCTTACACGAAAAGTTTTCAGTGTATTGACATCATGGAGAATCAAGACTTGAGTGTATTGATTTGCATAGTAATGTGGGAATTAAGATGGAAGCCAGTAGAAAACATTTGCAGAGAAAAAATATGTTCATATTCATGATAGACTCACTCCCTGTATTCTGTGATAGAGGAGGCAGTAATCAAATTGGTATTTCTCCTTTTTTCCAACTGTGTGCCTGAATAAACAATATTGGCAGTAATTTTAATTAAATCTGATTTGCTGCCATCAAATGTATTAGACTACTTAAAAATGACTTTGTTTTTGAACTTTTTAGTTACACTTGAGATTTTTAGCTGAGCCTTTTAAAAATACTCTGCTTAGTATAAGTTATCAAAATCAAACATAAATTATTCACACTAGACCGAGACTTTTCGGATTTCATAATCATCACAAATTATATGTAAACAGCTCCCAAAACGCTAGAACGCTGAAGCGCTAGATAGTGATGAAGGGCGCCCGCCCTTCATCACTATCTAGCGCTTCAGCTGGAAAGACGAAGTGGTGCAACATAGTCCTGCAGCACAGCTATCTGTTTAGTTAGAAGAACTTAATTAAATACATTAGTACGTACTTTATATTCCGAAAATAATACATTAAATTTAATTAGTTGCCCTATGTCAGCTATCACACGCTTATGTACCAACAAAACCGATGTCAGATTTATTCGTTCTACGATTGCCTAATAATTTTTCACAATCAGAACTCACCAAAACCCAAATTTTTGGCCTTCACTTTCATCAGGACTGTGGAGACAAAACTTCAAACTCTCCTAAGACAAGAACTTCAAAGGATTATTATATTCTTTCAAGAAAAGAAAAACCTCTGTAGATTCTAAAAACACACAGGCATTAAAGAGAAAGACAAAGAAAAAGATAATATGTTTGGTGTTTGCACGATTACTTTTTGCCTTTATCCCGAGAATATTCAAGAACACTAGCCTTATCTTCCGAGACACTATTCTGATAGTTTGAAACTATGCCATCGTTGTTAATGAAACTATAAAATCATCGGGTGGAGATTTAATCAGTTATCTTTGGTCACCGTTTAATACATACAATGTAGACACGCGTTTGAAGGGTCCTGAGTGTTAGTATTCTATTAAAACTGGGACCTTTACGACATTTTACGACTATTGGAACTATTTTATGTGTTTGACCTTCAAACGGTGTAAGTTTATAGTTTGATTTAATATTTTTGGGTTCAGGAAATAAAACAAATCTCGTTTTCAACTGCTTACATTTTATTCCAAAATATATTTTCACCGTGTAGGTTAAGTGTCGAGGGATTACAAAATTAGATCAATGTTAATATTTGATAATTTCTACCTAATTGGTTCATAAGTAGAAAGATTTCTGAAGATTAATTCTGAAAATAGATCGTTCAATAGAAACGTATTGTTTTTAGTATACGAATGCGTAGTATCTAAGGTGGATTTTTCGATTCTTACCAATAAAATCTTCCTCGGTAGTAAACCTGTATTTATAACCCAATCGATATTACAGCTTTATTAGAACTTTATAGATAGCAATATAAATAGATTAGTTTATTTTCACGTCAGTATTTGCTCAGCTCATCCAAGTGAAAAACAAAGTATCTTTTAGACACCGTACTTTTCTACCAATCGTTCTATTTTTTTCTAGTTCCAGTTCGAATGACACTTTTCTTTGGAATAAAAACAAGAAAGTTGTTCGGAACATCACAAAAAGTTTCACAATCGACCTTTACGAACTATCAACATTTGTTTGTTAAACAAATCATATCCAATACGATCAAAGAATATTTTGTAGAAGTTGGCATGTTCACTGGTAATGTTCATGTTGCTACTTTTTCACCAAAACTACTCCGTGACGGAGTAACAAGAAATATAGCGTGTGGCTCAAGCCACAATTTGTGTGAGTGGAGGGAACGCGTGAGCAATTATAGACATTACAATTTGTACGTTTAGAACGAGAATCGCGTGACAGGAAATGAGGAGAATTTTTTGAGGGTACGTAATTATATTCGTATTTAGGATCTGGTTTATTGGATAACATCGAACGTGTGTAAGTGTAGGTCATGATTTTTGGTTAAGTTATGAAGGTACTCATTTATAACGGTAGCAATATTTTAGGTACATCCTTGAGATTTTGGTTTAGCGGCATACTATCATGCGATGAGATGTTTAATGGAGAATATTTGGAGTTATCTACTGAGAGTGTTATTATTTTGATTTTATCAAAGTTTTTTGTGATATTTTCATTGCTATCCCTTTGGGCTTTTACGAAAACAGCGTTCACAAATTAAAATGGAGATTTTTCAACGCCTACATGTTACACTTTTACCAGAACTAAGTTCATTGTGCTGACAATTAGGACAAATATTGTTGATGTCTTGTCCTTTACCTTTCATTTGAAATATTACTTAAAGTTAAGTTTAAGTTCTAAGTTCAGCTGCACGAAAATTATCAAATGCGAGCACTGACTGGACAGGTACACTCAAACCTGTGTGGTTCTTTCCTTAAAAGACCATTTCAGATACCAATCTATATAGGCACCAACGATTTGACCAAGATTATGTCTTGACTTTAAAAGAGACTGTGAACCTCAGAGTAGGATTCGACCTTTCTTCTCAGAGCAATCAAATAGAAAACGCCGACATCATCTAGTTTTTAAAATACAATTTACATGTAAAAATGTTTGTATAAACCTATTAAAACTTATATAAATAAAATCATTTATCATGCCATAATTAACATCTGTTTAATCATAATCTTTTGTCGTTCAAACGTCTCTTACTTTTAAGGAACGTTTATAAATAAGGAAGCTAGTGGTACCGATTCCCTTGTTCACAAACTAAACTAAATTTAAGTTCAGTGCATCCTTTTCTTTGTATTTCATTAAGAAGAGGACAAAATATTTTTTTTAGTTTAGTCCTGTCAAATTAATCAGCGCCTGTCACTACTCCATACAAGTTTAGACGTGATTAAAAACTTGCCTACTAAAATTACGTCAAATTACATCAAGCGCTGATTAATTTGACAGGACTAAACTAACATTTATCTTCTGTCCTTTTCTTAATGAAATAGAAAGAAAAAGATGCACTGAACTTAAATTTAGTTTAGTTTGTGAATAAGGGAATCGGCACCAGTGTCAATCAAGAAATTAAAAGTGATATCTTCTTTCACAGTGCCAACATCTGACGTGCAAGGAGTGCTGGGTAAGAAGGCGTCACTACCGTGCGATATCCAGCCTCTGCACTCTGATGATGACGTGGTGATGGTTCTCTGGTTCAAGGAGTCTGATGGGGATCAGCCTTTGTACAGGTAAGGACATCAAGCTTTCTCTATTCAAGTTCTTTAAAACATAGGATAATGTAAATAACTGTGACTTATTTTCTTTTCTACTCATACTAACACATGTTTGTTTGATTGTGATTTCTCAACAATTAATATAGGCAATTTCTTACTTCAATTTTAGTGCTAAGTCATCCATGAAGATTCCTTCTCTAATAGAGTATTTACTTACGGTATAGGCCATATAATCATCTTTCCGGTATAAATCAGAGAATTTGTAATGAAAATATTATAACACAAACTGTTCTGCAATTACATATCTTTACCTACTGACCAATCATATCAATTGATGACCGATGAAAATGATAGTCAAAATTAATCAAAACAGATGGACCTTTCTCTCAGACAGTCAACTAAGTATAATATTTTTTTCAATAATGGAAGAGTATCTTTAAATAGAAGTCGCAAACGACAACATGGCAGTCACATTACTACCAAGTGATGGTTATGTCCGCGAGCACATGGCATGCTGTTTATTCTATCAACACTTTAACTAATGGTAACGTAGGTAGGTACACGAATTCATGATATTGGAGAGATTATATTATTAGTACTCAGCCAATTTGGTTATTGTGGTTTTAACAGTGAAAACATTTCAAATATGTATCTCATAAGTAACTCCTTACCTAACTGTTATATTTTAAATTGACCACTATTTATTTTTGTAATTTCGTGTTACAATTAATCCCAGCTTCATATTAATGATGTGTTTACGTGAAAACGGAACACGTATTTCCTCTCGAAATGATTTCCTGCAAAATATTGATAAATATTATTTAATCAACATGTTAAAACGAAGTAAATGTCAAAGCTCAAACGCTCTATGTCTATTCAATGCTTTATTATCACTTTTCACACTATCAGCTCTAGCACCATATCATAATTATCATATGAGCCAAAATGTATTACCACTACCACTGCTGTATATATCAACATCATCTACATCATCGTTCACTGCTGGACTCTGACTCGCAACTACAAAGTTCCAGGATGCGAAAAAAGCGATGTATCTAATACTAGAACTTTCTCCGCACCAGCTACGACATCAGAGGCCGTTCAATCACCCAACCGAAACTCTGGTCTTCCCCCTCGGTCTTCGGGAACCGCGCCTTCTTCCGAGGGAGCGCAACGCCCGCTGTTCTGATGGTGGACAATGTGATAGCCAGCGACGCTGGCGTGTATAGATGCAGGGTAGACTTCAAGAATTCGCCTACTAGGAACCTCAAAGTTAATTTTACTGTTATAAGTGAGTATTGGTTCTTTTTTATTCTTAATTCTTGGAAACAAAATACAAATAAAATGGTAACGGAATGAAATATATCTCCGAAGTTCTTATTTAAAATAAATAGGTTGGCTATGTAAATATGCTATATTAGAATACAGTTCACAAAAAATTTAAGTATCATATCTCGGGTATTTTGTCAATTGAATTCCTAATCAAATCCTATAAATCAATTTAGAGATAAAATTAAAAGAAGATATCCTAATATTTTGAAGAGTCTAACTCAAAGAGAGCACTTTCAGAAATGATCTAATTATGTTTTATGCTAAGAGAGTAAAGGAAATATTTATTTTCCAACAGTCCCACCAAATCGTCCAACAATCTTCGATGCAAAGAGAAGAGACAGGGCGAAACTAGTGGAGCCTTACAACGAAGGATCCAACGTCCTCCTCATCTGTGAGGTCGAAGGAGGTAAGTTATATCATCCATATCGCAAATTAACGCCTTGTATCCCTAAGGAGTTGGCAACCATGTATGTATACAACAGACTGACAGCTTAGTACTAATCTATACTCTTGGCAGCTACGAAGACATTCCTGAGAACCTCAATAAATTTTTGACCCATCTCGATATCGAACGCAAGAGTCCAAGCTCAGTGGTTAGCAGTACTCGATAGTAGACCAACGAAGCAGGCCAACTATATATAGGTGAAGTTAAACCCAATTAAAATTTAGTCAAATACGAATCATGTATGTAAATGTAATTTAATTAATATTTGAAGTTAGTTGAACTCTGTAATTACTTACCTGCTTTGAGTTGTGTAATATAATTAAAATTTTAATTCATAAACGCTTCTGAAACTTCTATTTGAGGCATGAATAATAAAATTCCAGCTGTAAAATCAACTGAATTTATGCTTATAACTATATTTCTGGAAATGTGAAATTGTTTCAATCGTTCGTCAAAAGGTTTTAAGGCTCTCATAGACAGGCAGCGCGCTTTCATAGCGAACAATTACTATGAAAACGTAATAAAAATTGATCTAGCTGCTGTATGCTACCCGAGCCTTTAGCGAATATTAGGTCTATTCAACTACGGTAATGACATATATTATTATTTGACGAAAAGCTTAGAAGATAGATATGAACAAAATTATGTCAAAAATTACTCAAAAGCATCCTCAAAGATAAAATAACAACAACAACATACAACCACATCTATTTAACCTATCCACATAAAGAATTATCTAACAGACACAGATTTACTAGTATGGCAAATTGCTTTCAAGAGAGGCTGTTTAATCTAGGTCCAACATGGAGATGTCTAGCTTAAGCTAATACAGCTTAATTTCAGCTAGAATAAACCTTAAGCACTGAGGCGTGAAGGGAAATGAAACAAGATGTCTTAGACGTAGAGAGGAACGCGGTGAAATAGGTAATGTAGGAATTAACGTTATGTAAATAAATGATGATTGTGTATGAGGACGTAAATAAAAGTTAGCGTTAGATTCTAAGTTTTCTGTTTGTATGTTTATATTAAAAACATACTGACATATATTTGCAGTAGTTTGAGACCATAGAAATGAAGTGAAATCTAGAGGACAAGCAATTGGGGAATGGTGACATCATGTTAAGTTATGTTAGAGGGTTTGGTTTCCAAGCTTTGTCCTTCAAGTGGACTATTGGGCATGGACCGTGCCGGTTGCTGGGTGGTACTTTCAAATAGCCCAGCAAACAACCATCATTAACATTTCAAACTTTCATTTAAACAAAGAATTAAAGATAGCAAACGTAGCGACTACCCAAAAAAGAAGTGTTGGATGTTCAAAAATATGTAAATAAACCTATCTCGCACCATTTATAATTCATAAACAACAACCGCCCTAAACCCTAATGACCCAAATAATTGATAAAACAAAACGAATCAATAACAAATCTTTAAAGCTATCCGACCAATTAAGGGCCATAATTGTAGCCTTTGAGTGTTAAACAATAAAACATTCCAATCCCATACAATTTGGGCCCGAAATAACAATGGAACCATAAATGATAAACACACAGGATACGTGGGCGTTAATGATAAGAAATATATGGGAAATGGTTATGATGTTCTCGATAGCGGTAAATCTATTTTAAAAGCTACAGTAATCCACACACCGGATCGAGTTTGTCGGGAATGCTGGGATGCATTCATTTTTAGTGAACACGGAAATATTTATTGGTATTTTTGGATGTTTTGGAGTAATAAAACATTTTGAAATTCTCGTTATTATAGCTACATTTCAGAAAACTATTTACATAATTTTCACAAGCCGAAAAGGGTTATTCCTCCAACTCAAATTAATCACGCTATCAATGGAATCTAAAATATTTTCAAAGACAAATCACCGTCTTGATTTTGAAACGACTTTTACATATTTCACTTCTTGATGAAAGCCGAATTGTGTCAGAAAGAAAAATGAAGCTATTAGACCCCGTTATGATTGGAGCGACAATTTGTCAATAAGAATAATGGTGGTGACCACGAACTTCAGATAATTATCGAAAAATGTGTCTATTTCGACAGGGGGATCGATTTTCTTGTAGGCTCCGATTTCTTTGTTTTCAAACTACTTATTACATATTTAATGTTTGGAAAACTGTGTTATGTAATAATTTCCTTTGACGACAATAAGCCGTAATGAGATGCGATGACAAATGGATTATTGCCGCACTTACTGGAATAATTACAGTCACAATTTTTATCCAGCCTTTTGACTTTTGTTATTTTCTTTTTTGACAAGTTTTATTCCCTGGGTAGCAAGTCGAGTAGGAGTCGCTTTCAAAGCGTTTCGTATATTTACCGGCTTTCAACAGGATTGTTAGGTCAGTAGCTTAATTATATCAATTCTTTCGAAACAATATATTTTTTACTTTTTCATCACCGTTATTGCTGATAGAACATAACTTTGTCTATGTGCTCAAGTGTTTGATCTAAATTTTCACTCCACAGGTAGACCGCGACCACGGGTGACGTGGTACTTAGAAAACGTGGTGATAGACGACTCATTCGAGCAGCGGCCTGACGGCGTGACGGTAAACACGCTGACGTTCCCCAACGTGGGCCGACAGCACCTGAACGCGAGGCTTGTCTGTCAGGCATCTAATACCAACCTTGCGCAGCCAGAAACCAAAGTTCTTATTTTAGATATAAATTGTAAGTAGGTATAACGTTTATTAACTCTTCGTATGCCGTGAATGTGGATCTACGCGAGACACAATGGTTTTTAATTGTGTCTGTAATTAGCCTTTTCCCAACGATGTATGTTGGGGTCAGCTTTCAGTCTAACCGGATGCCACTTAATAACAGTATTTTACAACGAGCGACTGCCTATCTGACCCCGTAGTACGAAACCCCTTTGTAAGACTTTTTTTTTTGGATGGAAAATCATCAAATGACTTCTCCCGCTCTGGGCGGAGGGGGAGGGCGTGTCAGACTTTTACTGACTAAAACCCACCCGTGTTCCTTCAGTTGCTCATATGCCAGGGCCACGGTATCTCGCTTGAACAATCACGCGACCCCGGCAGGCATCGGTCCTAGTAGACCCCTTCAGTATTGCTGACGTCTCTTTGAGGTGCGCGTGGAACACTGCGCGCCGTCGACCCGAGCCTGGTCCTTACCGGGCGGCGAGCTACCCATTGCTCGCCACCCGCAAGCTCGCGCCTACGGTGGCCGGGAGTCCACCCCTTTGTAAGACTGGTTGTCAGACTTTCGTGTCTCTGAAAACCCAAAACAACTGTAAAAAAATCACGAACGATAGCGGGGACCAACTACTTAACGTGATTTCCCAGGCACGGAAGTATCTTAGTATGTAATGATGGTCACGCATCTACGAACCAAAATATCGATCCGTGTGGCTGTTATTACTTTTTTTGTTATTTGCTATTATTTGACTGGCCTGTTAGTCTAGTGGTTAGTGACCCTGATTGCTAAGACTGAGGTCGTGGGTTCGATTCCCACGCAGGACAAATCTTTGTGTGATGAGCAAAATAATTTGTTCTGTGTCTGGGTGTAATTTATCTATAATATGTATGTATTTAGAAATATATAAGTATGTTTATCAGTTTTCTGGTTACCATAGTAAAGGCTCTGCCTAGTTTGGGATCAGATAACGGTGTGTTGGTTGTCTTAAGATATTTATTTATTTTTTTATTACTTAGCCATAAACCCATCCATAAGAACACTTACTAATGAACATTGTAACTGCCATTGCAATAGTACCCCTATAGGGGATATATTGGTTACAGTGTGCGGAACCGACTGCCAAACTATGTCTAACTTAATCCGTTCTTTGACCCCCACCACCTAAGCGACCTCTCTAAAAACTCAAATCAATCAAGAGATTAACATTTTATCATTTCCCTTTGACATGAAAAACGAATAGCTGTTTCCTCGTTATAATATATCAATGAAACATACGTTGCAAAAAATTTGGGATGTAGTTTTCCCTCCAATTTGCTATCAATATTTTAATGCTTGACACTTCTGTGCGTATTCAGCCTTTTATTTATGTCAGTTTTGTCAACGAGTTTTATAAAGAGTACCAAAATGCTATTCGAGTAGGATGAAATATTTTGGGCGATACTTGTAAAATGTACACTAATATTCTCTATTTTTTTTACAGTAAAACCAATAACAGTGAACATATTGACGAAAGAGAAGCAAGTATCTGCAGATAAAAGGTACGAAGTGGAGTGTAAGACAACAGGTTCAAGACCAGAGGCTTACGTTACGTGGTGGAAAAACAATAGACAACTGAAGAGAATGGCGAAAAATGTGAGTTAACTTTATTGCTAAACGGTCTAATTTGTGATGCACTTGAATGCCTCTTAGGACCATGTTATAATGAATGGTCCCTCATTTTTGTCGTACCATCATCAGTTCTGCCTAGCTTTTTCCCAATTTTGCCTTTCAGTCTAATCGGATTCAGATAAATATTTCGAACTAGCTTCCGCCCGCAACTCCGTCAGCGCAGATGTTGGTCTTCGCGTGGATGGTTTATTTCTCCATTTTGAGTAACTCTGACAATGACATCTTATAAATATCTATTGGACCCAAATACGGCTAAGCCTATAATAATTAAGGAGATCCCTCCAGGATTGAGCTACTGCTGTTGAGCTCGCGTTCTGTAGAAATACCAACCTAATTAAACCAATTTATGATGAAAACTTAAAGTACGTAATAACTGATCGGAACAGTAATCAAAAAGGTCGCGCTGAAAAGCACGGTTTCAAATTACACGCATACAATATTAATTCCACGGACGACCGCTCGCCACACTGGACACGTCAGCTCGCATCAAAATTCAGAATTTACTTGTATATGCATCGCGCGGCGCTTTTTTTTTTTGTGGGGCATCTCGTAGTTAATCCTGAAAAGATTCTTACTACTTAAACGGATTGTGACCCGGCGAGTTCTAAAAACTTACCTTTCTAGGCCTCCAGCCGGGTTCTCGCGCGGCGCGGAACGCGGCTCCTTATATAGGAGTCGGGGAGGCGTGGCCCGCGTGTGCCGCAAACGGTTCAAGCCAAATCCGACTTTCAGCGCTACAGGTTACGGCGCTGAATCCACTGCGGGTAATGCAACGCGTGTTCGCGGTTCTACAGAACAACGTCTATGAATAAAACTGAAAAATAAGATTTTTTTTCTACGTATTTTTCCAGGATAAAAAGTATCCCATTTTATGCCCAGGATAATAAGGTATAATTATACCAAGTTTCATCGAAATCGAACCGTTAGTTTTCACGTGATGCCTGCATATACAGACAGACAGACAAAATTTTTTTTAATCACATATTTGGGTTTGGTATCGATCCAGCAACACCCCCCGCTATTTATTTTTTCAATATTTTCAATGTACAGAATTGACCCTTCTACAGATTTATTATATGTATAGATACCTGCTTCTGTTTTGTTGTATCGATGATGCCAAAAAGGTGCATTTAAAATGATAATTAACACTGTACTAAAATATTAGTAAAGAAAACATTAAGCAAATATTACTTAACCAAAGTAGTAGGAAAACATATACATATCAGTAGAAGTGATAATTATCAGAAATATGTATGCTTGTTAATAGGTTTTTAATGGAGTGTTTTGTTTGTTCTAACAATCATTGTCAGTTTACTTTACATATAAATATTTATGCTGTTCATTATTTGCCTACGCTCTAGATGCTATAAATCACCAATGATACAAATTGAGCTAAAAGTGCTAAACCTTATATCCACAAACAAAGTCCCGTCAACCTGAAAAACCTCATCTCCCTTGTTTATACCCGACCCAATCTCAACACCAAACACCAGAATCACTTTCAAAGCATACAATATCAAATGCAATTTAACGTAAAGCGCATCTTTTCACAGTTTTCCGAGAACAACGAGACGCTGAGCGTGCTCAGCTTAGTGCCTGGCGTGGAGGACGACGGTAAATATTTGACGTGCCGCGCAGAGAACAAACATATACAGGACTCCGCTATCGAGGACAAATGGAGGCTCAATGTTCACTGTGAGTATTGATGATAGTTTGAAGGGTTTTGATTGAAGAGAACTATGGGTTTGAAAGCATTTTAGTGCAAATTTTGAATGGGAGATAAATGTTATCGGTATACTGTTGGGACTACTGACGTAATACGTATAGGTTCATGTGATTTATGACAATAAATTGAAATAAGACGCAGGTGGATTTTTAGATTCAAATCTTAATCAGAGAAAAAATAACCAGAGGCACATAAGAGCAAAGAGATCCATTTAACCCAGGATAACTTAAAGCAAGAAAAATATTAGTCATGATTCAAGTCGAATTTAGGCAGAATTTTGATCATGACGTATTCGTAAGAGTACGTACTGAATCCGATGAAAACACACATTTTCCTAACGAGGACAAATGGAACCTCGTTGTTCAGTGTAAGCATTAATCAGAATTGAAAGGATTTTGATTATAGAAACGATGATGGATTCTGAGATTTTGCGTCAGTATTTCTTCCATCTTTTACAACAAAAGAAAGAACATTATATTCTTGGCACCTCACATAATATATGTTTATATATGTTGATGCTCATCGAATGTCGCATAAAATACTTTGTTTAATCAAGAACAAGTCCGTTTAAAACTACGACGAAAAAGGAACACCGTCTTCAAAAGTTTAACGTTCCAAACTATGATGTGAAACAACTTATACAACATGAATTTTCTCGTTTATTTTCTAGTAACAAACTTTACAAATATCTTCGAGCTTGTCTGAAGCAACTTTGAGTTTAATGAAAAAACTAATTCTAAACTAAATATCCAAGAAAGTGGTCTTCGAACACGTGTCCCGACCACTGTATTATCAAGTTGGCGATTCCACTCAAGTCATCTCACTAATTCTGATATCAACTTCTGATTGGATAACTTTCAACTTCTCGAACTTTCTTTGTTAAGACAGTGCTTTTCTTTCAGTTCGATTCACTACATAGCAGTTGTCTTTATAACTGTTTGAATATCTAGTTGAAACATGTTTGGAAATTGAAGCTATTATTGTCTGATCCATTTCATGTTTATGTAATAAAATTGCCATTTAAGTTTCATTATCTTCTGTAAGCATTTACAATTTGGCCTTTAGAGATGAAGACATACAAAATGGAAGAAGAAGATATAAAGTTTTAAGTTGCTGTTTTGTATTTTGCGAGCCTCGCGGATCTATTTCGGGCATGTGTAATTTATAACTCATATTTTTTCCCAACTGCGTGACAGCTAAAACAGGATTACGTTTTTCATGCTTGGGTACTTCTCTAATTGTATCTTTATGTGTCGGGTTTCTTTGTGACCTAAAAATATCCTAACGGATAGATTTTTGATACATGAGCTCTCTATCGAGTTGTCTAGACCGTGCTATATATATTTTAGACTAGGTTTTCTTTCAATAACATCAAAATTTTCAGTCTGTTGTGACGTATGTATACGAATTGGTGGTATATCTTGTGGGATATCTCATAATGGGTCTTAATAAAATGTTTCCTTGTTTAAAGCTTTGTTTTATTTTTACTGATTGTTGGTTTAGATTTAGTAGGTCATTTTTTTTCTCTGTAAAAATATATTGCAACATAATACGCATCATTACATTGTTTCATTATTGTAAGCCTTCTAATTTACCGTATTGTTCACAGATGTCCCCATAGTTGACCTGAAGATGGGCTCAAATCTCAACCCCGATGAGATTAAGGAGGGTGACGACGTTTACTTCGAGTGTACTGTCAAGGCTAATCCCAAGACACATCGCCTTGTCTGGTTTCATGATGTGAGTAATTGGAATCATTGTAATTCACTTACAGTAAGCTACGGTGAAGGCATTGTAAATAAGGGTTTTATGCTATATCCTGGAGTGTGTGTCTAACCCAATAATTCAGTGGGTATCATTAATGGTGGTGTAATTAATTACTCTTGAGGCATAGATATTTACTTTTCTCTAGGATTGTAAAGTACATGCACGATGCCTTTGCAGATGTAATTTGCCATAAAAAGGACCAAAACAGATATGTAGGCGGCTATTTCGATTCCATCCGATTACATTAAGCAAAGCAATAATATCTCGAATATATTGATTTCGGCAAGAATATCACTTTGTTGTGAAATAAGAATAATAATGCTACCTTATCCTAATTGTCAATCATAGTAGATAACCTAATTCAATAGAAAAGTAGCCTCTGAAAATAAGTAAGATTAACGATTAATAAAATAAATCAAGTTGGTAGCCTTGTTTTGATCCTAATTAGTGTCAATGCAGCCGCTGATGTAGGTATTTTTTCTCACCCATAATACAATAATGTTTCAGGGTTACAAGTTAATATCAAAATCAAAGTAGATTCAGTGGAAAAATTCATCAAACATAATTTTCAATCAATCATTTGAGAACAGACATTGCTTTTGAGGGAAAGCACCAGGATATTTCGCAAAACTCATATTTCTGTACGTTTTTATGCAATTTGCAGGTTCTATGATGAACAAAATATAATTTAATGTAGTGTAGCGATCATAAGTAGTGCGTATTAACAGAATAATAATCATAAAACATCAATATAACCCTTTAACCCTTACCTGGGCCTGAGCAACACAGTGAGGTTATATATTAACTACTACTTCTACTTTAATTGCTTAGTTTTTTGTTGTTTTAAGAGAATGTTTTAATTAATACTATGTCTTCATATTTGCACGTCACATCGTGTGGCAAACATGTCAGCACTTCCAAATTTTAATCATCTTGCATGCATGTCTTTTTGTATACATACACATGTTTAAGCAAATAAATATTATTATCTATCTATCTACAGTTATTTATGTTATGTAGATAGGGAAATGAAGAAAATCAGTATTAGTTTTTTTTTTATTTTTTTTTTTTCTAAATATAAAAAATAACTGTGTGGGAAGTGTATTCCTTCAGCCTTCTTAGGACCTGTATGGAAAATGTTATGTGGGAAATAATTTTCATGTTCTAGGTGCAGGAAAATTATTTCCCACATTATAATGAATCGAAAATTGACAGTAAAACGGTGCATTCAGATTAACATACGTATCTACATTACGGACCATAGATAATATTATTGTTATTATGTTTTTGACATATTTTGGGCATAGCTTTCATACAGCTCGACCAGAACCTCAAAAATGTATGTGGTTAAGTTCATATAATCCTATTGAATGACTATTTCATGAAACAATAATATATATTATAATAATAAATATTAAAAAAAAATATTATAATATATTTGGTTGACTGGTAGAAAATTCTAATAAAACGACCGCGTTGTGATCCAAAGAGAACTATATTTGTCATAGACACGACACAGATTATATAGCAAAAAGAGTTTACAAACTATGACAGCAGAGGTCACTGCTTTCTATATAAAGTGATTATTTTAGATATATTTTAACAAAAATGCCTATGGCATTAAGTCCACTTTTGTAATTTGTGTGCTTAAAGAATTGAATAAATAATCAGTCGTAAGATAACATAAGTAGATCTGAATTTGGTGCGCCCCCGTAGCTCATCTTTTTTAACAGTTTTATTCTTTCGCTTAAGCGCATAGGTAAAAGTTATATCGTAGGTACTTTATAGCTATCCTCGTTAGCAATTCATTAGAAGTAAGTAACTTGCCATATACGTACTATAAAATATTCATGCAGTATAAAATTACTTGCCTCCAAGTCCCAGTAAACTGCAATTCCTTTTATGCATAAAGGTTTCCAGGAAATGCAACATACTACGGTATTCACTGTTAAAAGACATTTAATTTATAACAGTAGTGCATTGGCAACCACAAGTGCACGTAGTTATTTGTACTTCTGTATGTTTTGCTCTGGGCATTACAAAGGAGGACTTTGTTGCTATTTAAGTATTTTGTATAATGCTATAAAGCTTGCTCCAAAGGTTGTTAATGATGTGTTAAGAGAGTTAGATTTAATGTCGAAAAATCGAACCAAAAAAAAATGCTAAGTTATATAAGGCCTCAAAGTAAAACCATAAGCATAATCACCCTATAATCACTCCGCTGCTGGAACACAGGCCTCATCGTAGTAAGAGAGAGTGGGCCATAATCCACCACGTGGATCCAGTATGGGTTGGTAGACGTCACACATGCCGACGATGTAAAACAATGTGCATATATTTTAATGGACAGTCAGTTTTGTTGTAAGATTATGTGAAATGAACGAAACGTAAATAAAAATAGAATTAGTTCCAAAAACTAAGTAATTTGCAATGAATTAAAACGTTGTTGATGATGAAGCAATGTGAACTTTGACAGACCTCTTTCCAAAATATATTTCATAATGTATCCTTCTTCTATCTTTCATACAGAACTCAGAAATCTACCACAACGAGGGAGCAGGTGTCATCCTGAGCGCTCAGAGTCTGGTCCTGCAGAGCGTGACGAGGGCAGCAGCAGGCGACTACACCTGCATGGCAGCCAACAGTGAGGGAAAGGGGACCAGCAACCCCGTTACCTTGCTGGTTAGATGTGAGTATTTTAACTTAAGTTGTATTGATATTGATGATAGTTGAATGAGACAAAGGCATCTCTCAGGATACCTAGCAGTTTGGCCAAACTTGATTTCTCCTCTTCCTTCAATTATTTGCTCAGCGATAAGAGCCATGCGTTGTAATGTGCCCCTTTTTTCGACGATCTCCCTCTATTTGCGACGATCTTTGGCCAGTTGTAGCGCGACAAACTTTTGTCCTAATTAAAACTAAATTAAAATACGTAGGTTACATTGTTGTTTACATTTCCCTTCAATTCCAAATTTTTGAATTTCCTTTCATAGACTCTTATTTCTCTCTATCTTTCTCTCTCTCTCGACTCTTTTCTCTTAGTTCTGAAATTTGGATTTCTATGAAATGGGATATCATTTTTTTTTGCGTTTCACCTAATAGATACATGTTTTCCTTAACAATTAAAACTCTTGAAGCCACACGAATTGTCGTATATAGGTACACACTATGCAGAAACTACCAAATATTGCACAAAAGCACTCATGTATCTCCTCGATTTCTGCAAGCGACACACTTGGACTCCTATCTCAGCGACTAGCATTTAGTGGACGAAGCGAATGTCTCCAGGGATTGCAATATACTTGTAGGGTTGCTTAATCTTAGTAAATATGAATACCTATGTTCCTTCTTACCTTTTTGGACACATTTTACTTATAATATTATGTTCTTGTCAGTGATAAAGCACTATCATTTCGTCCATTTAGATTACAGAATCTAAACTTAAGATCCAACCAAGCTGTTCTTTTGATCCAAATCCAAAAAACTCGCAAAAGAAATAAGGTTATTGCAGAAACAAAACACAACATAAAATGGCGTTACGTCCAACAAAAGTGAATGACACCTCAACAGTATAATAAAATCTGGTCACTGCTGCAAGACCCTTTAAATAGTAAAACGAAAAGGGTCAAGTGACAAAATTAGAACTTGACTCCTTTAACATGGTATACACGGCAGAGACATCGTATGGAAACTTTTACCATGGATCCATTCAGTACGTAAAGAGATAAAGATGTAAAATACAGATAATATTTTATTTTGTAAATATGGGTACAATACAAAATATAGGTAATCATTTTATCCATATTTTACAAGTAGGCATTTAACAGTATAAAACTATAAACAAATACACTAAACTAATTCGTATTATATATATCTACTCTACTACCTACCTTCCTCTTAAATCACTCTGTCTATTGATTGAAAACCGCATTAAAATCCGTTGTGAAGTTTGAAACATCCAAGCGTAGAGACGCGAGAAGCGACCTTGTTTTATTTAGTTAAGGAACAGTCTAAGTCTCTTTTTTTCAGTAAAAAATTTTGTTACGCTATAGCGTAACAGAATAAAAACGTAATAAAGTTTTTGACACTCAAAGCATGCTATAGCATGCTTTGACTGCTGAAAACTTTGAAGTCTTTGATTCAAGACACACAAGCGTTTTGTCGCTGTAAAAAAATGTGCTGTTCCGTATTTACCGTCCTTTATCGAAGGAACGTAGCTATACTAGAAAGATCTCTTTATTTTTTATTTGGAATTTAGGACCATTTTAGGACCACAATCAAAAAAGAAAGAAAGAAAAATTGTTTATTCTGCACAAACAAAACGCACAGTATAAAATAGTAACAAAAAATAAAAATACACACGTACAAAGTAGCCAAAAGCCCCGTATTCATGATTAAAAAGGTTGCACATCTTTCTATTCCTCTTTGTGTAAATATCAACCCTATTTTCGCAGTACACTCTACATTCATTTGAGGTTAACAAAATTTTCGAGCCCGTTACATTGCTTTGGGACCTAGATTTGGTACTGGGTACGTTTTGAATAATGCTTTTAGGAAAGATGTTACGCGGACGTTTGGTGGACTAATGGCCCGAGAATTGGCTACGAAGTAATAAGTGTTTTGTTAGCCCGTTGAAACAATGTAAATGGAAGTTTAGAGTACAATGTGACTAGAACAATCAACGTTTGAATAGTCGGTTTGGGGGTTTTGAACTGTTTCTGTACAATCACATTTTGTGGAAGAACGCTCAGTTTAGTTTTTGTATTTGGATTGAACTTACCTCATGCAACAAAATTTGGTGTTTTGCCAACCATTTCTTATTTTTTTACTACCCTTCACTGTCCCACTCCTAGGTAAAGGTCTCTCTCCCCCCTCCTTCCATCTTTCGCAAGCCGGGGCGGCCTCCTCCAAGTTTTGACGGAACCCATCCAGCTCATCCCACCATCTCCTACGTGGACTGCCGCAACCCCACCTCACTGTCTCATGAGACCAGTTCTATACTACTTGGACCCTCAGTTTGTCCGGCATGCCGCAGACATGTCCTGCGCGTCACGTCAGCTATCTTTGTTTTATCAGCGGCGCAGTACGAGAAAAAAAAAATGTAATAAGTGTAAAACTTATTACATTTTTTTTTTCTCAGGAAAGACCAATTATAATATTACAAAGACGATTCCAAAACGCAATCCATTTAATATGTCATCACAGTACAATAGTTACCAAGCTAAAGAAAGACCCAATTTCCGAACATAGCGCAAAAATCCAAACCAAAACAAAAGTTGCAGACTAGAAATAAAATCTCAACTAACACAACAGCGACTATTTTCCACACCAAAACCCAACAATTAAGAGAAAACGCCAGAACTAGAAGACCCGCAAAATATTATCATTAAACTGTGTTTGTAGAAAATTATATTAAAATTTGTTGAGAAACAAAATGAGGTTAAAATTCCCCCGAGGACCGGAAACCGTCCCTGTTTCCGTCAACCACGGCAGTAGCACAAAAACCTGAGAAAATGCAATTTACTTGCAAAATGGATGAGGGTTGCACGGTGGACCCTAAAATTGTCCTTTTTTCAACGGGAGCGCGTTTAATGGCAGATGCGTAGAAGTTGTCTGTCGAAAATTGGTTGAAAGGAATGTAATTAAAATGTTTTAGTTTAAAGGAAGTTGTGGGTTGAGGGTCGGTTAAGTTTTATTTTTATTATATTAAGTTTGTGGGAAATTAACCCAAATGTTACTGAAACGAATTTTTATCGCCAAGTATCGTGATTTTTGGATATATTTCTTTCCTCGGAAAAATCACGGATAAAATCCAGCGTTTCCGCTAGTGCCAAAATAAAGATGGCATACTAAAAGGACCGTCTTAATATAGGGGTAAAAAACTTAAATAAAGTTACTCATATTTACATTACAATATTTGTGATTTATTTAAAGGCATCATACATTATCAACTGTGACCTAAGCTAATACTACAAATGATCACAGTTCTAATTTAATAGGTGCAGACTGCAAATTAATTAATTAGTGGAAAAGCTAAAATTAAGTGCACAAACAAAACACTTTAATGATCAGTCCACTATAGCGCTCAAATTTGGACATCAGGACCAAAAACCGCAACATTTTAGTCCCAAAAGCCTCAGCTAAAACTCAACGCTATCAAGCTCAGTTAAACTAGTTCCATTACGTCACAGGTTGGACTTTATCATTAAAAGTGCTGGCCAAGTGTTCGGAGCTGCAGTTTTATAACGATCGCCAAGTTTTGCCAGTCTTGTTAGAAGACGCGACGTAATATTGTACGTCATACTTTGTCCGTTTTGTTATTGTTTATGAGTAGAGTAATTTTAGAGGATGATAGTTTTTTTTTTTGTGATTATGTAATTAAATGCCACGCTTTCGTAATATTAAATGATCTTACGTTGGTTTGGTTTAGAACATTCTAAGGTACATTAACAAATTTCAAAGTAATACTTTATGCATTTTCGGTCACATTAATTTTTCGTGATTCCCATGTCACATATTATATCATAAATTAGATTTTTAAAATAATCACTCAAATAAACTTGTGTTCCGTTAATGACAATGGTTGACAATTTGTAACAACTAATAAATGATGTCCCTTAGTTTAGAGACCAACATACAAACAACTTAATTGTCAAGATAGTTACAGAATCTATGTATGCAAAGCAAAATTTTGTACCCCTTTTTATGAAAATTACGCGGAACTTGTACCCCTTGTATGAAATTTAACACAGTTTAAATTTACATAGAAAAGGAACGCAGAAACCATTTTTTTCAAATTCTTAAACATTCATACTTAAAATTTAGATGTATTATGTTTGATTTTCGACCACAATAACGAGTAATATTTATGAAGTAGGTAATTATGAAAACAATGAACTAAATTAAATTCTTACTCTATAATATTTTAATACGTAGACTTTCTTTGAGTATTAATTAATTATATTTTACAGTATTTAAGTTACTAACTACCGACACAAATAACTACAACACGACACTTAGACGTCAAATCACTCGTCTGCATCACTATTATCCAGAAACGGGCCCACAAAACAGGAAGCAATGCTAAGTTGAAAAAAATGTTATTAATTAAATAAACTACTATTTTTCTTCTTTCGTAGATGCTCCAGTATGTGCTGAAAGAAGAGACGGAGAACTCTTTGGTGCACTAAAACAAGAAACAGTGTCCCTACACTGTTCCGTGGATGCCAACCCAGCACTAGTCTCCTTCCACTGGACCTTCAATAACTCTGGAGAACAAACGGAGCTGCCTCCTAAGTAAGTTCTGATCATCACTCTTTCTATAAAGACTCGTGGTAGGTACTACTTTCTCCCCTGATGATAAACGATAAAAATGAAATAACAGCGTCACCTAACACTAAGCGACATCTGCCGGGGTCGCGTGATTGTTCGAAAGAGATACCGTGACCCTGGCACATGGGCAACGGAAGGAACACGGGTGGGTTTTAGTCAGTAAAAGTCTGACATGCCCTCCCGCTCCGCCTAGAGCGGGAGAAGTCATTTGATGATTTCCCATCCTGAAAAAAAAAAAAAACACTAAACGACACCAAAATGCGACCCTAAATAATAAAACCGGGCTGTTGATAGATTACAGCGAAGAGATGAGGCCTGGGACATACAAGTGGGCCACTACGACTATAGGCTGATTTTGATACTCACTCGAGACTTAAAGACACCTACCTATGCTCACCAGTTTTATAAAGAGACTTCTAATATGGGTGCAAAGAAACTTCACAACGTTTAATTTCGTCTGCCAAACCCTGGGTAGCTCTAGTTACAGATATTTTACAAATAGTTCAGATCATTACATAATTTTAAACTAAACCAGACCACCAAAGGGTACATATCAATAAATTATTGTAGATACAACAGTGTTTGGCACTAAACTTCAAACTGCCATTGTTTCCCATCTTCGCCCTTTCATCTCCCATATTTAATATCTCATTGGAAGTACACAGTGTTGCCCTAGATATTGCTCCGAAAGCCGTAAACAGTGAACAGTAGTTAGATATTGTACTGCGGGCACTAATTTTAGAATTTAATAACGTCATGTACTTGACTAGTGTTTATTGTAGAATATAAACTATTTTATTGGAAAGTGATTCATCCAACAGAATTGTAATGCATTACATATAAAACTAGGCTGAAGAATAAAAATCGTCTCATTTTTTTTTTTCAAACAGTGTTGTTTTTTGACCAGAGAAGGATTAACTATGAATCTTCTCAACTTTTAGAAAGAAAGAAAGAAAGAAATATATTTTATTTGAAACACGAACGTGAAATATAACGTACAGAACCGAGATTATAAAATCACGAAACTCATTTTTGGAGAGTGTAACTATCTTGTAGCCATTCTGTCGTAGATCTGTTACTAAAACCAGCTTTTTAAACCATAATAAATTAATGGTGCTTGTAAATAAGGTGCGCCTTTAGATGCGTTATCTGTGTTCAATATTGGCAAGATTAACGCAAGATAATAGCCTGAAGTGTTACTAGTTACCATCCAGCAGCAGAACACGTAGCAATGAGTGACGTTATTTCCGCTGTTGAGGAGAGCATACATGTTCTTGTATGATACGTCTATTTATAATACGTCATTGTGCTTGCTGCTAAATTTCCACTTTCTCTTCTACAAAATATTTTTTTTCTTTGTTCAGATTGTACAGCAGTCACGGCCATACCTCGACCCTCAACTACACTCCAACAACTGACATGGAGTATGGAACCCTGGCCTGTTATGGAGAGAATGCTGTGGGGCAGCAGAAAGTACCCTGCCTGTTTCAGCTAGTTGCTGCTGGTAAGTATCTCGTTGTCGAATCATTTAATCAAAACATTCATATGACTGATAGTCTATTCGCGTTAAGAAAATAGTGACTCATCGTTGTCACTCAGCTTAGCTACGCCCCTTGACCAATTAGAGTTAATTAAAACTTACTGTCTGAATGGTTAACTAAAGATTTACTACGATCTATTTGGTCTATTTTTTCATCAGTTAATTGGTATTTACACGTCGACCAAGTTTACGCTGAAAGCAAAGCTTACCAATTGGTTGCAGAATTTGTCTTACGACTATACTGAGAGTTTTTAACGATCACCTCATGAAAACTTACTCAATACTGTAACATTTTAGCACATATTCATTATAACCGGCTCTTGAGATACAAATATCCTTTTACTTAGTTCAGGAGCCAGCTGTTCAACCTTCTTTTTGATCTCTGTTTGTACAATCATGTTTAGTTTATGTCTAACTTTAAGTGTTTTTCTGTGTACAATAAATTTATTATTTATTTATTTGGTCTAGAGGCGTGGCTAAGCTGAGTGACAACGATGAGTCACTTTTTTCTTAGCGCAAAGAGACTATAGTACAAATTAATTTAGTCATATAAACTGTCATGTCTCATGCACGAGGTTGTAAGTTCAATACCTGGGTTGAGCTGCACGATTATTTACAACTGCGTGCACTGACTGGACAGGTCTACTCAATCTGTGTGGTTTTTTCCTAACATTTACGACACCAATCTACATGGTTTTCACATGATCGAACCAAGATTATATCTGAACTATGATGTTTGAGTTTCTTTCGGCTTCTTTTCTGAGAATAGTCAGATAGGAAAAACCGACCTTTTCTAGTTTTTAAAATATAATTGACGAGTAAAAGTGTTTCTTTTTTTTTTTGTTCAAACCTGTGTACCGAAATAAAATCTTTATGAATCTTTCAATTTATATTTTATGTGAAATACTGTAGGTGATAGGTAGAAAATGCTGTATCTGGTTAGACTGATTACTTAACTTAGAATGGTTGGTTAAAGGCTAGGCAAATTGATTTTTATATTGATGTGACTGTGTTATTAACTATTGTTCATTCTCTTCTGCGACGATCAGTTGAGCATAATAAAATGGAAAAGTTCTATCTAAGAATGGTCAAAGTATTCATTGGGCAACTGTTTAAGTTCTCATCGACCTAAAATTGATTTTAGTTTATGTCTTGAAATAATAACCCATTTTAGCTCCAAGACTAAGCTATTAATTTACTTTACAAAGTTATTTTCAATTATTATTTCCATCGTTTGTCTAGATTATTTATAGCTAGCTTAATTTGAAATTTTGAAGTTAAAGTGTAGTTTAGTATTCTATTAATTTGATGCCAAACTTACATATTATTTAAGCCAAAGTTTACCTAAGTTTATTATTATTTATGTAAGAAATCAACCTCTAGGGTGAGTAAAAAGAGGGCTTTCATTTTTTTAACTGTCAATTCGGTAAAATATTTGTAGAAACATAACTTAACTGTCGCCATTTCACGCTAAAGCCTACCGTGAAATGGCGACATAAAGCAGAAAATTATGAGAAAAAAACTTACAAAATGGATATTTTTTTTTCGCTTGTCATCACTTCTTTTTACCAAAAAAGGACCCTTGGTTTGTAAAATGTTCTAAATTGTCTTTTCATGAAATTCAATTTTTTTATGTACCTACAGATGCCAACACATTAAGCTACCCGAAACTGTCAAATTCACCCTATGAACCTTGAACCTAATGCTTTAGCGATAAAGTTGAAAATCTATTAAAGAAATTTGACAGATTGTAGTAGCTTTATGTGCTGGCGTCTGTGCTTATGCTTATAGCTTTTTGCATGTCAGTGTCAGGTTATATAGCCTGACACTCAGTTAAACAAAATATCATCATCATCATCATCATTACAGCCGTAAGACGTCCACTACTGGACATAAGCTTCCCCCAATTTGGCAGGCTTTGCCATAATCGCCACGCTTGGCAGGCGGGTTGGCGATCGCAGTAGGGTGGTAAAATGCATGGAGAACGCTGCTGCCCATTCTCTAGTATATACATATATAAAAAAATATGATTTGTGAAATAGCTTAGCGTCACCCTCTAAGGTCATTTAATCCCATTGAATTATTTTTGTGTGAAATAGTCATTCAAAGGTTATAATTGAACTTAGAAAGTTGTATTGGTGACTATAATGACTATAATTCTGTACAACAGTATTTGTTACAGTCGCAAGCCATACTTTAATCAACAGACTACTTTTTTTTTTTTGGATGGGATGTCATCAAATGACTTCTCCCGCCGCTCTGGGCGAAGCGGGAGGGCGTGTCAGACTTTTACTGACTAACACCTACTCGTGTTCCTTCAGTTACTCACATGCCAGGGCCACGGTATCTCATTTGAACAATCACGCAACCCTGGCAGGACAACAGACAACCTGACACGGACCTGCAAATTTAAAAAAAGTAGACGAAAAATTGAATTTCACGGGCTACTTAGCGCATCCACCTTTTTTTTTCAGGATGTGAAATCATCAAATGACTTCTCCCGCTCTGGGCGGAGCGGGAGGGCGTGTCAGACTTTTACTGACTAAAACCCACCCGTGTTCCATCAGTTGCCCATGTGCCAGGGTCACGGTATCTCTTTCGAACAATCACGCGACCCCGGCAGGCATCGGTCCTAGTAGACCCCTTCACTGCTGCTGACATCTCTTTGAGGCGCGCGTGAAGCACTACGCGCTGTCGACCCGAGCTTGGTCCTTACCGGGCGGCGAGCTACCCATTGCTCGCCGCCCGCAAGCTCGCGTCTACGATGGCCGGGAGTCCGCAATCGACTCCCGACGCCCGGGGCGTCTCCTCTTGCGGCGGCTAGGGACGTGAGGGCGCAGAGACTGCCACTCCCTCACGCGCCCCACCTCCTCCTTCGCGAGCATTACTGCTTCGCAGAAGGAGGTGACGACTTCCCATGCCCTCTCGCTCCGTACCATGGCTCGCACCAGGGCCGGACGCGAGAGGTCGCCGCCGCCGATCGCCTCCACGAGGACACGGCGGTGCTCTGCCCAGGCAGGGCACACCTCCACCGTATGCTACACCGTGTCCTCCAGACGATCCTCACAATGGAAACACCCGGGCGTTTTCTCCCTCTTTATCCTGAACAGGAACCCACCGAAGCACCCATGCCCGGTGAGAACCTGCGTCAGGCGGAAGGTGAGGACGCCGTGGCGCCTCTCTATCCACTCCTCAAAGAGGGGACTTACCGCCGCAATTGTGGCGTGCCCTAGCGCATCCACCTTAACGTCTTTACATTCTGCCAGGGTTGCGGATTTGTACAAAAGAGATACCGTGGCCCTGGCACAGGCAATTGAGAGAACACGAGTGGGTTTTAGTCAGTGAAAATCTGACACGCCCTCCCGCTCCGCCAAGACCGGGAAAAGGCATTCAAATTCAAAGTCAAAGCATTTATTTCAAATAGGCCCAGAGAGACACTTTTGAACGTCTACAGTTATATGAAAATAGAATTGATTCTAGTTGCCCCTTCCAAAAGGTATTAAGGTATAAGGTTAAGGTGTTTGGTATAAGGTATTTTAGGATTTCCCACCATTGCAACTTGCACAACGCCATCTTCTCACTCCCTTTCACTCAGACAGTGCTAGCATCCCCACGTTTATTACGTTTAAAAACATAATTTTCTTCTCCCAGGTCGCCCATTCCACCTGCAGAACTGCTCGGTAGCCAACCAGAGCATCGACTCGCTGAACGTGGAGTGCGTTGAGAACTTCGATGGAGGACTTCCACAGACTTTCCTCATGGAGCTGTTGGAACTGCCTTCGCTCATTGTAAGTATTATCTTTGTACTAAAACGCTGTTTAGGATTTTCATTTTAACCTCGCTATCGGCTTCCCCACTCTCGAAAACCATGAAAATTATCTGTCTCCCTCTGTTTTTTCCAACAATTTTACAAGTATACAACCACAAGCTATGTCAAAGAACTTCGTTCCGAAACGGAAAAAATTACCAAAGATTGTAATGGTTTTCTTGTTTCTTACAGCTTTAGGGTTTTATTATGCTGAAATGCTAATTAATGCATT
Source organism: Aporophyla lueneburgensis (assembly GCA_932294355.1). Taxonomy (NCBI): domain Eukaryota; kingdom Metazoa; phylum Arthropoda; class Insecta; order Lepidoptera; family Noctuidae; genus Aporophyla; species Aporophyla lueneburgensis. The sequence goes on along the minus strand of OW028749.1, from coordinate 2,282,954 downwards.
TTTCTTTCTTTCTATTTCAGTTATGTCAAGACATTTATTGATACGCATTATTTCACCCTCAATAGAATAGAATAGAATACTTCTTTATTCGAGTAACCAAGACTCAATAACATTGTTAGTAAAACTTACGACTATGTTAGTAAGCACAGACTATAAACAAAACAAGGAAAAACATTACAAGAATAATAAATTGCCACCGTCACCGTTGGTCACCGTTGCGACATCCCATGAGACACGGCACAACAGTGACCCACGTATTCACAGTCCAGGCGACTCGCAATCGTGCTTAAGACACTGTTGGAGCTGCCCCACACTCTGCGCACCAGGGAGGCGCACCTTTTACGCATTGTTGCGTAGAAGCAATCTACATGTGCATCTGCGAACATCCCTGACGCGCTACAGAAACGGGGCAGCCCCACGAGTATCCTAAACGCATTGTTATATTGAACGCGGAGAGCGCTGTACGATCTTTGCGTATATCTAGCCCACAGGCTGCACGTGTAAAAGGCAGTACAGTAGGCTCGAAAGAGCGTGATTTTTACGGAAAGTGAGCATCGTGCAAACCTGCGAGCCAGCATGTTCGCTCTTACCGACAACGCCCTCCGCTCCCGTTCAATGTCATCATCGTCTTTGAGGCCGGGAGTCAATATATGACCCAGATACTTGAACCTGTAGACTCTCTGCAAGGGTTTACCATAAAGTAATACAGGCGGTACTGCGTCAGGACTTTTACCCCCAGCCTCAAAGACCATGACCTCCGACTTCTTAACGTTGTATACCAGCCCATGAACTCTGGCATACGCCTCACATTGAGCAACTAATTTTCTTAGGCCGCACACTGACGCACTCAACAGCACCATGTCGTCAGCATAACTGATATTATTTACGCAGGTACCGTCTATATAACATCCGAGCCTGGTACTGCTGAGCTCGCCAATCAACTCGTTCATATAAAGGTTGAAAAGCGTTGGTGAGCTCAATCCACCCTGCCTCACCCCACACTCCAACCCGTAAGGACGAGCAAATGCCCCAGCCCAACGTACAGTGTTGATCTGGTTTCCGTACCAAAACTTCAAGATGTTAACAAGTTCTGTGGGTAAATTCACCCGTTCTAATTTACTCCACAACACATCATACGAAACCAGATCAATAGCTTTTGATAAGTCCAGGAAGCAAGCATATATAGGAGTCCCTCGTCTCGCATAGTACGTCACAGCATGCTTAAGACACAACACCGCGCTCTGTTGATAAACCAGCTCTGAACCCGAACTGGTTATCATGAATAGTAGTAAAACTACTTATTTGTGTATTAAGCATGCTGTCAATACTTTTCTAATTTAATTTTCAAAGGTCAAAATTTTCACAGCTCAATTTTGATAATTTCATTAGTAACAAAACCGTTCTCCCCAGGTCCGGTACAACGTCTCCACGAACCGAACCCCTCCTTACTTCGAGATCCGAGGACTTCCACCTGGAGTGAGCTACAGGATCGACCTGTATGCTGTCAACGCAAAGGGGAGGAGTGACGTGTCCACGATAGAAACAGTCACGTTGAAAGGACAGGCTAAATTCACTGGTAAGTTGCAAAATTTTATGTTATGTAAGCTTTTCAGCCGACTACGGCGAAGAAAAAAGGCAACCACGACAACCACGGCTTTCAGATGAACATATTTTCTTGTTTCATACTTTTAAGAGTATGAGTTTTCAGAAGTGGGGTTTTTTTGATGAACGAAAAAGGCACGCTCATTATAAACACACTTAATATTAAGCTATTTCTAAAGCCACAACAATGGCAACGAACAACAACATCATCATTGTAAAATCTGTAAAGTTCAAAGGTAGTTAAGTAATATTGACGCTGACGAAATTAAGTTTATGAAAGACTCATTTGCTATCTTATATTACCCTTTATGACTGTTTGACAATACTACAAACCTTTCTAATAATATCAGCTAACATGTTTAGATTTGAAAGCAGTGGTGGCCCAGTGGCAACGACTACGATTTACGAGTTGTAGGTTGTAGGTTTGGACTCAGACAAATGCTTTACTTTGTGTATTTAACCCATTCATTGCCACTTAAATTTTAAAAACATCAACTGGGTGCCATTTAATATTTTTCCTTCACCAAGACCTTCACAACATCCACCGGTTTTCCTTACCAAAACAAGAATGACAGTTCGAAGCAAAAACCAACATTTTGTTCACATTTAACAACTGTTTCTAACCGTGTATTTTGGCAAATATTTAAATAAATTTCTATCATTTTTAAGTATTTCCAAAAAACGTCCTAAAGTACACTCAACGCATATGGTGCGTTGGTGGCATGACGTAGTTATCTCAATCAACGCAAATGGTGCATTGGTAGCAACGAATGGGTTAATTCCATCACCACTACCCTCAAAACGGTGAAAGAAATCATCTTGACGTAACCGGCATGTCCTAGTCCCAATAACTCCAAGACATGTCACATCTACCAACCCGCACAAGGCCCATGGGGTGGATTACAACCTACTCCGTCTCACCGAGAGGAGACCTGGGTCCCAGCAGTGGGAACATTATAGGCTGATTATTGTTATGATATTATTGTTAAGTTTCTTATTCGACAGTAAATATTCGAAGAATTATTGATTTTACCAATTCATTCCATACATGACAACTCGTAATTCCAGATGCAATATTGACATATTATCACGTAAAATAAACAATCAGTCACGGTGACAGTAAACTTTATACTACCCACATATTTCCATGTATCCAATATGGATTTTAAACGCACACATAAGAAAATAAAACTCTCTACATCCAATCCTGGAACACAATACCCTCTCGACTTGCTATTTCTTCGTTTAGAATCTGTTGGTATCGCCATTAAGTGCTTCCCCCAAATAAGCAGTTCTCACGCTCCAAAACGACGCCCACATAAAGTTCAACTCACTAAATAGATCAATACAGAAGGTTTACAGACTTGGGAACTTAGGTACATCGTATGGCAGTTCAACCTTGCACTATTCTAATGAATAATGTAGCTCGAAAATATACCGAGGTGGACAAGATTGTATGTTTTTTATCAGTGTCAAAGGACAAATATACAGGAATGGGTCTTGTGAGTACAAGTGAATTTCCGCGTGCAACCAATCATACAAATTACTCAAACATATATGTATGTAGGTACCAAAAAACCGGCCAAGTGTGAGTCGGACTATTACCATTATACATAAATAAAAACGTAAAAAAAATCATGTCTGTTGTATGAGAGCACGATTATACCCTATAATATTTATTTTATTCTGTTTTTAGTATTTGTTGTTATAGCAGCAACAGAAATACCTCATCTGTAAAAATTTCAACTATCTAACTGTCACGGTTCATGAGATACAGTGTGGTGACAGACGGACACGGATGGACACGGGACGGACAGCGGAGTCTTAGTGCAATCACTAAGACTCCGCTGTCCGTCCCGGGTTCGGTTTTACCCTTTGGGTACGGAACCCTAAAAATTATCTCATAAATTGATCACTTATTTTTGACCTACCTACAACAATTCATAAAATGAATTAAACCGGAACATCCTACTAATATTTTAAATGTGAAAGTTTGTGAGGATGTATTGATGTTTTTTACTCTTTCACGCGATAACAACTGAACGGATTCGGATGAAACTTGCCACACAGATAATCTATAATCTGGAATGACACAAAGATTACTTTCTATCCCGTTCGTACGTTTCCGCGGGGTAAATTCCGACCTCTCTGCGAGCGAAGCCGCTGGCAAAAAAAGCCTTACGAAAAAATTATTACTTAGTTAATTTTTGATTATTTAATAACATGCCAAATGGTTCAAAATTTTAAAATCCGTAGTAGGTAAGTAAACGCGTGATTTCAGGAGTTTTTGTTAGTTTTCCAAATGTCATGTCAAATAAAATTTCTGTCTTTTCTTTGCTTTGTACTTCGTGTACTCGAAGTCTGAAATTGTTTACTTATTTGTGATCCAATTCGAACTCTTAAACCATTATAATGTATTTCTTTGTACCGAGTTAACGGTTTTTGTTACTTGCAAACAGTATTGGAAAATTCCGTTCATAGAATTCGGTTGAATTTGAATACTTTTAGTGAGTTTGGTCTAGTTATTCTTAGGCGTGAAAGAGATAAAAAATAATAATACAGTTCCATGCAAATTACATATGCATGACTCGAATTGGAAAAAAATACCTACCAGCAGTAATTAAGTTAGGGTGTACTACGTGAGCTCGACAAATGGAAGTGCGAATAACGCTTGTGCGACAAAACTGTATTGCGACTCACCATAGTTCGAATGCACGCTTGTGCGACACACTCGAGCTCACGTAGTAGACTAGGTTAGGTTAGGTTAAAACTGTGACCTCCTACGCACGAGCCGAGCGAGCGAAGCGAGCGGTGCCGCGGCAGCGGCCGGCGAGTGCTAGAAACGACTAGATTCAGTGTGTCGCACAAGCGTGCATTCGAACTATGGTGAGTCGCAGTACAGTTTTGTCGGACAAGTGTTATTCGCACAACCATTTGTCGAGCTCACGTAGTACACTCATTAAGTTATCTAACAAACGGTATGTATTTTTCTTTGGTTTATAAAACCATTCGATAACAATGCTGGTTGCGTTATTACTTAAATGTTTTGTGAATATCTGTACCTTAATATTAAGCATTGGTTTGTTACCCTGAAGAAAAAAAAATCGACTAATTTGGTCAATATACACATTTTGTATATTTTCCTCGACCTACACCACTGCCGAACTAACTAGGTACCTAATCATTACAATATGCCTTCACGTTTTTTCTATAAAACATTTAAAAAAACATTGATCCACTAAACAATGAACAGAGAAACGTTGTGACCACAATTTAAATTAAACGAAAACCATGCTTCAGTTAAATTCAAACAGAGAACGAAACGCCAATGCAATTTCTTTGCCGCCAATAAATAGCACGGTAAGGACCATAATAAAACCATGGCCGCAAACCAATGCTTAATTCCTAGATATCAAAGCTAAATGTGCTCAAACAACTTGGTCACGCTAATGTGAGCCGGTTTTATTTCACAATTCCCGATAGCAAAATGAGTTAATAAACGGCTTGGTTGTTTATTCTGAGAAATTTGCAGAGGTTGTTAGTGAAGTTGTGAGGGAAAGGACCAAGATTTATGCAGGTTGAATGGAGTTTTGACAAAGTGTCTGATAGCATAAAGCATTATCAGACTATAATGTCCCTATTGTGGGACACAAGCCTCCTCTATGTGGCAGGGAGTGGATCATAATCTATACCACGCAGGCCCAGTGGATATTGTTAGATGTCGCATGTTTTCAAATTTTTCGGTTCCAGGATATGCTGTTTTCCTAAAGATGTTTTCCTTTACCGTTTTGAGAGCAGTGGTGGTGAAATTATTTATACAACTCGTATGCCTTTTCTACTGGATCAACCCTGTTCTGACTGCCGTAAAGCTACCAAATTCGTTGTAAACTTATATTGTGATTTTCAATAATAAATAAAAAAAACATAAACACATGTTACATTAAATAAATTATCAAAATGATAAAAAAAATAGATTAGAATATAATAACTTGTCCACACAGTACAAATAATATGATAAGGTTCTATCAAAATTACATCAAAAATAAAATCTATCTTTAGTTGAGGTCAGTTGCAAGATTAATGAAAAATGCGTGCACTGACTATATAGGTCGATTCTATCTGTGTGGTTCTATCCTCGAAAAAACCATTTCAGACACCAATCTTCGTGGTCCTCACATGATTTGACCCAGATAATGTCTGGATTTTAAAACACACTGTGAACTCTGAGTTTGTTTCGGCTTATTTTCTCAGATTACCCAGATAGGAAACACCGACCTCATCTAGTTTTTTAAATATGATTCACGTGTAAAAGTGTTTGTACAAACCTGCTTACAGAAATAAAATTAAACTACTAAAATAAACGTTCATGAACCACTTCGATTTATTAGAACCACGTTTAGATAAACGATGCCCAATTAAAATATGCGTCCAAACCCACACACCAAGTTTATAAAAGCATACTACAAACCTACTTACAAACAATTTTATGCACCGACCACAGTTCACAACCATTTTGGCGTTGCCGCAGGGAGAAACGACCGCAAATTTTAATAAGTACTGGTTGCGTTACCCAGGTCAATAAAACACCTAATTTGAAACTAGGTTCACTCATAACTGCCTTTCTGTAGGCTGTTATTAAGGTGTACATTAGATTGGGCTAGTTTTAGTCCACAGTCTAAGTTAGCGTTTTAGTTGAGACTACATTCATACATAAGCTCACGCCTTATTCTCATGGAAGCAGTCTGATAATTGAGACTAATGTATACTTTACTTAAATGTCGATGACATTAAGATTAGAGGGAGACCAAAGAAACGATGGATGGACTGTGTGTATTATGATATGGATAGAAAGAAGGTGACTACTGAGATGACGACTAATAGAGAAGTGTGGAAGGAAAATACATGTTGCGTCGACCCAAAATAAATTGGTATAAAGGCAGAAGAATGATAATGATGATGTAGACTTTATTTGCTTCTCGAAAAATCATCAACATTATAGCCGGAAGTCGTCCACTGCTGGACATAAGCCTCCCCAAGCACTGCCAGTTCGAATTATTCCCAATAGTCCCCTCTAGCCCTGTCCTCCGGGGTGACAGCTGGGAATTGTCTTCCCAGTTGTCACCGGGGTGACAATTTGTGCCGACTGTTCCCTTTGAAAACTGACTAGTGGGGACAAATGGGAAGTCTGTTTCTCAGTTGTGTTAACTTTAATTAGTACGAATCGTATAATCACAGATAATCACTAAGGGTAAAGTTACACGTGCTTATTAGTCGCATGCTTATTTGAAATCTTGCTCATTGATTTTGTGCCTTGCTCCGCAGATGTCATGACACAAAACAGAACATCCGTCGATCTCATTTGTACTTGCTTGCTTGATTCTATATAACTTTTTGACATTTTTATTTACTTCATCATCATCAGCTTATAATATTCCCACTGCTGGGACACCGGCCTCCTCTCGGTGAGAGGGAGTAGGCCATAATCCACCACGTAGGCCCAGTGCGGGTTGGTAGATGTCACATGTCTTCGAAGTTTTAGTTCTAAGACATGCCGGTTTCCTTCACGATGTTTTCCTTCACCGTTTTGAGAGCAGTGGCGATGAAATAATTTGCACAAAGTAAAGCGCCTGCTTGGGTTTGAACTCACGACCTACTACTCGTAAGTCGCGGCCGTTACCACTGGGCCACCACTGCTCACTTATATTTACTTCATAGTTAATATTTTTCTAATGTTGTAAGCGTGTTGACATTGTGTTATTTTTTTATTTGATTCTATGTAGCATAAGAAATAAAAAAGCTGAGATCTATGGTGATTACATTTTTTTTCTGGGAAGGAAGGAATCGTAGCAAATGTCACCCCCCCGGTGACAAATGAGAAACAGACTTCCCATTTGTCCCCACTAGTCAGTTTTCAAAGGGAACAGTCGGCACAAATTGTCACCCCGGTGACAACTGTGAAGACAATTCCCAGCTGTCACCCCGGAGGACAGGGCTAGAGGGGACTATTGGGAATAATTCGCCAGTTCGACCAACTCTGAGGTTCCCGCATTCAACCTATTCTTGCGGCCTTTACAAGGTCATCAGTCCATCTAGTACGACATATATATTTAATCAACGTATATAAAACTACCTCACTTAAAATTACAAGGCAGATGTGAGTGGAAACACCGGGAGGGGACGCCCTAGGAGGACATATAGTGACCTTATTGGTGATGTTCTTCAGAAAGGTCAGGTGCGTAGTACTCGCAACCGGCGTGTGTGTATGACCAATTGTATGAACCTTAAAGAGGCAAAAGGAGTGTGCAGAGATCGTAGTAGGTGGCGTTCCGTGGTTTCTGCCTATCCCCATGGGAAAAAGGCGTGATTGTATGTATGTATGTATGTAAAAATTAAGAAATGTCAAATTTGGGCTTGTAACACTAGGGCCATTGGGTCCAAGTATCGAGTATTTCGGGACATCACCAAGCGGTTGGTCGACTTTTCACGTGACCGATGGGCTGGCCTATTAGGTCAAAGACTAAGCATTGCCATCCAGCATAGCAACGCTGCCAGTATATTGAGCACTTTTCCCACTGACAGCGATGTGGACGAACTCTTTGATGCTATATCAAAATATTGGTATTTTAAGTACAAACTAATGGATTGAATTGAGTAAGTCGTCAGAATTTGCGGAACTAAAGATTGGCGTAACTCAAGACATAGACAGACTCTAGCACAAAAGACAAGCCATAACAAGAACAAGAATTAGTCTATTTTTCAAAAGTTATAACTTGAAGAAACAAGGAGTGGTACTTTTCTTTTTATAGTTTTCATTACAAGTTTTCTTTGAGTTGAGTTTTTTCTTTATGAACAGATACTTAATTGTTCTTTTAGTATTCTGTCTTCTTAGCATTTTTGTCTTTGATCAGGAAGAGAGACTGTTGTTATTTTAATTAACAATCTTCAATAAATACAGCTTCAATAAAAATATTGAAGCTGTTCGTGACGTATTTACTTAAGTTTTAAAAGTCTCAATGTTATCAAGATAGTCATGAAATTAAATTGCTTAGGTTATTGTAAAACTTTGGAGAGACCTCTCTACAATCTCCCCAGAAATGTACCCTAACAGGTGTCACGCAGAGAGTAGCCCGAAAATCTAAAAACCAGTCTTACCAGGGCGTATCGTGTCACCCAGTAACTGGATTGTATAGGTCAGATAAGCTGTCAATTCATGTAAAATACAGATATTCAGCTGCATCAGATTAGATTGTAGAAAACCAACCCCGAAATAGTTGGAAAAGGCTAAGCAGATCAATTGAGGCATTGCACAGACAGGGCACAATGAATGGGAGAGAGCAGTGGTGATCCTATGGGTCCCACTCCCTCTCGGAAAGAGCCAGAGAACCAAAAAAGAAACCCCAGTACCTAAAAACCCGCGTTTTCAACCAATGCGTTCTGCCAACAATGACCTGCGATGCCAAGACATGGATGCTTACAAAGGAGACTGTCGACCGCATTCGAGTAGCACAAATGGCCATGGAGCGTGCCATGCTTGGTATAACCCTACTAGACCGAGTGCGTAACACCCAAATCCGTCGTAGGTCAAAAGTCTTCGACGTCAGACGTTCGATGACTTACGGAGTAATGTAGTGACCGAATGGTGGCCAAGATTAGGCCAAAGAAACTAAAGCCGTCCAAAAGCGCGTTAGGTTAATGATATCGTCAAAGTTGGGCCTTTACCCAGCAGTGGGTGATTCCGGGCTGAGCTGATAATAATGATGACCTTCAGGATGATTTTAGTTAGGTAATAATTCTACACTCCCAGGTCTAACCCCCATATCCCGGATGTCTTTAGAAATTCTCCCCTCGAAACAAAAAAAAAGGTTATTGTTTCATAGTAATAAATGTACGTATATATGTATGTCGTATATGTGTGTATAGTTTAATACCACTCATTTTAAAGCTAAACAATCAAATTGCTGCACTGTGTAAAAAATGAAATTAAAGCATTATTAAAACCTTATAAATATTTGTTCGCAGTAATTTATTGTTGCTTTAGCGCCTACCCCAAGGGATTAGCATATCGCGTCGTAACACTCACATTTCTATTTAAAATGGCGTGCTTATAGTTTTATATTAACTTTTAAAACACCAGTATTTGTCACATTTTACCGTGTTTGAAATGATTAAAAGTTAGCTTGTTATAAATGTAGAATGTAATTTTGATTTTGGAATTTTCTTGTGGTATTCAGATTTATAACTAGTTTAAACTGTCCCCGATCTACTATACCTACCGTTTTAAAATGAAAGGAAGTGTATATTCTTTGTTAGTTCTTTTTTCAGTTGAAAGATGCTTGTTTTAGGAATCACACTAGGTTTGAAAATACTTATTTGAGATCCATGTTCTTCATTTGCGTTTTTTGGATGCCAAAATTGAGTACTAATATCTGAGAAAACAAAAGTAGGTATGACATTAATGGTTTTGATAAATAACTACAGAATATTTATCTCTTTAAAGGTGAATTAGTCATGTATTCACTCTAGCTGGGAGCAACAGGCTATATTCTATCTGAGTAGCATTGTACGCTGCCAGACTAGGCCCACATAAGGTTTTAATTATTATGTGGAAGCGTGCTAATCGTGGGGCTCTAGAGACAAGAGTGGCTAGCGTACTGTCCGCCGTACGCGGAGCAGACAATATATAAGAGAACAACTCACCTACCATACAACAAAACAACTTACCTCATGGTTGAAGGGCACTGCTCTGCTGCCAACCTGGAGTTGTGTATGTAAGTGAGTGTATATGTATCGTGTAGTAACGTGTAAGTGGGTTTTCCAGACACCAGGCCGCTGCAACTGGTCAGAGATTCACTCCAACATGCGGTTCAAACACTTAACCTCCAAACTATTTCAATGTCAAGAAACTAAACCCGTATTATTTCACCAAGATAGGGGTTATTAACACACACAACTGGATCACGACTAATTGTCCACAACCGGATCCATTTACAAGGGATTAATTTCAACAAAAGGCCGCGAGACCCAAGCGACGGCGTGCTTCCTTGGTCCCACCGGATGCCAAGAGAAAGTGTCAAACGTCAAAACTGTCAAGTCAGATGTCACTTCGTTACACGCGCATTCCGTTAGGCGCACAGATAATAAACGGTACGCAACATCTATCCCCCCCGGACGGGCCTTCCCGTCCGCTAATCACTTGGCAATCCCGACAAGGTTGCGTTTTATCAGTCCACCTGACGCGCTGCTGGAGGATGTGCAAATACTCCAAGCTCCAACGCTTGCAAAACTCTGAGCGAGCTGCTGCACCAACTGAAACCGCGATAGCCAATTTTGGCTCACATCGACAAAAGGGTGCTCCGGCAGGGCGACAAGTGGCTGTCAAATCAAAAAATGGCCCGAGGTCAGGGCCTCCAAGACGTTCAGGTCCGAAGACAGCGGGCACAATGGACGCGAGTTCAATACAGCTTCAAAACGGCAAAATACCGTAGCTAACTCCTTAAAGGTGAGAACGGTGTCTCCCAACAATCTGCGCCAGAGTCCCTGTGCCGCTTTCACCGCGGCCTCAAAAATACCCCCCCAATGGGGGCAGGCTGGCGGATCAAAACAGTAACAAACAACAAAACAACCAAACAACAACAATCAAACAACAACAACAACCAAATGGCCCTCCTGAGGCCACAAAAGGGGGTGACGGGCCCCATAAGGAAGGCTAGCGTGACTCAACCGTCAACAACCAAACAACAAAGACCCGTATCGTCCAAAAAGGGGTTCAACTTAATAACGGCTCCCGACAATATCCAAAACTCTCGCTGCAGAATGGCCAACAGCGCATTGCAACCGGCATGCGAGTTCATAATGTGACGATCAGTCACCAACAATTCAACAACAAACAAACAACAATTCAACAATTTGTCGAGGGAGCTAAATCGATTCAACAAAAAATCAGGGTCCTTCGTTCCAACAGCGAGCACCTTGAGCCCGGGCAAAGGACCCGACATCAAGACTGGCGATCGAGGCCAATCATCCTCGGGATGAGTCAGCCAGTCTGGTCCCCACCATAGGGGGTAAGCAAACAAGCGGGGTGCCATGCACCCACGTGAGGCCACGGCGCCTGGGTTCAAATCTCCAGGCAAGTGCCTCCAAATCAAAGGCGTATCAAAATTTTGAATCTGGGACACTCGGTACGCAACAAAGACCTCCAAAGAGTGGACGGACGTCTTCAACCAACACAAACCAATTTGACTGTCCGTCCAGGCGTAAGAAGCCCGAATGTCCACAGTTCCACCCAAAGTGTGAGCAACGTGGTTCAATAGACGCACAAGACGCGCCGCCCCTGACAATTCAACTTAGGGATGGTCAGTGCCGTCCGGAGGGGGGCCACCTTGCTCTTGACCAAGACCAGTGACAAATTCACCTGGCCTGTGCGCAGACGGTGCGCAGACAAACAACAGCTGCATAACCGTGCGGAGACGCATCACAAACAAGGGTAGCAGAGTAGCTCCCAGGGGGGAGGATAGCGCGGGGTAACACGACCTCGTTGACTGCAGGGAGTGCGGATACAAATTGGAGCCAATCTTCCAACAGGGTTTCCCGAATTGGCTCGTCCCAGCCAAGTCCCGCAGTCCAAAGGCGCTCAAGAAAACAATTTTGCCCAAAACAATACAAACAAACAACAAAACAATAGACAAAAGGCAACCCTGGGCTCCCATGTCCAAAATGACACGGACCACAACAGAGTCCCCCGTGGGCCCCCAGACCCGACCGATGCCGTTGGCAACAAAACCGTGTCAATCTGAGGGGTACCTTAGCGGGGCAAGCGCCAAGTTTCTAACAATGCCTGGGCGGCGACCGATCGCCGCACCCAGGCCCAAATCTTTCCCGACGAGGATGGAGTTCAAATGCCTCGTACGCGCGGTGTCCCGAGCCACGCGCCATCGCTGGATGGGCATATCCCACCGGAGGCCTGAATGGCGGGGGGCGTGACTCCAACCGGGAACGTTCCGCCAAAGGAGGGGAGGGCAGGCGGTGCTGGTCTGGCCAGCGCTGCCTAGCAACAATTGCGTAATCGCCTTTACGCGGGGAGACCAAATGGCGGTCGCGCGGCTCCCGATCAACTTGCGTGGGGGGTGGAGTGCGGCGCTCAAAATTGCGGGCCTCTCCCCGGTTCTGAACCGGCGAGGCAGAAGCCCGGTGACCAACTCCATGGTACCCCCCCGTACGCGAACCTTCAACAGAGGCTGGTCTTCCAGCGTGGTTGCGTTAGCGCACAAAATGTCCAAATGGGACCCCCTACAAATTCTACAAGGGCGGGGGTTGGGGCAGTCCCTATGGAAGTGAGCCCCCAAACAAGAGAAGCACATGCGGCGTGCATTGGCAATTCGGCGGCGGGCACTCACGTGCAACTTCAAAAAGGCCGCGCAAGTTGCCATGCCATGTCCCGTGTCCCTACAAACTCACAACCAGGACGACTCTGGGTGCCAGCAAAACGAGCGGCGGGGCGACCATCAACAGGCCCGCGAGCCCTAGTCCGTCCCTGGTCTCGTGGCCGGGAAGACGGCTGGCATGACTCAGTGGCAACGCCAGAGTTGTCCACAAACCGACACTCATCCTCCAAAAATTGGACGAGGTCACCAAATGGGGGGAGATGTGTAACACTATCCCCACCATACCTTTGCTCGAAATGAGCCCTCAAATCGGCAAGAAGCCGCAGCACAACATGCACCAAAGGGTAAGACCATTGGTCCACCGGCAAGTCCAATCGCTTTAAAGCGTTGGTCGCTACCACCAACGGGTTCAACAGGTCAGTACGCAATGCTGACAAACCAGTAATGACCGGTAACCCCAAAATCAATGCAATATGAACATCAGCCAAACAACGTTCATTTGGTACCGCTGGGTGAGTAGTCCCAAAGCGGTAGGGTAGGCTGAGTCAGTCAACGACAGATGCTGTACCAAGGCTCGGGCCTCACCTTCCAGGACAGACAACAAATAGGCCAACTTTAGGGCGGGTCTGAGGTCCGAGCGTGCATCAACCAAACTTGCAAACAGGTTTTGTAAACCGTACCAGTGGTCCCAGCGACCGTCAAGTGTGGCAGTTCCAAAGCAGGCAATCTACTCAATAGTCCGGGACCTGAAACAACCGAGGTCTCCGGCTTGACCTGGACAGGTGTCCGGCACTGCAATATTTCCATCTGTATGCCATTGCACAAACAAAACCATTCAAATAAACAAAACAATTAAATAACAAAGTTCAAACAATATATTACAAAATAACTACAATCAAACTACCAAACTGACTAATCAGCAACTCAAGAAATAAAATTAAATTGGTTTCAATTCAATTCAACAATAAACTTTTATTTTAATTCAAACCCAATATCAACGTTCAAAATTCTATTTCACAATTCAATTCAAATATTCAAATTCCAATCCAATTCCAAATGTTAAGTTCACAAACCACTTTGTTAATGGTACAACAATAATAATCCTTTATTCCAACTCAAACAATGGTAATACTCAAAAATGCCAATAATTTTTCAAATATTAATTTTCACAAATAACCATATCAATGGTACAAACTCAATATTTTAATGTCTTCCTGACATTCAATACAACAGAGGTCAAATAACAACAACAAGAGGTTATAGCATAGCTCAATCTAACCAACTCTGAAGCATATATGCAAACCTGGTTGACCCCCGGCAATATGAGTTACTCGACTCAATAAATTCCAACAAATTATTTCAAATAACAATTAATTATAGTTATCAAATATTTACAGCGTATTACTACTTCCCTTATAGAGACTGCCAAGTAATTAGCCTACTGTAAATTACCAATTTGGTGGTTATGTCTTATAGCCACGCTCTTGCTAACAAAATGTACGCTGCCAGACTAGGCCCACATAAGGTTTTAATTATTATGTGGAAGCGTGCTAATCGTGGGGCTCTAGAGACAAGAGTGGCTAGCGTACTGTCCGCCGTACGCGGAGCAGACAATATATAAGAGAACAACTCACCTACCATACAACAAAACAACTTACCTCATGGTTGAAGGGCACTGCTCTGCTGCCAACCTGGAGTTGTGTATGTAAGTGAGTGTATATGTATCGTGTAGTAACGTGTAAGTGGGTTTTCCAGACACCAGGCCGCTGCAACTGGTCAGAGATTCACTCCAACATGCGGTTCAAACACTTAACCTCCAAACTATTTCAATGTCAAGAAACTAAACCCGTATTATTTCACCAAGATAGGGGTTATTAACACACACAACTGGATCACGACTAATTGTCCACAACCGGATCCATTTACAAGGGATTAATTTCAACAAAAGGCCGCGAGACCCAAGCGACGGCGTGCTTCCTTGGTCCCACCGGATGCCAAGAGAAAGTGTCAAACGTCAAAACTGTCAAGTCAGATGTCACTTCGTTACACGCGCATTCCGTTAGGCGCACAGATAATAAACGGTACGCAACAAGCATAATCAGCTTGTAAATGATTCAACTGCTGAGACACAGGTCTGTTTTTGCTGTGAGAGGGAGTGGACCATAATCCAACACGCGGACCCGCACGCGGATTCAATGCGCATTGGTGGATGTCACATATATTCGAACGTTTGGTCTAAGATATTGCTGATGATTGAGTAATTGTCAATGTCGTAACGCATATCTATCAGTATTGTCTTTGGTCAATGGTCCGTAGCCATGACATCAACAAGCAATGGACAATATTGTACAACCTTTTTAAGCTTGAATACGGGGCTTTTGGCAACTTTGTACGTGTGTATTTTTATTTTTTGTTACTATTTTATATTGTGCGTTTTGTTTGTGCAGAATAAACAGTTTTTCTTTCTTTTCTTTCTTTCTTTCTATGATATGTTTTCCTTCACCGTTTGCGAGCAGTGGTGATCAAATTAAATACACAAAGTTAAGCGCCTGCCAGGGTTTAAACTCACTATGTACAACCCGTAAGTCTGGGTCTGGGTGGACCTTTGGGCCACCACTACTCTCACACACGATGTCTTAACCTCTAATTACCTCCTTTTTTCTCACCAGGTGAAGGCAGTGCTCTCGGCATGTCTCCAGTACTAGCATCCATTGCAGCCATGTCGGCTCTTCTGGCGACTGCAGTGTGCGGCGTGCTTGCTGTGTTGTACAAGCGGCACGTGGCAAGACATCGACATTTACCGGCGAAGCATGCACCTTTGAGGTAAGTTCCAATATCCCAGTGCCATTTATCTTTCTTTGCAGCAGTTTCGGTAGCCTAACGTGGCTAAGTAAGAACCACCGGACGGTTTCAGCGAAAGTTAAGATTCGCTTGTCGAGGTCAGTTTGTGGATGGGTCATCGTGTATTGCATATCGAAACCCGTGCCGCTGAAAACACGACAATCGGGACAAGCGCCAGCGTTTTCGCCGATTGTCATTTGTTTTTGTACTTTTTGATCTTTGACAATCGTTACGGTTACTCAGACGTCAGAAAGTCTGACAGCCGTTGATACCAAACGGTACCTAGTAACTGGGCTGATGAGTTCAGAGAAGCAGTCACTCTATGTAAAAACAAATTCCTAAGTAACTGCATCCGATAAGACTGGAAGTCGACTCCAGAATATTGTTATGTTGTTCGGAAAAGGCTACACAGATGACGATGATGGTAGCCAAGACTAGCAATATCATCTGCCTAGCCTAGGTTTGTACTCCTTTTTATATAGTATTTTCTGACGTGTTTGGTACCCTTCTTGATGCGGGCTTCTGTACAAAAAAATTGCCAAAATCGAGTGGTGACTAAATTATATAATTATTTATCTATACTAATATTATAAAGCTGAAGAGTTTGTTTGTTTGTATGTTTGTTTGTTTGATTGAACGCGCTAATCTCAGGAACTACTAGTCCGAATTGAAAAATTCTTATTGTGTTGAGTAGCCTATTTATTGAGAAAGGTTATAGGCTATATAACATCATGCTACAATCAAGAGAAGCGGAGCAGTAACGAAAAATGTTGCAAAAACGGCAAAAATCGCACGGGTAGGCGAATCGACGCGACGGGAAGGGTTGGGGAAACAAGAAATTTAACGCGAACGAAGTCGCCGGTAGAAGCTAGTATTTAATAAAATAATCACGAAAAACCACTATAAATGCGACATTGCCAGCCCGTGTGTGATGAACGCTATTAATTATTTAATGTTTAGGGCTCGAAAGTCGTAATATGTTCTGACAGTACCATTTTGATGTCATCAGCATCACCATCATTCAGCCAAAAAACATCCACTGCTGGTTTTAGGCCATTCGATCCGCCACTTCGATCTGTTTTTGCTTCCCGCATCCAGCGGATTCCTTTTGATGTCATGCCAGCTATAAAAGGATAGATATTTTTTCGCTTCACTAAACTTTCTCTAAAGTATAAACCAAATAAAGAATCAACTCTATCGTATTCAAAGTGTATTTATATTGTTTATTCTCAGTTTCAGACGTAGTTTTAAAACGATTCCTTCAGTTTAACGATTTTGTGATGATGAGCATTCTATTTCCCAGTTACTGGTATAAACACTAACAGTACTCTATGATGCAGTGAAAGCGTTAATCCACCGGCTTCATTCCGTCTCCTAGGACCAGTAAAGTTAAATCGATTTCGTGTTCTCGATTTTGAATCAGTCTAGTTCGGGCTTGTAATTTGACTTCTGAACTAGTGGTTGTAATAGCCGCATCAGCCAACGAAAGGAATAGCTTTTGAGGAGTTATTGGGTTGTATGCAATAAGATAATGATGAGGTTCATTTGGTCTTTAAAATGAAAAAAAAGATGAAAGTTGGATGTAAAATTACAAGAATGTTTATTTGTTAATATTTCTCGTTATTTATTGTACTCGATTTCCCTTGAAATTAGCTTATCGTAATTAAGGAAGATGTGTAATTTATTAGCGCTATATTCAAAACTAGCTTTTGCCAGCGGCTTCGCCCGCGTGGAGGTCGGAAAATAGCCCGCGTGAACCTACTCCCGGGATAAAAAGTAGCCTATGTGTTAATCCAGGTTATTTTTTTTAGCTCGAAAGCGCATTTTCATCCGACTTGCTTCAAATTTATCGTCACTGCTTGGCTCCTATGTGTCTTAGCGTTATGTTATATAGCTTATAACCTGCCCAGGAGTATGGACTACAATCGTACTAAGTTTGGTTAAAATCCCTTCAGTAGTTTTTGACCCATGCGTGCACATACAGACAGACGGACAGACAGACAGACAGACAAAAAATTTACTGATTGCATTTTTAGCATCAATATCGATCACCATTCATCCTCCAATATTAATTTTGAATATATTTTCAATGTACAGAATTGACCTCTCTACAGTTTTATTATAAGTATAGATTTATTTCGCGTCTTGCAATTTTCCAGCCAATGTCGGGATATGTGGTGATTAAAAGATAATTCGCGCCGGTAACAAATATGGCTATACATAATTTCATATTCAATGTCATCAATACAACCATCTTAGTTCATATTATCGAATTACTTTTTCATGATGTTTTTTGTTGTAATTAATTTTCTGGTGTACAACAAAGCATATATAAATAAATATAAATAAATAAATAAATGGGATTAAATATTTTGTTTTTAATGCATTTTTAATTATTGTTCCTCTCAATCAAAGCACCTGCCATTTAATCTCTTCACCACCCTTGGTTGACTGGTAGAGAATGCCTAAGGCATGAAGTCGGCCTTTGTACCTTTTTGTGTGCGAGAAGTTTAAATAAATAACAAATAAACTTAGAGGGTTGCATTGATGATTTTAATTATTATAATTCTGTACATACAAACGTGTCATAGGCGCAAATCATATTTTAATCAACATACAAGCTGGCACTGCTCTGCAAATTGCATACACGAAATCAATTTTGAATTTAACATGCTATTAGCACATAACATTCAAATTGTGAGTACCTAAACAGATACTCAGTCTACCAACCCTGCAAAGATGAAGTCGAGTGCAGAAACTAGTGTACTATAGTACACTAGTTTCTGCCCGCGACTTCGTCCGCGTCAAATTTTTGCTCCCCTGGCCCTTCCCATCGCATCGAATTGCCTGCCAGTTTTCATCAATTTTTCGTTGCTGCTCACTCCTTTTGAACGTAGCGTTATGTTATATAGTCTATAACCTTTCTCAATAAATAGGCTACCCAACACAAAAAGATTTTTTCAATTCAGACCAGCAGTTTCTGTGATGACCGTTTTCAACCAAACAAACAAACTGTTCAGCTTTATAATATTAGTTAGTTATAGTACATATAAAATAAATAAAATAAAATAAAAAAGCCTTTTATTCCATGTAGCATACACATAACATAACATGCTTGCAGTGTTTTTTACATTTTGTTTACTTCGAATTTCGATTAATTATTTGAACATTTATTTACATGCAATAATAAAAATATGTGAATCAAGTATAATTAGAAAAAAATTAAAACATTTAGTTCTTTAGCATGCTTTCCAATATCCAGAGTTGAAGTAAACCTATTATTCACATTAAACATTTGAAATATATGACATTTTTTTTATACATTATTTTGATATTTTAAATTATTTGTTTGCAAATATTACGTATAGGTGTATTTATTATTAGATGAGATTATTATTATTATATTATTACTACATTATTAAATATTATTGTTATTAAATCTAATAATATTTGAATTGCATTTCTAGGATATTAGATAGGTATAATATTCTAAATTAGCATGGACCCCTCTCGGGTAAAAGCCTCCTCCAAGGATTTCCATTTATCTTTATTTTTTGCTGTTAGTAGCTAGTTTGTGCCCGCGGTCTTTTTTATGTCATCCTCCCATCTTATGTAGGGTCTCCCTACTCGGCGTTTGCCTAGTGGTACCTTCCATGTGGTGACATTTATGGTCCACCTGTCGTCCATATAGTATATAGTACATATATGACGTAAAAATTATCTAATAGCTAGCTACTTGTGAAGTTTTCTTGAACTTTAATAGAGAGTGCTTGAAAACGAACGGCACGCAACACGCCACGGGTTCAGGGCTCAAATTGGTGTAAAACATGTCAGAAAACTGAAATGTATAATGTAAAACTTTGAAGTTAATCACGTTGAAGTATTATATTTCTGATTATAAAGAGTCACTCAACTTATGATAATATTAAATACGTCATTTTGTCCATTTTTGGTGTAGCTTAGTAACAGAGGCAAACAGACTATTCAATCAATCAATCAATCCAGCCTATCACAGTCCACTGCTGGAAATAAGCCTCCCCCATGTTGCGCCACCACACCCTGCCCTTCGCCTTCCACATCCAGTTTACTCCGCCACTTTTTTTAAGTCGCCCATCTATCTAGCTAGGGGGCATCCTACGCTACGCTTGCATATGCTGTTTCCTGTCCAGGACTCGTCTGTTCCATCAGATCAATGTCCTTCGACAGACGTAGCCAGCCCACTGCCACTTCAGCTTACTTACGCTGAGAGCTATGTCGGTAACGCCAGTTTTTTTTCCGAATCATTTAAGACAGTCTATTAAATCCATGAAATAGGATATACCTGCTTTAGGACTGAAGACTACCCAGTTTCCTAACATAGAATAAGAGAACCCTGCAAATAAATGAGAAAAGAAAGACACCGTGAAAAGATGCCCATAGATAAATAATACCCGTCTCTCCTCTAGTCCAATGCCTACTCTAGGATGCATATCCGGTACGGGTCGCAATCCTTCCCTACCCTAAGGGCATGTCTTCTCTACGATCACCGCACCCCCCGATCTACTCCTTGATATTCAATGGTGTCAGTGGCACCACGTATTACGAAGCCTCGGGGGTTAGTGCAAATCTTGGGGTTCAACCAATTAATCGAGTCTTGTCTTGTCAAACCCCGCTGGGGTCGGTGCATTTCATTGATTCACATCTTGACAACTGAATTACTTTGGGGTAATAAAGACAAATGACCACAAGAAAAATTAAGAATCTGGCTACCATTTTAACAATACCTACATCATAGCTAAAACCATAGTAGTACCATTACCCCATAATTCACACCCACATCCAACCCACCATTGTCCGTTCAATTCAATAGAGCATTGCGGCTAATTACCGGTAATTAGATATGCCCAATAATTATATGGGTGACCATTTACGCATTCAAGACAAGTTCCGTGACACAGATTTGTACGGGCATAGATTAATAAAACCGTTTAGAAGTGACATTGGTGTACAGTACGCGACATGGACCCCGTCTTTGAAGTTAGCTGCAGGTTGCCTAGTATACCTAAAATCAGGTACTTACTTACATTACGTAAGTAAAGGACGATAAAAACTTATAAGTAATTTTTTAAGACAATTTTGGACTTAATTGTTCGTACTTATGAGCGTTTCGATACAGATCATTATTTTTTAAATTCTTTTAAAAAACGAACGAAGTAGACTTATACAGTTTTCTCAGATATATCTACGATTCTTTTTTGTGGGCATTTCTAATATGTATAGGTGATTTCGCTTCTGTCATTGTATTCTATAGTACCGAGCATTACGTGGCTTAATTGTAAGATCAAATTAATAACTAATTAAAAGGTCCAGATTCTGAGAATCGTCACAACATCCTATATAGGTACTACACTTCTTAGTATGTTTGTATTTAAGAATTGAAACACGAGGTAATGAGCAAAATATTGAGGAGCCAATGATAAACCCGAACAGAAGTGTAAGCTGGCGTATATTGGCAGGTGCCAAGCTGAAATATAAAACTTTCGAGCTAGCATAATTGCCTACTGTTGGGATTGAAGCCTATTTTCTGTGAGATGGAGTATCCTGCAATTCCGGTGAATGTCATGTTATAGAATTTTTGGGTCCAGAATATGTCAGTTTTCCTCATAATGCTTTGCTTTTTAGAGCAGCTGTGATGAAAATCTATATAACAAAGGATATTCAGGATATAAAAAATTGTAAATTGTTACCATTAGGCCACCATCACTGCTTTTACGATATTGTTAATATTAGTCCATTTTTCTTTAGTACACCACTTCTCAACCAATTTTTCTCTCCGCCAACAGTGAAGCAATGTACGTAGAACGTGCCCCCCACTGCCCGACTCCTGTAAAGCAAGAAGCGGAGTCTCGAGCCAGCAGCACAGAACCTCGGGACCGGGGCGAGAGGGGGGAGCGGGCGGCTCGAGGGGCGTTACTGCATACAGCTGACCCAAGGGACAATGATGATGCTGACCCGGATATCATACCCAGTTTGTATGGTGAGTTTCTAAACTTAGTATCAAAATCAAAATCAAAAGTCATTTATTCAAACTAGGCTGAGAGTCAGCACTTTTTTAACGTCAAAGTTACATAAGACCTTCCACCCAAAACGCCCGCCCTTCGACATTTCCGTCACTTTCCGTATCGTAATGTTAAATCTACGTTGCAGAGAAGCTTAAGTCAGAAAAGGATATGGCGGTAACTTTTTTTATGTCCAGCATGTAGGATTTCATTTGCGATGACACTGCAGTTCCAAAACCTCACACAATATCATGCTAGGATCATAGCACATTAATAATACCGAAATACAACATCATTAGATAGCCAATTCCGAAGTATACAATTAAATGAGACAAATGAAAATTACCAGTTATTTTCTATAATTTTACAATTTTACTTAGGCTTGGCAATTTTGTATGATTAGTATCATATTTAGTATCATTTTTTGATACTTAAAAATGCGATCATTGTTCAGCATGAGGGCTATAAAATGTTGTAAACAACCGAATTGGTCACCCCCATAAAAAATAAATAATAATAATACATAGATGTGTTGTGAATTAATTATCGGATAGTTAGACAAATTATGATGGATATCAGTGACCTTCGTTGATGCTATCAGTACTTTTCAGGCGTTTTGTAAATCGTGACATGAAATCCTCAAAACGATGAAAAAACTTTACTGATTGAAAAACACTGAACGAGACACAATAGAAATTGTATTTTTAGTACGTTCGTGGGCGTTTAGTGTCTCATAAACTGTAAATATATATTATTTCCTATACAGAACGAAGGCCAGTGTCAAACGGCTACATGAGCCTGCAGCGGCCGCCATCTTCCGGGAAGATCACCAAGCTGAGCGGTGAGGATGTGCGCTCCGAGCCCGACGGGGGCGCCTACTACACAGATTATAGGAAAAAGGATTATAGGATACCTTTAACTAGTGTGAGTATGATATTTTACGTTCGAGGGTAATTACAACACAGTTTGACATTATTTTTGCAAATGGCGTCTTCATCGGGAATTCTGGTGATTTCTGATACTTTATATTTTGTAGTAACTGATTAGCTTACCACTTTTTTTTAGTACATTCTAGGGTTCCGTACTAAAAAATGGTATGAAGAAACCCTTATGGTGAGAGTTAGTCTGTCTGTCCGTCTGTATGTCAGAGCTGGATATCTCAGGAACTACTAATGTTAACAACTTGAAATTAGGAACAGTTTTAGATAACTTTTGCTCAACTGTTTATATAAGTAAAAGATAAATAAAAATATGTATATCTGTTTCACAACTAGAGTTGTGCTGTTGTTTATCTAGAAGGAGGGGTAAAAAACTGGGTTTCCTTTGAAAGCGGAGGGTTTTCTAAAGAAAACCATTTTCGTTAGCAACAAATTCAATGAGTCCAGATTTCAATAGATGTAAATAAATGCTCAGGCACTGAAATTCAAACAGTTTATCACATATTCAAAGCTTATCTTTTATTAATGTGCTACTCCTTCTTAATTCTTCGTATCACTTCTTACTTCTTCCTTAATATTTTTTAGCAAACATATCTTAATTCATCACTAACACTGAGTTTCTCTTCCAGTCTTACCATAGTTTAGGACGCGTGAACAAAGGCGTGAACGCGTGCAGCCCAAGTTCAGTAACCGGCGTGACGTCATCGCTGACGGCGCACCGCCTGCGGCCCGAAGTCGTCACGACCTCGCATCGGGTGCAAGAGAGCTGTATATAGAGTCGTCGCGTAGTCGTTCCCATCCTGTGTAAATAGCCTTTATACTAAGTATTGACGTAAGGATTATGAATTTGTGTAGAAGCGACACTTTTGTCGGTTGCGGTTCTTGCCTACTTTTTCTCGTTTGATGTGAGACGTTAGTTTGATGCGCTTTAAACTCTTGAGTTTCGTGTTCATCCGACCTATTATTTCCTATTAAGTCTACTAGCAGTAAAACTAGTAGTACTATAAGTGCAAAATTGTGCTTTAAAAGTCCTTATATTGCGTGCGTTAATTTTGTTAAAGAGAAACTTTGCAAAGCAATTGTATGTACTTTACTTCTTTTTACATAAAAATTTATGAATTTCAACTTAGCTTACAAATATTCAAGGTGTGAGTGATATAAAGTTGCGACAGTGGGGGTAGGGGGAATAGGTATAATCGGTGATATTTGACAACCCACACAAAACAGTCTCGCTTCTATACGGCTTTATTATTCTGATGGTATTGACTGTGTTCCTTTATAGTCTAATGAAAACGAGATTTTTGTAAAAGATTTATGAATTTTAATTGTATGTTTGTATGTGATACGCTTGGTATGCCGTCGGTCGGTTTTACTGTAAATAGTAGATAGTTAAGCAATGACGGACTGTACAGTATTCGTCCCTTCCCTTTTAGTTTGTGGATTAAGAATTTTGTAGAAGTGTAATTCTGATTTTGTAATTTTGTACCCTGATATGTAAATGAAGATCGTAGTGAAACACCACATATGTTTTTTTCAAGGTTTTTGATGTTCCCAGTGATAATAAATACTGGTTATTTATTAATCGATTTAATTTACGACATTGTTTGTAGTGTGAGTTTGGTATAAAATCAAGCTATTAATTTAAGTGTTGCAAAATTTTTGATTACCACAAGAAATGTATTTTGAAAAGTACTGAAGGCTATTTAAACGGTGATAGTTTTGGCAATGAAAATGTTTGTTCCTTAATTGGTTTCACAAAAAAAGTCTGCTAAACATACATTTTAGAAGTAGAGTCGTCCATGCTCATTAAAATTTGAGTCAAAGATTCTTAGAATTCTAAACAAATCAATAATAATCAGAAACAAATAGAAAACATATATTTGTACCACACTTTGATATTCTAACATGCCATTGTAAAACCTTTTAACACTTTTAACGATTTCAAAGGCAACATATGTCATTTCTCATGACATTTTGAAAAGTGACACAAATGTGACGCTTTTGGGACGAAAAGTAACAAGTATTGTGATGGTTTGGGACGAAAAGTAACAAATAGGAGTATTAAGAGCAAACATTTTTTAACAAAGTGGAGTATGATTGATTCTTAGAAAGGGCTATTTGGAATAGTTTGTTAGTTTTGTCGTTCAATTGAAAGGTTTGACGTTGCGGGCTAAGAAGGCAGCGATTTTAGAGGGAGTTAAGCTATGATTATTTATCATAATGCAGCAGGACTGCAACATCAATAATCTGGTTATGGTTGAATGAAAAATATGATCGAAAAGTAGTATATAAAGTTTTGTAATATTATTTACTGCTCGCTTTATTTTGTAAAACTTACAGAGATACATCATGTATGCCATTGTGCCGCTATTTTCATATTTTTTTCTGCTGCATTTTTGACAGTTTTGATACGATGCAAGTTTCTTACTTTCTGTGTTATACAATAACATCGAAGCAACAAATTATTTACATCGGCTAGACACTGTTTTGACAGTGAATTTATTATTGTTTTGCTTATTGTATGCCATCGACATATTAGGCCTTATTCTCCAAACAAGAAAGCTGTGCGTTAGAGTTTCACGCTACCCGCTCCGCTTCTTTGTCCGCCATCTTACCAGCCCCTTTACACCGGCCACACGCAAAGCGTCGTAAAGCCGAACGACAATATTTATCCACAGTTAACGCACCAACAGTTATTTAACTCGGTTAAGTCGTTGTAAACTGCTCACAACTGGTATAACATTGTCAGAATTATGTGCTTGAAGCTTGCACTTGACAAGATAACGACTTGTCTTGCTGGTGACACTGGTTTCTGGTACACTGTTGACATGTGATTTGAATGCATTTCGATGGGATTTGAAGTGTCTGGTGTTCAATGGTTTAAGGTCAAGTTTACAATAGGAAATGCGGTACGTTTCACTTTGATCGATAAAACTATGTGTGCATACGTAGTAACGAGATATATTTACTCTTGGTACAGTTCATTGGTACAAACAACTGAGGAGGAAATCTGAAAGTGGCACCGGTAACTTAAAAGTTATGTGGAAATTGGTTGTCATATAGTGCCTGCCAGTGTATACGGAGAATTACGAAAATGTCATGAGGAAAGTTTGAAGTATGAATTTCCTTGGCTATAAGAGTCAGGGGAGAACAAAAAACAATGGAAAGACGATATGGTTAGAAAGGGGGTGACTACTGAGATGACAACTAATAGAATATTGTGGAAGAAAAAGACATGTTGCGCTGGCCCGAAATAAATTGGGATTAGGGCAGGAAAATCACGAGACCATTGTTCTAAAAGCAGTCCATTGAATTCTATTTCTCTATTTCTGTTATATTTTCTGGGGACCTACTCGTCGAGTCCGTCAACAAAGATACGGGTTCGTCCGAAGTAGATTGATACTTCCGAATGAACCCTACTCCCAATGGAGTAACTTTTTCGAACGGACAAAAACAGATCAGGATGTGTCACCTGTCAAAGTAGCGTCATGCATTCTTAGGGCATAAAAGGCGATTCGCACGAATTTACTCGCCTGAAGCGGACGAAACGACACTTTTCAGTATTATATTATTTTCTGTAGGCGATTCGCACGAAATAAAAAATTATTTGTGGGTGACCCGACACTTCCAGAAATGCGTATTTTGCAATTGGCATGTTTCAAATTTTAGGTAATAATAATATCTTATGACAACCAATACACCCTTATCTGATCCCAAACCAGGCAGAGCCTGTACTATGGCAAACAGACATCTGATAAATATATTTACTTATATAATAGGTAATAAAGTTATTGTATTTTGTCCAAAACGTTTTATTCATAATGTTATCGTTTTTCTGGAATTGTTGACTAATTAGCAATTCTTCGTCCAGGGCCGAAACTAATCTTAAGTGCGTAGTTAGTACGGAGATGGGTAATGCCTGTAACATCAGCCAAAACGAAGAATTTCGTGCTTAATTTGAAATTTACTAACAAAAAAAAAATCTTAGACTGGAATTGGAAACCAAGTAAGTATGTAGGTACCCAATATAATTAAGAAAACTTGTTTACAAACTCATTTCACTGAAAAACTCATCTTCGTAGTTTGAAAGACAGACAGTATAATTGCCATTTCTAGAACCTTATTACTTGTTTGATATGCCGTTGTTTACCGTCTGCTCCGTGTATATGTAAAATAACAGTTTAATCAAAACTAGTAAGTGTATTGTTCAAATAAATTATTTTTGTAACCAAATATGTATGTACTTTGTGTAATTGAGTTTGTAGGTAAAGGTGGGCTCCACTGCAAGCTATGCTGTGCGATTAAATTTTTATTGTTCTTCTATTCAATTCGAGCCGAAAAATTCTAACTAAATATTGAATTTTACAAGATTCATTTAAGAATATGCTTCGTGCTCGTAACCAGCAAATTTCTTCATTGCCGTGTAGGATTTATACATTCATCATTTCAGCCGAAAAACGTCCACTACTGGACATAAGCCTCCCCCGATTTAGGGGGGATTTGCCATAATCGCCACGCTTGGAAGGCGGATTGGCGATCGCAGGATGGTGGTAAAATGCACAGAGAACGCTGCTGCCCATTCTCTAGTAATTCCCTTAGTCGCCTCTTACGACACCCACGGGAAGAAATGGGGTGGTGCTATTCTTTACGTCCGGTACGACACGGTACGGTACGGTATTTATACATTGGCAACTAACAATCCTCGTAATTTCTAATCGACTGGTCGTTATTACAGCTAAAAAAAAGAAATAAGACATTTATTTGCGGTAAACATGACGCAAAGAAACACCAAACACATAAAAAAACGATAAAGCCAGGGGAAAACATGCGTCACATCAAAATGGCCATCGCTTGGCATAACGCTACGACTCTACGAGACAGCTGGAGCTCTGTCTCGTAGAGTCGCTGGATATATTTTGGTATTGCGTTCTGTGGCGTGCATTGCTGTACTGCTTAGGTAGTCGCTAGGCTGTCTGTTCTTAACTAAGCAGACAAACGTGGGTTTCTTTTAGGTATGATTCAGTAAGTTTCTTAATAATTTCGGGACACACATTCAAATGTAAATGACAGACTTGTGGTGATTTTTCGAGGTAGGCACTGCTTATATCATCATTATCATTATCAGCGTATAGCAGTCCACTGCTGGACATAGACCTCTCCAATTGCACGCCATTCAGCTTGATTCTCGGCAACTCTCATCTAGCTGCTACCAGCCACCCTGCGAAGCAATGCACGCCACTGTTTGCGTTATCATGTGTATAATATCAAATTGTAAAATTAAGTAGGTAAAATAGTTTTCACACACTTCCGTCATCGAACTAAGTTTTGTGAAATACAGGAGCTATATAGCTATATATCTTAATCATAGCTTCCAGTGAAGTCCTACCCTAACGTGTAATTTCATCTGCTCAAGATAATCAAGTGTAATTATTCTAACGCTCGTTTGTAACTAAATTGTTAGCATTAAGTTCTGTAATATTTACTTTAAACAATAATCTGTTCATTTTGTAAAGTGTGAGATGAAAAACTGTAATAAATTGTAATGTCTTGGTTGTGTGGCTGTTATGTGTATTTATTTATTTGACAATACGTATAAAAAACGGTAAATATCTGTATTTTTAATTTTGATATCTTCCTTTTTTATGTATTTAATAATTATAACATATCAAACATATGTTATAATTATTAAATACATAAAAATGGAAGATATCAAAATTAAAAATACCAAGGGGTACTGCAGTACCCAATAACTGGATTGTAGAGTTCAGATAGGCAGTCGCTTCATGTGGAATACTAGTAATCAGATGGATCCAATTTGAATGAAAGTTTTCCCTAACAAGGCTAAACAAATGATAATGAATTCGGATAGGACCTATTTTACCAACCCGCACTGGAACCGCATAGTGTATAATGGCTAACTCCCTCTCACAGAGAGGAGCCTGTGTCCCAGCAGTGGGAACATTATATGATAATTTTGACCGATTTTACAGACAGCAAAAAATAAACTCAAAATAAACTCAGAAACTGCACCAACAGCAAGTGACATTAAAATGCAACAAACTATTTGAATTTTATGCAAGCATGACATTTTGCGGCACTTCTCTTCATGTCTGGGTCAAGCCACGCGTGCACCAATGACATCATAAAACCGTGCACCGTGCAGACGGCGCCGTCGACGGCTGCAGATAATATTCTACTTCATTTTAACGCAGCGAGCAAACGTATAAATATGTAGTTTTGAAAATCAGTGGGGTTGCAGTGGGGTAGAGGGGTAGAATTTAAATTAAAGTTTGAAGAAAAAATATGTGTGTTAATGAATTTTTATACATACCGATTCTTGTATTTTATTATATCGTAACGATACTTATGGGTTGTAACCAATATACGACAGTCGTAGTACCGTGGAAGGGTGGCCATCTTAACGTACCAAGACCCCTCCGAGCTGGGAAAGCAAGTTAAGCCGTTGGTCTTAACATTCGTATATCTTTAACAGTCGTTACGGGTCGTCAGGAGCCCGAGTCTGATATCCAGAGTTACGATTGGGTACTGTATTACCCAGTTACTGAGTTGAGGAGGTCAAAAAGGCAGTCGCTCTATGTTAAATACTGCTATTCAGCTGCATTAGATTAAAATGGAAGCAGACCGAAACATATTTGGGAAAAGGCTAGGCAGATGACGATGATGACTTACTTTGTGAAATACGAAAACAAATTTGAACTTTACTTGTTAAACTTAAAATTTGATTTCGTATTTAAGTCCAGCATTATAGTTGCATAGATCTTTCAAAAACTAAGCAAGGAATTTATTTATTTATTAATCCTGTAACAAAACAGCAACACAACCAAAACCTATCTTCCACACTTCAAAACTAAGTTTTGAATTCCATTGCGTTTTCTAAACAATATCTTCCACAATTTCTGTACATAGCACGCAATGGATTCCACACAACCCCGTTCCTTGTACTCTTAGTACCCGCGTCCATTTTCAACCAGTTTTGTAATTATGTAAAATTGTAAATAAATAAATATTAAGTAACGAAATTATAAAATCTAGTCTAATTTAGTACTAACGGTGCTAAGTATTGTACATTTTTAATTAATTGGTAACAACAAAAATAGGTTAATGTCAATTGCCGACCTCATACTAAGTATGGGACTTTAAAAATTGTTAAAAACATTGTTTCTTGTAAATGTTTCCAAATAAATACAATGTCAAGCATTTATCATTTTTTTTGTTTTATTGTGCGATGTCCCTCCTCTTTTATTTTAACAGGCTAGACAGAAAGAACACAGAATGTCAAGAGAAGCTCTGAAGTCTAAATTTTATTTTTTATGTCGGCGGATTGTTTCGAGAACTAGACGTGTTAGGTCATAAATAATTAAATATTCTTGCCCACTAATCTACGGGATTATAGGTTTACATAACAGGTTCAGCAGACAGTTAGATAATTTCTTACATATTCCACCTCCATGCGGGCGAAACCAGTGGCAAAAGCTACGGAGTCATTCATATTTTATTTT
Organism: Aporophyla lueneburgensis; assembly: GCA_932294355.1. Classification (NCBI taxonomy): domain Eukaryota; kingdom Metazoa; phylum Arthropoda; class Insecta; order Lepidoptera; family Noctuidae; genus Aporophyla; species Aporophyla lueneburgensis. The sequence goes on along the minus strand of OW028749.1, from coordinate 2,252,634 downwards.
TAAAACTTCTACATGTTCCAACTTTGGACTCCAGCAGAAGCAGCAAACCCTGAAATTCCTTATGGACCCCGCACATAAAGCTACTACAACCGGTATTTTTTTTTTTTAATACGTTTGCAACTTAATCGCGTAAGTGTAAGGTTCAAGATTGATTGGGAAAACTTGACAGAAAACTTGACAGGAAAACTTGACAGGAAAACTTTCGCGTAGCATGATGTGCTGGCGTCTGTACTAAAGAAAAGAAAAAAATGTTATGATTTACAGCCGATTTTCAAACTAACGCCACTGTAATTTTAGGTTTTCAGTGTTCAAGTAATCAAATCAAACCATTTAAGTTCTAAATGGCCTACAACTTGACCTTTTCATGTATGTTTTCTGACCCATTTGATTATATTTTCATCCAATTGATTTGGACAAAAGCCAAAAAGTCTGACAGTAAGTCTTACTTACAACGGGGTATTGTGTTACGACGTAACTGGATGTGGAGGGCAGGGTGCTTACTCTTGAGTTTAATTCCGATCGATTGATATTGGAATTTTGACGTTTCGTATTCTTGAGATCGACGCTAGCACCAAAATGCGTTTGAATTGGATGTCCATTTTGGAGAACTGAGTGAAATCGAGATCGGGCGTTGTTCTTGTTCCAATGTTGACACTATATTTTTCAAGATTACCGAATCACTTGTTTGCAAAGTTAACATTGTAATCGTATTAGCTTTAGATTTGAATTAAAATTAGGTTGAAGAGTAAGCCCCCTGATAGGTAGTCCTCCATGTGAAATACTGATATTCAGTTGCATCCGGTTAGACTAGAAGTCGACCCATAAATAGCTGAGTAATAATAGGTCTTTACCTATGAAAATGCCGTTTTGTATGAAAAAAATTAAACGAATTTTTTTCAAGTATTTTTTATTTGTATTAATCGAAATAATCACCCATGCAATCAATGCATCTTTGCCAACGCAGTGGCAGTTTATTGATGCCCTTCTTAAAAAAATCAGCTGGACGGGAGGCAACAAATTCTTTATAAGCATTTTGTACTGCCTCTCCGGTATTTAATTTTGTCCCCGCCAAGAAGTTATCCAAATTCTGGAAAAAGTAGTAGTCTGTAGGCGCAAGGTCTAGTGAGTAGGGCGGATGACGGAGAGCTTCCAACTCCAGTTCTTGCAACTTGGAAACCGTCTGCTGTGCGGTATGAGGTCGCGCGTTATCGTGCAGGAGCAGCGGAGACGAGTGATTGACCAATGCTGGTTGGAGATGTTCCAGCTTCTCCATCATTGAGTTCAGTTTTTCACAGTACACATCTGCAGTAATGCTCACCCCGTTTGGTAAGAAGCTGTGATGAATCACACCGGCCCTAAACCACCAAACAGTGACCATCACTTTTCTAGGGGTAAGTTTTCGTTTAGGGCATTGTTTAGGTGCTGAACCAGGATCCAACCAACTTGCTGAGCGCTTGCGGTTATCAAACAGAATCAATTTTTCATCGCAGGTAACAATGCGGTTCATAATTCCATCATTTGTGTGTCTGTTGAGCAGTGCAAGGCACGTCTCGACGCGTACTTCGCGCTGGGGATCATTGAGTTCGTGGGGCACCCATTTGTCAAGTTTTTTTACCTTGCAAATTTGACGCAAATGGACCAATATTGTTTTGACGCTAACGTCGAAAGCTGCTGCTAATTCAGCTGTAGGCCTCAAGTCTGCTATTACAATAGTGTCAGAATGGTCTATCATTGATTTCATAATTGTTGATTTTGACAAGTTTAGTAATCTACTAATATAATGGCGTCATTATGACTTTCCAATGGTCAACCACTGACACTCCATTGAAAGAAATGGCTTAGAATAGTAATCTCGTACATAATGACAAATGAATGACTGACCTATGCGGTAATCTGCTCAAATTTTGACAGTTCCTTTGATCAGTGACCAACCATTGGACCGTCATTGTGCAGTCATTGCTTGTATTGTAATAGCTCGGTTGTCAAAAAGTGTTTGCTAGCTATCGTGTTTGTGGAATATTGAACGGAGAAATGTATTCACTACGAGCAAATATTCTCGAGCTAGCCAACGCAGTGGATGCTAGAGAAAGAAGATGGGTGGAATGCAAAAGACGTCGTTGAGCCCGTCGCTTGACGAGAATGGAACACAAACCTCTTAAAGGAGGAGGTTTCTCAATTCGACCGTATATATTTTTTTTTATGGGTGTTCACCGATAACTTTTTCGTTTATGAACCGATTTTGATGATTCTATTTTTTTGGAAAGGAGATATCCCAAGGGTAGTCCCATGATAAAGAAACCAGGATCTGATGATGGCATCTCAGAGAAGTCGGAGGGAACCTTCGAAAATCGTAGTGGGGACTAGTGCGTTTTTTATTTCATTCATTAATTATCTTAAAGCACTACTATTTCATGAAGGTCTGAAGTTGCTCTGATGATGAAGCCGAAAGACAGACGAGGGAACTCTTCAACGACTTACAGCTTTATTAGGTATTACAATATTTTTTGTAGGTGTACTATAGGTACACCTCTGCCTAACCCCTCGGGGAAACAAGGCGTGATGTTTTGTTTATGTTACAATATTTTTTTGATGAATAATATCCTATGACCTATATCATATTCATGTGTTACTGTTTGTTGGAAAAATCAATTAGAGCCGAAATTGGTTCAATTAGAACCATTTTGTGTAAAACGTAATACATAAATAACAAACAAAACACTGGCCGCTAGAAATTAAAACAGATTAACCAAATCAAATCAAATCAATTTATTTCGGGCTACAAAGACCCATAACATAAAAACCTTACAGACTAACATACATACAAATAAAAAACAATGTAAAAACTATTGTACACGAAGTGACGGCGTCGTGTTGCGTTGCGTGGTGTCACGTAGCCTTCCGCGGAAACGTCGATACATGACACCTTTCGGCCAAAACTCTGCCTTGAGGAAGGTCTCGATTTCAAAAACTGGAACTCGCACCACGAATGACTAACGCCAGTAAGCAGTAATGTCACATTTGACTTTGACAGCTAAACAAATAAAATATTACTGAGTAGTCTATTTTTACATTTATCCGCGTTACACATGCAAATGCAATGTTTTTCCTATTTACGAACTTCTTCCTACTTCATATTGTTTAAAACACTAACAAATAATATGTAAACATATATATAAATGAAATCTGGCATGATTAAATGTTCGTAGTTTTTCGAAAATCATTTCTACGTAACGGGTTTTATAATAATGGCAATACGACAATGTCATTGTACCACGATTCTATTACGAGACCACTGACCGACCAATGATCCACCATTATGTTTTAGCAGATTACGAACTTTTAGCAAAATGACAATGGGATCGCGTTGGAATGACGAATTTATAAAAAATAGCAGACTTGAGGCCCTGCAAGTTGGTTGGATCCTGGTTCAGCACCTAAACAATGCCCTAAACGAAAACTTAACCCTAGAAAAGTGATGGTCACTGTTTGGTGGTCTAGCGCCGGTGTGATTCATCACAGCTTCTTACCAAATGGGGTGAGCATTACTGCAGATATGTACTGTGAAGAACTGAACTCAATGATGGAGAAGCTGGCACATCTCCAACCAGCATTGGTCAATCGCTCGTCTCCGCTGCTCCTGCACGACAACGCGCGACCTCATACTGCACAGCAGACGGTCTCCAAGTTGCAAGAACTGGGGTTGGAAGCTCTCCGTCATCCGCCCCACTCACCAGACCTTGCGCCTACAGACTACTACTTTTTCCAGAATTTGGATAACTTCTTGGCGGGAAAAAAATTCAATACCCGAGAGGCAGTACAAAATGCTTTTTAAGAATTTGTTGCCTCCCGCCCAGCTGATTTTTTTAAGAAGGGCATCAATAAACTGCCACTGCGTTGGCAAAGATGCATTGATTGCATGGGTGATTATTTCAATTAATACAAATAAAAAATATATGAAAAATTTCGTTTAATTTTTTTCATACAAAATGGCATTTTCATAGGTAAAGACCTATTATCTAAGCAGATTGATTGATTGTTTTGGAACAATATATGCATATACCATTAAATTTTTATGTCTGTAGCGGCATCTACACTCAATGCGAGCTACGTATAATACTAGCGTCACGCAAAATCTTGCATGGCGAGGTTGAGTTGAGACACCTTGTTCCTCAGGTTTGAGGTTTTCAGACGCCGATGTACATGGTTATCAAATGATCTGACCAACAAAATTATATCCATTTCTTTTTTTATATACACATTGATATTGATAATTTTTATATAAATAATGACAGGAATATTTACTTTGTAAAGAATTATTACAAATACACATATAGAGAGATGACTTTGTGGATTGCTAAACTGAAAAAAGGACTACTTTGTAAAGTATCATATTGTTTTAATTATTGTGAATGTGACTATGTGGGTCCTTTTTTAATCTTGTTTCTTTCTTTCTCAATAATCTTGATCTGACAGATTGAGTAATTTGTGTGGCCTACCCAAATGTCCTTTCTTTGGTATTGTTCGTCAAAGCGTTGGGCTCCTTAAGTTCCGAGTTGAGCCAAACGATTAGTGACAAATGCATGCACTGACTGGACAGGTCCACTCAATCTGTGTGGTTCATTCTTCAAATGACCATTTCAGTCACCAGTCTACATGGTCTTCACATATTGTGACCAAGATTATATCTGGACTTTAAAAGAGACTGTGACCTCCGAGTTTGTTTTGGCCTTTCTTCTCAGAGTAGTCAGTTAGGAAACGCCGACCTCATCTAGTTTAAAAAATGTTTAATTGACGTGTAAAAGTGTTTGTACAAACTTACTTACAGAAATAAAATCATTTATCAGTACCACATATCTTTAAAAAATCGGGCAAGTGCGAGTCGGACTCGCCCACCGAAGGTTCCATACGTAGATACATATTATCTAAAATACATAGTTTTTTAATTACTTAAATATTTTTTTTATGATTTAATTAAAAATATATAGTTTTCAGGTTTTTCCCTATACTTGTAGTATAGGACGGTATTACTTGCCAATTTTCATAATTCTAGGTCTACGGGAAATATAGTAGTACCCTATACATTTTGATTCCCTTGAGAGTGTCGAAATATACATTTTTAAACATATAAACGGCCGTATCTTTTTTTTCACGTTAACTTAGAAGTTTGATTTTTTCACAGCTTCAAGAAACTTTAGATTGTTTTGTTTTAATTTCAACTCGATACATCCACGCGTTCCCCAGATAAAGGGTCTCGACAGACAGACAGACAGACGGACAACAAAGTGATCCTATAAGGGTTACGTTTTTCTTTATGAGGTACGGAACCCTAAAAATGAATGAAACCCGCAGCGACCCCAGCGTAGTTTGATCAAACTCAATAATCAAATGAACACCACGATATGAAGCAGCCCTTGAAGCCTCAGGATTCATGGTGTTACAGAGATCATTAGTACCAGGAGTAAACCCTTAAGATAGGGACGCATTTGGGAGACGTACCGGGTCTGCATCCTAGGGTAGGATACCCTTGCCGCGGCCCTGGCATATAGGCAAATGAAGGAACATGGGTGGGTTTTAGTGAGTAAAGTCTGAACGCCTTTCCGCTCCACCTAAACCAGGAGACGTCATTTGATTATTTCCCACCCAAAAAAGAAAAAAAAAGGTTGGGATACCCTGACATGTATATACTAATGCTAACTCATTATTAACTATTAGATACGTTCATAAACTGAACCGCACCCACCAAACTACACTCCACTCCACTACAACTGCATAAGAATGGCAGTGATTCCCGAGATTTTATTTCACTATATCGGGCATACCTCGTCTCGCCCATAAAGTCGGTAGTCAATAGAATTGCTCAATAAGGCGGATGCAACGGTTTTACTGTCGCACGATCCGGAATGAGAAACGGAACGGGGCGTGGAAGTGACTGTATCAATTGTAGAGGTTTTTGTCAAAGCGTTTAGACTCGAGTGCAGGAGTGAGGTGATTTATTTTTGCTTAGTTTATCGTGATTTCTTTTAGGTTTTGCTGGTATACATCTTCTTTAAATAATATGAAAAAGTCGCTTCCCGCGTCTGTACGTTTTGATCGTTTAAACTACGCAATGGATTTAGATGCGGTTTTGATCAACTGAAAGAGTTCCCCAAGGGTTACGCAGAACCTGCCAGGGTCGCGAGATTTGTTTGAAAGAGATACCGTGGCCCTGGCATATGGGCAACTTAAGGAACACGGGTGGGTTTTAGTCAGTAAAAGTCTGACACGACCCTCTGCTCCACCCTAGAGCGGGAGACGTCATTTGATGATTTCCCACCCACAAGAAAACAACACAAAAAAAAACCGGCCAAGTGCGAGTCGGATTCGCGCACCGAGGGTTCCGTACAAACTTGTAGGTATTCTCGGTTTAAAAATATTTTTTATTTTTATTTTTATATTTCAGTTGATTGAATGTAAGGTAAATTGCGGTTTACGATTTATGACGTTTTAAAAAAAAACTCCTCACTCGATCTCGTTCAAACTAATTTTCGGTGGTAGTCTACATTTAGTTTTATCATTCTCTTATTTTAGAAGTTACGGTGTGTGTCCCCCACACACACATTTTACCACTTTGGAAGTGTCTCTCGCGCAAACTATTCAGTTTAGAAAAAAATGATATTAGAAACCTCATTACCATTTTTGAAGACCTATTCATAGATACCCCACACGTATGGGTTTGATGAAAAAAAACATTTTTAAGTTTCAGTTCTATGTATGGGGAACCCCAAAATTTAATGTTTTTTTTCTATTTTACAAGGAGACGGCACGACCTTGGGTTGACCACGCCGGTTGCAAGTACTACGCACCTGACCTTTCTGAAGGACATCACCAATAAGTAGTAGTTTATATAATACAAAAAAAAAATAAGAAGAAAAAGGAAATAAAAAGTCAACTAGCTAGATTCGAACCCGCACAGGCGAGAGTACGAATTTAGAGCATTACCGCTTACACCACGGTACGCTCGAGCGGAATATAATGTAACTTATACAAGTGCGGGCTGAACTTTGTATGCGTTTTTCTCAGCTCCTACTGGATATTGGACGGAAATATTTTACAGTGGTAGTACCCACATGGTATACTACCACTACACGAAATTTAATTCAAATCTGTTTCCCCAAGGTCGTGCCGTCCCCTTGTTAGTGTGAAAATCTTAATGCGGTTCACAGAATACATCTACTTACCAAGTTTCAACAGCATAGCTCTTATAGTTTCGGAAAAAAGTGGCTATGACATACGGACGGACGAACAGACAGACAGACAGACGGACAGACGAATCTATAAGGGTTCCGTTTTTTGCCATTTGGCAACGGAACCCTATTAACCGCATCTGTAAGCTTAAATCTTTTAAACTACCCTACGGATTTTAATACGGTTTTCATCAATTGATAGAGTCATTCAAAAGGTAGGTTTTATATGCAAAATACGCGGGCGAAGCCGCTGGCCGCTGAACTTATAGAGAAATGGCGGATGGGCTGTGTAAAAGATCTTCTTAGTATCACGAAAAAAATTAGATCTTAATATATGTATACCTAATTCTACTGTACGTGTGTATGTCACTGAACTCCTCCTAAACGGCTGGACCGATTTGAATAATTTTTTTTTTGCGTTTGGATGGCACCCTGGATGGTTTAGATTCACTATTGGACCCGGTAGGTGGCGCTGCTATCGAGTTCTAGGAAACAGGACAACGTCTGTAAGGTCAGCTGGTAAAAGTATAGTTTTCTATATTTGGCCCAAAATTCAGCAATACGAATGACGTTCGCTGACGCAGCCATTAGGTCCTTACGTATGCAGGTGACAGGGCATGCGGTGTAAGATGGGTAGTAAGCCATTGGTGCCGATTCTGTTGTACACGAACTAAACTAACTAAACTATCTCTAAAATTCCTTACTTTTGGCTATGAGAATTGTAACGCTATTCTGCAAGGAAAAATCTCTAAATTTAAAAACTATTTTGACACGACTAAAATCGAATTTGACAATCGCGACTCAGCGTGGTATTTTTTTTTTCTTTTGGTTTCGAAACGTTTACCTGTGTGTGCATTGCGTAGAATGAATTTTTTGAGAGACGAAGGCACGTGCTAGGGTGCAGCCTGGACGTCTTTTATATGGAATTTTTCACTTTTGTTTGAAAAATATAAAAAAAATGTTACCCACGTGTTGAGATTTAAATGTTCCGGGGTATACTAAGGGGGTCGAAAATTTCTTTATTTTTGCGATAGGACACGCCATTTTCAAGATATAAGCAAAATGAAAATAAAAAGTACAGAACTGTTTTTGCACGTGAAGGCGAGGCGTTGTTGAGAATTTTAGTTCATGACCACAAGTTTTATTCCACACCTTTTTAATCGCGATTAAAAATATTCAGATTTAGTTAAAATAAATTATTTTAGTCAACATTTTTGGTGAAAACCGGCAAACTCAGAATAGCAAAATTGTCATTTTCACTAAACTAATAACTCAGTGCATTCTTAGTGCTGTCAAACTTAAATATAGTTAAGTTGTGTCACTTTAGTCTATTTCAGAATAGGAAATCGTCGTTTGACAGGAATAAACCAAATTTTAGTGATTTTTAGTTTAGTTTAGAGAATTTTGTGACAACAGAATCGGCACCATTGTCTGTGTGTCATGTAAAATATAATATGGCCATAACCCTGGGTGACTATCAAGATGACGACTAACAGAGAAGTATGGAAGAAGAGACCCATACTAAATTATGTTAAGGATAAGGCCAAGAGAATTGCAATGGTGCGTTGCTCCCATAGTCATTAATCAATTGAGTAAACAACAGTTAAGTTCATCCTAGATTCATCACAATCGGTCTATATCGTTCTCACTGCTGGGACACATGTCTCCTCTTGGTGAAAGGGAGAGGGCCGCAATCTACCACGTGGGCACAGCGCGGGTTGGTAGATATCACATGTTTCTGAATTTTTGGTTCTAGGTCATGCCAGTTTCCTCGCGATGTTTTCCTTCGCCGTTATGAGAGCAGTGGTGATGATATTGTTTACACCAAAGTAAGGCGCCTACCTGGGTTCAAACCCAAGACCACAACTCGTAAGTCGGAGCCGATACCACTGGGCCACCACAGCTCTTCTATATAGCATTCTAAAGTTCCCAGCATGAAACAAAATATTCTTAATTTAAATACATTCGAAGTTAAATCAATATTGTTTTTAATACTTTTGTCGAAGCAGCGCTATTGTGTGCCAAGATTAAAATCGTGTGTTTCACTATCAAAGCGGATTTTTTAAAATGTATTTATGTCAGGGACATAAAAATTTCCAAAAAAATAAAAACGAAAATTGTGGGCTGGCTGCCAATGTTTTTATACTGAATTAATTTTGCTCTACAGATTCTGTCTAGTTTTTGCAGAACATTCGAATCGATCTTCGGCTACTGTCATGCAGTATCCTTGCGAAGATCGTCACTCCACCTACCCCGAGGGCATCCAAACATACAATTGTCGATATTGTTGTTATTTAATGGACTTAAACAAAACAGGCAAAATATGGGTGTACTATAGGTACTCCTCTGCCCAACCCTTCAGGGAAACAAGGCGATATGTTATGTTTATTTAATTAATCAGATTTGAATACCAAATGACAATCCGAGAGCAAAACTGATACTAAAATTGTGTTTACAGAAAACTCGTGAGACACATAAAATTTTAAGACCGGAAACGGTTACAATTCAATTCGTAGTTTAAATTCATAAATGGAATTACTGCGACAATACTTTTATGGATCCATTTGAATTTTATCCGTCAGAAATAAGAGCGAAAATGCAGTAGCGTTCAATTTCGTAAATTGAAATAAAATTTTGTCGTCGTCTGGCCGATTTCGGTCCAGTATGTTGGTATAGGGTTGCCAAAGTTACTTTTCGTGTTCTTTAAATAATTATTTTCTGCTTACTTAAATCTTGCATAGCAGATTCCTTGTACCGGCACATCAAGTATGATTTATTTTGATAATTAATTATTGCATTTATATATTTTCGAAGTTAACTTTACGGTAAATTACCCAGTTTTTATATTTTAAAACTTATGCATCTCAGTTGTATATAGAGCCACTTAGAAAGCTAACCTATTACGATACAAGTGCACAGTTAAATTGATAAAAACACATTTTTATTGATTTCGTAATAATAGTTTATGAATCTGTTGCATAATGAAACGCATGTAAGCTATTGTGTGTTTAAAAACCAACCCGTAGGTCGGGGTTTTCACAGCATTATACGAGTGTTTTGATACCTAGTTATGTGCAATTTCATATACTACTTCGTCTACCCTCATACCACGGAAGGAACCTACGAAATAAAATACCAAAGTGAAAAGAGAGGTTTGTAACGCAACAAAAATGGCGCGTCCCGAATATAATGAAATCCATTAAAATAAAAATAAAGGTAGAAACTCTTTGGTGATATTAACTTCTTGGATTAGAACTGTAACGTATTGATAAAAAAAAAAAAGGTTTTTATAATTATTCTGTTTAGCAGAAAGTATTCTAAAGTATTTTGTATATTTCAGTGTAGTGTTTATAAAGAATTTCAGTATAAACTAGAGTAGATAAAGTTTTTTCACCGACCTTGACAACCTTACCTTGAACTATGTGTACTGAGACACATTTTATAGTCCCCCCTGCAGCTAACAATACCTGGTCGATTTATGGTAAAACAAACTTACTAACATAACTATAAGAAACACTTAACTGCATCGTTAAATGTAATAATGTGACAATTTTTTATACTAATTCAAAATGTCAAAACTAACAAATTCCGACTGAATTACTTAAATTGTTTAATAGTCGGAGAGTTGAAGATTAAAACAGCATATCATGTGAAGCGTTTATATAAAAAAAAAGATGTAATTGGACTTGACTGATTTGTGTTAAACTAGTTGCTTCCCGCTTTTTTTGTTAACTACAGTATATGATTTCATATGCATTTAGTAAAAAGTTGTTGTTTCAAATAGGCACACACATGGCACTTTTGAACTTCAACTGTTACATTAAAATATAATTGATTCTAATCGCCACTTCCCAAAGGTAGATTCGTATGGAGAAGAAAGGGCAAAAAACTCCACCAATTTGGATATTACAAACAAACTCTTCAATTGTATTTGTATGCGTACCAATCAAATATAAGTAAATACCCATAGTAAATAACGTTATCAACTAATACATTGCCTACTTAAGATCTTGTGAAAACGGCAACATGGTAACCTAAAGTGCCATAATAATACTTATTTCTAAGAAATCTATACTGTTTGTTTTTTTGGTTGAACGCGCTAATCTCAGGAACTACTGGTCCAAATTGAAAAATCTTTCTGTGTTGGGTAGCCCATTTATCGAGAAAGGAAAAGAAGCGGAGCAGCAAACGAGAAATGGCCGAAAACTGGTAGGCAATTCGATGCGACGGGAAGGGAAGCGAAAATTTGACGCGGACGAAGTCGCGGGCAGAAGCTGGTATACAAATAATTTAGCTCAAAATGTCAGGTGATGTATATTTTATAGAAAGGCGCAGTAAATAAAAAGTGTAAAATATAAGTTAGTGACATATTTTTTCATTAGATGTGACGTACAAATAATTTAGAATTAAAATCTTCTGTTTTCGCAATGTCAGTAATTTGACATCTTTATAGAGTATAAAACAAAGTACTTTCCGCATCTGTGCCCTAAGATCATTTAACTTCGCAACGGACTTTTATGCGGTTTCCATCAATAGACAGAATGAGTAAATCTGGAGGAAGGTTTATAATACGTAGGAAAAAGCGTTGGCAAAAGCTAGTTCAATAATAATGCAATGCGCAGATTAATTTAACAATATCTACGCTAGCTCCTAAAGTAAAATAGTAAATGACTAGAGGAAGTCGTGAATTTAATATTGTTGATGTAAACATGCTCACTAAATGGCTGTCATCAACGATGTACTAAATGAATAAAGGCTTTTAATTTAATGGGGTTAGCAGCCATGGTTCATGGTGTCACACCATGGGTTCCTAAGGCGTGGGTGTTGTACAAATCATGTTGACAGGTAGTCCATCATATGGGCTAGTTTTTAAAGCAACACAACGGAACTGAATGGTAACAGGCAATTTCCAAATTAACATAATATAAATCAAATGATAATGATGCTATTTCTGAAAGAAAGTTTGTACTAATACTTTTACTTACATGTCATTTATGTTTAACTCTGAGACGAAAAGCCGAAATAAACTCAGAGGGCAGAGTCTCTTTTAAAATCCAGATATAATCTTGGTTACATTGGTCTTTGAATTGGTCTTTTGATAAAAGAACCGCACAGATTGAGTGGACCTGTCCAGTAAATGCAAGCATTGATTAGTTACTGTGCAGTTCAACTCAGAACTGAAGGAGCTCAACGATTCAAAGGACATTTGGGTAGGCCGCATAAACTTCTTTAAATATCAGACTAGTATTAAAACTAAGATTAACATAGTATATTACAATAATTATTCATGTCATTATATCTGTTAAAAGTTAAATAGAAAAAAAGGTAAGAATAGTTAGACAAAAATAACAACATTTATTATGTAAATTATTTGTCTACGTATTCAATCTAGCCCCCATGGTACTCACATTTACATTCACTATACTATTGAATCATCCCGCCTGTATTCCGTGAAGGGTAAGGCAGAGATGCACATGTAGTACATCCAAATTTCTCCAGTTAAGTTTAAAAGTACCATGTAACATGGGGGCGACCCACAAGCCACCAACCGGCAAAAATCCGGAACTCGGGGATCGGGAATACTCAAATGAAAGGTTAATAAGAGACAATTAGTTGAGTATTTTAATAGTAACCCTTGGCTGCTGCTACTTACTGGTCTCTCTAGAGACTAAAGTAGTATAACTAGGAAAAGGCTGGAAAGTTTCTTATCCTCCATAGAAAAGGGAGGATATTCCGATTGAACAGATGATGTGGCTAGTGAGCTACTGCTTAGCAATTATGATACTTAGACGCTGCACGCTGCTTATGCGATATATGCGTTGTTCGTTTAAAGTTACATTTTCATACTAGAACAACAAAAACAGAAATTTGGAAAAAAAATAAATAAAAAAACAATTAAAATCTATCGAAACTCAAATCATATGCACCCTACTCAATGCGCGGCATGTATCGATGAGTTCGTAGTGCGGCCCTACCCTTTAAAGCCGGCCGATAGGCAGCCTCATTGATCTTTCGCAGGCGCACGAGCCGCACACGCATCCCCGTCCGCCCGCATCCCACGCTCCTTTAGTCACCTGCGATGAATCTGAAGGCCTTCCTACCTTCTATTCTAGTTACACAACACACCATATGAAGGTCGAGACGGTAAAAAATGTCATCCGGTATAGTAATGAAGTTATCGAAGTCGCTTCCAACTTTTAAAAAAGCTGTTAAAGCACCATGAACCAAATAGAGTTTAATTTGTACGTGATTACTTTATTTTAAAACTTCGTTTTAGTTAAATTTGATTTCAGCTGAAAGGCGTCCACGGCTGGACACAGCCTCCCCCCCAAATTTGGGGGGGTTTCTCATAATTACTATGCTTGGCAAGCGGGTTGGTGATCGCAGTATAGTGGTAAAATGCATACAGAACGCTGCTACCCATTCTCTAGTAAGTCCCTTACTCGCCTCTTCATCATCAGCCTATAATGTTCCCACTGCTGGGACACAGGCCTCCTCTCAGTGAGAGGGAATGGGCCATAATCCAACACGCGGGCCCAGTGCGGGTTGGTAAAAAAAAAATTATGCGTGCTATTCTTTACGAATGGCACCATAGTTCGAATGGTTTCTCCTCATAAGAGGGAATAATTGTTTTCTTTTTGAGTAAAATTAATTGATTTCACTCAAAAAAATAGTTCAAATTTTCCTGCTACAACACAGATGGATTCGCAAATTGTAGCCCATTTTTCACCAAAAACGAAACAGCACATAAACTTTTTTATAAAACCCTAGAGAACAACGAATGGTTAAAATACATATATCAAAAAGAAAGTGTGAAAAACACAAGACAATTTAATTAAAGGTTCGTTTATCGCGTCACTATTAATAAACTCGCATTAAGTATTAATTAATTGCTCACTTAACTAGTTCATTCATTTTCCATTCAATTAAAGACTATGATTTTAATTTTAAAACTTTATTTCAATGAACCCTCATTGAAAATAACGTTTTAAAATTATTTTATTTTCGCAGATCAGTGGTACTTTTTTTTTCTGGATGGGAAATCATCAAATGACTTCTCCCGCTCTGGGCGGAGTGGGAGGGCGTGTCAGACTTTTACTGACTAACTGATGGAACACGGGTGGGTTACCCGTGTTCCATCAGTTGCCCATGTGCCAGGGTCACGGTATCTCTTTCGAACAATCACGCGACTCCGGCAGAGTGGTACTTACTTTACGTTTTCTTTCTATTGAGTCGATAAATACAAATCAATCAATCAACTCAGCTTATCGCAGTCCACTGCTGGACATGGGCCTTGCCCATGTTGAACCACAACATCTTCCGCATCCAGTCCGGCCCACACTCTTTAGTTAGTCGGTCCATCTTATTGGAGGGAGTCACACGCTACGCTTGCCGATACGCGGTCTCCACTTTAGGATTCGTGTGTTCCATCGGCCGTCGGTCCTTGGACAGACATGGTCAACCCACTGCCGAGGGCATATCAGACTTTTACTGACTAAAACCCATCCGTATTCCTTCAGTTGCCTGTGCCAGGGCTACGGTAACTCTTTCAATCAAATCTCGCAACCCTGGCAGAGCCTTCTGACCCTGGCGATATTATTGTAGCTTATGAGCGGTGATCGGGAATTGCAAATCAAAACTAATTCGATTTAATGACGCTATCATAATATGGATTCCCATATAATCCTAGCGACACGGAAATAGCAAATTTGTCATGTACGAGTGATAACCAAGTTGTAGGTAATATCGATAAATATCTGCCAGGGTCGCGAGATTGTTCGAAAGAGACACCGTGACCCTGGCACATGGGCAACTGAAGGAACACGGGTGGGTTATATCAACCGACGAAAAAAAACGGAGGAGGTTATCAAGTCGACGCGTATATATTTTTTTTTAATTTTTTTTATGTATGACCACGCATAACTTTTTACATAGTGGTCCGATTGTGACAATTCTTCTTCTATTGGAAAGGGTATACTCCCAAGGTGGTCCCATATCAATTTGGAAAACAAAATCGAACCCTAAGGGTCGGAAAACAGGGGATGATTGATTGTTCACTCACTGATTTTAATGTATAAACACGCATAACTTTATACAGAGTAGTCCGATTTTGATAATTCGTTTTGTGTTGGTTAGGGTATATCTTGCCAAGTATTATTAATACATTAAAGCCACAAAAAATATAAAATAAAAACTTTTTAACAAAAAATTAAACCGCCGAAAAACTGAAAAGCATAAAATAATACTTAAACCTTAAAATTTTGAGTCGGCGCTGAAAAATCAATGAACAAGGATCACTCAAAGCGCCGACTCACAGGTTTATGTATTATTTTATGCTTTTCAGTTTTTCGGCGGTTTAATTTTTTGTTAAAAAGTTTTTTCAGTAAAAGTCTGACACGCCCTTTCGCTCCATCCAGAGCGGCAGACGTCATTTGATGATTTCCCATCCAAAAAAAAGGCTGTCCATATGGTAGTCAAATCTTGGTGTACTATACCTGCATCTCTGCCTAACCTGATCTGATAAGGCGCTTACTTATTATACTAACGATTCTATTAACCCTGCAATCCATAATCCCGCTAAACAAAAGAACCAATCAGGGTCCATTAAAGTTACAAAGAACAAAAACGATACATTAATAGGCCAATCATCACGCTATTAGCCACGGTACATTTGTAGCCCATTCTACCAATTACCATATTATGAAGCAAGCGTGAAGTTAAATTAAACTCCCATGATCAAAGGCAAATTAGTCTTATGAGCTGATCAATATGTGTTTATCAATATGTGGGAACGAGAGCTTGTTACGTTGGTTATCTTTGGGTTAATGTTGACTTTTTTGGCTTTTAGGGCTATGAAGAAGGCGTTTTAAAAGAAGCTAATCAGTATAATGTAAAATTATAAGAAATATAACATTTATGTGTGTTTTAAGATACTTTTTCTCAGGTTAACTACCTTCTTAATAAATATTTATAGACTAGGCATGTCAAAATTTGACTAATTAGCCAAGTCTCTTTTTCACTCCCAGTTGTTAGGTACGACATGCTAATCATGCCATCCTACTTCCACATAATGTCATCTCATTGCTGAATTTGTCTTTCACTTATAATAATTATCACTCTCATGTCATCTCCCTCATCTTTCATCTTACAATGTGCAATAGTATTTTGTGCACATGGACAATGCATCAGATTTAGTTTCTGATAAGGTTTTGTTTTCGGCTGTCAGTGCATTATAATATCATCCTACAGGCGGTACCTTCAAGATTGAATTTTGACTGACTGCGCAATATAGCATTGTAATTTTATAAGCGACAGCGATCTCACAAGTTTTCTTGCACGCTTTCACTCCAGCCGTTTTCTTGGCTATAAAAATTAAGCGCCAAAGTAATTTATAGTAAAGATAAATCGTTCAATAAACTAAAACTCTGTCCTATTAATTATTTTCATTTTAACATCGGAGTGATGTATACACATTTTTTATTTGAAGTTATAAATTGGGCCTCGATTTATTTGGATAAAAGATAGATGTCGTTTATATTGTTTTAAATGCTTTAAACTGTTACGATTTTAAGTGAGATAGGGATTCAATGTGTGACTGTAAAACGATATTGACGACTGAGGTAATAGAAGCTGGAAACATAAACTCAGTATCTACTTATTTAATGTATGTTTCTAAAATAATAGAAAAGCAGGTGACGTGGTAACTTTACGTAAACTACAGACAAAGATATTATTTGGATATTTACTAGAAATTTTCTATTAAAAAATCCTGAACTAATCTCAAAACAGCTCTCCTACTTGCCAAGCAAACAATCAACAATCGATTCTTGAGAACCGCTTCAATCCAGTCCGGAGCAGTTCGAACCAGTTCAAACCGGTTGAAACAAGACGGCTTAGCTAAAACAAAGAGCGCACTTCGGCTGCACAAGTGAACGCTTCCCGTTTATGAGTTCCTAGTAGGTAAGTACTGGGTATGTCTACTTTGGATGTTTGACTATCTCATATTAGATTGCGTGTTGGTAAGGTTAAATTATTCAATTTTTTAAACGTTTTAATAATCAGAATTAGTACTTATTTTAAGCACTTTTTTAACTTTCATTATAAAATAAACTGTTAAGCGCTTTATGCACCAAAATATTTTTTAGTCTCTCAAATACTACATTAAATAGGCTTTTTAACTAGCATTAATTTGTTTTGGTGCATAAAGCGCTTAAGAGTTTATTTTATAATGAAAGTTAGAAAAAAGTGCTTAAAATAACAAAACTTCACTATCTTATTATATTATCTTATACCTTTATGCACCAAAATAAATTAATGCTAGTTATAAAGCCTATTTAATGTAGTATTTGAGACTAAAAATATTTTGGTGCATAAAGCGCTTAACAGTTTATTTTGTAATGAAAGTTAAAAAAAGTGCTTAAAATAACAAAACTTCATCGAATTTGCCAAGTCTGATAATTATTTTTTATATGACATGCTTTTTGGGGTTCCGTTGCCAAATGGCAAAAAACGGAACCCTTATAGATTCGTCATGTCTGTCTGTCTGTCTGTCGGTCCGTCCGTATGTCACAGCCACTTTTCTCCAAAACTATAAGAGCTACGCTGTTGAAACTTGGTAAGTAGATGTATTCTGTGAACCACATCAAGATTTTTACACTAAAATAGAAAAAAAAATTTTGGGGTTCCCCATATTTAGAACTGAAACGCAATTTTTTTTTTTTTTCATCAAACCCATACGTGTGGGGTATCTATGAATAGGTCTTCAAAAATGGTATTGAGGTTTCTAATATCATTTTTTTCTAAACTGAATAGTTTGCGCGATAGACGCTTCCAAAGTGGTAAAATGTGTCCCCCCCCCCCCGTAACTTCTAAAATAAGAGAATGATAAAACTCAAAAAAAATGTATGATGTACATAACCATGTCAACTTCCACCGAAAATTGGTTTGAACGAGATCCAGTAAGTAGTTTTTTTTTAATACGTCGTAAACCGCAATTTACCTTTCATTTAATCAACTGAAATATAAAAATTAAAAAAAAAATCATTTAATTTCATAAGCATAAACCTTATACATAAACCGAGGATACCTACAGGTTTGTACGGAACCCTCGGCGCGCGAGTCCGACTCGCACTTGGCCGGTTTTTTTTTCTTACAATTTTACAATAGATGTAAAGGTCGATACCTAAACTTCACATAAACACAATAACATGACGTCAATACATACTTTGAATTTTCATGACTATGATAGGTGAAAAATGTTCTAAACTTGATCCACCTCCTTTGTCATCCGCCGATGTAGAAAGCCGGCATTAAAACTAACCTCGGTAGCCTGGGAGACCAGCTTACTTACTCTTTCTGGAACACGGAGCTAGTGTTCTAGAGGGAAGATCGTCCTCACAATAATAGCCGTATCGAGAAGTACCACTTTCAAGATAAGGCCCATTAATTATTATTTTTATTCTTATCAATACCAATTAATTACTGCATGCAGCATAATAATAATTCTCAGAAAAATACACCTTTACGTATAACAAAAATAAATTTGAATAAAGAATCTATAGTATAAGATTTCACTTATCAAAACAAGATAGAATCAAGAACTAAAGATAGGCACGTGCCCCAAAAGGAGCAAGTTCTAAAACTCCTTTGTTAACAGTTTCCGTTGCCTAGCAACTATAAAGATCCCTAGTGATAAATTAACATTTTGATCGACCCATCCCGGATTATAGAAGTAATTTACGTAAGCAGTGTGCCGGTATCCTATCAATTTCATACAAAATTTAGGGCGCTTGCAGACAGACAACTTTGTTACGGATATATCAGTGTAGCTTTCTGAAAAAATAGATTTTGATTGTAGGTATATAAAATTTGATATACCTACTACGTGATTTTATCTGCGTGTATTTTAAATAAATAAATGGAAACATTCAGATATCAAGATCCATAGGTACAATGCACAAGTACATTATATTAACCCTTTTCTACAGGATTAGAGATTTTGAAAGATATTTCCCAATTTAACTTCATAATATTAATAAAGAAGGTAAAAATAAAATCCATTTTTTTTTTCGATTTTTATTAACAAAAAATCAACCAAAGTCAACGACGATACTCATAAGTCCTTGTACATTTTTATCGTTATTTTAGCACTAAAATTTAAAATTATAATCTAAAACCATATTAATTGTATAGTTAAAACTACAGTCTTAAATCTATATATCTATATATATAAAAGAAAGTCGTGTTAGTTACTTCACTTATAACTCAAGAACGGCTGAACCGATTTAGCTGAAAATTGGCAGGGAGGTAGTTTAGAGCCAGGAGAAGGACATAGGATACTTTTTATCCCGTTTTTTTTTTTTTTTTTTTTTTCCCCTTTTTACGACCGCGTTCCCGTGAGACGTCACATAAAACGTCAAAGAGAATACAAGTCACTATAAAACGTGGTACTATGACAAAAACGTTGCCTTCGAAGTACCAGGTTATCATAACTTGACAGGAGCTTACCAAACAAAGGAGTGTCAGCTAGAAAACGCTTTATGCCTTCGAAGTACCAGGTCATCATAACTGGGTAGGAGCTAACCTAACATATGAGTGTCAGCTAGAAAACGCTTACCAGATCACCACCGCGTACCAGGTTGTCAAACTTGGTACGTTTATAACAACATTTATTGAATCTGAGGCGATACGAAGTTCGCTGGGTCAACTAATTATCTATACTAATATTATAAAGCTGAAGAGTTTGTTTGTTTGATTGAACGCGCTAATCTCCGAATCGAATCCGGTCCGAATTGAAAAATTCTTTTTGTGTTAGGTAGCCTATTTATCGAGGGAGGCTATAGGCTATATAACATCACGCTACACCTCAGAGGAGCGGAACAGTAATGAAAAATGTTGCAAAAACGGGGAAAATTTATTCCTTCTGAGAGTTTCCGTTGCGTGCGCTGCGTAAACGGTTAAAGTAACGCAAAAATCATGTATGACGGGATTGTTATTTTTAAAAAGTTCAAAAAAAAAGTCCCAAGAGCATATGTCTATCTTTTAAGGTTGACTCACTATAACTCAAGGAGCGAAAATGGACGAAAACTAGCAGGCAAATCGATGCGACGGGAAGGGTAAGGGGAGCAAAAATTTGACGCGGACGAAGTCGCGGGCAGAAGCTAGTCTATATATATAAAAGAAAGTCGTGTTAGTTACTTCACTTATAACTCAAGAACGGCTGAACCGATTTAGCTGAAAATTGGCAGGGAGGTAGTTTAGAGCCAGGAGAAGGACATAGGATACTTTTTTTTTTTTTTTTACTTTTTACCATAATCATTTATTTATTCCGTTCGACCGCGTTCCCGTGAGACGTCACATAAAACGTCAAAGAGAATACAAGTCACTATAAACGTTGCCTTCGAAGTACCAGGTTATCATAACTTGACAGGAGCTTACCAAACAAAGGAGTGTCAGCTAGAAAACGCTTTATGCCTTCGAAGTACCAGGTCATCATAACTGGGTAGGAGCTAACCTAACATATGAGTGTCAGCTAGAAAACGCTTACCAGATCACCACCGCGTACCAGGTTGTCAAACTTGGTACGTCTGGGTCAACTAATTATCTATACTAATATTATAAAGCTGAAGAGTTTGTTTGTTTGATTGAACGCGCTAATCTCCGAATCGAATCCGGTCCGAATTGAAAAATTCTTTTTGTGTTAGGTAGCCTATTTATCGAGGGAGGCTATAGGCTATATAACATCACGCTACACCTCAGAGGAGCGGAACAGTAATGAAAAATGTTGCAAAAACGGGGAAAATTTATTCCTTCTGAGAGTTTCCGTTGCGTGCGCTGCGTAAACGGTTAAAGTAACGCAAAAATCATGTATGACGGGATTGTTATTTTTAAAAAGTTCAAAAAAAAAGTCCCAAGAGCATATGTCTATCTTTTAAGGTTGACTCACTATAACTCAAGGAGCGAAAATGGACGAAAACTAGCAGGCAAATCGATGCGACGGGAAGGGTAAGGGGAGCAAAAATTTGACGCGGACGAAGTCGCGGGCAGAAGCTAGTATATATATAAAAATGAATCACTATTTCCCTTGGTCACGCCATCACGCGTGAACGGCTGGATCGATTTCACTTTTTTCTTTTTTGTAGTGTTTTTTATTGTCAGGAGAAGGTTCCTATGAAAGAAAAACACAACAAAAAAAAAAGTGAAATCGGTCCAGCCGTTCACGCGTGATGGCGTGACCAAGGGAAATAGGGATTCATTTTTATATATACATAGATACCAATTGGAATTAAAAGTTATCGTTAAAACAGGACAACGTCTGTCGGGTTAGCTAGTAATAATATAAAACAAGTAACACCTGCGCCGTTTATTCTATTTTTAAATATTTTCTAAAACAGAAGCAATCCGCAGTTCTCAAATCCGAAACAGGTCGCTATTTGAAAGTGTCACTTGCGGGCGGTATATAGGCAAAATTTAAATAAATCACTGTGATTGGCTAGCGTAGTGGTACTCGAAAGGAACGTCAATGTCCAATACGTAATGAGCGATCGTAATGTCGAAATAATGAACGAGGAATCACCCGCTACAAATTAGCAAAGATAACAGAAGTAAATAGGTTCAAGAGCAAGGAATTAGCATTATAGTGTGCCTCACGGCTGCGCTAGAAAAGCCCAGTTCAGCAGAAATGCCAGACAAATAGTACCTGACTCTGATTTGCAACTGGACCTGATGTGACCTAACCTATTCAGTTAGAAGAACTTGATTCTACAACATAAATAGTTAGTAATTAGCATTACAAAACATAAAGTTAATAAATAAATTTCTTGCCAGTATATGACCTCATAAAGCTGGCTAGGTCAGACTGGATGCAGAAGCCAGGGTATTGTAGCGCATCACCCTGGCGTGTTGTGGCGGACTACGATAGGCTGAGTTGATTAATCGATTGATTGGTATGACAGTCACACTCCAATATACCAACAAAAACATTAAAAAGTCTACATATGTGGGATTAAATTATATTTAATCAAGATGGCGGTGATATTACGCTAAAGGCCATGCGCTAAAACCCTTGTCCCGTAATAGTAGTACCTTGCAACAGTTTGGCTGTACAAATCGTTTGTCTGCGGACGCCCTTACAGAGCTCCATCAAAATTAGGGGCCCCTTTCTGTTTATGATAAGGTACAGCTGTTGGTTACTCCTGAAGTCATAAAGTCTTAGGCTCTTCTGTTTTATGCGCCCCTGATCTGAATAGGGGATCTCATTTTATAGTTTCTGCCTTGAGATTCTTTGTTAGGTTAATATTGAAAGTAATTTTGTAGTGGAATTTTTCCGAGGTCGTTTGTTTAAAATTGGAAAATTAGTTTAGCTTGCGACATTTTTGTTCGAAATTTTATGGATAAAGGACGTGGCAGTAACCAAGAGATAACCGAAATAATGCCAAAAATTTATAAAAAAAACCGGCCAAGTGCGAGTCGGACTCGCGCACCGAGGGTTTCGTACAAACCTGTAGGTATTTTCGGTTTAAAAATATATATATTTTTTTTAATTTTTATATTTCAGTTGATTGAATGTAAGGTAAATTGCGGTTTACGATTTATGACGTTTTAAAAAAAAACTACTCACTCGATCTCGTTCAAACCAATTTTCGTTGGTAGTTTACATGGTAATGTACATCATATATTTTTTTTAGTTTTGTCATTCTCTTATTTTAGAAGTTACGGGGGGGGGGACACACATTTTACCACTTTGGAAGTGTCTCTCGCGCAAACTATTCAGTTTAGAAAAAAATGATATTAGAAACCTCATTACCATTTTTGAAGACCTATTCATAGATACCCCACACGTATGGGTTTGATGAAAAAAAACATTTTTGAGTTTCAGTTCTATGTATGGGGAACCCCAAAATTTATTGTTTTTTTTTCTATTTTAGTGTGAAAATCTTAATGCGGTTCACAGAATATACCTACTTACCAAGTTTCAACAGCATAGCTCTTATAGTTTCGGAATAAAATGGCTGTGACATACGGACGGACAGACAGACAGACAGACATGACGAATCTATAAGGGTTCCGTTTTTTGCCATTTGGCAACGGAACCCTAAAAACGCTCTAACAAAATTGCCTTTTCTAGTTCTACCAAATCCGAGATATAAACATATGATCGACATTTTACCTTTCGTCTGCCACCTGGCCTATATTAAATATTATATAAACACCATAAACTATAATTATCTATATTCAAACAACGGAAATTAATAACTGTAGACTTGATACTCGATACAAAATCTTATGGCACGTGAAATAAGGTCAGTTTTATATTTCGGTAGTATGACATTTATTGATGCATACATTAAATATTTTTAACTAATATGGTAAATAGAAGAATCACCTGTGAACATAGAGCAATAGTAGGTATAGAGAAGAACTATGGTAATGCTGGTCTAGATGTTGAACTTAGCAGATCGGTAGTGGACACAAAATATTCGGTTCTTCTGTATCCTGTCCTAGGAAGCATTCTACGTTATGCTTGCAGATGTGTGGTCTCGACTTAAGGGTGCTGTTTTCTGGCTTTAACGGTCATTGGTCCTTATATAAAATGAAGCCAACTCAGGCCGTTTACACACGCAATAAAATATGTTCATTCACAAAATTTCCGGGGAAGCACATTGAACCATTGGTTCTTCGCCTGATCTCTCTCCGGTCGTGTCGGATTGCGGTCCCATTGGACTACGAGAGTGAGGGAAGATTGAGTATCTCTATGTCTGCGCACACACTAGTGCACTTTAATATCTCCCGCGCCAGTAGCTAGTCTCCGTTGAGATTGGCCGCTATGGCTTAAATAAGGTCTGAAGAACTATATGAAACATTAATATAAACTATATGAATTCTCATTAATCCTTCACTGTTCACGTAAGGTCCAATGTACTTTACTCCATGTTTAAAAAGTTCATACCCTCTATTTTTGCCATTATATCTTTCAAAACCTGTCCAAAACAAATATTTTGATCCCTAACATTACCAAAAATCCATGTTGAAACTCTCACAATACAACCCTATTATAATTGCTACAAGGGTTGAAATGGAATAAACGCTGAACTTTAATTAAGAAGCTGTCAGTTCAATCGAGCACCATGCGGAATGTTTAGAACTTCACGCTATGCATTTTGTAGCCTGAACAGTGGTTGAGGTGGTTTGACTGCTTACGTTATCCGGGAAGTTAGGTGTTGGAGGAATTATTGGGTAACGTATGTATTAAATTACCTAATGGTACTGTTTGGTAGGTATCTATGGATCTCTAGGGTTATTTTCTTGCACTGCTTTGTAATATACTGAAATGATTTAAGTTTTTGCTCAACATACTTGGCGCCTATGAAGACGATTTAGCAAAAATGTCCTTTATTTATTTCATCTTTTAAGTACTGGTAGCCCGGTGATATCGACCCCGACATACGAGTTTTAAGGTTGAGGTTGCTTTAACACAAACAGATGCTTTACTATCTGTAAATAATTTCATCACTACTGCTCTCAAAACGGTGAAGGAAAACATCGTAAGTGAAACCGGTACCTATGTCTTAGATCCAAGAATTCAAATACATGTGACATCTACCAACCCGCACTGGGCAAGCGTAGTAAATTACGGCCCACTCCCTCTCATCGAGCGGAGGCCTGTGTCTCAGAAGTGGGAACGGTATTGAAAATGCGACGTTCTTATATTTCACGTAGGGTGTCGTTTTACATAAATAATCGTGACGTCGAATTATTTTGTATGCAAAATAAAATAGAAAAAAAATACATATGCCAGTTGATTCTTTGACATAGTCTCATCAACACCCGAATTATGAAATATGAAACTGAACACCTTATATCCCTATTGATAACTAGAACATAATTAGCAAGCCCACCTCAAAATTACATCTATAACCACGAAAACCATTCCAATCTAACCGCGACCATCTAAAGTAAAAGCAACAATACTTAAGTACTATGAAAATGACAGAACTAGGCATTGTTGTACATCAGAACTAAGAGGCTGTCGGTTACGCGGTCTGAAACTTAGAACTTAGAATTTGTAGCCGCGGTTATAGTTGCGATCAACTGTAACTTGAGTCGATCGATAATACACTCCAGTTATGTACAGTTTAGGGTTTGTTTAGTGTAGCAGCATATGAAACTTGTAGAACTAGTTCTGCATGTGAGCAGTCTTGTAAACAGTGAGCACTTAAACTTATGTACTGGCTCATTAAATTAGCTAGATATACTCCACAGACGTGACATTTTACGAGTATTATATCGCGATATCTAAACATGACAAAAAGAGATGATCCTTTTTTGGACCTTTTTTTTGGACTTGTTAACGACCTTTTCTTACTTGAAGTATGAGTTGATTGTTTTTTATTATTTTATCCTGTTTGGATATCGAAACCAAAAATGTTCATCGCGTCTGTGAATTTTACACGAAGTAAATTGATTTCACTACACTAATGACTAAACCGTGCGGTTGATGACCCCGATCTCATCAAATTAATTATTTTTTTGGTTTGATCATGTTAAGATATCGAGACGCTTCTGCGGAGTTACACTAGCTTATTCATTTTGACCCTGTCCTCCTGTACATCGTGAGCAGTGGTGGCCCAGAGGTACCGGCCGCGACTTACGAGTAGGTTGTGAGTTCGATCCCAAGCAGGCGCTTTCGTCATCATCATTAGCCTATATTGTTCCCACTGCTGGGACACAGGCATCCTCTCGGTGAGAGGGAGTGGGCCATAATCCACCACGCGGGCCCAGTGCGGGTTGGTAGATGTCACATGTCTTCGAATTTTTGGTTCTAAAAGGAAATCCTCACGATGTTTTCCTTCACCGTTTTGAGAGCAATGGCGATGAAATAATTTACATAATATATATTATTCAGGGTGTACCGGTATCTACAACACTTTACATCACACTGACGACATGTAAAATCCTGCATCGCGCAAGCAAAGTTTACTGTGCGACTAGTAGTTAAATCAATCAGGAAAACTTATAATGAACAACTAGGACTTACTTGAGTCAGTAAAATTGCTACAATTGGTGATCGAAAAACTTAAAATATTGTCGCATTTTGACATAGACCACTATAAAAGTAGGCAAAAACTACAGATCTGTCTGTTTCCCTAAAAACTGAGTTCCTTATTTCTGCTGAATGCTTGGTGGTACTAAGTTTTTTTTTTTTTCGCTATTATAACAAACGTACCTACCGTCAAAATTACACTGATCGTTAAAATTTCTTCCAAATATACATCGCTAAGCGTCATTTAGAAAGTTAAACACAAAAGATTACGATCAAAGTTATTCAACATTAAAACTATGGAGCTATAAATGAGCAATTAAAAAAACGTTAAAGCTCTTGTTTAAATTGTCACCTGTTGTGTTCGAGTCTATTCTAATCGCTTGCTAAGTCGTAAAACAAAGTATTTCCGGATAAGGAGTCTAAGAAACAAGCTGTAGCGAGTTTTGGTGCTAAGGTCACAGCGGATATCAAAAAAAAAAGAAAAAAAAGTGGAGAACCTACGACAGTCCAATACGTATTTTACTAAAAATGTACCTCGTGGTTCAGAAGAATGAAATAATAAGCAATGAACCATTCGCTTAAGGGAAATTGCAATAAGCCTCAGCTCTGGCTGGGATTTCATGTACATTTTTGACATAACAAACGTCACATCCATGATTGTCAGTCCAACATGCTACCTCTCTGAGATAATCCTTTGAACACAGAAAAACTTATGCATTTTCATGTAGGTCAGGCAGACAAGGGAAAAATGACAAACTACCGATTTTAATCATTCAACACACGTCCGAATTATTTGACGGGCTTCTGGCTTAATAATGCCAGCAGCACGGGTAGATCGATCAGGTGTCGTGGGTGGTTCAGTTTAGGTGACCATCTTTACGTACTAAGACCTCTCCGTACCTCGCAAAGCACGTTAAGACGTTGGTCCCGCTGTCATTAGTGGATCTTTGACATACGACAGGGCAGACGTTACGGGTCGTCAAAAGTCTGACAACTAGTCTTAGCAGGGGTCTTAGTACTCAGTAACTGGGTTGCGGAGTTCAGATGGGCAGTCGCTCCATGTAAATTACTACTGCCTCCGATTAGACTGAAAGTCACCTTCAACATAGTTAGGAAAAGGCTAGGCAAATGATGACACGTCCTTTTATTCCAAGTTTATTTTTCCTTAAACCGCTACCTCTCATCCCTTCCACCACACTATGGGTTTAACACTCGTCAAACATTACAAGTGTCGGCCGGCACGCGTCTCTGTTTGTACAACGGCTTTTGACACCAGTTAAATTAATACGACATGTTATAAATCGGACATGGCTGAACAGGTAACACGTCTTTGTACTGATATTGTAATGACCTGACTGATGCAATTCAGGCAAAAACTATAAGTCCCTAGAAGAACGCAGGCCGCCTCATAGGATCCCAATAATTCTGCCAGGGTTGCGGATTTCGCATCATTGGCAACACGAATTGATTCAGAGACTTTCGTCTTCAGACATTACGGCATCAGGTATGAGAAGATACTGCGTAGCTTCCCGGGAAACCCATACTGCTATGAAGTAAAGAAGCTGTCAAAGTTTTAAAATATTACCATGGACATGCGGTTCTCTTAAAAAAAGATGGTGCACTGAACAAAAGTAGGATATTAAAAATAGTATTAAATATGACAGAAGAGGTTTTCTGACTTATATTTAGTACTAGCTTTTGCCAGCGGCTTCGCCCGCGTGGAGGTCGGAAAATATCCCGCGGGAACATACTACCGGAATAAAAAGTAGCCTATGTCCTTTCTCAGGCTCTAAACTATCTGTGTACCAAATTTCATTTAAATCGGTTCAGTAGTTTTAGCAGGAAAGCGAGACAGACAGACAGACAGACAGACCGACAGACAGACAGAGTTACTTTTGCATTTATAATATTAGTATGGATTAATATATTAATATTAATATAATAATATATGTATATTAATAAATTAATAATTAATATATTAATATTATAATATTACTAGCTTTTGCCAGCGGCTTCGCCCACGTGGAGGTCGGAAATTATCCCGCGGGAACATACTACCGGGATAAAAAGTAGCCTATGTCCTTTCTCAGGCTCTAAACTATCTGTGTACCAAATTTCATTTAAATCGGTTCAGTAGTTTTAGCAGTAAAGCGAGACAGACAGACAGACAGACAGAGTTACTTTTACATTTATAATATTAAAGTATGGATGGATGGATGGATATATAGTGTGGATAAGTGTGGATTTAGTATTAGTATAGTATAGTATTACTATGATAATTTCACCCAAAAACGTCCATGGCAGGATATAGAACTCCCCAAAGGACCACCATTTCGAAAAACTCTGTGCTTCTTGGTGCATCTTGTGGGAGCATGTCTTCGTTTTTTTATTCTGTTCTAGGACATGCCGGTTTCGTCACGATGTTTTTCTTAACCGTTTTGAGAGCAGTGGTGATGAAATAATTTACACAAAGTGAAGTGTCTGCTTGGGTTTGAACTCACGACCTACAACAACTCGTTAGTTGCGGCCGTTATCACTGGGCCACCACCACTTTACAAAAGATGTAAGTATTATCGATGAAAGAAGATGTTTTCTCACTTAGTTCATCACCAATGTGACCCCATAACACCATAACTAAATCCCACCCTTACTCATAACTGCGTTGACCTAAAAACACAAAAACCTGCTCCTATCAAACTAAAAAAAAGACACCAAACTTACAAAAAAGGCTCACAAAGATCTCTCCACCACGAAATCGGAAAGCTTTTAAAACAGTGGAAGAATTAAACTGCTCTCAGTCCGCAGTTTCTTTAATCCAGGTGGAATCGATTGAGTGGGGCAGTCGGCACTCTCAATAATGCAACGGGAAATGTTTAAAAGAATCTGTAGACTGGAGGGCTCTCCGTGCTGTTGCGATGCTTTTGTTTAAGGCTGTGTGCTTTGTGCTGAGTGGTAGCGGAGTGAGAAGTTAAGGATATTAGTAGAATTTTTATCGAGCAGCTTGTTATGACGATGTTGTTAGATTTGTGTAACAACTGGCCTTTGCCAGCGGCTTTGTACAAAGATAAAGCGTGATCCCACGGGAACGTATTACCGGGTTAGAAAATAGGGCAATATGAGTAAAAGTGACGTAAAACCAGCAGTTTGTCCAAGCCAGGTAGCAATATCATATGCTCAATAATGCATCGAGAAATGTTTAAAAGAGTCTGTATATTGAAGGGCGTTAGGTGTTGTTGAAATGTTTAAGGCTTTGGTGACTATGATAAGCGGAAACCGAGCGCGAATTAACTGCGAGTCAAAAGAAGGAATTTTGTGCTTGCTAAATAATACCTATTTTATTTTAGTCATATGTTTGTTATATTTGGCTAATCACTTGAATAGGTCTAGGTCTTCATAGCTCGCACTGTAAACAAGAGAATAAGCAAAAATTATACTAGCATAAATGCTCGGCTACTCTTTCCCCCAATAGGACGGAAGGGAACTCCTGCAAAAATAAAAGGAATGTAAATATGCTAAAAAATTCAAATATCCAGTTTAAAATTAAAGTGGTATAAATTGTGAACCTCTTATCCGTAGTTAAGTTTGTCACAAATTATCAAATTGATGGCTTAATACTACTATTTGAAGCTAATGTGATATCACCACATCAGCAGCTTGTAACTTTTCGACAAACTTCTGTAGCCACCCGCTATCGCGACGGCTGTCACTATGACCACACCCATCACACACAGAGAGCTCCTGATAACATACGTACTGAATACGAAATTCGATTTGAAATTAAAATCAACACACTATGGTCTCACCACTGTTTTAACTAATTACAATTTTAATGAAGATATCTTCTGTAACGTCGTCAAAACGAAGCATTGTATAGAAAAGTTTGTCATCATTTTGTGCGGAACCCATTAGTTCCGTGTGATTTTTATCATGGAAAATTAGTAGTGTTCCTCCATAAATATGTACATAGACAAAAGAAAATCGAATATGGCCATATTTTTTATATAAGTAATCAGCCTATAATGTTCCCACAGTTGGGGCTCAAGCCTGTTCCGGGAGTTGGCTGTAAACGACCACGCGGTCCCAGTGTGGGTTGATAGACGTCACATGTCATCGAATTTTTGCTGCAAGGACATGTTGGTTTCCAAACCACGTTTTCCTTTACTGTTTTGAGAGCAGTGATCAAGTAATTTACACAGAGTAAAGCGATACGATATGAAGAAAGCGCATGTCTGGGTTCGAACCTACGGCAAGCCTTCGACCTCGTATGTAGAGGCCATTACAGCTGGGCTGCTTACCTATGAAGATATTCTCTCATTAATGTTTATTTCTTTTTACTCCATTTTTTTTATATTTCACAAAATATTTATCTTACAAACGTGCATTCCCCGTCTTAATATCTGTTTGATATAAAATTATTAATAATAATCATTTATTTCGGACATAATTAAAATCCATAATGAGTTAGTAACAGAAAAGCTTACAACTATGTTAGTAACCTTAGACAAAATAAATTAATCAAAAAAAAGTTTATCTACTTCATAAATTTAGTTCATAAATTTTCCCTCTGGGGTTCATAAATCTTCCCTCCCAAATTATTGGAATAGGTATCTGGTTTATTAGCTTAGTTCTCAAAATATCTGCTGTTCTCTACCATTATTTCTTTATGTGGTTATCAATATATGGAACGGCAGATTTTTGATTAATAAAAGTTTCTCATAATGATAGGTCATTTTTATTTATTGAAGCGTGAAGCGTGAGTATAACTTCTTAGGTACAGACGCCACCAGGTCAAGCTACCCGAAACTGTCATTTTTTCCCAATGAACCTTGAACCTAATGCTCTAGAAATAAAGTCGAAAATCTATCAAAGAAATCTGACAGATTGTAGTAGCTTGATGTGTTGGCGTCTGTACTTAATAAGTGTAATTTCACGCTGACGAAGTCGCGAGCAGAAGCTAGTTAGTAGACACCATATTATACAAAGTGGTATGGACATGGCCGCGCAAACGGTAACCATGAATTCCCCATAACGTGGAAAATCTTCGTGGGTTATCGAATAAAATAATGTCCCATAGCTTTTTTTTTTTAAAACTTACAACCCACGTATCAGTTTGCGCAATCGAAGTCCCTGTGACGCTGTACAAATATTTCATACTAGCTTTTGTCCGTGACTTCGTCCACGTTAGTGTCGGCTATCGTGGACGCAGACGAAATCGCGGAATAAAAATAGGTCTATGTCCTTTCTTGGGGATCAAGCTTAGCTACCCCGAACCAAATTTCATGAAAATCGGTTCAGTGGTTTAGTCGTGAAAGCGTAACAGAAAGACAGTTACTTTCGCATAAGTATTTGTATTTGTTTCGCAAAAGTAGGTATCGATTTTTTATACCTATTAAAAACTGCCCGTTTTTAGGGTTCCGTTGCCAAATGGCAAAAAACGGAACCCTTATAGATTCGTCATGTCTGTCTGTCTGTCTGTCTGTCCGTCCGTATGTCACAGCCACTTTTTTCCGAAACTATAAGAGCTATGCTATTGAAACTTGGTAAGTAGATATATTCTGTAAACCGAATTAAGATTTTCAAACTAAAATAGAAAAAAAACAATAAATTTTGGGGTTCCCCATACATAGAACTGAAACTCAAAAATTTTTTATTCGTCAAACCCGTACGTGTGGGGTATCTATGAATAGGTCTTCAAAAATGATATTGAGGTTTCTAACATAATTTTTTTCTAAACTGAATGGTTTGCGCGAGAGACACTTCCAAAGTGGTAAAATGTGTCCCCCCCCCCCCGTAACTTCTAAAATAAGAGAATGATAAAACTAAAAAAAAATATAATGTACATTACCATGTAAACTACCACCGAAAATTGGTTTGAACGAGATCGAGTAAGTAGTTTTTTTTTAAAACGTCATAAATCGTAAACCGCAATATACCTTACATTCAATCAACTGAAATATAAAAATTAAAAAAAAAACATTTATTTTTAAACCAGGAATACCTATAGGTTTGTACGGAACCCTCGGTGCGCGAGTCCGACTCGCACTTGGCCGGTTTTTTATTATATTTCTGTGTAGCAACACTACTGAATTCCACATAAACTTGCAGTTGCGTTTTGATTATGCCTAGTTTTTTAACTGCAAATGAATGTTTTACGGTGCGGCGGAGTGCTGAACTCGTGGATTTAATATGTTGGTAATAGTGCCATATTTGCGTAATTCTTCACAGTATTAACCTCTAAGTCCCTGAGATACCACATTTCGTATAGACACAATTGTTTTTAATTGTGTCTGTAATTACGGCATTCAATGGGTTAAGCTAAAACTATATTTTGGATATAATATATAGTTTTACCTATAAGCCGCCAGTGTGGCCCGCGAATTAAAATTTTTCTTTTTGCAATGTGGAAGACAAATAATGTGATTAAATAAAATTAGAGGTTGTGGTATTGATCATTTTTATGAGTTTAATTCTGTACCTAAATAAATATTTTTTACGGTCTCAGATCAAATTTTAATCAACCTTGTACTGAAAATTGCTAAATTTTAACTTCGCGGGCTACCTTTTCTTAAAAAAAATATGTCTCGCCGGTCAATCTATGAGGTTGTCGGCTGCTTAACCGGACCTGCCTGGTGGCTACCTTAATAAATTAAGGCCTCCAGCTACGGCAAAAAAACCTTAAAATTAGCGACAACGAATGCACACCCTGTGGGTACCCCCTGTACGTACTTCGGCTTAGGGTATCGGTATCGCTGGTAGAGGGCAGCAAGGGACGGACTGGATCAGAATGATTATTATTTAGAAGCGAATTTAAAGCTACAGGTTCAGCGGTGCTGACTGGCTCGAGCAAGGGTCGGGGCGGACATGGATTGGGGCGTCGTCGCGGCGGGCCTCGGCGGCGAGGACGGAAGAACGGCGGTCTGTGTGGCTTGAGTGTGCTAGTTAGTTTACTACTTTCCTGGAAAAAGGTTTTAACTTCATCGGGAATGGTAAGGGTATGCCTCGGTCGGCGAATAAGCCTCGTCATACGAATGCGGGAGGGAGTTTAAAGGGCGGCTGCCTGCCTGCTGCTCTATCGGTGAAAAAGGGTGGTTCATATAAATCCACCGCGCGGGCCCAGTGCGAGTTGATAGATGTCACGTGTTTTCGAATTTTGGTTCTAGGACATACTGGTTTGCTTATAATGGTTTCCTACACCGTTTTGAGAGCAGTCGTGAAGAAAATATTCCGCCAAAGCCTGCTTAGATATGATTGTTATATTCAACCGAAAGACGTCCACTGTTGGACATAGACCTCCCCCAATTTGGGTGGCTTTGCCATAATCGCCACGCTTGGCAGGCGGGTTGGCGATTGCAGTGTGGTGGTAAAATGCATAGAGAACGCTGCTGCCCATTCTCTAGTAAGCCCCTTAGTCACCTTTTACGACACCCACGGGAAGAAATGGGGTGGTGTTATTCCTTACGTCCGGCACCACACGGTACAAACACCACACGGTTGT
Source organism: Aporophyla lueneburgensis (assembly GCA_932294355.1). Classification (NCBI taxonomy): domain Eukaryota; kingdom Metazoa; phylum Arthropoda; class Insecta; order Lepidoptera; family Noctuidae; genus Aporophyla; species Aporophyla lueneburgensis. The sequence continues at coordinate 2,218,874 of OW028749.1, read as the reverse complement.
GAATATAATATCTACTGACAATTTAAGTTGATACTAAGTTATACAAGTTACCTATTAGTAGTGGTTTAGTAATTCTGCTGACAAACTGTTTTGCAAAGAGCAACAATTCTTTCTTTCTGCTTGTCTTACGTTTTGTATGGTCATAAGAATGTGAACACATGTGAGGTGACGTAATATAGCAGCTATGTAAATAATTACTGTAATAGTCGCAGTAAATGTTTATTGTAATAATGACACGAAGAGCAAGTTCAAAGAATCTAGCAGTTAAAACTATTTTTACTAGAAAGCTTTTTATTAACTTTGAAAATTACAACTATTAGGGGGTTAAGTACTGCCAGGTTCGCGAGACTTGTTCGAAAGAGTTACCGTGGTCCTGGCATATAGGCAACAACAGAGCGGGAGACATTTGATGATTTCCCATAAAAAAAAAACCCCTCTGCCTGGGATGAATGGAGGGCTATGTCGGACTCCTACCGACTAAAACCCCACTGTTCCTTTTAGTACTATGTGTCGGGGACCTGGTAACTTATTTGTACATTCGTTGCACCCCCGACTGAGAGGGGTTAAGTACCGACTAAACTTAACTCCCTGAATAACAATTTCTTCTACTTATAAACTATTTCAATAAACTACCATGTTCCATATAAAACTTCTTTATAGACTTATCCTTGAATTGAGAAATATAATATTATTTAATTGTCCATGAGGAAAACATCAAGGGCAATTTAAATACAGTTCTAAATCTACATTTTGAATAAATCACACAGCTAATAAATAGCTTACATGTAAAACAAACATAGTACCCAAGTATTCAAACACAATCCGAAATATGAAAGTGCTGAAAAACAAAAAAAAAAATCGCCAATCAAATGAAATGATGCATTTTCATGAATAAAACTATATCGCAAAATGTTCCATCCTGGGTTTCATCGGATATAATAAAAACAGGCGTATGAACTTCAATCAAAAATGTTTCATTATTTACAGGTATAAACGTCAGTTTTCAGGCAACTCATGGAAACTGAAAGCGCTCATAGTTCAGCCTGAAACATTTGTAATTACGAAACCTTCAACATTAGGGTTGGCACTTCATTTTAAAATGACGTAACAGAAATGTACTCGGAATTATTATTATTTTCTTGAGTGAAGGCTTGTCAGTGTGTCTACTTCTATATTCTTTAATAATAACGTCAAAGATTCATTAATTCCACTCCAATAACAATAATAAAAAAAGCATTTCTCTTTTCTTTCAAATAATAACGTCCAGGAATTGAATTATACTTACTACCTACCTACCTACCTTATTACTTTTACATCACTCCTAACTGAAAAAAAAGAGTGAAATAAAACTGAAAAAATTTAAACATTTTTACTCGTTGCTCATATTATTAGCCATTTCAACAAGAATTAAACCGCAAGAAGCACGCGTGCACTCTCAATCGCAACTCCGATTAAACTGATGCGTCGCTAGACGTGTGGACAGACGCCGGACGTCCGCGCCGAAACCCTTTGATCTGTGCCACAAAAACCGCCAACAATCGGATTCGAGGCGGAAGCGTCTGCGTGCGTCTGCGGACGTTAAATACCTACAACAGATACACAAATTACCCCCTCTATACGTCTGCGGACGCATTCACAGATGACGTCCGCGGACGCATCTGCAGACGTGTAGAGGAGGCTTTAGACAGACGAGTTTGCGCGACACTGAAACATAGGTTTACAGTTATTCAATGGGATTTTGTTCTGATAGCGTCTGTATCATAAATCTTTCTCTCTCTCTCGGTATCTTAAAATCCTAGCGGTATCTATATCGGGTATCGGTAGCTTTCCTATAGCAATCAGTAAACTCTTGCCACCATATTGTCATTTTAGTGTTATTGTTTTTTCTTTAAAGGATTCTGCTACTAACCTATTGAAGTATTTGCAATTATTTTTAGCTTGAACCATACCATAAAAAATAATGCATATCAAAGACCCATCGTGACAGCCCTTGTGCAACTGGCGGACTGATTGCGAAAGTTCAGTGAAAAATATCGAAGCCTTTTAGCGTGCTTTTTATTTGAATGTTGTTACAAAAGCGAATCCACGAGACTTGTTAGTGACATACTTTGTATTGTGACTATTGTATTGCATTGTAAGTTTGCAATACTGAGAAGTTGAAATATCACGAAACTTTGACACTTATCTGAAGTTTTATAAAGATTGTTCGATTGGCGTAGGGTTGAATGATTACCAAGACTCTGAATCATCATCAGCATCCTATAATATTCCCACTGCTGAGACACAGGCCTCCTCTCGGCAAGAGGGTGTGGGCTATAATCCACTACGCGGGCCCAGTGCGGGTTGGTAGATGTCACATGTCTTCGAATTTTTGGTTCTAAGACATGCCGGTTTCCTCACGATGTTTTCCTTCACCGTTTTGAGAGCAGTGTTGATGAAATAATTTACACAAAGTAAAGCGCCTGCTTGGTTTCGAACTTACGACCTACTACTCGTAATTCGCTGCCGTTACCACTGGGCCACTACTGCTCCACAAGACTGCAGTAATTTTTATTAATCCTACTAAAATTAAAAATGTGAAAGTTTGTGTTTGATTTATGGATGTTTGTTACTCTTTCTCGCAATAAGTTCAGAACGGATTTAGATGAAATTTGGGACTCACATAGTTTATAACCTGAATAAGTTGGAAAAAGTGCCCTAGTGTTAAGTGGGGCACTTTTTATACCGGTATCGGTAGTGCGTTCCCGCTGGATAATTTTCGACCTCCACGCGGGTGAAGTCGCTGGCGTAAGCTAGACAATAATGATTGTATAGAGTTAGGTAGTTTGTTTTCAATAAAAACTTTTTTACAAAAAAAAAGAAAAAACAACCGACTTCCTTAAAAACACAACAAAATGAAAAATAACTTTAATTTAATTTAATTTTTTAATTTTTAGTAATGGTATTTACCCCGCACTTATTCCAAACAAACAATGCATATTTATGCGATAGCAGAAATCACTGTTGATTTGCTGCTATTTTTAAATAGTTCTGGTGTCTGTCTCAGGAACTCATCATCAGATGTATATGAAATTTATATGGGACCATTTCGGAATAAACCCCTTTCGAACAAAAAATGCAATGCAAGAATTTTGCAAATCTGTTTATATATGACGGAGTTATGGCCGAACATACATAAAAAAATATATATATATATAAACAACCGAATTGATAACCTCCTCCTTTTTGAAGTCGGTTAAAAATCGGATTTATTGATTAATCATGACAAATCACAATTATTTCGTGTCGGTACAAATAATTTTGAAACGCAATGATATTGCTCCATGCGGTGCCGGACGTAAAAAATAGCACCAACCCATTTCTTCCCGTGGGTGTCGGAAGAGACTTACTAGACAATGGGCAACAGCGTTCTCTATACATTTTAACACCATATTGCGATCGCCAACCCACCTGTCAAGCGTGGCGATTATGGAAAACCCCCACGCAGGCCTATGACCAGCAGTGGGCGTCTTACGGCTGAGATGATGATGATGATGTACTACTTAACTCCCTCACTGCCATTCATACTTGAACACTGCTCACTTGACTGCCTCGTTGGACGAGTGGTTGTAAGCGCTACAGCCGAGCATGAGGTCCTGGGATAGATTCCCAGGTCGGGTAAAATGAAACTGTGTTTAATAACTGGAATTTCTCAGCAAATTCGTACAAATGCTTCGTAATGTTAAGAAACAATTGCAGTAACTACGAGTATGGATATAACAGATATCTATTAAAAAGGCATTTAAAAAATATATTTTGTCTAATTTATTGTTTTTAATTTCTGTAATTGGGTGTCAACCGTTTTAATTAAGAAAATAAACTAAAATTATTTTTGGATGCAACCAAATAAAAAATGTTGTTATTGAGTTATAATAGGTACCTAATATTTTGCCAGACAAAATTATGTCTTCTTGATAAAAATAGTCATCGCACAACAAAACGTTTCATGTCATACGAAATCATGATATTCAACACCTGTTGTGAGCCAATCCTCGCACGCAACGTCAAGAATGTCAAACACGGTCATGGAACGCAACCTACGCGTTGCCAGCTCGCACATTCGACCATGACGACACACAGACTCAGCGCTTACGCACTACACACGCGGCGACGTTTATATCACTCACACATAAGAATACAGTATATTGAGTTCCTTTTCTTTCTTGTACACACACAGGCACAGATTTGTCGGATAGGGTAAATGACGTCGTGCGGCCGCGTCGCTCGCGTTGGATGTGCGAGCTGGCAACTGCGCGAGGTTATTTTTAGTTCACCGTCTGTCGTGTTGATCGCATCACGTATTTCGTTGTTGTTTAAAGTTTTGCATTCATTTAATTTCGATTTTGAACTAATAAATAACATTCAAGTAATGATTTGACTTAATTTCTGTGCAGTTATGACAAGGTGAAATGTGTTAATATTGGAAACGAACGAGAAAATAAGTGACAGTTCGCGGTAGTATTTTGTTTCGTTGCAAACTGACAGACAAGTTATAAGGGCATTGAAGTTTAAACATAAGACTATTTCGTTGGAATTTGTGCCTTACTGGTACGGAATAAAACTTGAAACGTGGATTTAATGACTTGTGATGGAAGTCGTTTGTGAATTGGACGTGAAAAGACAAATGAATTTTATAGAAAGGTTGATTAAAGAGGTGGAGAATTCTCCTTTACTATGGAACAAATATGACAACGAGTATAATAACCGAACTGCAATGGACCATGAATGGGAACGAATATCCACAATATTGAATAAAGATAGTAAGTCACATACATTTAAGGTTGATATTTGAGTACATGGTAATTGTTTGCTAAGTACCTGAGTTTGGTCACCTGTCATTCACTAGAAATATAAAAGGATTTAAACTAGGGGTGCGCAGTTGCTTTAATTTTTAGTTAAAAAAGAAACATTTTTATTCTTTTTTATCGTGTTACGAGTCTTTTCATGTGGTCTTTTTGTCAAAAAGTAATACAGTCAGTTATTTTATTAATACCTAGATATCTACAAGAGGAGTGGACTGCCATTGATAAGCAGGTGTCAGGAAATCATACGGTCTCTGTTGAAAACAAAGGTTATAATTAGTGTGTTGTTGGTACTCACCAAACATATGTATTTTAAATAACCATAAGGTACCTATTTTACTTTATAAAACAATCGGACCGGATCGGACAGGGTTTTTGGAATATATTGTTAATAAGATATTATTGTAGCTGGTCAGCGTTTCTGATAATGCAGATGACGTCACACGAGTGCGCCTGCGCTGCGCCATTATTTTACTTTAGGTCATTCGTTCGTTCATTCGTTCGCGCTATTAGTGACATAGGTAGCTTTTGTTCATTTATAACTTATGTCTAGTAGTTACTAGCGATCCAGTTTTTTTTTTGTATTGTTTAGATATTTTATACTTAGTACCTACCTGTGGGTTATACTGAATTTTTTCTATTGCACCACACTGTGAACGCACGTGCTAGGGTTATTGTGGACCCCCTCGGGAACAGGAAAGAAAGAGAGAGGAAGAGGATTGTTACACACAATTTTAAAAAATCCAGTTTTAGCTGACCTCGCATTTTATAGGCTTTTCATATCATCTCTCTGAGATGTCAGCTTATACTGGAAATGTATAGCTTGACCTGTGGCCGTACTAGGTCGATACCACGTTGGTAGGTATATTATTCAACAATATAATAAGGAATAAGATGTCCTGATTATTATTTAAACATTTTTCATAATATATAATGGAAAATATAGTACCTAACCTAACTGGTGATTTTCTTCAGAAGAGCCAGGGGCATAGCACTAGTAACCGGCGTGGGTGTATGACCAGATGTATGAACTTAAACGAGGCAAAAGGAGTAGGTATGTAAGGTGGCGTTCTGTAGTTTCTGCCTACCCCCATGGGAATAAGGCGTGATTTTATGTATGTATAATGGAAAATAATAATAATATATACTTATATACAGTATATCAAATAAGATACCTAAGTACTGACATATAAACAGTGTTTATGCAGATTTAATTAATGTAGCTGAATAATTAGCCAAATTCTGCACTGACGTAAAAATATCGTAGCGGGATTTTATCGCGCAATCGATTTTCAACTGTCGATGTTGAACCGAGCATTGAGAATACAACAGAATGTATGTCAGCACAGCGAAAAAACACACTGTTCGATTTTGAACTCTAGGCGCTAAGCAGTTGCTTGAAGGTTCAGTACGCGTAAATATCCCTTTGTGATATTATTACTGGCTAAGTGTTCAGTGTACCAATCCTATTCGGGTGCAGTGATGCTTGTTTTTTTTTACACATAATGGTTCAATTTATTATAACAAGATTTTATAGGAATGAAAAGAGTATGCTTAGATAGTTTGGTCATGTTGAGAGAATGAATGAAGGACGGCTTAAAAAATGTATTTAAAAAGCAGATGTCAGTGGAAACGACGGGAAGGGGGGAAAACAATAGTGACCTTATTGGTGCTGTTTTTCGGAAAGGTCAGGTGCGTAGTACTTGCAACCGGCGTGTGTATGAGCAATTGTATGAACATAAACGAGGCCAAAGGAGTATTTAAGGAAGGAGGAAGTAGTTTCTGCCTACCCCCATGGGCAATAGGCGTGAGATGTATGTACGCATGTTTATAGGAATACTAAATAGGTCAGTGTAAGCTCAAAACACTGGTAAACTATTGACCTTGTCACTGACCAACGTGCGCGATAACTTAGCTTTGTAATTTTAACCTTTATGAGTAAAGCCTTACGGTTCTCTTTTGATTCATTGTACCTATTATAATCACAGAAACGCTACTGGTTATCTTATTATATTTTTGGGGTTGAATGAATTAGTTATTTAAACAAAAAGAAAATATATTCGCGTTTTGAATTGTCGGTAAAAAACAAGAAAACGACAAAAAGTTATGATAAAAAGTTTTAATAAATCCTTACCGTACTGTTCTGCAGATTTTAGTTATAAATTCAACCAAAAAGGTATCTTTTACCTTTACGTGTCGTACTGTTAGAGGCGCACACGAGGTTCGCGGAATCCAGGCTCGGGATTGAAATACCTGCATAAGCGATATTGCTCCTAGATCTCCTGATTGCGGCAGCCACACGCTATACTATCCCGCATTAATAGGATTCGCCGATCGAAGCATACCCTAGGCAATCCTGACGATGCTCCAAGCCTTCATCAGGAGAGTAGCAGGCTCAACAGCACGCTCAAAATATATCAACACAAACCGCCGTACTTCCGTCCACACCACCATATGCCGCCGGCCCTTGCTCGACCCAGCCCGTGCTGCTGAGTACCTAAATAATAATCGTTTCGAACCAGCCAGTATCTTGATGCCCTCATCCGACTGAGGTCCGTGCCCCACAAGCCTAGCTTTAGCATGTAGTCGCTTAGTATTAAGTTTTTAAGCCCTGGCTGGAGACCTTAATTTATTGTGGCAGCCATAGGCAAGTCCGGTTAAGCAGTCTACTAGTTTGACCTGAAAAATGTTATTCCCAAAAAATGAAGGTTTTTCTTATCTGTAGACAGGCAATTTGTGGGTAGTAATACCTGTTCCATTCTGAAAATGAAACAGATGGTATTCTTGTATTTTTATTATGTTTATACATTGTTGTTGTTTTTATCACGCTTTTATTAGCTTCACCTGTATGTTTGTTTGTAACTGACTCCTTTGGATTTGATTTTGACCCACTTCAAACTTTCATACTCAATACTCAATTCTCATAAAGTGCCATTACCTTTTTTTTCGATTCGAAATCATCAAATGACTTCTCCCGCTCTGGGCGGAGCGGGAGGGCGTGTCAGACTTTTACTGACTAAAACCCACCCATGTTCCATCAGTTGCCCATGTGCCGGGGCCACGGTATCTCTTTCGAACAATTACGCGACCCCGGCAGGAAGTGCCATTATCTCAATATTTAATCTTATCGAAAACTGCGCTGACATACGTCACAAAATTCAAAACACCCTAAAAAATTTAAAATAAATAATTGTTTGAAAAAAAAGCGATTGGTGCTTTTTGACGTATATTAATTGATATCATGCACACCACGCTTTTTTTCCAATTATTTTTTACTTTAAAGTTTATTTTTCTATGAAAGCTTGTTTTTTAGATTTTTTAACTATATATTTTTAAACCAGTGATATAGTACTCTGTCAGACTGTGTGATATAATTTATTAACTTTTAACTTTGTTATATGCTTATTGTTACAGAAGACTACGTGAAACAAAAATGGCGGAACTTACGAGACCAATTTCAAAGGGAAATTAAAAAGGTAAAGGTTCCTTACGATAACCCAACGAAGCCCTACATCAAATACTACCGAGGCAAATGGTTATACTTCGAGCAGATGCTTTTCTTAAGAGACAGCTCAGCTAAAAGAAGCAACACGTGCTATTCCCCCTCAGAAGACATCGAAATACTTGACGATGATGTTATTAAAGAAGAACTAATAGTATACGAAGATACAGAAGACATGTTCGGAGACCAAACACATATGTACGATAATGAATCAGATAATTACGTAAATGAACCTTCTGCCACATCTGTTATGATTGAAGACAATGAAAATATGAACTGTCATCTTTTAATTCAGCCTAAAATCGAAATAATTGATGAGTCAGAAAATAAAGGAATTAAAAGACACGCTACTGAAACTGAATCAAAGCCAATTACTTCTCCTAAAGTTAAAAAGCTTTCAGTAGCTGACGCCTCCTCAAATACTGAAGACTATGAAGAAATAGACGATGACCTACATTTCGTCAAGAGTCTAGTGCCATATCTAAGAAAATTAAGCCCAATTAGAAAATTATTAGTTAGGAATGAGATACAAAGCTTGTTGATTAGGGAAAGCCTTTGTAAGGATTGTAAGTTTGGAAAAAAATCGTCTCATCATTCTTCGTAGCATATTATTGATTCTAGTGCTAATAAAATAAAAGTAATTATTTTTAAGGTATTTTCGTATGATTATCACCTGTATTAATCAAATCAATCAAATCAAATCATTTATTTGTTTGCAAACATGGGTAATACAATACATAGGTGTTTAAGTTTATGAGTCCTCCATGTCCTACCGTCACATGGGCATGCAAATCACATTTTATTTATTACTATTGAATTTACACAAACAAACATTAAGAGAAATAAAATAATCCATGATATAAATTAATGTCAAATTGGTAAAAATGTCACAATAAAACGAAAAATGTCAAATGTCAATAAAGTTACAATAAAAAAATAAAAATAAATACAAAAAATGTCAACGGTCATCAAGGATACAGTAATATAAATAATAAAAAACAATGTAAATAGGTATAATATCATGTCAATCAGTCAGTGATGCATCATTAAGATAGTCGTCAATTGAGTAATAACTTATCAATTAATAATTTGTTTAGTGCCCTTTTAAATTTGAAAACAGTCATAGTTTTAATAATATTAGGTATGTACTTTATTATAGATGCGAGGGGCTATGCCAAAAAAACTTTTTTCCATTAGTGCTGTTTTACATTTAACTTGACACAACTGATTTATATATTGGAGTCCGTATTGGATTCCTTCTGACTGCCGACAATTTTTTTAAATAGATCTGGATTACTTTTCACAAATAAAGCTGTTTCTAAAATGTATAAAGATGGAAATGTTAGTATTTGCAAGGATTTAAATAACTGTTTGATTAAATGTCTGATTAAATAACTGTTTTGATTTAACGATTAAGTTTGATATACCGGATGCCATTTTTTACCGTCTCGACCTTCATATGGTGTGTTGTGTAACTAGAATAGAACGCAGGAAGGCCTTCAGATTCATCGTAGGTGACCTTCGATCAATAATAGCACTAGATAAAGGATCAGGAACAAAAATAAGGCGCTCAAGTGGCCACGTTTGCACACACTTTCACATTTATATTTCTTACTACGAAATATAGAAAAACGTTTCATAATAATAACAAATTCAGTTTATTATAATCCTTAACACTCAAACATAAAGCATAATTACGATTGCCAAATATTCATATTTAAGTCCTTTTGTCATTGGAGAAAGGTAAAGAGCAATAAATTTAAAATATCTCTTAAAAATCAAAAGTTATTTTTATATAAGTACAAAAAAGCAATGTGTTGACATTTCGTGCTTACTCTATTTTGGAACTAGACGTAGTTCTTGGTATTACATTTCAATGCTCAGAACACAGTACGTATTGAAAGACGTAGAGTTGCGGAATATAATTTTTGAAGCGCTCAGGGAATCTAGTACATTTTTGATCGAAGTAGGTGACTAAAGGAGCGCGGGACGCGGGCGGACGGGGATGCGTGTGCGGCTCGTGTGCCTGCGAAAGATCAATGAGGCCGCCTATCGGCCGGCTTCAAAGGGTATGACCGCGCTACGAAATCATTGATACATGCCGCACATTGCGGCAGGGTGCGTATGATTTGAGTTTCGGTAGATTTTAATTGTTTTTTTTTCCAAATTTCTGTTTTTGTTGTTCTAGTATGAAAATGTTTCTTTAAATGTGTAGTATTTATTGCTAGATCAATTTCATTACATGTTATTCAAAAACAAAAATAATAAAAATTATGCCAAAGGCTTCTACTCCGTTCACTTACTACACCCATTTTTTTTTTCAAGACGTTAAAAAGTGTCACCCGGTATATTATCCTCAACCTTATTTTAAACTAGATGCTGCCGGCGAGTTAATTTACAATCCAGGGAGAAAATAATTCTGTGTCCATCTCTTGCTCACGGTCTTCCCACCATGTGCCAAATGTCATTCAAATCAGCATCCTAACTGCGTAATAAACTATCAATCAGATTAATGAATCATTTTGAATGATATTGCTAATCCATTGCTTTATATCATCGTAAACTCTGTCTAGTCTACAATGAAAACAACGCAATGAATTTTGTACAACTGTCAAAATAAATCCAGTGCTACTGTTAGTTTCTTACGCAATTACCACGCCGGATAGCTTTTTTTACGTAGCAAATAAACAAATTCACTTTTTATATTAGCAAGAAACTTAGGATAACATAAGAACTCATAGTTTTAATTAACTATGTATGCGTTTCTTTAAAGTACAGTCACAACAAAAATATATGCGTCACTTTATTGACTCAGCATTTTTTGTTTATTGCGTTGTAATGTTAATGCTGCAAAATGACATTCTTTGATTTTCCTCCCGCTTTATCCTGAACAGGAACCCCCCAAAGCACCCATGCCCGGTGAGACCTGCGTTAGGCGGAAGGTCGCCGGACGCTCTATCCACTGCTCAAAGATGGGACTTACCGCCACAATTGTGGCATGCCCAGCCCTGGGTTGCGACAGTCGTACCCGCCATGTCGCCATGAGATCACAACACCGGAGCTCTGTCCGCCGTGCCGCGATTTGTCGCGGCAGCGGAGTTTCGCCCCGGCGTTTCGCCTCCTCGCGTCACTCCCACATACGTGCGAGGACAACAAGGGTCATCTTGGTCTAGTAAAGTAAAATGAGATTGTACACGATTCACCACCCTATCGCCGACCCGCCTGCCAAGCGCGTCAATTATGGAAAACCCCCCAAGGCCTATGTCCAGGAGTGGACGTCTTTCGGCTGAAAGATGATGATGATGATGATTCACTATTCATAGATAGATCTTGCCAAAACCAGAGAAGAAGAAACTCCCGTCTCTCTCCCACGTTATTTGTTTAATGTGGGCCTTAAAACAAAACAACAACACGAAAGTAAGTATTTCAGGCAAGTATTAACAACCGAATTACCCCACTATTCTCTGAAAGAACGTTGGAAGTCACTTGATCATAAAACCAGTCTTAATTAGGTAAAGTCCGGGAATGCCCGTTAATCAAGTCTCATAGTCCTTGGTAATGTTGTACAGTAAAATTTTATGTTCAGTACGTTCTCTATTAAAACTTGGCATTTATAGCAGAGCCTTACCTGAAACCTAATGAGATAATCAATCAGGATGATAAAACAATAGATTAAATTATTTAAAGCGTGAGTAATGGACAGGAGTTAAATGATTTATGTACGCATTTAATAAACTATTTATGGTTTGTAAAATTGGTAATGGTTTAAGCTGAAAACTTAACAGATTGTTTAATTTACGGTAATGAGGGAAATATTAATCCAATTAGTAAATGATCTGTTATATATAATAAATTGGTTGCTAATCATAAAATATTCACGTTGTTTCAATTCATATAGGAAAATATAATACATATTACACAAATCCATACTACGTCATTCATCATTTCAGCCGAAACAGCTCCACCGCTGGACATACGAGTAGGTCTCCTCCAATTTAGTGGCAGGCGTGTTGGCGATTGCAGTATTGTGGTAAAACTGCATAGAGAACGCTGTTAACCATTCTCTAGCAAGTCCCTTAGTTTCCTCTTACGAGTCTTATGGCAAGAAATGGGACACATGGGTATCTTACTATAGACATAAAAATTTATAAAACTGAAGTGTTTCTTTGAAAGCATAAACTGTATTTTTAACCGTGATTAAAAGAGAGTAAAATGTCCGTCTATTTTGTTCTGGCTAATCTCCGAAATGACTGGACCGGTTTTGACGGGTCTTTCACTGGCAGATAGCTGATGTAATAAGGAATAACAAAGACTTTGTCTTGTCTTGGATTCCGTAGTTTAATTTCCATCATCCATTAGGGCGAAGCCGCGGGCACAACTAATAAATTATAGTATTAGAACCAATAAAAGCTGTGTATAAAATCAATTGCCTACAGTTTCTGTTAGAGGAACTGTCACTGCCACATAATGGCCACAGTGACAGCTGTCATGGAACTGATGACAGTGGAGTTTGCATTACGTTATCAAAAAAAAAAAAAGTGAACTTTAAAGAAGACAGAAATATCAAAATGTTATTCAGTTTCAATTTAATTTATTTTTTAAGAAGTTTCCTATATCGGCGGCATTGACCTCTCGCGTCCGGCCCTGGTGCGAGCCATGGTACGGAGCGAGAGGGCATGGAAAGCCGTCACCTCCTTCTGCGAAGCAGTAATGCTCGCGAAGGAGGAGGCGGGGCACGTGAGGGAGTGGCAGTCTCTGCGCCCTCACGTCTCCAGCCGCCGCAGGAGGAGGTCCCCCGGGCGTCGGGAGTCGATATCAGACTCCCGGCCACCGTAGGCGCGAGCTTGCGGGCGGCGAGCAATGGGTAGCTCGCCGCCCGGTAAGGACCAGGCTCGGGTCGACGGCGCGTACTGTTCTACTCGCGCCTCAAAGAGATTTTAGCAATACTGAAGGGGTCTGCTATGGGACCGATGCCTGCCAGGGTCGCGAGATTCGTTCGTAAAGTTACCGTAGCTCAGGTATATGGGTAACTGAAGGAACACGGGTGGGTTTTAGTTTGTAAAAGTCTGACATGCCCACCATATAAGTTATCTCATGCCTTTAACTGCATTTGCTTTGAATTTTATTTGCTGTCATGTATTTAGTGGCTAGATTAAAGCTATAAAGTCGATTGATGCAATAATCATTCATATTGGCCCACGCGTTGGGTTTAGAGTGCCACAAGGAAACATACAAACATACATACATGTTGATAAACAAATAACCTTATTCTACTTCGCGCAGTCAGGTTAAAACTGCTCTATAGGTAAAGAAACATACCAATTTACTTTCATGAATAAACGTTTCATTCACCAGTTAGTTGCAGACGCTATGCGATGATCACCGTTTATCTGGGTAACTGTGGCTTTACCGCTTATTTTTTCATTAATCGACAGCTAACTAAACAAACCAGCCAGTACCCACAGGCTCCTCTTAAAGAAACACCAATTCGTAAAACAAATAATAAAAAATTAAAACACAAATAAAACTCCTACGCAAACGACATAATTTTCGGACTTTCTCCACAACAGTATTAGTCAAACTGCCGACGTTAAAGATAAAATAAAATGTGTTATAAACACAGGAATTCGTTATGTTGCACATAAATTAGATTGACGGCTGTCCGTCAAGTTTCGTGATAAATGGGGCGTTAGCGTATGTGATAAAAATTAAGAGATTAAAATACTTGCTGTGCATGGTAAATGGATTGTGGGTTAGCACGGTGTGTGGTAAGTATCTTGGTACCGAATCATAGAAGCCAGTGTCAGACAGCACCTGTCTGGCATTAATGCTGAAATGAACCTTTTTGGAGTAGCCGTAAGGTACACACTGTTTTTGTATTTTCAATTTCATTTTACTTATACTTGTTATTGTATTTTGTTTTCATGAAGTGTTTCCAAACAAACGTTATTCTTTCATTGTTTGTTTAAAATAGGAATTAAAGGATGGAAGGAAGGATTTAAAGGATGGTCCGATAGATTATGGACATTGGCTACTACCAAATGTGCGTTTCTGGCTAGCTAAACCACTCAGCGAACTAAACTTATATAGGTCACACTGATGCCGAATTCATTAGTACATTTCTTGCAGATCCGACAGCCAATGACACCAAAAGGTTCTAAAATGTTTTCATCTGAAGCCAGACCTGACTTGAACATGGTGACGGTTGTAGCTGCTGGTTGTGGTTAGTGGAAGACTCGTCGTTATGGCAATGTTTAGGTGAGCTTATGTATAGTAGTGGCTATTTTTAGCTGAAATGTAAATAAGCATAATTATTGCATTAGTGCAAAGTTAATTGGCTGAATTGTAGATTAAGTGAAACATATTATTTTTGTACTAGCTTTTGCCAGCGGCTTTGCCCGCGTAGAGGTTGGAAAATAACCCACGTGAACGTACTACCGGGATAAAAAGTAGCCTATGTGTTAATCCAGGTTAATTTTTTTTAGCTCGTTAGCGTATTTTCATCCGACTTGCTTCAAATTTATCGTCACTGTTCGGCTCCTATGTGTCTTAGCATTATGTTATATAGCCTATAACCTGCCCAAGAGTATGGACTACAATCGTACCAAGTTTGGTTAAAATCCTTTCAGTAGTTTTTGACCCATGCGTGCGTCAGACAGACAGACAGAAAAAAAATATACTGATTGGATTTTTGGCATCAGTATCGATCATCATTCATCCTCCAATATTAATTTTGAATATATTTTCAATGTACAAAATTGACCTCTCTACAGTTTTATTATAAGTATAGATTAAAATATAAGGCATGAATTAGTACACAAGCTAAAATAAAGACAAAACATTGACAAAATTAAAACCTTTAACAATAATCCTGCAATTAACAAAGCCTTATAACAAACTCCAAAGATAAATACCGATACTGATCCTTTTCATCTAACTGAACCGCTTCCAACGAACGCAACAATGGCGGCCCGCATAGCGCTGTTTGCACGGCATTAGCCCGGTTCCATGTTGACATACTTATAGATTCACTGATTGTCGCGACAGGTTAGTCTAACTATGCTTAACGAGGTAGTTTCGGGACGATATTCTGTGGCTTTTGTTTTCTTTTAGCTGGAACTTCTGTCGAAAGAGCTGGCTGGAATAGGGTCCTTTTCGGTTGAAAAATTGCTTGCGTTTTATATTTACTCTGCCGCGGAAACTGAGTCGATCAGATGGTAAAACGGTTGTACGATGTTTACCGTGGTCGACGGTTTTATAAAGTACAAGTTTGAAATAAGCAGTACCCAAATTGAAACACACTATTAATCTGCATCATTTTGAAGGATATTGCTTCATATGTTCAAAAAAATTGTCTGCTCATCAACGTGATTAATGCAATGAATGTTGTTGCACTCTCAAAATTAAAGCCAATGCCACTGTTTGTGTGTTAACCAATTACCACGCAGCTGATAAATAAAAACAAGATAAGTTATCTACAAGGGGTAGTAGAAATAACTAATAGCCTAAAAAAGTATCTCAAGACGAGTAGCTGTCCTTTTATGTTTGTATTTATTTGTACAGTAAGCCATTTCATTTATAATAGTGTGCACAATGTGCCCTGCCCACTTTCTCTTAAGTTTGGCAATTCTTTAGGCTATGGCTTCATTCCTGATCAAGTAGGCAAACTCCAAGCGTAGCACCAAGTACCTATAGGTACATTTAATAATCAAATACATCTGTCACAGTCATTTGAAATACCAATTCCCTTCCGCCAAATGCTTCCGCGAACAAAGCCACGCTTTAACATCAGTAAAGAATAAAATCGTATAAATTACGTCAGAAGCTCGGCCATTCGTAGAAATACTTTATCTATTTATCATTACCGTGACCTATAGAAATTTTGAGAAAGACTAATGTCCAAACATTCTGGAGGGCTTATTCTGGTAGATAGCGTTACGGAATTAAATTATTATTATATGGAAATTGTTCAGTCGTGGATGTGATTGGTAAAGGAGAAGACAAAGTGGCTTAAATGGAAGAGAACTCCTAATTTTAAGCTGTTACTGGTAATGTAACCTTCAACTGCTACTCGTCATGCTCTTGGTCTAATCTCACAATAACTTTTACCAGCGGTTTCGACCTGCGTGGGTAACGGAATTTATCCCAATGCAATGTACAACTGGGATAAAAATAAAATCCTATCAGTTAATCCAAGTTCTAAACTATCTGTGTACCTAATTTCAACCAAATTTGTTTAGCCGTGATTGACTAACAAACATTCCAACATACAAACTTCCACATTTGTTATATTACTAGGATTTATTTAGGTGTTAGTGCAACATACTATATTTTTATGTCCTAGTTCCTCTCAATCTTGGAACTTGTTAATCACACAGTCCATGCATAGTTTCTTTCATCTACAACATTTTTCTCATTCCTCTTATAATTCTCCTCATTGCTACTATCATTAATTCATTATAAATAAGGATCTTAATCATATTCTAATTCCAAAGGACATTTACATTGATCTTGATACAGAATTTAAAATATTTATTAGGTACAGATTGATGATAATTATAAGACAAAATAAATAATATTAAAACAATTATAATTAAGAATCCGAATTTTGATATAGATCGAGATTTTCTACGAAAACGACTATAAATCGACGAAACATTAAAAGAACTCCCATCGATTTCAATAAAACAGGAATCGATTAAGGACCGAATCCGATTATAAAAATCTAAATATCCAGAATACACCAGTACGAACCGCCTCGAACCGGTTCAGTAAAGTTTCGATTACTCAAATACCGAGACTTTTGTTATGGAATCGCTTGTTATTTCATTGTACTGTTCTATCGTAATGGCTTATAGGACATATGTCTTATATTTTATTGTTAAGACCTTCGGGACCTTTGAACTCGGAAATGGTACCCACCTATTTGATCCGGTTCAATTCGAACGGAAACCGTAAATAATAAATTGTTCAAATGACGTTGGTTCTTTTGTTTCGTATTAAAAGTAATTTTGGTTTCTTTTCCGCAATTGTTGTGCCAAACGACGACACGTTGTAGTTCTAAAAGGAAAGGCTGTGTTTATGTAATCAAATCCTGAGTTATACAAAAAAATATTATTGATAATTTAATAGGTTAAACTCGTTTTTCCAGTGCCTCAGAAATGTTCACGCACGGTAATCCAAACCGATGGATTTTATACCATTAAACCAAAAATTACAAGGTATGGGGTTCAAATCATGTACTTACTGAATCCATGGCAATTGAATGCTCGTTGATCTCTCTATCATATTTAAATTGTGTGCAAAAAAAAAATATTTTATTGTCGTTCTGTAACTAGTACATATAAAGTTGTAGAAAAAGTATTTGATCATTTGACTTTTTTTTAGTAAACCCTATGTTATATTTAAAAGGTTTGGTTTCCCCTAAGAGCGAGATTGTAAGTTATTTGGGGAATCCTCTAAACTTATGATTTTATTCCCACCCTTTCCCGAAGAAAGGTAATTTAAATTGCAGTTTTTTGTCAAGTGTTGCTACAGTACCAGATTTAGTCGATTCAGCCAACGTTGAATACGTTGGGCTTATTTACGGCCATAAAAAAATATAACACATTTTTAAAGTTTACGGAGAACGCGCGTGCGTTTTTACTAAGGCGTTCGGTATCGGGAATCATTCGGCTCAGTATGTGAAACAAATATGCAAACTTTCACATTTTTAATATAAAGCAAGATTTAAACATTTATAGGACGGCTCATACAAAGTGGCCAGTAAACTGGACAGTCAGTACCTATGACCTTGAAGTGGACGGTCACTTCATCACTCTTCACTGTTCAGTTTACTGGCCACTTTGTATGAGCCGTCCTATAAAGGGTTAAAGTTGGAATTAAAGAAAGTATGGGTTTTACCTTGTTTGAAAATCTTTATAACCTTTCCAACCTTAAAATTTAGTACAGGATATTAAAATATATTGTCTCGTGTGGTGCCGGACGTAAAGAATAGCATCACCCCATTTCTTCCCGTGGGTGTCGTAGAAGGGCAGCAGCATTCTCTATTCATTCTACCACCATACTGCGATCGCCAACCCGCCTGCCAAGCGTGGCGATTATGGCAAATCCCTCCAAATTGGGGGAGGCCTATGTCCAGCAGTGGACGTCTTACTGCTAAAATGGTGATGATGATGATGATGATTAAAATATAACTTACCCAAAACAAAAAAAAAATACGTCCAAAAATGTCTTCTAAATAGTTGCGGACTAAATAAAGCACCTTTGCACCTGAACCATTCCGTAGGAGTCTTGCTCCTCGAGCGCTTTGAGCCCTCCCGATGTTTTCCAAAGTCCGCTTTAAGAGTTAGAAACTTCAATATCCACCTGTCTTCAGTAAGAAGCGGTTGTTTCAGGAAAACTGTTTGGTAGTAAAGTATTCATTCAAATTCTCTTTATTTTGCTATGGAACGTTGATCTATTTTTTTTTGTAGTCTTATATGATACGTAGACTATGTTATGTAACAATGACATAAAAAACCCTCTGTTGATCAAAAACCTTCTTTCATTCAAGCAAAAAGTATGCAAAGTGATGGGCTAATCATTTAAAATCTTAACCTAATCACCACCATCACAACTCCTCACACACACACCCACACACCCACACACACTGCACACTGAGACATGCTTAGCATGACATCCTGTTTGTTTCTGATAAAGTGTAGTTATTAAATTGTAAATCCGTAATTGGCTGTAATATTAGTTTATTTATCCTAAGTGAAATTGTTAAAGAGCTGTGGATTTTGTGATTAAATAAATAAAATAAAAAATAAAATAAAGGAGAACGGGCGTTCTAGCCTAAGAACCAATAACAACATGCGGTATATCATTGGAAAGGTTTTTTTATGTACTTCAACTATTGTTATTACGGGAAGTTCCAAATCGCTGTGTGGAAAAAGTTATTGCACAATAAAGCCAGACTTAAGTAAAACAATTTTTTTTTGCATTTTATAAATGTATGTATATGTATATAACCGTAAGACGTCGTCCTTATATAAAGCGTTCATACGTCACTTTTTGTTCGATAAACCGGAACACGTGGTCTTGCCGACAGAGGGCGCTTTCCGGTTTTCCGAACAAAAACGCGACATTCGCGTAACCATCACTTTATATTAGAACGACGCGCGATGCCTTACTTTTGTCTGTACCACTGGTTTCTTATGCTTTTCCTTATCGCGACCGATGAGACAGCCACTGAGAACGAGTAGCAAGAGGTGTTTGCGGATGAGAGGGGTAAGTGAGCCAGTTATCAGACGCGCGCGCGCATGTTCGTTAGTCATTATTTTGATTTGAGGGTAGCAAATACCTCTCAACGGGGCACCGGTGTGGGCGCCCTCATTGAGGCTGCTGCCCAGCGCGCCGTTTGAGTGTGGCCCAGAGGGTCAGGGTCATTCGGCTTATCCGGGAATATCGCACGGTCTCGTGCGAGGCGGCGAGCCTCCTTGCCAGAGTGCCGCCATGGGATCTGGAGGCAAAGGTCCTCGCGCACATATGGGGGTGGCGCGAGGAGGCGAAACGCCGGGGCGAAACTCCGCTGCCACGACAAACCGCGACACGGCGAACGGCTCCGGTGCGATCTCATGGCGACATGGCGGGTACGATTGACGCAACCCAGTGCTGGGCACGCCACAATAGCGGCGGTAAGTCCCCTCTTTGAGGAGTAGATAGAGAGGCGCCACGGCGTCCTCACCTTCCGCCTGACGTAGGTTCGCACCGGGCATGGGTGCTTTGGTGGGTTCCTGTTTAAGATAAAGCGGGAGGCAACGCCCGGGTGTTTCCATTGCGAGCATCGTCTGGAGGATATGGTGGAGCATACGGTGGAGGTGTGCTCTGCCTGGGCGGAGCACCGGCGTGTCCTCGTGGAGGCGATCGGCGGCGACGATCTCTCACGTCCGGCCCTGGTGTGAGCCATGGTACGGAGCAAGAGGGCATGGGAAGCCATCACCTCCTTCTGCGAAGCAGTAATGCTCGCGAAGGAGGAGGCGGGGCAGTCTCTGCACCCTCACGTCCATAACCGTCGCAGGAGGAGGCGCCCCGGGCGTCGGGAGTCAAGAGCGGACTCCCGGCCACCGTAGGCGCGAGCTTGCGGGCGATGAGCAATGGGTAGCTCGCCGCCCGGTAAGGACCAGGCTCGGGTCGACGGCTCGTAGTGTTCCATGCGCGGCTCAAAGAGATGTCAGCAGCATTGAAGGGGTCTGCTAGGACCGATGCCTGCCAGGGTCGCAAGATTGTTCGAAAGAGGTACCGTGACCCTGGCACATGGGCAACTGAAGGAACACGGGTGGGTTTTAGTCAGTAAAAGTCTGACACGCCCTCCCGCTCCACCCAGAGCGGGAGAGCTCAATTGATGATTTCCCATCCAAAAAAAAGGGTAGCAAATACGTTTTACTATTACCATTTACATTCGTCATAAGTATCATTCGACTACGACATTTAGCTTTGTTTATCGGATTTGTTATATATTATACCACTGGCTTTGTTTATCGCAATCAGAACGAAGCTTTTAAAAACGGCCTGCTTTAGTCATGGATGAACACCACAACAATTGTGTTATGTGTCAGCGTGGGCTACATTACAGAAGGCGTCACATTTTGACTGAAAAAAATCCATAAGATCAACCTGAGCTTGTAGATTATTTACGGGAACATGCACTATTGGAGGTTTGTTTATTTGTTTATTACAGTGAATATATTATACTAGGGTTATATTGTGTTCGCTTATCTTGTGGTAATACATAAATAGCAACAAAGACTTATACTGGTAGGTGCTCTTATTTTGAAGCTATACCTACTAAGAGGAAATGTTAGTTAATGCGAGGAGTTGGATTAGTTAATTATTTTTTTCTATTTATAATCCTACAATAAACAACTTCTAAAAAGATAGTTAAACTAATTCATTCACTCACTAAGAGGATTATATAAGATACTGATTGTTTTCTTTCCAGGTTATATTCAACAATATACGCGTTTTGTGTGTTGTTTTATTATTCTCCGAAATTAAATGTGTGGGATAATCATAGTACGTAGGTACTTCCAGTTTAAGCATATCAGCGCCTGTAGCATGAGATGAGTGAGAGCGAGATACAACCTTGGCCAAAAGCACTAGGCACTCCTATAAAACACGTGCAACTAATAGAGTATAACAAAAACTGAGCTATCTGTTAAACGCGATGTATTCATATGTTAATTAAAGAATAGGTAAGATATTTTGAGGAGCCATAAAACACCTGGTCCACAATTAGCGAGAAATGGCATTTCTGTGAATAAAGTCTAGCTTTATTTCGCCATAACTTCATTCACACAGCGATTTGGGACTTCCCGCTATAACAATAGTTGAAGTACATAAAAAAACCTTTCCAATGATATATCGCATGTTGTTATTGGTTTCTAGGCTGGCTTCTATACATTTTTGCCCGTCCTCCTTTGAAATCTAAATTTTGATTTAAATGAACGTGTACAAAATTTAATAGCCGATTGACATTTTAAACTAAAAATAATGGAATTCAAGTTTTATTATTTCATTGTAGTTGTAAATTTGACCTTGTATTGACTTCACCACCCATGAACCCAATTTGTTGTTCCGTGTGGTGCTAGACGTAAGGAATAGTACCATCCCTTTTCTTCCCGTGGGTGTCGTAAACACGACTATAGGAGTTACTGGAGAATAGGCAGCAGCGTTCTCTATGCATTTTTGCACGATACTGCTATCGCAAACCCGCCTGCCAAGCTTAGCGATTATGGCAATCCCCCCAGACAGTCGCATTTCTGTTTCGCGTTGACACCTGTGACACAATGACGTAGTGAGTTCATTTGATTGTCATTAAAACGCAAATATCTGGATTACCGAGCTTTCCTGGGTATTTTTTGGTAAATTTTGTTTAAAGTAATAAGTTTATGTTCAAGTTGATTATTGATAAAATTGGTCACTCAAAACACGAATAAAACGACATTTTATACAAATGAATCCTAGCGATAGCGATAATCGATTTATCGCCCTCGAAACCCGCTGTATACTAAATTTCATGAAAATCGTTGGAGCCGTTTCCGAGATTCAGATTATATATATATATATATACAAGAATTGCTCGTTTAAAGATATAAGATTTAATAGTATGTGCTCAGTCTTCTTAGTACATATAAGGACACTTTCGGGTGACTAGGTACAGCATAAGCATAAAACCTCGCGGGCTGTAATCTACCACGTGGGGTCAGTACGGATTGGAAGTTGTCACATGTCTCCAAATTTTTGGTTCAAGGACTTGTCGGTTTCCTTACGATGTTTTCTTTTACCGTTTTGAGAGCAGTGGTGATAAAATTATGTTTTACATAAAATAAAAATTGCATGCCTGGGTTTGAGCCCACGACCTAAAACTCGTAAGTCGGAGGTCATATCCCTGGGCTACCACTGCTCTCGCTCTGACTAGGTCCGATGCGAACAAATCTCGCTATTTAAATCTTTGGGCAGGGTTTGGTGTATAGTCCAATACTGAGGTAAATGACACATTTTTATGATAGTGGGTTTAATATGACGGAACTATTATACATATGATTTCTCAAGAATCCAAAGCTTCAGTCAATTTTCCATTTAAGTGTCTACTGGGCTTTTTGTCGAAAGTTCTAAATCAATTTCATATAGGTAGTTTTAGCCGTTTACTCACCAATATTTTTTATATCCTAGTTCTTAAGAATATTACTGTATTAGGCTATACTTATTAATTGTTTTATTATCAATACAAAGCTGGAATGGTGCTATGCACCATCCCAGCTTTGTATTGATAACAATTTATTTTATTGAATCTAAATAAACGTTATATTAATTACCAGGTAAACTGGTTGAGGACTACATTAGCCGGACTTTCAATAAAACTTCATCAACCAGTTACAAAGGATTCCTCCCCACAACATTAAAAATCTGACACCAAAATATTGCACTGATTCACACCATACATTGCTTGCAAACAATGGCACTTACGCAATGATCTCATACATTGCGCACCACCCACTGACACGATCGGTACACTCGTCCCATAAATATTCATTGGACACCGACTGTTGTGACATAAACGTCGGAGCCTTCGCGGGGTTTTTAATTCAATTTCGACGGCATTGTTTTGATTGGTACGGTCGGAAAAAAAGATTTGTTTTTTCTTTTGTAATAAAATGTAATGTAATTTATTTTGTATTTCAGTTATAACATAATAACGTTAGTACTAGTAAAAAGCTCCCCACTTTAATGATTAATTAAGCAAAATTCATCATCGTCATTTTCCTAACTTTTTCCACTGAATGCAGCCGAGTACCATTATTTTATGCAGCGACTGCCTGTCAGACCTCCACAACCCAGTTACTGGGAAATACAGTCAGATATTAGGCTTCTGACGACTGGTTACGGCAGTCAAAGATCCATGAATTACAGCCGGGACCAACAGCTTAAGTTGCTTTCCGAGACACGGAAATACAAGTGTACCAAATTTAAACTGATTAATTCAGTAGATTCGGAGAATATTGGCTGTGACAAATGGACAGACATACATACGAGTGTTTATAAGCGTTCTGTTTTTTCATTCAAACGTATGAAACTCTAAAAGGCAAATGTAGACAGTTACACAATATATAAATATAGCATACCTTCCTACTTATTTTCTTTTCCTTCACTTCCTTGTTTCCTTCATGCTTTCGTTCGTTTTTGATGTTCCATTTTGAAATTATTTTGCAGACGCTCCTAACAAGCATCATGTTTGCTCCGAATATAATTTCTTGGAACAATTGAATGTGACAGAATTGAAACCAGTCGTTATCTTGTCAAACAATAACACGACACGGAAAACCGTGTTCAATTATGTTAAATAGATATGGAACTATTTGGCAAAACGAACTTGTTGCGGATGATTCCTGTTTTGACATCGTTCTGTTGAAGATTTTGGAGAGTTGGGTTAATGTTTCACTGGTTAGATTTGGCATGGGAAAGGAGTGTTTGGAAGGACTTGGGGGCCCTTGCCCAGCAGAATAAAAAGACTAGAAGAAGTTAAAAATCACCTAGTTAAAGTTTTGGGCCTAATGAATTTGAAATACTGTCGTACCAGCGACTCCAAGAGGAAGAACGCCTCAGTAAATATGCTGTCTTGCCAAATGGATGTGTTGCTGTGACGTTTTATAATAACTAGCTTTTGCCCGCTGCTTCGCCCGCATGGATATTGGAAATTATCACACAGGAACATGCTACCGGGACAAAACTACCTTTCTTCTATCTCCTTACCAAATTTCAATTAAATCCGTTTAGTGGTTTAGGCGTGAAAATGTAACTGAGTGACTTTCTTATTTATGATATTAGGACGGATAATTAAATATAAGACACTCCTGCCATTTTATAAGATTCCAGTAAACATAAAATGAAATACCGACCAAAGGAATAAAAATTGAATGAAACGAACCGTCGCGACGCTCCGGTGAGCCGGCTCTATTTCTCCATGCTCACTTCATCAATCCACTTCGTTACCTTCAAGGACACTCATTGACCTGTTAATAATATAAATGGAATCAAATGGAACAAACAAATACCTTCGGTATTTAACAAATCGATAGGGGATCGATTCCTTTGAGGTTTGATTGTAAGGTGCTGCTGATAAGGTTGCTTTTTGTGTAACAGATATAATGCTTTACCTAGCAGTAATGCTCACAGGCTTGTTTTGAATACCAATTTACTTATCTGACAAAAGCTACCTAGAAATTGTGCAAAAACCTAAAACTGTGAGAGTCTTTTAACCTGTTATGAAATGTTTCCATGATCGTGTTTAGTTTGTTCGAAAATACTGGGTCACAGGTGTCCTCGTATTTTGAGAGGGAGAAGGCCGTAATCCACTACACGGGCCAATTAAAATTGATGGTTCGTATACGTCATTTGTCTCCGATTATTTAGTTCTATGACTTGTTTTTTTTTTTTTAGTTTGAGAGCAGTGGTGATGATCTCCATTTTGAGAGCAGTGGTGATGGAATAAATTACAGAAATTAACGCGTCTGTTTGTCTCGAGTGCATCCGGACGTTAAGAATGGCCCTATCCCATTACATCCCCTGGGTGTCGACGTCTATGTCCGGCAGGTCAAGTCCGTCTATGTCTTTTGGCTGAAATGATGATAATGAACACGTCTGCCTAGGTTTGAACCCACGAATTACAGCTCGTAAGTCAGGGCTATTACTGCTGGGACACCACTCTATTCTAGTTCTTTCGTTTGATAAGATTCGAAAAATTGTTTATGAATCACCTATTATAAAATTAATATTTAAAAGTCTAAACAAATTACTCATCACTTCGAAACCGTAAAACATCAACCTAAACAAAAAGTCACTCACTTAAAATAACAGTGAACAACAAGTTCTATCACAGAGAACGTACAACAAACCGAACTACCCAGTTAGCGCCAAACTTATATCCGAGCCACCCAGCCAAAGCTTATTTGATTCAATGAACGAAATAAAAGGCAAAAAGGTCAACAATAAGAGCTGAGACTTGAAAACTTGCATCCGCAGTTACTTTTGAAACTATACGCCACTTCCTAGGACTTGCACACGGGGTCTAGACACAGCTAAACTTTGGGAGCAAACAAACCGGGAGTTAACCACGAGTTCGCAAAACAACTGACTAACCAAGTCTAAGACTCGGTTAGTTAACATGGCCATTTGGCTGCTACCTGAAGTCACTTAGCGTCTTGTGTTGTAGAGGCTTAATTATGTTGACACATTGTATTAGCTGTCATACTTAATTGAATACCTATGTTGCCATTCCTTGGTCGACATTATACATTTCCAGAACAATAATCAATTGAGATGTCCTATCGCCAAAATGACGAACTGCCGATATAAATATTTATCCCCTAATAAACGCATTCAGAGGTTTGTGGATAAGTATTAACAGCCGCACTGGGCGATTAATCAGATTAAGCTATGCTTGCCATCCGTGGATGGCTGACTATTTTAATGTACCAAGGACCCCTCCGTGTTTTATATAAGGCTGTATGTTGTCTGGAAGTGAATTTAAGAAATTTTTGTTGAGTAAGTAGATGACTGGAATGTGCATACCAATTGTTGATTAGTCCGATACTGGAAATGCTAAATCTATGATGATATCATAGTTTGCAATTTCTAATGATTCGATCAAAAATCAAATGATGGTGGCCCGATGGTACTTGCCTCGACTTACTAGTTGTAGGTAGCGCAAGTAAGAAGTTAGGCAAGCTTTACTTTGTGTATTTAATTTCATCGCGTTCTAGAACCAACAATTCAAAAACATGAGACATCTACCAACCCACACTGGGCTGGTGGTAGATTACAGCCCACTCTTAGAGATGAGGCCTGTGCCCCAGTAGTAGGAACATTTTAGGCTGCTTCTGTGTATTTCTGAGAGCTAAGCCCACATTATTGTGGAAGCCATTGGCATTCGTATTCATGGGTACGCATTACTACCTCCAAAAAACGACCTATCGTGAAATTCATCACCGCCACATATACTCGTTTGTTACCAACCAAGTAATCAGGTAACATTAACGAATTCCACTACATATTGATGGTAAGTCCCGATACCGACAGAACCTTTCTAAAAATCCCATCAGCCGACAATTACATTGAAGTTCCCGAAAGCATTTTTCGAAAATATTTTCCATTATCATTAATCAGTTCACGAGTTGAAAACGACGTTACCTCACTAATTTATCTATGTCACGATTTTCAGGAGGGACAAACAAAGTTATTGACACCGTGACTTCCGTCGGATGATTGATTACAACCAACTTTGTCGGTATTTATTTGACGTTTTGATCGGTGTTTTCATGCAAAATTACAATTTGCGTAAACTTGTTTCGAATGTTGGTCGTGGTTTCGAAACGTAACGTAATTCTCTAAGTTCTTAATTGACTTGGTGTATCGATCATTACGTGTTTTTTTTTGGTATTGTGAGTTGATGATAGCAATGTTATTGAGTACGTTTAAACGACCTTGAGCTATGTGAAAGCCTAGGGGTAAGCCTAAGCTAAAGAGAAAAGAAATCTGGACATTTGTTATGTTACATCAATTAAAGTCTATTTTTTCTGAAGAATCAGGCATGAAGTACACCTAGATTTCGTCAGTTAAATATACTCACTCATATCCAGATTTCAGATGTCTAAACCACGTTTTTAATTTTCTTTTACCAAACCAATTTTTTTAGGATTGCTAATAATTTGATTTTTTTTTTTTGCATAATGATTCTAACATGAATCCGTTATCTTGAAAAACCACGTTCTATACAAAGAATTACCATTGTAATTAAGGTTTATTGACTGTACCACTTACTAACTATCCGACAGATAATCGCATACTCTTGTCATTAAATCAGAAACTCATCGTTCCTTTACTCTTCAGTGAATCAAAAGCCATCTCCACTCAAGTCCGCCATGATTGTCTCCCAAAACTTCAGGCTGTCCCATCAAGATGAAATACGAGCATCCACTTCAAATCCACTTTGTTTAAAGATAAGGATTTTTGGAAATTAAATCCTGAACACTTATCCTGATTGTACAACTTCCTTATACAAAATTGTGGCAGGAATTTATGAGCATACAAGTGTAGGGGATTTTTCCGTTGACGAGGGTTCCGGGAGATCTAATTGAACGTAGTACCTATATTTTTGGAGGTAGGATACAACTTTGTACCAACGAATGGTTGTGACATTAATAAGAGATGGTCTGCCAACAATGAGGAATCCTGAGGGATGGCGCAGGATCCGGGATGACGGTGCTAAATGATGCTTGTTGTCTCATATGGAGCTTTATTTTATGAAAAATTTAAAGGGATTCGTCTCACAGAATTGTGATTTCAAATCATTTAGCGGCAGAAACATTGTAAATTATTTTGAGAACTTGTGTTACCCTACTAAAGAACGCATAGTATGCAATTGTTGATATTATTCGTTTGGGAACATTCGAAAACATAAAACAGAATAGTAAAACATTTTACAAATTCCAATTACGATGAAAACCATAATACTAATTACAAGCCACAAAAATGAGGTTGATTTTTTAACAAATTAATCATCCTAATAAAGTATTAATGAACATTAAATTGAATCCCACTTCATTATGGAACTCATTATTGTGCAATAATTAGTTTGGACTTTTTAAATAATAAAATCAAAGGCTTTTTTAACGGTTCGATTCAATCGGTATTTATTGGGCGAGTTGAGTAGATGTCTAAGTAATAAGTGATAGCGTGTGTGCACAAGTATGTGAGAAAACTGGATTGAATTTACTGTAAAATAAATAGGTAAATTACACTTTAGAAAGTATGTCTTTTCACTTCGCTTTTGTCGCTTATGGTTCTTGATAGTCAGTACCAACACTATTTGTAAATGTGGTTTCGTAAAACAACCATCCTTTACGGGCTAAGTTGTACTTCAAAATGAAAGCGAAGTCATGTTAAACTCATTGAATTAACTTGTAATAGATTTCGGACTCAGGTTTTCATCATCATCAGCCTATAATGTTCCCACTGCTGGGACACAGGTCTCCTCTCGGTGAGAGGGAGTGGGCCATAATCTATCACGCGGGCCCAGTGCGGATTGGTGGAAGTCACATGTCTTTGTATTTTTTATTTTAGGTTATGTCACTTTCCTCACAATATTTTCATTCATCTTTTTGAGAGCAGTGGTGATAATATAATTTAAGCAAAGTAAAGTGCCTGCACAGGTTCAAACCTACGAAATAGAACTCGTCAGTTGCGGCCGATGCCAATGAGTCACCACTGCTCATGTAGGTGGAAGCAAAGAAAACATGTTCAGATGTGGATTCCCACAAACAATGGGGCAGTTAATATCGTGTCCAGCATGTCCTGTTTTTTGCATGCTACTGGAGTGGTTACCTATCATAAGTTCGAAAAATATTGGACCGAATTTCATTTCTCCTAAAACTTTTCAACTATTATCGTTTCGTTTTTTTTTTACTTCATCGAAGTCACGTCTGCCACTGTATCAGTTGACCTATTATCAATTTTACTTTTTTCGTTACTCCGACGTTTCATTTGGTCGATAAACTCTTTACCGAAGTTACACTTAGCCGAAATAACATTTGTTCGAAGTATTATGTTTCCAGACATTCATTATACCTATGTTAAGATTAACCTACTCTTTGGTTTAATTCATTATTTATTTAATTTTAATGGCACTTAATAAAACAGTTTATTATGAACAAAAGTGTTTTTAAAGGATCCCATTAAGAAGCATGCATACAATGCTGCTTGCTACAAGCATGCAACATGCAACCATGCATGCAGCGTGCAAGCAGGCATGCAGCAGGCAAGCAGGCAAGCAGCAAGCAAGCATGCAGCATGTAAGCAAGCACGCAGCGTGCAAACAAGCATGCAACATGCAAGCAGGCATGCAACATGCAGCAAGCATTGTTTCTGTCACGGCTCCGGCGCTGCGGGGTTTGGGCGGCCCCACGCGAGCTTATCGTCGCAGATGGTTTTAATGCTCACAGCCGTAGCCTCAGCTGCGGCGGCGAGCCTTCAGACCACCTGCTCCTCAGCTCGCGGGCCGCCCTACCCTTCCGCGCCTGCGCGGGCTTAAATTACACTCTAGGGGTAGGGCAGACAAGACTACGTAAAGTCGGTTTTACAGCGATTCGTTTTTCACTAAATTTTGTAGCACAATATATTGACTTTTTATGACACTACATATATTTAATTTAATATTGAAAACGCTACCAAGTAACGGGCTATATATTTGTGACCAAATAATATTCCCTAAAATTTTGTTTCACTGTGGTGAAAATATGGCAAACAAATCATTTGGCAAATGAAAAAAGTTCAAAAGAGGCTTCGGCCAATAGCAAAAAGTTATTTCGTAAATCGGCGAAACATAATTCGGTAAAATAATACCTATGACACATGATACTTCGATGATTTAAAAATATGTCAAATGATGCGTATTGCAAAAAAGACGTCGGCCAATAGTTTTCGGTAAAATGAAATTCGAACAAAAATAATTCGGAAAAGTAATCGGTTCCCTACTGGAGTTGAAGGACGCTACTGAAAGTGTAAAGTTCATAGCCAAATTCCGGCCGTATATAGTTTTCGGTCAACACGATAAACAGATCTGTACTGTTTTGTGAACCATCGTGAGCGTACACATCCTTGAACACAAATGTCATACTGATATTGTTGAGCAAAGTTGTCTTGATTTCCAAACTGATTTTTTTGCATTGAAATTAAGGCTCTTCGCACACGAGTCGTAAGCGTAGTCGTATCGTAAGTGTATCGTTACGACGAAACGTGTATAAGACCTGCAGTGTTCTACAAACGAATCGTCGAGTAGATGAATCGTTTTGTTTTAATTTGTTTTGTAAGATCCCAGTTGAAATCATAGCGTCAACGGTACCAGTAATATATAATATTACATTACTTACCAGTACAGTTTATTTTTGACGATATTTTTCTCCAAGCTTTATCCATTACATCTTTCCTTGAATATTTACTTTATGAATGCTTATATAGATAAGGGAACGCTTCAACCAGTTTCACGAATTCAATCACTTTTTTAATCATTATGGAAATTAAATTATTTTATGTTATTTATTTATTTGGCTTCTCGACAATGAGTACACTGTTATTTTATAATTTTGACATTGCAATCTTAACTCTAAATCATAAGATGTGAAAAAGAGATATTTTTTAAAGAAATTTATGAACAGTTAATTTTTACACTTGCCTTTTTACGCCAGTACGCTACGACTATCATAATGACAATAAACATCTCCTACGATTCGTTGTAGTACCGTTTTATGTGCGGACTTGTTTGAACATGTACGCGCTCGTATTGCTCTCGTGCTACGCACGTATTACGATACGATTCGTGTGCAAAGAGCCTAAGTTTTCTTATCCGCTCCCGCTCCTTCCATCACAGAAGCCACATCTAATTCCATCACGCACAGTAGCAATTTGAACGGTTTTTTTTCGTGCGTGCTGCCCAAGTAATTGTTAGTATTAATTCGCCTCCCCACACCGCACGCGATCCAAATATTGTTATAGGCACTTAAATTTATTCCCCATCACAACATCAGCTGGTTTAATGGTACTTAGGGGCGGGGCAGATGCTGGGGAAGATTTAGCATTCATGCGAAAGGAAATAAAGGTTTTATAGGAATGAGAGAGAAAGAACGAAGTTATCATTCAGCAATGAATACTTGAATTCAGTGGGTTACTTTGAATAGTTAGTGAGAAACGGTGAGAAGAAGAATTAATACTTTATTTAATAGTAGTTGGTCCATTATTAATAGCGAAAATTACTGTTATGATTAAGAAATTAAATGGAATAATATATTTAACTGTAACTAACCTGGAGATTAGGTCTGGATATGGTGGGCTAGTGATGCTTACGATATCCATACTACAGTGTACCTGTTTCAAATTGTTTTAAGGTTTTTAGTATCTACGACGAACTAGAAGCCTACGGGAAAGATCGGTCCTTATGGGCTTTTGCCCTGCAGTGGGACAATACAGGCTGATATTAATCATAATAAGTATCTACATTTTAGTTTAGTTCTCCAATTCACACAGTACAGTCACGGTTACAACCTAATTCTAACTACTATAACTAATCCTCCAACAACCAAACTAAATATAAAGCTCAATAGAATACCGAATGAGTGTAAACGGCTCAGCCGTAGCTCATAAACGTGTTTATACGTAAAAGGGTCGCCCAAGGTCAGGTTAGGTCTCTGGTTAGGTTAGTCCTAAGTAGTGATGGTACACCGGACGCTAAAATAGGATATGAGCTGGAACTTTATGAGCGAATCGGCACAGTCGTTGAGTTTTGTGGCTTAAGTGAACGCATTTGTGAAATTGGAGAGGTTTTCGGGTTTTTTGGTAAAAAGGTATGTAGTGTTATCTTCTAAATCTGCCATTAACAGTTCGTAAAAATCTACTTATAAGAATTGCTGTTATTCTAAAATTACTGCTGGGTATTTTTTGTAAGATGTATTGATGAATGGTCAGATTGATATTAAAGAAATTGCCGGGGGAGAATGGAAAGAGAAAACATGTAGAGCCGACCTCAAATAATATGAGACAAGCTCAGGAAGATAATGAAGGAATGTTGAATGTGAAAGTGGTAACTGTAGTCAATGATCTGTTTGCATTGGAAGCAAGCAAGCAGCGCAGCAAATAGAAAAAGCGAACTTAATCAGTAAACTGGTGATGATGAAGATTCTTTGACCCAAAAAGTAACGAATAGAAACAAACCATAACCTCATAATAATAAAAGAGGGAAAAAAATATTACACAAAGCTTGCGTGTTCTACACAATATATATTTTTATTTCTAGCCAAGTTTATTGGGTGTACAATTATACGCACCGTTTTATCTTTGCATGCCACATGTCAGAGTTGGATTTGTTACCCATGTAGCCATCCATCAAGGCTTTGGGTTTATGAATAACTGTCTTATGAAGTTCAATTTGTGTGTGTCTAGACTGTTGAGTCTAATTTAAGTTAGGTTGATAATAATAGTGCTTACATTTTGTTGAAAATTGTTGTTGTCAAGGTTATTTCGAAAGTGGTAGGGAACAGTTACTTCGTCTTTAAGAAATCAATGGTGGAAAAAGTTTTAACCGCTGTTAGAATTTTATATTATATTGTCATTATTACAACAGTAGTGTACAGTGTAAGCCAGAATATTAACGTTATCATGGCAACCCGGCCACCCATCAGAAGGCACTCGCGTAAGCTCTAGTAAGATCTTAAGGTAATTTGACTGCCCCGTTGGCCTCGTGGTCGCAAGCGCGACTGCTCAGCATGGAGTCGTGGTCAATTCCCAGGTAGGAATTTCTTAGTAACAGCCCGGAGTTTGGAAGTTAGTGGTGTGATACCCCGTGCTGGAAAGCACGTTAAGGCGTTGGTCCGATGTCTGACCTCTCTCCTGTCGTGTTGGATTGCCGTCCCATCGGACTATGAGAGTTAGAGCCACTGTATCTGCGCACAAACTTGTACTCTATCATATCTGCCACTTCGATGAATAGTCTCCGTTGAGGTTGGCTGCCATGGTAGAAATACAGTCTGGAGTACTATATAAAGTAATCGGGAGTTAGTAACGTGAGCTACAACCGCCATTTAACTGACAGAAGAGAAATGCAGGTGCTTAGAATCACACAGATCACAAAAAATACAATTTAACAGAACTTTTGAGTTAGTGCGCTAGCAGGTTGGTAGCTTACTTAAGTGAACCCCGATTACAATGAGAACTTCTTCTAAATGATAACGATTACATACTGCCGCTATAGGTGTGATAGAAAGAGCAATAATTTCTCAGTAGCGGCTCGGAGTCTTTATTTGTATCCTGATATAGAGATAATCGCCGGGGCACATGTGGGGGTATAACATAACTTAGAAAAAGTATCGGTGTATGTACTGAATAACTCTGTACAGCCTTTTTAGGAACGTGGAAGAGATTATATGTTATGTGATATTTAGAACAGAATGTTCTTACGTCCAAAATTGGTATCGATTTAACGATAATAATTATTAACAGTCACAGTTATAGGGCAGATAGGATAGATCTGTCTTCAAAATAACGGTCTAAACTACAAATTATTCTCGGAATTGTAACCAATTCATGACAATATAGTAGACCCAACTAACCCAAACATATTCCCACAAACTACAGCAACGAAAGACAAAAACCCCATACACATCATCCATCGACATTTATCATCGTGAAACAACCCAACCCCGGTGGTTACAACGGTCATTCAACCTTTACCACTGTTTGATCTACAGTTATGAATATCACGATCATTCGCACAACAAATGTATCCATTGCTTGCCGCCAACCAACAAAAGGAGATAACACCCATACAAATGCAGCAGTGAATTTTAGTCAAGGTTTTTAATTGAAACTGATGTTGTTTTGTTTTTTTTTGTGTTTGGTCTAACACGGGTAGTACAATTTAGAAACGAATAAATGTAAATAGTAGGCACCGCTAACTGTTGTTGATGCATTTTGATTGGGTTTTGTGTTTATACAGGTTTGCATGTTTTCCATATACTGCATACGGCGATGGTCCTTTTATTTTTTAGATAAAAATATTTTTAACTTACAAAAAACACCATAAAGTAAAAAATAACTTATTTTGGAAGTTGGTCATTTTATGTTTTTGTTTTTTCCACCGTCTTCCGAAATAAGTGAATTTTCCCTTTGTTTTCTTTTTGAAGTTGTTTGTTTTTTGTTGTGAAAAAGCTTAAATTTTCACGTTTTAGTTGTGATAACTACCCCACACAAATTCGTATACTACTACTTGCTATGTAAGTAACAGTGGCAGGACCTGAATACAACATCTTCAATATACATCAAGTAGAAAAAAATACGTATTATTGTAGCTAACTCAAAAACTATCGAAGCAAAGTTAGTCAAATTCATATGGGACCAACCTTTTTTTTTTCTGGATGGGAAATCACCAAATGACTTCTCCCGCTCAGACTTTTACTGACTAAAACCCACCCGTGTTCCATCAGTTGCCCGTGTGCCGGGGTCACGGTATCTCGCTTGAACAATCTCGCGACCCCGGCAGGCATGGGACCACCCCTGAGGTATACATCACAAAAATATATTTTGAAATAAATTCACAATTACCGGAGATATTGTGTAACATAATTATATGCAAAAAGAAGTCGTTTAAAAGGTCTAATACTAAAAAGTGCGTCCTCTCACATAGAAAAGTTTTTATATAAAACAGCGTTTTAAAATGTGCGTGTGTGTGTGTGTGTGTGTGGCTTTAGCAGATCTGTGAAAGTTCTGATTACTGATAATGTTTCCGAATAAAATCATAGGTTGAGTGTTTTGCTTTACGAGCCAATCGAATAATAATAATATCTTAGGACAACCAACACATCATTATCTGATCCCAAACTATGCAGAGCCTTTACTATGGTTACCAGACAACTGATAAATATACTTATATATTTCTAAATACATATTATAGATAAATTACACCCAGACACAGAACAAATGATTGTGCTCATCACACAAAGATTTGTCCAGGGTGGGAATCGAACCCACGACCTCAGTCATAGCAGTCAGAGTCACTAACCTCTAGACTAACAGGCCAGTCAAATCCCACAATTAGCATAATTTATGAGTCCTGCTAAAACACAATACCACAACAATGTATATCACAGTTTAAACCCTTTCACCGCTGTTTGTCTAAACTCAGATAGTATCATTATTAGATAACACTAACACTAATATTTGCATCCCCCGACCACAATAACCCTGCAACTGCAGCGCTATCTAAAATCTCCAATACGATCTAAATGGTTCATGATTCATGTATCAGTGTGATTCTAAAATATCATTCATTCCATTAAAATGGAAGGCATTTATCGAATCTCTAATAATTCCCATTTTACGCTCTTTAAAATATTATTCAACATGGTAATATTATAGTTGCGCTTTTTTTGGGAACTTCAAATTATACTTATTTTGGGGTCCTAAAATACTAAATAGCCGTACCTTACTGCGACCAACGCCGCATAGGAGAGACCCATGCCCAGCGGTGGACTGTGATAGGCTGAATTGATTGATTCACTGCGACCAACTTGGATGTCGCGCGGTTGGTCGCAGTTCTAACCTAATCCATTTGGCTGGGGTTAACAAATAAGCTAGGGGATCTACCTATAGCTAAGTTATTGCAACCAACTGTAAAAAGGAACCTGAAACTTGAAATAACAAGATGTACACTTTTTAATAACTGAGCCAGTTATTTATAAAGTGTACATCAGTTAAATATTCCCAATTTTAAATTCAATTAAGTATGGAATTTTGGAACAGAATTAATCAAGGAACAGATTGTATATCAAAACTCCCGTATATGTACTCGTATCATTATGTATTATGAAATTCGTAATTTTATGAACTCATGCGAGGCAACCTTGAATTAGTAAGTGCCTCTTAAATAATATCTCCCGGAATACTTTTACGTTTCTGGTTGAAAAAAATATGGCGTATGAGAGTTAAGTTTATGGTCTTTACTTTGTACCATACTCATCTTAAAGATTTTGTAGCTATGTGAATTTGTTTTGCTAGAACAGGCGTTCTTAAAACTAAATGAATTTATTTGTTTCTTGATGTATGCTTGGCTTTGAACGTAACTGACTACATACCCACATACTTCACAAGGTAAGTTCAGGATGTGTTTGTCATTGACTGCACAGAGTGTGCACCGGACGTATAGTCGAACTCGTATCTGTCTTATCGCTTTTGACAGAAAAACGTATAGAAATATAACTTCACGTAGGTTGAAACTACAAATAGCACTCCACGCTTTTTTACATGAAAATTATTTCATTCATACTTTATCCTCAATTTGTTTTTTTTTTTCTTAATTTAATATCTAAATTTTAGTTTGGTTTTCAATTTAAACTTGTTGTTTAAACTATTTTTATTTATACTAGAATTAGCGTTTTGCACTCTAATTACGTAATACAATCTGAATCATTTGGGAAGATATTCCTAATCCATTGTTCCTTATGTTCCAACATAAATCTTTGCTCAACCACGTAAATAATGCAATGAATGCATTCATGTCAAACTGAAAGTAATTCTACTGTAAGTGTGTTTTTTTTTAAATATCTTAGGACAACCAACACAACGTTATCTGATGCCAAACTAGGCAGAGCCTGTACTATGGCAAACAGACAACTGATAAATATTTCTAAATACATACATATTGTAGATAAATTACAGCCAGACACAGAACAAATGATTGTGCTTATCACACAAAGTTTTATCCTGAGTGGGAATCGAACCCACGACCTCAGTCTCAGTCTAAGACTGAAGCCAGTGGCGTAATTGACAGGCCTACGAGGCATGCCTTTTAAGTTTTGTCGTTTGAAGAAAAAAACACAACTAGAACCTTTTAGTACCTTTTATTGTTTTTCAAAGTATTCACCACGTAACTTAATACACTTTTCTATTCGCTCAAACCAGTTATTATAACATTTATTCAACTCTGAAGTGGGGGTGTTCAAAATGGCTGACTTGAAAGCGTCGACTGCTTCTTCACCGGAGTGGAACCTTTGACCACGAAGACTTTTCTTAATTTTAGGAAATGTAAAGAAATCGTTAGGGCTTAGGTCAGGACTGTATGGAGGATGTTTTGGTGGTTTTAGTAGTACTTGTTGACAGTCCTACACTGTTCTCGCATACCTATTAACAATTTGAAAACATTGTAAAAGGCAATTATTTTTAAAAGAGTAACCGTGGAGTTTCTTGCCGGCTCTTCTCCATAGGAATCAACAATTTGGAACCGTGCACCTAGCTTCTAACGTTTCATAAGTGCCCTTGCAGGCTTATGTGAAATAAAAATATTTTGATTTGATTTGATTTGATTTGATGGTCAAGAATTCCTACTTTTTCCTGCTTCAAATACTCAATCGTTTGACGAGCGCTATGTGAGGTTGCGTTGTCGTGGTTCAGGATGATGCGTCGCTTTGAGTTAGATTTTCGAAGTTCGGCGATGACTTGTGGTAAACAAACTGTGATATACCACTCTGCGTTAACCGTTCTACGATTTTCAAGTGCAATAGTCGCAACATGACCGGTTTTTCCAACGAACGTGGCCACCATCTTCTTTGAAGTGTTTCGAGAACGAACAACTTTAGTCGGCTTTGGCTCGTCTTGAAAGACCCAGATTGTAGGTTGTTGTTTGGAATCAGGATCGTAGGTATAGATCCAAGATTCGTCACCACTGATGATGTCGTAGACGTGATTTGACTCTCCTTGGTTGAACCTTTGCAGAATTTTCTTACACCATCTGACGCGGGCCGCCTTGTGATCGTCGGAAAGCAAATGCGGTATTCAACGGCAAACTAGCTTTCTCACACCGAGCGCTTCATGCAAGATCTCCTGAATGGTTGTCCCTGAGATGCCTAATAGAGCTTCTATCTCCCGATACGTCATATGACGATCTTCGAGAATTAGTTGTCTCACAGCAATGATGTTATCTTCAGTGAAGGCGGATTTTGGGCGTCCTTCGCGAGATTTGTCATTAACACTAGTATGTCCACGCTGGAATTCTTAAAACCAGCGTTCGACAGTCCGCAGACATGGGGCTTCATCATTGAACACAGATGTCAGCTCTTCAAAACACTGAAGCCGTGTCAGGCCTCTTCTAAAGTTATAGAAAATAATTGCACGAACATTTTCCTTAGAAAGATTCATTTTCGTACGTAACCTGACAGATTCCAATCGACTAAACAATAGCATTAATCCTAATACTATCAACTGTTTTGAGACTCAACACTTATGTAAACACATTTGAATATAGAACAGTTCCAAATTAAAAATTGCTGGGAAATATGGAAACGACAGAACTTAAAAGGCATGCCTAGTATTAGTCTAGTGACTAACAGGCTAGTCAATTACGCCGCTGGTCGCTTTATGACGTGCAAGTGACATTTAAATTCAAACATAGGGTGGTAAAGCAAATAATTGGTCGAGACAATTGCCTCTCTCGGAGCCCATTTAAATGCGTCCTATGTCTGAACTGAATAAAAAAGATCTTGACGTATAATAACTAAGTAGGTAATTGTTTATTTAACTAGTAGCGTTGAAATAAATTCCTGTTTTTACGAAGCATTGTTGCATTGAATTCTAAGAAAAGTGAAACTTGCTTTAGTTTCACTTTTCTTAGAACTCAGGGAGCTAATGGGACACTCCAAGTTAATTGTTGTTTGTTCCTATTTAATAAATTATATACTTCAAAAAAGTTTCCTGTAAAATTTGTTATTCTGCTGGGTATAAACAATTTTGAAGTATCCTCTGTACTAGACAGCCACCAAGCCTGACCCTATCAAAAACAGGTTAGGTTCACGTTAACACTGATCGTTTTTAACCAAAGGTTTTAAGCTGGCTTTTTATAAAATCTCTATTCGTATCTCGAGTGGCGATAGTTTTGCTGCTTTTTGTTCTGTTTCTATGTTGAAGTCAAAGGGAAAATGATAAGTCATTTACTAGGAACCCTCACTCGTTGGGGCACATTCATTAGGAATTGTTTTGTGAAATTAGGTACTTTTTGTTACTTACTTAATGTATTGTTTAAGTTCTGCTGTTAACTATTTTATAGGAAGAAAACTGGTACAAGTACGCTGAAGGTGTTTTTTTTTCATAAATAAGCATCACCTTTATAACAATTCTTTTCTTGTTTATTTAAACAGAATGTCTTACGCCTTTGTCACATGCAGGGAAAGTATCTTAAATACTGTATACTGAAAAATTTAGTGAATAAAGACTTCATTTTTATTTTAAAACAATTTGAACTGCATTCATCGATTTTTTTTTAAATAATTGCCTGATTGACAGGGAATCGAAACTAAATGTGAAAAAAAAAAACTCTATTTTTACTGTAAAATACACTACAAGTACAGACAGTACAGAGCATCTAAAATAAAAGGAAAACCTTGAAATATAACATTTAATTTAATAAAAGTTTGTTCCTCCATGTCGCTAAGTCGTAGGAATATGTATATGTCTGTCCAGAAATGGTTAAATAAATAAATAAATCCTAAACAAGACAAACTCCTTGCAAGGCTAATATGTGAAAAGATCATCCAACTTTTAAAACAGACCGGAACAAGACGCTGCTTCTCAGCCTCCTTAAGATTCAGAAGTCACTTTTTCTTGAAGATGCTTAAAGCTTGACCATTTTTTGACTTTTTCTGATTTTCACCAAATAATATGATCTAATTGGACAAGGGTCGTGGCTAAGCTGAGTAACAACGATGAGTCAGTATTTTCTAAACGCGAATAGACATTAAAACTCACGGCTATTAAAAACCACGGCCCCTAAATAATAATAACAATAAACCCGTAGGGCAGCATCTGACGTGCTGTCGGGCAGTAGCGACCCCACGGACCCTATCTACCGGGAGAATTCTTGTTCCTCATCTCTGGCTTGCCTTTATTGGCCGGCGGAAGTGAACACTGACGAGGTTCAGAGCTCCCACCTCATTCTTGCCTTTATTGGCTGGCTTGAGTGGAGATTCGCAAGAGCAAACGTGCTCGGGGAAAG
The DNA here is from genome assembly GCA_932294355.1 of Aporophyla lueneburgensis. Taxonomy (NCBI): domain Eukaryota; kingdom Metazoa; phylum Arthropoda; class Insecta; order Lepidoptera; family Noctuidae; genus Aporophyla; species Aporophyla lueneburgensis. The sequence goes on along the minus strand of OW028749.1, from coordinate 2,178,406 downwards.
GAAGTATTCCAGTAAGTCCTCGTAGGGATCTTGACCATCTTCCGGGCTCTGGGATTCGTCTGAAAGCCGTGGAATACCTCTCCACTTCTCAAGCACCTCAGGAAGTGTTGCCCCCTTGTCGCTGCATCACTATGTGCCGGCGACGGTTTCCGGGGGCCCATTATTGAGTGTGCAAGTCACCCCCTGCCATTTAATCCGTGTATTTACAAAACATTGATGCGGCAGGGGCCATAGGCCTTTCATAGTTCTTGGTAACCAGTCTATTTTAGCCATCCAAATACATAGTCCAACATCTTAGTTTCCATATCTTGCAATAGTCCAACACCAACCGGAGGTTGTCCTTGGGTGCACTTGTACAGTGTATACAGGGATAACCGCCGGTTAGTGCCTCACTTCATCTAAATTTTCTAAGGGGCCTCTGCGAGTTGGCTTCGGCCCCTCGTACGCCTTCCAAAAGACCGGGACCCTAGGGTCCCGAGATATGTTATCATATATAATACTACACCACTGCCAATGTTTTTGCAATAACAATATTTTAAACCTTATTACATAGAAGTTAAAAAAATCAAGAAGTCTGTACTATACGTTATCCCAGCATACTTACAGTTATGGAAGTACCCACTCTTGAGCGCTCAGGTAGACTCGTAACATTACACTCAAAGTAATCACATTACGCGCCATACGTGTGCGATATGGGGGAGGTGGAAAATGCGTGAAAACTCAACGGAAAAATCATGTAGAAAACACCTTATACCACAAGATTTTAGTACTTATCACTGTCTCCCGCGTGTATGAAAATTGGGGGAAACCAATGCGGAAACAAGGTCTATAAAGATTACAGACAATGTTCAAAGTTATTTATTTGTAGGGATTGTGACTAAGTGATAGGGTGATAATAGCCGTACATGTCGATCAGGTTAAGCTACGCTTATCGTGGTTGGTCTATGGACGGGTGACCATCTTTTCATACCAAGACCCCTTCGTGCTTCGAAAGCACGAAGTCATTTGATGATTTCCCATCCTGAAAAAAAAGCCGTTGGTCTTGGCTGTCATTTGTGGATCTTTGATAGTCATTACGGGTCATCAGAAACCCGAAAGTCTGACAGTCTTACCAAGGGGTATCGTATAACCCAGTAACTGGGTTGTGGTGTTTAGATAGTCAGTAACTCTATGTAAAATTTTAGTATTCAGCATCTGGTTTGCATCCGATTTGACTGGAAATTGACCGCAACGTAGTTGGGAAAGCCTAGGCAGATTACAAAGTTATTTATTTTAACAAACCAACGAAACATTATGCCTAAATTCCCCACAGGTTTAGAGAGCGAGCCTACAGCACATCCACATTTCACTAATAATAATATGTTTGAGTATCTATACTAATATTATAAAGCTGAAGAGTTTGTTTGTTTGTCTGTTTGTTTGGTTGAATGCGTTAATCTCAGAAACTACTGGCCCAAACTGAAAAATTATTTTTGTGTTGAGTAGCTTATTTATTGAGGAAGGCTATATAACATCACGCTACAGTTAAAAGGAGCGGAGCAGCAACGAAAAATGAACGAAAACTGGCAGGTAATTCGATGCGACGGGAAGGGTCAGGGGAGCAAAAATTTGACATAGACGAAGTCGCTGGCAGAAGCTAGTCTTGTTATAATGGGGGACCTTATTGCCATCAATCAGGCACAACTTATGACTGGGCTATTACCCAGATATTCCAGATGAAAAAATCCAATATCACTTTTCCCCACAAAGGAATCGAACACTGGTTTTCATGACCAGCACTAAGCGCTTGCTACAACACTAAACACTTTATTTAGTCCTTTATAATGACTGCGTTGTTCTAAAATATTATGTACCTATTTGATTATAATTAACAAATAAATCAGCACAATCTGTTGCGGAGTACCGTGACTTATGTTACGGTTTCCAATTTGTACAGCCGCGCACAGCGTGTTTAGCTGTTATAACAACATTTAATTCAATTTCACAAAACCGTTTTCGTAAGCAATTAGAAAATATTAATTTCAATTACGAAACTGAAATACTTCGCGGTTGACGTGACAGTCAACCCTAAAAATATACACAAATTATAATATCGAGACTGTCAAATACAATAGTCCTACGTAAAGGCGCGCACAACGCGTAATTTGTACAGGCGCGCACAGCGTGCTCTGGAGTAATTACACTGATGTTAATTCAATTCTGTGGCCGCTTGTACACGCGAGGCAATTTTTACACAGCTAAGACAACCTGTATTTAATTGGAGGGTACTGACTTGACACTCACCGTTTGAGGGTTGGATTTACGCGCGTGACGTTTGGATTTTTGTGTAGGGGACATTTTGGGGTTAAGGTGGTAATGGGTCGGTGTAACGAAGGTAAACATTTACGTTGATTGAATTTGATGACTAGTTCGGGTAAGTAAAATCCACTAACCCAAGTGGATTTTTGTTGTGTATTTTTACGAAAGATTTTTGTCATATTATATTTTAATGTAATAAAATGGTTTCAGATTTTTATTCTTCTTAATATTAAGTTTAGTTACAGTCGTTACGTTCTGGGTAGTGCCGTGCTGGACTAAGGGACTTACTAGCGTTCTCTATGAATTTCACCGCCACATTGTGCTCGCCAACCCAACTGCCAAGTGTGGTGATTATGGCAAAGTCCCTCCCTTTTTGGGGAGGCCTATGTCCAGCAGTGGACGTTTTTTCACTGAAGTGATGATGATGACAGTTGCAATGGGACGTCAGAAGCCTGAAAGTCTGGCCACCAGTCTTGTCAAGGAGACCCAAAAACTGGGTTGTCAGATAGGCAGTGGATCTATGTAAAATACTGGTGTTCAGCTGCATCCGGTGAGACTGGAAGCTGACCTCAACACAGTTAAGAAAATGCTAGGCAAATAATGATAAATTTTAGTTGAAATGTTATCAGTTTCGAAGACATTGCAGGTACAACAATAAAATATGATTTTGGCTTTCATCCGATCTTGGGCACTGGTCCATCTGGCGGATAGTGAGAACCTCCTGTCACTTATAAAATTTAGAGATTTGGTGTTGCTTGCCAACTGGAGACACTTGAAATGTTCCATGAGACTGTTATCCTAGTATTTCCTTCAAATAAAACAACAGTGATGTTGCGTTACTACTCAAGGTTTATTAAAAGTGTATTTATTAGTTATTATTTTTATTTATTTTTTGTATTTTCTATTATTTGTTTGTTTTTTAAACTTTTGGCGTGTTTTCAAAATGTTCATTTTTTATTCTCTTACATACACGTATAGTTAATGTAAACTGGAAGAGCGCACAGTGGAACGAATGTATGCGAGCGGTTGGACGTAGACATGTCCGAAAAAAAAGAGTAAAATTATGCCAAACTAATGATGCCATCTTATTCGATTACTTAATGCCTTCATAACTTGTGGTGATGAATTTCTTCATAACTCCCATATTTCGGGAGTAATTTGAGAAAATGTGAAATTTTACTATGAAAATGAGTGTATCGAGCTCTCTCCCTCCTGATTCCGGGCTTGTTTCAAGTAGCGGTCTCTAATATCATAATGCTAATACTAAGAGCTATATTTAATACTAAGACACATAGTGCGCCAAATGTGCACTTTCTGGGATAAAGAGTGATGTTTATTTTATAACACAATTTTTTTATTTTTTGTTTATTTTGTTGATTAAAACCGTTTTTCTAAAGGTTTACCTTATTACAATAACATTTCTGAGCAGCCAATTAGAGAAGATATAAGCTAATTAGGATATATAATTAGGGACTTAAGGTTTACATATAAAACTGATGCACTAATGATTACTGATAAGAACATTGCTATTATTTAATTACTAAATGGCTCTTAATACACTAATTTAGCATGCATCATTTACTAATTATCACAATAACTAATTACCTTGCAATATTTAACAAAGGATACCTGGGATACCTGGATTTTATATAAATAGGTCACTATTAGTAACTTTAAAATCAGTGTTGATTTACACCTCGTTGTATCCAAGCTAATCTCGCAATGTATTTTCCAAATTTTAATACAAATCTTGATATTCACGTTGCTTTATGCGCACGCGCACATAAAGATTTACGCGACTTTAACTATTTGTTCAGTGTTTTAAAAGATAACAGTTGTGTTCAGTTATGTGAAAGTGCTGAAACAAGTTTAAAAGACTGGTGTCGTCGATTTTGCTACCGCATTTATGCAAAATGGACACAGTCTGGAAGAAGCACAGATAAGTTTCGGAAGAAACATGAGATTTGGCTACAGGCTGCAATTCAATGGCCGGAATTACAGAATGAAAATATGGAACCTTCTACAGAAAATATAAGTGACGTCATCGAGCCCATAATTTCTCCTGCTAAATCTGATGCTTCAACTTGTACACATCCTAGTCCTCGTAAATCTTTTGAGGACCTTAGTAACCGGCAAAAAAGAAGACGCACTGAAGATAGTCTTTCATGCAGCAGTAGCAGCGCTGAAATTATGTTTTCGGCCGAAAGGGCGCTTCAAAAGGCAGGACAAAGCGATACAGCTTATGTTATGAAATACTTGACGGAGAATCCAGAAGAGGCCTCAAAAATCAAAGCCTTCATTGAAGGTAAATCAATTCAGGTACGGGAAATATCCCCTTTGAAGGCATTGGCTCTTTATGTATCGATGAACTTATCGAAATGGCGCTATAACACTCTTCGGGATTTCAACACTCAAGAAGGAGCTCTTCAATACCCGAGTTACTACATGTTGGTTAAAGAAAAAATTAAGTGCTATCCGGCCAAAGAAGATCTCACAGTTACAGAGAGCTCTGCAAAAATCAAATTACAAGCCTTGATGGATTTAACCTCAAGAAGACTTATTAGGTCGTTAGAAACCCCTGTTGATCCCAATCAACAGCTCGTATTGACCAGCAAATGGGGTTTTGACGGATCATCTAGCCAAAGCATTTATCATCAAAGGACGAGTGAAGATGAGCAAATCGATCTTGCTAGTAATTTTATGATTAGTCTTGTACCACTGCGGCTCGTCTCAAAAGGTGTAACAATTTGGGAAAACGAGCGACCATCTTCCACTTCATTTTGCCGGCCAATATTGTTTAAGTTTATAAAGGAAACCAAAGAAAATGTGCAGAGAGAGATGGCTGAAATCGAAGCAGAGATTGAAGCCTTAACTCCATCCACCATCACTGATGGAATTAGTGTCAAACACCAACTGCTGTTGACAATGATTGATGGTAAAATTCATTCCATTATATCCAATACAGCAGCTTCAGTGTGTGACATATGCAAGGCTTGTCCTAAAGAAATGAATAATTTAGAGTTAATCAAAGATAAACACGCAAACGAGGACATGTATAAATATAGCTTAAGCACCCTTCACGCTTGGATTCGCTCAATGGAATGCTTATTACACATTTCCTACAAATTAGACATAAAATCATGGCAAGTAAGGGGTGATATAGCAAAAAGGCAAGTTGATGACAGGAAGAAAAGAGTTCAAGAGGCTGTAAGAAGAGAAACGGGCTTACTTCTCGATGTTGTGAAACAAGGCAGTGGATCCACCAACAATGGCAACTCGGCAAGGAGATTTTTTGAAAACTACACTAAATCTGCTGAACTGACCGGAATAGATGCTATGCTTTTAAGAAAAATCTGTGTGATCTTGCAGTGTATTTCATCAGGAGAGAAGATCAACGTAACTAAATTCCGAGAGTTCTGCTTTGATACTGCTAAGCTTTACGTGGAGTTATACCCATGGTATTATATGCCTTCTTCACTTCATAAAATTTTAATGCATGGGCCAGACATAGTTCAGAACATGTCAATTGTGCCCATTGGTTTTCTATCCGAAGAGGCATCTGAGGCTAGAAATAAAGATTTTAGAAAATATAGAGAGGGGCATTCTCGAAAGCATAGCAGTATCTCATGCAATGAAGATATTATGCACAATCTTTTACTGTCTTCTGATCCACTTGTTACAAGTATCCGTCCAAAAGGAAATACGTTTGTAAAAAAATCTTCTTTTAAGGAATTTTATGAGCTTACGGATTCTGAGAAAAGTGATATCGAATTTGTTAACATAAATGATTTAGCGGACATCGATTCTGAATTTGAATTAATTGATGATGATGATGATGACGAAGATAATTAAATGATGTTATTGTTTTAAAATGTGTAACTTAGTAAATTAGAGCTTACATCTTAATTATTTATTGTACTTTTAATGAAACTAGGTAATTTATTATCAACTTACTTAAAAGTCATACTCTCATCAGTTCTTGTGAATATTTTTGTTAATATATATTTCTGTATATATATAATATATTTATAGACCTCTTAATAAGTCTGTCTGCGGTTTAAAGTAAATACAAATGGGGAAAAAACGTTTTTTTTTTTAAATTTTCATTTCCTTTTATCCCAGAAAGTGCACATTTGGCGCACTATGTGTCTTAGTATTAAATATAGCTCTTAGTAATAGCATTACGATATTAGAGACCGCTACTTGAAACAAGCCCGGAATCAGGAGGGAGAGAGCTCGATACACTAATTTTCATAGTAAAATTTCACATTTTCTCAAATTACTCCCGAAATATGGGAGTTATGAAGAAATTCATCACCACAATTTATGAAGGCATTAAGTAATCGAATAAGATGGCATCATTAGTTTGTCATAATTTTACTCTTATTTTTCGGACATGTCTACGTCCAACCGCTCCCATACATTCGTTCCACTGTGGAGCGGAGCCAACTTCTACACGAAAATCTTTGCTTAAAAAGTGACTCCAAAGTGAACAATATAATTAACATAATTGATGAAATGAACATTTTTATTTTATTTTATTTATTTCTTTCGATATTTTCCAATTTGCAGAGAGGTGAGTACAGCCTACTGTGATAGCCGTGAGTTACGCATTTTTATCACAGTTCGGGAGAAAAACCCGTGATAAAATACGTGACTGAAGCCTATCACAGAGGCCGTGGTCACCCGCTGGTGTCAGGGTGATTAGTGATTAAAATGTAATTTGCCAAGATATGACTACAGAATTATATAAATTAAAATAAAGTTATCAAGTAAGTTTATATGATTATATAAACTTACTTGATAACTTTATTTTAATTTATTACTTTTTTGGCCCATTGAATTACTTTTTCATGAAACAGTTATGGGTTTGGGTATATGTACAGACGCCAGTACATCAAGCTAATCGAAACTGACAAATTCTGCCAATCAACCTTGAACCATGAACCCTTAGCGATAAAGTTGAAAATGTATTCATGAAATTTGACAGAGTGTAATAATTTGATGTGCTGGCGTCTTGTAGAGCATTTTACTGATGATTTTAATGATTGATGAAGTATGCATTACGGTTGCAAATTATATTTTGTCGAAAAAACTGTCTTACACTAAACAAAATTGCAAAAAAACGGGCTACCCCGTCGCTGCCCCTTAATAAAGATACTAAATTTTCGCGGTAACTTTTGTAGGTACAGTCACCAAAAGAGACAAGCAGCAGGGTCGTCGGAAATAACTGAAATTTTGTTAGAAACCAGTGGATCGTTTCGTATTAAAATTTAAAAATGGAAAGCAAATAGTTCATTCATTAAATTAAATTTCTATCGAAAATATCGAGCTGTCTATTAATAAACTTCAACTAATCCCGATGACCCTGGTTACTGATCTCATTTGGTGACCGTACTTACACGATACCGTCAAGGTGAAAAATTGTCTTTTGCCTTTCTATTATTAATTAATGTGTTGGTCATTTTCTAGCCTCCGAGAAACAAAACAAACCGTACCAATACATTATCCAATTCTTCACCAAATTATACGTTAAGCCCAATACTTTCCAAATAACCTACTGTAAGTAACTTACACGTTTTAACGAACGGTTGCCGGTTGCCGGTTGCGTGCCGTGCGATGTGCTGTCCGATTCAATTTGATTGGCCACAATTAGGGGGCGGCCTGTACTGAAAATAAAAGAAACATAGTACAATAGGGCACCGTGGTTCTTTTTTTTTGCTTTCGTCGGTGGCTTTAGAAATATGTGGGTTCTTCAAATCTGTTGTCAGGTTTTTTAGATGGGAGGATTTAATTGCTGATCATACTGCAACTTTATTTCGTATCGTGGTTGGTCGTAAGCAGATACCATATAGGCTGGTCAAAATTTCTATTAATTAATTAGGCAAAATCCTTGTTACTAACAACCTTGCCTTGCCAGTAGACTTTCGTCGTTGTCTCAAATAAATGTTTTTCTTATTTTCGTTTAGTTTTTATTTATTTCAATAGTTTAAAGATTTAAATTAATTAAGAAACAAAATTATAACCTATATTAACTAAAACTATTAACAAATAAAAAAATTGCATCGGAAAATCATCCGCATCGCTGTCGACTGGTAATGTACCCAAGAGACTGGCGGTATTACCACGTAACCGTTATTTTTATTGTATTTTATATATTCATCAATGTGTTATTTTATTTCGAAGACAAGGCTGGTAGCATTTGAAATACTGATATTCAGCTGCATCCGGTTAGACTGGCAGCCGACCAATATAGTTGGGAAAAGACTAGGTAGATTGATTGATTGATTGACTTTTATTCGGTGCTTAATTAAATTGCAACTATTTTTCTGCAGTGGACATATAGATTTTCTAATTGATTAAATTTCAGTGGCCTCCAGTTAAATTAATAAACAATCAAAAAAGCCTGTTAATTTATCATCATTTCAGCCGAAAGACATCCACTGCTACACATCAACAAGCCACCTCCAAGTTCCACCCATTTGACCGATTCTGTGCTTCTCTCATCCAGCGGATTCCTGCTGCTTTAGACAGGTCATCTTGTTATAGGCCTTCCAACGCTACGTCTTCCAGTACGCGGTCGCCACTCCAGAACCTTCCGGCCCCATCGGCCATCTGTTCTGCGAGCAATGTGCCCTGCCAATTTACCTGTAAGTTTGGCAATTCTTCGAAGATTAATAAAGCCATTTACTGAATAAGAATTTCAATAATATAAAAAATAATTTGAAAACGTAACAAAGACGGTATGAAACTCCCGAAGCCTTATAAGATGAACTGTACACTATTTCTCGAAGTAGAGTGCAACAGCTTGCGCTACACAAATCGGTTCACAGTGCAGCTCGTAAAGGAAGCACCCTGTGTACCCATTGTAGTTCATCGTTATGACCTTAGAAACGTATTGCTACAAGGTATGTCTGCACTGAAGAATATTTACGTCGTGCTGGTATCTTTTGAACTTCGACCACCGTAGTTAAGTTTGTTTGTTTTTAGGGTTCCGTTGCCAAATGGCAAAAAACGGAACCCTTATAGATTCGTCATGTCTGTCTGTCTGTCTGTCTGTCTGTCTGTCTGTCTGTCCGTCCGTATGTCACAGCCATTTTATTCCGAAACTATTAGAGCTATGCTGTTGAAACTTGGTAAGCAGGTGTATTCTGTGAACCGCATTAAGATTTTCACACTAAAATAGAAAAAAACAATAAATTTTGGGATTCCCCATACATAGAACTGAAACTCAAAAATGTTTTTTTTCATCAAACCCATACGTGTGGGGTATTTATGAATAGGTCTTCAAAAATGGTAATGAGGTTTCTAATATCATTTTTTTCTAAACTGGATAGTTTGCGCGAGAGACACTTCCAAAGTGGTAAAATGTGTCCCCCCCCCCCCCCCGTAACTTCTAAAATAAGAGAATGACAAAACTAAAAAAAAATATATGATGTACATTACCATGTAAACTACCAACGAAAATTGGTTTGAACGAGATCGAGTGAGTAGTTTTTTTTTAAAACGTCATAAATCGTAAACCACAATTTACCTTACATTCAATCAACTGAAATATAAAAATTAAAAAATATATATATTTTTAAACCGAAAATACCTACAGGTTTGTACGGAACCCTCGGTGCGCGAGTCCGACTCGCACTTGGCCGGTTTTTTTCTTATAGTTGATTGGCAGCGAATTCGTCTTTGTGTATTGTGTATAATACAAAAAAGTCGAGTATGTCACTTTCTATGACCCTATGTATCTGTTATAACAATAAGTTAATTATTTTACGCGAAAAGTATCTAATCAAAATACTTTTCTTAGCAACTCCATGTGATTGAGCGTATTTTGCGTGCGGGTGGGAAATTGATTATTCTGTCCACACCAGCTTCTTAAAGAAGGTCGGCAACACCATGGTGTTATTGAAGATCTTACGGAGGGTACCTGGGTTACCCAAGTACGTTGCTCTGTACCTCGCCGTACGTACGTTATGCCAAACATCGTCACAATTTTTTCCCTATAGTGAATTGAATTGTGCCACCATAGTAGTTATCTTATTCATTAAATCCTTATTTAATGGCATGTGTGTTGTTGTTATTGGTGCTGGGATCAGTTTCCATCTTTGCTGATTCTCCTTTATTTTATTCTTTTTAGCGCATTTAAAGTTTGTGTTTAAAAAGTTTTTTTTAATTTCAATTAATTTTATTCATTTCTTTTTGGCAAAATAGTTGGGCAAAGGACAGCTAAACCTATTCCAAATTTCAAGTTGTGTATGAGATATCCAGCTGTGACAGACAGACGGACAGTCCAACTGAGTCCATCCTTTGCTGGCTCAAATGTCCTCGACTAGATGACGCTGTCGTGCCATCCGCGGCGATAAGGTGCTGTATGTGTGAGTACAACGCGCGCGGTAGAAGTTTTTGCCTTGGTTTTGCCTTAGTTTTTGTTGTATTTTATTAATGGCTAGTCTATTTATTTATTTATAAGTATTAAACAATGTATGTTGAAACTGTTTTGTACTCCTCGTCACTTGTCCCTATAGGTTCATTAGAAAACCAGCGTCAGACAGCATCTGTCTGGCATTAATGCTGAAATGAACCTTTTTGGCGCAGCCGTGAGGCACACACATGTTGGTTTTCTTTTTTAATTATTTTTTCCTGTTATTTTATTTTGTGTTTTACGGACTGTGACAAATAAACGGTATTCTTTCTTTCTTTCTTTCTTAAGGGTTCCTTTTCTTGCCGGGGTCGCGTGATTGTTCGAAAGAGATACCGTGACCCTGGCACATGGGCAACTGATGGAACACGGGTGGGTTTTAGTCAGTAAAAGTCTGACACGCCCTCCCGCTCCGCTCAGAGCGGGAGAAGTCATTTGATGAATTCCCATCCAGAAAAAAAAAAAAGGTTTCCTTTTGACCACTTAGGTATGGAACCCTGATTAGGTGTGGAAATATCTGCATTGTGATTTAAGTTTGTTACCAGCCGTATATTTCATAGCACCCGTGAATATCTTGGAAAACCACCGTACTATACAGGACCATAAAACTTGAACCGATATCCTCAACTCATAAAGTAATGATTACATTCTCTTACTTTTATCACTCAGCAATCAGAAGAAACTTTCCCAAACTGGTAAATTGCAGCCGACCATCAACTCGTAAGCATACCTGAAAACCTGAGACAGTATTATTTAAAATACCCGCATTCACTCGGCATTCATGAATCTTAACAACTCGCGTCAATAGTGGAGGCACCCAGCGATGCTCATTAAAACTTGTCGCCGAGCTAATAACTTGCATACCTGGGTAAAGTTGCGTTTATAAAGACGGCGCTACTTGAAGCTACAGGAACGCTGGCATTAAAAATAGTTATTAAAGATTTGTCTTCGTTTTTGGCAATTGCAGCTATGTAGAGACATGATCAAAGTTATATCGTCATCATCTGCTTTTACCTACTGTCGTATAACAATTTTATCCTAGGTCCATTGTTTTTACATATAATTATTTAATGAATGTATCTAAAAAAAGAGTAACGGTGGAGTTTCTTGCCCATTGTTCTCCATACGAAACTATCTTTTTTAATGGGCGTGTAAAGTGCCTTTGATATGCCTATTTGAAATAAATGCTTTGACTTTTGACTTTGACTTTGAAACCACGGCGTACAGAACAATGTCATCAACTCAATTGTCTACCTCGAGAGTGAGCTATTAAAAATCTGATTCTATGGACACACCCTTACCGAAACGGATAAGTTTCCTTTAAGTTATGTTCAGCTGTGTCTGTGGTTTTCCGTGGGTATGTTGAATGGAGCAGCGGTAAGTAAACTGGGATATGCTTGAACTGACATACTTGTGCATCCATGACTCAACATATTTATACAGCAATTAAATGTTGGCTTGAGGAGTTGACTGTGTTGTCTGTTTTCCTTTCATTGCTAGTTGAAAAGATTCAGATTCCTCAAGATGTTTTCCTTCACCGTTTTGAGAGCAGTGGTAATAAAAAGTTTATTGTCTGTCAAATAATCGTCTCGCTTGTTGGTTTATCTGAATTTAAATCTGACATTTTAGTTCCTCTAGTATTCTTGTAGCTGCTTTGTTCTTGTTTGAGTAATGCAAAGGCCTCTTCATATAAAGTTTGGTCTGCTGGTTGCAAGCTCTACTGCTGATCATGAGGTCCTGGGTTCGATACCCAGGTTTTGCCAAGTGTTGTTGGTTTTTCAAAATACAAAATTTCTCAGAAGCAGCCCGGAGCTTGATTTGTGCCCGGTTGATGGCAATAGGCTCGCCCTCTCCTATATGGGACTTAAACGTTACTGGTGAGAAGTGGATGTACTATAGGTAGGTACACCTCTGCCCAACTCTTCGTGGATTAAGCCGCAATGCTATGTAAATATCAGCCAAATAGACTTACGTTTAGTTACAAAATTACTATAACATGTTACTTAACCCTTCGGATGACAAAACCACGGCAAACCACATAAAGGCTTCATGAGACAGACGCAACGCAACTCTTGTGGAACAATTTCCATGAAGTTTTCATCGAAATTGTCGTACGAGAGTCATGTCGCGCTTGCTTGCGGAAGCCCTAACTCCATATAAGATTTGATATCATAAAATTAACTGAGCGTTCAACCAGGAATACTATACCAACTTTTGGAAATCGAATGCTCCTGACCACTCAGGCACTTTACGTTCAGTTCCGTCACGTAGCAGGTTTGGACGTGTTCGCGTGACGTCACTAGCTCGCGGCACGCTACCACTACATCCGTGACGTTTCTGAGACTGTTGACACTGGAGTTATTCTGAGAGAAGATTTGAGGACGATCTTGTTGCAGTAGCAATTATAAAGTCATACATTTAACGTCATTATTTAGTCGTTCTTAGTCACTGTTTTTGCTTGGACGCACTTCCATACTTTAAAATAAACTATTGCAATACATCCGCGACTACCATCATTTCAGCCGAAAGACGTCCACTGCTGGACATATGCCTACCAATTTGGGGGATTTGCCATAATGGCCACGCTTGGCAGGCAGGTTGTCGATCGCAGTATGGTGGTAAAATGCATAGAGAACGCTGCTGCCCATTCTCTAGTAAGTCCCTTAGTCGCCTCTTACAACACCCACGGGAAGAAATGGGATGGTGTTATTCTTTAAGTCTGGTGCCACAGGTAGCAATATATGATCATGAAGAAATTGGCAAATTAGTGAATATTCGTTCGCTGCCTACCATACAACTCCTTTAATACTGTTTGACTGAACTGAGTGGAGTAGAAGAAATCGGATTTCTTTATTGCAAAATCTTGATTTTGAGTAGGTATATGAGAGTATGAATAGAAGATGTGGCTAGAATGAAGGTAAATACTACTGAGATATCATCTAATAGGTTTGTTTCCGCCCATACAGTTGAAAGGAATAAACAGGAAACACTGCCCCAAATAATTTAGTAAAACCAGCCGCACGGGTCCATCGATCAGGTTATGATCCGATTGTCGCTGTTCGTCGATGGATAGGTTCACATCTTTACGTACTAAAACCCTCGATGCCTCTGAAAGCAAGTTAAGCCGTCAAAAGTCTGACGCCAACCAAGGGGTTTTGTTTTACCCAGTTACTGGGTTGTGGAGGTCAGACAAACAGTCGCTTCTTGGGAAATATTGGTATTCACCTGCATCCTGTTGAACTGTAAGTTGCCTCCACCATAGTTGTGAAAACGCTTTGCAGATAGATTAAGAGGCTGCCCATCCTATTGACATACACCCTTAGATTCACAGAAGACGAAATACGAGACACAACAAACACTCTCTCGGCACTGAGTCGAGCAAAAATATCCAATAGTACAATTTTATTAAGCAGTAGTAAAAACGGGCATAAGTACAACTTGCAATCTAGGAAATGCGACACTGCACGGAACTCCAACATCTTCCATTATCTATCAACAATACAAAATGCCCACTAAAACCAACAATAACTCCAGACCCACATATCTTCACATACAACAAACAACTTACCGCTCCTCAGAATACCACTGCCGATATTTCTGAGCGCCCTCAACCTCTTTTAAGTAAACTTCCGGGCGGCTCCGTGTACCGGAAAGAACAGTCGGGCTACAAAGCGGAGCAATATTGCTCCACCTAGCTCTATGGTTCGTGGAGATTCTGTTGTAGTGTTTTGTGCTGTTGTGCTCTGTGATAATTATTGTTATTGTGGTTTTGTTAAAAGCATTCTCAGAAGTCAGAAAATTGTACCTTTTTTTACCTGGCTTGCATTAAGAAGTGGTGAGATGCAAAGTTGAAACCTTCAATAAACAGATGGATGTGTTACAGGGTTTGTTTGCATTTCACAAGATACTTTTAGAATAGACTAAACATTATCATCTGCCTAGCGTTTTCTCAATTATGTTGGGTTCGGCTTTCTATTTAACCGGATGCAATTAAATACTGGTATCATATAAATAACAACTTCCTATCTGACATCCACAATCCAGTTAGGTAATACGATACCCTTTGGTAAGACTGGTTGACAGACTTTCGGGCTTTTACGACCTGTACCAACTGTTAAAGATCTGTGAATGACAGGCGCGAAAGGGTCTTGGCATGTAAAGATCAAAACCAAGGAGTAACTGCTGCAAGCGTAGCTAACCTTTTTGATTGACCCGTGCGGCTGTAAGCCCCATTATACTCGATGTAATTTATATTAATCCTGATAGTCTGTGTATAGTCAGGTTTGCTTGACCAAAGGCTCGTATTCCTAAAATTTTTTTTTTTTCCAACTAACTACTACCTACTAGCGTTTCTCTTAATCCTTATCACAGGCATATTATAATGCTAGAAATATCAATAAATTCAGCCACATTAGCCACCAACACAGTACTTAAAGAAAAGCTACAAATAAATTCATCTCAGGAACTACTGGTCCGAATTGATAAAACATTTTTGTGTTGGGTAGCCTATTTACTGAGGAAGGATATAGGCTATATAACATCACGCTACTATCAAAAGGAGCGGAGCAGCAACGAAAAATGGACGAAAACTGGCAGGCAATTTGATGCGACGGGAAGGGTCTGGGGAGCAAAAATTTGACGCGGACGAAGTCGCGGGCAGAAGCTAGTTATAAAGTATTTTAATGAAACTTGTGTCTCTTACTTTAGTCGCTATGCTTGGAGTTTCCCTACGTGATCGAATCAGAAATGATGAGATCCATAGGAAAACCAAGGTAACCGACATACCCTGAAGAATTGCCAAACTTAAGTGGCAGTGAGCAGGACACATTGCTCGCAGAATAAATGGCCGATGGGGTCGGAAGGTTCTGGAGTAGCGACCGCGTACTGGAAGACGTAGCGTTGGAAGGCTTGCCACAAGATGGACCGATGACCTGGTGAACGCCGCAGGAAGACGTTGGATGCGACAAGCACAGAACAGGTTGAGGTGGCGGAGCTTGGGGGAGGCCTATGTCCAGTGGTATTGGCCCCAACTTATGAGTAGCTCTTGGGTTCGAACTCAGGCCTGATTTACTTTGTGTAAATAATTCCATCACCACTGCTCTCAAAACGGTGAAGGAAAACAGCGTGAGGAAACCGGAATTTTCTAGAATATAAAATTCGAAGACAAGTGACATCTACCAACCCGCACTGGGCCCGCGTGGTAGATTACTGCCCATAAAACATATAAACCGTGTCTTATAAACTAGGAAGCCTGTGTAATAAGATATAGAATACAGTAAGTAGTATTCATAATCAACCTATATTGTCCCTACTGCTGCGACACAAGCCTCCTCTCTTCGAGAGAGAGTGGGCTGTTGATAGACGTAACTTGTCTTTATAGATTTTATTGGTTGTAGGACACGCCGGTTCCTTCACGATATTTTCCTTCCCTGTTTTGAGAGTACCTATCGGTGATGATATAATTTACACAAAGTAAAGCGCACGTCTTTTTTTTGGGATGGGAAGTCATCAAATGACTTCCGACACCCGGGGCGGCTCCTCCTGCGGTGGCTAGGGGCGTGAGGGCGCAGAGACACAGTGCCAGTCTGGATTCGAACCTACAACTCGTAAGATGCGGCTATCACCACTGAGACACCACTGCTCACTAAGGCCTCTATTCTCACCTCTAAATAAGACAAACTTGTTGATAGAACGAATCTGAACATACCAATCCGTTTCCGCTGTCTCCTACTACCTATCTAAACTATCAACTCCAACAAAACCCAATCCACTGACTAATCAGTATTCAGGCAACTCAACATTAACCCATAAAGTTAGCTCATTTGTACCAGTATAAAGAACCGAATGGCCTGGTAAAAGCTAACGACTATAGTTTACAAGGAGAAAAAATAACTGAAGTGGAAAAGAAAATCACAACTAAAACGAAATAGTAGTACTATAAAAGTATTCGAGTTCCGAGAGATAATGAAAAAAGTTGGTCAAATGATCACCCTCCTTCCGGCCGAACAAGGACACGAGTTTGCAAACTGTGGAGACTGCGAGCGCTGAGGTGGTGTACAGTTTAAACGTGCTGATTTGGTAATCTTTGCTGAAAAGAAAAATAATAACTACTAAAATTCAATTAGTTTATTCAAAGAAGCATGTAAGTAGGTATTATTTGTGAGCTACGCGATGAACGCGTGAATATGCGTACAGTATATTGACAGTGTCTCACCAACAACGTGTGCGTTGATGATCATTTATTGCTTACAACGAAACAGGAATGACATGCCGAAATTCTCACATCTTCAAAAAGTCAATCTTTTTAAGCATCATCATCATCATCATTTCAGCCGAAAAATGTCCATTCCTGGACATGGGCCTCCCCTAATTTGGGGGATTGCCATAATCGGCACGCTAAAGTGCATAGAGAACGCTGTTGCCCTTTCTCTAGTAAGTCTAAGGGACCTCCCCTCGTACGATACCCACGGGAAGAAATGAGATAGTGCTATTCTTTACATCTGGCACCGCACAGAATAACAAATTAAACGTAAGTAACTACCAGCCAGGGTCGCGTGATTGTTCGAAAGACATACCGTGACCCTGGCACATGGGCAACTGAAGGAACACGGGTGGGTTTTAGTCAGTAAAAGTCTGACATGCCCCCCCGCTCCGCCCAGAGCGGGAGAAGTCATGTGATGATTTCCCAAACAAAAAAAAAACAAAAAGTATGTAACTAACTGTCACTGTCACATTGATAAAGAGAAAAGAAAAAGTTAGTAATAACTTAAAACCCCTAATACACTACACAATATTTAGGGGCCGACATTTAGCTAATATGTTGTTTTTTAAGGACTCTTCCAACCTAATTTTCTCTTACTACACCATCCCGATTTAGGGAAAGGGAACCTGAATGTAGTAGTTTCATGGTGATAAAACCATTACGAAGTTAACTTTATAGCTACAATACAATAATAAAAAGACAGTTTAATATTTTTTTTTAGGTTATGTGAAGCGGTTTTTTTTTTGCATTTTGTTTAATATTTTCGACTGAGACGATTTCAATGATCTGAAACACAATTTTTTTGCTATATATGTATGTTAGTGAGGTAATTGGTTGGTTGATATTTCTGGTTCCGTCGGGGGTTAAAAAAAACCTAAAGTAGCATTCAAAAATACGCGTCCGGAGTAGTACCGACTCCTCCACTCCTGATTCCTTACAACTTCTGAGAGATAATTACTTCCTAGATGTAAAAACTGGCGTCTTTTATACTTTAGACATGAAAAAAACTCTTTTTGTAACTCCCTTAATAAACTAGAAACTGGTCTAAGTGGGAGTACTCGGCTAATGTTTAACGATACACTTAGCTATCACTTTTACAGCTTCATACTATGCTCAGTGTTCTAGGAAAAAATTAAAATGATTAGAAAACCCTAAAAAAGATTTTGAAACACCTTTTTAGTAATAGCCCACTTGATAAAGTTCGTTGACTTACAGTTTTATGAAACTGCAGTTTTTTTATATAATACTAGCTGACCGTACAGACGTTGTCCTGTTTCCTAGAACTAGATAGCAGCGCCACCTACCGGATCCAATAGTGAATCTAGACCATCCAGGGTACCACCCAAATGCATACAGAAAAGTTCATTCAAATCGGTCCAGCCGTTTAGGAGGAGTTCAGTGACAGACACACGTACCTACAGTAGAATTATATATATAAATATAACTGAATTAAATGGTAGACCATTTACTTCGGTTATACGACAGTGATTCCCAAAGCGGTCTAGTTGTCTACGGGAGAAACGATGGGGGTCACACACGTTGGCGTGAAAATCTAGCAACGTAGGCAAACAATAAACTCCAAAAAAAAAAAAAATACATGAGCAAAGAATTATTCCAAATTTTCCAAACTAGTAAAATATTGCAAGTGGTACGAAAATAAAATAGAACCTTGTAGAAATATAGCAGGTAGGCTGATTATACAAATAGGACTTAAACTCTTTAAATGACAAATCATAATTTACGAAGTGGAAACAGAACCCACGACTCAAAGGACCAAAACTGAACAGCCTCCTAATACCACTCAGGTTCAATTCAAAAACATCGTAAAATTTTATGGTGCGTAGTCTCGTAATTAATTGATCCAGGAAGCAGTATAAAGGAACTCTGCTGAATTCCAAAATAAAATGGAGCGACTAAAGTTAGGCTATTCGTTTTAACCGGGCTCGCGGTTATCCGGGTCTGGCGGCGCAAATCACGCGGAAACATACCCGGTTCTGATAGGACCAAATTAAATATAGGTCGGTATTTGAAACTGGTGTACCTATTGCAACTATTTTATTTGTGATCTAATTTCTTTATAGACTGTATTGTATTCAGTGTGTCGACCAATGAAGCCTTCAGGCCTCAAAAAAAATTACCGCAATGAATTGTGGCTATTTTTTTCTTAACAATTACCTCCAAGTATGAGATAGTTCCAAAGCTTTGACCATGCACAATCAGCCTTTAATATTCCCACTGTTGGGACACAAGCCTTCTGTCTGTAAAGGGAACTGATGCACCACGCGGGCCCAGTGCGGGTTGGTAGATGTCACATGTTGAATTTTTAGTTCTAGGACATTCCGGTTTCCTCACGATGTTTTCCTTCACCGTTTTGAGAGCAGAGGTGGTGTAATAATTTACCCATAGTAAAGCGCCTGGTACCGCCGTTAACCCTGGGTCACTACTGCTCACGAAATTTTGATCTTTATTCATTAATTTATTTTGGATCTCCAACAAAAGATAAACACCAAACTAATTATAAATCATGATAGAGCAGTGTAGTGGACGAATGGGATGTGATCAGCACCCTTACTCGCCCTGGGACTTCTCCCACGTTTTTGACGTGCTTCCCTACTTACCTACTGCACTGGTAAAACACGTCACCACGCACCCCTGAATGCGTAATAACGATACGGTCGACTAAGACCTCGGGAGACTGAACGTGAGACTGAATTCTGAGAGAAACGGACGAAATAAAACACTTTTCTTCTAGTACTTCTTGTCCATAGATTTCGACTTGTTTCTTCGTTATGCCTCTTCAACGGCTGAGCTGCGACTAAACGAGCCCGTTTTTTTTTTTTTTTTTTTTTTTTTTTTTTTTTGTGGGGCATCTCGTAGTTAATCCTGAAAAGATTGTGACTACTTAAACGGATTGGGGCCCGGCGAGTTCTAAAAAGTTACCTTTTTAGGCCTCCAGCCGGGGTAAACGAGCCCGGTCGATCGTGCTTATTTTATAGTCGCGAGGGCCGCTTCCCATTACCTCATAGAGGACCGCGATTTTTAAGCCCATTTTACTGTTAGTTTTCACCAAGCCGAAATCTTTGAACCCTTTATTTTGCATTAATTACCACATAACCCCTTACAATCTATATATTTTTACATTTGTTATTTGGTCCCATCTTATATAAAAACACAATATTGCATGTACATAGTCACAATAAAAACTTTCTAGAACAAAAACCTGCAAAGTTTGATTTAGGACAATTGCCACTATCTTTAATCTATAATATCTCTGAATCCTGTGATCCGATTTTGATAATTTAAACGTTAAAAGTGGTTTTACATCTAATTCTATCGTTAACAACAAAAATAGCAACAATCGGACCATAAACAAAAACCCTCATTTTCAAGTTACGTAATTATAGAACATCCTTTCGAAATTTTGTACATTTCCTTACAAGATTCACTCAAATTGAAGTTAATTAGATTCTAATAAGAAATCTAAGCATGAAATCTATAAACTAAAACTAATTAGAATCTAATACATAGACTTATAAACAAGACTTTTCAAAATTATTAAATTCCTTACTGGCTACAAAATTATTCCTTATATTTACATTTTATTACCAAGCCGCTCTCAGCGCTACTTGCACCCACTTACCCAGAGGGGGTCTAAATTTTGACATTTTTACGAACTTTTGAGACCTTTACTAATTTAAAAATGCTTTCTAACTTACAAAACCATTGTCAGGGTGCACTCCGATACTACTTGCGCCTAGATGCTTAGATTTCGTCGCCGACAAGCAGAATTAAATCATGATAAGAATATTAGCCGTTCTGTGTGGTGTCGGACGCAAAGAATACCACCCCATTTCTTCCCGTGGGTGTCATAAGAGGCGACTAAGGGACTTACTATACTAGAGAATGAGCATTATCAGAAATTAAAATCTAAAGTCATTTATTTAACTTAGGCCGAGGATAAGCACGTTTCGAACGTCAAAATAACATATGCAGGCTGCAGCGTTCTCTATGCGTTTTACCACCATACTGCAATCGCCAACCCGCCCGCCAAGCGTGGCGATTACGACAAATCCCCCACATTGGGGAGACATATGTCTACCAGTAGACGTTTTCTGGCTGAAATGATGATGATGGAGTATATTAGCTAGGTAGTCCACGCTATTTGCAACTGCCCATGATCAAGATACGCTGAACGCACATTCTATAATCAGGCTCTAGCTAAATAAATAAACGGTTGAACAATCGTGCTCCAAGTCATAAATAAACCTAGGGTTATATCTATATCTGCCAAAGTAATTTGTATCATTTAGTAACCGGAGTGCACCAATAAAATAAGCTTAATCTAGTTACAATATTTGATGCACCAAAGTGCCTGAATTTGATTCTATTCAAATTTTGCATGGAAGTTATGAAATATGTGCTGTGCTGAAATTAAAACGGGAAATTTCAACACAGAATATTGTGTAATATCTACAGTTTACAGTTCAACATCGCACATAGTTCAAGTTCTGAGTTGAGCTATACTATTACTGACAAATGCTTACACTGACTGGGCTGTTCCACTCAAATCTGTGTGTTTCAGAGATTATTTCAGGCAAAAAAAAAAACATTGTCTTCAGATTATGTATCTAACCAAAATTATGTCTAAACTTTAACACTTTGAGTCTTGGGTTTGTTTCGCTATTTATTTTCAGGGGTAAATAGGAAATATCACTTATTTATATTGTATTATCTTTATATATATAATTCTACTGTACGTGTGTATGTCACTGAACTCAACTAAACGGCTGGACCGATTTGAATGTTTTTTTTGTACGTGTTTGTGTGGCACCCTGGATCGTTTAGATTCAATATTGAACCCGGAAGGTGGCGCTGCTATCGAGCTCTAGGAAACAGAACAACGTCTGTACGATCAGCTAGTTATTATAGGTATATATTTATATAAATTTCCACGTTTGGAAAATGGTTTCTGATAGCCCCTCAAATAGATTAGCCAGTTTTCACAGTGTGTGGATAAGCAAACTTCCAAATGTTTACCAAAGAAACTAAATAATCACTCGTGGAGAATTTTAATGCACCAAAAACCCACTGCATTACTTGGCACAAAAGGGTTAAAACAATGTTCTGAAATAAAATCCAGCTATTTGTTGTAACCCGCCGTGCGGCTACGGGGCCTAAGCATAGAATAAAAATTAGCAGATAGAAGCGACACTTCAGGTCTGAACCAATTCTAAAGGCTGACAGTTTTGGACGGTACATATTTTCGTTACGGGCAATGTTTTATCATAAAAAAAAGATTCAACTATATTTTTTTTTTTTTTTATAAACATAACGTAACATTACGCCTAGTTTTCCCGAAGGATTGTGTACAGGTGTACCGATAAGGGGGTGGGTATACACCCACAAATCAACAGTTAAGTCTCATGTGATAGGGGCAAGCCTATTGCTATTAATTGGGCACAAATCTGGATTCCATGTTGTTGCTGAAAAATTTCAGATAGGTAAGCCTATAAAACTTTGCCCGACCTGGGCATCGACCCCACGACCCCGTGCTCAGCAGTAGCGCTTGCGACCCATAGACCAACGAAGCAGTCTATCTGGAGTGTCTGGTATGTACCGGAAGGTTTAGATGAATGATTTGGCGCTTCGGAAAATATATCGGTATCTTGAAAAAGGGAATCCTCTGGTTATGAAAAGTGCAAGAACAGTCGATGTGGTGGTCGACCAGTTGCAAAAGCCAATCCAAGATGATGAAAGATGAACGAATGTTCATAGGGCGAAGCATAAATGATGAACGGTAAATTGAATGCTAAGCTAATTGTCTCTTACATCAATTTTCCGTGTCACTATGGCATTCATACAACTGTCAAAGAATGACAATGGTGATTTGAATATACGGGCATGAAGTTAGTTGACAATTAGTTTTTTACATACACAACATTAAACGACAATCATTGCCATATAATTTGTTGATCTCGCATGTCACTAAATTACAGAAAAGTAGGGCACTATTAGTTTGAAAGAAGAAGAAAGAAAGAAGGAAAATGTGTTTATTGGCATTTTATCATTAAAATAACACTTTAAACTATAAAACAAAATTTAAAAACAAACCGATGATAATAATGCCAAAAGGGCCTCGACTCAGCATAATGTCAGCTGACAACACAAGGTGTGTTACCTGGAGTCGATTGCGGACTCCCGGCCACCGTTGGCGCGAGCTTGCGGGCGGGCGGCGAGCAATGGGTAGCTCGCCGCCCGGTAAGGACCAAGCTCGGGTCGACGGTGCGTAGTGTTCCACGAGCGCCTCAAAGAGATGTCAACAGCAGTAAAGGGGTCTACTAGGACCGATGCCTGCCGGGGTCGCGTGATTGTTCGAAAGAGATACCGTGACCCTGGCACATGGGCAACTGATGGAACACGGGTGGGTTTTAGTCAGTAAAAGTCTGACATGCCCTCCCGCTCCGCCCAGAGCGGGAGAAGTTATTTGATGATTTCCCATCCAAAAAGAAGAATAATGTATGTCGCTTCTACACACTCTCATTATTCCATGGTCTAAGCGAGCAAATCGCGTGGAAACCGAGCGACAGTTATTGGACCCGATGACCGGCCGAATTAAGTTCCATAGCGTTCAACCGAAGCGTTTACGGGTCACCGTGTGCGCTCCTACAAACATTATTCGGTACACACAGGGTTGAACAGGTTTTAATGGTGTGCGGTTTTGAATTTAGAACGTTCAATAAAGTGCGTTGATTAATGGATGATATTTAATAATGATGCTTTCTAGCAATAAAAAGCGGGTTTGTAGTGTTGTGCCCATGATTTGATATCGACAAAATTGTCTTGTAAGACCCGAAGACTGTCTTGTAAATGTAATTTTGCTCATAACCGAAAGTCATTAAAATTAGGCTGCGAAACAGCACTTTTTTAATTTCAAAATTACATATATTATGACAATCCCCCAAAACGCTCGCCTTTCACCATTGCTTAGTGCTTCAGCTAGAAAGAAGAATTGGTACGCTTTCTCGCATACATATGCATTTTGCGTTCCTAGCTATCACCCTCAATTGGTTGATCTGTTTGACTAGAATCTGAAACAGATACACGTATTACACACGTATTTACATATCTATTTTTTAATAAAACCCTGTTCGCTCCATGCATATTTGTAAAACAGAATCAATTTAAAAATCAAATGACCGCAATACCCCACTAATGACCAGCGCTGCAAACAATCAAAAAACATGCAAAAAAGTATTTTCAATTACAACACAATTCGGATATCAAAGAGAATGGTAGAATGGTATAAAACGATATACAAAATAATTGCGGATGTTCTCTCCGTTACCGGCAAATGGGAGAATTCACATCCGCCGGATGTAGGCACCGGCGGAAGTTTACTTAGCCCGCGCGAGACCGACGGAGGCCGCGTCACCCCCGGTTATGTTCGGAGGCTGGTCTTTAGAACACGATTTTAAGATGCGACTTTTTTATAATGAGCTTGGCAGTGACTTTATTTAAGAGGAAATCCGTTAAGGTATATTAACGTGGTTCTTCCTTCAGTTTCACTACCGGTAACATAAAATACACTTTGTGATAAGCCCGTCTAATAAAAATTGTAATTACAATAAGGCAAATATTTTTCCAACACGTTTTTAACAGACTTCCAGATTATAATTTTCTATTCCTCACAATTACATCCACACCTAGTTGCATTGTAGTGATGAGGTTATTTGTTCCAATGACTTTTAAACCAATAACTTTCCTAGATATCAGTTTCTGTTACAACAACTCATTCACCTAACACAATAATTACACGAAAGTATGTCCCGGTGTGTATCATAATTAATGCAAATTGAAGCTGACAGCATTACGCTAATAGATTCATGTATTTACATGGTAATGTGAGCTTGTCATCCTACCGCTTAGTGGGCATCAACTGGGAAGGGTTGATGTTGATCCATGTAGGAAAAAAATTGTGTTTTGAGTAGATGCACTTGAATTCTTTTTGGTTGTAAATTAAAAGATACAAAATTAAAAGAAGGAGTGAAACATAAAAAAGTTAACACGTAGTTCATAAACTTAAATGAAACTAGTCTTTGTTAAAAGTGTTATCCTCGTTTTTATAGAAATATCAGCAGAACTATTGTAAAGAAAGGTGTATGGGCTAGCCCATAGGACTAGGACTAGGCTAGGACTATAGGCTAGGCTACAAAAAAAGAAAACAGACCTTCAGTAAAAATCACACCCTCAATATGAACCTTATTTTCATTTTCTGCTCAGCACAAAATCCTTAACAATTGAGATAATAACTTGCAGAATCAAAAGGCCCGACAATCAAACAATAAACACAGCGCGACCAGTCGCCTTATCGGAACCAACCTTTATCCCTCAGTGGTGGTTGCGTGTGCCCACCAGTTACTGCAAAGCGAAACACACAAAAGAAACGATAAGGCTCCGACATTAGGGCCATCCCTCTTACGATGTATAGAAATTAAGCCCGTAGGCCTACCGGCTGCGAAGATAAATGTACCCACTCCGAGATCGCATGGACTCCGCTAATGTTTAGACGTGGAGTAAAATTAAGTGGGTTACAAAAGGTGGCTTGCGTTTGGATGAAACGAAGAAAGTTGGTTCAGCAATGTCCAGAGGAAAGTGGTAATCTCTGTCAAAGAATTCGTATTTTTAACCGATTTTAAAGCGGAGGAGGTTCTCAATTTGCCTGTATTTTTATTTAAATAGATAGATTATGCTTCAGGGGTCCCATTTAAATTTTTTGGTTTTTTTTTGTCGTAGCTTTGATAATAGGTATTGAATCCAGTTTGTTTATCATGATGATATTCTAATAGTTCCTATCCATGCTATTTACCTGGCCAGTGGTGGTATACGAATTAGTGCGGGGTAGATACCATAACTTAAAAGTAAAAAATAACACAAAACATTTTTGCTAGAAAAAAGATTTAGTTCCAAAAATATCATACACCATAAAATGAAAAATAACTGAATATGTTTGACTTTATACTGTTTTTTGGATCTCGGTTGTTTCTCTTAGGAAAAAAGTTTTTATAAATCCTTTCAATGGGATTAATATAGGCTTTTCTGGCATCGTCTCATACATTTATGATTTTACCATCATCGTTATCGTTAATGCTACTTTGTCAGGTGCTTAGTCAGGGTTGGACGGGATACGGTACTTTCAACATTCACTTTAGCTAGCTACTACATTGCTTGGCTTATCTTCGTCATCGCTACCTTTTTTTTTCTGTATGGGAAATCATCAAATGACTTCTCCCGCTCTGGGCGGAGCGGGAGGGCGTGTCAGACTTTTACTGACTAAAACCCACCCGTGTTCCATCAGTTGCCCATGTGCCAGGGTCACGGTATCTCTTTCGAACAATCACGCGACCCCGGCAGGCATCGGTCCTAGTAGACCCCTACACAGCTGCTGACATCTCTTTGAGGCGCGCGTGGAACACTACGCGCCGTCGACCCGAGCTTGGTCCTTACCGGGTGGCGAGCTACCCATTGCTCGCCACCCGCAAGCTCGCGCCTGCGGTGGCCGGGAGTCCGCAATCGACTCCCGACGCCCGGGGCGTCTCCTCCTGCGGCGGCTAGGGACGTGAGGGTGCAGAGACTGCCACTCCCTCACGCGCCCCGCCTCCTCCTTCGCGAGCATTACTGCTTCGCAGAAGGAGGTGACGGCTTCCCATGACCTCTCGCTTCGTACCATGGCTCGCACCAGTGTCGGACGCGAGAGGTCGCCGCCGCCAACCGCCTCCACGAGGATACGGCGGTGCTCCACCCAGGCAGGGCACACCTCCACCGTATGGTCCACCGTGTCCTCCAGATGATCCTCCCGCTTTATCCTGGACAGGAACCCACCGAAGCACCCATGCCCGGTGAGAACCTGCGTCAGGCGGAAGCTGAGGACGCCGTGGCACCTCTCTATCCACTCCTCAAAGAGGGGACTTACCGCCGCAATTGTGGCGTGCCCGTCATTGCTACTTTCAGTGAGTTGCATTTTAGTAGTCGAACCTATTGAGTTTTTTTACTATGGCAACCATTTTTCAAATCGAAAACGCCTGGAAAAGCTACTGGTCCATGAAAACGCTAATGAAGGGTGATCTGCTGATCTCCCTGAAGCGCAATCTCATCGACATGTGTATCCTGCCCATCTTAACCTATGGTGCTCAGACCTGGTCGCTCACCGAGTCTGTTCGTCAAAGAGCGATGGAACGCAGTATTCTGGGTGTACACATATGTCTTGAAAAGAATTAAACAAACAGTTAACCATGATACTGCAATGCTGGCTTATCATGGTTATGTATCATCAGTACTGAGATACGGTATTATAATATGGGGAAACTCAGTAGATTTTGAGAGAGTTTTTAAAGCTCAAAAAAAATGTATCCGAGCAATTTGCGGTGCTCACTTTTTAGACAGCTGTAAGCCGTTGTTTCAGAAACTTAAAATTTTACCTTTGCCATGTTTGTATATTTTTGAAATATGTACTTTTGTTAAGAATAATTGTAATTTATTTGAAACGAGCACAGTCAGGCCAAATAGTCGAACACGGCATAAAGATAGACTTCAGCTGCCACCAATAAAACTAAAATTATTTAAGAAAAATGTATACTGCATGTCGATTATTATTTACAATCATTTACCAAATAGTTTGCAAGACTTACCTCTAACATTGTTTAAAAAAATACTTTTCAAACTATTGCTGTTTAAAAGATATTATACCGTTAATGACTATTTAGAAGACAAATCAATAGAAGCTATAATTTATAAGTTAGAATAATTGACATCGCTGATTTAATTGACATTTGCACGCCAGGTTATGGCAGGATATGCTGAAACAAAATGTATGTAACACCTTCTATACCATATTCTTGCAAATAAATATTTTTGATTTGATTGATTTGATTTGATTTGTAAAAAGACAGGACAGAAATTTGCAACACCACGCTGCGTTTAAAAACGGGTATAAAATACATAGGTAAAAAGGTTGCCAGGGCAAATGGGATTGGGCAGATTACATGAGACCTGGGCAAATGTCTGCATACAATGTGTGCCTGAAGATGGACGACGCCACCGCGGTCACCCCAGAAAGCGGTGGCGAGATGACCTGGATGGGTACCACGACGACTTGTTTGCGGTGGCGCGGGACAAAAATTCCTGGAAGAAATTGGGGGAGGCTTTTGCCCAGAAGTGGGATAGTACAGGCTAAACAAAAAAAAAAAACAATTTTTCACGGTCGATAGCGGGTTGTGGTTTTGTAGGTACTTATGTCACCTTCTTAGGGAGCTCAATAGAGGTCAAAGCGTTCTGAATGTCACTAATTAAACAAGACAAGTAATGAGAGAACGTCGCGACGGGCGCAGTCACGCGGATTAAAGAAATATTTTATTTGCTCATATTTTCCACACTTCTATTTTGTTTATGTCGCAGCATTATGCTGAAATAGGAGCCTTTTGGCCTCGTACATGACTATTTTTTAAACAATTGGTTTTATTTATTTTTTATGATTGTGATTCGTCTAAATAAATACTCACTAAGACATATATAATATCTGACTAAGACAGTTACCAATAACTATTTAACTATAAAGGATAACACAAATATTTCCTTTAACAAATACTTGCCCTTTCGAGTTCGAAGGTCACAGCCATAAAATACGATTTCAACGAGCATTCTCCAAACAGGCTTACAATTTCCAATAACACAAACTCTCACAAGCCGAAGGCCGAGGCCAGAAGATGAAGCCGAAAAACTCTTAGAAACGCTTAAACATTAATAGAAAACAAGAAAATACAGAGAAAAAGATGGCATGGTCGGAAATTAAGGGGCGGGCCGCAGACGCGAACCATTTGTCCGTCTGTCCGTTACACTTAACTCGGGAACCTCATTCGCTTAACACTCACCTGGGGATCTATGCTGGGGTCGTACGGGAGGATAGTTTGGACGAGCCCGTGGTAGAGAAATTATATGATTATGAGAGTCACTGGTTCGGCTAAGAAAGAAAAGTACATTAAGTGTATTTCTACATGCATATCTGTAATTATCATGTAGTTTAACTCAACACTTGACAAGCTCTACGAACAATATCTTAATAAGAATCATGTATTTGTCAGCATATGGTACAATGGCATCATCACATTTTGTCAAGTGTGGCGTGCAAATATTAATAACATACATTATTACGGATAAAATATTATTGGGTTAGTATTAATGAACAATAATTGATTGCATAGTTATGGATAAAAATTACATAATTATTAGAAAAGACATAGTACTGAAACTGTCGGACCAAGATTAAAACCAACAGCGAAAGAGAAAAAAACAACAAGATAGTTTTCACATTCACAATAATTAAAGTATGACATAATACTTTACAACGAAATGACTATTTCGTCATTTTGTACAGATGCCAGCACATCAAGCTACACGAAACTGTCATTTTTTCCCAATCAATCTTGAACCTAATGCTGTAGTAATAAAGTTGAAAACCTATTAAAGACATTCGACAGATTGTAGTAGCTTTATGTGCTGGCGTCTGTATGTAAGATGCAACAATGTCAGTGTGGAAATAAATGGTGAATAATGGTGATTTTGTATGATGATTTTGTTTAAATGTCATGTTATGTGGTTTTATCACAAGGCTTAACGGAGCGAGCCATTCAATCCCAAGTTTCTTTGTCTTCTAAATGATCAGAAATTGTATAGAACCTATTTTACAAAGAATGGTTTTAATATTATAGCTTTTAAATCGTTTAATGGGCAAGTTTCATGAATTCATGAACGAGTTGCCTACTCAGTGGAGGCGAGTGCGGTGTACAGCAAGATTGTGAGGGCTCATCATCATCATCATCATTTCAGCCGAAAGAAGTCCACTGCTGGACATGGGCCTCCTTAAAAAGGGGGGTGATTATGGGGGGTGTGCCATAATCGCCAGTCTTGGTAGACGGGTTGGCGATGGCAGTATGGTGGTAAAATGCGTAAAGAACGCTGCTGCCCATTCTCTAGTAAGTCAAATAGATGTCTTTTACGACACCCACGGGAAAAAATAGGGTGATGCTATCCTCTACATCTGGCACCAAACGGAACAAATGAGGTCTAATTATAACTAAAAGGCACGTCCCGAATATCGGCCCGTAAGTTTCCACTCCTAATACAAGCCCTTCTCCAGCCTCTTAGTTTAGATGAGATTAGATTAAACGTTTGGCTCTTAACAATACAAAAGGGACAACATTTTTTGCTCCAAGCTCTTTTTAGAGACCCTACAGAACCTTTTTTCAGTAAATTGGGGTACAAAGAATTGAATAATGTATCCTATTTTATTGTTCAGACCAGGATTACTAGTTATTAGTTGAGTTTCGGGAGATTTGGCTTGACAAAATAAGACATTCGTATGTCAGGTAACTTTATTGTCGTCTTGAGGTTCTATTTCTTTTGTTTCGGAGTCTTTATTAGGTTTATCTGGAGATGTAGGTATACAGCCTGTACTTTAGATGTAAAAATCTTTTAACTTTTGTTTTGCACGAGATGTATGGCAAATTGCCCTCATTGTTGATGAAATTCGATGGCTATTAGAGTAGGGGAAGACCAAAGAAACGATGGTTGGACCGTGTGAATGATGGCATGGATATAAAGGAGTGACTACTGAGAAGACGACTAATAGAGAAATGTGGAAGAAGATATGTTGCGCCAACCACAAATAAATTTATTGGTTCATCGGTAGTGGAGTTGAAGTATAAACTATCAAATGTTCATAGATGGTTTCTCTTGCAATACCTTTGTTGCTCCTCAATAAACGGTATTAAATATGGTTTGTAATCATATTATCAATTTGATAACTTTTGAGTACATTCTCTATATTGTTATCACTCATCATCTACCTAGCCTTATCCCAACCCCGATGCCAGCTGAATACTAATATTTTACATGGCGCGACTGCCTATCTTACCTCAACAACCCAGTAACTGGGTAATACGATACCCCATATACTCAACATTGTTATCACTAACGTTTGATATTTTTTTTTTGTTTATTATACAACTGCCATTTTTTTTTAATTTAGAGTGAGAGATATCACTACACTTTGTAACAACCCCCAAAAAGAAAAACTCAAAAAACAAATACCAACACAAGTGGTGATGCGAACCAGGGCAAGCACACCCACTATAAATCTCTTGTATTACGAATGGGTACATAAAAATTCATTGCTTTCCTTCGATTTATCCGAACAGTTTTCTTTTCATTGTAAGAGTATTATTTTATGCACCCCCAGTGAGCGGTGTTGCTTAGATTGTGTTAACGTGGAATGGAGTATCTAGTCTTGTTTTTTACTCAATTAAGATAATTTAATTTACCCAAAGGATGGTGAATATGGGTTGGATGTCCATCAATTAGAAGAATCCGGATATTTTATTACTGTTATTACTGTAGTTGTACATGTACACGATGTTCTGTATTGGACACATGGCTACATATCAAGCTATTCATTTCCAGTTTAAGCTGCATACCTTACCTCTTATTATACGCAAATAACATACAACGTGAGATCAATTTCTACTGGAAATGCAAAGCTTTATATGTAGCCGTATATACATGATTGAAAAATCCTAACCCAATTCGAAACTTAAGCCGCGTTGACATCAAACGTATGGCTGCTAAATGATAGCGAGCGTTACAAATATTACTGTTTTTCCATAATATGTTCATTCTTTCACACCAGACCAACAAACTTTTATGACTTTTTTTTTTGGATGGGACATCATCATATTACTTCTCCCGCTCTGGGCGGAGCGGGAGGGCGTATCAGACTTTTACTGACTAAAACCCACCCGTGTTCCTTCAGTTACCCATATGCTAGGGCCACGGTATCTCGTTTGAACAATCTTGCGACCCTGTCCTAGCAAACCCCTTTAGTGCTGCTGACATCTCTTTGAGGCGCGTATAGAATACTACGCGCCGTCGACACGAGCCTAGTCTTTACCGGGCGGCAAGCTACCCATTGCTCGCCGCCCGCAAGCCCGCGCCTACGATGGCCGGGAGTCTGCAATCGACTCCCAACGCCCGGGTGGTCTCCTCCTGTGGCGGTTAGGGATGTGAGGGCGCAGAAACTGCCACTCCCTCACGCGCCCCACCTTCTCCTTCGCGAGCATTACTGCTTCGCAGAAGGAGGTGACGGCTTCCCATGCCCTCTAGCTCCATACCATGGCTCGCACCAGGGCCGGACGCGAGAGGTCGCCGCCGCCGATTGCCTCCAAGAGGACACGGTGGTACTCCGCCCAGGCAGGGCACACCTCCACCGTATGCTCCACCGTGTCCTCCAGACGATTCTCGCAATGGAAACACCTGAACGTTTCCTATCGCTTTGTCTTGAACAGGAACCCCCCGAAGCACCCATGCCCGATGAGGACCTGCATCAGGTGGAAGGTGAGGACGCCGTTGCGCCTTTCTATCCACTCCTCAAAGAGGGAACTTACCGCCGCAATTGTGACGTGCCCAGCGCTGGGTGACGACAATCGTACCCGCCATGAGATCCAGCCGGAGCTCTGTCCGCCGTGCCGCGATTTGTCACGACAGCGAAGTTTCGCCCCGGCATTTTGCCTCCTCGCGCCACTCCCACATGTGGGTGAGGACCTTTGCCTCCAGATTCCATGGCGACACTCCGGCAAGGAGGCTCGCCGCCTCGCAAGAGACCGTGCGGTATCCCCGGACTAGTCGGATGGCCATTAGCCTCTGGGCAGCACTCAACCGGCGCGCTGGGCGCAGCCAACTTTTATGATTTCACTTTCACACTGGGGCGTACAGTGAGGTTGCTCACTTTTGGCGGCTGACTATACTCATACATTTCTAACGTTTAAGTATAAGCAACGTTAACGCTTGGTTAAACTTACTTGGGCATGTTTTTGATATTGGGATTGTACTTAAGTAATAATACATTACAAAATATCACGCTTTGTTTCTCAGAACGTTTAGGCAGGTGTACCTATAGTACCCCCACAATTCACCAGTTATATTTAAGTCCCATTTAAGGGTCGACGCCTATTGCGATCAACTGGGCAGTAACTCAGACTCCTGGCTGCTACTGAGAAATTCCAGATAAATAATCCAATAACACTTTGCTCAACCTGGCAATCGAACCCAAGACTGCCTACTCAGCAGTAGTGCTTGTGACCACTAGAACAACGAGACGGCAAAACGTACGAAAAAAAAAATGGTATTTGCTCTATCACTTTAAAAATACAAATAATAATATTTGATAGAGGTTTGATTTCACCCAAATGTTTACATAAACATCCATATCCTCCGTTTACATACTCCAAGCATGGCTCGCTTTTTACTACCGATTGGAAATGAGTTACAGTTGAGCAGAGCTATGGATTTCATCTCTATACTGATACAGAATATTATGGTAGTGGTATTATTGCGCCTCGCTACAGAAGATAGCAAGCAGAGGAGAAAATTTAGCACCGTTTGAGGCAATATATGGGTGTTTATTATGTCGGTTTTGGAGCGCGAATCAAAAGGGTGAGTTATCGATATCAAATCTATGAATTGAGTACCTAATTATCATGTCACATAATTATTGACAAATTGAGTTGAAAGATATTATATAATGTATATAGATAATACAGGTATAGATATGTAAATTACGAAGAAAATTACGAATTCGTTTGTAAGTGCATAGAAAAGCTAGACAGCTTTTCTATGCACTTTCATACTAACAGAATTTAATTTTAATTTATACAGAGTGGCAGGGATATTGATGTGCAACATGCTACCTTGGTTTTAGTATATGATTTTCTTTTTTTTTAATAACCGATGAAAAACTTTTAAGCTAGAAGGGTCTAGAATCATGTTGCAGTCATGGTTATAGTTGAGTCGTTGCCACTCTGCACACATAATTTATATCACCATTAAATGATAAATGATTTTATTCCTGTAAGTAGTTTTGTACAAACACTTTTTCACGTCATCTTATTTGTTAAAACTAGATGAGGTTGGCATTTTCTGACTACTCTGATTGTGAGAAGAAAGGCCGAAACAAACTTAGAGGTCATAGTCTCTTTTAAAGTCCAGACATAATCGTGGTCACATCATGTAAAGACCATGTAGAGACGTGACTGAAATAGTGTTTTGAGAAAAGAACCACACAGATTGAGTGGACTGGTCCAGTCCATGCATGCATTTGTCATTAATGCAGTAAGTCTATTAAAATGGAGAATCTGCATCATTAACTAGACTTATAAGTTTTAAAGCGACTGGATTCAGCTATGAATATGGAAATGCACCACTCTTTTAGAGAAATATGTGCGACGTTTTGGCAAGAAAATGGCGATTTGGCACCGTCTGGAGCAATAGTCGTATAAAGAGATGATCTTTGTGAGATAAGGGTGCGTAAGTTAAAGGGGTGCTCCGGTTGTCTGGGGAGAGACAATGAGACATTTTGTGCCTGGTTTATAAGACATTAACCCATTGAATGCCGTTATTACAGACACAATTAAAAAACCATTGTGCCTATACCAAATGTGGTATCTCAGGGACTTAGAAGTTAATATCACTTATGTTGCTAATGTAAAAGTTTTAATGCTGTTTAGATGTTAGTAAATCACGTGGGTACGTACTGATTTTGATGGGCATACAAATTTACATAGGCTTTGGGCTAAGCAATAACAGCCGCATGGGTCGATTGATCCGGTTGGGCCATGGATGGGTGACCTTTTTATATACCAAGACCCTTTTCGGGCTACAAAAACACGTTAAACCGTTGTTCTATTATTCGTGGCCCTTTGACAGTCGTTACGGGTCATCAAAAACCCGAAAGTCTTACCATGGGATATCGTATTACCCAGTGACTGGGTTGTGGAGGTCAGGTAGGTAGTCGCTCCATTTAAAATACTGATATTAAGCTGCATCACTCCCAGCCGACTCCAACATAGTTGAGAAAGATGTCAAATTAACTATCCGAATCATAGCTGATTTTAAGACTTTAATCGTTAGGCAGTATTTTCCTAGATACCTAAAAGGAACGTCCTCGAGACACGAAGTGATTAATAATGTATGATCAAAAAAGTTGGAAATTAATCTATAAAAAACTGAAAAGCATAAAATAATAAACCTTAAAATTATGAGTCGGCGCTTTGAGTGATCCTTGTTCATTGATTTTTCAGCGCCGACTCAAAATTTTAAGGTTTATTATTTTATGCTTTTCAGTTTTTCGGCGGTTTAATTTTTTGTTAAAAAGTTTTTATTTTATATTTTTTCGTGGCTTTAATTAACTAATAATACTTGGCAATACCCTATCCAACACAAAAAGAATTATCAAAATCGGACTACTCTGTATAAAGTTATGCGTGTTTATACATTACAATCAGTGAATGAACTATCAATCATCCCCTGTTTTCCGACCCTTAGGGTTCGATTTTGTTTTCCAAATTTATATGGGACCACCTTGGGAGTATACCCTTTCCAATAAAAGAAGAATTGTCACAATCGGACCACTATGTAAAAAGTTATGCGTGGTCATAAATAAAAAAAATAAAAAAAATATACGCGTCGAATTGATAACCTCCTCCGTTTTTTTTCGTCGGTTGAAAAGCCAACAAAAGGCATAAAAGTAAGAGGTGACTCATAGTTATAATACCAATTCATGTATTATAAAATTAAGGTAATATTACCGAATACATAAATTACCTCTGTCTGGGTCAATTTTCCAGTAATAACATTAAATCTAGTAAATAAATAAAATTACCAATATAGTAAGCAAGTAAGGATCGTTTGTTTGTTTCGTTCATTCTAGACAAAGAGAAAAACTTGTTGAAGTAGATAATGTAAAGATAATAAAGGGGAACTAAGCTACTTGAAACAATCGTACGTTTTTGAAAGCTAGAATAAGTGAAATAGATTTTTGAATATCATAATTTCAGCATGTGACGTTTTGTATACTAGTATCTTTAAAAGAAAACTCTTAAGGTATCGTGGGGCACCCAAATTGAACGAATGCAAATGCAATGAATTAATAATAATGCATTAAATATAATATATACGGACTACCAGGTATTTTTTTTTTTTGTGGGTGGGAAATCTTCAAATGACGTCTCCCGGTCTGGGTGAACTGGAAGGGCGTATCAGACTTTTACTGACTAAAACCCACTCGTGTTCCTTCAGTTGTCCATATGTCAGGGCCACGGTAGCTCTTTTGAACTGATCTCGCGACCCTGGCAGGCCTTGGTCCTAGCAGACCCCTCGAGTACTACTGACATCTCTTTGAGGCGCGCGTGGAACACGACGCGCCGCGCCGTCGAAACGGGCCTGGTCCATACCGGGCGGCGAGCTACCCATTGCTCGCAGAGACTGCCACTCCCTCACGCGCCCCGCCTCCTCCTTCGCGTGCATTACTACTATATAGTTCGCAGAAGGAGATGACGGTTTCCCATGCCCTCTCGCTCCGTAAAAATCAAATACAAATCTATAGATTAAGTTTAAAATCTAGTGTTCGAAAGAGAGGTACGAATCACATGTGTAGCAAACTAAACTATGTAGCAAAATACCACAAAATACTTTAGCCTTTCCTTAGACCGTTCGCTGGTGAGTGGGAGGACACACTTCAAAAACTGTTTTGGCTAGTCAACCTTAGTGACATGAGGATGAAATCGTGCAAAGGGTGTCGTGTATCGGAAGCCATCTGGCCTCTTTCACTTAAGGTTGCCACCGCTGTATGGACTTCTAGAGGTCCATAAGCGGAAGGAAACACCCGGGTGTTCCATTGTGAGGATCGTTTAGAGGACACGGCGGAGCACCGCCGTGTCGTGGAGGCGATCGGCGGCGGCGCCCTCTCGCGTCTGGCTCTAGTGCGAGCCATGGCACGGAGCGAGAGGGCATGGGAAGCCGTCACTTCCTTCTGTGAAGCAGTAATGCTCGCAAAGGAGGAGGTTGAGCGCGTGAGGGAGTGGCAGTCTCTGCACCCTCACGTCCCTAGCCACCGCAGGAGGAGACGCCCCGGGCATCGGGAGTCGATTGCGGACTCCCGGCCACCGTAGGCGCGAGCTTGCGGGCGGCGAGCAATGGGTAGCACGCCGCTCGGTAAGGACCAAGCTCGGGTCGACAGCGCGTAGTGTTCCACGCGCGCCTCAAAGAGATGTCAGCAGCACTGAAGTGGTCTGCTAGGACCAATGCCTGCCGGGGTCGCGTGATTATTCGAAAGAGATACCGTGACCCTGGCACATGGGCAACTGAAGGAACACGGGTGGGTTTTAGTCAGTAAAAGTCTGACATGCCCTTTCGCTCCGCCCAGAGCGGGAGAAGTCATTTGATGAATTCCCATCCAGAAAAAAAAAGGTAGGTCTTCCACCTACCTTTTTTTTTCTCAAAGACTTGCTCCAGTGGGGATTCGCAGATAACTCCTCCCTGAAGTGTTAATGTGGTACTGGCCAACAAAAAATACGGCACTTAATATCGTGGCCTGTTAACATAACAGGCACAAAAAAACAAAAACTACGCTAAAGGGTGGACTACGCAAATGGAAAACAATGTAAATTTTTTTTTTTGGTCTTACCGATCATCCATCCAAACAAAACCAAGGAAAGTCATGGGGCAATATCAGTAATAGCCAGAGCAATATTTCAGCCACCATCGACCATGGCGGCGGCCATTGTGTCTCAATCGACCGGTCAATTTGCATAATAACTGTTATTTCATACGCTCTATGTTGTTAACCCACACTTTACTATGGAGGTATTCAAGGAGTTGTTAAGATTATTAGGTCAGATTATTGGTGACTACCAACGTGAAGTTTTATGGTGGTCCTGGTATTATTTTATGCTGTATTTAGAGGGTTAATTTTAGTTGTGTAATGTTGGGTTTTGAAGTAACGTGTTGGTTAGTTTTGGTTTTATTAGTTTAGTTAACGATGGTTTTAATAATAAATTTTTTGCATCATGTAATAACAAGTCAGGGAAATTATTTGTTATGCAGATTGACACTCATTGACACCTTACGCCAGTTTGCCGTATTATAAACAATATCTGGATGACCGAGCTTTGCTCGGTATTTTTTGGTAAATTGTGTTTAAAATAATAAGTTTATGTTCAAGTTGATTATCGATAAAGTTGGTCATTGAAAACACGAATAAAACAACATTTTATAAAAATGAATCCTAGCTAGATCGATTTACTGCCCCCGAAACCACCTGTATACTAAATTTCAAGAAAATCGTTGCAGCCGTTTCCGAGATTCAGATTATATTTTTATATATACAAGAATTGCTCGTTTAAAGATATAAGATTTCATGACACTGTCACCGTATTGCAGTTGTCTTCTGAAGATATAAACGGACACTTTAGGGTAGGATTTCATGTGCAATCAAAACAGAGTGGTCTTTCAAATGGAGTCAGTGACATACAGTGCTTTTCCTGTGTTTCTTATAAAATTCAACAGAAAATAAAATAGTTTCCGCAGGTGTCATAATTGATCAGAACCTGTCCTTCAAAGCACAAATTCATGCACTCTCAAAAAAGACTCGGAAATTCATTTACGTTGCGAAACTCCTAAGAGCCAGTGCGCCAAAAAAGATACGTATTCAGGCCTACATCTGCCTATGCCAATCTGCTCTGCAATACTGTGTTAGTGTCTGGGGCAGCGCCGCCAAGACTTACATGCTTGAACTAGAACGGGCCCAGCGGGCCGTTCTCAAGGTACTTCTGGGAAGGCCTCGGCGTTTTTCTACGGACGAACTGTATAAGGAATCTGGAGTTTTACGCGTACGTCAACTGTTCATCCTAGGGGCACTTATCAACCTTTTAAAACTCAACATTAATCGATCCAGCTGCAGTAAGAAGGGTAGAAAAATAGCTGAAAGAATCCCACTTCCAAAAACAAAAACCCTCTTCGCGGCCCGGCTTTCGTCATCTTTACCCATTCGGGTGTTCAATGCTATAAGCAAAAATTTTACCATTCCGAAAAACTACACTGAGGCCAAAACTAAACTTATCAAAATCAAAATCAAAAATCAAAAGTCATTTATTCAAACTAGGCTGAGAGTCAGCACTTTATGAACGTCAAAGTTACACAAGACAGTCCTCCCAAAACGCCCGCCCTTCGACACTTCCTAGTGCTTTAGCTGGGAAGAAGAAGTGGCGGAACAAACTCCCCAGCAGCACAGCTGTCTGTTAAGTTAGAAGAACTTGATTCTATACAATACTGTGTAACTAATTAATATTATAAAACAAAACATACATTATTCACATATGTCAGCTAGCACACGCCAATATACCACCAACAAAACACTGAAAACTAAACTCAAGCTGAAATAAATAATAAAACAAAATAAAACAAAATCGTAAACAGAACTTAAAACGTAAATAAAGCCTCCAGGCATAAAGGGCGTGCCCGTTTACATATTCAACGATGCAAATTGATACATACAGCTAAGTTGAAGTTACAATAGTTAAACTAAGGACCTCCGGACCAAAATAAAATAACAGTTAATACAAGTAACAATAACAAAAACCATGGTCAGCAAGACGACCAGTCACCACAAGCAGCACCCGTTCACGAGCATAACGCAAAGGTCAGCCATTACCCCCCTCGCCATATTTGAGGGAAGGTGGTAACCCGACCCCCGACGCTACCGCAAGCAGTGACATCTAAGGGAGCATGACGAACTTGCTGCCGGTTGGGCAGGCAAGAATATTATTAACAGCTGACGAGGTCGCTAGCTAACTACATGTTGCAATACAACTCATTTAAAATCATTGTAATGAGTAGATTATGTCCACAGTAAATGAAATTAAAATAAAATAAAAAAAAATAAAAAAAAATCAGTTAAATAAAAAATAAAATTATAATTATGAACTACCCATATAAACTGTCGGTAGGAAAGCTAATTCTGGATTGAAAGAACATAAAAATTGTCTTGAGTT
This sequence comes from Aporophyla lueneburgensis, assembly GCA_932294355.1. Taxonomy (NCBI): domain Eukaryota; kingdom Metazoa; phylum Arthropoda; class Insecta; order Lepidoptera; family Noctuidae; genus Aporophyla; species Aporophyla lueneburgensis. Next base: position 2,138,496 of record OW028749.1, on the reverse strand, counting down.
AATCACAGCGACCAGCTATTCTTATCGTTTAAGTAGTCGTTGATAGAATAGTATGCCTTTGAACAAAGGTTGGATTTTACTTTAGCTTTAAACTCATTAAACTGCAAATCTAGCAAAGCAGAGGGAAGCTTGTTATAAAAGGTAATACCAAGACCAACAAAAGAATTATGAACCTTATGAAGCCGGTGAAAGGGGGCTCGTAGTTTGTCCTTATTTCTAGTATTAATATTATGAAAATCACTGTTTTTAGTGTACAAGTGTATATTTTGCCTAATATATAAGATGTTGGCGAAGATGAATTGTGATGCCACCGTAAGAATACCAATATCTTTAAACAAATCTCTCAGAGAAACTCTAGCACCTAGTTGGTAAATCGCTCGAACAGCTCGTTTTTGAAGAACAAAAATATTTTGAATGTCCGCGGCTTTGCCCCACAGCAGAATGCCGTAGGACATTATGCTATGAAAATAACTAAAATAGACTAGTCGAGCTGTATCAACGTCCGTGTACTGTCTAACTTTCCTTACGGCGTAGGCGGCCGAACTGAGCCTTCCCGCTAGGCTCGATATATGTGATCCCCACTGAAGTTTGGCGTCTACTGTTATGCCCAGAAAAACTGCCGAATTAACAGTTTCAAGCACCTCATTATTTAAAACGACATTGGGTCCCAGGTTCCTAACATTCGGTAAGGCGAACTTTATACATTTCGTTTTCTTAGCATTAAGAACTAGGTTATTTGTAGTAAACCAATCCGTGGCCATTGAGAGCGCATTATTCACGTCATCAAAATCTTTTCTATTCCTGTCTACTTTAAAGATAAGTGAGGTATCATCAGCAAATAGTACAATGTCACAGATATTCTTTAAATAGAATGGTAAGTCATTTATATACACTAAGAATAAGAAAGGACCCAGTATTGAGCCTTGAGGTACACCTAACTGAACTAGTAGCCCGGAAGATTTTACACCATTGATATCTACACATTGGTGCCTATTTTGCAAATAAGAACTTATGACATTGAGAGCTTCGTTTTGAACACCGTAATGACGCAGTTTACGCAAAAGTGTGTCATGGTGAACGCAATCAAAGGCTTTGGAGAGATCACAGAAAACTCCGATAGCATTTTGCGAGTTCTCCCATGCGTTGAAAATGTGTTTTAGCAGAGCAACACCCGCATCTGTTGTCGAACGACCTTTTGTAAAGCCATATTGCTCATTATGAAGGAGGCTATTTAAATTAAAATGTCTTAGTAACTGCTTGAGTATTAACTTTTCAAATATTTTACTAAATGCAGGTAAGATAGAAATGGGCCTAAAATTGCCAACGTTATTTTTATTACCTGTTTTAAATAATGACTTTACTACTCTTCATGAGGTCAGGAAAAGATCCTGAATCAACACATTTATTAAAAGTTACAGCTAGATAGGGGGCTACAATGTCTATTATATTACTTAACAGTTTAATGGAGATGCCCCAGTAATCTCCAGTGTTTTTTGACTTAAGTGTCTTAAAAATATTAACCACGTCACGAGGCGTTACATGTTCAAAACTAAATAAGCGACTACATCTGGGCACACTACTATGCAAAAGGTTGTCAGCTTTAGACGGGGACGAATTTAAAGAGCAAGTCGTAGTTATAGGTATGTTGGCAAAAAACTCATTAAATGCCTCAGCTACGTCGGCAGCCTTATTTACCAATTTGTTGTTAATCATAATCTCTAGTTGTTTTTCCTGTTTAACCGATTTACCCGTTTCATTGTTAATAATTTTCCAAGTGGTTTTTATTTTATTACTGGATGTTTTTATGGTATCGCTTAAAAATTTAGATTTAGCGAAAGCACAGATTTTTTAAAATAACTTTGAATAATTTCTGACATAATCTAGAAAAGGAGTATCAAATATATATTTTTTTAAACCATATAACTCGTATAGTCTCGCTCTACTTTTATAAATACCTGGAGTAGCCCATTGGTTGAAGCTAACAGAGGTTCTATTAATGTCAATAGTTTTGGTCTTGAAAGTAGATTGGTATTCTTTTTGCACAATATCAAAAAGGGCTCCATAGATTTCATTAGGATTATCATGTTCTACTATAGATGGTGTAATCCTATGAGCAATATTATTTTTAAATTTGTTGCAACGACTAACTGTATAGGGCCTGCATTCTATTTTATGCGGCTTTTTTTGTAATGGCAAAGGGAAGCTGGCTAATAATCCACAGTGATCAGACGTTAAGTCACTTAACACTAACTTATTATTGGCATCACAATCACTAAATATATTATCAAGACAAGTCGAAGACGATTGTGTGATCATAATAGGTTCGAAAAACAAGTTTATTAAATTAAATGACTTAAACAGATTGAGTAGTCTAATACTTAAAGGAGTAACATCTAAAATATTAATATTAAAATCTCCACATAAAATTATACATTTATTAATTGATTTTAATTTGTTGACTGAGTCCTCCATGACCGACTCAAAATGAATAAAATCCCCAGAGGGTGGACGATAGACGCATATTATGACGTAACGCTCTAGTTCAACACAAGACAACTCAATAGTGCGCTCGATTGAAAGATTAACTAAATTTAAACGTTGTTTACATTTCAACTTGTTTGAAACAAGAACTAATGATCCACCGCGTATAGCACTTTTTCTCACAAATGCACTTTGCACAGTAAAAAAATCATCATTCATAAACACTATTTCATGTTCTTTCAACCAGTGTTCAGTCAAACATAATACCTGAACATCATGGTTTTCTATAAATAAACTTAACTCTAGTTCTTTGCCGGACAAACCCTGCATATTTTGATGAACAACATTCAACATATGCGGCTTACCTGTTGTCGCACCTAATAGTTTAAACTACTAGGTGTATCAGAAGTGGTGCTAGAACCACTACTAACAGTAATCGCTGGTACCCTACAAGTACCAGTGTCACGGTGTAAATTGTATGCTAAAAGATTAGCAATTTGTCTCCTACAACTAGGTGGCGAATACATAGTATAATTTGTTAATTTGTAATCAGTAATAAATTGATTACAATCAAAATATAAAATAGCGTCACTGTGACAACTAGTCCTATTATAAATTAACATATTTAAATTATAAATGTGCCTGTTTTGCTCCTCAGACAAGTATTGAGAATAAGGCAAGGCACAGAAAATAAAACAGTGATTGGTCTCATTGAGATGTAACATCAAATGGACACATTGAATTATTTCTTTTTTTCTAACATTTAAACTATCCCCATATAATAATATTACTGTAGAATCAGGGTTTATTTTTGACAATTTAATTTTACTTAATAATTGGCTAATACTGGCACCGGGTGAACAATTATTACACTTAAACTTAAACCTTGGTTGCTGAGCCGGACATATGACGAAACTGAGAATCTACTCTGTATCTTACGCTAATTCTCACCACGCTCTCATCACTCACAAATACACACACATCACACACATTTCACTCACCTAACTGTTTTTCTTGTAGTGCCTATTATGTGTAATCTCTTTTTACTCAGGCTTTTATTTAATTTAATTTAATTTATTCTTTTTTTATGATTATGAGTTGATTTCAATTTTTATTTAATTTTATTTTATTATGAATGTTACTATGAAATTATTAATTATCATCTTGCGCTAGCAGAATTTCTAAAATTATTAACTCGGTGTATTGTTTGGGTCACCAAGATACAGGCTGTGCCTAGTTTGGGACCCACTGTTAAATCTAAATTAAATCTTCTGCTGGTTATCTTATATCGCATGCTACTTTTACGTCTGTAAACTATGTGAAAGTTTAATAAGTGAATTTGAATTTAGTCTTCTCGCCGGGTCTGGCAGCAGTATTTGCTTTGACCTTGACCTTGATGGGCTTATTTTGTATTATAGGTAAAGCAAAACAAAAGCTACAATTCTTACAACTTACTGTAAATCTGTCGTTATACTTTTAATGTTAATAAGTATTTACATTAAGAGAATTCATCCTCAAAAAGGTTGCAAGATTTACCGTCAACTATTAGTGTCCCAGAATACTACATCAACTCAATCTAGCACAGACCACTGCTGGACATAGGGCTCTCTCATGTTGCGCCACAGCACCCTGTCCTCCGTCTTCCGCATCCAGTCTATCCCAGCCAACATATAAATGAGTAGCTAGCTATACTTTAATTATCCAGTGTGTAATATGGCTATAGATTGATACAATATTATAGAACACACGCTGTAGACATCAATAGAATTCAATGCATTCTTGACGATTTATACCTCTTTTTCAGGCTCACATCTAAATAGTTTGTTTATATTTGGCCAGTGATAGCCACGTGGTAAGCGCCGCGACTTACGAGTTCTAAGCCGTGAGTTCAAACCTTGATAGGCGCATTACTCTATACAAATTATTTCATCACCACTGGTCTCAAAACGGCGAAGTATGCGGATATCGACATGATCTAGAACCAAAAATTCAAAAACATGTGACATCTACGAACCCACAATGGGCCACTTACAGAAAGGAGGCCAGTGTTCCAATGAGAACTTCTAGGCTGATTACCCATTATCCACTCCCAATGATGTACCTGTATTGTATTCACAGACCCGTTAGTTAACCTATCTAAAAAAACTAAGCACTAAGTTAATCATCGCAAAATTAACTCAATCTCTCACATTCTCTATTCTTTTCTTACCTTTATTGCAATTTCACACTTTACCCACGCTTCGTTCAGACTTACCGATAAAATGTTAATAGCAGCTATCGTTGCCTCGCCGTCGGGCAATCATTACAAACATCACACACCCTGAGAGTGGGGCAATCTTGTTGAAATAATAACACAGGCAATATCTTAAGGTGTTGCATAGCTTGCAGGTTTTTTTTTATTAGCTTGTTCTGTCCCTTGCTGAGCAAAGGCCTCCACCAAGTCCCTCCAGGTATCCTTTTTCAGGGCCACCTCAATCCAACTCTTGCGTGGATGTGACGTATATTTTCCCCAGCTTTTTTATATTTTTGTAGTGTTTCAATTTTTTTTTTGCGTCTTATTTACCGCAAATAAACATATTTTCTTTCTTTCTTTTCTTTCAGTATGCGCCTAGGTCGTTAGTAAATTCATCATCATCATAATTTCAGCTGAAAGACGTCCACTACTGGACACAAGCCTCCCACTATTTTGGGGTGTTTCCCATAATCGCCACGCTTGGCAGGCGGGTTGGCGATCGCAGTATGGTGGTAAAATGCATAGAGAACGCTGCTGACAATAAAATTCTCTTGTAAGTCCCTTAATCGCCTCTTACGACACCCACGGGAAGAATTGGGACGGTGCTAGTCTTTACGTCCGGTATTGCACGGAAACAATTTTAATAAAAGGATATAACTTTAGTAAATTATATAGTGATTAATTGATAATAAGGCTCTATTTGCATTTTAATATTGAAGTTAAGATCAGTTAGTTGAAGGAAAGCTTGATAAAGAGAGTTGCAAAGGGACAGGTTTCGTCAACATGCTCGGATATGGTTTTTATTCATAAACGGCTATAATTTATCGATGAAATTGCTACAATTATGATCGATTGCGATGGCTTATCGACGTTATTAACACGTTCTATACTTGGACTGTAAACCTATCATTCTGATACTTATTAACTTCTACCTCTGCCCATTTTGGCACACACAAAATATTAAATAAAAAATATTTTTAACACAAACAGTCTTATTATAAAATACAATATTTTTCTTAAGGCACGGTTTAAGCTATCAAGTCGGTTTTTAACCGACTTCAAAAAAAGGAGGAGGTTATCAATTCGAAAGTATTTTTTTTTATCATTTTTTTTTATGTTTGTTACCTCATAACTTTTGACTGGGTGGACCGATTTTGATGATTCTTTTTTTATTTGAAAGCTGGTGCTCCCCGAATGGTCCCATTTTAATTTGGTTCTATGTGAACAATGGGGTTCATGTGAAAACAATATAAGCCTTAAATTTTCATTACGTGTTTGCGCGATAAATGAACGAATAACGCGATTAGATTACTGCGGAGTATCTACCACAACTAAAAAGTCAAAAAATAAAAACTTTTTACAAAAAATACAACCGACTTCCTTAAAAAAAAACACTACAAAGTCAAAAATAACTTTAATTTCGGAAGTCGGTGTCTTAGGCTATTTAAGGTTTTTGCCACCGACTTTCGAAATTAAAGTTATTTTTGACTTTGTAGTGTTTTTTTTTTTAAGGAAGTCGGTTGTTTTTTTTGTAAAAAGTTTTTTTGAAATAAGAACTTGAATTTTACAGTAGAGTCTTTCAAAACAGTAATAAAACTACATTACGAAACGAACTAACATAAATATTATCAGCATCTACTTATAAAATCTCATCATCATCATTTCAGCCGAAAGACGTCCACTGCTGGACATAGGCCTCCCCCAAGCTCCGCCACTTCGACCGGTTTTGTGCTTCCCGCATCCAGCGGATTCCTGCGGCCTTCACAAGGTCATCGGTCCACCTTGTTGGAGGCCTTCCAACTCTACGTCTTCCGGTATGCGGTCGCCACTCCAGAACCTTTCGGCCCCATCGGCCATCTGTTCTGCGAGCAATGTGCCCTGCCCACTGCCACTTCAGTTTAGCAATTCTTCGGGCTATGTCGGTTACCTTGGTTCTCCTACGGATCTCTTCATTTCTGATTCGATCGCGTGGGGAAACTCTAAGCATAGCTCTCCATCGCCCTTTGGGTGACTTTCAGCTTTCTAATAAGGCCCATTGTGAGCGACCACGTTTCGGTTCCATAAGTCATCACTGGCAACACACACTGGTCAAAGACTTTCGTCTTGAGACAGTGCGGAATAATATAAAATCTCATCACTAAAAAAAACTTCCCACTCTTCATCTTTTCTACACACTATTGAACCAAGTTGCTTCCCACGAGTGTACGTTTTTAAACTTCGCAACGGGTTTTAATGCGGTTTCAATCAATAGATAGAGGAGGGTCAGATATAGTCCTCCAGACTATATTTCGGCTACGGCGGCCAATCTCAACGGAGACTAGGACTCGGCACGGGAGATATTATAGACTCAAGTGTGTGCGCAGACACAGGAGCACTCACTCTTCCCTCACTCTCATAGTACAATGGGACGCCAATCCGACACGACCGGAGAGACATCAGGCGTAGAACCAACAGTTTAACGCGCTTTCCGAGGCACGAGGGTATCAGACTGTCAACTTCCAAACTCCGGGGCTGTTACTACGAAAATCCTAATGGAAAAACTCAATAACACTTTGCCTAAACTGGAAATTGAACCCAGGACCTCATGGAGGCTCAGCAGGGCTCAGCAGTCGCGCTTGTGACCACGAGGCCAACGGGGCAGTTAGACGGCACTTTGGCGGGGGAGGGTTAGTTATTATGCGGGCGAAGCCGCTCACAAAAGCTAGTAAAAACTTAAATAAAACTAAAACAAGTGTTCTCTGCACACCGATCATCATGTTTACGAACAGTTTACGTGCAATGTAATATTTATAGCCAGCGCAAGCGCACTTGTGCTCAAATTGCCCCGCATTACATGTACCTATTGTGGCAGTTATGATAATGCGGGCCGCGATTCACACCTGGTAGGTTGTGAAGATGGGGATTTTGTAGCTCGAGGGTGTATTTAAAAGGGATTTTAAAGTAATAGTACGCCTTTTACTCATCGTCTTTGATTTCAAAGATCTATTTGCTTAACTACCGAGGTAAAATGGTGTTCTATTCAGACCTTTCTTTTTAAATTGAAACTGAAATTATAGGTCACGTTATTTTAATGTAGCAATTACCAGTACCACGATTAAAAAAAAACTGGTTTTTTGAGTGGAGACTCTTTAATTGTTCATATTATTTCATTTTATTGGATGTTGTTATAGAAGCAAAAGAAATACACTGTGAAAATGTCAACTGTCTACTTATTACGGTACAGCCCGGTGTAAAAAAAAAGCGGAAAAAGAAACGGTGTTTGTATGAGGACCATACAAGATACGTGCTTTTTCGGCCGTTCGAGAAGCAGCATACGAAATTTTGTCAATTTCGCTAAATCAATTGATTTTAGAGACGTACTTTTCCTGTTAACATACAGCATTGAGATAAGTCTTTTTCGTCATTTACATAAGTGTTGTTGTAGTTCGACAAAAAAAAACCGGTCCAGAGCGAGTCGGACGCCCGCACCGACGACGGTTCCGTATTATTAAATATAGCGACTTTTACACGGCATATATAATATAACCATGTATATATTCAACCTTCAGCTGCTTAATCATCATATAAACACAGATTTATAGTACTTATCCTCAACACGATGACAGTACAACACGTATGCAATTCCTAAACGAAAACCCATCTATTTGCATCACAATTTTTCCAACGATCCACTCTTAAAAGGATGCACTAATCAAAACTTCAGAAAACATCCCACAAGAAAGGAAGGGGCAATCAAAGGAAAATTAGCGTGGCCACCTTCTTACAATTTCAAATGGAAAAACTTGGGCTTGGTACGAAACCAATTTGTGGTCGCGAGGGACACACTAGGATTAATTAGAACCGCCGAGTTTATTCCACAGTTCCACCCTTATGATTGGGGCTGTGTAATGTAGACCTGACTTAAATAAAGCATCGGGTTTTTTGGTTAAATACTCCTTCGTTGCCCCTTGGGAGGTATGCTGTTGGCTTGGAAGTCTTTTTGCGTGTAAGTACGGTTTGCTTAACCCATTTTTGGTCGTTATTTACTTGGAACGGTAGAAGACTTGAATCTGTATTTGTTCATGTTTTTTCAGGCTCTCCCCTTATTATATGGGACTTGAACATAGCTGGTGAATAGTGAGTCTCCTCACTCCTAACCCCTGCCTAACCGAAGGGGAATAGAGGAATGATGTGCAGTTGTTTATTTATTGAACACGTATCACAAATTTTGCAGACTTATGATAGGGAACATTGCCATTTTCTTAAGATAATTTGCTGTTTTTTACCAATTATCTCGTAATTTTAAACTGACTTTTAAAAAGGAGGAGGTTTTCATTCCGTCGAATTCGCTTTAAGCTTCAAGGGTATTGCCATCATCATTTCAACCAAAGACATCCACTACTGGACGTACGGCTCTCCCAAGGGGGGGGGGGGGGGTTGCAAATTGCCAAGCTTGGCAGACGGGATAACGATCGCAGTAAGGTGTGAAAATGCATAGAGATCGCTGCTGCCCATTCTCCAGTAAGTCCCTGAATCACCTCTTACAACACATACAGGAAGAAAGGGTTCGATTCTATTCTTTCCGTCCGGCACCACTCAGAATATGGCCATTGCCATGCAAGATGTTATTCAGAACCTGAAATCACGAATGTGAATCTACAATAATTAATGCTCCGACATTATTTTCATAAAATATCCATCCATTAAAAATAAACTCGACCTAAACTCTCCGTAAATCCTCTCCCTCCTCTCTCTCAGTTGTCCCAGAAACGTATAGGTAACGAGTTGAATGAAAGCCTCGTACGAGTTAGGACAAGTTTTTGACGGTAACTTCTCGTGTGCAGCTTAGCATGTGCGCTGTAAAAAGTTGCAAATATTGAACTTGTGGGATGCTGTTTTCGGTTTGCGGGTTTACGAATTTGGTTGTTTGCGTGTCGCTGAACACATTACGAATACGATGAAAAATGGCTTATAATTCGATGTCGAGAGGATGAATGAAGGGCGCCTAACAAAAAATATTTACAAGCCACTTGTGAATGGACATGCCGAAAGGGAACGCACTAGGAGAACATATTACCTACCTTAATTGTGATGTTCTTCAGAAGGGTCAGGTGCGTATTACTGGTAACCAGCGTGCGTGTATGACTGGATAGAGTATGTAAAAATCGTAGCATATGGCGTTCTATAGTTTTTGCCTACGCCCATAGGAAAAAGGCGTGAGTTTTGGTATGTATGTATGTATGTTTAAATGTATGTACTCAAAGTATTGACTCGCCTGAAATACGTATTTATTCGTAGACAACTGATACGTTTTATTTATTTGTTTATTTAATTTGGGAATAAAATCAGTTACACAAACATGTTAATAAACAGGTAGTAAAAAATAATAGAGATTGCATATATATGTAGCTCACAACGGTATAAACGTCTTAAATACCACATAATTGTTACGGGAATATTTGCACATGAGTGAAACTTAATAAGTAAAATGTAAAGATTTTTTTTTTATTTAAAGAAAAAAGAAATCATAACTACGCTTAGGGTTTTAAGTAGGTAAAATACTTAGGAGAAATGTTCACTGTCTGCAAAAACATGCAATAAAGTGCATAAACTTCAAAAATTGCTAATTGCCTAAAACATAATTCTGGATTTGCCGATTCGCCTGCAAAAAAAAAACTTTCTGCGAGTCACTAATAGACAAAAAAAAAATGTCCATTCGTCGAATTCGGGCGAGTAACTTCATGTGAATCGCCGAATAAGCCTGAAAAATATTTGAATTACTTAAAAATTTGATAGTACGTTCGGCACAGTGAAACCGATTAATTAACTAGGATTCATAAGATATTATGTAAAAGTATTAAATGGTTACTGCAGAGATATATTATTTTCTCATCTAATACTTAAATTTCTGACGCTTACGGGCAAAAAGGTTAGGAAAAGTTTGTAGGTTAAACACACAGATACACACTTTCTACATTCCGTGAAGAAAACCAATGAAAAAACTTACTACGACCACTTCAATCAATCACATCCCGGTCACCATAATTCTATGGAGTGATGAACACGTATAAGTAGTACACGATAAATTCCACCAACCTGATCAGACTAATAACAAAGTTGGAAGAAGACAACACACAATTACAGACAAACTGACACGCGGCCAAACTCACATAGGTGAACTGAATACGAGATTTATTGATTCCCAGACTTACAAAACGCGGACATGGCCACAATATAGAAAGGAACAGAACAACCATAAAATTACTGAAATTAGGACCTCACTTACTAGTTGCGGGATCAAACTTAGGCAGGAATGCAGTTCATTTTCATCAACACTGTTTTCAAAACGGTGAGAGAAAACGACATGTCTTAGAGTCTAAAGTTCGAAGACATGTTCCATCCTGCATGGTCCGTGTGGTGCATTATAACTGGCTCTTGCTCACAGATAGGAGGCCTGTGTTTCACCATTGAGAACATTATAGATTACATGAGTCTATGTCAATCATGCGTCTATGTACAGAGACTTCAAACATATCCTTGGCTTTCATTAATTCGTTTATAAATTCCGTACGCACACGTCTTATGCTTTTCAGAAAACAATTACAGACACCAATTAACATGGTCTTTACATGATCTAACCGTCATTATGTTTGGATTTTAAAAGAGACTGTTCTATTTAAAAAAAAAACATGATTCTCATGCAATAGATTCAGTACTATCCTATTTAAAGAAAAATATAATGTATTATTTATGTGTCCATGCGTTTACGTTCATTATGGAGCTAACTTTCTGCACTTATCTACTCTGTGACATGGCTGCTTCCAGCCAATACGTTTCCAATTACTACAGAGAACTTCTGAGAGCGTCCAACGAGTATTTCCCTAAGTTGAGACGCGACTTGCTCCAGTAGTTTTGTTTTTAATGACTGTTGAGTTTGAGAGTAGATCAGGCAGTGGGGTTTCATCAAATGTTCATAATGTTGCGGAAAGTGTTTTTGAAAATTTGTTGCATTTTAATTTGTCGCAATTAATCATGATTATGCGGATGTAAGAAATTGAGCAGTTTAGATTGTACTTTTATTTAATTATAGATATTTGTTTTAAGTGTTCCAAAAGATTTGCATGATTATATTTTGGTGCACACATTTGCAACACATGAACAAAAAGTGAAACGTGAAACAGACTTGTGTACAGTATAATCAACACTATTCCAAGTTTTATGTTTTATATATTTTTTAAATAGTGAGAGCTCATACGAAAACGAAATTAAATTAAAATATTAACTACACCCGCTTCATTAAAAATAACAATATCAAAACAGCATAAAACAAGACCTAAAAATGTATCAACAAAATCCATTAACAAAGAAACTTAACACCAAATATAATAAAGCGAAGGCTTTGCCGTAGCCAAGGGCAGTGACGTCACCGGAAATCTCCACTCCCCGCCCGCCCTGGCCCGGACAAACTTCCTGTACGAGCAACGCCCGGAAGCCGGATGTAGTATCCCATTCGGAAAAACTCGACGGCCAAGTCTGAGTCTATTAAATAGATCTTGTAGACATTCTCCTATTGGATTAGATGATGGTAAACCGTTTTATGTGCCTATAATGGGAAGTATGCTTACATTTTATTACTATAAATGTTCTTGATCTTATTATATTCACCAGAATGGGTCATGAGTTGACTGAAACATGAAGAGCTCCTCTCAACAACTTTTTTGTACTCATTGTATTCCGGGCTAGTATGAAAAGTGTATTATACATGTCACCTGATTCTTGTACTCGTAATAATACCAGAATCAGTAGTCTATAGTTTGTTGTGACGTTAGATGGATTGGTTTCTTCAAGGTTTTTTAAGTGAATATACTAATACTACTATTGGCAGTGGGTTGACGCTGAAGACTAGCACTGGACAGAGCTCTCTATTTCATATAGGGTCGTAGCATTATGCTGAGGGATGGCCGTACTGCGTGTATGTGACGAAAACTAATCTAAAAAGCCTTTTATAGTATACTAGCTGACCCGGAAAACGTTGTTTTGCCATATAAATAATTTCCTAGGCGGGGATAACTAATTAAATGACGATTGATCAGTTTTCGACCGGAGAGGAAAAATGATTAAATTACTAAAATGGCTATTAAAAAATAAGGGTTATCCTAGAAGGGTGAAAATTGAGAATTGTATGTATTTTTGTATGTTGTATCATAAAAAAATAGAAATTAAAAATTTTGTCTAAAAAATAAATAAAAAAATTTAGGGGTGGACTACCCCTAACATTTTTTCATCCTTAGGGGGATGAACAATAAATGTTGGCCGATTCTCATAGATACCGGATAAGCACAAAAAAATTCATTAAAATCGGTCAAGCCGTTTCGGAGGAGTATGGCAACGAAAACTGTGATACGAGAATTTTATATATTAGATGTCGATGCATGCACCCCACCCTTTTTAATTTGAAAAGTTTTTATTTATTAATAACTTTCTTCTTATGCTCTTTTTTAAAATTTATTGTCTACTTTTTAGTTTGGTTTTCTATGAAAGCGTGTTATTACAAAAGACTATGACGAGGATGGCTCCAAGCTCGCAATCTGATGATTTGATTTCCAGTGCAATGTTCAAGATATCGACTAAGGCTCCATATTAATTATAATTAAATGTCTATTTGTGCTATACAACAGCTGCTCATCCTAAATTGAGAGGCTTATGTAATGTTATTATCATTGAGTTCCAAACGACAACACAATATGAGCGAAATAATGACGTCACGTAATGAAATGATACAATTTGCCTTAAATTAGATGAGTTTTGGCTTAACGTTGAAGATAATATGACGTCTTTGTTATGATATTCAAATTTAGACACACACTCACACATTTTGTATGACGTATGAATGAAATTATGGCAAGGTTTTTGTTAATACTCTACAAACGTGAAAGACGAGTTGTGGGTCATAAATGACAGATACTTTACTCTGTATAAATTATTTCATCACCACTGCTCTTAAAACGGTGAAGAAATACATATTTATACTCATAACTCATAATCACCCTATAATATTCCCACTGCTGCGACACAGGCCCTCCTTTCTGTGAGACGGAGCAGGCCATAATATATTAGACATATAAAGTTAAAAGCCTGTCTGGGTTCGAACCTGTGACCTTCAACACGTAAGTCGCGGCCATTACCACTGGGCCACCACTGCTCTTCTTGGAAGGAAAACATCGCAATGAAATCGGCATGTTTTAGAACCAATTCACAAACTTCTGACATTTACCAATCCGCACTAAGCCCGCGTGAAGGATTATGTCCCAATCCCTCCAAAAAGAGGCTGGTTGCCCAGTAATAGAAATATTTTATTCTAGGCCAATTATGGCAAAAACATAACATAATTGTATACACTAGGTTAGGACAGGATAATTTCGCCATCAGACATGATACTGGAGTAGGTTCCGTTGTTGCAAGTATTAAGGAACCTTTGATGGTCTAGTGTTGTTTGCCATAAGTTTAGACAATGATATTTTGAAATGTCTGCGAACTGAATCATAGAGCAGATCATCAGTGAACAGTTTAAATAAAGAATTTTCAATCACACAAAAAATCCAAACAAACCAAAAGTAGTTCCAACGTCATCATAATTTTAGTTTTCTTAATCGAAAGACTGAAGATACTGCGACTGGAAGATGGACATAGGTGTCCCCCAAGCGCCACCCCCCTTTTTTTTTTTTTTTCAGCATGGGAAATCATCAAATGACTTCTCCCGCTCTGGGCGGAGCGGGAGGGCGTGTCAGACTTTTACTGACTAAAACCAACCCGTGTTCCATCAGTTGCCCATGTGCCAGGGTCACGGTATCTCTTTCGAACAATCACGCGACCCCGGCAGGCATCGGTCCTAGTAGACCCCTACACTGCTGCTGACATCTCTTTGAGGCGCGCGTGGAACACTGCGCGCCGTCGACCCGAGCTTGGTCCTTACCGGGCGGCGAGCTACCCATTGCTCGCCACCCGCAAGCTCGTGGTGGCCGGGAGTCCGCTATTGACTCCCGACGCCCGGGGCGTCTCCTCCTGCGGCGGCTAGGGACGTGAGGGCGCAGAGACTGCCACTCCCTCACGCGCCCCGCCTCCTCCTTCGCGAGCATTACTGCTTCGCAGAAGGAGGTGACGGCTTCCATTCCCTCTCGCTCCGTACCATGGCTCGCACCAGGGCCGGACGTCAGAGGTCGCCGCCGCCAAAGCTCCCCCCTCTTCTTCGACCGGTTCTGTGTTTCCCACATTTAGTGGTTTCCTGTAGCCTTTATAAGGTAATCAGTCCACCTTGGCCTTCCAACTATTACTAATTGGCGATCCCAGTATGGTGGCAAAAATACATGAATAGAGAACTGCTGCCCGTTCTATAGTAAGTCCCTTTGATACCTCATACGATACCCACGGGGAAAAATGGAATGATGCTACTCTTTACGTCCGACACCACACAAAACACTATGTCAGCTTAAATTAGGTATAACGCGGGCGTCGGGAGTCGATAGCGGACTCCCGACCACCGTAGGTGCGAGCTTGCGGGCGGCGAACAATGGGTAGCTCGCCGCCCGGTAAGGACCAAGCTCGGGTCGACGGCGCGTAGTGTTCCACGCGCGCCTCAAAGAGATGTCAGCAGCAGTGTAGGGGTCTACTAGGACAGATGCCTGCCGGGGTCGCGTGATTGTTCGAAAGAGATACCGTGACCCTGGCACATGGGCAACTGATGGAACACGGGTGGGTTTTAGTCAGTAAAAGCCTGACATCCCAACTCCGCCCAGAGCGGGAGAAGTAAGTTGATGATTTCCCATCCAAAAAAAAAAAAAAAATTGGTATAACGTTATTTCTGTAAGCAGTGTGAACATTTTATTACATTTCAATAATCGAGGAAGGCCTTAAATAGGAGGCTAAGCATACATCGATCGATTGTTACGAAACCATTAGGCACGCTTTGACAAATAAACAGCGAGCGTTCAAAATTAAGCAAGCAGGTCAAAGGTTTAAAATAACGCGCTGTTTACGTTTGTGGACGAGAGGATCTGGATAAACTGTTCGTTTTAGTAGAACATGTTTTGATAGTTTATGATAAATGGTTCTGAACTTTCGTGTACGTGAAGTAAATTACTGTTACTTATCTTGTATAGGTACTCTATTTCATCTTGAATGAGAACGGTGCAGGACCGTGGAGATTCCAAAAAATTAGGCTATCAGGCCTTTTTGCCTTCAGACATAAAAGGTGTGCCTTCTTACGATAACAGTAACAAATGATAAACTAGGAGTTTTACACTAAAATATAAAAAAAAAACACTTAATTACTTATGACGGTTACCATGGTCAGAAAAGCAACCTGTCACCACATATAGCACCGGTTCAAGAGTATAACAGAAGAACCAGCCATTACCCTCCTCGCCATGTTTGAAGAAAGGAGCCAACCCGACCCCCGACACTACCGCAAGCAATGACATCTAAGTTAGAAGTGACTGTAGTGAGTGAAGGTTGGTTGCCGGTTGCTCAAACAAAGTTGGCTGATTGGTACAAGCAAAGAGAAGCTTAAGCCCATCAGTAAGTGAAGTTAGGTTGTCGATGAAGATGATGATTCTACATCCCTTCTGAATAAATCCGGAAAAAAATATTTTAAGCTTATTGATCTTTTTCTGCTAAAATAATGTGTACACCGGAAGGGTCATGAGTACGGGATGTCAATTCACAACGATACACAAGCGTGAAGTTGGCGCGTGTCGACACGTCTAATCTGACGTTAATGCGAGTAGACAAGAGTGGCTACAGGATGCGGTATGGCGCAGTATTGAACATTGCACATCGTACGGAAAACAAATGCCTACAAAAAGTGTCCAACGTTTTGTTTTAAACATATTTTCAACTTCATAATAACCTACAAATCAATAAATATCTCCAGTTTTTATTTCCACCCCCAGCACACTCCTACCCCAAGTAAAATGTTCAAAGGTGAAGAATCCAGCTACAACATATATTTGTTTAACCATATATATTTGTTTGATGCAATGAATGTACATGAATTTATTTTAATGAGAGTAACGTCAACTTATTTCTCATTTGGCCATATGGCAAGGTAATACTTTTAATTACGGATTGGTTAACATATAACTGTAATTCGAAAATATATCAACACAGTGAAGTTTATCATTATAAACGGACTAACTAACAATAGCTACAATTACAATGTGTGTTTAAGATCCATTTTGCTGTGACAACCCCAAATGTAATTAATAGTGATTTTATGGCAGCCATGTTTGTACAGTCATAAACTGTGATTAGATCGGCGATTGTGTTGAGGACAATAAGGTCATCGTGAATGATTATTATGTGTTTTGGTGACGATGTGATTAATTTGGGACGAACAGGAATGTAAGCTTTGTAGTTATACCAAGTGTAGACAAATTAGTACTTGGACCTCTGTGCTTTATTGTACTTGTATACGTCACGGGTAAAATGCACAAGTTCCGTTGGTTATGTGTGACAAGATAATTGTTAAAATTGAATCCCTCCTCCAATTATAGGGCCTCCCCCAATTATAGGGGATTTGCCATAATCGCCTCACCCGGCAGGTGGGGTGGCGATCACAGATTGGTTTTATAAACGCATAGGGCACGCTGCTGCCCATTCACTAGTAACTCCCTTAGTCGTATTTTATGACACCAGTGCGAAGAAATGTGCTGGTGCTATTGTTTTACTCCGGCACGATAAGGGCAAGTTTAAGACTCTTGTAATAGGGGGCGAGCCAATTGCTATCAAACTAATACAAACCCAGACTCCGGGCGGCTACTAAGAAATTCCTGATGGAAAGGCTCAATGACATTTGGTTCGATCCGCGAGTCGAACCCAAGACCTCACGCTCAGCTGTAGCGCTTGTGACCACTAGACCAATGAGGCAGTCCGAGGCAGTGATAAAAAAATCTGTTCGTAATCATAGTACTAGCTGATATGAAGATATAATATAGCATCGAGAGAAAAAGTGCGTGGGTCCAGCTCGCCTTACAAGGTTGCACCGTCAACCAGCATCAGTACAAAGTGAATTAGGTTTAAAATTCTGCAGAAAACTAAACTCAGTTCCTACGAAATAAGTGGTAACCGATTCACTGAATTTAACTCACAGAAGCCAACTAAAGTTAATCTAATTTAAATGTTGCTAACTTCTGGAAACGCGTTGGATGATTTCTACGTAGCCTTTTGAGCACCTTGTTCAACAGTTATAATCTCATCGTTCATTCGTCGTTCGTTCACCACGCATTTTCAGAAGTTAAGCAATATTTAAATTATTTAAGCTTTATCTTGTTTTTAACAGACTTCAAAAAAAGGAGGAGGTTATCAATTCGACTGTATTTTATTTTTTTTTATGTTTGTTAACTCATAACTTTTGACTGGGTTAACCGATTTTGATGATTCTTTTTTTATTTGAAAGCTGGTGCTTCCCGAATGGTCTCATTTTAATTTGGTTCTATTTGGACAATGGAGTCCATGTGAAAACCATATAAGTCTTAAATTTTCATTACGTATTTACGCGACAAATGAACAAATAACGCGATTAGATTAGTGCGGAGTATCTACCACAACTAAAAAGTCAAAAAATAAAAACTTTTTACAAAAAAAAACTACCGACTTCCTTAAAAAAAACACTACAAAGTCAAAAATAACTTTAATTTCGGAAGTCGGTGGCAAAAACCTTAAATACAGAGCCTAAGACACCGACTTGCGAAATTAAAGTTATTTTTGACTTTGTAGTGTTTTTTTTAAGGAAGTCGGTTGTTTTTTTTTTTTTTTTTTTTTTAATGTTTGTTAACTCATAACTTTTGACTGGGTTAACCGATTTTGATGATTCTTCTTTTATTTGAAAGCTGGTGCTTTCCGAATGGTCCCATTTTAATTTGGTTCCATTCGGATGATGGGATCCATGTGAAAACCATATAAGTCTTAAATTTCCATTAAATATTTGCGCGACAAATGAACGAATACCGTATGTTTGTTACCTCATAACTTTTGACTGGGTGAACCAATTTTGATGATTCTTTTTTTATTTGAAAGCTGATACTTTCGGAATGGTTTCATTTTAATTTGGTTCTATTTGGACAATGGAGTCCATGTGAAAACCATATAAGTCTTAAATTTTCATAACGTATTTGCGCGACAAATGAACGAATAACGTGATTACATTAGTGCGGAGTATTTACCACAACTAAAAAGTCAAAAAATAAAAACTTTTTACAAAAAAAGAAACAATCGACTTCCTTAAAAAAAACACTACAAAGTCAAAAATAACTTTAATTTCGGAAGTCGGTAGCAAAAACCTTAAATACAGAGCCTAAGACACCGACTTCCGAAATTAAAGTTATTTTTGACTTTGTAGTGTTTTTTTTAAGGAAGTCGGTTGTTTTTATTTATTCAAAATAAATAAAATAAAATGTTGTGCTGATGCCTATGCTAATGTATCGAAGTGAAAGTTAGGTGTGGCAAAAGAAGAATCAAAGTATAATAAATCTAATGGAAATGCGTTCGTTGCAAAGCATGTGTGGTGTCACTGTGAATGATAGGCTGAGGAATGATGTGTTAAGACGACGGTACGGTTTAAAAGAAGATTTAGTGACTAGAATTTAAAAGTGTAGGCTTAGATGGTTTGGTCATGCTGAGAGGATGAATGAAAGGCAGCTAACATAAGGTATTTACATAGCAGATGTGACTGTGGTGCCAGACGTAAAGAATAACACCACCCCATTTCTTCCCGTGGGTGTCGTAAAAGGCGACTAAGGGACTTACTAGAGAATGGGCAGCAGCGTTCTCTATGCATTTTACCACCACACTGCGATCGCCAACCCGCCTGCCAAGCGTGGCGATAACGGCAAAACCCCCCAAATTGGGGGAGGCCTAAGTCCAACAGTGGACGTGTTGCGGCTGAAATGATGAATAATGATGATGAGATGTGACTGGAGACGCCAGAAGGGGACGCGCCCTAGGAAAACATATAGTGACCATATTGGTGATGTTCTTCAGAAGGGTCAGGTGCGTAGTACTGGTAACCTGCCTACCCCCATGGGAAAAAGGTGTGAGTTTATGTATGTATGTATTATCTACACTATATATATTATGTATATTATTTATCCACATTAATATTATAAATGCAAAGGTAACTCTGTCTATCTGTCTGTCTCGCTTTCCTGCTAAAGCTACTGAACTGATTTGAATGAAATTTGGTACACAGATAGTTTAGAGCCTGAGAAAGGACATATGCTACTTTTTATCCGGGTAGTATGTTCCCGCGGGATAATTTCCGACCTCCACGCGGGCGAAGCCGCTGGCAAAAGCTAGTATAAAATAAAGTGATGATTTCTAAGTAGCGCTTCGAGTACCATATTCAACAGATATGATCTCATAGTTGTGATTCAAAATCTGCGTACATAGAATCGATGACTTCACCTTAAAACGAAAAGAAAATGGAGGGAAATCCAAAAAGTCGTACACCATTCGTCATTGTCAGAGAAACGTCAAATTAGTACAGAGGAGTGATGGAATCTAGGTATTGATTGGGTTCAGCTTCATCCATCATTCCTGGTTTATTGGCTTGTCAAAAATTGTACCGTCTAAGGTTGTGTCTCTTCTATTACTACATTCTTATAGCTGTTGTAATTCTTGGAATTTTGTTCCGGGTTGGTGCTTAAAAAGGGTGGATCAGCGCTTGACGTAAATTGACGTAATTTTAGTAGGCAAGTTTTTAATCACGTCTAAACTTGTATGGAGTAGTGACAGGCGCTGATTAATTTGACAGGACTAAACTAAAATTTTTCTTTTGTCCTCTTCTTAATGAATTAAAAAGAAAAAGATGCACTGAACATAAATTTAGTTTAGTTTGTGAACAAGGGAATCGGTATCAATGTTAGTCGAGCTAAAAGTCAAACTCAAATCTTTTATTTTGAGCCGAAAGACGTTCACTGCTGGACATTAGTCTCCTCCAAAGAGGGGAATAAAATTGTTAATGCTCAAGCTCAATACGAAATGAAGACAATCAATGAACTTGCTGCGTATTTTCAAAAGGTTTTTGTTTTGTTTATTTATTTAGGTAACCAACAGCGATACATAAAAATATTTTACAAATTATGCGTGTTACAGTTATTATGGCCAATTATAGATTTCCCTGTATAACTGGGTTATATTTTAATACATGCGGATGACTAATGCCAGATATTTCCAATTAAACAACTAAATAAAAATGCAATAATACATAATTTTGATTTTTAAACCAAGGCACCGTTTTGCTAGCATTCGTAATATCTCTTTATCTCTATATTATGTCTAACTCCCAGCTATATAATTCACCTGTCCAACATGATATTATTTTCAACCCAACTTTCGAGAAATTTTCATTAAGTTGACGTTTTATAGCTCTTCTAAAATCACTGGAAACTTCTAAAATACCCTTACAAAACCGTTTTTGTGAACTGTTCAGATTTTCTCTTTACGTGTAAAGGCAGATTTCGCAGAACTCAATCTTATTTAGGTAATCCTTAAGTCACAACTGTGCGGAAATTCTAGCCAAAACTGCACCGGTTGGAGTTCCTAGTCCAGTAATATAGGTATAATATTATGTTATCTTTGTTGGAAAGTCAGCTATTTGTTGGCTCATGACGTGTCCAGACAAATAAATAAGGATGAGTTAGTTTTTAGTAAAAGTTTTACTCATAAAATATTTTATAACACATTTGTTTTAATAATTTTTTCAGCTGTAATTTAAAAATTTGCTAAAGGACATCGCTAAAAATGGCCCCAGGACCAACAAACATCTGACGTACATAATAATTATAAATGTATTTTATTATACTACATAATTGCGAATATTTGTATAAAACGGACACTCTGCGTATCATTAAGAACATTAAAGAGAGCTGCAACGACTAACGAGAAATTACATCACACTAGATCTTTGACAAATAGTGATGCCCAATATTTAATTTCACACATCGAGAAAGATATTGCTTGCGTTGGTTGGCCACCTGCTCAGCGATGGTATACGCATTCGTTCGTACTTTTCTTTTCAACCTTTGTAACAAGCTTTTTTCCTTCCAAGGTAGGACGCTCTATACTAACTTGCGACGTTTTTATTGGTATCATGATAACCTTAATAGTGTAAAAAGAATTAAATAACAAAACTATTTTATATATCCTAATCCATCCATCCTAAATATTTAATAAAGGAAAAAAACAATAACTACACATAAGCGTTGTAATATTTCAAAAAGTATCGATCGGTATCGATTTTTCACAAAATATAGGGATACGGATCTAACGTATGGACATCCCTAATCCTTGTCATGTCAATATTGTCAGTCAATTCAACTGTCAAGTAATTCCACTACTGAACTATAAGTAAAAATAAGGATATTTTACACCAAACAAGATATGCAAGCTGTCCGTCATCAAAAATTATCTTCATGGGCATGTACTTGTAATTTAGAACACGTTAAGTACATTTTATTCGCTGTTGGTTTTGGGGCGAACGATCTATGGACGCAGAACAATGTCCTTTGCACTACTATCAATCTGCCTAGTTATGTCCCAACTATGTTGGGGTCGGCTTTCAGTTTTACTGGATGCAGTTGAGTAACAGTATTTTACATGAAGCGACTGCTATCTCTCGTCCACAACCCAGTTACAGGGTAATACGATACCCCTTAATAAGGCTGGTTATCAGACTTTCGGCTCGTGACTACCTGTGTACCGTCTGTCAAAGATGTATAATAACAGCCAGGACCAACGGCTTAACGTGCTTTCCAAGGCCCGCAGTCTCGATTTATTAAAGATCAAAAATGGACGAAAACTGGCAGGCAATTCGATGCGACGGGAAGGGTCAGGGGAGCAAAAATTTGATGCGGGTGAAGTCGTGGGCAGAAGCTAGTTTTTTATATGAGAGTGCTAAATAGTATTTTTTAAACGAAAGCCTGGCCTGGTCTGTTTTTATTTGTGTGTACATAAATGGTTAAATAAATAAATAAATAATAAGATAGATCACCCATCCACGAACCAACTATGGCAGGCGTAGCATAACTTTCTGTCAATCCGTGCGGTAGTTATTATTTACCCACTAGCTGTTATATCATAATTTACACTACCATAGTTGTTATTTGTTTCAGTGGATTTAACTTCAATTGGAATAGAACGTAAGTAGGATTGCTCTACGTCCAACAAAATCTAATTTAAATGTCAAAATGTATGTAGGACTTGTTTATTATTTGAATTTTAATAACATGACGTGATAAAGTAAAAAATATTTTGGGACCATCCAATTTAAAGCTAATTTAGATATTCTACAAAGTTTTCGGCTTAAAATTAGATTCCAGAGTCTGGAAATTATAATTTTTACTTAGCAAATTGATTCATAATTTAATGTATTTTTATCTTTTCTATATAATTTACATACCTCTTTTTGACGAGAATAAAAACAATTTAGGATTTTCGCCATAAGGCTATGAATGTTTTTGGTTTTTCTTTTCAGATTTAGCTGTTTTACGTGAATTTTGATTCACTTCGTTCATTTTAATACACTTAATGAAAGATTATTTCAACAATGATCTATTGAATGAGCAACATTTTAATAGTTTAATAGACCTCAAACCGGTGACTGTTTTGTGAATTATGTTCTAAGAGGTTTTAAAATATGACATATTTACGAATCGTCTTGATAACTACATGGTGTGAAAAAATTACAATGTATGTTTGTGAAAGTCATCATTACAATGTGTAAAAACTATATACCACTTTCGTTTAAAAAATACTATTTAGCACTCTCATATAAAAAACTAGCTTCTGCCCACGACTTCACCCGCATCAAATTTTTGCTCCCCTGACCCTTCCCGTCGCATCGAATTGCCTGCCAGTTTTCGTCCATTTTTCGTTGCTGCTCCACTCTTTTTGATCGTAGCGTAATGTTATATAACCTATAAATAGGCCTACCTCAATAAATAGGCTATCCAACACAAAAATATTTTTTTCAATTCGAACTAGTAGTTCCTGAAATTACCGTGTTCAACCAAACAAACAAACAAACTCTTCAGCATTATAATATTAGTATCTATACTAATATAGTAAAAAAATATTTACCTCAGTCAAATTTCAGTAAATAATATTTTAAATTTCACATTCCACCATCCACCATTTCAGCCTACAGACGTCCACTGCTGGAAACAAATTTCACATTATTTGACAAAAATAAGAAAGTAACTCATTCATTACATAGTAATTCTAACAATTTTTCATGTTGAGCACTACAAGATAATGGATATACAGTATTTTAAGAGTAAACAAACAACAAAATTTCGTATACGGCTTCTAAATTCGAAAATCATTATGAAAATCTTGACTATTGATGTGTCTCAAAGTAACTATTAAGAGGAACCATACCTCTAAGGGTTACCTCATAAGAGGATTCCACAAACATCATAAATAAAATCCTCTTATACTGCCGATCCGTCCACCTTGACCTCGACCAGAAGCTCCATCTTCCTTTATGTCAACGTCACATTATTCTTATGCGATGTGGGTAGTTGGGTAGCTTTATTTATTTTTACCATTACCTCAGCTGGAACTCTGAGAAAGGGTCCAAGATTAATAAGAACTCAGCCAGTAATGGTACCTTTTTGTTTTATTGTACAAAGCAGTCTTGACGGGGCCCATTAGCCCGCCCGCCCATTCATTCGTCCCCTCATTCGTTCACTCGTTCGTTCAACGATCACCTGGGGACTAGGCTAGGTTTCAGATAATCGGGGGCATTACACTGTATTTCTTGTTTTGTTTTCCTCTTTTTGTGAAATTCGGCCTAGTTCTTGTTCTGTTTTGTTTTTTGTTGCATTATTTGTTGAATTTCTTCCTACCTTTTAAAATATTAATTGTACCTACTGAAGTCAAAAACTTTAATAGTGAAATACTAAATCAGTTTACATGTATCTTGATATTGATTGTTCTATATGAAAATCGTTATTTCTTAACAAAATGTTTACATTATTGAGGCTTTTATAGTCATGTTTTATAATATAGTAAACATCATAATAATTTTCATTAAAGAATTTCCAATTTATAACATAACATAAAATTAGATTTATTTTCTCATCACAAATGTTGCAGGTAGGTACATAAAGTGCTTAAAACTAATTAAAAATATATAATAACATTTGTGAGAGACTGTGGCCCGAAGAAGGTATTGAATACCTGTGTTACGGGTCATTTATGAGAGAATCATAATATATTTAAAATAAGCTGTTATCCCTGATTTCATCTGCAGTACAGGTTGAAAAGTAGCTTAGGTCACAGTCTGTGTGCCAAACTTCATTCAAATCTGTTCAGGCATTTTAACGTGAAAGCGTAACAAACCAAATTCCTTTCGTATTTATAATAATAAGTTAGGAAGTTCGGATTTACTCATATAAAAAAATTAACCACATTGCAATAAACACACCCAAAACACGTTACTCAAAATTCTGGAACCAAATATAAAGATATTTTAAACCGAAAATTTTACTTTGGTCCTAAACACAAAACAATTGAGGTTTGGCTCAATAAATTCTCAATCCAGTCCCTACTCTAATTAGGACGGTGCAGCGGTGGTTGAACGGCGCGGCTACAGTGTAGACACAGAGTAGATAAGCTAATTGCCTATCTGGTTCGTTTTGGGGCAACGCCGACGATACGATACCGACGAGAGAAATCGGGATTCGACAGAATCTAGAGTTGAAAGTTTTCGGAAATAGGTTACTGTACCGATTTGGCACGACTTTGAATATCGCCTTTCCAAGGGATGGACGATATCAAGATGCAGCTGACATAGGAAGTCAATGCCATGATGCTCAATTAATAGTAGTGCTACAATTGACCCAAATTAGCAACACATAAGGAACGCCCGTTTTTATGTAAATAAATATAGAGTTTATTAGGAATAAAAATAAAAAGATAGCATGATTAAGAGAAATCCCGAAACAACAAAAAATAACAACGAAAATGTACCTTCCCAAAGTCGTCGCCGCTAAAATTACATGTAAAGCGAAAAACGAAAGTGGCAAAGATTAATTTTGGCAAAGTTAATCAACAAATGTAGGAGCATGGACCAGATGGCCACCCAGCGGCTCGATGGGGTATCAAAACGCTATTTTACAATAATTTTAATCCACTAATTGGACGCGCTGTGGTCTGCCCAGAAGGGATAATTAGCAAATTGGCTGATGATATTATTTTTAGTATTCGATAACGGGCGACCCTCTGTGCTGTGGTACAAGGCAAGGATTGACAGACAAAAAGGAATTAACAATTTCTGACTTTTGAAGTGCTCTTGTGTTTTGAGATCTATAAAATGCACGTTGAACATTTTTAACATTGTAAAATTGCATTGTGGTCTTCCTCGAAAATCATTTGAGCTTTCACAAAACTGCAATTGTGACTATTACTTTTGATAGTGAAACAACTGGTATTTGATACCAAGGTTCAGTTTGATAATTCTTCTAAATGCAAAATTCACAATAAAAAATTTAAATTCTGATTCTTTCCATTCATTCAGCTGTAACATTACAGGATGAGTAAAAGTCTCATTTCACCCGCGACCCTCCTTTGTTTTAAACCAAAAAGGTCTGGGCTATCTACCTCATTTTAAATTAAGCAATTCAGATATCGCTTATGATAATCCTCCCCAATGTGTAAGGCTTTTCGTAGATGAATTATATTTTATTAATTTTATGCAGACGTACCGAAGCTGTTATTTCTCTTGTTAACGATGTTTTAATTATCATAATGTGATAATCATGCCCGCATGTTAAAGTATCTTATGAAAAAGTGATTATCGAGTCCTTTGTGTATTGTTTTCTTTTTGAAAATGAGTTAGGCTATAGAACAATAGATGCTGAATTGTATACACCTGCACAGTGCCATTTGCTAATTGAATCTAGGCAGAGGTTCCCAAACTTTTAAACTTTTTTCTCATAGATCACTTTCAAAAATTTACTGGTTTTTGTAGACTGGTACTTGTAAAATGGGGGAAATGGGTTTTCTGGTTCTCTTATTTTTTTTTTTAAGTTTTTAATTATCTACATTGATAAAAAAAATATACGCCAATGTAGACCCCCGTCTAGCTCCCTGTGTCTTCTTGGAAATCATTGATCTAGGATCTTAGCAACTGAACGAACGGCAGCATTTTATGTAATAGTTATATTAGTAAATTATATTCCTTTTGTTGTGGTGGGCTTCCAGTCTAACTGGATGTATTTAGTTGAATTCCAGAAGTAATTACGACCAATGTCAAAGAAAATTTATATAAACATTAAACTTTTTGTAAATTGACAAAACGTAGCTATCTTCTAATTTGAATTAGAAATACGCTGCCAACCGAAGTCCACAAAACGATAACGTCAACCAACAATGGCGCAAATGGTGACCTTTAATTACAAACCACCCCATCATCCCCCAATTCCACAATGCCTACCGACTGTAATCCTGTCGTTACTTTACCGAACATTCTCGAACTGAACACGAATTCCCTAGCCACTTCACAGGCCCTTACAATACAGACCTTCAATATTAAATTGAAATAATCTACCATCGGCATCTTGCCATTGAATCCAGTACAAACGGTATTAAATTCACTCGACCTAATTTCAGATAAGTCGTAAGGAATTTATCTGTCGTTAGCAAAAAGAGGAATACAAAGGCATACGATACCGTCTCTTGAATTAATTTCCCTGCCCGCATTTTGTTCAGATTCAACCTACAGTTACCCTTACTACTGTTGTGTTTTGATTAGGTTTTCTTGTTAACAGTATATTTTCGTAATTACTGTTCATTTGTATGAGATAGAGAATGTAATCAATGATTCTTTGGACAGAAGATTGAAAAATGTACCATGTTCTGGCGCATGATTGGTTTGGAGTTAGCGGGGGTACTGTAATTGGTTCAGCTTTTTTGAACATATAATTATATACTATGAGTTTATGCATGGCCTAGGAATCCTTATGGTACGTGGCCGGATGGAAAGATAAACACAGACCAGATGGTCAGACGTGATCAATAAGGTTGCTGGAAGTAGCATATATGGAGGGGTCCTAACTGCAGACGACCGCATAACTTGGACCCGCGTTGTACGTTCAAAATATTTTATTCCACATAAACTTACATAAAGACTTATACCGCATAAGAAGATAGGTGCACGGTTCCAGTTAGTCGTTTTCTATAGAAAAAAAAAAAGGTAAAGAACGCTGTTAATATAATAAATAAGTATAGTAATTTATTTGTTCAAAAATATAAAATAGTACTATGGTCATACACTTTAAGGCACTTATTTCTATGAACAGATTTTCAACAACAGTATCCGACTAGATATAAAATACCGTGTGGTGCCGGACGTAAAGAATAACACCACCCCATTTCTTCCCGTGGGTGTCGTAAAAGGCGACTAAGGGACTTACTAGAGAATGGGCAGCAGCGTTCTCTATGCATTTTACCACCATACTGCGATCGCCAACCCGCCTGCCAAGCGTGGCGATTATGGCAAAGCCCCCTAAATTGGGGGAGGCCTAAGTCCAGCAGTGGACGTCTTACGGCTGAAATGATGATGATGATGATGAGATATAAAATATCTATATTTCAGATATCAACCAACACTCTTCCCTTGCTATAGGCGATACATACCTTATAACTTTGTTTCAAAGTAGAAGCATTTATTTCAAATAGGCACATAAAAGGCAGGCTTTTGAACGTAAACATGTACATTAAAATAGAATTGATTCTAGTCTCCGTTTAGCAGTGTGTAGTATTTTTAGTATAGGAGGACAGTGAACGCCTATCAACAAGTACAAGTCACTTAATAATTACTTGTTACCGTGATCAGATAGGAAGGAATGGTGAAGAAGAAGAAGTAATTATTATAACAGCAGCTTCCAAGACCGAAAATACTACAGCGAATATTGAGTGCAACAATGATGTTTACTTGCACAATAGTCCAAGTATTTACTTTGCTTTAACGAAGTTTGCTGATTAAATTGAACGCTAATTATGCCGCAAAGTTTCGAAAACACGCGTTGTAAAGTTCGGTGAGCAACCATATATTTTCACTTTAAATAAAATGAACCCTTTATTTTTTCCGTTTACAGTATTAACAGTGAATTTATCTATGAGGAATAGCGTCATGGTCACGACCTGAAGGCTAATTATTCTCGTAATTAAAAACGTTCCAAATCTAGTCGCTGTTTCATCTCGGCGATAATTGAATGACAAAAATGTAAGGCAACTCTAATTATTTTTGACAGATTAAGACAGATCTGACTGTCAACTTTCATAACATTGAGAGGCAATCCTCTACATTAAAGACCTGAAGGGCAATCCCTTCAGGTCTTTAATGTGAAGTTAACCTATATGAATAGTATGTATGGTTTTTGAAATTGTTACCTCCTTGGTCCTTTTAGCATTTGGTGAGACACAGGCCATCCGAGTCTTTTCTTGGGTTGTTGACCTTGATTTAATTGTAGCGTTAGTTGCATGCAGTAACTTGCATTACAACTGCCAAGCGTAGTTCTTTATGACAATTCTTGGCTACTAAATTTCAACTGTTCTTCTTCTTAGTGCCTCGATAGCAATCTAAATAGAATTTGGCTACGAGCTCAGCATTTTCAATAGCATCCATCAACTCCTGCAGCGTGCAAACAAACAAACTGTTTACATGTGCCCAAATGATGAAACAAAAATTAGATCGAGTTTTTTTTTTCATTCCCCATAATGCGTGACTACCGTCTATTTAAATATTTACCGGACACATAACTTAAATCTTAATCGAGTTACACAGCTACATGAATATTGTACTTTTTGTTCCCTTTTCGACATGATTTTACCTTGTAATCTTGATAGTGGTAGATTATTTTACGTAATTTATATAATTTCCATAGCTTACCTTATAAATTACATGAGTCAGCCAATGTACAGTAGGAATAGATTTTTTTCTATGCATCTACTCGGCCATCAACGATGGAAAAACTTTTTGAAAGGTAACCTTTTTTTGCTTTTCACGAACATAATTTATTATGGTTCGATAAAGCTAGAAACCTAGGTCTAGTGTAGACACATTTTTTGCTGCCCTGGATAGAGTGATCTGGACTGTGCTGAGATGTCTGGTTTATGTGAAATGAGTATCTTATTAACAAAAAGTCTGAGTACTGAGTGAGAGGGAGTCTATTTTTATACGGATTTCCAAAATAGTTTTATACTTATTGCTTTTGAATCTTAGTCGCATTTAACACAATTCTGTCATCATCATCATCATCATCATTTCAGCCGTAAGACGTCCACTGCTGGACTTAGGCCTCCCCCAATTTGGGGGGGTTTGCCATAATCGCCACGTTTGGCAGGCGGGTTGGCGATCGCAGTATGGTGGTAAAATGCATAGAGAACGCTGCTGCCCATTCTCTAGTAAGTCCCTTAGTCGCCTTTTACGACACCCACGGAAAGAAATGGGGTGGTGTTATTCTTTACGTCCGGCACCACACGGTACAATTCTATGCATGATAAAAACTCCGAGATCACTTAGAAAACACGGCTCCATTCGAGAACCGATAGTACCCACTCACCACAGACCACCCACGTGGCAGCGATGCACGCTCGCGATAAATCTATCTCTCTATAAATTCGCAACTGTCCATTATGTGACGTCACGACTCACGGCGGCCACGCCCTCTAAGTGAAACCCTCAGATGACTTATTGTTATGGTCCTTTTTTGTGTTTTTGCGTTTATGGGCACAAAATAAATGGTCCTCCTGTAAGGAGGTGAACATCGTGATTGATGCTGATTAATTTTTCTCGCTGTTTCGCGGAGTTTTTTTTTGGAATTTCTTTCTGAGAAATGAAAGCGGAGAACGGAATGGGGTGTTTCTTGTTTTTGCATTGTGTATGATGAAGGATCTGTTATGGCTGTGTTGAAATACTGTTGTTAGGAATGGAGTTTGGAATTGTGAAATGTAGTACAGCAAATTTTAACTAGAAACGAGGACTTGAGTGAGTTAGTTGAGAGGTTTTGTTATGTCTATCTTTTAAGGTTGACTCACTATAACTCAAAAGGAGCGAGCAGCAACGAAAAACCTTTTTTGTGTGCGAGAAGTTTAAATAAATAAATAATAAAACTAGTAGGCAAATCGATGCGACGGGAAGGGTCAGGGGAGCAAAAATTTGACGTGGACGAAGTCGCAGGCAGAAGCTAGTTATAGATATATAGATTAAATGTAGATCAAATTAATTGGAGAGCACGTACATATTACGAAATAAGCAACTACTCGAATATAACTTTTCGCAGGTACATAATTTGCTGACTTAATTAACAGTGTGGCTGCCGCAGCCTTATGTACTCGGCTGCGGTTTTGATTCCCGCGTCGAGGTAAATATAACCCGTTGTAATTATGATGTGTTTATATGTATGCTTTATATGGAACAATACTATGATATGAGGAATCTTAGGGTAAAGCTTTTGAGGGATAAAAACAAATGGTTTTTTTTTTTGTTTTAAGCAACTGCTGAGAGATTTAAGCATACTTGTATTTTTTATAAATTTATATATAGGAATATATATATTTTCTCTATTATAATATATCAGTTAATTTTAATGATACAATGGTCTAGCAATTTAAGTACTTAATTTTCTGGGTTCTGAGTTAAGCTACACGATTACTGACAAATCCTTGTATTGACAAACCCGTGTTTTTTTTCTCAAAAGTTTAATTCACACACCGATCTGCACGGTCCTCACATGGTTTGACCATCAAGATTATGTCTGAACTTTAAAAGAGACGAGAGAGATATTTTTCAGGTTTTTATAATTGAAATAAAATGTTTATTTATGTAATTAGATCTTACAAGACAATATGTCAATGTTTTGTTGGTCAGTATTTGTAAAACTAGATGGCGCCGGCATTTCCAAGCTGGCTGTTCCCTGAGAAAAAATGCCGTAACAAACTCAGAGGTCATGGTTTCTTGACACATAATTTCTAAGAAGCATAAAGACGCGAAAGTCCACAGTTCATCGGTGAAATCATATGAAATATAGACAAACTTTTAAATTTAAACTATTGGATATTGAAATTATATTTCATTGCGCACATAAAGCATTCCCTCCACTTTAATCCACTACATTTCACCCCTATCCCAGCACTGAATCCAGAACCATTTAATCCTAAACCTAATCTCCCAGAAAATGTTGCCATAAAACAGCTATAAATAATTCCGACATAAAATATAAAGGATTTAAAGAAAATTTTCAATATCTGTCGAGATATTTATCGTTGCCCTTTCGATCCATTAGCCGGGTGGGGGCCGGTTCCGGTTTCCGGTATCGTTCCGGCGGAAGTTAGAACACATGGCTCCCTGAACCGGTCGATCGTAAAAAAATATCTTATGAAAGATGTCTTGCGTCGATGTCCAGATTTCCAGAAATTTATTCAACCCTTGCTGCGGTTTCCAGATTTACGATTTCTGGGTGATTTGTTTGAGGAATATTTATGTGATTTTTGTCCTGAAAACCTAGAATATGCGAAGGTAAATTAGGTTTTTGCTGTACATCTTTGATCAGTCTAGATATTCATATTTTATTATGCAATATTGGTAAGTCCGCATGTTTTGGTTTAAGTTATTCAAAGGCACTCTGAATGCTATACTTCATATAGTAAATGACATCACAATAAATAAAAGAGATTCTTGATAAACTTGCAGGGAGAAAATTTACTTATATTGTTTTGCATATACGTGTTTCTGTGACAAATAAACCTTTTTTTAACACGCCTTTATTAACTTCATACGTATAAGTATTTGCCTATGTAACGGAAACTTTGAACAAGATTTTGACCCCATTAAAACATCAGATAAACTCGAAAGGCATACTTATCAAAAACTGATGACAATATAATAATTGTATAAATTTGTGCCATTATCCTTGTCAGGGTTACCAGGATAGCAAAAAGTGTCTTTGAAAACTACGCTGACATACGTAACAAAATTCGAAACATCCTACAAAAAATAGACAACAAATAATAGTTAAAAATATAAACTCAAAAAAAACGCTTTCATACAAAATACAATACCTCAAAAAGCACCCTCCGCTTTTTTCCATTATTTACTACTTTTTAATTTGGTTTTCTATGAAAGCGTGTTTTTTTAGTTTTTTTTTAACTATTATTTTTCTTTATTTTTCTCATTTAATTATATGTAAGCTAATTGTTAATACACGGAACAAAACTAAAATAACATCACAAGTGGGTGTGAAGTCAGAAATGGTATTAAATTGGGAAGTTGTGCGAACACACGCGTAATATATTGTCACTCACTGACCTTACGAACTTAGTAGTAGCGCTGTATAGTGTTGGCGTAAAACTTCCAAAGGCTTTGCTCGGTAGTATTATTTTAATATTCGTGGTCATTCTATGGGTACTGAGAATAAAA
Organism: Aporophyla lueneburgensis; assembly: GCA_932294355.1. Taxonomy (NCBI): domain Eukaryota; kingdom Metazoa; phylum Arthropoda; class Insecta; order Lepidoptera; family Noctuidae; genus Aporophyla; species Aporophyla lueneburgensis. The sequence goes on along the minus strand of OW028749.1, from coordinate 2,105,323 downwards.
ATCGCGACAAGCAACCAGTATATTATATAAAAATACCGCAATATTTATGACCTAAATTAGCACATACAATACTTTCCTAAGCACGTTTCTGTGGGATCATTTTCGACTTCAATGTGGGCAATACCGCTGGCAAAAGCTAGTATTGTATAATCCTTTGAACTATTTTCGCGACGTATATTTATTTTCATAAAAATATAGAAGTCCTTTTCCATCTTGCGATCAAACAATTCGCAGCAAAAATAATTTCCCAGCGGCCAGTCCTCAACCCCCACATAACCCCGTAGACTAATCCCATATTCAACTCACAACTCCACCCCCAACTTAAGGGTCCGTATCACTGGCCGTAGGAAGTTGTCGCACCGTCTGTCCCAGAACAACTCGCGAACTACCCAACAACTTATGAATTGTTCCGTTTACAATTGCCACCTGGAACTTTTTTGTTGAATGTGGAGTTTGTTCGCTCCAGGACGTGAACGCGTGATAAAGAGTTAGACGCGTGTTTGGTTCGTAAGTTCTAAGTATAGAATTGTGGAGAAATGTCGGGTAGTAAGTCGTAAACTACTTCTTAAATGCCAACTTCTGTAGTATTATTCTGTGATAATCTAACCAGTTTCCTACAAAACGGTGGAACTCACGGGCGCCGCCCGTCGGTACAGATTCAGTAATCTCTTGACGGCTAGGGCTTATTTTTGATCTTATATTTTGAATTGTTTCTTCATTGTTTTTTTATATAAAAAAAATTAAGAAACAATTCAAAATATTAAAAAAAAATCATTCATCTTCATTTTTTTTACATTGTTCTCACTTAAATTTTAAAGTAATTAGATTATAATTTTTTGGCTTATTAGTCGAATCGTCACTTTTAAACAATATTATATATTCTATAGACGATTCGCACTAAGTTAATGTTTCAGCGAATCGACAATTCCAGAAATACGTATTAGACAATTGGCACGTTTTGTATTTCATGTAATAAAGTTAGTATATTTTTTCTCTAACTTTTCGTTGTTTTCTTAACGTATTATCATTATAAATGTATTGTATACTATGTACGTTCTGCATGACTATTTACGTACTTGCAGATATCAAACCGTGTGGTGCCGGACGTAAAGAATAGCACAATCCCATTTCTTCCCGTGGGTGTCGTAAGAGGCGACTAAGGGACTTACTAGAGAATGGGCAGCAGCGTTCTCTATGCATTTTGCCAGCATACTGCGATCGCCAACCCGCCTGCCAAGCGTGGCGATTATGGCAAACCCCCCCAAATTGGGGGAGGCCTGTGTCCAGCAGTGGACGTCTTACGGCTGAAATGGTGATGATGATGAGATATCAAACTAAACCAACCAATATATCGAAGACATGTGTCATATCCTAACCTACACTGGGCCCGCGTAGTGAATTACGGCCTACTCCTTCTCACTGAAAGGTGGCCTGTGTCCCAGGAGCAGAATCATTATCTATACTTATGCTATATTACTATATATAATATTATAAAGCTGAAGAATTTGTTTGTTTGTTTGATTGAACGCGCTGATCTCAGTAACTGCTGGTCCGAATTGAAAAATTCTTTTTGTGTTGGGTAACCTATTTATCGAGGGAGGCTATAGGCTATATAACATCACGCTATAACTAAGAGGAGCGGAGCAGTAATGACAAATGTTGCAAAAACGGGGAAAATGTATTCCTTTTGAGAGTTTCCGTTGCGTGCGCTGCGTAAACGGTTAAAGTAACGCAAAAGTCATGTATGACGGAATTGTTTCTTTTAAAAAGTTCTAAAGAAAAATTCGCAAGAGCATATGTCTATCTTTTAAGGTTGACTCACTATAACTCAAAAGGAGCGAGCAGCAACGAAAAGTGGACGAAAACTAGCAGGCAAATCGATGCGACGGGAAGGGTCAGGGGAGCAAAAATTTGACGCGGACGAAGTCGCGGGCAGAAGCTAGTACAATATAATAATAAACTGCTTAAGAACATGTTATACCAGGTTGTCAACAAAAACAAATGAAAAAAGTCTTAAGTAGCTACAAGACCGCAGGATTTTGCAATTTATTGTTACCTGCATAAATAAGTAGTTATAGTATCACTATCGAAGGACAGAAAGACAGTCTGTCTGTACACAAATCACGTCGGACATTCTAAACTAATTACACAACGAGTATTGCTAGAGGACCACTGAAACGTGTTTTTGTTGTAATTAACAAAGGACAGGACTGCGATATAGAGAGAATGGATATATTATGGCAGATATTTCGTCCGTCTGGTTTGTAATAATATTGAACGGTGCTGAGGTTTCTGTTCCATTAACGGTGACGCAAAGTGGCTCCTGATATTTAAATTAATATATTTCCCTTGGAATTTCTTGTCCATACTTCTCCATAGGAACTTCTTTTTGACTTACTCATTGATAAGGTGCCTATATATAGTTTATCTATATCCTTATCTATAAATCATCATCACTTCAGCCGAAAGACGTCCACTGCTGGACATTTCCTCCCCCAAAAAGGGGGTTAATGCCGTCATCGTCACGGCGGGCAGGCGGGTTGGCGATCGCGTTATACTTGTAAAATGTATAGAGAACTCTGTAGCCCATTCTATAGTAAGTCCCTTAGTTGAAATGGGAAGTATTATTTTAATGTTTGTCTGCCTGTCTGTCTGTTCCTGTGACACTCCAAAACGGCTAGATGATTTTAGAGAAAAATTTGGTATGAGGATACTTTGAACCCTAAGAAAGGATATAACTTGGTGAAGTTCTCAATTTAATAATAATAATAAAAAAATAAAATAAGTTTATTGACACGAAAAACCTTTTTTTATACAATAACAATAACCGTTCACATAGGTAGGTTAAATTGGTTTTTAGGAAAAGGCTGCACAAATAGTGGAAAACCCATTTAAAAATGGAAACAACACCGAACTCAGTTTCTAAAGATTATTTTAGTTTGAGTTCATGTTTGGTTTTTTTTATGAGCATTTAATTTTTGGATCATCGTAAATTTATTATCAGTGCTGAATACTGGATGCTAGAATATTTTAACCTTGGATATACAGTTCCCAACTTACAACTAAATACTTGCATTGCCATATAATGTTAGAAATAACCAAAAATCCTATCCTATCCTACCCTGTCTTATCGTGGGTATGCTGGAAGAGATTTCTATAGAGATAAGCATCACCTCTGTACCAATTTTTCTATTATATTATTTTTCTTGTCTGTTTATACAAGATTATTTTTAGTATATGCAAAACCTGAATATAGTTTGTTCAGAATCAGTAACTGAATCGATTCCAATAATTTTTACACCATGTTATATTTTGTACCAAAAATATTTAATTACGCTTCCAAGTCGCGGGCCTTAGTGTTTTGTTTCGATTTTAAAATTATCATGTCTTTCTCGTATTCAAACGTCCATCACACGGAGATGGTACGTACACTAGCTGTTTGTGGTGATCTGCATATGTTTTTGCGTGGGCAACCAGGTAACTTATCAAGCTTATAACTTTGTGATTATTAATGATACAGTTTTGAATTTTTTTTCACAGATTCTTTACATAAAAATACTAGACCCGTGTTTCGGGTTTCGCATAAACAAAAATTAATGTTGTATATGTGTGAACATAAATGGTTAAATAAATAAATAAATGAAAACCTAAACATTTCTATTCAAACTACATCTACAACCGCTTACTTATTCGAACCCAAAACTATGTATTTGATTAAGTACAGACTAAGTTTTATAGGGTTGCTCCCCGTCCAACTCTAATGCTAAGTTAGTTTCATGTTAACAAAATAGATACTACGCTCACGATTAAGTGCAACTTAGTGTAGTGACTATTGTGGTACTTTAGTGGTAAGTTAATTTCATAATAGCTTAGAGCTGAGTGTTACTTATGCAGTAACTAAGGTAAGTGACGGTGGGAGATTAGAAAGTTCAAAACTAGCTGCTCATGAATTTATAAGACTAACAGTTTGCTGGAGTCTAAGTTTAAGTAAAAACGGATGCGCGGTGTCACTGTCGTTGTGTAGGTAAAGTCTGTCTGATTTTCTGCTTACTTCTTGTAAACTACGCAACGAATTTTGATAAGGTTTTAGCCTACAAGTAGAGATTTTATTACGGAAGTTTTGTAAGTCTCGAGAATTAAAAAAAAATGGTGATTATGTTTTAAAAAACATATATTCGGGCGCTTTAACGTTGTTAACCTTACGAGATATATCAAAATAGTGTGTTGTACTATGGAACTGTATATCTTAACACGGTCTACAGAAAAGTCTGCAGTAATATTATATGTTTATCTTCTAAGGATAATCTACGGTAACCATTTTATCATTTACATTTCTAAACATAATGGATTATTAATGAAGCTATTTTATACAATCATCATCATCATCATTTCAGCCGTAAGACGTCCACTGCTGGGCATAGCCTCCTCCAAGCTCCAAAATATAGCCTATGTTACTTGCAGATAATGTAGCTTTCTAATGGTGAAAGAATTTTTAAAATCGGTCAGTGGTTTTGAATATATCCATTACAAAGAAAGAAACAAAAATACAAACTTTTCCTCTTTATAATATTAGTATAGATAGTGTGAATTCTGATTCAATTAAATACTTTAGATACGTTGTTCATTTAATGTAGACCAAACTGCTCTTAACAGTTTATCAATAAAATTAATATCTTGGATTATATGACAAATTTAAAATTATAATGTGTGTGCTGTCTAATGAAAATCCATCACTGAACATTGTATGTTTACAAAGACATTCTATATTTATACAAGCTTTGTCACGTTTACCTATGCGAAGCCGGGGCATCTTAATAGTAGATGTATAAATAACTAACTAGAGTACGACCTGTACATAAAAATCATGTTTTGATTTAGATATAGCTACGATCTAGGATATTTTAGTAGGATCATCGCCTTTGCGAACGAGGAGAAGACAAGAAAATCGAATACAATAGATTTATATCTATCTCTATCTAGATGTAATATCCCAGTGTTGGGAAAAAGTTACAATTCTAGATACACTTATAAAAATACTGAATACTAGCAAAATTTCGTAATTAAACATTTTTAGACACAATTCGTATATCTCCAATATTGTTTTATATTTCGCTCTTAGCAACAAGACAGCCCCCTGTCGCTGAAAGCTAAATACATATTTAAAAACCACTAAGATAAAAGCTTTTTCACACTTCCCATAAAGCACTTTTACGTCCAAATGTACATCATATCAGCACCCATCACATTAATATTCAACACTCCCCAATAAAGGTGCAAGTGAAAAATTTCCTATAAAAATCGCACCAACAAAACGGAGAGCGTGTTAAAAATTTATTTTGAATGGCCATTCATTAAAAGGCATCCTGGACGGGGCTGTTGCGTCGGCGATAGCGATCATGAAGAAATTACACTTCCTTCCTTATTGCCGGCGAGCGAAATACGGTAGTTTAAGGTAAAAGTGTGGAATTTATACTAACGACTCTCTATTAAACTAAAGAATGGAACGGTTGGTCTTCAGGGAGTATTATTTAAATGGTGGTCCCAATATCGATAAAGAACTGGTGCAGTTGGAAATAAAAATTGATTGTGCCTGATTGAAAGGGGCGTGACAAAATATTGGTAGCCGTACTGCTCAATCGAAACTTATCTATGCTTGCTGAGGCCCGTGGACGGGTGATATAACAGTTGTTACGAGTCAAATCAAATCAAATCGAAATATTTTTATTTCACATAAACCTACAAGAGCACTATGAAACGTCAGAGGTTAGATGCACGGTTCCAAATAGTTAATTCCTATGGAAAAGAGCTGGCAAGAAACTCCACGGTTACTTTTTAGGGTTCCGTTGCCAAATGGCAAAAACGGAACCCTTATAGATTCGTCATGTCTGTCTGTCTGTCCGTCCGTCCGTATGTCACAGCCACTTTTTTCCGAAACTATAAGAGCTATGCTGTTGAAACTTGGTAAATAGATGTATTCTGTGAACCGCATTAAGATTTTCACACTAAAATAGAAAAAAAAACAATAAATTTTGGGGTTCCCCATACATAGAACTGAAACTCAAAAAATTTTTTTTTCTTCAAACCCATACGTGTGGGGTATCTATGAATAGGTCTTCAAAAATGGTAATGAGGTTTCTATTATCATTTTTTTCTAAACTATTTAGTTTAGAACTATATAGTTTGCGCGAGAGACACTTCCAAATTGGTAAAATGTGTCCCTCCCCCGTATCTTCTAAAATAAGAGAATGATAAAACTAAAAAATAACTCAATCTTAAAGTACCTAAGAATGTATTAATAATTCAAAAAAAATACGCCGCGTTGGGGGACCGCTTCAAACCAAACAATTTAATTACCAATAGTCTTATTACCTAACTAAGCAGTCAACGACGTCTGCACTCGCGGAGCGGTCCCCCAACGCGACGTTTTTTTTTTTGAATTATTAATACATTCTTAGGTACTTTAAGATTGAGTTATTTTTTATTATTTTTTACTTTTTAAAGGGAAATTTGGTTTTTGTGTCGGGGGTTTTTTAAATTTTTAATTTAATTTTTTATTTTGTACTTTTTATAGGTATATACTTAATATAATGTAGATTCAAACGAAGCTAAGAACACTCTCGATTAATTCATCAATATTTTCTTTCAGTGCGCTTTCATTTGAGACCCCACTCGAGTATATTTGCTGACATTCGGTTACTCTTCCCCACTTTCCCCCCCACAACTTTTAAACGGCTCAACCGATTTTCATCAAACATGTCTAAAAACACTCGCAGATAAGTCACCTTTAATCCATTTTTTTTCTATTGAAATCGCATCATCCGTTCGGGAGCTATGATGCCACAGACAGACAGACAGACAGACAGACAGGTTTGTACGGAACCCTCGGTGCGCGAGTCCGAATCGCACTCGGCCGGTTTTTTAAAATAATTTGCTTTTACAATGGTTTCAAATTACAGTGTTAATAAGAAGAGTAGTAACTAGTTTTATCAAGGGGTATAGTGTCACTCAAACATTTGGTTGTAGAGATCTCATAGGCAGTCGCTCTATGCAAAATACTAGAATTCATGTGCATCCGAGTAGACTGGCTCCAAATCTTAGATGGGAATCGACAGTTGCGTCGAATTGTTTAAGGACTACTGCCCCCCTAGCCAAGTCACAAACGCTTACCGTTCTACAATCGGTAACGCCTCAGTGTCAGCAATTGTAGAAAACGATAAGTTGGTAGCCATGTTGAAGCGCCGAAGTCGGCCGCTCGTTCTACAATGTCTTTAGAAAAACGACACCTACAAAGGACACCTAACTATACACCTAACGACACATAACAAAGGATTTAGCGTTGAACATTGTAGAAACGATAAAAAATCATTCTATCATTTTGAACGATGTGAATTTGGCTACGAATTTTCTGTTCGTTTGTTCTAACCACGTGACTTAACGTTGAGCGACTACCGTTAACGATTGCAGATTATCAACTTGGCTAGGGGTGCAGAGCCCTAAGAACGCACAAACTAAGAATTATCTTCGTCACAAAAAATATCACTTTGTGAAGGCCCAGTTTGGAAAAAATATGATTTCCAGTTTTAACAGTCATAGCTATAATTTTTGATGTTCCTTTTAGATAAGCTTTGAAAATATTGTTGAAACGCAAATATTTCCAAACCGTCAGTAATTAATCTTTCGCAAAAAAAGATAGAATACCAACAGTCACAAAAGAACCCAAAAGTCAGTTAAAAAGAAACATTGTCCAGTAATGAAACAACCAAATAAAAAGATAACGACACAAATGAAAATGAATCTAGTTTCAAATTGAAATAGCCGACTGCGTCCTCCAAGAACATTACTATTCGTTGTTTCAAATGAGAAATTTTCTACAGGAATACGGCATTTTTTATTTCGGGTCGTTGATTAACTTTTTTACTCAATTATGTTGAAGGCACATTTTTCATGAGATTTTTTCAAATCAATTTTGTATGGGAACAAGATAATAAGGATTATTTATGTGGAGATGGCAGTAACGAGTTTGATGCAAAAAAGAAAGTAGGTAATACTAATAAACTTCATACTGACTTTATCACAACTTTTGACATCAGTTTTCAGTATAATGAAAACTCTACTAGGGTTGAAAATATGATACTATCACACAGACACGATATCTTCTCATTTTATGACATTCAGGTTTAGGTTACTATACCTCGATAAAGGTTAGAGCAGTGGTGGCACAGTATAGGCAAGGTCGAATAACTATATTCTTTAAGGGGACTCCCCTTGAATAAAACTGTAAAAGTCTTAAATTAAATCGTATGTTATATATAAATAAATGTCCCAATACAATAAACTATCCAGCTAAACGTATTATTTTGAAATCTACCACAAATTGCAGCTCTAAAACACTTCAAATGGTTCAAAAGCAAAACTCCTTAATACCAGCAAAATGCCAATTAACTAACCTATTTACACATTCCTTTAAAAACTGCCAATCAGCCCTAATTGCACATCAAACGCGGCTTTTTCCTTTACTAAACGGAACGTTTGCAAACTGACTCGTAAATTCACACACGTTCCCAATAAGGACATTACAAGCGGCCTGAACCAGTGCAAACCGGTTGAGACCGGTGCGAACTGGATGAAGGACCGCTAATTGGCGACGAGACGCATTTAGCGCTAACCACCGGCCATCGTTCGCACCTCCACACATTAATATGAGAAGGTTTTAATACAAGTCGTGCAATAAATAAAACTGCGATGATAAAACTTTTATAAAAGCTAAAAGACTTTACCGTCATTGACGAAAACATTACTAAAACAGGACTAGCGTCATAATTTAATTCTATTCATCTTGTCGCCATAGCAACGATTGAACGATTAAATTTCTATTAAAATGCAAAGTAGACGAACTGACATACAACTGCCACAGCGGCAAATTGACGAATGAATTAATGTCTATTCCGAACCGGTTTGAAGCAGTTTAAGCCGGTTAAAAGCGGATAATTGGCGACGAAGCGCCGTGTATGGCGCTAACCACTGGCATTAGCGTTATTTCGCGTCTCGACACTTTAATGTGTGAAGTGCTTCATAAAATCCCTACGACAAATTGTCCTGTACTCTATGTTGCAGAAATTAATGTTTAGTAACTTTGTCAACTGTCTGCTAAATCTGGTGAAGTCTAAAATTACTGTTACTCAAAACGTCGTAAAATTAAGTAAACTTTGTACAGCAAATACAAACTAAATTAGGGACACAGAGATGTTGTTCTGATGCTTAACTTTCACAATTTTTTCTAACCATACTATGTAGGAACTTATCAATTATCTATACTTAATATTATATTAATATTATAAAGCTGAAGAGTTTGTTTGTTTGATTGAACGCGCTAAACTCAGAAACTACTGATCCGAATTGAAAAATTCTTTTTGTGTTGGGTAGCTTATTTATCGAAAAAGGTTATAGGCTATATAACATCATGCTACAACTAAGAAAAGCGGAGCAGTAATGAAAAATGTTGCAAAAACGGGGAAAATCACACGGGTAGGTGATTCGACGCGACGGGAAGGGTCGGGGGAACAAGAAATTTAACGCGGACGAAGTCGCTAGCAGAAGCTAGTTATAAATAACTAGCTTCTGCCCGCAACTTCGTCTGCGTAAATGTCGGTTATCGCGGACGCAGACTAAGTCACGGAATAAAAACTACTTTTTATTCCGTGACTTAGTCAAAGCCGTAATATTTGTAACGGTCGCAAAGAATTTTTTTTTTATTAAAGTCGATTTTAATTTGGTATTTTTGCATCCCCCTTAACATTTCTTGGTATATTGAGAACATTACTTGTGTTGCCCGGTACTAAACTAATGCTGCATAAATATTTCTGCTCTCATATATCAAAGCAGTAATTTTTAATTACCACTAAACATTTTTATAGTCTCGCTTGGTAAAGTAAAATATGTTTTATAGTTATTTTAATAAATTATGCTGACAGCCCGTTATATCGACCCAGTTTTGATAAATGATTTTATTTCTGTAAGTAGGTTTGCACAAGTACTTTTACACATCAATGATATGTTTAAAAACTAGATGAGGTTGGTGTTTCCTATGTGACTACTTTGAGAAGAAAGGCCGACACAAACTCAGAGGTTAGCGACTCTAAGTCTAGACATTATCTTCGTCACATCATGTGAAGACCATACACATGGATGGATGTTTTCTGCAATTAGAAGACGCTAAGTAAATAAGCAAAATGACAAAACATTCATCATCTTCATCCTCATTTAGCTGAAAGACGTCCATCGCTGGACATAGGTGTCCCCTATTGGAGGGGTTTGGCGATTAGCCACGCTTGGCAGGCGGGTTGGCTATCGCAGTATGGTGGTAAAATGCATAGATACCGCTACTGCCCATCTTCTAGTCGCCTCTTAGGACACCCAATGGAAAGGGGTGGGATAGTGCTATTCTTTACATCCAGCAACACACGGTACAGCACATTACTGCTATTACTAGAACATGAGAAAGATGAAAAATAATTACATCTGTCAGTAAGGATAGCGGTAATTTTAATTTAAAAAAAAAATATACCAAAGATAACTATTATACATAACGCTATTTTCGTTGGCAAATGATCTTATAGATTTATTTACAAATCATTATCAAAGTTAATTAAGTAAATAAAATGTTAATGTTCTTTGTTGTAATTGTTTTATGGTGTACAATAAAGCATATATAAATAATAATAAATAAATAAAGTTAATTAAGTATCAAAGTTAGTTGAGTTAATTAATTTCAGTAATATAAGGTGTTTCAATCAAAAAGGAAACCCGGAACAAGATTGTTAATCCTCGGAATTTACTTTTTCTATTTCTCCAACCTCGAATCCCAGTAGCAGCCCCTTTCCTAATTAGATCCAGATAATCATCCCAGTGACTAAACGTATAATGAGGGTAGTTCAACATAAAATACGAGCGCATTCATCGGTGGAACCTCCATTACCATCTTGTCAGACCTGTTGATCCGATCGGCGTTATTGGAACCGATTTGCGGATCGACCTGATACGTCGTTATCGCCTGGGGCGCATAATTTGCGCTTTAATGTCACAAATGAAGGCGGCCACCATTTTTTTGTTGTACGTATAATTTTCGATGAATTGATGGGACGTAATTTCAGGTGAGAGTTTTGGATGGTATTAATTTATTGATTGGGGCGATAATGAATTGTGGGGTGTTATTTTTTGCCGTTATTTTCTTGTCGATATGTTGATGGCATTTAATAATAGGTACTTCATAAATTGCATGTCAGCGCTTCTTTTGTAAATTTATCATAATTATTTATATAGCCCTTTTAAAGATCCGTATATTCAGATAGTAATTTAACTCTCTACGTGACAAGATCTGGAACAAAAAAGTCTGTAGGTAGACTAATATCACAGTCACGGGCAGGTCAATTGCTTGGAGGGGACCGATAAACATTCCGGCAAGCGGCAGTGGAGCGTAGAAACGTCTTCACGCACAGTAGATTCTAGAAATGGGGTTGTGTCGAATTGTTCTATTGGAGACTACCCATATATTGGGTTTTTCACTAAGCAATTTTATAAATAAGGTCACTATTAAAATTATATTTACACATAATTATGTGAACGGAATAAATCCTTCTCTTAAAGCCATCGAAATGTTCTATTGGAGAGTAACTATATACTGGGTTTGTCACCAGGCAATTTTATAAATAAGGTCACTATTGAAATTATATTTATACACTAGCTGTGCCCGCGACTTCGTTCGCGTAGATGCCGGAAAACAGCATTATGCCGCTTATAGCAGATTATAGCAGATGTAACACCTCCTCTATTGATTTTTTGACCAGGCGTGGTGACTTTTTCTAGTAAAAAGCTGCCACAAAACTTGTATTTTTTAGGGGAGCGTAAACAAAAAGGTTGCTAGGATTGCTCATACGCGAAAGAGCTACATAAATTTGGCCGTGGGAAAAGCAACCAATACTAAGGTCCACTCCCGCAATGGATATTGTCTGGCCCCGAGCTTTGTTAATGGTCATGGCGTAACATAGGCTGACCGGGAATTGTACACGATCAAAACTAAATAGGAAATTATTAGGAATGAGCGGAATTCTACGAATAAATAGAACATCACCAGCGCCACAACTTGTTAAGATTTTGGCTTCGATGACGTTTTCTTGGAGATAGGTGACTATGAGCCGAGTGCCGTGCAAAGTTTGGGAGGATGTACATTTCTGAAAAGTATTATTGGCACTCCGACTTTAAAAAAAATGTTGTGTGCTGAAGACCGGGTATTTTAAAGGAATCTAAGAACTCTACTGGATAGTATGTGCCATCTTCTTCTTCCGTAACCGTGTTTATAGAAGTATATTGCTTACTTTCCCCAAAAACATGCGACAATATTTGTGTATTTATTGCTGCCGCTAGGTCGTTGCGGGAGTTCAAAATAGCTCGTTGCCACAGCTAAGCAGTGGCGTGGTTACTGATCTCAGAGGGATTCCCATACACAGAAGAAATGAGGTCCAGCTGTGAAGTAACGTTACAACATAGGTTCTTTACCAAAATTACGTTACCATCTTGTGTCGGATATGTGCCGTCACCAATTTTTTATAGTAAAACGAACTCTTGCGCGTTTGGAGTTCCTCCCTGATGTGCTCGCATGTTTAAACTTAAATGAGTTGATACGACATTGTGCCATAGAATTGAACTCTTCAGACAGGCATTAATTTCATCGGCTCTTGCTCCTCGGGGTACAATCGGTAGTCTCTGCCTAAAAACATCGCCGAAAAGTAGCATAATGCCTCCCATCGGCTAGTCATTTTGTTTAACGTCCCGCATAGCTCAGACAACTGCTTCTATAGCCATCGTGCACTCGTCCCAAATGATTGTGACACATCGCGTAAAACTCTAGCTTTATCGTAATTGCGTGACACATTGCAAACCAGGCTTTCTGTTCGTTCCAAATCAATGGGGATACATTGTATGTGCGGTTTTTCCTCCGGGCAACAATGTGGCTGCTATACCTGAGGAGGCACAGCAAGAGCAATTTTATTTTGGCTCCTTATTCGAGCCATAATAACTTTGGTAAGAAAGGTTTGCCCGTTCCACCGGGCGCGTTTAAAAGCAAGATTTCTCGCAAAGTATGATCCACACTGTAGCACACTCGATCAAATATTTGACGCTGTTCCGGTGTCAAATTTGAGCAACCAGTTCGCAGAGTTTCTACCAATTCTACGGGATCGTAACTAATCACCGAAGCGTACTTCCTGTTTATACGTTTCCCATCGGCTGTCGGTGAAGGTAGGCCGTATTGAGTAAGCAGGTTTCCTCCTATACTTATAACTATGTCTTGAATAGCCAATAACGATCTATTATTACAGATTTCACGGACTCGGTCGGAATTTCTAAACTGTTTTGCCGCTGATGCCTCAAAAAATCTTTAGCATACTTATCTTGGTATTTATGCCACAACTGCCCAGCAGATGCTGGGCAGTTGTGGCAAAAATCCACAAAAGGTCAGTAAGATGGCAAACAAATGACGCAACCGATAAGGACTATTGCTGACGCATGCCTCGGCTAAAGCATCATCCCTATGTTCATCTCCATCTAATAAATGACGTGCGCGGCAAGCAGCTGGTACCTATGTGGGATATTCAATATCATCCACTTTACGGAGCTCCGTAAAGGAGGTAGGCCCCCGCACCACGTGCAGAAGGAGGCGTAAATAATAACAATCTGGATTATTTGGGTGCACAGTGTGCACTCGTCCAATCACGTGTTCCTTGAAAACGCCTGACTCGCCTTCCACAGCAGTTCCACGTCTTTTACGGTTAAAAACACCTTGCTGCTTGTACATGTAATAAGATGGAACTTCGTTATATAAAATATTTTTAGCGTAATTATCTGTTTGGCAGAGGTGAAAGAATGCCATTAAGGTGGTTTGTCTCGGATTGTGACATTTTCAGATTGAAAATATACTCGTTGTGCGTCTTAGTGATGGCATGCAAATTTGGATCTTCATTTTGGTCTGGAAATTCAGCGCTTATGACATTGTCAACAGCGTCAGCACAAATTTTGTTTTCCAACCTTATGAGGATGTGCGCATGAGATAAACCACGCTTTTGCCACTCGACGCTGTACATAAAACAAAGAGCTGGGCCGAATAGTTTCTCTTTGGTAAGGATATTAATCATTACTTTGAGCTTCAAATGAAAAACCCTTGCAATAATTATGTCATACCTATCATATGACGCCTATCCTGAGAGAATTTTCTGACAAATCTCGGTCCACTTTGGATTTGTTGTGAACGTTATGAAAAGGTCCGAGCGGCCGTATTTACGGACGTAGCAAAAAGCATCTTGTGTTTTTTCGTGCATGTATCGCGGACCGCCTGTAAAACTGTATGTCAAGTTAACCAATCGCCCCAAGTTTTCATCGTTATTATCTGTTTGCATCGCGTCCCGCAAATGCTCGTATTCTTCAGCGCGTAAACGACGTTGAAAAGTGCGCATATAAACTAAACGTTCCGTTTCTATTTTTGCATACATATCCGCAATACATTGGCTGAACAACCCAGGAAATCATTACAAATAGACGAAACGATTACTCTTTATTTGTAAAAGATATGAATAACGTAAAGTGTGCAAAAATAATTAGGTCAAAACAATAATCTCGCAAACCTACTTGATTTTACGTTAGTATCATTTTGGGTCAGTAGATGTCGCTACGTGTTGTTACATTACGTAATAGTGAAAATAAATAAATTAATATAACTTTTGATAGAGCGAAGCGATTGCGATGAAACGAAAACTAAAATATACTCCTCGTCTACAGATTTATTACATGTATAGATTTAATACACTTTGAAGAAATGCCTAACGATTAAATACGTTATTGTGGCTAATTTATAAAAGATAGATATATACTACTGATGACTTTTTTGTAGATTTTTTGAAAACCATCATCTTTGTGATACATACTTTTGGTGTATGATCAACGTATGCGAGGATAAAAGCTCGAAAGCGCATTTTCATCCGACTTGCTTCAAATTTATCGTCACTGCTCAGCTCCTATGTTTCTTAGCGTTATGTTATATAGCCTATAACCTGCCCAGGAGTATGGACTACAATCGTACCAAGTTTGGTTAAAATACCTTCAGTAGTTTTTGACCCATGCGTGCACATACAGACAGACAGACAGACAGACAGACAGACAAAAAATTTACTGATTGCATTTTTGGCATCAGTATCGATCACCATTCATCCTCCAATATTAATTTTTAATGTATATTCAATGTACAGAATTGACCTCTCTACAGTTTTATTATAAGTATAGATATAGATAATTATGCGAACGGAATAAATCCTTCTCTTAAAGCCAGCGAATTGTTCTATTGGAGAGTAACTATATACTGGGTTTGTCACCAGGCAATTTTATAAATAAGGTCACTATTGAAATTATATTTACACATAATTATGTGAACGGAATAAATCCTTCTCTTAAAGCCATCGAATTGTTCTATTGGAAAGTAACTATATACTAGGTTTGTCACCAGGCAATTTTATAAATAAGATCACTATTAAAATTATTTTTACACATAATTATGTGAACGGAATAAATCTTTCTCTTAAAGCCATCGAATTGTTCTATTGGAGAGTAACTATATACTAGGTTTGTCACCAGGCAATTTTATAAATAAGGTCACTATTAAAATTATTTTTACACATAAAGGCTCGTACAGACAGGCGCGACATGCCACGCGACCTGTCGCGGAGGCGATTCTGCGAAATATCGCGACGCAATGCTTTCACACCGGCTTGCTCGTCGCGCGCGTATCGCACGCGATTCGCGCGCGACAAGCAGCGCGACAGCTTTTAGTACATTTTCTATGGCGTCGCGCCGTGTCGCAGCGATATCGCCGCGACACGGCGCGACGCCGTGAGAAATGGTATAAAGCCTCCTACAAACCGGCGCGACGCGGCAGCGCGACGCGACACTCGTAGAACAATTTTTATGTGAACTTCATGGAAATTGTTCTACAAGAATCGCGTCGCGCTGTCGCGTCGCTCCGGTCTGAATAAGCCTTAAATGGTGGTACATCTGGGCTGAGCTCAGTAGTAAATGATCTTAATCAGAGGAAGAAGGCAGGTATGTGGATGATTGCGGGTCGTAGGTTCGATTCCCTGGTCGGTCGACATAGGTACCTACTTAAGTAAGGTAATGTCACACAACCCAACCCAACTAGAGGTACCTACGCTTGAAGTACTTTTACGTAGTAGTTGTTTAAAAATCAAGTTTTGAAGTCTAGGTAATTATGTTTGATTTTTGACGGACTTCTTAGTTTCCAATTCATGTGATTTCGGAAAAATGACTTTGTTTTATACATGTTAAGTGTACTTTCCGACACGACAATTATTATGAGGAGATTAGGTACATATTATGATTTTGAAATCTTAATTTACACTCTCGTAAACTACGTTTAATAGGTACGCATAACTGGCGAAATGCGGGTGTAGGTAGGTACTATACGTACCGTTACCTCTGTGTAACCCTTTGGGGATTGCAGGGGCGATGTTATGTGTGTGTTTAAAAAAAGGGTGTGCTTTAAGCTGTCGCCAATTTAATTAGTTTTGTGTTACTTAAATAATAAGGTTTGCCCGCAAAATAGTAGATTTGTCACCAAAATGTAGTCACCAAACAATATAAAATCAATTCCACAATAAATTACCTAAAATCATGGAGATATGGGGTCAAGTACCAAATAAATGTTTTTGTATGTATTATAATAGGTTTGTCCTAATAGTACTTAAGCAAACTAATTTAAAGAGATCACCAATAAATCATATATTATGTCACTAGAAAATTTCATGAAGTTTCAAAAATGTAGGGTTGTCGTCATCATCCTTTCAACCAAAAGAGTCTACGACTTAACTGGCCATGTGCCTCTCCCAAGGGTCTTAATTTCAACAGGTAGTATAAATATATTTAAATTAAATTTCTAGCAGAATAGTAAATAAAACACTTAATTAAAGTAAAAATAATCAATATTTATTGTTAAAAATAATAATCACTGAATAATCAGCGCTGGTTTGGCTTTTTAAGGGCGCCCCCTTTTTCTTTTCTGGCCGATAAGCACATTTTTCGCTTCTGGTGGGGGGTTGGCCAGCTTTAAGCGTATCCGATAATATGCGTGCACTAATTATACATACGTCGATTACTCTTTAAAATATTCGAATCGGACCTTTCGTTTAGAAGTTACGACGGGCATACAATGCTAAAAGTAAGAAAAATGCCGCGGTGTGAGCGAACAGCCCTACGCTTAGTCTATTAGTAATGAATATACTCAAAAACTACAGAATTGATTTTAAAAGTTCTTTCACTAATAGAAAGCTGTATTATCGCTGAGTAAGACAGGCTACTTTTAATCCCGAAAAAATGCACAGTTCCTGTGAGTCACGCCGACGAAGTCGCGGGTGAAGTGCTAGTTGTAAATATAGTAACTTCTAACAAACTGCTTCGTTGGTCTAGCGGTCGCAAGTACAACAGCACATGTCCAGGGGCTTGTAATATGCACACAGCCGCTCGCTCGCATACACACATTGACATTTGAACTCGAATTGACTCGCACAGCTGACATCACGCAGCTCGCACATCCTAGCGGAGACCTAGCGCTCTTACGATGAATCGGGCGCACGCTCCGCCGCGAGCCATTTCAACTCGAGGTGCACCCGCCCATTTAGAAGTATTAAGTAGGTATTATTATTAGTGATATATACATATTATACATAATATGTTGTGTGTTCGGGGTAGGTTTATCTACGTAATTAAACACTACTTTAAAATCTGTAGTATAAATGATTATCATCACTAATATGTAAAATACACGGCGCAATCTAGGAATGACATACATTCACGGTTGAGGTTTGTAGATGTAGTGGACTGGCGAAGGCGTCCGAAGGGCGCGGGCCGGTGCATGGGAGACGTGACGGTCCGATCGTTATCGCGGTTCGGTAATGTTCGGTCGTTAGCTTCGATCAATATTTTGATCGAAGGTTGGTAGGGATGAAGCGGCCTACGGCCGAAGGAGTGCTGGGGCTCCGCTGGCAGCCCTCGGTATTTTGCAAGGTGCATACCTACAGCATAGTAAGCGGATGTACAACACGTGTTTAGCCTACCTACAAAGTATTAATTTGACAAACAAATTACTTATAATGACAAAAAAATTATAGGCGTTGGAGGCAGTCTGCTGACTGTAATATTGAAGAGACTAAACTCCCTGAAGATACGAATAAAAATGTTGGACAAAGTATTATTTTGTAATCATTGAATAATGCCAAAGCATAATTGAAAAAATGCAAATAAAAGGTGCTTTATTCTCGCGGACGCCACGCCGCGGCCGTTCGCATAGAAGCCTCCGCCGCAGTTGCAGTGCTGCGCCTTTTATCTCACGAAGCAACGCATTTTGGTAACAACCACGTGCGTGAAAACGAGTAGTGTCAGCACATAACACACACACGCACGCAAACACACTTTGGCCATGTCTCGGACGAGTCGGAAGTTGGACGGTACCACGGATAAATAGGACGGTACCGTCAGCTCCTGCAGTTAAACACACAACTCGCTTTATGTCAATTATTTCCTCACTACTGCTCTCAAACCGGTGTCAAACTGTCTTAGAACCAAAAAATTCGAAAACATGGGGCACCTATGGCCCAGCAGGGTCCGCGTGGTGGATTAAGGCCCACTCCTTCTCTGTGAGAGGAGGCCTGTGTCCGGTTGTGGGAATATTATAGGCTGATGAAGAGATATACATAATGTAATGTGGATGTTTAAAGGCTAAAAATATTTCTGTATTATATGCGAACGTAACAAATATGATTAAAGTCATTCATACAACCCTCTAAATTCATTTAATTCAATTGAATGAATATTTCATCATTCAGCTAAAGTAAGATATCGCGGACCAATTCGGTTTTTCCTCAGCACTAAAATTTTTTAACAAGATCGGTGTGGTTCGTCCGTTGTACGACTAGGGTTGCCAGATGAGTCGCGAAAAAATACCGGACAACCCCAAACAGGGGGAAGAGGGGTATGCTAGGTCGCAAAAAATACCATTTTTATACTAATATTTTATTTTAATTAATCAACATCATATAAATGAACTTAATTAGTATTTAGTAACAAAATATAATGCAGTCATAAGATACAGACAGCGAGCGAGGAGCGCGCGCGAATTTTGCGTTTGAGGGATTTCATATGCCTACTTTTGTAGGCGCTTGTGACCAGTAATACCGACTTTCCTCAAAATACCGGACATTGTTCTGTCCGGTATGACCATTTATTTTTTACCGGACAGGTCTCGAAAATACCGGACTGTACGTGTAGTGGACGAATGGGATGTGATCAACACCCTTACTCGCCCTGGGACTTCTCCCACGTTTTTGACGTGCTTCCCTACTTACCTAATTGCGCTGGTAGTACACGTCACCACGCACCCCTGAATGCGTAATGAACGGTACGGTCGACCAAGACCTCGGGAGACTAAACGTTTTTGACTGTACTCTGATAGAAACGAAATAAAACACTTTTCTTCTAGTACTTCTTGTCCATAGATTTCGGCTTGTTTCTTCGTTGTGCTTCTTCAACGGCTGAGCTGCAACTAAATGGGCCCGTTTTTTTTTTAACCTGAAAGTTTTTTCTACTTAAACGGATTGTAGCCCGGCGAGTTCTAAAAAGTTATCTTTTTAGGCCTCCAGCCGGGGCTTATTATACTTAAAAACTAAAGCGAAAGCTCTAAGGGCTCCGAGGGGGGTACTGTCAGTCACTGTTAGTTTTCACCAAGCCGAAATCTTTGAACCCTTTATTTTGCATTAATTACCACATAACCCCTTACAATCTATATATTTTTACATTTGTTATGTGGTCCCTTCTTATATAAAAACACAATATTACATTTACATAGTCACAATAAAAACTTTCTAGAACAAAAACTTACAAGGTTTAACTTAAGACAATTGCCACTATCTTTAATTTACAATATCTCCGAATCCGGTGGTCTGATTTTGATAATTTAAACGCTAAATGTGGTTTTACATCTAATTCTATCGTTTACAATAAAAATAATAACAATCGGACCATAAACAAAAAACCTCATTTTCAAGTTACGTAATTATAGAACATCCTTACGAAATTTTTGTACATTTCCTTACAAGATTCACTCAAATTGAAGTTAATTAGATTCTAATAAGAGAACTAAACATGAAATCTATAAACTAAAACTAATTAGAATCTAAAATCTTAATATATAATCTTCTTGTTTGAACAATACTTTTCAAAATTGTTAAGAGAATTATCCGCTTAAGTGCATCTAAAAACTAATTAGAATCTAAAATTTTAATGTATGAACAAAACTTTTCAAAATTATTAAATTCCTTACTAACTACAAAATTATTCCTTATATTTACATTTTATTATCAATGCGGTCTCTGCGCTACTTGCACCCACTCCCAGAGGGGTCTCATTTTTGTCATTTTTCGAACTATTGAGCAGTGTTGCCGTTTTAGCCACTTCGTGGCTAGATCTAGCGGATTTTCGACGGTCTTAGCCAAAAAATAATCTGCTTTAGCCACCAAAATGTATCTAGCTACTTCTGGCTACTTTTTAGATTATTACTATTTATTTTTATTACTGTTAGAAGTCCACCGACTAATACTTAATGTTTTTAAAGAAATAATTATAGGGTGATCGTCAATAACTGTAGGCAACACCACAGAGGTCCGCGCCGAATCAAGGGATTCCCCTATGAATTTTTATATTTTTAACGTAATTTAAATTCGATCGAATGAAAATGTACGTTATTATTATTGAAGTTAGCCCTAGTTTGTTTTGCACAAAGTCAATACTGCTTTAGTCAACATGTACCGAAACGAAGCTATTGTTTAATAATATTGATAATGTTTAGCCGAAGACTCTCGCGAGCAGTTAGTTGTCTTTTATTTTTCGTAAACTTTTTGAGAGAATACTTGTGTGAATTATGGACGTCCCGCTAAGAAAAAAATGTTACACTCAAAGATTTAGAGCTGAATAGGAGAATGGTGCCGATTCTGCTGTACACTGAACTAAACTATCTCTTAAATTCCTTACTTTGGCTATGAAAATAGTATCGCTATTCTGCAAGAAAAAACTCTAAATTCAAAAATTATTTTGACATGACTAAGATGGAATTTGACAATCGCGACTCAACGTGGTATTTTTTTTTCTTTCCGCTTCGCAACGTGGTACTTGTGTGCTACGCAATTAGTTTTTTGAGAGACGAAGGCGCGCGCAAGTGGGCAGCCTAACCAGTGTTTTATATGGAATTTTTCACTTTTTGTTTTAAAAATATAAAAATAATATTACCCTCGTGTTGACATTTAAATGTAAGTATTATTTTTGTGATAGGACACGCCATTTTCGAGATATAAGCAAAAGAAAAGGAAAACAAAAAATACAGTAGGTACTGTTTTTGCACGTGAAGGCGACGCCTTGGTGTGAGTTTTTGTTTATGACCACCAGTACCAGTTTTATTCCACACCTTCTTAATCGCGATTAAAAATAGTCAAATTTAGTTAAAATAAATTATTGTAGTCAAACTTTTTGGTGAAAACTGGCAAACTCAGAATAGAAAAATTGTAATTTTCACTAAACTAATAACTCAGTGCAAACATAGTGCTGTCAAACTAAAATGTAGTTGTGTCACTTTAGTCTATTTTAGAATAGGAAATCGTCCTTTGACAGGAATAAACCAAATTCTCGTTCTCCTTTTTTACCACCATACTGCGATCACCAACCCGCCTGCCAAGCGTGACGCAAACCCCCCTTTTTTTTGGAGGAGGTTCAGCAGTGGACGTCTATCGGCTGAAATGATAATGCTAATGGTGAACCGCATCCCTGTACAATATTAAAATGATTAACAGTAGTAATAAGTTAAATTAAGTCAAAAATACTTTAGCCACTTTTAGCGGAAATTTGAATGTAATTTATTTACAAAACTGGCAACTTTTTTCTTTGATGTAGCCACAAACCAGATAGTCCTAACGGCAACACTGCTATTGAGATCTTTACTAATTTAAAAATTCTTTCTAACTTACAAAATCATTGTCAGGGTGCACTCCGATACTACTTGCGCCTAGATGTTTAGATTTCGTCGCCGACAGTACGCTTAAATACCGGACATCTGGCAACCCTATGTACGACCGAGGCTCGCCGACGGCATCCAAGCTGAGCCGAACTACTTAGGTTAAAGTCAGTAAGATCTGTGCGTGTTACGACTGTCAGAGGAAAAATCATAGGAGAAGGGAAAATGAACATAGAATTATTAATTGACTTAGTACAGGCCAAGCCTGTCTTTTACGACGTGAAGTGTGCTACCTACAGAGATAAAAGACAGAAAGGCAGGGTATGGGGACAAATTACAACAGAATTGCATTCCACAAGTAAGTACCTACATACTTCTTTAGATTACAATGATCGAATTCGGAAATGAGATCGTAAACTGAGAAAAGTGGGATAAAATGCCTATTTCGTTGTCATGGCAATAATAACATTTGTTTTAAAAATGTTATTATATTTTACTAGCTTTTGCCCGCGGCTTCGCCCGCGTGGATGTCATTAGTTTTATATATTTTTCGTGAGATCCTATTTTTTTTTCTAAAATATAAAAGTAGCCTAAGTTACTCCTTGTCCTCAAAATCGGTTCATTTCAGAGATTAGCCGGAACAAACAGACAGACAGACAAAAATTGTAAAAAATGTTGTTTTGTTATATGTACCGTGTATACATCCATGTACACTTAGTAAAAAGTGGTTATCTTAATATTACAAACAGACACTCCAATTGTATTTATTTGTCTAGATTTATGAAATACCTACTATCATTAATGTAGATTCTTTTATATTTTGTGAATGAATGTATAGTAGTAGTAATGTTGTAGGCCTTATAGACTGTACACAATTTTCTATTTTATTAAGTACCTGGTACTTGTTGATTGCCCACTCACGAGGACAGTTCCTCCCATAGCTATTAAAACTAAAACCTAACCTAAGTAGGTACCAATGTCGATCGACCGGGGTATCGAACCTCAGGCCCCACGATAAGCAAACACGCATAGATCTGTGTTCGTCCTATGACGAAGATCGTCAACTACTGAGCTCAGATTGGATTGCACCGTCCTTTATACTCTCTTGTGTGGTGTCGCGTAGCGGTCGCGAAATCGCCGCGTTATCGCCGCGATATCGCCGCGACGCCATACAAAATGAACCAATAAGCTGTCGCGCTACTCGACGCGGCGCGACCGTGTCGCGACGCGACAGGTCGCCCCTGTGTAAACGGTCGCGCGCGTTTTCATATAAATTGTTCTACGGATATAAATCGCCGATTCGCGCGCGCGTGTCGCGTCGCGCTAGTCTGAACGAGCCTTAAAGGCTTATTCAGACCGGCGCGACGCGACAGTGCGACGCGATTCTTGTAGAACAATTTCCATGAAGTTCACATAAAAATTGTTCTACGAGTGTCGCGTCGTGCTGCTGCGTCGCGCCGGTTTGTAGGAGGCTTAATACGGTACGGAATAAACCGTTCTCTTAAAGCCATTGCACATAAACCACGGGTATCGTAAACGACGAAGGGCTTGAGGCTATGTAATAACAGCCGCACGGGTTGATCGTCCAGGTTACGCTACGCTTGCCGCGGTTGGTCCGTGGATGGGTGACCATCTTTACATACCAAGACCCTTCCGTGCCTCGGAAAGCACATTAAGCCGTTGGCTGATAGCCCGGCTGTCTTTCGTAGATCTTAGACAGTCGTTACCGGTCGTCAGAAGCCCGAAAGTCTGACAACCAATCTTACCAAGGGGTATCGTATTACCCAGTAACTGGGTTGTGGAGGTCAGATAGGCAATCACTCCGTGTGAAATACTGGTACTCAGCTGCATCCAGTTAGACTGGAAGCCAAACCCATTATAGTTGGGAAAAGGCTAAGCAGATGATAAATTATGTGAACGGAATAAACCCTTCTCTTAAAGCCTTTGCACATAAACCACGGGTATCATAAACGACGCTTCGGAAATACGGCTACGCACGTCACCGTGCCCAGTCGGATACATTCGGACGTAAACGGACTCCGTAACACGCACGTCTGAGTAATTACGAGTGTTCGACGTGATCGTAGTAATACGTTGCGGTTCCGTAAATAGTGTGAAAGACCCTTGACGGTGTACTGAACTGCTAGCAAATGCAAATCATTTTTATACTGTTTTTTTATTGCTGAATTACCTTGCCTCGAATACGCCTGATGGATAAGGTCTATGAAAGAACGAGCGTGCCCAGAAGATTTCTGTTCACTCTTCATTCGAAAGCAAATTTAGGCATGTATGTAATTGGGTCATTTTCAGAAAATCTGTACACTGTTGAAAATATGCCGATTTTATTTTTTTTTTCATTGTAAATGGTTTTTATTATTATATTTACAATGGGTAGTCTTTTCGCTATTTGAAAATACTAATAGAACCTCTTAATCAGGATTATTTACTGAAATATAACTAATTAACTGCACCTGGGGAACAAAATTTATTCCATTCCGCAACTAATAACTTTTGGATTTAAAAATAAAATAAAACTGGTTTGGATTTAATCAACTAGTATAATTCGTTAACGATCTTTTGTACTTCAATATAAAATAGATAAAAATAAAATTAACACTAGCAAATATACATAATCATCATTTTAATTTCCATTACGTTACTCTTTGTACTAAATTAGTTAAATACTTTTCAGTATGTTTCTTAATAAAGACACAAGATAGGAACTCTTTTTTTAATTACATTCATCAAATATTTCTGCACACTCTAAATTACAATATCTACTAACAATTAGTTAGCATTTCGCTCTAAAAATAATATTTTAGACAAAATATAAAATAGGACAGTCACGGAATAGACTGTTCCTATAACGGAATAGAATCCTTAAGACCATTGCACATTAACAAACATATGAAATAATTTTATTTATATTTTCAAACCTCTTCTAATATAGATATTTCAAGTAAAATTGATGTAACTGAATGCTCTTAGCATGACCAAATTTTAGTAAGGGGTCATTAAAAAAATTAAAGAAATTTTTTATTGCAATTTCAGAGTCTATCCTATAGTAAAATTTGTTTATAATGATGGCACGAGGCTTGTGTCCTGCGTCAGTATCAACATCACCAATAAACAAAATCATTGATACATAGTTACAAGTTATAGTTGACTATTGTTGACAAAACTGGCGTAAGAATGTAAAGAATTAATTTAGGTATGTTTAATATAATGTATCATCTTCCTAAGAATTCTATTCAGAAACTTTTCAATTCCATTTCTACGTTACCTGCGTTTTGGTTACGGAACGGAAGTATCGGAACCCTTACCTGAAACTCTTTTGTTTTAATTATTTCAACCTTACACATCAAATCAACAAGCTTCCAAGCAAATTAAATTCACTGAAAGCTAATATAGTATTTAAAATAATTAGCAAGAAAGAAACTTGTAAACTTACCTAGGTTGCGGCTCTGGAAGATCAAAATCGGACCACTACTGAAGTGTGTGTTGTTAGTCCGTCGGTCGCCCTCAAAAATGCAGAATTACTTGTCGGGACCCGTTGAATGTATTAAAAATGTTGACGACCGAAAATAAATATTAATTAATGGTCGTTTTTTTTGCATTATCTCGCAAAAATTACGGTTTCGGAAGGGAATTTTCCACTTTAACCGAATTGTGTCCTCACAAAAATAAAATTATTTAAATGTTTTGTGGGAAGTTAGGCTATTTTTGTAATTGTACAACAAATTGTGCATAACTATACTTTCCAAAAAAACACACACTTTATTATATATAAGTCAACAAAATACATAAAAGTTACGTTATTTTACTTGAACTGGTAGTAGGACAGCGCTAAAATGGGTACATCCTATCAACATTTTTGAAAATTAAGGTAATATGAGGGTGTTTTTTACCAGCAAAATTAAACAATATTGCAAAAAACTAACCACAGATCCTGATTTTAAGTGTGGTTTTTATATAACGCAGTTATTTTTCATTTAAAAAAATACTAAAGTGGTGGGACACGTCCGAAACACGATGTACAGTTTTTGTGAAAATGACCCAATTTCCAGATTGACTAAATATCATTGAACCTACGACAGGTCCTCGACTGCACAATATGTACTTTTAACTTTACAAGTTTGTGGTCAAAACATAACTGTTAAGTTTACTTTTGTATGAAAACTTATATTTTTGACTTAAATTCGTGTAGCATTTTTTTAGAATTGGTGCTGTATTTAATTTTAAATCGCAAACCCCGTCAAACCCACCGTTTTGATAATCAAAATCAGTCTATAATGTTCCACTGCCGTGCATGAACACAGGCCTTCTCTCATTTAGAGCCAAGAGGGCTATTATGTATCACGCAGACCCGGCGCGGGTTGCTAGATGTCACATGTATTCGAATTGTATTGTGTGTTTAGTTTAGTTTTCAGTGTTTTGTTGTTGGTATATTGGCGTGTGCTAGCTGACATATGTGAATAATGTATGTTTTGTTTTATAATATTAATTACTTACACAGTATTGTATAGAATCAAGTTCTTCTAACTTAACAGACAGCTGTGCTGCTGGGGAGTTTGTTCCGCCACTTCTTCTTCCCAGCTAAAGCACTAGGAAGTGTCGAAGGGCGGGCGTTTTGGGGAGACTGTCTTGTGTAACTTTGACGTTCAAAAAGTGCTGACTCTCAGCCTAGTTTGAATAAATGACTTTTGATTTTGATTTTGATTTTGTATGTTTCTTGGACATGTCTGTTTCCTCACGATGTTCTCTTTCACCCTTTTGAGAGCACTGGTGATTAAATTATTTACGCAATGATAAAGCGTTTGTTTTTTATGGGTGGGACATCATCAAATGACGTCTCCCGTTCTGGGTGGAGTGGAAGGGCGTGTCAGATTTTTACTGACTAAAACCCACCCGTGTTCCTTCAGCTGCCCATATGTCAGGGCCACGGTACCTCTTTCGAACAAATCTTGCGACCCTGGCAGGCATCCGTCCTAGCTGACCCCTTAAGTGTTGCTGACATCTCTTGCCTGGGCTCGAACTCACGACTTACTGCTAGTAAGTCGGGCCGTTACCACTAGGCCACCACTTTTAAATACAGTGCAAGAATTGAGCTGTGACTTGTATTTGGTACGAAAGCCGGACACTCAACCCCTGCTTCAAATAAGCCATCAAGCAGGTTACAACACCCGTCACCAGATCATCAAAATAACACATTTAAAATATTCATTGCCGAATCGGATAAGCTTAACCACATTAAACGACCATTTACCGTTTTGAGGGTATACAGACTAAATGGTACGTTTAATATTTTCCAGTTTGCGTCGCCATTATGTTCTGTCGTCTGTCGCTGTAATTCCGGAGGGTAGGTACAGCCGTACGGACGATTTATGTTTTGTTGATGTTATTCTCTTGTGTACTCGGAGTTCCGTTTGTATTTCCGGTTGAAAGGGCTATTTTTATGTGTTTAAAGGATTTTGGGAGCTTAAAATTTGTGTTTTTTTTTTCTGTCCCGGTTATTATTAATGTTGTTGGAATGTGCATCTGAAACGTTTTGAAAATGTGCCACACCATGGAGTTTTACGATGTATTAACAAATTTATCAGCCATCTGACAAGCGACTTCAGACTGTAATCCAACTCTATAAGAGAGATGCCACACGGGCGTTGCCGCTGCGCTGCGTCGTTGCAACGCAAATCCGTTCCAGTATTATAGCTGATGCTCATTGATTCCCCGCGTGACAACTAATGTGTCGAAATTATAGCGGTGCGACAACGCAAAGCATCGGTAACGCCCGTGGGGCAACTCTCTTAGACTCATAAATAGAAGCATAACTATTTTAAAGACGGAGTCTTATAAGAATCTTC
This sequence comes from Aporophyla lueneburgensis, assembly GCA_932294355.1. Taxonomy (NCBI): domain Eukaryota; kingdom Metazoa; phylum Arthropoda; class Insecta; order Lepidoptera; family Noctuidae; genus Aporophyla; species Aporophyla lueneburgensis. The sequence continues at coordinate 2,077,354 of OW028749.1, read as the reverse complement.
ATCACCAAACACTAAACAAAACGTAAGCCCATTATCATGATAAAAGTTATTTCATATAGTTAAAAAAGCTAAAAAATATCTTAAATACTTCCGTTTACACTTGAATGTTAAACCACCAATTCTTCAGAGAATTCAACAAAGTTAAGTAAGTATTGTAAAAAGCAAGTTAAACTCAGTCCAACTGATAACGGTGAAGTCAGTGGCGCCCTCTCCCGGGGGAAGTGAGTTTGTGCCCAAGTTTTCGTACGACGCTGTGAGCTTTAAGATACGGGGGTAAAATGTAGTGGGATGTGACTTTAGTATTTATAGGTTTTAAGGAAATCTTAGTACAAACAGTTTAGAGCTCTTACACACGAGCGGCATGTTGCCAACGGCAGGTAACTGCAACCGTCGACACGCGATGATGACGCTGATCTTTGAAGATGGTATGTCGACGGCAGCAGTTACCTTTGCCGTTGGCAATATGCCGCTCATGTGTAAGAGCTCTTAGTTATTGATTCGCACATTTAAGATTAAAATTTTGAAAAAAGTGCCAGTGCCAGCACCAGTGTAGTAATAGTTTTGCACAGTGCATAAAATACATGCTTATTACCTAATACGTCGTATTTATGCAGTTGTCAATTGGCCCATAAATAAATGACTTCGTGCGAATTACCTACAGAAAATAATATGCTATTTTAAAGTGTCGACTCACTCGTTTCGGGCGACTAAATTCGCGTGAATCGACTAATAAGCCGTACGAACGCCCGTCGTACCTTCTTTTTTTTTGGATGGGAAATCATGAAATGACTTCTTCCGCTCTGGATGGAGCGGGAGGGCGTGTCAGACTGTTACTGACTAAAACCCACCCGTGTTCCTTCAGTTGCCCATGTGCCAGGGTCACGGTATCTCTTTCGAACAATCTCGCGACCCCTGCAGGCATCGGTCCTAGCAGACCCCTTCAGCGCCCGTCGTACCTTATGGTATTTTGGGTCTGGCCAATGTCCAGTTCAGGTTGTGTTCTTGGATTATTTAAGAGTAATTTTATAAATACGGTACAGGCAACTCCAAGATCAGGAGTAACAAAACCAGTAAGAGCTTGATTCTTATTCTATTGAAATGTCGTATTGCGCTAGGCCAGAGTTCCAACTATTGTATGGTATATTGTACAAAGATAACAAATGTTCGAGACATGTAAGTACATTTCCTCAACAGCTAGGGCACCGTTGGGAGGGCGAAATTTTGGGCCAACATGATTTCAAATGCAGTCATGCCAGCTCTATGGTCCTAGCACGAGTGCGCGGAGTAAACGAAGCGTAGATAATAAAACAAAAGTTATTTAGTACAAATCATTTATGTTTTCAGACTTTTAGTGATATTTTGCTTTCATTTTTGTAACAAGCTCAATTAACTGGTATCATAAACTACAGATATGAATTAAGGCTTAAAACTCGGGCTACTTATACGGTACCAATCAATTTATCCCTAAATAATCCCAAAACACAACCTGAACTTGACATTGGCCTGACCCAAAGTGGGCACGAGCACTTAAAACATTTATCTATACTTATAAAATTAATATTGGTGGATGAATGGAGATCGATACTGATGCCAAAAATGCAATCAGTAAATTTTTTGTCTGTCTGTCCGTGCACGCATGGGTCAAAAACTACTGAAGGGATTTTAACCAAACTTGGTACGATTGTAGTCCATAGTCCTGGGCAGGTTATAGGCTATATAACATAACGCTAAAACACATAGGAGCCGAGCAGTGACGATAAATTTGAAGCAAGTCGGATGAAAATGCGCTTTCGAGCTCTTATCCTCGCATACATTGATCATATAGGCTACTTTTATCCCGGTATCGGTAGTACATTCACGCGAGATATTTACCGACCTCCACGCGGGCGATGCCGCTGGCAAAAGCTAGTTTTAAATAAATCAGTTAAGTAACAGGCACTTTTGAATTGTCAAAGGGTTGGTCCATCAAAAAAACTTTTTACAAAAAAAAAAAAAAACAACCGACTTCCTTAAAAAAAACACTACAAAGTCAAAAATAACTTTAATTTCGGAAGTCGGTGTCTTAGGATCTGTATTTAAGGTTTTTTGCCACCGACTTCCGAAATATTTTTGACTTTGTAGTGTTTTTAGGAAGTCGGTTGTTTTTTTTTTTTTTTGTAAAACTTTTTATTTTTAACTTTTTAGTTATGGTAGATACTCCGCATTAATCTAATCGCGTTATTCGTTCATTTGTCGCACAAATACTTAATGCAAATTTAAGACTTATGTGGTTTTCACATGGAACTGGAAAAATAGAACCAAATTAAAATGGGACCATTCGGGAAGCACCAGCTTTCAAATTAAAAAAGAATCATCGAAATCGGTTGACCCAGTCAAAAGTTATGAGGTAACAAATATAAAAAACAATACAGTCGAATTGATAACCTCCTCCTTTTTTTGAAGTCGATTAAAAACATAAAGTTAGTGGCCCATTCCAAAGCGTAGGAAGTACCCATGGAGAGAAACGGGCAAGAAAATCTACGGTCACTCATTTTAGATCAAAATACCAAAAAAAAATACATTTCTAGCTTTTTGCCCGCAGCTTCGCTCGCGTTAAATTCAGGGTAACACAGTTCCCCTGTATTCGTGGCATTGGATACACGCGAACATGCTACATACAATTGTCCATGGGAAAAGCACGGCTTTTCTAAGTAAAAGAAAAAGTAGCCTATGTCACTCACCATCCCTTCAACTATCTCCACTTAAAATATCACGTCAATTCGTCACTGACACACACACTCGTTTGCCGTGAAAGACGGACAAACAAACACACACACTTTCCCATTTATAATATTAGTATGGATTCATGTTGGAAATATACATGTGAGAACGATGTTGAAAGACGTGCAACAATAAGACGTGGCAGCTAAGAGGTGACCAGTCCCTACTGCAGCCGTTCACGAACATGACGTATGGATCAGCACCATTCAGATCAACCATTTTGAAGGGAACTTACTGATTCAACACACACTTCACCACTAGCGAGGCATTTGAGTGAGCATGACATACTCTCAGCTGCCAGGGCACATTCAATTCAATGATAGGCGTACTCAGTAAATTGTAGCTTTATAGTAGTAAGAACATAGCGCTCACACATTTTTTTTTTTAATTAGCCTACGCTGTCCCACTGCTGAGCAAAGGCCTCCCCCAAATCCTTCCAAGTATCCTTTTCCAGGCCCACCTTGATCCAACCCTCACACATCTATACTAACTAGTGATCGCCCATTGGTCGAAATTCGACCGTACTTCATTTGAATAGAAATACATTATTAAATGAAAAAAATCAGATAATCTATACTTCTATACTATATACTATATACTATATATACTATCCATACTTCCATACTATCCATACTAATATTATAAATGCAAAAGTAACTCTGTCTGTCTGTCGGTCTGTCTGTCTGTCTGTCTCGCTTTCCTGCTAAAACTACTGAACCGATTTAAATGAAATTTGGTACACAGATAGTTTAGAGCCTGAGAAAGGACATAGGCTACTTTTTATCCCGGTAGTATGTTCCCGCGGGATAATTTCCGACCTCCACGCGGGCGAAGCCGCTGGCAAAAGCTATATATATAAATAAAAAAAAATATTATGGGTATATTTGACATTCAGTAACACTATAGATAAATTGTTGACGCTGTACTACTGTGGAGAGGGTTCGCTGGCGGGATGGTGATGGCCAGGACCAGGACGTAGGTGTAATGAGTAAAAAATACTTCTTCAGGACTCTCTTCTTTATTATCTTAATACTTCTTAACTGTTGGATATGGAACAATATGGAACAATATGAATTATCACAGAAATTTGTTCTGTTTTTATAGAATTTTCCCTATTATTTTTAACTAATTATGACGGTTCCAAATGTCATAATTATGGTTATAATTATGACATTTGGAACAGTCATAATTAAAAAACCACCTGTACAATCTGTCACCTGTTATCTATGACCAGCCTGTACAATCGTGAGGCATACAACCTCTACAGTTTGCACATGACACTAAGTTTTGTATGGGAAACTTACTAATGCCATACTTGACACTCTCCATAAAACCACAAAAAATATTTCTTTTATACTAAATTCCTATCGTCGCTAATACAAATAATATTAAGACAAATATTCTCGATACGATCATAGATTTTAAAAATGAAATAGGTTATATATCCATAAAATTAATTTATTACCTATGGTTATACTTGACATTCAGTAAGACTCAGGCTTACCAGCTTAGGGGTTTTTCCAAATTTAGGGGGTAAATAAGAGGATTGAGATTTTTAGGGGCGTTCCATTTTTAGGGGTATTCTTAGGGATTTTTTGCCATCTTACATTTCTCATTGTGTTTATGATTACAATAAAAGTATTAGCGACTTCTAGTACGGTTCCTCGATACTAAGAATGCAGAGTGAATGATTAAAAAATGTCGCGTAATATTTTCATTATAATTTTTTAGCGGATTTTTTTAGTAATGTTTAGGGGTTTTTAACTTAAGCTTTAGGGGTAAATATTTCTGGGTGTTGGTAACACTACACAAAATAATAAAGACAGATTTGGACCATAAACAAAAGAATTTCTATGCATGTGTGTATTAGATACACGGTAATGAACAGTAGTGTGTGTAACATGTTATTTATTGAAAATAATGTATTTTAACTCATAATTTAAAAAAAATATTAGCATTCGTCACTTCTTCTCTGTATAAACTATAAGTGTGCGAAATTTCATACTCCTCCGTCCGCCCAATTTTCGTAAAAAGGGATCCAAAGTTTTCGCTTCACGTATTAATATATAGATATTATAAAGAGGAAAAGTTTGTATTTTTGTTTGTTTGTTTGTAATGGATAAACTCAAAAACCACTGGACGGGTTTTAAAAATTCTTTCGCCATTAGAAAGCTACATTATCTGCGAGTAACATAGGCTATATTTTATTTTTTTTAAAATAGGGGTCCGTAAGATATTTGGGTTTTTCGGACCCAAGGTGTAAAAAATCATCCAAAAAAGTTCCTTATTAATATGTCTTCGAAGTACCAGGTTGTCATAACTTGATAGGAGCTCACCTAACATGGGTGTGTGATAGCTAGAAAACGCTTTATGTCTTCGAAGTACCAGGTTGGCATAACTTGGTAGGAGTTCACCTATCATGGGTTTTATTGATTCTGAGGCGGTACGAAGTTCGCTGGGTCAGCTAGTGTGCTATATAATTATACAATATCTTGAGATTAGATGTAGAGTGTACACCTATAAGGTAGATTTCTGAGGAACGAATTATTTATTATTAAGATCATATATTATGTAAAACGTACCAAAAATCACAGTAATAAATGAATTTGAATTTAGATTACACAATGCAAAGATATTTTACAGTTTGTATGCCCTCGTGGAGCATGACGACCATTGAGGCAAACATTTTTGTCAGCGATGTAATTCCTCAATTTTTTATATGCTTGGCTGAATATTGCACTGAATTGTATTAATATTGATAATATTGTTTTCTTTACATATGTAAAGAAAACAATATTATCAATAGGACAGACAGCTGTCAGTAACTTTCTTAAATACTTCAAATTCAGAGCATATGCTCTGAATTTGAAATATTTAAGAAAGTTACTGACAGCTGTCTGTCCAGCTTTTACCCAACTATGTATGTTTGGATTAACTTCCAGTCTAGCCGGATGCAGCAAAACACCAGTATTTTACATGGAACAACTGCATATCTTTTTTTTTTTTTTTTTTTTTCAGGATGGGAAATCATCAAATGACTTCTCCCGCTCTGGGCGGAGCGGGAGGGCGTGTCAGACTTTTACTGACTAGAACTCACCCGTGTTCCTTCAGTTGCCCATGTGCCAGGGTCACGGTATCTCTTTCGAACAATCACGCGACCCCGGCAGGCATCGGTCCTAGTAGACCCCTACACTGCTGCTGACATCTCTTTGAGGCGCGCGTGGAACACTGCGCGCCGTCGACCCGAGCTTGGTCCTTACCGGGCGGCGAGCTACCCACTGCTCGCCACCCGCAAGCTCGCGCCTACGGTGGCCGGGAGTCCGCTATTGACTCCCGACGCCCGGGGCGTCTCCTCCTTCGGCGGCTAGGGACGTGAGGGCGTAGAGACTGCCACTCCCTCACGCGCCCCGCCTCCTCCTTCGCGAGCATTACTGCTTCGCAGAAGGAGGTGACGGCTTCCCATTCCCTCTCGCTCCGTACCATGGCTCGCACCAGGGCCGGACGCGAGAGGTCGCCGCCGCCAATCGCCTCCACGAGGACACGGCGGTGCTCCGCCCAGGCAGGGCACACTTCAACCGTATGCTCCACCGTGTCCTCCAGACGATCCTCGCAATGGAAACACCCGGACGTATCCTCCCGCTTTATCCTGAACAGGAACCCACCGAAGCACCCATGCCCGGTGAGAACCTGCGTCAGGCGGAAGGTGAGGACGCCGTGACGCCTATCCACTCCTCAAAGAGGGGACTTACCGCCGCAATTGTGGCGTGCCCAAACAACTACATATCTGACCTCCAGAACCCAGTTACTGCGTAATATGCTATCCCTTTTTAAGACTGGTTGTCCGAGTTTCGGGCTTCTGACGACAGGCATCAAATATGTACTAATAACAGCCGGCACCAATATCTTAACGTGCTTTCCGAGGCACGGAGGCGTCCAGGTATAAATGGTCACCCATCCACGGCCCAACCGCAGCAACCTTATCTTAACCAGATCGATCGATCTGTCTAGTCGTTTTTACTTAGCCATTACTGAATATTTTTGGAAATATACAAACACACATCTTTGCCTATCTCAGCAACAATCAAAAGAATAAACAAACGTATTTATTCTGATTTCAACACCATTATTTTCCTTCATTATTTTCTCACGTATTTTCTAAAACAAACGTATATAACGGTAGATTGTTCTCTTAATATATCTTTTGTACTTATAATTAAGACGGAGATATAAAAGGCAGTCCCTGAGGCGTTGCTAACTTTATTAGAGAAAAAGTCTAGACTGACTCAGTATGAGATGGCTATTGTGTGGAAAAATCTAGGTGTTTGTTAGAATAGAGATGATTCTTTGTTATCTAAGAATTACTTTGAGGTGTAGAGCTTGTCTTAATTTATTTTGGTAATAAAAGTATTATTAAGACTGATGTAATTTATATTGAATAACTTAAATTAACACGTGTGTGAAGAATTGCCAAAATTAAGTGGCAATCAGACATAGCAGAACAGCTCGGAGTGATCTGGAGTGGCGACCGCGTATCGGAAGATGAAGATTTGGAAGGCCTCCTTCATAAGGTGGACCGATGACCTTCTGAAGGCCACAGGAATCTGCTGGATGCGAGAAGCACAAAACTGGTCGAAGTGGTGGAGCTTGATGATATGATGATGATGATGACGAATCAATTTGCTTCGAAAGGTGATATACAAGAACCTCGCAATTTACCCTTATACCAACCAACCACCACATTATTTGAATCTCAATTAAAATCTGTTGTACACGCACACTTATCAAAGGCAGCCGTTCACCACAAAACCACTATGTACCCTATACAAACAAGCAGCAATTCTGGCGAAACTTTTGATATAACCTGACGTCTTGCCTACTGAATATTACATTAACTAACGGCGGTTTTTTTGTCATGGCGCTGGATTTGCATGTTATGAGTCGGGGACGTCATGATGTGTTCTTTTGTTGCTAAGGGAAAGGCCTGAGATAAAGAGACTGAAGAGCGCATGTTGTTAGTGCTAGCAGGGTGACACGAGGGGCGACCTGACTAAAACGACTTATATTTTAAAAGGTCACAGCATCATGCTGAGATAACGGCTTTTGGCTTCGTTCAGGACTTTTTTTTAAATTCTTCTTTGTGTTTTAATATTTAGTCCATGTTCTTTCTGAACAAATCCTGAGACTTATTTTTTTCTACTAAAACAAATTGAGGCTCCATATAAAATAATGGTACGCAGCTGCATCCAGTTACACTGGAATCCCACTCTAACATAGTTGGGAGGCTAGGCAAATGATGACTATCTATATACTTATTACTAGCTTCTGCCCGTGACTTCGTCCGCGTTAAATTTCTTGTTCCCCCGACCCTTCCCGTCGCGTCAAATCGCCTACCCGTGCGATTTTCCCAGTTTTTGCAACATTTCTCATTTCTGCTCCTCTCCTCTTGGTTGCAGCGTGATTTTATATAGCCTATAACATTTCTCGATAAATGGGCTACCCAACACGAGGTTTTTTTTAATTCGGACCAGTAGTTCCTGAGATTAGCGCGTTCAATCGCACAAACAAACAAACAAACTCTTCAGCTTTATAATATTATAATATAGTATAGTATAGATGTCATTTTAAAAGAGTAAAAATACAAATCGGCATAAATGTTATAGGCTGAATAAAAAATATTCGAATGATCAATGTTTAATAAAATCAACAAGCATTTTGTTTTTTTATAATTGTGTCCTATAATTTGAAACAAGCGTCCAAACGCTATTACAACCTACATTTATCTGTTAAAAGCCCATACGACATTCTAAACGCACTGTTATGGCGTGTGAAACACCTTATAAAACCTAATTATTTTTCTAAATCGTGAGCGCCTTATAATTTTTTTAAAGCAACCGATTGCAGGAGTACGACTGACAAATGATAACTTTGGCGCAGGTGAAACATAACATTCACAAGTTCAAACGAAATTGAAATCCTAGCGATTTGCCCAAAGGCATATCTATGTATGTAATATCCGAGCAATATACTGTACGTTTTAATGGAATATCTACAATATAACGTAGTATTTCAATATTGGAATAACTGGATGTCCCATGGACAAAAAGACATGGATAATTATTACATCCAAGTTTTTACGGTCTTCTTTTAAAATGTCTAATTTTCATTTTGTTATGCATTTTTCATCATTAAAAGGCCTAGAGGCTGATGGGTGGGGAAGGACCCATTTGGATCATAGGACCAAAGGATCAAAGGACTTATCTTGTAGAACAGGAAACCATGACTGTCAGCCGTTTTACAAGGGTAGTATAAGAGTCAACTTCACCAAGAGATTGGATGCCTTACGCGTCAGAAATGTTTGCAAAGACCCACCAGATGGCTTTCTAGTCATAATTTGCAAAGACAACCGCGTCGCTGCTGACCAGAGTGCGTGGTAGTCGTAACTATATCCTCAGAGCTGTGGTGGAAAATAGCTCATTCCAAAAATTAAGCATTTTTAGAACTACCCCGTTGGTCGAATAGTCGCAAGTTAAGGCACTGGGTTGGATTCCCAGGTCGAGCAAAGTGAAATTGGGTTTTTTCTGTCAAGAATTTCTCAGTAGCAGCCCGGGGTTTGGATTTGTGCCCAATAAGCTTGCTCTCTATGATATGGGACTTAAAAACCAGAACTGGTGAAATGTTGGTGTACTATAAGTACACCTCTACCCAGCCCTTTTGGGGAAACAAGGCGTGATAACAAGTTATGTCATTAAGCATTTTGTGCGGAGGTTGCTCAGGTAGGAAACATGTGTCTAGTCTGGTCGTCCACTACATGGATTGTGCATTATTTTAATTATCTAGGTATTTATATCAGTACCTACTGCTAATACTAGAATATAAATGTTTTGTATTACTGTTACTGTTGGCCGAAATAAATGAATTTCACTTTTGATTTAATATCCATGGCTTATCAATTGGCAAGAGACTGTTCCACTTTAGCTCACAATTGATGCTTAACATATAAATGTTTGTGTAAAAGAAAAATTTCACCGAATGCATAACCTCCTCCTTTTTCTGTTGAAGTCGATTATAAGTCATATTGCCATCACAAACATCCCAGCCACAAAAAATTACTACCATTCCAAATCAATCATCATTCAATCCTTCAAATCAACTAAATACTTACCTCCCTCCACCTCCTTCCCCTAGCAACGACAAACAGTACACAAATCTATCAGTTCCGGTAATTGAAATCCCATTAGTGTTGGGTGATGAAAATGAAGCGGCCCCGGGGCGGAATCAGATGGCAAATAAAATGCGAATCGCCCTTTTGTCTGCCCCGGGCGGACAAGCAAGATTCAATTTGTCAGGAATCTGGAAATGGTGCAAGTTTTAGACGATCGACCGATTTTGGGGGTAGTTTGATGATAGTGGCTATGGCAGCTGCGACAATTGAGATATTAATGACTCGTATCAAAAAGCAAGAGCACTGATAAATCAATTTGAAAAAATATGTATATCTTTAATTTAGACATAAGTTGTTACTAGTTGTGGTTAGTAACAGAATGTGCTTATATGCTATGTTAGTGATGATGGAAATTGAATTAAAATCAAGTCGTTCGAATAAATGATTTCACCAATTATTCAATGAAATAAGTAATCACTGTTGATAAAATTATGTAGATAGATAGATACTTACTTTTGGGCATAGTTTCTTACCTATGGAAAAACTATGGCCTACTACCCATTGCAGTATGCTGGTTAAGTGAATAAAGAACTCTACTGTCCATTCTCTAGTAAGTCTCATTGCCTTTTACGACATCCACGGACAGAAATCGGATGGTGTTAGTATTTATATCCGGCCCCTCACGGAAATTAACAGCTAAAACAAGAGAACTATTACAACTACTATCCCCATAAGCTCTTCCGCTGTCGCTCATCACTCAGGACCCCAAATTGGTGACACGGAGAGGACAGCCCCCGGGGGTCCAGGGTTTTTGTCGTCCGACACCTGCCCAAAAGATCCTGTTTCTTGTTTCTGAATTCTTATTGGAGACAACTGATAAGTTTGCTTTTACTTTACACGATTTTGGAAGTGATCGGCCACTGATATCTGTGCAGGTATATTAATTTACAATGTTTTTGTTATTTTTATTTATATTTTGAAGCAAGGACATCTACGTGCAAAATGTAATCATAGATTCAGCAGAATATAATTCTAGACCCTCTAGCGTAAATATTTCTCGTTGGTTATAAACCAATTTAGCTGTTTCATAGTAAAAGTATGTTTATTACCTACATGTTCCAAATGTGTTAATTAATAAGTATATAGGCGGTAGTTTTCAGTCTAACCAGATGCACCTAAATATCTGTATTTCACATGGAGCGACTGCCTATCTGGTCTCCACAACCCAGTTACTGGTCAATACGATACCCCATGGTAAGACTGGTTGTCAGAATTACGGGCTTCTGACGACCCGTAACAACTGTCAAAGAGCCACAAATGAGAGCCAGGACCAACGGCTTAACGTTCTTTCAGAGGCACGGATGAGTCTTGGTATACAGGTGCAGTTTTGGATCTGCAAAACATTTTAGGAGGTAATTATGTTAGTGATTCTCGACCCGAATCAACAATAAAATTGCCCATTTTATTGTTGATTCGGGTCGAGAATCACTTTCGGTTTTTTTTTTCATTTTATTCTTATTTACGGAAATCGGTAAGTGTGAACTCCCTTTTTTAAAACGCGGCCAGTCTGTACCTGTCCTTAAACTGCGCTTTCACACACATAAACAAACGAAACCGACATTTCTTTCAAAAGATTTTTTGAAGAGGGTTATTAAGAGAGTTATTCTGAAAAACAATAAAATTGAAAAATCAAAAATAAAAAGTATTATTGATTATTGACTTGGTATCGTATTGTTATATGATTATTTACGAGTCTCATAACAACCTCCTGAAATGTTTTGCAGGTTCAAAACTGCATCTCGTATAGAGATCCACCAATGTCACCAATCCTCGGACTAACCGCATCAAGCGTAGCTTAACCTGATCGACCGATCTGTGAGGCTCTTTTTACTTAGCAACGAACGTTTTTTCTTTACTTTCTTTTATTCACAACAAATCGTCGTGTCTAAACATCCTACCTCACAGATTTGCGTCGCACACTGGCACACGGTCACAAGAGAAATCTATTGGTTCTCAGAATTACTCGACACGGTCCGACTTGTTCTCTTGTTCGACACCGGTGTCGAACACACTGTCTCCGGCCTGATTGTAACTGAGTCAGGGACTTACGGCCCATTAGGCCGGTGTTTTTGTTTTGATGAAGGATTGGTAATGCATTTTTACAGAGGACAAAATAAGGAAGAAGATACATTTCTAATGTTAGATAAATTTAAAAGAAAATAGTAAAATTCGCATATTATATGGAAGTTATGTCATATTTATAGGTGGCGAGTCTATTGTCATTATGAAAATAAATAAGGCTAGGATTTATCTTTATTTCTTGCCTAGAAGGGTGATACTTACCTAGTACGTCATCATCTCCCGAGCCTTTTTCGAACTAGGTTGGGTTCAGCTTTCAGTCCGACTGGATGCAGCTGAATACCAGTATTTTACATGAAGCGACTGGCTATCTGACCTCCACAACCCAGATACTGCATAATACGATACTCCTTGGAAAGACTGGTTGTCAGAATTTCGGGATTCTGACCAGTAACGACTGTCTAAGATCCACAAATGAGAGTCGGGACCAACAGCTTAACGTGCTTTCCGAAGCACGGAGAGGTCTAGGTATGTCAAGATGGTCACCCATCCACGAGCCAACCGCGGCAAGCGTAGCTTAACTTGATCGATCGATACTTATAGCTGTAATAACTAAGCCACTAGCCCATTATACTTATCATGTAAGTCCGAATGGAAAATCCTATTTTTTTTTCCGCCGAATCAAATGTAGAACTTAACAGTCAAAAGTAGCACTTGTGACCATTAGACATACCAGGGGCACAATAATATTGCCGTAGGAGACCGAATGACGTCATAAAAATTACTCAAGGGTGTAAAAATGACAAGGTACTCTAACAATAGTTATCTTTCATTCGATCGAAAAAACCAGTAAATTAACTACCTAACATGCGTTGCAAGTTGTAAACGTCAGGTGACGGAAATTGTATATGGGTAACAAGCGCAGGGCAGGCGTAACTTATCACTTTTTTCTTTGAAACACGTTCATTTTACCTTGTTTTACTATGCACATTTGATTTTTGTTGCGTTTTTTTATAGAAGAAAATGCTCAGAAAGCTTTGAATAATGTTTTTTAAAAAACAAGATAAAGTGGCCTTGGACATTCCTCATCAGTGAATGAATACTTGACAAAGGTGTTATTCGGAAACCAGCTGAAATGACTTTCAAGGCATTCTTCCTGCCAAATAATACGTCAAAGTATGTACAATAACTACAAATCTCGACCAAAGTTATTATGTTATTGATGTGTTCATCAAAGTAAGTTCATTAAATACTAGAATGGCTGTATCGATTTACCATTTTTTTTAATGTTTGTAATACTTCTAATACATGGGTTTTTACGGAAAGAAAAATTTGGAACAGATGCCCGAAAAAGAATTTTCAAATTCGGAAAGAACTGAACAATCATCATTCTTACCGTCGGTTTTTGTAAAAAATATTGTTCATGCAGGACAACGTTGGTCGGTTCAGCTGGTTAATTATAACTAAAGTTCGGTTAGCTCTGTCTGACATCGATTCCCGGATGAGTGATCCAACGAAACCTTATGGTCAGCTAGTCAAAGGAGCGTAGGTAACAAAGGACATCCTTTGTAAAGAGTGAAACGAAACGAACATACGTTGATGTAATACATTTTAGTGTCTGACTTTGGGCTAGGAACGACACACGACTTGCATTTGTTTAAGAATAACCATCTATTTTTGGTGAGTTTAAAACAGGGTAGATTCAACTTTTCGTTCCCATAGTTCTTTCTTTCATAATGACTTCGTACTATGCAAAAGTGATCAAGCATCTTCTGGGCGCGCTCATTCTACCATAACCTCATCCGTCGATTCCTTTAAGGTGTTATCTAGGCCAAGAGAAGGCTCATTGAGCAACAAAACATATTTAAAAAAAATATTACAAAAAACTAAAAAACACGCTTCCATAGAAAACCAAACTAAAAAGTAGAAAATAATGGAACAAAAGCATGGGGTGCTTTTGAAGGTATTTTTTTATTGATATGAGGGACCCCACGCTTTTTTTCCCCCATTATTTTTTACTTTTTAGTTTGGAAACTAGTGTGTTTTTTAGTTTTTTTTAACTATTATTTATTTTCTATTTTTTAGGGTGTTTCGAATTTTGAGACGTATGTCAGCGTAGTTTTCGAAGACAGTTTTTTTGCGGTCCTCGATAAGTCTACAGATTTTAAATGAAATCTGGTCGTTTAAAATCACGCTATAAGGAGTCGGTTACAAACAAACACACAAACATACAAATGAAGCTAATATAAAGCGTGTAATAAAACACCCTGGACAGAATCAATTTAATACGTGGAATCAGCCTACTTTAAACAGTGTGTTGGAGATACTGGAAAATAACAAACTGATTACTGAATCATATTAGTTTCCTTAACTATCCATACATGTTTTTTGTTTAAAAGAAATATGTATTTTGCCATATCTACCGTCGATCGAGCTCAATTTTATTTATTGTATTTATTTTATCTATTTATTTACTTTATTTATTCTTTAATTAAAACGGTTTACAACCACAAACAGAAATTAAAGACACTGTAAGTTACACGTGCACAAAAATAAGACAAAATAATATTTAAAAAAATGTAAAGATAACGTTAACAACACTTTCATATATCCCTCTCGCAGTACTTCTGACATGCCGATAAAATCTTCGTCCATTCGTCCGCAAACAGATCGTTTGTTGGATTAGTATCCAAGAGATCATTAAGCGCAGCCAGAGTACGTACTCTGGCTGCGCACGTGGTACTGGAGGCTTAGCACGCGCAATGGTGCGACATGGAGGCACAGCAAATAGCCTGTGCTTTCTACCGCGGCAGTAAGTAATTGTCTGGGACAAAAAGCGAGCCAGCACAGCATGCAGATCAGGCGCGTCAATAGTGCCACGGAGCGTCTTACAGGCTATGGTGAACTGGTCTTTAGACCGCCTTACTGTAATTCGGCAACAGTATTTTCTTAGTAATAACTTTAACATTTAAGAAAAAAATTGGCTATTGTATCATGCTTTTAACTCATTACTCTAATTGAGATGAAGTCTTGCGTTAATCAGGTGGCACGTTGTATAAATACAAATCAAATCATCCCAAACGACTACACAATCCGTCTTCATGAAAACGTCATTAGAAAATTATTTACGCAGACTTCCCCATCACTTAATTATTTCAGCCCTATAAGGGCAAGCGAACACAATCAAACGAGCCAAACTCCCCCCTCATTACCAACCACACCACCGTAAAAGTCGCAGAATTATTATACGAAATTATAGCACTGTTATAGCACTGCTATAAAACTTACAGCTACAGTACATAACTGAGCCAATCTTGGTTTACAACCTATAAAGATGGAGGTATAAATTGATACTATAAATAGTTTATGAACTAACTTGGTTTATGTATTTTGTATTACTTTTTAGTTTTGAAATTGTATAATCTGCTTTTAATGTTCCCACTGCTGAGATGACCTATCTGTAAGAAGGACTGGCCCAGTGAGTAGGATATTATTGGGCATTAGGATGCCCAATAATATCCTACTCACTGGGCCAGTCAGTGGAGTAGGCTCCACCTTCGTTCCTTCGGCTCACTCCGTTCGCCTCGTCACTCTCGGTGGATAGAATGCCCAATAATATTAATATTTCTGATATCGATGGCTGACCTCGTGAGTCGGTGGAACTGAAGGTGGAGTAGAATGTTCAATAATATTTCTGATAAAGATGTCTTACCTCAAATTCAACTGTCGGATTCATTTCAATATACTCACCAGCTTAAAAACACCTTTAAAACTTTACACGTTAACATAATCAGGTCTATATCTGAACAAACCAGTTATCTAAAATTCAGGACAGATTGTCTCATGTCTCTCCACATACTTGGGGATGGTGCATTGTGGTTTAGTGACACACATACCCGGTATCGTGACCAGATTGGCTCGAGAACATCTGAACTTTAGGATACCGCATACATTAAACTAAATTAAGGACCGATTGTCTCATGTCTCTCCACAAAAGTAAAATAGCGCGCACCCTTAGGTTCACACACATTTATTCTGTGACTAGATTGGGTCGAGGACATCTAAATTTAGTTTAACACATTACAGACGATACATACTTTTATATCAATACACCCATCTGCTTTAAAACTTTACACGTTAACATAATCAGGTCTATATCTGAACGAACCAGTTATCTAAAATTCAGGACAGATTGTATCATGTCTCTCCACATACTTGGGGATGGTGCATTGTCGTTTAGTAACACACATACCCGTTTTCGTGACCAGATTGGCTCGAGGACATCTGAACTTTAGATACCGCATACATTAAACTAAATTTAGGACAGATTGTCTCATGTCTCTCCACAAAAGTAAAATAGCGCGCACCCTTAGGTTTGTACACATTTATTCTGTGACCAGATTGGCTCGAGGACATCTAAATTTAGTTTAACACATTACAGACGATACATCCAGTTACATCAACACGTAAAAATCAAGTGGCAAGCGCGGTCCCACGGATAGTCGATCCTTGTCCAGTATGCATAAAGCTAAGGCGCTGATACACTTGACAACGGCAGCCGGATCAGAAACGCATCGACGGTTAACAATCATTAGTGCTTATATCAGTTTTTACGCAACACTATTGATTCATAACCGTCGGTATCTCACATTATTCAATCTGGTGTACAAACTGTATGTGGATCCGCTGTTGTAGTCTGTTCCGTAGACGGTAACCGTACCCGGTGGTTGAAAGTTTTATGTATATAATCAGCTTTATGTATAAGTCAGCTTTATTAGTTCGAATCGGCAAATTTCAATGACAATGGAATGCACGCTTCCCACGTTCACATAAATTGCATTCCATGCATTTATATTGTTAAGTAATATGACCATCATGTTGTAAACACTAAATTAGTCTTTTATAGAACTTCCTACATATTATTTTCGTAAATTTATAAAGTTTGTAATCGCTTCTAGTTTTAACGTGTTTCATTCTTCTACGTACTAAGATTATATATTTTTATTTATATGAATGATATATTTTGTATCAAGTACGACACGAATTATTGGTCGAACCATCTACCACTTGTTATCGAGTGTGATTTAAAATTAATTAAGAGACCTTGAAAAAAGAGAACACTGATGTTATTAGGGATAATAAGAGTAAAGAATAAATGAATAAATACATTGGAGAAGCATTGAAATCCTAGAGTTAATGTTATTATTGATAAATTGGATTACTATAAAACCATAACTCAGTCACGTACTTCCGATTCCTACACGATACCTACAGTTTCTTGGTTTCTTTCATTGCAAGTGTAAGTGATTATTTAATAATACGAATGAAAATGTTATTAGTGAGTAAACTACCTTACTCTGCACTAGTTTTTATATGATGATAACAACTTCCGAGTTTAACTGCAACTTAAAATTACTTGGGATCGGGTTCACTTTGTCGGCTTTATTTTTCAATTCTCAATACTTATGACACAGTAAAAATAAAAGAAGCAGAAGTATGTCTCGGCAGTGACATTGAAAGAAATTCATTCAGGTGCCATTTAAGCGAATGCCTAATGTGGAATACGTCGAAATGCCGACTGAGTTGATAATGTAAAAAATGATATTTCTGGTTTCAATATTGATGAATTCAAACACACAACACTGAATAATACAATTGATAATTTCGTGTCAAATTTCAAGTAACTAAATGTTGCACCCTCCGCGTATGTGCGTAACTACCACCCTCCGAGGCTGTTGCGTATTATGCACACTGAAATTTCGAAGCGCGTCATCTCGACCGTTTTCTATGAAGTTAAACTACTGTAATTTTTTATTCTGTGTCAATTAACAAATTACAATTTAGCAAAATTGATATGCAATCAATACGGTTAAATATGACGTAAACGTCATTTTTTTTATACAACTGTAAGACTTGTACTTAGAGTTTAAAATTGAAATTATCTATTTTTGTGCTGAAATTGTATTTTTTGTGTATATAAACGAATTAATTTCAATCAATAAATTACATTCGCTCCGGAATCTTCAAAGTGACAAGTAGTACTAGTGGTACTTTAATATCGACTTTCTAACATGTAAGTGAGTACTTATTAATTTTTTAATTTGAAGTTATAATGCTCAGCTACGGACCTGGTTTTTGCCTGCCGGCTGTTGTAATTATCATGCCCTATTTATCCATCGTGACTGCTACTCAGCTACGTACCTGGCTTCTGCCTGCCGGCTGATGTAACTGTTATCGATCTGTCATAAATTGATAGATTTCTTATTTATTGTATTTCAAAAAAGACCTTGTAGGTTTTTGTTTTGTTATATTAAACATGACTTTTTTTGTTGTACATTAGGTCTGACTCCGACGTTTCCCGTATGTCTGACTACATAAAGAGCCCGGCAACTGATACAAAGATCGTGTCGAGAAGGACCCTGCCTACGAAAAAACCTACAAAGCGCAAAGCTTCGTCGGTCGTAGAATCAGGATCAAGGTAGTTTATCAATACTCTTTATCTGACTTATCCCTTTTCATTAGTCTCACTTATTATATTATAACATAGATCTCAATAGAGAACTTTTATTTGTAACAATAATTTTAAGTAAATATATACTTACTTATTTTATCATGCAACATAGTTTGTATCTAGAAAAGTGTTTCTTCTAGATTATTAAAATAAAAATTTTAATTGTTTACAGTGACCAGAAACCGGGGAGCACCGACCTTTTCGGTTTGGAAGACTTTGGTGGCCTTCCTCCGAAGTCGAAGTTAGGATCATCCTTGCTGTCCCGCGTAGCCAACGGGAAGGTACGACGGACAGCAGATCTAAGCGGTGCCTTTTTTGTGGAACTGAAGGTATTCCATAAAGAAAATATCATCTCCATTGCTCCTGAGGAGCGTTGGAAGAAGGCAGAAGTTGCTTTGAAACTTCAACTGGAGAAAGGTAGCTCACAGTGGAACTCACTACAAAAATTCATGCATAAGGCTCATGAGTTGTTCAATGACTCAGAGCCTGTATATTATAGTGATAAGATAAATTTTAAATCTAGTTAGGTAATCACTTAAAATTTAAATTGGGACACCTAAAATTAATGTTTATTTTTAAACTTCTTAGAATGTCTTCCTACTGGTAGAATGTCTTAAATTCTTGTTCAAGGCTTAGGAGTTGATCAAAGACTCAGAGGCTGTATATTATAGTGCTAAGATACATTTTAAATGCACTTAGGTAATTAATTTAAAATTAATATTTAGGACATCCTAAATAAATCTTTATTTTTAACTTAGCCGGTAATTAATTACGTTAGAATGCCTTTCTGCACTGTTTGTAACACATCTGTTGAGCGCAGTCACTGGACAGGTCATCTACGCAGTACCAATCATAAAAATAAAAATATTTCATACGTTTGCGAAGGTGTTGAATTAATTAATTCTGCATTCCGAAATCGTATAGCTTCTTATAGAATTATTGACACTAGTGAAAATTATTCTTTAGATTCGTTTTTGAGTAATAATCAAGAAAAAATAAAAACATTAATCAACAAATCTCTGAAAGATCATGTATGTCTAAAAATTAATTTTGAATATTTTGCTTTGTTTTTGATGGTTAAAAATGATAGTCAGGAGATGAAATCATTTGCTACAAAGAATTATGTGGTACATCAGAATTATGAATATGATTTATTGACATCTCAGGTTAGAAACACGTTGAAAAAAAAATTAGAAGAATTTCAAGATCGTGACAGTGGCTGGACATTTTTAAACAGTTCGCATTTGGAAGTTAATGTTAACAAATATCAACCTTTACGCGGCTCAAGCTTTATCGAGTTGCCGACCGTAGTTAAATCAAAAAAAGCATGTATTAATATTCGCAATAAAGATAATTATTGCTTTTTATGGTCAGTTGGTGACATTCAATTTCCATTGAGTTTCTCAGATATTGCTCGATTCGAATTAAATAATCCCGATATTTGTATATATATTTATGGCTTAAAAAATAATACCGTGACTGGACCGCTTTATAAACCAAAATTTTTGAAGGAAAAAGTGATTCATTTACTTTACTTAGAAAAAGATGATTTATCACATTATTGTCTCATTACGGATTTACCGCGTCTTGTTAAAAATCAAATAACAAAGCACCACAGTAAATTATACTTTTGTGATGTTTGTTTAATGTTCTTTGCTAGTTGTGATAATCTTACTTCACACAGTTGTGGAGGAGTTGCTACTGAACTACCACCAAAAGGCTCTTTCATTCAGTTTGAAAATTATGGTAGAAAGCAATTTGTACCATTTGTTATATACGCCGATTTTGAAACAATGCTAGAGCGGTACGACTCCTGCGACCCTGACCCAACTCAGGCGAGCACCGTTACGAGACAGCGACATGTGCCCATCGCTTTCGCTTATCATATTACGTGCACTCTAGATGAAACCTATAATCGTTATGTCTCGTATCGTGGTTCGGATTGTGTTTCAAAATTTGTGAAGTCTATCTATAAAGATACCAAAAAAGTTTATAGAATTTTAAATAATACCGTTCCCATGATTTACACAAATGAGAATGCTCTCGACTTTGAAAACTCTGATACATGTCATATTTGTGAGAATTTCTTGCTAGGTGATAGGGTACGCGATCATTGTCATTTGACTGGTAAATATCGTGGCGCAGCTCACAGTTACTGTAACCTGCAATATAAAATGCCTAAGTTTCTACCTGTATTTTTTCATAACTTATCGGGTTATGATTGCCATCTTTTCATAAAAGCATTAGGTAACGCTCCGGGATCTATTAAAGTCATACCTAAAACAAAAGAAAACTATATTTCTTTCACGAAGTATATTCCGATTTCCGATAATGAAAGCATACAGGTACGATTTGTAGATTCATTCAAGTTTTTAGGAACTAGCTTAGAAAAGTTAGCAAGAACAATGAAAAAACAAGACTTCAAGCAATTAAAATCTTATTTTCCTGAAAAAACACAATTTGATCTACTTACCCGTAAAGGAGTGTACCCATACGATTACATGTCTCAATGGAAACATTACGAAGATATATGTTTACCATCTAAAAATCATTTTCATAACTCCTTGACTAATGAATCAATTAGTGATGAAGACTATAAACACGCTCAGACCATTTGGTCAGTATTTAATATTCAAAATATGGGTATGTACACAGATTTATATCTTAAAACCGACGTTCTTTTGCTAACAGACGTGTTTGAAAGTTTTCGAAAAACTTGTAAACAATACTATAATCTCGATCCCGCGTTTTATCTTACAGCACCAAGTCTTTCATTCGATGCAATGCTTTTGAAAACTAGAATTAAATTAGAATTGATAAGTGATGTTCAAATTTTTAGAATGATACAAGAAGGCATTCGTGGAGGTATTTGTATGTGTTCCAAAAGACATGTCAAAGCCAATCATAAATACTTGGATTCTTACGACTCGTCTCTGCCGAATTCATTTATTATTTATTTAGATTGCAACAATTTATATGGTTATAGCATGTGTCAATATTTGCCTTATTCGGATTTTAGATTCATGAATAGACAGGAAATAGATGATTTGCAATTGAGCTTAACAGATATAAGCGATACCGCGGAAAACGGCTATATTCTTGAAGTTGATTTATTGTATCCTAAAACATTGCACGATGAACATAACGAATTTCCATTTTGTCCAGAAAAATTTGTTGCACCGGGTGGTAAGAATAAAAAATTAATACCGAATTTGTATGACAAATACCATTACGTTATTCATTACGTTCATTTAAAAAAATGTTTACAACATGGATTGGTGTTACGAAGGATTCATCGTGCAATTGTTTTTAAGCAAAGCTGTTTTTTAAAACAGTACATCGATCTTAACACTCAACTACGACAAAAAGCAGAATCAACGTTTGAGCAAGATTTTTTTAAATTATTAAATAATAGTATTTTTGGGAAGACTCTGGAAAATGTTGAACAAAGAGTAGATGTAAAATTAGTTAACAAATGGTGCGATTCAAACAATAAAACGAAAAAGACTATTTGTGCTGAGAAATTGATAGCCAGTCCATATTTTCATAGCGCTTCTGTGTTTTCTGATGATCTAGTAGCAATACAAATGAAGCCTTCGCGTGTTATACTTAATAAACCAATATATATAGGGTTCACAGCGTTAGAATTATCTAAGACCCATATGTATGATTTTCACTACTCTGTCATGAAACCTTTTTATGGTAAGCGAATTGAATTGTGCTATACTGACACAGATAGCTTAATTTATGATGTCCAGAGTAATAACGTTTATAAAGATTTCAAGCTCAATTTTTTAAAATATTTTGATACCTCTAATTATGACATACACAATGAATTTCACTTGCCCGTTAATAATAAGAAGATCCCAGGACTGTTTAAGGACGAAATGGGTGGTAAAGTTATTAAAGAATTCGTAGGACTGCGCTCAAAACTTTATTGTATTAAAACCTTAAAAAAACAATTAAAAAAGCCAAAGGTATAAAAAAATGTGTAACGAAACATTTAAATATGATTGATTATAAAAATGTTTTGTACAATTGCAATGTCATTCGTAAAAAAAATGTAATGTTTAGGTCAATAAAACATGAAATATTCACTCAGAACGTAAATAAAATAGCACTTTCAAGCAATGATGATAAACGGTTGCTATCATTTGATAAAGTATCTACTTTAGCTTGGGGTAATGCAAATATATTTATGTAATGTATTACCATACTTAAAAATGTAATTAGGAACTTACAATAGTGACATTTCTATCAAGAATTTTATTGATTGTAAAACATCCTAAATGGAAAGTCAGATAATTTTATAACGTAGCTACTATCTTACTTACTAATTTAAAAAGTTTGTTAATCTTTAAATATGAAATATAATATTGTCCTGTAATTTAATTCAAATAGTATCGTCTGAAGTTACTTTTGAACCCAGCTATAATATTATAGCTGGTATTATATCTATGTAATTCTAAAATGTGTGTATTCTTGGTGTCCCTTGTAATTGTAGTTTTTATCTGTATGTACCTACTAAATATATACTTAAATAAATAATATTTTATGATTTTATCTCTGTTTCATTTCCATTCCTGATTGATGACAAAGCATACAGGGCTTACACCATGTTGTGCACGAGGATACAGGTTCCAACTGGATAAAACATGCAATGTTCATTTTTGATGACATAGCACTCATGGCTCGAAGTTCACACGCGCGGTGTAGAATATGACACCGATCAGGTGCTCGTGCACGAGCTCGAACGTGTTGAAACTTGAAATTGAATCACAGCGCTTTAAGGCTTTATGGAGTCTTATTATTGTGTAGAACATTCATTATTAGACAGTTAGCCGGAGCGGTCATATCACGTCGAATAAGAACGAAACGAATTGTAAGTATTGTAGAACTACCCATATATTTATAACGTTAATTCATCATGTTTTTATGTAATTATAATTAATTATTATTGTATTTCGGTTGTTTCAGATCATTGATAATGTGTGATTCACCAGATATTATCGACTTCTCGCAATACGCGCAAGGTTTTCCGACCCCGAGTTTAAGCTGGCATATCCCAGAACAACAAAGACCTGTTCACAAGGAGCCTAGAGCAAGACAAGACTGCGGACCTGTCAACAAGAAGCCTAGAACAAGACGGGAGTGTGTAAAACAGAAGTCAGCTCTGCCTACCTGTCAATCATTCGTCATAAACAATGAGAAGAAAAAAGGATTACGACTGATCCAGGTACAAGTGTTGGACATCAGTGAACAACTAGAATCTGCAAGTGACAATGATGATGTGGTAATTTTAAGTGCGCAGTATATAGTGACTGAATCGGTGGACCATGTTATGGAGGAGACGCAATCGTTAATTAATAAAATATCAAAAAAACTTTGTGGGGACAGTTGTTATTACTGATGAACTATTAACTGGTGTCATTATTTTGTAAGTATCTACTATATTGTTTAAGTTTTATAGTAATAAGCAATAATAAATTATGTAAGTAATATTATAGTTATCAGACTATATTATTATTAGGTATATATAACATTTATTTGCTTTCTTATTGTTTAGTGTTTAAACATTTGTGGTTTTTATGGTGTGTAAGTTTTGAATGTATACATTTTTAAAATAACAAATATGTAAGTTTTATTATAATTAACTTTTGTATTTTATCCTGTACATACCTAGTCTAAAAAAATATAATAAAGTTAAATAAATATAAAAAGGAAAAATATGTAATGTAGATTTCTTTGATTAATCTAGTTGGGTTACTGTTCAATCATCACAAGTTTTTTAAGTATGTAGGTAACATTAAATAAACTATGTGGGGACAGCTATTATTATTATTATTATTGGGTAGGTAGTTATAATTAGTTTGTAATAATAGTAAATAATGTAAAAAGTAAATAAATATAAAATGAAAAAATATGTACTTAATGTAGATTTCTTTGATTAATCTAGTTGGGCTACTGTTCAGTCATCACAAGTTTTTTAAGTTAAGTATGTAAGGTAACATTAAATAAACTATGTGGGGACAGCTATTATTATTATTATTATTGGGTAGGTAGTTATAATTAATTTGTAATAATTGTAAATAATGTAAAAAGTAAATAAAAATATTTTGTAGTTTAAATTATGTTTTATTTTGTATTACTTATAAATACTCGAACTTTAAATTAGCTCTAGTGTAATGATATAAATATAGGTTATTTGCTTTCAGAATGTTTTATTAGAATAATTCGTTTAGAATACCGTAAGTACCTATATTTGAAATAAAATTTAGAAGGATTATCATTTTGCTGCAGCTAATTTAATGTTTGTTATATGGGTCTGATTATATTAAATAAAACACTCTTGAGTACATAGACATTTTTAATTAACTGTTCAACATAATAATAATTAAATAAATAAATTAAATACAGACATATTATTATCAAAATACCATTTTCTAATACACACAGCATTATTCAATGCACAATTCAATTTATGGTTCACACAATTAAAATCAGTTTTATTTTTACAGAACTTTTTTTTTAATGTCGCAAAATTAGGACATCCCTTCTCACCTATGTCAATCACTTCACAGTTTGCACATAACTCTTTAATCCACGTAATCTTTTCCAAACCCTTTGTCATAATTTTTTTATTTTCTAAATATGGTAAAATAACACGTTTAAACTCTTTGTAGTCTATGTAGCCTTCACTCCAGTAAATTCCTCGATTTCTTTCTAACCATCTCACCTGCTTTTTTTCTTCTAGTGTTAGGTAATGGAATGAATATGGTGGTTTCACCAAGAACGTCTGTGTATGATCATGACTCGCAATGGCCAATTCTTTAACAATAAAATGATTTAAAGAATCTTTAAATCCTTGGAGTTCCACTATAAGGGTGTCCGACTTCATGATATCTTCTTAACAATGTTACTTAATGGTTTGTATTCAACAATGCAATCGTTCAGAATGAGACAATATGCTGAAGTTTGATCTGGTATCTCCGAATCACTTTCAATTTCTACTCTCACGTCCACAACTGGCCCTGTCTTTAGATTATCCGCTTGTCTAGAGCAATCAATGACAAACAGCGGTGCTAAATCTCTAAACTGTTTTTCGCTTAATATGGGTTCCGGTCGACGTCCGTAATACGACTGTTGAAATCTGGTGTATTGCTCGTATAATAAAGCGATTTTGTTATTAGCAAAACTCGTATTTAGGTTTTCATACGGAAAATAAGTTGAATTGAGATACACTCTAACGTCTCGAACATGACAGTGATCGAATTGAGACATGTCCGAACTTGCATTGCTTTTCCTATTTGTTTGTAACCCGATAATAATGTACCTTGGTTTTTCTATTTGAGATGAAGTTTTGATTGACCAGGTATGTTTTGTAGTTTTAGGTAAAGCCGGATATTCGTACAGATCCCAATTTCTGTATACCATTTGAAGTGATCTATCTTTTTCTAATAGTTTTAACAAAGTTATTTTTTCTTTGTCTGATACTTTAACATGCGGTACGCGCCATATAATTTTGTTGATCTGAACGTCGTCCACTATTTCGCCGGTGT
The DNA here is from genome assembly GCA_932294355.1 of Aporophyla lueneburgensis. Classification (NCBI taxonomy): domain Eukaryota; kingdom Metazoa; phylum Arthropoda; class Insecta; order Lepidoptera; family Noctuidae; genus Aporophyla; species Aporophyla lueneburgensis. The sequence goes on along the minus strand of OW028749.1, from coordinate 2,051,283 downwards.
TAAGTTTTACAGCGTTCAAATTAGTATTACTTCGTAACAATATCAGTTCATGTCTGCTATTTATCACAACTTTTTTATAATCTTCAGCAAACCCGAGGATGTTACGTAGTGGAATAGAAACAGAAAATTTTCCACCATTAATATTTTTTATACCATCGATATTCCAGCCCCAAGCATTAGACATTTTTGATTCACTTTCATTCATTGATATTAATGATTTCATGGTTGTAGTTATACCTGCATTTTTTATTTTATCAATCTCCACTCCATTTAACTCATACCTAATATCTTGAAACAAGTACAGTAGACCATTGTTTGTGAAATTGATACTAGTAGCTTTGTCTTTCGTATCTTTTTTGTTTACGATAACAGTGCCTTCTAAATAGAGTGTGCTAGCTGAAGGAAGTATGTACAAATCCTGTTGGTTGATGGGAATGCGGATTTCATCGTTCCTGTTGAAACTCGTTACGTACGGCTTGTAGGAATGAAATTCGATTCCTTCTATAGTATTATCGTAAGTTGGAGCGGATAAAACGTCTAAGATATTCATTTTAACAATCCGATCGCTCTAAGGAACGCTTTATTGTCTTTAGTTAATTTTATTATCTTCTTAGAGAAAGGTCTTCTTCGATAGGTAGCTCGGGCAGAACTGATATTCTTTACTTGGTGAAACACATTTTTATTGTAGTCAATCATCTTTTTCTTCTAAGATGCAGATATACCTGCACTTCTTCACCACGTAAATTGATTAATCGTTTGTTTATATCTAACAGTCTGATATGTATGCAGCTTATGTTGTTTTGATTGATTGGAAAGTATATTGCGTTCTTCGGGATTTCTATGATCCTGTATCCTGGCGGCACATTAAGTGCAAATTCGTGAATAATATGACTTGGTTCACCGTTCACAAATGAACCGCTTACAATATCACATTCAATCCTGACTACGGTCGTAGGTAGAATGTTTACTGGAGACTGTGACACATGCCATTTATTTGCTGTTAAAATTTGTTTGTTAAACCCTAATAGTCTTCTAAAAGAGTCTCCTTTGATAAAATTAATGTCTTTTGTACAGAATATTGTAGTTTTTAAAGTATTATTATTGCACCGTAGTTTGATCGCTGCATCTTTTATTTCAGATTTTAAATAATCGCTAATATCTTGTAATTCATAAGTACCTTCCGGTACTTCAATAACTTCATTAATGCCATAATAGAACTTATTATTACTTTTGTCAATGTTTGGAATAGAATTAAATGTTGAAAAGTGCAATAAAGCACACTCATACTCTCCGTCTAGTTGTAAAGTATTAGGATAGTATGTAGTTAACACTGACGAGTCTCCAGTTATCGACAAAGTGAGTGACATCTTGCAAATGATTGATATAAAAGAAAAGCATTTATTTTATAATACATTTTTATTCCAAAAAGTCAACAAATAATTTAAACATAATGACCACAATTGACTGCGTTTAATTTTTGATATCCTGTGTGTGAAATATTGCATCAATTCCATTGGAGGTTTTAAATTTCCATAGCTATCAAAGTATTCACAGTGATTGTATACTTTAGCATAAGCTACCCAATGCGTTCCTTCGTTCTTAGAATCGTCTAAGTTAACGATACCACATTCAATGTCTTTCGGCTTTGAAGGTAGTCGATCCTTCATGTAGACCCCCCGAAAATATGGAATGTGTCTTGAATACTTTCGGATGTCTACATCAGTTAGAGGGCGATTGGGTAGCATATTTTTCAGTTTTTTGAAGATGTTATAAACAATCCTTTACCACTTTTATACGGTCTAATGTATAAACCCTTACCCAACACTAAAGCCTCCATAGCTTTATTATGTCGCTCTGTTTCTTGCAAATTTTGTTTGCTTGCTTTGTAATCATTAACGGTTTTTGCAATGCCAGCTGCACCACCAGCTAAAGTTCCTAAAGCCGATAAACCAGCAAAAATTGGAATTAAAGGTAGAACTCCTCCAGTCTTTGGTATGGGTATTACTCGGGGTACTCGAATTCGATGGTGAATGTTTGGAAATAACTTTTTTGCGGTTAAGTAAGCTGCTTTTATTAAAGTCTTATTATCTTTGTGTTTGAGTTTCTTAATTTTTGATTTTATTTTCGAAACTAAGCTTTTAAATGTTTTAATGCCTGATCCAGACTTTAGTTTCGCTTTCATCACTTTGCTTACCAACCAGGAGCATAATTTTTCACCTTTCCCCGCATCTTTTGATTTAAGTCTTTGTTTAGCCATATCAAGTAGTTGTAAATCAGCTTTGTGACGATTTGATACGTCTGTATGGTTTGTATATGCAATGTCGTGTTGCAAGCAAGCTTCGTCTAGCTTATTTACACCTCGATCACCTCGCGCTAAGCGTTTATGAAGTTTGGTTCCTGGTCCACAATAATTGTATCCTGGCAAATGCACTTCGAATGGTAGATTATTAATTATGTTGTTAACTAGTCCACCCCCTTGCATTACTCAAATTAGAATGATATGATTTCGAATGAAAATGGTTTTATAATAGTTAGTTCATTAATGCAGCTTTTTCAATCCAACTGTTTTCTGCACTACTTAGACCTAACCATTTAACATACAATTTATTTCCTTTCTTTTTCAAAACCTTTTCTATCAAATACACATCAGGATAATTAGATCTTTGCAGTTCTTGTTCGTAAAAAGCTCCTAATATGTTTTGGTTTCGTTGATCTTCTATATGATATGTCACTGGTAAGGTTTTATTTATCTTTTTTATAATAAATAATTCAGTTGACCAATTAGGAGTGTAACCTTTCTCAAAATTATGTTTGTATTTACTTATACGAACACAATCACCAACTTTGAATTTAGACTTCCACTGAACGAAATCATGTTTGTTTATTTTTTCTATATTTTCTTTGATAACTTGTTCATTACATTTATTCACATCAACCGGTTTAAATTGAATAGTACGATGTTTGGTGTTGTTATATCTCTTCAATGTATCTTCCAATGGTAGACCTAGCCACTTATAGTTTCCATTGAGACTAAAATATTTATATAATTTATTTTTTAAAGTTCTTATCAGTCTCTCTACAATTGATGCTTTTTTAGTAGAAAACGATGAGTAATGGTTAATGTTGTGCTTTTTCATAAGCGTTTGAAAAGTGATGTTATAAAATTCGGTTCCCATATCAGTCTGTAAATTAACAGGATCATTACAACTACTAAGCAGTAGATGTTCGAATGCACGAGTAACATCAAATTTATTTTTCGATTTTAACGGTTCAGCCCAGGCATACTTTGAGAAGCAGTCAATCACCACAAGAATGAAATTATAGCCTTTGTTATATTTCCTCAGGTTTTGCATGTCCATCAAGTCTGCTTGCCATAAGTCATGGATTCCTTTCAGAATAACAGAACGACGAGGGAAATTTCTTCGTGTTGCTTTGTGTATTTCATTTACAATTTGCTGTTTTACCATTATGGAGTTTTCTGAAGTAATTTATCTATCTCTGCTTTAGTATAAAACTTATCTTGCAAATGAGTTGAAACCTCAGGTAACCTTGCTTTTAAAGTAGCTTGAACTGTACCCTTTGCATCTTTTATGATTTGAGTACGGAATGTAGCAATCAGATTATTAAATTCTTTAAACATATTAGCATTCAACCGATCTACATAATCCTTATTCACAGCCAGATTATTTAATTCTTTTAACGTATTAGCATTCATTCGATCTACATAATCCTTGTTAACAGCATCGTTTGCTTCTATTGGAGATGTAATTCCTGTCAGTCTTGATGTTTTTAAATCAAAATCTCCGTTTTCTGATTTTAACAATGCATTTTCATTAAAATCAAATAACTCTGATAAACGCATTCTTTTGTGAATATAGTGTCCGAATTTATCTACGTTCATGTTTAAGGTGTATTTTATCGAGAGGCTGATGACAAAATAAACATATTTTTAAACATTTATTTATTTATAATCTTACATTCACGCAATTCTTCAATGATAGATATAATTTCATTATCTAATCCTGTGTTGCCAGCATCTCTAGATGCAATTAATAATTTCAACCTTTCCACTAGTTCATTAGGATTATCCCAGTACACTAAATCTACGTCTTTTCTCCACTTTTTTAGTAACGGTAGACCCTTTCCCTGAACTGCATTCTTCAGTTTAAAAAGAGGTTTAATAACTTGTAAATATTTTTGTCCTTTATTACTTTTTATTGGCTTACTGGGCTCAAAATCTCGACGATGTGCATTTGTATCAAGTAGCATCAACTTATAATTTTGCATATCACTATCTGTAACCAAGCTTAAGTCTACATCTTTCTTAAGCAACAACTGTTTTAATCCAGGTGTATTTCGGTATTTACGTCCAGCCACGGTGATGTATTGATCGTTGATCGTTATGCAAGCAGAACCTAAAAGCAGTTTCCCACGGTCTGCTCTAACTCCAAATGGAATATCTACCAACGCTTCTGAAGACACTGACCAGGATGACGTATCATAATCTTGGTTACTTTCAACTACTGATTCATAAGAAGAGTCACTGTTGATATCGGATTCATATTTGTCTTCACCGTCATGATTATCATTACTTCCTGCGCTATCAGTTCTTTGTTTCTGCAATTTTTCGTTAACAAACGGAACATCAGCAAAATCATCACTAACACGCAGGAGAGGACTTTGCTTACTAGCATTAGCAATTATGTTGAGAGGTTCTGTTACAGGTTTGAAAACAGATTCCAGTGCTTGTTTATTGTTAATCTCAGTATCTCTCATTTTTCGTACTTTTATCTTTACTGCTTCTGCTGCATCAACAATTTGACGTTTCAATGTTTTTTCCATATTGGTAAAACAGGTTGTAATTGATTAAGCGTCGTACGGTGAATAATACTATCAGACAGGTTATAGTCTTATATAGGTATAAAGTCATGTTCTTAATCAAAGACTACAAACGTGTCAAATTTACTTCTATAACATCCTTTGTTTTTGGAACAATCTTTATTAATTACAACATAATTGAAAGGTATACTCCATATTTTTGAACACATTTCCCGAAATTCAATCCATGTCATGTCAGTGTTGACGTGTTCTTCATACACATGTCTCATATTTCTTTCATCTTGTTTAAAAAGTACGATTAGATTTGCGTTGTCTCTTACTAATAGGGATTTTACTATACGTCTGATTTAGATAAAAACAATCGATGAACTTGTGTCTCCCCATAGCAAAATAATCACGCATACTATTTTGATTTTCACAAGCAACATCATCAAATACGATTACAGAATTTGGTTTTGCGGTCTGAACACTCAGCACTTGTTCATTTTCATGATATTTCTGAAATGAAATGCCTGGTACACGTTGCAAGACTTTTTCTAAAAACACGTACTTAGGTTGTTGCAAGGTTTTAGAATAAACATAAACATTTTGAAATCTTAAACCATTCTCATGTATAAGAAGACCAATTAATAAATTAGTTTTTCCGCAATTTGATGGCCCACAAATAATACATCGTACCGTTTTAGGTAATAATTCTCCATGACGAAAACCAGTCTCCTGAGAATTAGCATAAAGTTTGTTTACATGTAACGATTGTGGTTGTTTTACAAATTTCATGATGACTGCTTGAAACGGTTAAATTAATAATGAGTCAATTGTTGTTTTACATTAACCTTTATAACTCATAATCGCTAACTGGAATCAATGTACGAGCAACCTGACCATGGACGTTCTTCAATATAAAATAGTGAGTGTTATGGTAAAATAAGGAAAAAGTAATATTGAGTTTTAGAACTAAAATAGTGGAAAAGACGTTGAACCATAACATTTCATTTATATTATTGGGCATTCTATCCACCGAGAGTGACGAGGCGAACGGAGTGAGCCGAAGGAACGAAGGTGGAGTAGGATGCCCAATAATATCCTACTCCAGTGCAGGTTGGTACTATGTCACATGTGTTCTATTTTTTCGTTCTAGGACATGCCCGTTTCCTCATGCTGTTTTTCCTCATCGTTTTGGGAGCAGTGGTTATTTATTTTATGAAAACAAACAGCAAAACAGATACAGTATTGTATAGAATCAAGTTCTTCTAACTTAACAGACAGCTGTGCTGCTGGGGAGTTTGTTCCGCCACTTCTTCTTCCCAGCTAAAGCACTAGGAAGTGTCGAAGGGCGGGCGTTTTGGGGGGACTGTCTTGTGTAACTTTGACGTTCAAAAAGTGCTGACTCTCAGCCTAGTTTGAATAAATGACTTTTGATTTTGATTTTGATTTTGAGTAGGTAGAAGATTTTATAAAATAACGCCAATTACAAGATTCCACATGAAGTAATCATTTCTTTATGAAATAACTTTCTGCCTGCGACTTTGTCCGCGTTAAATTTCTTGTTCCCTTGACCCTTCCCGTCGCGTCAAACCGCATACCCGTGCGATTTTCCCCGTTTTTACAACATTTTTCATTACTGCTCCGCTTGGTTGTAGCGTAATGTTATATAGCCTTCCTCGATAAATAGGCTACCCAACACAAAAATATTTTTTCAATTCAAACCAGTAGTTCCTGAGATTACCGCAGTTCAATCAAACAAAATCTTCAGCTTTATAATATTAGTATAGATTTACACAAAGCTCAACTAGTTTGTAAAATATGATTGACGTGTAAAAGGGTTTGTACAAAATTACATCTAGAAATAAATTCGTGTATCAACTGTCATTGTTTGACAGCTGTATGACGTATATAGCTAATTTCATAAATTGATGTAGGCCTATCCAGACTCCAGGGCACACTTAAAAATTTAGGATCGATCGCAGGTTCTCTACGCTCTACAGACGCGCTCATAGCTACTTTCAATCTGACAGCCAAATGTAAAAACGAAACCATAACATCCGTATTAAAATGCATTTCCAATTATTTTTCATCAAAATGCTGAAACGATCAACCACAAAACCCAACAATCCTTTCGCACGTCATTCTAACTGAACTAAGTAAAGAAACAGTAACTTAATGTATTAAGTGGGAACGCAGAAAGATATTCCCGGAAAAGCTGTAGCATTTCCAACCCGTTTCTGTCAACTAAGTAAGTAAGTAAGGCTAAGTTGTCAACCGGGAAAAACGGTTACGTACCTGTTTACGGTTCTTTGTGGATTGAATGCGGTACAATGCATTTGAACTGGAGAATTTGTTATTGATCTTTTGAGTTCTGGTATATATGGGATAAGGGTACAGATAGCACCGTCAGTAAGATCTTGTTGTCTGGTCGTTTGAGATAGCGCTGTATGTAATAACTAGTCTTGACTGTCTATTTGTTAGTAGTGAAGTACTTTTTAAGTGTTTTCCTCCGTGAAATGAAAATGATTGAAAAAGTAAATTTAATAAAGAATGAACTTTAAAAAGATGAAAACAGTCAGATTTAAATTAAAGATTTTTTAAATATATTATTATATATATATACATATTCTTAAATTATTTTAAGTTTCATAAAATTATTTTCAGGTTTATAAGTCCTAAAGTTAAGGTTTGTCAATGTATACGCTTTTATAATAAACTTCCAAGCCATGTTCAAGATCTAAGTCTCAATCAATTTAAATCATTCGTAAGTTGTGCCAGAAAGCCTTTTACACTGTTAAAGATGATATTGAGGACAGAAAAGCTTGGGATTAAACTGCCCCAATTTTTATTTTTAAATTATTATTATACTGAGTGATATTTTCTTTCTTTTTTTATTATTAATTATTTATTGGGAATATGCACTTTGACATTTTGATCATTGCTTAACTATGACATGAATATATACTCTGAGAAGTATACTATTATTATTATTTTAATGATTTTGAATGTGAGGACTATGTAGATGTTTGTATTTTCAGGGTTCCGTTGCCAAATGCCATTTGGCAACGGAACCCTGAAAATACGGAACCCTTATAGATTCGTCATGTCTGTCTGTCTGTCCGTCCGTCCGTATGTCACAGCCACTTTTTTCCGAAACTATAAGAGCTATGCTGTTGAAACTTGGTAAGTAGATGTATTCTGTAAACCGCATTAAGATTTTCACACTAAAATAGAAAAAAAACAATAATTTTTGGGGTTCCCCATACATAGAACTGAAACTCAAAAACTTTTTTTTCATCAAACCCATACGTGTGGGGTATTTATGAATAGGTCTTCAAAAATGGTAATGAGGTTTCTATTATCATTTTTTTCTAAACTGAATAGTTTGCGCGAGAGACACTTCCAAAGTGGTAAAATGTGTGTCCCCCCCCCCGTAACTTCTAAAATAAGAGAATAATAAAGCTAAAAAAAATATATGGTGTACATTACCATGTAAACTACCACGAAAATTGGTTTGAACGAGATCGAGTAAGTAGTTTTTTTTTAAAACGTCATAAATCGTAAACCGCAATTTACTTTACATTCAATCAACTGAAATATAAAAATTAAAAAAAAAAACATTTATTTTTAAACCGAGAATACCTATAGGTTTGTACGGAACCCTCAGTGCGTGAGTCCGACTCGCACTTGGCCGGTTTTTTTTTATATATCTCTCTTACTCATTTTAAGCTCATATTCATATCATATTAAGCTACGCAGTATCTTCTCTTCCCACATACCGCAGTGTCTCAAGACAAAAGTCTTTGACCAGTGTGTGTTGCCAGTGATGACCTATGGAACCGAAACGTGGTCGCTTACAATGGGCCTTATTAAAAGGCTGAAAGTCACCCAAACGGCGATGGGGAGGGCTATGCTTGGAGTTTCCCTACGCGATCGAATCAGAAAGAAGAAGAGAAGAGATCCGTAGAAGAACCAAGGTAACCGACATAGCTCGAAGAATTGCTAAACTGAAGTGGCAGTGGGCAGGGCATATTGCTCGCAGAACAGATGGCCAATGGGGCCAAATGGTTCTGGAGTGGCGACCGCGTACCAGAAGACATAGAGTTGGAAGGCCTCCAACAAGGTGGACCGATGACCTTGTGAAGGCTGCAGGAATCCGCTGGATGCGGGAAGCACAAAACCGGACGAAGTGGCGGAGCTTGGGGGAGGCCTATGCCCAGCAGTGGATGCTGAAATGATGATGATGAGTGATGATCGTTTATCATTCATTTATCATTATCATTTATCTAAATAAGAACTTTATTACCGCATTATTATAAGTTTTAGAAAATTTAAGTCAGAATGGTTGATAACCAACTATAAATTTTTAGTACCTAATCCAAAATGGTAAAAATTATTACAGAATCCTAAAGATGATTTTCAAAGACCTTATTCATTGATACTTAACTCTACATAGTTTGTCGACTTATTTTTTTCCACAATATGGCGTCTGATGGTCGCCATATAAAATTTTGATTAATGTCACGTCTTTACAGAAAACGATTGATGTAAGAAACCTCAAAATTATCCCACGCGTTTGAACTCCTTTGTTTCGCAAAGTCGTGTAAGAACAAGTACGGTTGTATTTAGAAAGTTAAGGCACAGATATAGACTTTGTATCTCGGAGATGACCGCAATTTATGGTAAGATTTCCTACTCTAGTTAGGAACTTCTACATAAACTATACTGTTGTATCAAATGCTGGTAGTGCTGTGGCAGTAAATGTAATGCCACCATACCTGGTTCTGGGTTATAAGAGTAAATAAAGTAATAATATTCAATTATACTTTACAACTCATACGTCGATGCAAACGCGTGTAAAACATTGAAGTACCTACGCTATTGGATTGCCGATAATTACAGTCTTTTACTTTGAATTCAGTTTATATGGGTCCCAAGATATTAAAAACTTAAAGGTACTTTCCATAAAAATCAAGGTATTAGAAATAATTGCAGAACCTTTACGGTCGCTTTTAAATTGTGAAGTAGACATGTCAGTCAGAAAGATGAAGGTATGCCAAAGTGTAGTAGGTTCCTATGGGGAAGGACGGCCATGAAATTCCATGGATATACCGGATGACATTTTTTACCGTCTCGACCTTTATATGGTGTGTTGTGTAACTAGAATAGAAGGCAGGAAGGCCTTCAGATTCATCGCAGGTGATTAAAGGAGCGCGGGACGCGGGCGGACGGGGATGCGTGTGCGGCTCGTGCGCCTGCGAAAGATCGATGAGGCCGCCTGTCGGCCGGCTTCAAAGGGTCCGCGCTACGAAATCATTGATACATGTCGCGAATTGAGTAGGGTGCGTATGATTTGAGTTTCGATAGATTTTATTTGTTTTTTTTTTTCTAAATTTCTGTTTTTGTTGTTCTAGTATGAAAATGTTACTTTTAATAAATGTGTAGTATGTATTGCTAGATCAATTTCATTACGTGTTATTCGAAAATAAAAATAATAAAACTTTCTATGCAAGCAAAGGCTTCTACTTCGTTCACCTATAACACCCATTTTTTTTTTCAAGACGTTAAAAAATGTCACCCGGTATAAAGAAAAGAAACAAGGAAAATACGTTTATTTGCGGTAAACATGACGCATGACGCATAAAGCACCCCACGCTTTTTTTAAATTATTTTCTGATTTTTGGTTTTGTGAGCCCCCCAAATTGCGGGAGGCCTATGTCTAGCAGTGTACGTCTTACAGCTGAAATGATAATGATGATGATGATTTTGATTTTCTCAGAAAGCGTATTTTTTTATTTTATAAAATAGTATTTATTTTCTATTTTTTAGTTCGGCTCGCTACGAGAGAGTGTAATTTCGTTTTTTTTTTTTTGGCTATCCTGGTGATTCTTGCCAGGATAATGGCAAATAATTATTATGATCGATGCAATTATTTTATTGTCAGCTATCCTTGATAAGTGTGCAAAGTTACAAATTAATCTGACGTTTTTAAAGGAGTGAGAATCACGTTCAAAGATTACATACATACCAAGCTAATAAAAGCGTGTTAAAATGGTAACATATCTCTCAACTGCCCGCCCACCCATCCAAATCCAAGCCTCACCACAGTTCCTTAACTTACAAAAACAAAACAGCGTACATCCTCCAGGTATCACAGCGATAATCAATAAACCATTCCGGCCAGTCGGAAACCACATTCATTATTCAGCGCTACAGCGATTGTATCAGCTGTGTAAAATTACACTTCCTTCCCCTTGTTACGTGGAGCGATCGCTTGAAGCGGTGCAGCGCTTGAGGTGTAAGGGCCCGTAACTCGTTCCTTTACGGGTTGTTGAGCAAACAGCGGGCTTTATAAAAGTTGGTTGAGTGTTGAAATGTGAAAACTTGCGATTTTTTCGCTGGCTGTATTGTAGGGGGAGATCGACGTGTTTCGGATTTATATCCGGGTTCTGCCGACAAATGTTTACTTTGGTTACAGTGGTGTGTAGTACTTTATTGGAACGAAATTCTTTAGGAGACGTTTTTACTCTCGAAGCAAAAAAATATTTTGACAGTTTTATGTTACAGTTTGACTTGTGTATTATTAAACCTTATATTCATCAAAACCCTAACTAGTTTACTTTGAAAGATCTCATATTCCTCTGTACACATAAAATTACTTTTATCAAGAGTAGAACAGTAGGTAAAAACCAATGGTGATAAGTGCTTACAAGTTTTATTTTTATTTTATTTATTCCATAATGTTACAGTTTTATTGTTACATATTATCTGCCAAACTGCAATGAAATCTGCCAAACTGCAATGCAACGTGAAAGCTACCTACCTTTCTTCTACAGATTCTCAAGAGGATAAGTGTTTTTCTGTAAGTTTATAACATAATTGGAATCAATCAATCTGCTAAGCATGTTGATTATGGCTATGCAAAGTGCTGTTAAAAAAGGAATTGTATTTTTTTTTAAGTTATAATAAATTTTTTTTATTTAGATACGCATTGATATTGTAATATTAAAATATAATTTTCTTTTAAAGGAGAACGGGCGTTCTAGCCTAAGAACCAATAACAACATGCGGTATATCATTGGAAAGGTTTTTTTATGCACTTAAACTATTGTTATGGCGGGAAGTTCCAAATCGCTGTGTGGAAAAAGTTATTGCACAATAAAGCCAGACTTAAGCAAAACAATTTTTTTTGCATTTTATAAATGTATGTATATATATATATAACCGTAAGACGTCGTCCTTATACAAAGCGTTCATACGTCACTTTTTGTTCGATAAACCGGAACGCGTGGTCTTGCCGACAGAGGGCGCCTTCCGGTTTTCCGAACAAAAACGCGACATTCGCGTAACCATCACTTTATATTAGAACGACGCGCTACGCCTTACTTGTCTGTACCACTGGTTTCTTGTGCTTTTCCTTATCGCGTCCGATAAGACAGCCACTGAGAACGAGTAGCAAGAGGTATTTGCGGATGAGAGGGGTAAGTGAGCCAGTTATCAGACGTGCGCGCGCATGTTCTTTAGTCGTTATTTTGATTTGAGGGTAGCAAATACCCCTCAACGGGGCACAGGTGTGGGCGCCCTCATTGAGGCTGCGCCCAGCGCGCCGTTTGAGTGTGGCCCAGAGGGTCAGGGTCATTCGGCTTATCCGGGAATATCGCACGGTCTCGTGCGAGGCGGCGAGCTTCCTTGCCGGAGTGCCGCCATGGGATCTGGAGGCAAAGGTCCTCGCGCATATGTGGGGGTGGCGCGAGGAGGCAAAACGCCGGGGCGAAACTCCGCTGCCGCGACAAACCGCGGCACGGCGGACAGAGCTCCGGTGCGATCTCATGGCGACATGGCGGGTACGATTGACGCAACCTAGTGCTGGGCACGCCACAATAGCGGCGGTAAGTCCCCTCTTTGAGGAGTAGCTTCCGCCTGACGTAGGTTCTCACCGGGCATGGGTGCTTTGGTGGGTTCCTGTTTAAGATAAAGCGGGAGGAAACGCCCGGGTGTTTCTATTGCGAGCATCGTCTGGAGGACATGGTGGAGCATACGGTGGAGGTGTGCTCTGCCTGGGCGGAGCACCGCCGTGTCATCGTGGAGGCGATCGGCGGCGACGACCTCTCACGTCCGGCCCTGGTGTGAGCCATGGTACGGAGCGAGAGGGCATGGGAAGCCGTCACCTCCTTCTGCGAAGCAGTAATGCTCGCAAAGGAGGAGGCGGGGCGCATGAGGGAGTGGCAGTCTCTGCGCCCTCACGTCCATAACCGTCGCAGGAGGAGGCGCCCCGGGCGTCGGGAGTCAAGAGCGGACTCCCGGCCACCGTAGGCGCGAGCTTGCGGGTGGCGAGCAATGTGTAGCTCGCCGCCCGGTTAGGACCAGGCTCGGGTCGACGGCTCGTAGTGTTCCACGCGCGGCTCAAAGAGATGTCAGCAGCATTGAAGGGGTCTGCTAGGACCGATGCCTGCCAGGGTCGCGAGATTGTTCGAAAGAGGTACCGTGACCCTGGCACATGGGCAACTGATGGAACACGGGTGGGTTTTAGTCAGTAAAAGTCTGACACGCCCTCCCGCTCCACCCAGAGCGGGAGAGCTCATTTGATGATTTCCCATCCAAAAAAAAGGGTAGCAAATACGTTTTACTATTATCATTTACATTCGTCATAACTATCATTCGACTACGATATTTAGCTTTGTTTATCGGATTTGTTATATGTTATACCACTGGCTTTGTTTATCGCAATCAGAACTAAGCTTTTAAAAACGGCCTGCCTTAGTCATGGATGAACACCACAACAATTGTGTTATGTGTCAGCGTGGGCTACATAACAGAAGGTATCAGCGTCACATTTTGACTGAAAATATTCCATAAGATCAACCTGGGCTTGCAGATTATTTACGGGAACATGCACTATTGGAGGTTTGTTTATTTGTTTATTACAGTGAATATATTATATGTACTAGGGTTATATTGTGTTCGCTTATCTTGTGGTAATACATAAATAGCAATAAAGACTTATACTGGTAGGTGCTCTTATTTTGAAGCTATACCTACTAAGAGGAAATGTTAGTTAATACGAGGAGTTGGATTAGTTAATTATTTTTTTCTATTTATAATCCTACAATAAACAACTTCTGAAAAGATAGTTAAACCAATTCATTCACTCACTAAGAGGATTATATAAGATACTGATTGTTTTTTTTCCAGGTTATATTCAACAATATACGCGTTTTGTGTGTTGTTTTATTATTCTCCGAAATAAAATGTGTGGGATAATCATAGTACGTTGGTACTTCCAGTTTAAGCATATCAGCGCCTGTAGCATGAGATGAGTGAGAGCGAGATACAACCTTGGCCAAAAGCATTAGGCACTCCTATAAAACACGTGCAACTAATAGAGTATAACAAAAACTGAGCTATCTGTTAAACGCGGTGTATTCATATGTTAATTAAAGAATAGGTAAGATATTTTGAGGAGCCATAAACACCTGGTCCACAATTAGCGAGAAATGGCATTTCTGTGAATAAAGTCTAGCTTTATTTCACCATAACTTCATTCACACAGCGATTTGGGACTTTCCGCCATAACAATAGTTGAAGTACATAAAAAAACCTTTCCAATGATATATCGCATGTTGTTATTGGTTTCTAGGCTGGCTTCTATACATTTTTGCCCGTCCTCCTTTATTAAAGTTATGACGCGTACACCTGCTAAACACACAATAATGAAGAGATTGTAGCGCATATGACTTGGTTAGCACAATACTAGTAGTAAAGAGAGGTTAAAATGCGTACTTGCTAAAAATACATAAGCATTCATTTTTGTCTGTATAAAATCTATACTTACCTAACTCCATCAGCAATATCCGGAACTTGTGCAGAAACACTGTCAGGATTCATTTTGTTGTTATTTTTTATTATTTATTATGTACAAAAAACCTGTATACACAACAAAAATAATTGTCGCGACACCACACTGTTCAATGCGAAATAGAAAGACGAAACGGAAATAACTGGCTTGTTTTCTATGAGAGAGAGAGAGAGAGACAGACAGAGAAACATGCGCACGCCGCACGGCTTACAACTATAGCAAAAAGTGTCGTTACAACTTTTGGTCTTAATTTTTTCCGTCTAGTTCCCTTTCGTAACGCGCGATAAGGAACTTCGTTCCAAAAAGGTTCAAAGTCAGCAACCAGCCTTTGTGGACTTAAGATGTACAGGCTGGCGATTAGTCACCAGCAACCGTGAAGAGTATGCCCATCATTTTACACAATTTTTTCCGCGACAATCTTATCCGATTCGCGAAAACGACGACCCGTAACGATTGTTAAAGTTCCACGTATAACAGCCGTATTGGCTTTGCGTGCTTTCCGAGGCACGGAGGTTTTAGTTAGTAAAGATATTTACCCATCCACGGACTCACAGCGGCAGGCGTAACTTTACCTGAGCTATCATCCCGTGCGGCTGTTCTTACGTAGCCACAAGCTCTGAAAGTTGTTTAAAATGACGTGTACAATCAACCCCTTGACAGATGCAAGTGACTGAATCGCCACTCTGTATGCTGAAACCCATTTATCACCAGCCAAGCAAAAGAAGAGAATTTGTACAACCACATCTCATCAGTAATAAATAACTGCTGGCGTATTTTTTATTTATTTAAGTGCAAGCTATCTCGACGGGAAAGAAATATGGCCGGGACGTGACGACTTAATCTGTCCAAACCCGGTACAGAGCGAGAAATGTGTAAATAATTTTTATTTGCGACTCTCTTCGAAGACGATTTCAGTGTTCATTTTATGAGTTTCTGTGACAGTGTTAATGATCTGTTTATTATGAAGTGTGGAATTAAACCTATTAATTATCCGGTACGAATTAATATATTGTTACTACAAGATTAAATTAAATAAGACTGTTCGAATAAAGTGTACGAAAAAGATTTTGAAACCCTATTTCCGTATTACCCGAACTGGTGTTATCTATCAAATATTTAATAAAAAAATTGGAACAGAATTTTAATTGACCTATTCCCGGAAATTACTTATGTTTACATAATAAGTGTATAAAATTCATAATTTCAATAAAATATCTATTTATGTGGGTGTCGTAAGAGGCGACTACGGGACTTACTAGAGAATGGGCAGCAGCGTTCTCTATGCATGTTACCACCATACTGCGATCGCTAATCCGCCTGCCAAGCGTGGCGATTATGGCAATACCCCCCAAATTGGGGGAGGTCATGTCCAGCAGTGGACGTATTACGGCTGAAATGATGATCTATTTACTGTTCACGAGCCACCAACCTCTTAAAAAGCAACACTTTTAAAACAACCCAAAAATAAAAGATACCAAAATAACATCACAAAAACAATCCGCATTACCATCTCTACGCCCCAAAAGCTGAAGGAGCTCACATCCAATTCACTTTCAAGAGTCGTCGATACGACGTCAGTTCGTCTCGTCCCAAACACTCGTTGCAATTTGCAACGAAAACACTCCTTTTTAAGACCGAACTGCAGCAAAAGACTTATACGGCTTCGTACGCATCCTATTCAAGGAGTTAAGTGAGGAAAAATCGGGTCTCCTTTTTTCTTCCAGGCTTTTCAAAGCTACTGTGAAAGGGGTTGTCAATATTTTGAGCGGTATGAATGGGCCTCTGTAGTAGTTGTCAATGGGGGCTTAAGTGTGGTGTGCGCTTTTCCATTTGGTGTGATTTGTGTCGGGTTTTGTGGTGAAGTTGTGATATAAAATTAGCAGATTACTTATATGAGGTGGTGGAAGAATTACTCTTCTGTTACTTAATGGTTATTGTCGTTAAGAGTTACATATTATTAGTTACGATCGCAAAAAAAGGAATTTAGTCAAAACATTTTGTCAGTCAACATAAGTGCCGTATTTTAAATAAACAAGATCAAATAAAGAATTAGCAATATAAAATTTATAATTATGTATATTGACAAGTAGGAATGAAACTATCAACGGAAAATAAAATCAGCCATGAATAACATCAGGATTGCAATGTGAAAGCAGCACATACTCGTAGTTATAGTGTATTGAATGCTACAGGTTTATCCGTATACAACCAAAAATATATATTTTACATAAATTTACTGAAACATACGAACCAGGTAAATAATTCAAGTGATAAATCGGAACATACAAACCAAGCCAATAAGTCCACTGCTAAATTCAAAAGAAAATCTGTGTCGACACCATTGGCAACACCCTCATATCGTGTCTACCCCCTTTTGAGATAGCTCAAAGCCAATTAGATGCGGTGACAAGCGTAGGATAGCGGCGTGAATGGCTACGTAGCGCCCACAGCCTTTACAAAAGTTACACCGATGTGTTTAGATCTATCTGATGGTAGAACGAGGAGTTTGCATGCATTGAGAATGTGGTTGAAGGGAGTTTTTTTTTAAGTGGGTGTAGAAGACAACTAAGAACGTCAAGAGGTTTAGAATTTGACGTGTCTGATGCAGTACTGTTTTTTATGGGTTATTCCCATTTCTTCCCGTAGGTATCGTAAAAGGCGACTAAGGGACTTACTAGAGAACGGGCAGCAGCGTTATCTATGCATTTTACCACCATACTGCGTTCGCCAACCCGCCTGCCAAGCATGGCGATTATGGCAAACCCTTCCGAATTGGGAGAGGCCTATGTCCAGCAGTGGACGTCTTTCGGCTGAAATGATGATGGCAAGTTTGGTGATTATAGAAATTTTGTATTTTGATTTTGTTTAACTTAGAGTGACACATGACATTCGCTGTATTTAAGTCAGATAAGACTGACAACTGACAAACTGTCATTCTGACGGAGCGTCGTATCTGTGGTAGCGAGGCGATAGACTCACTTTTCGCTCGAGAGCAACCGGTGGACCACATTCACGACGAATCGAATTCAATCTATTCAAATTGAATAGTTTTTCTTATGTGAACATTGTTAGTTACTAATGGGCTGAAAAAAAAAACATAAATGGGATAAAAGGATCTTTTGTCACCTGAGACCTTGACAAAGGGACGTCGCTGGTAACATTTATGGAAATTATAACTGTTATTGTGTATTGAATCAAATCAATCTTTATTTCATTCAATGTTACATATTACATTGTACATAGTTCATATTTTGACGGCTAAAGTTATTATTTAAGAATATTATTAGGTAGCTACCTATATCACAATTATAATACTACAATTAATAGATTATAAATTAATAAAAGTTATAGCTACATATAAATACTTTAATTGAAGTTTGACAAAACAAGATGACTGCATTAGCTCTGACTTTGGCCACGCGCCAAACAAACGTTGAAGCGATGGACATTGATTGTACGCTGCCAGGCTAGACTAGACCCCTACCATAGGATTTCAATGCGCAGTGGAAGTGTGATAATCGTGGGGCTCTAGAGACAAGAAGTGGCGAGCGAACTAGTCCGCCGTGCGCGGAGCCAAACAATCAAATCAAACACTTACCTGTTGGTTGAAGGACACTACTCTGGTGCCAACCTGGAGATATGTATGTAAGTGAGTGTATGTGTATCGTGTCGTGACGTTATGAGTATTCTTCAGGTTAGATTCCGCTTCAACCCGGCTGGAGACAATCACAGCATGCGGTCTTCAAATCACTCGTTCACAATAGCGTCACACTCAACCATCGGGTCATGACAGATTGTCCACAAAACGACCGGTTAATTAATACAATTGGATCACGACTAATTGTCACAAACGGATCGATTTAAAGGGATTAATTTCAACAAACGCGTCGCGGGGTTTCAACAGGCGACCGACCTATTTTAGCGGCAAATCAAGAGAGCTGCCATGTGTCAACGTCAAATTGTCAAGTGAGATGTCACTCTGTTACTCGTTTAGAAACATAGGCGCATAGAGTAAACAAATCGTTCGGTACTAAACATCTACCCCCCCCGGACGGGCCTTCCCGTCCGCTAATCACTTGGCAATCCCGACAAGGTTGCGTTTTATCAGTCCACCTGACGCGCTGCTGGAGGATGTGCAAATACTCCAAGCTCAAACGTTTCCAAAAACTCTGAGCGAGCTGCTGCACCAATTTGAAACCGCGATAGCCAATTTTGGCTCACATCGACAAAAGGGTGCTCCGGCAGGGCGACAAGTGGCTGTCAAATCAAAAAATGGCCCGGGGTCAGGGCCTCCAAGACGTTCAGGTCCGAAGACAGCGGGCACAATGGACGCGAGTTCAATACAGCTTCAATGCGGCAAAATACCGTAGCTAACTCCTTAAAGGTGGGAACGGTGTCTCCCAACAATCTGCGCCAGAGTCCCTAACCGCCTTCACCGCGGCCTCAAAATACCCCCCCAATGGGGGCAGGCTGGCGGGTCAAACAATAACAAACAACAAACAACCAAACAACAATTTAATGGCCCTCCTTAGGCAACAAAAGGGAGTGACGGACCCCATAAGGAAGGCTAGAGTGACTCAACCGTCAACAACCAAACAACAAAAGACCCGTATCGACCAAAAGGGGTTCAACTTACTAACGGCTCCCGACAATATCCAAAACTCTCGCTGCAGAATGGCCAACAGCGCATTGCAACCGGCATGCGAGTTCTTAATGTGACGATCAGTCACCAACAATTCAACAACAGAAAAACAATTCAACAATTTGTCGAGGGAGCCAAATCGACTCAACAAACTCAGGGTCCTTTGTTCCAACAGCGAGCACCTTGAGCCCGGGCAAAGGACCCGACATCAAGACTGGCGATCGAGGCCAATCATCCTCGGGGTGAGTCAGCCAGTCTGGACCCCACCATAGGGGGCAAGCAAACAAGCGGGGTGCCATGCACCCACGTGAGGCCACGGCGCCTGGGTTCAAATCTCCAGGCAAGTGCCTCCAAATCAAAGGCGTATCAAAATTTTGAATCTGGGACACTCGATACGCAACAAAGGCCTCCAAAGAGTGGACGGACGTCTTCAACCAACACAAAACAATTTGACTGTCCGTCCAGGCGTAAGAAAACCGAATGTCCACAGTTCCACCCAAAGTGTGAGCAACGTGGTTCAATAAACGCACAAGACGCGCCGCCCCTGACAATTCAACTTAGGGATGGTCAGTGCCGTCCGGAGGGGGGCCACCTTGCTCCAAGGCCAGTGACAAATTCACCTGGCCTGTTGTGCAGACGGTGCGCAGACAAACAACAGCTGCATATCCGTGCGAAGACGCATCACAAACAATGGTAGCAGTGTAGCTCCCAGGGGGGAGGATAGCGCGGGGTAACACGACCTCGGTGACTGAAGGGAGTGCGGATACAAATTGGAGCCAATCTTCCAACCGGGTGTCCCGAATTGGCTCGTCCCAGCCAAGTCCCGCAGTCCAAAGGCGCTCAAGAAAACAATTTTGCCCAAAACAATACAAACAAACAACAAAACAATAGACAAAAGGCAACCCTGGGCTCCCATGTCCAAAATGACACGGACCACAACAGAGTCCCCCGTGGGCCCCCAGACCTGACCGATGCCGTTGGCAACAAAACCGTGTCGATCTGAGGGGTACCTTAGCGGGGCAGGCGCCAATGTCCTAACAATGCCTGGGCGGCGACCGATCGCCACACCCAGACCCAAGTCTTTCCCGACGAGGATGGAATTCAAATTCCTCGTACGCGCGGTATCCCGAGCCACGCGCCATCGCTGGATGGGCATATCCCACCGGAGGCCTGAATGGCGGGGGGCGTGACTCCAACCGGGGACGTTCCGCCAAAGGAGGGGAGGGAAGGCGGTGCTGGTCTGGCCAGCGCTGCCTAGCAACAACTGCGTAATCGCCTTTACGCGGGGAGACCAAATGGCGGTCGCGCGGCTCCCGATCAACTTGCGCGGGGGGTGGAGTGCGGCGCTCAAAATTGCGGGCCTCTCCCCGGTTCTGAACCGGCGAGGCAGAAGCCCGGTGACCAACTCCATGGTACCCCCCCGTACGCGAACCTTCATCAGAGGCTGGTCTGCCAGCGTGGTTCGCGTTAGCGCACAAAATGTCCAAATGGGACCCCCTATAAATTCTACAAGGGCGGGGGTTGGGGCAGTCCCGATGGAAGTGAGCCCCCAAACAAGAGAAGCACAGGCGGCGTGCATTGGCAATTCGGCGGCGGGCACTCACGTGCAACTTCAAAAAGGCCGCGCAAGTTGCCATGCCATGCCCCGTGTCCCTACAAAACTCACAACCAGGACGACTCTGGGTGCCAGCAAAACGAGCGGCGGGGCGACCATCAACAGGCCCGCGAGCCCTAGTCCGTCCCTGGTCTCGTGGCCGGGAAGACGGCTGGCATGACTCAGTGGCAACGCCAGAGTTGTCCACAAACCGACACTCATCCTCCAAAAATTGGACGAGGTCATCAAATGGGGGGAGATGTGTGACACTATCCCCACCATACTTTTGCTCGAAACGAGCCCTCAAATCGGCAGGAAGCCGTTGCAGCACAACGTGCACCAAAAGGTAAGACCAATGGTCCACCGGCAAGTCCAATTGCTTTAAAGCGTTGGTCGCTGCCACCAACGGGTTCAACAGGTCAGTACGCAATGCTGACAAACTAGTAATGACCCCAAAATCAATCCAATATGAACGTCAGCCAAACAACGTTTATTTTGGTACCGCCGGGTGAGTAGCTCCACAGCGGTAGGGTAGGCTGAGTCAGTCAAAGACAGATGCTGCACCAAGGCTCGGGCCTCACCTTCCAGGACAGACAACAAATAGGCCAACTTTTGGGCGGGTCTGAGGTCCGAGCGTGCATCAACCAAACTTTCAAACAGGTTTTGGAAACTTAACCACTGGTCCAAGCGACCGTTAAAGTGTGGCAGTTCCAAAGTAGGCAGTCTACTCAATAGTCCGGGACCTGAAACAACCGAGGTCTCCGGTTTGACCTGGACAGGTGTCCGGCTCCCCAATATTTCCCGAGCATGTTGACCAATGACATCCCCCAGGTCCAAGATCTGGTCGTAGTCAGCAAGGACCTTGTCACGTGCTGCCTGATCCAGCACTTCCAGAGCCACATCACAAATGTACTCGTTGAAGCGGGTAAGGAGAGCATCAACGTTGCCGAGTCTCACGTTCAACTGCTCGAACCGAGCCAGAGTGACCGCTTCAAGATCCGGGCGCTCAGCGGTCGCTGCAGCTGAAGTGAACCACCGCAGCTGTGTGGTCAATCCACTGATTGCCTCTCTCACCGCTTTGTGTGCCATTGCACAAACAATACAATTCAATATACCAAACAAAATAATTAAGTAACAAAGTTCAAACAATAAATAACTGGTTCTAATTTAATTAACAAAAATAAAGTTTTATTTTAATTCAAACCAATGTCAACGTTCAAAACTGTCAATATGATATTCAATTCAAATATTCAAATTCTATCCAATTCCAAAAGTTAAGTTCACAAACCACTTTGTTAATGGTACAACAATAATGAACCTTTATTCCAACTCAAAACAATGGTAATACTCAAAAATGCCAATAATGGTTCAAATATTAATTTTCACAAATAACCATATCAATGGTACAAACTCAATATTTTAATGTCTTCCTGACATTCAATACAACACAGATCAGACACAAAAAGGGGCTACAACAAGGGGCTGCACCACAGCCCAATCCAATCCACTTTATTAGCCCGGCTGACCTTGGCAACATCAGGTTACCCGTCTCAACAAATTTACAAATTATTTCAAATAAACTAGCAATCATAGTTAACAAACATTTACAGCGCATTACTACTTCCCTTATAGAGACTGCCAAGTAATTAGCTCACTGTTAATTACCAATTTGTTGGTTATGTCTTATAACCGCGCTCTGCATACCAAAATGTACGCTGCCAGGCTAGACTAGACCCCTACCATAGGATTTCAATGCGCAGTGGAAGTGTGATAATCGTGGGGCTCTAGAGACAAGAAGTGGCGAGCGAACTAGTCCGCCGTGCGCGGAGCCAAACAATCAAATCAAACACTTACCTGTTGGTTGAAGGACACTACTCTGGTGCCAACCTGGAGATATGTATGTAAGTGAGTGTATGTGTATCGTGTCGTGACGTTATGAGTATTCTTCAGGTTAGATTCCGCTTCAACCCGGCTGGAGACAATCACAGCATGCGGTCTTCAAATCACTCGTTCACAATAGCGTCACACTCAACCATCGGGTCATGACAGATTGTCCACAAAACGACCGGTTAATTAATACAATTGGATCACGACTAATTGTCACAAACGGATCGATTTAAAGGGATTAATTTCAACAAACGCGTCGCGGGGTTTCAACAGGCGACCGACCTATTTTAGCGGCAAATCAAGAGAGCTGCCAAGTGTCAACGTCAAATTGTCAAGTGAGATGTCACTCTGTTACTCGTTTAGAAACATAGGCGCATGGAGTAAACAAATTGTTCGGTACTAAACATTGATAATGAATGATTTAATAAAATTGTAATTGTATTTTACTCTCAACGCACTATACCGCCGCAGCAGGCCGTGTCTTAGATGGCGAAACGAGCTTGACAACTACAGAGAGGCAGTGGCCAGCACTAACAAATCACATAATTGTGTGGAAAAGAGAAAGGGAAGTATTTGCCCTACATGGGACGATAAAGTCTAGTTATTAGAGTAGATTGTATTTAAGATTACTCTAAGTAAGATGAATATAGCATATTCAGCCTTTAATGGTCCCACTGCTAAGACGCAGGCCTCCTTTCTGTACGAGGAGTGGGCCGCAAACCACCACGCGGGCCCCGTGCGGGGTTGTAGATGTAACATGTCTTCTAATTTTTGGTTGTACCGCATATTTCCTTCGCGGTTTTGAGTGCAGTGGTGATGAAATTAATCATTTACACAAAGTAAAGCGCCTGTCAAGGTTCGAACCCAAGACCAACTCGTAGGTCGCGGCCGTTACCATCACTGGGCCGCCACTGTTCCGGATGAATCTATATCTACTAATATTATAAAGCTGAAGAGTTTGTTTGATTGAACGCGCTAATCTCAGGAACTACTGATCCGAATTGAAAAAATATTTTTGTGTTGGGTGGCCAATTTATTGAGAAAGGTTATAGGCTATATAACATCACGCCACACTCAAGAGGAGCGGAGCAGTAATGAAAAATTTTGAAAAACGGGGTAAATCGCACGGGTAGGCGATTCGACGCGACGGGAAGGGTCAGGGGAGCAAGAAATTTAACGCGGGCGAAGTCGCGGGCAGTAGCTAGTATAATAATTAATTTATGAAGAATGGATTTAAATTCAGAATAGTTAGCTTTTCTGATTCTCAATAATATTTGTATTTCTGGAAACCAATTTACTAATTAATTAAAATACTTCACTTCTTCAAATCGTGTTAGATATATAGAACATGATCATATTTATTTATTCGATCATTATTTTCATATTTCAGTGCTCAAATTAGATGTAAAAAAAATAAAAAATGTAAATGTAAATAGTTACGTTTTTTTTTATTTGGCTTCTTTTAATAATCGGATTTAACCTAGCCGTTTCAAAAGTGATCTTTATAAAATCACGAACTATTTTACAATATTTTTCAAGAAAAACCTTACCGTATCTAACTCTTAAACTAAGCTTAAAACACAAACTCTAACTCTTCTTATCAGATGATCTTAAAGACAAAGACACGCATTAGGCAAGTTGTAACTCGAGCAGTCGGCCCCAATCATGGCCGGCTAAACTTGACCCTTAATTAAATATCTAAACTTCGTCAAGTAAGTCAAATTTAAGCGAGTTTCAAGCACCTATTCAGGTGTTGTCCATAATAAAAGCAACTTGTCCGTAACTGGGGCTTAACTTAGAACACACCGGTGCGCTCCGTTGTCTCCGGTTTATGTTTAATGTATGTATGTGATGGTTACTACGAAGCTTGATTCGGAGACTGGATTGTTAAGGGAATTAGTTGCGTTTGTTAAGTAAAAATAGGGTTTTTTTGTTGTAATTTAGATTAACATGAATTAAATCTAGTTTAAAAGTGGAAAACTCAAATTTTACAGAAAATAAGTGTTCGCTTTTTGATGAATATCTTTTCAACGAATCGAAGTATTGAGGTCATTAATACGTCAGACGAAGTGGAAACAATCTTAGAATAAAAAAAAAAACAAAATTATGATTTGTAAATTATTTAATAAATAATACACATACGCCTTTATTTCAGTTTTGATAAAAATGATGATACATACGTAATAATATAGTAGGGATTTTTTTCAACGTTATTACTTATCTTAAAGATAATACGTCTCATCTGATAACGGTGTTATTGCGGTTATTTTAAATTGAAACAGCTACAAAATATATTTATTCATCTTTTTTGAAGTTTCCCAATTACTAAGTACACACAAGAACTTTTTTTAAATTCTTTCTTCATAAAACATTTCTTTCTTTATAAAAACCCGTCCGGTCAAAACTGTAGCAATAAAACTCTCCACAAACATCTTCTTAAAACAAATCTCCGTTTCCCCCGGTAACGTCTACACGCTTTTCCAGGCGAAAAACTAATTGCAGAGGAAAAAGTGGAAAAAAATAATACTTGAAAAACATTTTTAACGCTTCCTTAAAACGCTGGATTCAATTGGCTGGCTAATCAATCTTAGTTCTTCACCTAATTAGAGCCCGGTCCAACAAACTTCGTCATGAAAGAATCTGGGGAAAAATAAGGGCAATCGGGTAGAAGGAACTTTGTACGGGGTTCCGTAGACAGTATAGAAATTGCTATGTTTGTTTCCCTATAGATTTGTTCAGCATCACATTTCTGAAATATTGTTTTTATTGTAATATGGTTGCTAGCGTCATGCTTTATATTATGCTATATATTTATATTTTATAATTGCGGTTCCGGTTGTCAAACGAGCAACAGTGTTTTAAAAGTGCTCCAGAAAAATAATCGACAACGCAAGTAAATCTCAATGAAATTCAACCAGTTCTGCCGTAAATCAACACCAAGAAGCAAATACAACTTGAAACAAAAGAAAGAAACATACTAATCACAGTAATTACTACAAAATCAAGGTTAGAAAAATCTTTTTGCTATTCATCTCAAACGAAAACAAGTGTGAAGTTAGCCTCAAACGTCCAGCCATAGACTATACAGAGACAAGTGTTCGTGTCCACATTACTACCACCCTAACGGACATAGCGTAACGTTCCGTTTTACGTATCCCAGAACGTTTAGTTACTGCATTATGGATACAAAAGGAATATCGGAAGATATGTTGAAACTGTTTCAAATGATGAAAATGGAGTTAGAGAATCAAACAACAATAATAACTCAGAATATTACTGAAACTTTGATGCGATCAGAAGACGACAAAATACAACCAATAATAGAAGAAAATAAGAATTTAAAATTACAAGTGGAAACACTGAATAAAAAAATAAAGTACCTTGAGGATACGAATAGGAAAAATAATATAATAATACACGGTGTTAAAGAAACTGAAAAATCCTATGAAGAATTATTTACGATAATTAAAAATATTTTGGAGAACATAAACGTCAAGATTGAAAAAATTGAAGTAAATAAATATCACAGACTAGGACAACAGCAAGAAGCTAAAACTAGACCAATACTGATCACCCTCATGTCACAACTAAAGAAAACAGAAATTTTGAAAAATAAAAAACAAATGCCACAACTAACTTACATAACTGAAGATTTCTCAAAGGAAACAATAGAAGCACGCAAAAATCTGCAGCATCAGTTGAAACAAGAAAAAGAACGAGGAAATATAGCATTCATTAAGAACAATAAGATTATTATAAAAGGAAAATCAGAAGCTGAAAAAAGGAAAAGAGAGTATTCGATGTCACCCAGTAATATACAAACACCACCACGTCCTACAGGGGAAATTAATGCTATAGCTCCGTCCAAAATGCACAAGACAGACGCATTTGCTTATATGAGGGCTAGATCTTTTTCACTTTCGGACAAACATACAAAACAGAATAAGGCATAGGATTCACTGGACACCGGAAAAGCGAACAATGGAAATAATAAACAATTAATAAGAAACAATCAGAACCCCAATACGGCTGGTCACCGCGGGGTAGAGGACCGTATCCCCCAAAAGCTTGAAGAACACAACCCTAACTCAATGAACACATTACCCGTAAACCACAGAACTAAACTAAACATAGCCACACTTAATACAAGATCGCTAAAATCTAAAGAGTCCTTACTAGAACTTGAACATGCTTTGGAAACAATAAACTGGGATATTATAGGACTAAGTGAGACAAGGAGAGCGGATGAGAAAATTGAAGAACACGAAAAATACGAAATAGCTGGATTGTATGGAGTAGGGTTCATTGTGAAAAAATACCTCAAAAACAATATAATAGAATTCCAAGGAGTGTCAGACAGAATCGCCATTTTGAACATTAGGCTCCCCGGTCACAAAAAAATTACTTCTATTATTCAGGTATATGCTCCAACCGAGATTGCCAAACAAGAAATAAAAACCAAATTCTACAACAAACTTAATAAAATTATGGCAAATTTGAATAACACCGTAATCATAATGGGAGACTTTAACGCTCAAATTGGAAAGAGACAAACAAACGAAGACAAAATACTTGGACCTTATACTACAGGAAAAAAGAATGATAATGGACAGAAACTGGTTAATCTTGTTTTGGAAAATAACCTACATATTATGAACAGCTATTACAAAAGAAAACTTAATAGAAAATGGACATGGGTGTCGCCTGATGGAATGACAAGGAATGAAATAGATTATATAATAACAAATAAACCAAAACTGTTCTCAAATATAGAAGTGGTCAACCAACTCAATTTTAATACCGATCACAGAATGCTTAGAGGCCAATTATACACAGTAGAACCAAAAACTCCAAGAAAAAACATGCACAAAAGTAAAAAACCAATAACTTTGCCAATTCCCGAAAACATCTTAAACTCTTTAGAAACCAATTTAATGCGAATAAAAAAATTCAATAAGACTCAAGAAAAATATAATGCCTTAGAAGAAGAATTAAAAGAAGTAGAAAATAACGTCATAAATAATAAACCCACAAAAGATAAAATAGGAACAGTAGCCAGAAGTTTAATTCAACAAAGAAAGGTCTTGTTTAAAGAAAGGAAGACGAACAGACAAGAGATAGTAAAGTTAAGTAAAGAAATAAAATCACAAATACGTAAATATAGACAGAATACAAGAGATGATACAATCAACTATTATATAGAAGAAACAGGTGGTGTTAAAAAAGCATGGAAACAAATGATGGACAGCGCAGATTGGATTGGCAGCATGACACACCGAAAAACTAAAAGAAACAAGACAAACAGAATTGAAATACTACAAATTGCAACAGATTATTACCGCGAGCTATATAGCGATGAGAGGTTACAATCTAAACCAAACCAACCAACTGTCTACAAGAGCAGGGAAGAGGAACAGGTTCCAAACATAATGCGTGAAGAAGTTATAAAAGCAATTAGTACACAGAAAAGAGGGAAAGCACCGGGCGAAGACTGCATATCTAACGAACTCTTAATAGGGACAACAGTCAAAACACTAAACACCATCACAGATCTGTTCAATGAAATATTACGCACAGAATACATACCTCATCAATGGACGTCATCAACCATAATACTTCTACATAAAAAAGGACCAAAAAATGATATCGCTAATTATAGACCCATCAGCTTGATGTCCAACATATACAAAATATTCTCTTAGATAATACTAGATCGCCTAACAAAGATTCTGGATGAAAATCAACCAAAAGAACAAGCAGGATTCCGCAGTGACTTTTCAACAATAGATCATATTCACACCATAAAACAGGTTATCCAGAAAAGTAATGAATATGGTATTGATTACTATCTAGCATTCGTGGACTACAATAAAGCGTTCGATTCACTTAGACACGAAAAAATATGGGAAGCACTAGAAACACAGAGTGTGGATGGAAAATATATTCGACTTATTAAAAATATATACAAGAGCATGACCGCGAAAATAAGAACAGAAAAAGTGGGTGAAAAATTTCCTATTAAAAGAGGAGTTAGACAAGGTGACCCGATATCACCCAAACTCTTCTCGGCAGTTTTGGAACACGTGTTTAGACGTCTTGAATGGGACAACTATGGAATAAGTATTAATGGAGCGAAATTAAATCACCTGAGATTTGCAGACGATTTAATACTTATTTCATGCGACGCAAAAAGCCTGCAAGAAATGCTAGAACAATTGGTCTGTGAAAGTGGAGACGTTGGACTGTCAATGAACACCTCAAAAACTAAATTAATGACAAACGTAGATAAAATCCCTATCACGGTCCATGGTACAATGATTGAGTATGTTGACGAATACACGTATCTTGGTCAAATAATATCTCCGAAGGACACTACAACAAAAGAGATTAACAACAGAATTAATCTGGCTTGGAAAAGATACTGGTCTCTAAAAGAAATAGTAAAGAACCCCAATGTTCCACTTAAATCTAAGAAAAAAATATTCGATTCATGTATTCTACCGATTATGACATACGGATGCCAAACATGGAGTTTGACAGAACGAAACATACGCAAACTAGAGACCTGCCAACATAGTATGGAAAGGAGTATGCTCAATATCCAACTAAGACACAGAATACGATTACAAACAATTCGCAAGCAAACTAGAGTTACGAGTGTGACATACTGCATAAAAAAACTAAAATGGAGGTGGACAGGCCACATGATGAGGAGCAAGAAGGAGAAATGGGCTAAGAACGTAACCAACTGGTGTCCAAGCCACTGTAAAAGAAAGAAAGGGAGACAGCGTCGTAGATGGGAGGACGACATAAAAACTATGGCTGGCATTACGTGGAGAAGAAAGACACGAGATCGAACTCTGTGGCAAGCTTTAGGGGAGGCCTATGCTGGGAAGCAACACAATCTTCGCGAAACTGGTGTCCAATAATGTAATTAGCATGTAAGAAACATATATGTAAGATTGTTGAATAAAGGCTAATAATAATAAAATAATAATAATTTTATAATTTTAAACATAGAATGACACAGGTCAAGTGTTTATTTTTCCATATTAACTATACCGAATTTAAAGCACAGTTAGCCAAACAACTTTATTTTGCGCTGCATCGAGATGCATTATTATTTTGATTTCATATTAAAAATGTAGAGGCTAACGTATTAATTGACATTTCCGTGGATGTATCCCGCCAGTGCATGAATTATTTAGTTATACATACATACATACTCACGCCATTTCCTATAGGGGTGAGCAGAAACTATAGAAGCTACCTCAAATACCTCAAATACTCCATTTGCCTCATTTATGTTCATATACCTGGTCATATACGCACTCCGATTGCGAGTTCCACGCACCTAACCTATTCGAAAAACATCACTAATATGCTTTAGTTTACACTTATGTATTTAGTAATAAGCAAAATAAAATAATCATTATAATAACTTATTTACCCCCTTGGTAATTAAATCGTTATGATGACTGTTTTTTTTTTTTTTTTAACTCAGTAATACTGTTAAATCAGTGTGACTTTATATCCTATATATACACTAGTGATTTAAAGTTACACTGATTTAACATTAAATGGATATCAGTCTAAGTTAACACTTTTTTTATACCGTAAATGCATAATTTTTTCAATGAATAATGTACAATTTCCTTGAAATCTCTGACTCTGTCATTTACGGCTACAATCAAAAAATTAAATTATTAATAAATATTTATTAGACAAGAACGTAACTACATCGTTTTGTGCTTTCTCAGAAATGAGCGATTGTTAGTTTTGGCTTACGGAATCCTAAAAGATTTTCTTGGAACTTAGCGACCCTCTGCTTTAGCGAACGTTCAGATGAATTAGGAAGCTCATTTTTCTAATCTGGATCTGAGCTTATAATTGAAGTCAGTCTTTTTTTGTATCATTCGTCTTTAATCTTTACGGTGTAGGCAGAGGTGTTCGTTATTACAGAATTGAACTGACTGACTGCCTCCTTGATCGCTCAAAAGTGCCTGTAATTGGTTAAGTTGAAGTAAATTACTTTCAAAATACCACATGTGTCCATGTGATGTCGGGCTCAAAGAACAACACTACCCTATTTCTTTCCATGGGTGTCGCAAAAGGCAACTAATAAGGCACTTATTAGAGAATGGGCAGCAGCGATCTCTATACATTTTAAAAATGATACTGCGATCACCAACTCGCCTGCTAAGCGTGGCGATTATAGTGTACCTACTTCTCACTTTGGAGGAAGCTTATGTCCAGAAGTGGAAGTCTTTCGTCTGAAATCATAATGATGATTATTAAAATAACATCAGTTTCAGTTAGAATGAACAGCAATGTTCCAACGAATCCAATTTATATTACTACCAGAACAGTTAACAGCTTTTCTTGAGTACATTAATAATTGTACAAGATACTTATTTCGCATGCCTTAATTGGTGGGACATAGTAGGCTGTGCATATACTCAACGGGAACACCCAAATACTCCGAAATATTTTATTCCGAATTTCGATGTTCCGATTTTCAAAAGTCCGAATTTCATAATACCTAAAAGTTATAATGTCTATTATTAAAAATCACGAAATTTATTTTACCGAAAGTCGTAAATGCGATTTGTTAGTTTTCCGATTTTCATACGTTCGAAGAACCAAATGCTCTAAGGGTTCTCGGTCCGAAAAACGACATTCCGATCTTCAATACTCCGAATAAACTAAAAGTCAACGTGTTGTGCTATAAAATTTAGTACAGAAACGAATCGCTGCAAAACCGACTTCACGCAGTCTTGTCTGCCCTACCCCTAGAGTGTAATTTAAACCCGCGTAGGCGCGGAGGGGTAGGGCGGCCCGTGAGCTGAGGAGCAGGTGGTTTGAAGACCCACCGCCGCGGCTGAGGTTGGCCGGCGCAGCCGGCCAACAAGCCGAAGCTGCGGTGGTGTGCGTTAAAGCCATCTGCGACGATAAGCACGCGTCGGCCCGCCCAAACCCCGCAGCGCCGGAGCCGTGACAGAAACAATGCTTGCTGCATGCCTGCTTACTTGCTGCTTGCATGCTGCATGTCTGCTTGCATGTTGCATGCCTGCTTGCATGTGGCATGCCTGTTTGCATGTTGCATGCCTGCTGGCATGTTGCATGCCTGCTTGCATGTTGCATGCCTGCTTGTATGTTGCATGCTTGCTTGCATGCTGCATGTCTGCTTGCACGCTGCATGCCTGCTTGCAAGCTGCATGCTTGCTTGCAAGTTCTTTAATTCTACCTCCTCATACTGAACACCATATTATACTTATCTCTGACGAGCAATTATGTGTTATTTGTCTTGCTATTCTGTTTTACAAGGTGTTTTTATTTCGGAATTGTATTAATCGGTATTTTAATAATCGGAATTCGTATTTTTGATGTTTCGAATTATCATTAAGTCGGAATTTTTGTTATTCGATCTATTGAAACTCGGTATTTTGAGAGTAGTAATTATAAACGTTAGGAATATTGAAATTTAGGAATCATAAAAATAGGAGTAATGATAAGTTGGAGTTGTTTTATTTGGAATTTTGAATCATTCGGAATTATGAAAATCGGTATTATGAAATTCGTATTTGTGACTGTCGGAATAAAGTTTTTCGTATTTATGTAGTGTACCCATACTAAACATCTTCAAATGTATTTATATCTATGTTCAGCAATAAATTAATGGAATTGAATTGCTACTTTCCAGCCCTAATGTTTCCTGCAACATGGTTAGACAATACCTAGAAGTGAAATCAAGCAATCAGGCGGATCGTTGGGAGGATGAAAAAGGAGCGAACCGTTGCCGTGTTGGCACCCGCCCGATACCGGATGCTCGCTAAATCTGTTTACTAAGGAAACTCGAGGACGAGTTGTTCTCGAAGTTTCTTTGCAGTTTGAAAAGTTTTGCTTAGAAACTTTTGAAGATAAACATATTGTAACGTATCGGAACGTATTTCATAGTAATACTTAAAATATGTTTTTGAAAATATGAACTAAGACACTCACAGTCGGTAATCTGACATTTCATGTCTTTGTGTGTTTGCTTTTTTTTGGAGTTTGATATTACACGTAACAAAATAACTATCGGGGTTTAAAAAAATTGGTCACTTTTTCATTCAGAGAAAGAATGAACAAAATTTATTGAGACACATGAAGCTTACGAGTACACAAACTAAATAATATGACCCAAAGATAGAAAAATATAAACAACAGAGTATAAAAACATAGTCCAGTCGACGCCAAAGGGCACCTCAGCATGATGTTGCGATATTTAATAATTAAGTCACAATAGATAATTTTCGTATAAGCACGAGATAGATTGGAAAAGTAGTTGAAAGTCCACCAGCAGGCGTAGCATGACCAATTCTATCTCTATTCTACCAAGAATAGATAAAGTTCTTTCTATTCAATTTGCCCACACATGCAATTTGCAAACTCAAGCTTCATGCCACTGTACACCTATATCGTCTACGGATGAAATCAAATATCTAGGTATTGTCATAGATAAGAATCTTAAATTTAAACCTCATATTAATGGGTCCACCCTTTATGGCAGATTTTTCTTTGTCATAATATTATTTTGCATAACAGCGGATGGCATAAACTTCATTTCGCAGAAAATCGTTTGGCATACACTCATTTATCATACATTCACAACGCATAATTTTATAAGTCAGAATCATCTTTAGGCATAAATTTTATTCCATAATAATTAAAAAGTAGAACCATCATATCGCAGAAAGTTCGCAGTCAGAATCGTCTCTTGGCATAATTTCATATCTATAGTTATTAAAATGCAGAACTATCATATCTCAGAAACTTTAAACTTAGAATCATCGTTTGGCATACATGTCATATCGAAGAAGCATGCAGAATGTAAACAAGCATGCAGCATGCAAACAAGCATGCAGCATGCAAGCAAGCATACAGCATGCAAGCAACCAAGCATACAGCATGCAAGCAACCGAGCATGCAGCATGCAAGCAAGCATGCAGCAAGCAAGCATGCAAGCAAGCATGCATCATGCAAGCAAGCTTACAGCATGCAGGCGAGCATGCAACATGCAGCATGCATGGTTTTTGTCACGGCTTCGGCGCTGCGGGGCTCCGGCGGTCCCACGCGAGCTCATCGTCGCAGATGGTTTTACGCTCACCACCACGGCTTCGGCTTCAGCAGCCTCAGCCGCGGCGGTGACTGTCAAAACCACCTGCTCCTCAGCTCGCGGGCCGCCTCGCTACTCCGCGCCTACGCGGGCTTAAATTACACTCTAGGGGTAGGGAAGACAAGACTACGTGGAGTCGGTTCTGCAGCGATTCGTTTCTGCCAATAATTTTTGTAGCACAACATATACTGACTTTTTGAGACAATATTTCATTTTATTTAAAGTTAAAATGCAATTTAATAGAAATGAAAATATGCCTAACAAAATTATTCTAAATGAAATTCTGCCATCTTCGTAGTATGCTAAGTGAAATTATGCCAAATAATCATTGCTCTAAATAAATTTTATGCTAAACGAAATTATGCGGAATTTTAAGTCTGCCAAAGGTAATTATGCGAAATAAAATTCTGCCATCTTAAAAGTATGCCAGCGTAAAGTCGAGCATATAAACATTCGGCTAAACAATGATTATGCTAAACATTTTTTATGCCTTACAAATATTCGTTTAAATAATATTATGCCAAGTGTGTTATGCCAAATAAAATTCGGAGCATCAAGTTTCTGCCAGATAGAGGGAATCCCATATTAATATCCTCACTGGCAGAGTTCGTAAACTTATATATATCTTCAAAACTTTAAGAAATATTGCAAATCCTATAATTATACGTAATGTCTATTTTGCCTTATTACCTATTGTATTGTCTGTTGGGGTGGTGCTGCAAAAACCATCCTCAAACCGTTGGAAGTTACACATCGCGCCATACTGAAAGTGGCTACCTTTCGTCCGATAATTTATCCAACTAATCAGCTATACAAAAACTTCAACGTTCTCAACGTACGGCAACACTTTATTCTACACACAATTCTGCTGCAACACCGTAAAACCCCCTATATT
Organism: Aporophyla lueneburgensis; assembly: GCA_932294355.1. Taxonomy (NCBI): domain Eukaryota; kingdom Metazoa; phylum Arthropoda; class Insecta; order Lepidoptera; family Noctuidae; genus Aporophyla; species Aporophyla lueneburgensis. The sequence goes on along the minus strand of OW028749.1, from coordinate 2,016,427 downwards.
GAAATGACCAAACGTCGAAAAGATAAAATATGTAATACTCCAAGAACCCATGTGTCGTTTACTAAAAGATTCTTTTATTATTTAGGTCCGTCTCTTTACAATACAATTAACAAAAAATGTCCGATAAATAGATTGTCTTATAATAATTGTAAAAAGACTGTCCGTACATTCCTACAAAATAAAACCTACGACGAAACCGAAAAATATTTAATTTAACTAATAAGTTTATACCTTGTACCACTCACCAAACATAGACTCACACTAATGCAATCCCTTTACTTACCTACGCACGCTCACGCACTTACACACAGACCCATACACGCACGCACAGCACACACGCACACACGCACACATGCACACACACACACACACACACGTACACAAATGCGCTTGCGCACCAAATAGTATGTAAAACATTAAAAATTGTACTTGTAAGAATAAAATTGTAGTACCCACATTAGAGAGGATTGGCACTGCTACTCCTTAATACAGGCTATTTCATAGCCTAGCTAGGAGAACAGTACGTCACCCACTTGATTGTATAGATATTTTATTTTATACTACCTACTTTTAAAACTGATATGTACTACAATCTGTTTTATATAAAATAAAGAATTATGTTATGTTAATTTGACATTTCTTCGGTTCGAGCACGGGGCGACCCTTAGACTCGGGTTTTTATGAAAACAAAGACAGTTATTCTTTCCATAGCAAGAGAGTAGTAATTAATGTAATTAAGGTGGATCCGCTAAGGACTTTTCCATTGAATAGTCATACAGTGGGATTAAACGATCTTAGAGTATTGTATTGATGATTATAATTAACATAATCTTGTAAAAAAAAATACCCCCAACTGAAACTCCAACTCAAAAGTAGAGAAAAATTAGTCGCTATGCTCAACATCGTAGAATTTTGTCGACTGAAGAATAGAAATATTTCAACTCTTCAGTTTTAACATCGCCGTACCATTTTGTCTATTCTTCCGTCGACAAAACTCGTTTCTATGGTGGTCATGCTACGCGTGCTGATGGTTCGTGATTCCCACCTTACATGTACTCCTACAGTCCATGTTGTATCACATCTAAAGGGTTTCTGAAGTAGTTACCTACTGCCAGTATGGGCAAATTTAAAAAGTCTTATATCGTACCAAGTATCGTCCTTCTTTTGCTATTTTCAACACCCACGATATTTCCAGTATAACACTATAACAACTTTGTGGTTTTTGCGTTGAGCTATATGTCATCGCAAGCAAAGAGCCAAAGATTTAAATTGTTAGATACGCCCGACCGTGCCAAAAGATGGTCACGTTTCTGTTTCATTGTGTTGTCAATGACAGTGTCACGCATTCATCAGATGTTACGCATGACCTAGGTAGGTAGTGACTCTAGTCCGTATTTCGGTCATGGCGGCGAATTTCAACGTAGACTAGCCCTCGGCGCGGGAGATATTATACTGCATAAGTATGTGCTCAGATACTGTGGCATTCGCTCTTCCCTCACTCTCGTAGTCCTATGGAATGGCAATCTGACTCGACAAGAGAGATCAGGCGCAGGACCAACGGGTTAACGTGCTTTCCGAGCCCTGCCTCGGGTATCACACCGCCGACAGCAAAACTCTGGGCTATTACTAAGATATTCCTAATGAAAAAACCAAATAACACTTTGCCCGACCTGGGAATCGAACCCAGGTCTCCACGCTCAGCAGTCGCACTTGCGAGAACGGGGCTGTTCTAGGTACGTTGAGAGCAAATCTAACGATTTAAATATTTGCTACGAGCGTAATTTATTCATGAGTTCTCTTATATAAGTTTTAGGTAGTTTTAACATTTTCAGACTTACATACGAGGGTAAGGGGTAGGCAGAGCTGTTTTAGGTAAGTTCTTAGTTACATATAAGTATACGTAGTTAGGTAGGTACCGTGTGGTGCTGGACGTAAAGAATAGCACCATCGCATTTCTTCCCATGGGTTCCCAACAGGCGATTAAGAGACTTACTAGAGAATGAGCAGCAGCGTTCTCTATGAATTTTACTACTACACCGCGATCGCTAAGCCACCTGCCAAGCGTGGCGATTATGAGAAACTCCCCAATTGAGGGACATCTATGTCCAGTAGTGGACGTTTTTCTGCTAAAATTATGACGATAGTAAGGAACCCTGGGAGTAATCTGAAGTCCGAGGTTTTTCTCAGATGTTCCATATTAAATAAATTTTGGTCAGACAAGGATAGTGAAAAAATAAACTCAGTAACACTTTTCCTCACTTACCCGGAATAGAGCCCGAAACTTTAAGTTGAGCAGTCACGCTTGATACCACTAAACTAATGAGATAGTCAGAAAATAGTTTAATCCGATATTTTACGAATAACTGTTAGAAAACCTTTGTCGACATTTCTCAGAGTAACCCTGTCAGCTACATAATATTATGATGGATCGTATTTGGTAGAGAAGCCTTCTACCACGACAAAGTGCTGAAAGTAATTAAGGACTTATTTGAACCGTCTACTTTGATCTAGAATGTTTTTGTTGAAGACTTTCAATGGAAATAGCAGACAAAAGATTCTACGAGGTGTGCTGTTAAAATAGGAAATTCAAATTAAGTACGATGTTATTGAGAGCAGTTTTTCTTCTGCGCTGTGAATTACCTGCATGATTACTGGTAAATTCGTGCATTGACTGGGCAGCTCCAGTCAAAATGTGTGGTTATTTCCTCAAAAGACCATTGTCTTCACATGATCTGATCAAGATTATGTGTGGGCCTGAATTTATTGCGGATTTTTTTCTCAGTCATAATTGAATATGATAAGATGATATTTGTATATGAAACAATCTGCCTATCTTTTTTCCAACTACGTTTGGGTCAGCTTCCAGTCTAACCGAACGGAGGTGAGTACCAGAATTTTGCATAGAGCGACTACCGATCAGACCTCCACTACCTAGTTTATGGGTAATTACTCCTTGGTAAGACTGGTTGTCAGACTTTCGAGCTTCTGAGGACCCGTAACGACTGCCAAAGATGCATGAAAGACAGCTGGGACTAATGTGCTATCCAAAGCACGAAGGGGTCGTATGTGAAGGTCACGGAATAAAAGCGATATTACTTAGCCTCAAGCCCTTGTAAGCCTACTTCTATTCTATTCTAGTTGCCTCGTTCCACAAATCTCCAATCCAAACAAATCCAAATTCGAGTTCCCATAGTAACGCCCCCCAAGATTAGACAGAGCCGAGACAGTTTCATTTGGCGTGTCTGCATCGGAACAAGCCCTGAATAGCAAGGAGCCAGCTGGAACCGCTTTAAACTGGATCACCCAGACAAAATGGACGCCGGATTGTATTGAAGTCGCTAGGAATTGTTTATGAGGAATCTGTTGTTTAGTTAATTAAGATTTTCTGGTGGAAACAGGCATGTACACTCGAGAGCAATGAATCCGGGTCACTTAAAGAATCCTAAAAATCTCGGAAACTAAAAATGCTAGGTTAATGCAATAAACTGTATTTAATAGACAATGTAATACTCCTTAAATGAAGGTATTAAAACTTCTTAGTTATTGTAAAGTTATATCATAAAAAAATCAAATTTGAAAAAGGGCCACTTTCGAAGATGGAACTACGAAATTACAGCATTTGGTTTTGCTTTTGTTTGTAATCTGTCATTTATGTGGGTACATAAACCATGTTGATAGTGCTCTATATTCATTATTCAAGCTGAAATTATGTCGCTTACGCCTGAAGAATGCACCAGAATACTTACAATGCTGGAAACCGGCCGGAGTCAGCGCGATACAGCCTGGACTGTCGGTGTGTCGCTGTCAACAGTACAAAGAGTTCTCCGACGTTACGAAGAAACTGGTTCTAACCTACGCAGACCAGGAACGGGCAGAACCAGGTGTACCACAGCACGAGAAGACCGATACTTGGTGAACACCATGCTTCGAAATCGCTTTCTCACAGGAACTGAACTCACAAATCAGTTTCGACGCCTCGGAGGAAGTAACCCAAGTGCATGGACAGTAAGACGTCGGCTTGCTGAATCTAACTTAAAACCCCTTAGACCTGCAAACGGCCCTAAACTGGAGCGTGGGCATCGTATTTCAAGACTAAGATATGCCCAGAGCCACGTAAATTGGAGTATTGAAGATTGGTCAAAAGTTATGTTCTCCGACGAATCAAAATTTATGCTCTACAAGCACGATGGAAGACACAGAGTGTATCGAAGACCAGGGGAAAGATTCAAGCAAGCATGCATCGAAGAAAAAGTAGCCTACGGTGGTGGGTCTGTACTTGTGTGGGCCGGAATTTCTTCTGAAAGTCGCACAGAGCTGGTGATCATAGAAAACGGCTCTTTAACTAGCGTAAGATATGTGGAAGAAATCCTCAATGATCACGTTGGTCCATTTATGGTCAATTTAGGTGAGGATGCTATATTTATGCATGACAATGCCCGACCTCATACAGGTAGGATTGTGAATGACTACCTTCAAGAGATGGACATTACTCGTATGGAGTGGCCAGCGCGCAGCCCGGATATCAACCCGATCGAGCATGCTTGGGACGAGCTAGGCAGATGCGTAAAACAACGAAACCCTCCCCCAATCACGCTTCGTGAGCTCAAAATTGCTCTCACAGAGGAATGGGAGAATATTCCCCAAAATCGTATAAGGAACTTGGTGTACAGCATGCCAAACCGCGTAAACGCAGTAATGGAAGCACGAGGAGGCAATACGAAGTATTAAAATTCAAGAAAATCGTAATGAAGTTCAAAAATTTCATGTTTCCTATTTTTGTTTTAAGGAGAGATCAGCAGTTTTTTTCTTTATGTAATTTTGTGTTAATAAAATGTATGGTGACTCATATTTTTTTTACTTTCATTTAAGGAGTATTACATTGTCTATTAAATACAATTTATTGCATTAACCTATCATTTTTAGTTTCCGAGATTTTTAACATTCTTTAAGTGACCCGGATTCATTGCTCTCGAGTGTATTTTTTAAACAGTTTCGTATAAAATAGTTTGCTGCGCAGAAGTTTTGCATAAAAATATTCATTTATGAACGTATTTGATGGATGATACGTATTGAAGCGTACAACTTATTTAATACTAGCTGCAGATTAAAAAAATATGTTTTATGCAGAAGGCACTAAATGGAGTCTATAAATGCTTCCTTCAAAAGGTCATTTACATTTGAATTGCGTAGTTTTTGTGTATAAGACTCAAATGCACCCTCGAATAGTTAATTACCTGTCTGCTACTATCATTACCAACCAAGTCAGCGAAAGTATTTTTTATTCCGTTTGAGTTCCCAAATAAACAAATATATACTAAAGACACTACTAACACAGTGAACAAAATAATAAGTTTGAGAGCTTTGATAAAACTTCAAAACGTTTTAAACCAGGTAAAGAAAGAAAGAGAAAAAATATAAAACAGACATGTATTGTATCTTGAATACTTAGCAAAACAAAATAAAAATACACGTATATACTAGAGTGGTACTGTGTGGTGCCGGACGTAAAGAATAACACCACCCCATTTCTTCCCGTGGGTGTCGTAAAAGGCGACGAAGGGACTTACTAGAGAATGGGCAGTAGCGTTCTCTATGCATTTTACCACCATACTGCGATTGCCAACCCGCCTGCCAAGCGTGGCGATTATGGCAAAGCCCCCCAAATTGGGGGAGGCCTAAGTCCAGCAGTGGACGTCTTGCGGCTGAGGTGATACTAGAGTGAATCACTAACTTTAAAACAAGTGTCACTTGATTTCATCAGTTCATTCGCATGCAATAAATTGTTTTGTAATTAAAGCAAGCTTCTAAAATCACGAAATTAAGGAGCAAAATTAGTTACGAGCATTAAAAATTATCTTCGCTGAAAAAAATGTTTACGAAGGAATTTTTTATGAAATGGGAATGTCCAGACATTTTCACTGGGTAACTGAGATTAAAGGAACTTAGTTAAAATTACGGTACAAATTTAGTCGGCATTTGTATACGTCGTAACTATGACAAAATGGCTGCTACTCAGCAAGATGATATTTTAAGGAGATCATAGCCCAGGGCTGATTTTCAGAAGTCACCCAAAAAAAAAAAACCTAATATTTCCGGTTCACACTATTATGTCCTACCAATAGATATTTTTCAACTACCCACGTGATAAAACCCACAAGACAAGTGCTGCCTCTAGAATGGACCATGTTTGTATAACGGAACTAAGCCAGAGCTCTGGAACTTTCTACAAACTAGTTATTTTCGTATTGGAATAACATTATGAGAGTGTTAAGGGGGTGTTGTACAGTTCATAGTTAAATTGGCTGGATGGAACATTGAATGTTACAAGCTCTTGTAATTATAGTTTAGGGAGTGTAGCTTTTGAAATAATGGTACTTAAGTATGTTTATGTTTAGTTTATCCTAGGCTACACATGCCTCCGTATTAACCTGGATGGTTATTTTTATTTAGGATTGCATCAGCTAAATAGAAATAAAAAAAACCGTTTTACTTAAAAAAAACCACTACAACGTCTTTGGATCTGTTTTTAAGTTTTTTGAGACCAACCTCTGAAATTTAACTTATCTTTCACTTTTTACTTAAGTAAGGGGCATACCTGACACCAATTCGTATAATACTACTTGATATGTAAACAATAAGGATAGGAAAAAATACATTAAACAATTCAAGAAAAGCTAATAAATTTTCTACGAGACGGATCCCGAGTCACTATACATTAAAGAAAATAGTTTTCTAAAAAGTTGCAATGTTGTCGGATACAGGGGAGCACTTTTTTAAAAGTTGGTTAAAAATACTATAATTCGAATTGTAGCCAGAACTTTCAATACAACATTGTGCTCAGGGCGTTGTTGAGGCTTCCACCCTATTGTAGCGCATCAGGTATGTTCGGTGATGCGCATATCGAAGATTAATTCGGAACCATGCGCAAGAAAGTGTCGTCGTTATTACGCAGAATGAGAAGAAGCAGCTAGAGCATTCTGATGGTATTTAGGGAGAGGTTAAGAGATCCCTCAATTGATAGATAGATATGTATCAAATACCATCACTCTGACATCTAATCTACCGTGTCCCATTCGCATCAAGCAAATCAACATATCTGCCAATTTCTTCTCGAAAATCATTTTACTAATTTCAATAACCCTTCTTTCTCCATCGTCTAACACAGTATGCACCTTTTTTTTCTGGGTGGGAAACCATCAAATGACGTCTCTCTGGGTGGAGCGGAAGGGCGGGTCAGATTTTTACTCACTAAAACCCACCCGTGTTCCTTCAGTTGCCTATATGCCAGGGCCACGGTTTCTTTTTCGGACAAATCCCGCGACCCTGGCAGACATCGTATACGCCTTAACACATTGTGAACCGACCGCCGCTACCGTTCACTTGAAGTTATTCTTATTAAACTCGAACAAACTTAATGGTCGATCTTACTGGAGTACTGCAATATTTCAGCGGCTATTAGAACGTAAATCATGAAATGTGAAATAAAGTTTCAGGAGTTGGTGGGTAATAACTTTGTCAATGTGTGGGAAGGATGTGGTGTGGGTTTTAATATTAGGCTCTTCATAGTAGGATCAATGTTACGCAATATCTTATCTGAAGGGATTGGTGATCATAAAGGTAGTACTGATGAAAAACTGCGCGGATTTAATGAAACCTCAATTAATTCCCATTTTGGAGTACTAAATAAACTAAACAGCCAGTAACTGTGACTCAGTTGGATGTAGCATTCGCAGGCCAGCACCGCTCGCTTTTCGCTCAGCTCGCGCGCGCTTGGTCACAATTCTAGCCATTTTTGACCCACCCTCGGGTGGATGGAGGGGTTTGTCAGACTTCTACTGACTAAAACCACCCCGTGTTCCCTATGTAAGTGACACACTTTAAGGGGGCCTGAAGACGGCATTATTTGACCTCTGCCGACGCGACGCCTGGTGCGCCTGCTGTAGGCGAGGAAAGCGTCGAAATCTTTCTCTCCTTTTCTGCTACATCTTTCTGTGACATGAAATTTTCGAGAAGCAGATCACCGCGTCCTACGACACCGCGCCGACAACCATAGAACAAATCACAGCCGGCAGCGACAGGTCGCATCCCACTTCTGAAACGAGGATACGGCACAGCTTCTCCCAAGCAGCACATTCTGCAAGTGTTTACCATGCCTTGTCTTCCTGATAATGGATGCAGTAATGATACCGAGCGTCTGGCTCTCTGGTCAAGAGGTACCAGAGGGAGCAGCCGTGCTTCGAGAGCACCTGGATCGCCCATATCACAGTTTTAGGCAATCCTAACTCATTTGGTTAGGGTATCCTGCGACTGCGACCAACTATGAGAAAAGGCCGAAGTTAAAAGAGGCTTCATATTTTTTTTTTTAAACTGTGTATCATTAGATTTGAAAAAAGTTTTAAGAGGTTCTTTAAGTTAAAAAAAAAAATATCATCATTAAGAGACTAGTATGGTTTAATAAGGTCAGGTAAATATATCCCTGAATAAAACTTTGTACATTTAAAGGATAAATCTGTTGCCAAAATATTATTGATTTTTATCAAAATTATTTTGCAACAGATATTAAACACTTTTTTATTCATACCCCGCCTACCATTAGTAAGAAAATAACAACACCATTGTACGAAAATATCTCTACAATTGTATATATCCGCTTTCTATTCAATTTCCACTAGGTATCATATTAAATGTATGCAAACAAATTTAAGCGAACTCACACACTCAAAGAATTGCGATAAAAGGCTACGGACGAGGTCATGGACCGCGAAGCGCCTCTACGAGTGTCGCTACGAGCTGCTACGATAGCTCTACGAGCGTAGACTGAAAATAGGATTGTATTGATTTATGGACCGAGTTTATTTGGCTTTATTTATTAAAGGAAAGTAGTTTTTTGTTTATTTGCAGGAACGAAAAGACAGGAATTTTAACATAGTTTAAGTGGAGGTTTCAAAGAAATGTGTGGGTTACAAGCCTAAGTTCTATCTGGCATATTGTGAAATACTGGTACACAGCTGCATCCGGTTAGACTGGAAGCTGACCCCAACATAGTTGGAAAATGGCTAGGCAAATAATGATGATATTGTGAAAGCGAATTTTGTTGAGGCTTCATTGAAAATTATTTTTTAGTCCAATTCATGTTTATAGAAAATCAGCTTTTCTTTATTAATGCTACTCATAACTTCAACTACCTAAAGTATTATCATCGGTCATCATCATCATCATCATTTCAGCCGTAAGACGTCCACTGCTGGACTTAGGCCTCCCCCAATTTGGGGGGCTTTGCCATAATCGCTACGCTTGGCAGGTGGGTTGGCGATCGCAGTATGGTGGTAAAATGCATAGAGAACGCTGCTGCCCATTCTCTAGTAAGTCCCTTAGTCGCCTTTTACGACACCCACGGGAAGAAATGGGGTGGTGTTATTCTTTACGTCCGGCACCACACGGTACATTGGTGCCTTATCCTAACTTTGCTATATTGAGGTTGGCTTCCAGTCTAACCGAGTGCAGCTGAAAACCAATATTTTATTTTGATAACCTACTCAGACTTTCGGGCTTCTGACTACACGTGGCAGCTGAACAACAGCCGGGACCAACTGCTTAACGTGCTCTCCGAGGCACGGAAGGGTCTCGTTATATGAAAGATGGTCACTCATCCTTAGTTATACTGAGAAAAATCCAGAAGCAAACAAAACTCGATAAAAACAGCTGCTGTCCCCAAAGTTTTTTCCGCTTCAAACCAAACATAAAATATACAACTAACTACCTATCAAAAAAAAGTTTGTCAGCAATTCAACTCCGACGTCAGATCGCGTGTCATCGTCAGGCTAAATTCCAAATCGTTACAGATTTGCATAATTGCATTACCAGGCCGGAGGGAGGCTTTCATAAAAAATATATTAAGAGACACCTGGTTTCCCCGTAACTTTTGCCTCTAAAAAATTATTTATATCAAACTTCTCTCATAAATCAGGATAAAGTTGTTTACAAAGTAATCTCGCGACCCGGCGCCTCCCGCGAATATTTTATATTACTGCTGTATATAAAAATAAATGACACTTTTCAGTTTTTAACATTTCGTGTGATATGTTTTATGTTTGTGTACCTGATGGTCAATTGGTGAAGTTTTTTATTTTATTTCATGACGTTTTATGACGTAACCTGCAATTGAAATACAGGACGGCATCGAGACTAGGGCATCTAGTAAATGTAATTCTAAAATCATTCACCCGTTGTAAGCAGACGTGGTGATCAATGCTCTTGTCTTGTGTGTGTAATATGTGTACATAAAGTATATGCCCTGATATTAGATTACAATTAAAATTAATTTATTCCGCACAACTAAAAATATCTATAAATGGTTTGCTAAAACACGATTGGTAGTAAATTAAACTAAACAAAAATTAATGCGAAGACAACCCATACTTACTGATAAATGAAACTGAAACTAGCAGCCACAAGACGATTTATTGCTTAAAAAGCTGTATCTTTCCTTCTACACATACGAACTTGCTGAAATTTGTCCCAGGACATTTTTTTAGTGTGATAAAATAGTGGCAGTAATTTCAGCTAAGATATTCTAATAGTTTGGTTGTAAAAAAATATTTTATCTCAGGAAAATGATTTTTTATTGTTTAAAAAACAATATCTTTCCTTCTACACATACAAACTTGCTGAAATTTGTCCCACGACTTCTTTTAGTGTGATAAAATAGTGGCAGTCATTTCAGCTAAGATACTTTAATAGTTTGGTTGTAAAAAAATATTTTATCTCAGGAGAATGATATTTTTATTGTTTAAAAAGCTGTATCTTTCCTTCTACACATACGAACTTGCTGAAATTTGTCCCAGGGCTTTTTTAGTGTGATAAAATAGTGGCAATCATTTCAGCCAAGATACTTTATAGTTTGGTTGTAAAAAAATATTTTATCTCAGGAGAATTATATTTTTAGTGTTTAAAAAGCTGTATCTTTCCTTCTACACATACGAACTTGCTGAAATTTGTCCCAGGGCTTTTTTAGTGTGATAAAATAGTGGCAGTAATTTCAGCCAAGATACTCTAATAGTTTGGTTGTAAAAAAATATTTTATCTCAGGAAAATGATTTTTTATTGTTTAAAAAGCTATATCTTTCCTTCTACACATACGAACTTGCTGAAATTTGTCCCAGGGCTTTTTTTAAGTGTGATAAAATATTGGCAGTAATTTAAGCCAAGATACTGTAATAGTTTGGTTGTAAAAAATATTTTATGTCAGGAAAATGATTTTTTATTGTTTAAAAAGCTATATCTTTCCTTCTTCACATACGAACTTGCTGAAATCTGTCCCAGAACTTCTTGTTAGTGTGAAAAAATAGTGGGAGTAATTTCAGCCAAGATAATTTAATAGTTTGGTGGTAAAAAAATATTTTATCTGAGGAGATGAAGGTACCCAAACTTAACCTCTTAAAAAGTAAAAGGGATTGATTTTTCACCTGAAATTCCAATTATTGTTAATAAGCAGATGTCAAGTTAATTTTTAATATTATTTGTAATTTCGCAAAGAAAAATACTAATTTTTTTTTTAAATATTTAGGGCCCGGGCCCTATCTGCTATGTTTCGTCCGTGTCGGCTGCTAGCTGGTAGCTGCTAATTTCAGTTTGATTACTGACAAATGGAAACTAATCCTCTTACCCAACAGTAAGACTTACCAACACATGGAAAATAGGGTATAAGCCTTCTCCCAAATTATCTTATCATGATAGAGGAAGTGTCTGCCACCTAAGCTTTCAGTACGCTATTGTGTCTGACTTTTTTTGCTCAGGAGTGAGGCGTGTGAGATGTGAGCATGCAATACATCGAAATAGGTTACAGAAAACATTTGTGAGGTACTGCCAAAGCGAGGCAGTCGCAACAGCATCCTAAAAACATTGTTTTAATTTATTATATAACTAGCTTCCGCCCGCGACTCCGTCCGCGCGGAAGTCGGTCTTCGCGTGGATGGTTTATTTCTCCATTTTGAGTAACTTTGACAATGACATCTTATGAATATCTATTGGACCCAAATACGGCTAAGCCTATAATAATTAAGGAGATCCCTCTATTGAGCTACTGCTGTTGAGCTCGCGTTCTGTAGAAATACCAACCTAAATAAACCAATTTACGATGAAAACTTAAACTACGTACGTACTATAATATTTACAAAAGTATTTACAAATAACTGATCGGAACAGTAATCAAAAAGGTCGCGCTGAAAAGCACGGTTTAAAATTACACGCATACAATATTAATTCCACGGACGATCGCTTGCCACACTGGACACGTCCGTTCGCATCAACCTTTTTAGGCCTCCAGCCGGGGCTTATTATACTAAAAACTAAAGCGAAAGCTTTAAGGGTTACCCCGAGGGGGGTACGAACCTCGGCTTAGGCAATCACTGGTAGGGGGACAGCAAGGGACTGGCTGGATCTGGGTTAAATTATTTAGGGACATCGCGCGGCGAGGAACGCGGCTCCTTATATAGGAGTCGGGGAGTCGTGGCCCGCGTGTGCCGCAAACGGTTCAAGCCAAATCCGACTTTCGGCGCTACAGGTTACGGCGCTGAATCCACTGCGGGTAATGCAACGTGTGTTCGCGGTTCTACAGAACAACGTCTATGAATAAAACTGAAAAATAAGATTTTTTTTTCTACGTATTTTTCCATGATAAAAAGTATCCCATTTTATGCCCAGGATAATAAGGTATAATTATACCAAGTTTCATCGAAATCGAACCATTAGTTTTCACGTGATGCCTGCATATACAGACAGACAGACAGACAGACAGACAAAAAAAATTTTAATCACATTTTTGGGTTTGGTATCGATCCAGCAACACCCCCCGCTATTTATTTTTTCAATATTTTCAATGTACAGAATTAAACCTTCTACAGATTTATTATATGTATAGATATTATTGTTGACTGCGTCATTGGTCAAGTGGTCGCAAGCGCTTCTACTGAGCACAAGGCTGGAATTTCTCAGTAACAGCCCGGATTCTTCATTTGTGCCCAGTTGATGGAAATAAGCTCGTCACCTACTACATGGGGCTTAAACCTCGTGGGCAAAATGTGGGTGTACTATTGTATGGGTGTAATTAGTTTTTGGTGTCGAACACGTGGGTAAAGTATTAACAGCTAATTTAATTTGGGCCTGTATATTATGTATAACGACTTAGTGCACGCGTTCTACTGTGTTAATGTGTTACTTGTTATTGCGGAGCTGTGAGTACTTTGTGTTCAAAGCCTACTTACTTTTTTAAAGTAAATCTTAGTATCTGTAACTCTGCAAGAAAAACGAAATACACTTATTCATGGAAAAAAAAATAATGTTAGAATTGGCAATATACAACCACTTTCACTCCCGTCCTATCTACGATAAGATTAGAACTGTTCATAAATTCTTATTTCCTAAACTTGCGTCACAGTATTATTCAAGAGGCCAACTCTATCGAAAAATTTACGATTATTTGAAAAGTAATCGAGATATCTGTCGCCCGGAGGGTAACAAGGCACCTCCTTATTTGTCCCCAGGGATGGACTACCCACCTTTCATATGAAATATTTAAAGTTTTTCACAAAGCATTCGTTTAGAAGTTTTTGGTACAATACTCTTCATGTCCCGTATGTGAAAGTGTTTAGGAAACTTAAACTATTCTTTGGGACTTTAAGGTCAATTTCTTATTCTTTTTTCTGAGTTCTTGTTGGTGTTACTAGACTTGATAGTTTGGGCATTCTTTGAAACAATATTTACCTTTTTATAGGACTGTGAGCTTTTTGAGGCTTGTACTTTTTAAATAATCATTTTATATTCATGATAATATTTCGTTTTCGAATCAAATATTGGTAAATTAAAAATCTTAATCTGATAGTCATTTAGTCCAGTTGCTACTGATTCTTAACAGCCAAGAATGTTTGGAAATATGCTGGTCCTGCTCCATAAGACAGTCTAGAGAGGAGACAAAGTCAAATTGGTTGATTATTGAATTGTATAATTCATTATTTTTGTAACATTGATTAACACTCTGAGATTATTTATACTCGCACATAATCAGCCTATAATGTTCCCACTGCTGGGATTCAGATCTCTTCTCAGTGAGAAGGAGTGGGCCGTATCATTGCTTCACTTTTTCTTTTTACCTGTAGTGTACTCATTTTATTCTAGGTGCATCGTCTTCACGTATAACTAATGTTTGTAAAATAGTGTAAAAAACTTTTAAAAGAGTAACAGTGTAGTTTCTTGCTAATTCTTCTCCATATGAAACTATACCTTATGAAAGGGGTGATTAACATCTATTCTTTAATATAAATGTTGATGTTCAAAAGTGTCATATGTCCCTATTTGAAATAAATGTTTTGACTTTGACATTTCATGGAACTCACGCGTTCATTTCATAATTCAAATAAAACAAGACCAGTCTATTACTGTCCCACTTGTGGGCAAAGATCATTGATCATTGATTGAGCATTGATCACTGCACTGTCTCAAGACGTATTAGTGGTTTTAGACTTATAATAAGAAAGTCCAGGTTTACTCACGAATTTTTTCCTTTACCGATTTTGAGGTACGAGGAAGAGGGTGTAAACATAACTCAACCTCCGTAGAAAAAGGAGCATCCTCCGATCAGACGGGTGTCATGTCTAGTGGACAACTGCTCGACGGTTGATGTCGGGACGATGTGTATATTTATGCTAGTTGCACGGTAAACGCTGCTAGCGCGATGAAAGATTTTACATGACATCAGTTTGGCATAGTTCGCATGTGGTGGTGTAGATATCACTACATTGATATCATCATCATTTCAGCCATAAGACTTCCACTGCTGGACTTAGGCCTCCCCCAATTTGCGGGGCTATGCCATAATCGCCACGCTTGGCTGGTGGGTTGGCGATAGCAGTATGGTGGTACAATGCATAGAGAACGCTGCTGCCCATTCTCTAGTAAGCTCCTTAGTCGCCTTTTAGGACACCCACGGGAAGAAATAGGGTGGTGTTATTCTTTTCGTCCGGCACCACACGGTACATCGATATCATTAATGTCCAAAATAAACTTAGAAAGAGCATATGAATTGAAAAAAGTGCCTCAATTTGAACTCCAACAGAAACTTTACACATAAACTAGTCAGTTACACAGGCACAGTTTGTACACTACCCACTATTTTCACACAACAGACTCAATTCTAGCCAGCAACTTCTCTAAACGATTTAAGCCACCGACTTTCATTCGTAAGAACAGCAAACAGATCCCGACAAGTCACTGAGGCAGATATATTTAATGTCAGCCCATAAAATAGTACAAGTGGTCAGGGGTCTTGCACCGCCCCTCTGTTTATAGCTCGAGAAATAATGGCTGAGAGAAATAGTCTCGTATTTTAAAATAGGTATCTTTTGTCAAAGGAAGTGGTATGCGTTTTGTGAGAAACGCGCGGAGTCAACGTGGCGTACTCTCGAAACTTATTTTTAATTAAACCAATTACAGGCACTTTTGAACTTTGAAGAATTTGATCAGAAAGAAAAATCTAGTTGCCCATTCAAAAGCATAGTCCTACGGAGAAGAACGGGCAAGTAAATCTATGGAAACTCAATCAAAATATTTTCGAACCTAAGCCGGGCGGGGCAAAGATATTCTCCACGGACGACTCAGATCTCAAATGCGTATGCGGCACCACTCCGTAGACAATGGCCCACCTTCCATCCTGCGCCGCATGGCCCTGTCACGTGTGCATTTGATGATACTATGACTACGTCAGTGACCGGAGATTGTACAGCTGAATTTTTTGGGCCAAAGATGTTTGTCAGTTTGCTATCGACACGATAAAGAGAAGATTACAACTATTTTAATATAGAAAATGCTCGTTTTGCAAACAATATTTTAAGACTTCATTCATATGTATAGGTGATACGAATTGTGCTTGTCGCAATAAAATAAACAAACATGCTATGTTAAATATAATTGTTTAATTTTTATTAAAAATCGTTCGGATTTGGGTATGTTCCGATGACATCGTGCGTGTGTAGGCCTCTGGATTAGAATTGAATTTGTTTCGCAAAGTTTTATATGAAGAATATACTTAATACCAACCACAGTATTATATTCATCTTATAAAACTACATTCATACACTAGTGTTGCGCGATCCTTTTCACTGTACCAACTAAAGTCAAAGTCAAATCATTTAATTTGAGGCTAATTTATGCTTCTGCTATTAAAATTTTGCTCCACTGAAAAGTCTCTAAATCTACAATCTGGCTCTTATAATAATTAATCGACGGGTCCCAAGAACAAAGTCCTATCTTCAATATTGTCTAGTTGCAGTGCGTAGCATTAAAGTTACGCGAATCAAATAAGTTGCAAAAAAATAAAATTTGTAGAAAATTATGGTGAAAGGTATTTGTTTATTTAGTTTACTTGTTTTTGCTCGCTAATGTTTTATTTTAAATATGTATTTTATTTAAAATTGATTCTCATGTAATGATGTGAGATTGTTTTTTGGAATTAATTAAGACTTAACAACACATGCGACGTTGTTTTATGAAATCTTTATAAAAACAAAAAGTTGTATGTGTACAAGAGATGGTGTACATCGGTATTTGCCTACAGAATTATGTCTAATGTTGCAAATGTCCAAACCTATGTTGTCTCTAAATGTAGGTAGTAAGAAAGAAAACCATTTGATTTGATCACTTATTTATTATTCAAATTTAATCACAGTTTTGCTTGGAAATATTTTTTCCAAATAGGTACTTAAAAATATGTTTAAACTCAAATAAAAAAGAAAATTAACAATATTCTAAACAATTCAAAATAGTACTCATAATCAATAATCAATTTTTGACATAATCTAGTTAAATGTATCAAAAATTAATAACATACAGTAGAAATCTAACAATTACCTTAATATCTAAAACAATTGAGCATGTATTTATGCCTATAAATCACTTTAAAAACTTAAAAAAAAAACTAATAGCCTTCAAAAACCGTCTCCAACAAACAGTTAAAAAAATACTTGACAAAAGGTCAAAAACTCTTGTAGCAAACTAAATGTATTCCTTTACGGTTAAAGATTAAGTATAACATTATAAAATTATCACAACATAAATAATAATAACAAAATTGTTCTCTTTTTTTGTATTTAATTCAATGCTAAGTAATCAGTATAATCACAAAATCAGGTATCTTTATTTTACTTCGACTAATTTAAGTAATCAACAACTGGGTACCTATTAATATTTTAATACAGTTTTAATCAGTCTTATTTAATTTAACCAGACTCTGTCTCTCGTATAAAAGAAAAATATAAAATAAAAGTATTATTCATTATTTTCATCACTTAAGTCGTCATTTGCATTGTTAGATTTGTAGGGTAAAGATCTAAAAAATATTGCATTAGTGGCATTTATAACACCTGTTCTGCACATGCTCTCCAAATCATTATGTTTATCTTTTGTTAACTTAAGTGGTGAAGAATAAGCACGCTCCAAGACAGGCAATACAGATGAGTTTCTTGTATCGTTTCGTATAACTAAGCATTCATAAGATTCTTCATTTAAATCATACTTAAAGTACAATTTATTTGGTTCAGATTTGTCAACGAAAACTTCTTTAACTTTAGTCCACAATATTTTTTGTTTTCTTAAATTTTTGTTCCATAGTTTGTCATTTACATGGGTCTTAAAGTTAAAGAAGTTTTCCTGTAGCATATTTTTAACTAAATATGGTTCTCCTTCTGTTTTTGCCCATCGCACGAGCAGGCGCCATTCGTCGGGTGTATGAATCGTTTTGGATTGAGACGAACGCTCTATGACGGCGTGGACACTATCTCCCTCGTTTTGGGTATGTCCCTTCTCTAGAAAACGATGTGTAATAGACACTTTGTATTTTTTTGCTGCATATAAATATACAGAAAACACAAACCTATTCCGATTTTGGCCCGCACAATTATCGGACCAGAAACGAAATTCTTTTGTGCCTTCTGTACAATTATCTTTTATGAAATCTAACAAACAACTTCCCACTTCATTAGCTCCTCGTTTAGCTACTGTTTCGTCCCACATATAGCACACTGCTTTCTTTTGGCCCATATTAAAAACTGTAAAGTTATAGGCAGATAATTTTCTTTTGTAGTAAAATATACTTATTTGGCCATGCGGACAAGTCAATACCTTCTGGAAATCAAAAACTGCTGTCATAATGGACCCTTGAGACTCTATAGCATCATGTTTGTCTTTTTGTTTCATGGTACGTGCAGTTTTCTTTGCGTCCATATGTACTTTATGTTTTTGTATTTCTTCATTTGTAGGTGTCCGATTATTTGTAAAAGCATGACAAACTTCACACTGGTCCTTTTTAGGTATATGAAAACCAAGATTAAAATTTTTATTCACTATTTCCCTATACTGGCGTACTGTCGTTGCTTTTGATGCGTATATGTTTTGATCGAACCATTCGTAATACAGTTTAAACATTCGGCTTATGCTGAGACTACCATCTAGATATAACTTGGTCGAGTCCTTTCGAATAAAGTGAGACTCAACGGGAACAAATGAATTTACATGGTCACACACACTCTTTATCATGTCATTATTAATTATAGATTTGTGATGGTTATGTTTGCCTTGGTGGTCTTCCTCAAAATCTGCCACACCATCATATTTTTTAAATGTAGTTTTAATTATACTTTCACTAACAGCTAATGTTTTCAAGAACATAGTCTTGCAGACGTTTATAGTAGTTGAATCGGCGTTTAAAGATTTAATGGGCAAGAAATACTTTAATGTAAACTGACGGTTGTTAGGAGTACTGCGGTTTAGACATCTATATTTAGGAGCTTTTTTTACATATTTTGCAACAAATCCCCATTGTTTTTCTGAACTACCAAGTTTCCAAAACCTAGTGAAGCATTCCAGTCTTTGGTCTTCAGTAATTTTTTCGGCACATTTATACCGACAATTGCAAGGTTTTCCCATTACTTTATCCTCAACGAATTTGCCTCTTTTTGACACATAGCTTTTACCGAGATTTTTTAAATATTTTCGTTTTACGTCACACCAATTATCCTTATTAACTAATCGTTTCCTTGATCTTTTCTTTTTTTGTTGTGTTGATGTCAAAGTCGAAACACTAGTACCTGCAGATTGAATAGAATCTATCCAAGAACTATGGTCGGGACAAATATGATCATCACACTTCCTGTGTACATTTATTGGAGAGGGCATTGGTGTAGCTAATGTGATATGTGAAGTGGAAGGAGTGGCAACAGCTGGTTCTTCAAATTCTTCTAGGTATACCACTGGTGAATTATTAAAACTAGAGGTTACCTCTATATTTAATGGAGTCAGTACTTCTTCTGGATACGGATCTTGTGAAAAAGGTACAGGTGGTGTTCCCACTTGATGACAGGTATTAGAAATGGTATTTTCAGTAATTTCATGCTGCTTTTCAGATACTGTTGTATTAGTGTTATAGGGTGAAACAACTTGCTGACGTGTGGTATGAGTATTATTTTCGGTGGCTTCAAGTTGTAGTTCTGGTACTTCTGTATGATTAGTGTCATCAAATACGGCATGATATACTTCTGCCATTTCGACGATAATGTTTTGGGCATCGGACGGTAACGGGGAGCTAGTATTGCTGTCACGTTCAATTGCAGATTCTGTAATAAAGTCAAATAGAAAACAATATAGCTACTGAATTTCATTACCTTACTTGAGTACTAGCCTATCACTAGTAAAAATAAATTATTTTAATTAAAAGGAGAGTATTAAATGGTGTATTTTTGTTTAGAAAAAAGTCTCATGTGAAAGTTCTTACAAAGAACAAAATCTTGTTATCACATACGACTATATTTTTATATTAAGTTTACGTAGAACAACATCCTATCTGCACATACGTTTGAAAATGTTAGAAGAACTTTGGCTGAACAACAACGTATGTGAAAATAATGTCGTAAAAATAAATATAACAAAATGAAATGTTATTGTGTAGTTTTTCTAAAGAATGAAATTATTACAACAAATTATACCAAAAAAAAATTTTTTTATTATCGTAGAACAACATACTTTAATCACACACGACGGTAATTATAATAGTTTTCGATTTTTTCTTATAATATTTAGTATTATAATACAAAATCCCTAAGCCATCTTCAAAATACGTGTGACTTGAAAAAATAAAACAATTACTCACCAAGATTATTACATTCTTCATTGTTATTTCTGTTTGTAGTAGGATCGGAACAATTATTTTCGTTCATTTGTAGCGCTAAATTCAAAATTCTTTTCTTTCTTGACAATGCAGACATCGCAAAAAATACACTGTGGCACTGTATTTACACCTTTTGTCATTAATTTGACTCACAATTGAAAACTTGTTTGAACCTCCAAAATCGACCGCCACTGAGGAGTACAAACTTGTGTCTGACGTTACATCGCGATGCGCGTGGTGCTTACCGCGGCGAACAAGTTCTTACATGTCGATGCGTCATTGTTCGTGGAACTATTTCTTAGATAAGGCAATGTTCGATTGGTTATTTCATAAAGTAAAAACACTATTTGAAAAATAATTACACTACCATATAGCTACTATGATACTTAATACATTTGATCAAAAAACTAAAAATCGACTTATATTTACATAAGTTTTTGTTCTTGGGACCCGTCGATTTGTCCAATGTCTACTTAGAAAGTAGTTAATAAATTGCAAGTGATTCAAGAATATTTTTTCTCCTATGAAATGACTACCTTTTTACCGCTTCGCCCGCGTGGAGGTCAATCATTTTTGCACTACGACGTAATATCGGGATAAAATAAGAAATCTACGTCCTAACCTGTGTGCTGAATTTCATCAAAATCCGTTCAGTAGCATAGGGTGACAAGGCAACAGATAGACAGGCCGATAAGCAGTTTGAGTAATTTATGCGACCTACCCAAATATACTATTATTGTAGGTATTGTTCGCCAAATCTTTGAGCTTCTTAGTTGAGCTGCACGGTAACTGACAAATGCGAGCACTGACTGGACAGGTCCACTCAGTCTGTGTGGTTCTTTACTCAAAAGTTTTAAATGAAACGTTGAGGAAACAACGAAAAGTTAAAGAAAAAGTACACTTACTTTATTATATAAAATACAAATGTTCCAATTGCCTAATAAGTATTTCTAGAATTGTCGATTTTTCCACAAATAAATTAACTTCGTGCAAGTCGGCAATAGAAAATATTATATTATTTAAAAGTGACGATTTGCCAAATAATGAGTGCAAGTCGACTAATAATACAATCGATGTTTTCGCATTTATAATATTAACATATTTAATGATAACTTGTGCCAGTGGTTCCGTCCGCGTATCTATACTATATACTATATATATATATACTATATATAATATTATAAAGCTGAAGAGTTTGTTTGTTTGTTTGATTGATTGAACGCGCTAATCTCAGGGTCCGAATTGAAAAATTCTTTTTGTGTTGGGTAGCCTATTTATTGAGGGAGGCTATAGGCTATATAACATCACGCTATAACTAAGAGGAGCGGAGCAGTAATGAAAAATGTTGCAAAAACGGGGAAAATTTATTCGTTTTGAGAGTTTCCGTTGCGTGCGCTGCGTAAACGGTTAAAGTAACGTAAAAATTATGTATGACGGAATTGTTTCTTTTAAAAAGTTCTAAAAAAAAGTCCGCGAGAGCATATGTCTATCTTATAAGGTTGACTCACTGTAACTCAAAAGGAGCGAGCAGGCAAATCGATGCGACGGGAAGGGTCAGGGGAGCAAAAATTTGGCGCGGACGAAGTCGCGGGCAGAAGCTAGTTATACATATTTGTAAACCTTCTTGAATCACTCTGTCTATTAACGAAAATCGCATTCAAATCCGTTGCGTAGTCTAGGAGATCTAAGCGTACAAACACGAAATACGACTTTGTTTTATACGATTTAAAGATTTAAATTCGAAAGTAAGGCTTCATGTGAAATTTATTAGTCTTCTTTTATTTACTGCGCAATTTTTGCGAGGTGATAACAATATTAACTCAGTTCCTGCTTTCAAAAAAATCTTCTTATCACCTAAACAGATCGACGTCATGAATAATTTAGTAGTCTCAAGAAAAGCCATTACGATTGTGTAACGCAATAAGACTTCGAAGTGTAAAAAGGTTATACAACTTTTATGTAAAATTCCTTTCAGACACGAAGTAGCTTCTAGAATTTCTTTTAAATTATGTAAATAACTTATTTATGTAAACGAGTATCTAAATGTCAGCGTTATGAAAAAAATTGAGTAATTTACTCGGCTGTGAGTGACATTCCTGTTACGTCATACATGAGTGAAGTTTCAGGGATGTCACCGTGCTGTTTAGAAACGAATTTTATTAGTTAACTCCTGTTTTTTTTTTTTTTTTGAAAACCAGATGTAAACAGCTGCATAGTCAAAGTAATCATGAAACAATATTTATTCCTAGACTTTTTAAAAGTAGTATTCATCATTTCAGCCGTAAGACGTCCACTGCCGGACTTAGGCCTCCTCCAATTTGGGAGGCTTTGCCATAATTGCCACGCTTAGCAGGCGGGTTGGCGATCGCAGTATGGTGTTAAAATACATAGAGAAAGCTGCTGCTCATTCTCTAGTAAGTCTTTTAGTCGCCTTTTACGACACCCACGTTAAGAAATGGGGTGGTGTTATTCTTTACGCCCGGCACCACACGGTACAAGTTGTGTTATAAAAGTTACATTACAGGCAAACAAAATTGCATTAACTCGAGTGCACAACACCAAGACTTGTCCGTGGTACGACAAGCGAAAGAGAAACCAAAACTGCCTCTTCTAACAAACAAAGATTATGATTCTATCTCTTTCCCGCGTGATTTCACTGATCTGTATAGCTATTCATAATATGCATGCATTCAACAGGCTATCGTATCGAAAATGCTAAATGACCTGATTTGCCTTGCCCTCGACAACAAAAAGCTGTCAGAAGAATAGCGATCGTTTATTATTCGATTTAAACTTAAAAAGAAAATGAGTTATGGATTTGTGAGCAGTGTTTCGAAACACGACATAATGTAGTAATGTTTCACAGCGGAATTCATTTAGCAGCTTCACATCATTATTTCGCGTCACAGGTGTGCTAGTCGAACCTGAGCCATGCTATTTCGAAATTAGATTTGTACATAAACGGACTAAAGCAGATACGATGCAAGTGTTTTATCTGTAGCATATACTAAAGATGAAGCAAAAAAATACCTGCATACGACGGTGTGAATTGAATTGTTGCTTCAACTTATGGTACGCCACAGACAATTAAATGACATCGTGTAAATGGGGCTTTATGTAATTAGATTGGATAAAGATGGAGCACTCTATTAAAAAAAACATAAACTGATTACAGTTTGAGGCCTCTATTAACAAAGTTATTTACAAGACCTTGACTTAACCATTTTAATTTCTATACAAAATCAAAAGTCATTTATTCAAACTAGGCTGGGAGTCAGCACTTTTTGAACGTCAAAGTTACATAAGACCCCCAAAACGCCCGCCCTTCGACACTTCCTAGTGCTGTAGCTGGGAAGAAGAAGTGGCGGAACAAACTCCCCAGCAGCACAGCTGTTTGTTAAGTTAGAAGAACTTGATTCTATACATAAGTAAGTAGGTAACATTAAGAGACACAAAACATTAAATTAAATGATTTGCCATATGTCAGCTAGCCAACCCAATATTCCAAGAAATAAAATGAAATCTATACTCAAGCAAAAGCAAAAATATTTATATAATGTAAATATAAGTACCAAAATAAAAGCCTCCTGACATAAAGGGCGTGATAGCTTACATATGCAATGCTGAATCACGTTCACATAGCTGTTACGACCCGAGTTACAACTCGAGACCACAAAATGATAAACTAGGACCATCAGCGTAAAAACAAATAAACATGTTGGTAATTAACAACAATACAAACATCAAGGTCAGCAAGACGACCAGTCACCACAAGCAGAACCCGTTCACGAGCAAAACGTAAAGATCAGCCACTACCCCCCTCGCCTTATTTGAGGGAAGGGGGTAACCCGACCCCTGACGCTACCGCAAGCATTGACATCTAAGGGACCATGACGAACTTACTGCCGGTTGCTCAGGCAAGCATTGAATGACAATTTGTCGAGGTCGCTAGCTAATCATTTTATGCAATACTAATCATTATAATATGTCAAAGCATAGATCATGTCAAAACCAATAAATACACTAAAATAAAATGACTTACACAGTAAAAAAAATATATAATAAAAATTATATTAGAGCTATTTAACCTATCACTAGGTACGCTAGTACTGGAGAAAGAACACAAACATTGTCTTGAGTTAATCACAGCGACCAACTAGTTTTGTCATTGAAATAGTCGTTGATGGAATAGAATGCCTTTAGACAAAGGTTGGATTTTACTTGAGCTTTAAACGCATTAAAAGTTAATTCTAGTAAAGAAGGTGGTAGCTTGTTGTAATATGTTATACCAAGCCCAACAAATGAGTTATGCACCTTATGAAGCCGGTGAAAGGGAACACGTAGTTTGTTCTTATTTCTAGTGTTAACAGTGTGAAAATATCTTTTTTTAGCATTTAAGTGTACATTTTGCCTAATATATAAGATTTTGGCGAAAATGAAGATGCTACCGTAAGAATACCAATATCTTTAAAAAAGTCACTTAGAGAAACTCTGGCACCTAGTTGGTAAATTGCTCGAAAAGCTCGTTTCTGAAGGACAAAAATATTTTGAATATCAGCGGCTTTGCCCCAGAGTAGAATACCGTAAGACATAACGCTGTGAAAATAACTAAAATAGACTAACCGAGCTGTATCAACGTCAGTATTTTGTCTTACTTTTCAGACGGCGTAGGCGGCTGAACTGAGCCTCCCCGCTAGACTTAAAATATGTGGGCCCCACTGTAGTTTGCCACCTACTGTTATGCCCAGGAAAACTGTCGAGTCTACAGTTTTAAGAACCTCTTTATCTAAGACGATTTCGGGACCTAGATTTCTAACATTCGGTAAGGCGAACTTTACACATTTCGTTTTCTGGGCATTGAGAACTAAGTTATTTGCCGTAAACCAATCCGTAACCATTGAGAGTGCACTGTTTACGTCTTCAAAATCTTGTCTGTTCCTATCTACTTTAAAAATAAGAGAAGTATCATCTGCAAACAGTACAACGTCACAAATACCCTTTAAAACAACATACAACTCTGTTACCTTAAGCAACCGTTGTTCCCTCCATTATCACCTAATTTACCCTCAATAACTTGCCAAAAATACAACTCGGAATAAAACTTGGACGCGTGTCAGCCCTAAATTCGAGTGAAATGGCGCTTAATGCCCTCACGCGCTTGGGCTGTGCAGTTTATTTCCACGTGACGTTTTATGCGTTAATTAAAGTTTTTAAGGGTGTACGCCTTGCGACTCGCCAATGTTTGAGGAGGCTGGCCACTTTGATTTTGTGACTGTTGTTTTTTTTAGTATGTTTACGAAGGAAACACAGACTTCATCATCACGTGAATGTCGAGGCAATCCAAATCCTTGACAACACTGAATTAGTGCGAGGACTAAAAAGGGTTAAACCCTTTGAGTTAGTTTAGTGCAGTGCAATTGAACTGAAACAGTAGTGAAAGTGCTAACTTTTTTAAAGAACACGTGAATCAAGTGTCTTCCCTATAACTTATAGTGAATAAGAAAGACGTTATTGGACGATTTCTTATTTTTATAGTTACTTAGCAGTTTAATTTATATTTAAATTACTTATTAGCTAATAGGCTAGATTGTAATGTAAATAAAGTATCATCTAATGTGCAAAAAAAAAATGTTTACGAAGGGTTTTGTCCGTTACCTTTTGAATTGAAAAAAGAACATAGTAGCATTAGTTTCGACTTTGACTACGCGCCAAAAAACCTTTTGCAACTGCAATATGCAGTATCAATTAGCGGTTTTGTGCTTCAAAGGTGTATCTTTGCTCTGACTGATTTATTAATATATTTTACTAAAAAATAATACAGTTCTTTACTTCTATGGGGAAAAATTTAATAATTAAGTTAAGCAACGGATTTACTAATAAAATAAAATAAAACGTACAATTTAAAGACTATTTGGTGAAAGCACCAAACAGTCTTTAAATTGTACGTTTTTACTTTATTGAATCGAAATCCTAATTACTTTAAGTATAGAGTTATAGAACTAAGATCCCTCATATAGATATTCTTTCTACCGTAGTTTGTCCTCGATGCTATTAAATTATAATATGGTTGGCCTGCCCCGTCATGCGCTTTTGATTTTTTATTATTATTGTAAATGCAATTTGTGTATGTATGTACATAACTGTTCACTATGCAATTTTCATTACGTTTATAATTCATTAAAATAAATATTTGAATGCTTACAATTTTTTCATGTCCCTACACAATAAAGTTCAGAAGGGAGATCCCTCATAAGCCTCTAAAAGCAACACCGGGATGAGTTATTAACTTTTAAATTAACATTTCAAGTGGATTAACATGGTGCTATAAAAAGAAAGAGAGAGTACCCTACATTGGACTGGCTAAAAATACAATCCTGTAAACTCATTAAAACATACCTAGAACCATCCACTTCTATATCCTCCTCACCTACTTGTTAAAAAAACCTTACAGTACAGTTACAACAAAAAAAGAATACATATACAAAACTGCAGAACATTCATAATACTACCGCACTATTTTTCAGCCACATACAAAAACCCACAACCTAAATATCGAAACAAAACACCGGGGACAATTAAAAAAAGCTGCAAAAAAACGTCTCACTTGAGCAATGTTACATAATTATACAATGGAGTTTTCGCGAGTTGAGCAGAGCGCTCGCAACGTGTCAACAGTCGCCAACAATAAGCGGCAGGGGGCGCTCGAGAGCGTAATCACTGGCGCTACGAGTGGCAACCGAGAGTTACGTTTATGTTTTGTTTTAGTTTTCAAAAGTAATTTTCACATTATGAATTCTTGTTTTTTAAATGTTGTGGAATAAATTTTTGAATGTTGTTTTCTTTTGGCGATTTAAGTACCTAGTTGTCTTTTGTATTTTAATAAGTGTGTGTGTAGTTTTTGGAAGCACTTATGGGATTTGTGTCTCAAATATAAAGTACATAATATGTACGTTTTATTCAAGAGAAAAATCTATGTTTCTATGTAAACAAAAATGACAAACTTTCATACCTTATTTGAAAGTTTGTCATTTTTGTCGACATAGAAACATATATTTTTGATCTTTTTTATGTATATGTGTATGAATATTGGTTTAAACGTAGACAAAAATGACAAACTTTCACACGCCTTTGGGATATTGATTATTAATATTTCTTTTCATAAATCCTTCGTAAGTTCTTACTTTCGACTTTGATTAAGTTATTATAATCTATATAGGTATAAATCCTTTGTATTACGGTCATTCGAATGAATAAAGATTCATTTTTTTAAAGTGGACAATCTCTTGCAACTTGTACTGAAATGATTTATACTAGCACCTAATTACATTTTAAAGCATGGAAAATAGGTCAGTCTTTGAAATTAATTTTGTTAAACAAAATACCTTCTCAAAGAGGTTCATCATCATCATAATCACACCTCACACACAGGCCTCCTCACAGTGAGAGGGAGTGGGCCGTTATATAGGTACCACGCGGGCCCAGTGCGGGTTGGTAATGTCTTCGAATTTTTGGTTCTAGGACATGTCCTATCGGAACCCGACATGTCGGAACCCGACTGGCAAGAAACCGACATGTCGGTTTCCTCACGATATTTTCTTTCACCGTTTTGAGAGCAGTGGTGATTAAGAGCGTTAACGTGAAATCCACGGCACCAAGTTTAGGTAATTGCAGTGCTCCTTCCACTCACACAGATACGCGCATAACTGTGTGCGTAGAGTTGGTGTGCTGCCCGTCATTATAGTCAAACTAACCCAAGTTGATCCTTAATGTTTAATGATACTTACTTATTTAATCGTCAGTTGATTTGTATTTACTATTCTTATTTTTATTACATGCTTGTGAAATAAAAAGGCAATTTTGGATACGTAGTATAGTAAGTAGGTACTATTTAGGGGAGAAAAGTTAGAAATATTGTACAAATGTAAAATCCTACTACGAATAATTATTATAAACACAAAGGTTTGTGAGGATGTATGGATGAATGATTTTAACAATTTACCGTAAGAACTACTGAACGAATTTTGATGAAACTTCAATTCATATCGATTACACATCAGAATACCATACAGATCATATTTTAAAATAATAATTATAAACGCGCAAGTTTGAGAGTTTATTTATGGATGAATAGATGTATATTTGTTATTCTTTCACAAAAACTACTAAATGAATTTTGATTAAAAATTGCTCATTTGATTAAAAAGTACATGAAAAAATCATAATGAAGGGGGTTCATCATTTTGAAGTCGTAGGAAGTCGCGATGGTCCTCTAGCAAATTATTAAGTATTCTAGTTTTAAAATAAAATATTTCAATATCGAAGAATTCTTTATTTATAATATTATATTTATTATATATAGCACTTGTATGTCGATTTAAATAAATGTTTTCCTTTACCGACTTTGAAAGATAACCGACACGTGTGTTCCACACATCGACAAGCTGGTTTTGGAAGACGAGGCTAAGTCCTGAAAAAAAAAAGATAGATGTAATCCCATACGTAAATATGAAATAGTAAATAAAAAATACGTTAGTTGTGCTTAACCTTTACCTCATTTTGGATTTTAACATCTTCCGTACTCACAACAACATTATTTTCTTTACAATGCCTGAAGATAAAAAAACAGGATTTTATTTTACCCTTTTGTCTGCGTGATTAATATGTTTACTCATGTTGAATTCCAGCTTTCTAGTACTAAGGGTCTCTGAGCTAAGCCGCGGTCGGACAGACAGACAGACTTAGCGAAACTATAAATGGTTCCTCTTTCACTACGGAACCCTAAAAACATTTTTAAAAACAAGCTTTTAGTTAAATTCTCTAAAAAGAAGAAATAAAGTTTAAATTAAACCAAATCAATTAAATTATTATTATTACAATGCAAGTTAAAAAAAATCAGATGATCGACGGTTTAGTTTGAGGAAGTATTGTTTTTTGCAATTTCGAAATTAATCGTTTAGAAAAAAAAAATGTATTTGAGTAGTACAATCACCCCCTAGAAGGAAATAAATTAATAACGAGGACCTTATATAGCAAACTTCGATCAACAAAGATAACAAATCAAGTTCTATACAAAATATTATTTTACCCAACCTTTTAGCCCTAGCTTTAGCTAAAACCTCTTGATTGAGTCTCTTCCTTTTCCTCGATAAAACTAGTTTCGTTTTTTTACTCTTATTCCACATGGCACCTGAAACAATTTTTGTTGTTTCGAAAAACATTGTTTTCAATTATCTAAATAAAAAATAATTATTTTACTTACCAACCCAAGATCGTTATATCGCACTATAAACTCACTCGATGCCAAGGGTCGGGAGAGGTCACGCGTAGAGCACTGAGCGATACGTCCACTCTTTGAACAGCCTCGCGGCGGACTGATTTAAAATTATTACCGCGCACGGTTTTATAGTAGTTTTAAAATAATTGTAGAAAAATAATAAAACTAATTTAGTTGAAATTTTTTATTGCAAGTTTTAAAGAAGATGTTCTTCTATTACAATACACCTTTATTTTGTAAAATTAAATAAGATTTATTGGAAGAAATAATGAATATAGCAACTGCTTTTTCTTGTTAATTTCACTTTGTTTATTGTTTTATTTATTATGTTAGGCGCTGAAAATCAAAAAAGTCTCTCTCAGTTTTTTGCTTAAGGATGTGAACAATTAAATATGTTTATTAGTTTGTCAATTTT
This sequence comes from Aporophyla lueneburgensis, assembly GCA_932294355.1. Classification (NCBI taxonomy): domain Eukaryota; kingdom Metazoa; phylum Arthropoda; class Insecta; order Lepidoptera; family Noctuidae; genus Aporophyla; species Aporophyla lueneburgensis. The sequence goes on along the minus strand of OW028749.1, from coordinate 1,986,529 downwards.
ATTAGTGCTTTCGGATATTTTAAGCTTCGAAATGACTACTGTAAAAGGATTTTAGAAAACACTGTTTGTTTATCTGGTTAGAATTCACGAATACTTTATTAATGTAAAAAGGTTTTCAGTCAACTTTTTAGACCGAAATATTTAGTTATTCAGACTTTCGTTAGATACGTTTTATGAGATGATTAAATGGTTTGAAAAGTACGCTTTTTGGGTCAAACAACCAAAATCGACGTTAACGCTCTTAAATTATTTACACAAAGTAAAGCGCCTGGTTGGATTCGAACCTGTGACCTTACAACTCATAAGTCAGGGCCGATACCACTGGGCCACCTCTGCTCTATTCTCTCAAAAATGTTAAGTCGTTTTATAAACCATTGTTACCAGCAATAATTTTGTAATAAAAAGTCATAAAACAGCGATAAACTGAAGTCCCACTCCACCCGGGTGTTAGGGGCACTTCTCTCGGTAAATGATCTGCGCTCATTAGCACAGCTTCAGCATCCTTCATCCGATCACTTAATATACGAAATAAACAATTTATTGTTCATGGAGATTCTGAAATTGTTTTGTATTTTCATTAAAAAATCTACTTTACGCCGAATTTTAGTTTATTTAGTATAGACCAATATATACGATACTAGCCTTTGTCTGCGGCTTCGCCCGCGTGGATGAAAGAAATTTAATCGCGTTCGTTTCCAACCATACGGATAAATGGGTAGAACGGGCTGATGTCTGCAACTCCACGTCTGAGCGCGTATTTTGCGGATATGCTTAAATAATAAATTTAATGATGTTTACTTTGAAAATGAAAGATTTTCCACACAACTTCGTCCGCTTTTTTAGCTCTTTGGGTGTAGAATTATCAAAACGATGAGATATATATAAATTCATATTTAATCATCATCAAACAAAAAAAATTAAGACCCTAGCTTAAAAACTGATGGACTTTCATACAAACTTCCACCACCTACTTCGCCCCTCACAAAACATCGGATTTTTTTTATTTTATGCACGTTAAATATTAATGTATTAAACTGGAACCGATTACTTTTCCGAATTATTTTTGTTCGAATTTAATTTTACCGAAAACTATTGATCGACGTCTTTTTTGCTATATGCATTATTTGACATATTTTTAGATCATCGAAGTATCATGTGCCATAGGTATTATTTTACCGAACTATGTTTCGCCGATTTACAAAATAAATTTTTACTATTGGTCGAAGTCTCTTTTGAACTTTATTCATTTGCCAAATTATTTATTTGTCATATTTTCAACATAATGAAACAACATTTAGGAAATATTATTTGGTCTCATATATATAGCCGGTTACTTAATAGCGTTTTCAATATGAAGTTAAAATATACGTATTGTCACAAAAAGTCAATATATTCTACCACAAAATTTAGTGAGAAACGAATCGCTGTAAAACCGACTTTGCGTAGTGTTGTCTGCCCTACTCCTAGAGTGTAATTTAAGCCCGCGTAGGCGCGGAGGGGTAGGGCGGGCCGCGAGCTGAGGAGCAGGTGGTCTGAAGGCCCGCCGCCGCGGCTGAGGCAGGCCGGCGACGCCGGCCAACAAGCCGAAGCCATGGTGGTGAGCGTTAAAATCATCTGCGACGATAGGCTCACATGGGGCCGCCCAAACTCCGCAGCACCGGAGCCGTGACAGAAACAATGCTTGCTGCATGTTGCATGCCTGATTGCATGTTGCTTGCTTGTTCGCATGCTGCATGCTTGCTCGCATGCTGCATGCCTGCTTGCACGCTTCACGCCTGCTTGCATGCTGCATGTATGAAGCAAGCATCCTTGTTTGCATGTTTCTTACTGGCACTCTTTAAAAACACTTTTGTTTATAATCAACTGTTTTATTTAGTGCCATTACATTTAAATAATTAATGAATTAAACAAAAGTGTAGGTAAGTGCTTTAGTCGTTTTTTACGACACCCATGGGATGAAATAGGATGGTTATATTCTTTACGTCCGATACCACACGGGCAATCAATATAATTTTAATAATATAAACAAAAAAAACAATGTTAGTTTATATCGGTGTTCGAATATTTTCTACCAACTTTCAGCAAAAAAAATCCTGACATAATACAAATGGCTATTTTCCTATTAAATAATACAGAATTCGTTGCCGCTATATTGTATTTATGGTTCCCCGTGGCACCCTCTGGCGTTATTGTTTTAAACTGTTGACCCGGCATCAACTGGCAAGCGACGCCCGACACTAGTGCTAGTGATGTGGTCGCGGATGATTTCGGATAATTCGGAGAAGTGGGGGAATTTAAGGGATACCTAGAATTTTAACATAAATTCACTGTGATGTAGGTTTATCGATATTTTCCTGAACTATTCTGATTTCATTATATTTTCATCATGTGTTACATGTGGTCCCGTACAAAAAGAATAGCACCACCTCATTTTTCCCGTGCGTGTCGTAAGAGGTGACTATGGGCCTTACAAGAGAATGGGCAGCAACGTTCTCTATGCAATTTTTAACTAATAAACTGCGATCGCCAACCCGCCTGCCAAGCATGGCGATTATGGCAAACCCCTACAAGTTAGGGGAGGCCCATGTCCAGCAGTGGCGTCTATCAGCTGAAATAATTACAGTGATTACGGACCATTCAGGAATTGAAAGTCATGTCCTTCATCATCATCATCATCATTTCAGCCGAAAGACGTCCACTGCTGGACATAGGCCTCCCCCAAGCACCGCCACCTCGACCTGTTCTGTGCTTCTCGCATCCAACGTATTCCTGCGGCCTTCACCAGATCATCGGTCCATCTTGTGGGAGGCCTTCCAGTCATGTCCTTAATTATATGTTAATCATAAAAAAATATTAAAAAATAAGCCAGTCACTTTTATTGATGATCAAGTATTTTTGTGCAAATATAAATTAATCATACCGAAAACGGAACAATGGGACTGAATAAAACTAAAATCAAAGAAGAAAATTCATTTAATAAACGTTATTCCATTCTACATATTTGCAGCTTAAGGAATCCAAAAAAAAAACGATCCAATTGAAATATCCGCGCTGCGGATACTGGTGTCGCATCACTAGCAGAAACACGGCACAGCACTTCAGAGTTATGACAATGTTATATGAAAAATGAACTTATGAATGCTGTTTTTTTTTTCAGACGCAATTTATACGAGTTTACGAGTTGAAATTTCGTATGTTTTTTGAGTGAAACTGTCGCGATAATCTTGTAAGTGTGGTTTTATTGTTTTGTAAAGTATTTCTTTGATAAAATGTTGAAGTTTTTCATGCGACACGAAAAGTAATTGAAAATAATATTTAATTGTATGTGTTTTGTGTTTGCTTATACAAGTCTGTGGTGGATATTTTGCTAAGTTAGTAACATAAAATCCCTTGAGGGGTTAGGCAGAGTTCTACGTATTCGTACACCCACATTTCGCCAATTATGTATAATTCCCGTATAATAAGCGGCGCGTCTATAGCCTCAACCGGGAACAAATCCAAACTCTAGTCTACTACTGAGTAATTCCAGAAGGAAAAATCACTGAACGCCTTGCTTAGCAGTAGTGCTTGCAACTACTTGACCAACCAGGCGATCATAACAAACGAAGTGTTTACCATAAACTAAGTCTATATATCTACTGTTCCTACTCACACACAAGTCTTCTAACATTGATCGGTTGTGGGTACCTTCAGCATGATTTACACAATGTTGCAGTAGTTTTCGCATTTGCAGGTTCAAATATACTGCATGACATTTTTTTACCGTCTACCTTCATACGGTGTGTTGTGTAACTAGAATAGAAGGCAGGAAGGCCTTCAGATTCATCGCAGGTGACTAAAGGAGCGCGGGACGCGGGCTGGCGGGGATGCGTGTGTGGCTTGTGCGCCTGCGAAAGATCAATTTGGCCGCCTATCGGCCGGCTTCAAAGGGGAGAACCGCGCTAGAAAATCATTGATACATGCCGCGCATTGAGTAGGGTGCGTATGATTTCAGTTTCGATAGATTTTATTTATTTATTTATTTTATTTATTTCTGTTTTTGTTGTTCTAGTATGAAAATGTTACTTTAAATGTGTATATTTATTGCTAGATCAATTTCATTACATGTTATTCAAAAATAAAAATATTAAAAATTTCTATGCCAAAGGCTTCTACTCCGTTCACCTATTACACCCATATTTTTTCAACACGTTATAAAAAGTCACCCGGTATGTCGTGTGGCAGTTATAGCTGACCAGACACCACATGCGTTAGATCAGAGTATCCTCCTATTTCTATTAAGAATAAGGAACTATCCATTCTGTTCCTCATCATCATTATTTCAGCCGTAAGACTTTCATCCTGGGCATAAGCCTCCCCTAATTTGCGGGGCTTTCCCATAATCGCGATCTCAGTATGGTTGTTAAATGCATAGAGAACGCTGCTACTCATGGTCTAGTAAATCCCTTAGTCGCCTTTTACGATAATCACGGGAAGAAACTGGGAAAATCCTGTTCTTCATACCTCCATACATGAAACACTATCTCTCCATGATCTTATGATTCATAGAATCATCCAAACTACTCCCTTACTCGCTTCCACACAGGAAAAACTCGCTCCACTTTTTCAATTCCCCACTTCCCCACGATCCCACTGCTCCATAACATGCTGAAGTCTCCCCACATTATCCCAGCACATCGCAGTCGAAAGTGTAAAATGCAGAAAATAAAACTTTCCTTCTCCCAATATAGACTAGTGTATTGTAGTGTTCAAAACCGTTTCGGTGCCGTGAAGTTGCCTTTTAGGGACCGGCATTTCCCACTCAATTTGAATTTATATTTGCGAATAAAACCGCTGGAAAACTTTAGTTGTACGTCGGAAATATATTTTGAATATATCGGGGGATGTGCAGCGCGTAATGTGTCCGTGGACTCTGTTTAGAGCTGTATTTTTATGGGTTCTGACTTTAAAAGAAACACCTTAATTAAATCATTTTTTGTCGGTCTGTCACAGAGATATATGCAATGAAGGAAATTTTATTATAATTTGGTATAGAAAATCAAATACATTTTTGTATCATCATTTAATCATATGGGCGAGTATTTGGATGGGTGGAAGGGCCATACTGATTTGGATCATTGGCAATACACACCTTAATTTCAAGATTAATAAGGTGAACATGTTGTGTAAACAAAAATCGCGAAAAGACTTTATTAATGCAACAGAAAAGAGTGCTTCGTCAATCTTAACATTTTATTTCATCATAATCAGCCTATATTGTTCCCACTGCTGGGACACAGGCCTCCTCTCGGTAAGAGGGAGTGGGCCGTAATCCACCACGCAGGCCCAGTGCGGGTTAGTAGATGTCACATGTCTGCGAATTTTTGGTTCGAAGACATGCCGGTTTCCTCGCGATGTTTTCCTTCACCGTTTTGAGAGCAGTGGTGATGAAATTATTTACACAAAGTAAAGCGCCTGCCTGGGTTCGAACCCACGACCTACAACTCGTAGGACCTCTAACACACCACCACGACTACTCGGACATTTTATTTAATCAATCTAAATAGGCATTTAATTTCATTCCATTAGGGTATTTATTTTATTAAACACCTTAATCCCTAGACACTTTTGTTATGTGTACATAGCGCGGAGAAATTCCAATCGCGTGGGTCAACAGTCAGAGATGGCAAACTCAAACATTTGATTGGTTATAGTACTGACCAATAAGGTACCGATGGACGACACCGTAAGAGAGGAAGTTAATTATGCAAATTAATGGTTAGCACGGCCCATCAGTCATTATCTTAACCCCACTCCCTACCACTTTATATGACCACTTAAACTGCTCACCCCCTCAAAATAAGCTAAGCATTACACTAAGAGCCCATTGTACCATAAATAGACAACCAGTATTATCATGCTGCGATGGTTCGGCGCTACGGTGGCACACGGAATAAATTGATTCAGAAGGTTAGTTCGGAAAAAGACATACAAGTGTCATTTTTGGGATAAATATATGGATAGGTAATTCATTTATGTAGTGTAGGTAACCAAAAAATGTGTACCACACACGAACACTGTTAAATTATGATTGAGTATATGAATATAAAGCAAATACGTTATGCCAATGTGTAAAAACACATTTTATAGAAAGAAAGTGGCACTATGACTTTGACATACGAAAATCGAAATAAAGAACAACTAAAGTGAGGTGCGCGACGATTTATGGGAATCATTACGCGACTCAGTTTTAAGTCTCATACATAACATCACGCCTTGTTTTCCCGAAGTGTTAGGCAGAGGTGTACCTATGTACACTCACATTTCGCCTGTTATGTTTCAGTCCCATGTAATAGGGGGCGAGCCTATTGCCATCAAGCAGGCACAAATCCGGACTCCGGGCTGCTACTGAGAAATTCCAGATGGAAAAACCCAATAACACGTTGCCTGACCTGGGAATCGAACCCAGGACCTCATACAGCAGTAGCGCTTGTTACCACTAGACCAACGAGGCAGTCAAGTTTTAAGTCTCTTTTAACTCTTTTTAGGGTTTCGTACCCAGAGGGTGCCAACGGAACCCTATTACTAAGCCTCCGCTGTTCGTCTATCTGTCAACGGGTATTTCATGTATTTCATGAACCGTAATAGGACTGTTGGTTTTTTTCATACAGATGTACTTCTCAAACAAATATCAACATCGTGTTAGTGTAGGTAAATTAAATTAACTAGTCGTCTTTTTGGTCATAATTAGTCGGTAAGGTATTAAAGTATTTTTTTTTTTCAAATACTCATTTGTAATTTTTTTTAAATGAAACATTTCATATTTATTTATTTCCAAAATACTTAACCTATTTTACAATTAGTTTCAGCCACACAACAATAACCTGTCAGGTCATGTTTATCTGTATGATGGCGAGCCGCTCATTTCAGTCTTTAATATAATGCTAATTTAGTAATTACAATATAATACTAACACATGAACAAAATATAGTTAAGGCCGCACACTTTAGTACTTAAGATTACACCCTTTTGAGAGTAAAGCCACCGCGACATACGAGTTATAAGGTCGTACGTTTAAAACCAGACAAATACTTTACTCGTACTTTGTATACTTTATTCCATCGCCACCGCTTTCAAAACAGTGAAGGAAAATATCGTGAAGAAACCGGCACGTCCTTAAATTAAAAATTCGTAGACATGTATGTATGTGACATCTCCCAACTCGCACTCAGCCCACGTGGTGGATTATAGCCCACTCCCTCTAACCAAGAGGAAACCTGTGTCCCAGCAGTGGGAAAATTATAGGCTGATTTTGTACAATACTTTGGTTCTCGTCGCCGCCATGAAAAATTTCATGCGCATGTCGACAACGCACCGTCAGCAAGACAACTCCATCATTCGCACGCCGTATGGTAGACTGTAGCCGATCTAATTTAATCATTTACAACATCTTATACCTGTACCTAAATTTATAGCAAATAAAGTACTTATTTCGATTCTGATTCCCGGTAAGGTGACAGCTTGTTTCCCACACGCCGCTTACAATTCGGTAGCTCAGCGTTGGCGTCCACACGCCCACGGCTAGTTTTTAGCTAACAGACCGGTTTGCGAACATTAGTGAGTCAGACAATTTGCGTGAAACATTGTAGGTTTCTACTGGATGTTCTGAACTTTCTTATACACTGTTCTCAGCACTCGAGACGCGAGGATTAGTATTCCTCCGACGTTCATTCTCCAAGCAAAATTCAGGGAACTGAGGCTGTTTCTCGATCTTTATTAAAAGGCTTGCGAGCAATAAACAAGATATTTTTGTACTTATTTTAACGTGTTGATTAGATAAGTTAAGTCATCAGTCATCACCAAACTGAGTCTTTTTCATCAATCGTTAGGTTCATCATCAGAACTTCTAGAGTGCACTGTTATAAGACTTGTGGGGCAATTTTCGTAATTTTAAGAACGTCCACCGTATGTCTCAATCCGTCAAAAATACCTCGAATTTCCATACATATTTGAAATTATATTGTCGCTGAAATGAGACTACGAAAAGATTTTGAATGTTTTAATAACGAAAATTGGCCTTCAGGACTAAAAACTAGGTACTATGCTTGGTAAACCAATTGTTAGTGATGGTAATTACTAATGGTGTTCTGCAAACACAACCAATTGATACGCTTTCGTGCTGAATCAAAGCAACCATTGTTATTGAAGGAGTCCTCTTAAAGCTGGTCATTACTACGAAACTTTAAAATGTTAACAGCTATTCTTTCGACAACTATTTGCTGTGGGGGCCAATGCAAATCAGGTAACCGAAAATGTGTCATTTTCGACACGTCAAATTGTTGTGAATAGCTATGTCGCAAAAATCTGAATGTTGCAATTAAATTATTAGCTGATAACCTGTTATCTCTGGCATGACAACAGGACTGGCAGTGAACGGCCAACTAGAAAAGCTGGGTAAAAGGACTGTCTGCCCAATGCTGACTACTATATATTGACGTTTTTAACCAAAAAGTCAATATACAGCATACAGAGGTGCCATAGAAATAGGTAGGTAACTGTCATCACCAAATGGACTGGCCAAATTATGTCCACAGTGGGTAAAAGTACACATACAATTCCAAATATTGGCGTAGATGGCGAGAAATCATGAGGCAAATCACATCAGCCCCTAGATAGAGAACTGTCATTATCCAGATAATTAAATGCTTTAGACAAGTTGTTGTGAGATACGCTTCTCATGTACGAGGTTGTAAGCTCAAATTCAGGCGAATAACAATGAAACAATTCATTAATGTATTTCTGAGTTTTTATTGGATAAATCTGATAAGTCTGAAATCGCAAACCCGTCTACAGCAAACGTGTTCATCAATGTTTGTACCTTCTCTGTATCATCATTTCAGCCAGAAGATGTCCATTGCTGGACATAAACCAAACCCAAAGGGAGGGTTTGGCCATAATCGCCACGCTTGGCAGGCGGGTTGATGATTGCACTATGTTGGTAAAATGCATAGAGATCGCTGCTGCCCATTCTCTAGTAAGTCCCTTAGTCGCCTCTTACGACACCCACGGAAAGAAATGGGATGGTGCTTTGCGCTTTTCTTTATTATTTGATGCCTTCTCTGCATAAGTAGAGGCATTTGCACTATAATAGGATAATAGGGTAGTATTATCCAACAGTAAGAACAATGGCGCTCCACCCTTTATCCCACAAATTACATGGTGCGGTACACCAAAATAATACCAAAATGCAAGCAGCGGAAAATCACAAAGCTTAAATAGTAACGCTTTGCTGAAATAATCATGTTCAACGATTATTCCACAAAACGTTAATATTTTAAAAGTTTTGTGGGCAATTAGTGGAACCAGCTAGTTGGTAATTCAGCTGGAACGATGCTACCGTGCTGTGAACGAGCGCGGTGAGGGTGTGCTGATGAGAGGCGCGGTAGCGGGCAATTTACAAAAAATAAAAAACCGGATAAGTGCGAGTCGGACTTGCGTACGAAGGGTATCGTAACACAAGGCAAAAAACGCCGAAAACAAACAGGTTTCCTGTATGGAACACCTTAAATGTTTAACTTTGTTTTTATTTTTATTATTTCAAAATCAACAGTCATTTATTTAAAATAGGCTCAGAACCATCACTTTTTGAACGTCAAATTACATACTACAGGCCTCCAAAATGCCTGTCCTTCACCGCAGTAAGCACTAGCTGGGATGAAGAACTGGCGCAACAAACTCCCCAGCTGATTTTTTTGGTATAGCGGCAACAGAAATATTCGTTCTGTGAAAACTTCAACTAGATACCTATTACGGATCATGAGATACAGCCCACTGACTGACAGACGGACGGACGAACCAACAGCGGAGTCTTAGTAATGTAAACACAATAAGGTACAAAATATACAGGGTGACATCTCTGACGTGCATTCTGAGGACCTTTGTCTTGAAATTTAAATGGGTTATTTAAAAAAAAAAAAAAACAACTGTGAGTAAAATCAACAAAAATAAAAAACTACGAGTTGCACTCCGGGAGTGCCGGCAGAAGTGAAAACTTGAATATTAACGTTGTGCATTTTTGATATTTTGGAATAGTTAGGGAATAATTTTGCACGAATTGCTTTATTTATCTATATATTAATACGTGAAGCGAAAACTTTGGATCCCTTTTTACGAAAATTGGGCGGACGGAGCAGTATGAAATTTCGCACACTTATAGTTTATACAGAGAAGAAGTGACGAATGCTTATATTTTTTTCTAATTATGCGTAAAAATACATTATTTTGCCTCGTTGGTCTAGTGGTGGCAAGCGCTACTGCTGAGCATGAGGTCCTGGGTTCAATTCCCAGGTCGGGCAAAAGTATTATTGGGTTTTTCCATCTGGAATTTCTCAGTAGCAGCCCGGAGTCTGGATTTGTGCCCGGTTGATGGCAATAGGCTCGCCCCCTATTACATGGGACTTAAACATAACAGGCGAAATGTGGGTGTACTATAGGTACACCTCTGCCTAACCCTTCGGGGAAACAAGGCGTGATGTTATGTTATGTTATACATTATTTTCAATAAATAACACGTTACACACACTACTATTCATTACCGTGTATTTAATACACACATGCATAGGTATTCTTTTGTTTATGATTCAAATCTGTGGTCCAATCGAGAGCATCTGTCTTTAATATTTTGTGTCTATAGCCTCGACTGTCTACGGTCTATAGTCTTACTGAATGTCAAGCATAACCATAGGTAATAAATTAATTTTATAGATATATAACCTATTTCATATTAAAAATCTATGATCATATCGAGAATATTTGTCTTTAATATTATTTGTATTAGCGACGATAGGAATTTGGTTTAGATTTATAAGAAATATTTTTTGTGGTTTTATGGGGAGTCAAGTCAATTATGGCATTAGTAAGTTTCCCATACAAAACTTAATGTCGTGTGCAAACTGTAGAGGTTGTATGCCTCACTATTGTGCAGGCTGGTTATAATTATGACATTTTGAACTGTCATAATTATATAAAAATAATAGGGAAAATTCTCAGCTGTCACCATCCATGGATGCGCGTGGCATGCTGTAACATAAACACACACGAAGATTCGCGCAAGCGTCCTGCGCCGCCTAAACGAAACAGCAGGCGCAGGCATACATTTTCGCCGCGCCGTAGAAAGAGAGGGTGATACTTCCTCTCCTACTCTCTGTCCGTCTTACGAATTTTCGATCAGGGTCACGTGTCCTGACGCGAGTTTAATTTTTTTTACCCATTACAAAAAAGTGCACAACGCCGCTAAAGAAGTTTTCACTTCAAAAACAAAATGTATTGACATTTTCACCGCGTAGGTATTGCACTTCCGCTGTCATGACACGCCCTACGGCTGGAAAAAAAGTTACCTATAGCACTTTTCTATGAACCTTTTTGAAAAACCTTTTCGAAAAAAATCTACGCTCATCGCAATTTGTGCGAAGCAGGTCGCTAGTAATTTAATAATTTATTTCATTCGTATTAATTCAAGATTGCAAAAACGTAACTAGGTACTAATTACCTGTGAAAATCGCAATCGAATATTAGCTGACCGATTTTGTAGAGGTCAGTGAAGCGAAAACTGCACTGATTTACATTAGCACTGCAGTTAGGTAATTAGAACTTAGGCAATATTATTCAAAATCTGCTCATAGTTGGATGAATGTCTGGAAATTAGCACAGTATAGGTATTCATATATTCATTGGAAATCACGTTATTTGGTTGAAGAAAGTTTTATACATATTTGATGGTATACGATACCGGACGTTAAGAATAGCCCCGTAAAAGGTGAATAAGGGACTTACTAGAGAATGGGCAGCAGCGTTCTCTGTGCATTTTACCACCATACTGCGATCGCCAACCCACCTGCCAAGCGTGGCGATTATGTCCAACCCCCTTTAAATTGGGGGAGGCCTATATCCAACAGTGGACGCCTTTTGACTGAATTGAAGTTTCAGTTTAGTCGTTTTTACTTAGATGATTCATCCGTTTAGACTGGGCACCGACCCTGATATAGTTGGTAAAAAAAGTATTTTCTTTCAAAACCACATTCCATACACACCGCGACACCCGCTCCCCGCTAATCTCAGCACTAAGCCATCACCCTTACAACACGCGTTAAAAGGGCAACATCATCTGCAATGCAGATAAATATCATATTTCGTATTTAATTTAATTAATGAGAACCATTTATGACGTAAACGGCTGACACTTATGGCGACGTCTATCCGAAAATTGGTGTACTAGATTATGGGTGGAATTCTAGAATAACCTACGGCCCACAGTATCATTGTTGTAATAGATTGTTTATAGAGAAATGAACAAATCTGGAAACTTGCTTAGTTTTTACGGCTACTAACGGATAAAAACCACAAATAATTGTAGCTTTATGCTTCATTCCGATCCAGCCTGTCCCTTACTGCCCTCTACCAGCGATGCCATAAGCCGAGGTCTGAACCCCACACGGTATGCCCTAGCAAGTAGTCGCTCTAGTTTTAAGTTTTTAAGCCCTGGCTGGAGGCCTTAATTTAATAAGGTAGCCACAAGCAAGTCCCGTTAAGCAGCCGATATCTTCATAGGTTGACCTGCGACACGTCATTTCCAAAAAAAATCTTTATGCTAAAGCGATGCATTCTGTAAATTGTGCACTGACTGAACACGCGTACTGAAATCCTGAGTGCTCGAAATACTATATTAAACACTAATCTGCATGGTCCGCATATGGTACTCCCTTTCTTCTCCTAAAATTGTTTGTCCGAAAATCATTATCCATAACACGTTAGCTATAAACGGCAGTAACCATAATATTCAAAAAGTCGAAATTTTGTTTTACATAATTATCTTTGCTTCTAAAACTATTCTGTCATAATATCAAAAACTATAATCATTAAATCTCCTAATTTTGCATGTTATAAAGTCATATGTCCTAAGTATTGTATTATATAAATTGTATTATACCGAATGTTCATTTATAATAAAATCGTTAGTAGTAAAAAAATGCTACAAGTTAGGTTTTACGAGGAAACGAATCGCTGTAAATCCGACTCCACGTAGTCTTGTCTGCCCTACCCCTAGAGTGTAATTTAAAATCGCGTAGGTGCGGAGGGGCGAGGCGGCCCGCGAGCTGAGGAGCAGGCGGTTGTAACGCTCGCCGCCGCACAGTGGGAACATCGCGTATGTTTCGTCTCAAAATTCCGTATCTCAGTTGTTTCAAAACGAAATAAGCTGTAACTTTGCACACATATACTTGGATACATAAAGTTTAATGGAAATAATTGTGATTTTGAAAATTATGTTTATTAATTAATTATAAAATTAAACTTAAAAAATACATGCATTTTGTAAGAAAAAATACAAAATATGTTTGTTTAATTTACATAAAATGGAATATACAGTACCAAACAAGAAAACAGAAACGTACTCAATTCAACAAGATACTACAGATTTTCATTGACAGCAAGAAGGGCCTTGGCCTAATCTAAAATTTCTTTCGATATTGTTTCTGAGGTATTTCTCAAACTTGATATATATGGATCAGAAGTGTACAATAAGGTATAGAACACATCTTCATTGGTAGCCGCTCTAGAACACTTTCTAGAATGATGAAGTCAAAATTTTTTTTTAATCCTTATTTCGGGATTCTTGCGCGTCTTCGGACAATTGTCCGATAGGTAAAATAGCATAATACTCAATGATTTTTTCGCCATGAATAAGTATTTTATGCACGGAGGAAGGCGGAGTCTAGCGCTTAGTGACCCTGACTCCTAAGACTGAGGTCATGGGTTCGATTCCCACCCAGGACAAATCTTTGTGTGATGAGCACGATCATTTGTTCTATGTCTGGGTGTTATTTATCTATAATATGTATGTATTTAGAAATATATAAGTATGTTTATCAGTTGTCTGTTTGCCATAGTACAGGCTCTGCCTAGTTTGGGATCAGATAACGTTGTGTTGGTTGTCCTAAGATATTTATTTATTTATTTTTATTTAGTTATAGTTATTTACGTACAGTTGGGCTGTACTATATGCGTATTCACCGAACTTTTTTGAATCAATAGCCATTCCAGATGACATAGTTTGTAGTATTATGTACATTCGTTTTATAAGTTCTACGTGTACTCCTGTAATGTCTGCGGAGCAAGAGTAATTCTGAAAAAAAGTCCGAGCTGTGTTTCCGTCATTACTATTTCCAGTGCCTTGTCGAAGTTTATCGACATGCAGTCCCATTTCTTCTCTAAACCGCTTTTGTACCAGTTTTTTCTTTTCGTCTTTGTTTTTTTTTTTTTTCGGGTGTAATGGCTGACCACTTTTCAAAAGACAAGTTATAAGAAATGTGTAAGATCATCTCCATACTCCTAATCCAAGTATGTAGTGTTAACAGTCCGTATTGAAATGAACTTTCGTTCACATCTCTTGTCCTAACTGCCTCTAAGTTATTCATTTGCCGAGGAGTAGCACCACAAACTGTACAAGAAGCTTGAACGAGTTTCAGTTAAAACTTGTGCCACTTTACCATCAATCATGGTTAAAAATAGGTCATGAGTAATTTCGATTACCTCACCATTCTTATTTATCAGGGAAGGAGACAAATTTTGTTTCTGATTGTTGATATCAGCCACAACAGATGTGGTTTTTTCAGGAGTTTCTTTGGCAAATTCTAACAGTATAGGTCTGTAATATCTTACAGATGAGCAAGTTTCATTCTTCCAAACGACAGTATTACTTGTCTCATCTATGAGTCTAATGGGTACAAGTGAAGCAATAAAAAGGTTTGCATCTGATATTAAATCGCTTTCTTCGGGCAAAACTTGCTTGTATTCACTCTGCCCAGATGACCCGTCACAACCCCATTTACAGAATAGTTTCAACTTTCTTAAACCGTTTTTGTAAACTGAACCAAATAGTAATATACGTGCCACAGTATGATCCAACAAGTCTTGCAGATTGACTTTTGCACTTATGTTAGTAATGGTTATGCTCGAATCTGGTGGGTAACACATCTTCTTCGCTTCGAGTAAAGTTGGATAAGAAGGAAACACTGAGCAGTTTTTGTCCGCTAAACAAAGTCGAAGTTTTCCATACTGTTCTTTGTTAAGGTCTAAGTCAATAAATGTCGGTTCTGAGTTACGTACTCGTATTTAAGAAAAAAAAAAAAACATTTTTTGATGCAGTTCGTATAATATTAACGATTGAGGCCTCCTCCGCCTAACCAATAGACCGTAATTCCTGAGCATATGCATTGAGCACACAGTCCAATCCGTACTCTTGTATCAGTTCCATGTTTTTTCTTTTTTTTTTTTGTCTGAAGATGCTTCGTATGATTTTGAAGGTCTGCCAACACTACTTCCAGAGGAATTAGTGTCATTAACCGTGACTCGACACTATAGTGGAACATGAAATTGACCGTCTAACCAGTGGACGTTCTTACTTTCAAAGCGTTCTTTTCTTCGAGATGCATTTCTCCAGCGTTCGTTACATTTAGATAACAAGTTTCTTTGAATGTAGGAGACCACAGTAGCCATATCCTCTGGTAACAAATTGAAATTTTCTTGTAAGTACTCTTCTACATTATGCCCATTTATCAACAAATTGCACAACTCTCGTTTGCTACAAACAAATTCACCCATTTTTGAAATCAGTCAACTTCTGCGAATATTTGAAAATAAGTAATAACTGCTTTTTAGGGCAACTGAATATCTGACCAAGAACTGTGAATGTTTCAGGGTTTGCCTTCCTTTTATTGGCCAATGAAATAGTGCTATGTGCAAAAAGATAAGAAACGAATCATTTGCACTCTTCCCATAACCAATCTGTTTCAAATTCGACCCTAATAGATAATTGACCATATTTTATCAAGTAAGGTAGTCAAAACCACATAAAAACTATTAATAATACTCATCGCTATATATCAATTTGACCTAAATAAGTAGAAAATAATTTTGTGGGAAATAAAACGATTTTGAAAAAATATATAATTTTATCTCACGATATGTTTTGATCCCGTGTCAGAAAAAGCGCAAGTATGCGCAAATTTTTATTTTTTCCTTGTATATACTAATGTATAAAGATCTTAATACAACAAATATCTCGACAGCGGCAAGCAGCGGTAAAGGGTAAAAGTCTAGTTAAAAAAAAAATTGCACTAAAAATATACCCTCATAAACTATATTGGTTAATTTTATTTTATTAAACCAATGTATATAATATTAATTAGTAAACGTTATGGGGGCATTATAAACATTCCAAAACTGTATATTACTTGTACATTTATGTCAAAAACTTTTGAGTAATGTGGCGTTGAATTATAGTAACGTATTGCGTTTAAATTACGTTATTGAACATGAGTTAGCGTTGATGCCTATTTATATACATTATGGTTAACTAAAAAAAACTAAAAAATTACGAAAAGAATGCTTATTTATTAAACTATATTAATTTATTAATTTTATTCCATTATAACGACTTTCACGTAAAACAGTTTTGAGACGGCTTTGTATGGGGCTTTCCCACAGTGCGCCGCTGAGGCGAAGCTGCGGTGGTGATCGTTAAACCGTCTGCGACGATAAGCTCGCGTGGGACCGCCTAAGCCCCGCAGTGCCGGAGCCGTGACAGAAACCATGCCTGCTGCATGATGCATGCTCGCTTGCATACTGCATGCTTGCTTGCATGCTCGATTGCATGCTGCTTGCGTGCATGCATGCTGCATGCATGGTGTATGTTGGTTTGTATGTTTCTTAGAGGGAAATAAAATCACTTGTTCACAATCACCTGTTTTATTGAGTGATATTGTATTTATTGAGTGATAATACATGCAGCGCCATGCCAGGCCTTGATAAATACCATAATGCTTTTGTATCTTTACTATTTATGTATTGTATCAGTTGAATTTGATAAAATAATGAAATTCTTAATGAACTCCGTAATACTTTGTTTTAAAAATATAATTAGGATAAATAAACATAAATAATTTGAATTTAGAACTTATAACTTTTATGAAAAACAGTTTTAAGTGTTTTGTATGTTATTGATAGTAATATTTATGACAAACGGATTTAGGGCATATTATATTTAGGGATTTAAATTGTATGGCTTGTGATATTATGTGACATTTAGTTCGGGCAAGTTATCATTCGGACAAATGATGATTAGGACAAAAAAAAATTATGGCTCTTTAGATTATGGATAAAAAAGTTAGGTCACACAATAGAGAACCTCCGCATATAACCTGACAAAATTATGTCTAGAGTTAAAATGACTGTGACGGGTGACCTCTGAGTTTGTTTCAGTCTTTCTTCTCACACTAGTCGGAAAACCGAAGCAAACTCATTTCGTCATAATACATCATTTAGTTTAGACATCACCACAAGTAAACACAAGGTACTAACTTTTCCTAGTATATACATTCTCGAAGATCTATATTCGTTAAAAATAACAAGCATCTTTTTCCTTCATTAAATGATACAAGAATGCGAACTACTGCCTTAAGATCAAAATATCAGAGTCTATTGTGTACTGGTAGATATAACACTGCTTTGCTTAAAAAAGAACATTATTGGTATGGCACCTATTATTTTTAACAAATTGCCAAATTGTATAAAGGATCAGCCTATAACAAAATTCAAGAAACTCCTGACGTCGTTGCTGACAGTTAAATGTTATTACTCTGTTACCGATTTTATAAATGATGAATTGTAATACCTAGTTACTTCACTATATCTCATTTATTATGTAAATAATTTTAGACTTAGCTGATCCATGATCTCATTTTTAATATAAGTACCTAGTTTCTAAATTATCCGTAAGTTACGCACTATATTTTTGTATGCTAACAGGCAGAATGTAGGGGATATATCCAAAGTAACACCACTATTGTAGCACCTGCATTCTATACAAATAAAGAAATGATTTGATTTAATTTTATTTGACGTATAAAAGTGTTATCGGGTTTTTCCATTTAGGATTTCTCAGTAGCAGCCCTGAGTCTGGATTTGTGCCCGGTTGATGGCAATAGGCTCGTCCCCTATTACATGTGACTTAAACATAACAGGCGAAATGTGGGTGTACATAGGTACACCTCTGCCTAACCCTTCGGGGAAACAAGGCGTGATGTTATGTTATGTGTAAAAGTGTTTTCTTTTGACATGATTTATATTAGCTTCACTTGTATGTTTGTTTGTAACCGACTCCTTATAGCGCGATTTTGACCCACTTTTAACGACTAGATTTCATTTAAACTCTGTGGACTTATCGAGGACCGATGGCAATACTATAATTTCATAAATTTGTGCCATTATCGTTGCCAGGGTTACCAAGACAGCAAATAAACTGTTTTAAAAAACTACGCTGACATAGGTCTGAAAATTCGAAACACCCAAAAAATAGAAAACAAATAATACTTTAAAAAAACTAAAAGCATGTTTTTAGTTTTATTTAAACTATCATTTAAATCAATATTACAGAAATAAATACAATTTATCATTGCAATGTTTTGGTTCAAGAATTTATGAAATAACATGCAATTTCATTATAAAGGGTGTCTCAGAAAGAGTGCACTTTTTCATTTTAAAATAAAAACAAGTATTTTATGACAGAGTTGTGATATTTTTATTGTATTGCAAAGAAGACATACTCCGATTAAGTATGGAATAAAATATCCGGCAAATGACCCCCACGGCTCCGATGACAGGCCATTACTCTTTTCATGACTTTTGCACAGAGATGTGGCTGTATCTCACCGATGACGCGTTGGATTTCCGATTTGAGCTCACGAATTGTTTCGAGTTTATTTGCATAAACCCGAGATTTCACAAAACCCCAAAGAAAAAAATCGCATGGCGTTAAATCGCACGATCTTGGTGGCCAGTTGACATCAGAATTTCGTGAGATAATGTGTTCTGGAAATCGTTGCTGCAATAAGTCGATGGTTTCGTGTGGCAGATTGCGCCGTCCTGCTGAAACCACATGTTATCCAGATTCATGCCATCCAGTTGAGGCCACAAAAAGTCCGTTATCATATTCCTGTAACGAATGCCGTTCACAGTCACTGCAATTTCGGCCTCATTTTCAAAAAAGTAAGGTCCAATCACGCCACCTGACCAAAATCCGCACCAGACAGTTATTCGTTGTGGGTGCATTTGTTCCTCATGGACTGCATGAGGATTTTCTGAGTCCCAAATTCGACAATGTTGTGTATTCACGAAGCAATTCATATGGAAATGCGCTTCATCGGAGAAAATGACTTTTTTCGAAAAATTGGCATCGACTTCACTTTGCCGCATTACCCATTGAACGAATTGCCGGCGCTTTCCGTGGTCTGCTGGTTTGAGCTCCTAAGTTAACTGAATCTTGTACGCATGAAGGTGGAGGTCTTTAGTCAAAATTCGCTGCGTAGTGCTTCGTGAAATTTGAAGTTGTTGAGAACGATGTCGAATTATTGATGTTTCCGGGTTTTCGGCGACACTCTCGTTTACAGCAGCAATGTTTTCAAGAGACCGACCGGTACGTTGACGCAAAGGATTCTTATTATCCATAATTGACCCAATTTCTTCAAATTTTTTGACCACTCTTCTAATGGTTGACACATTAGGCGCACTTTCTCGGCTGAAAATTTGGCGAAGTTTGCGAGCGGTTTCAGCGTAACTTTCCCCATTTTTGTAATGAGTTTTCACAATTATAACGCGTTGTTCTTTCGAAAAGCGCTCCATTTTTAATAATCAGAATAAACAGAGGTGACAGCTGTCAAATTTTAGAGTTGCCAGATGCATGAAAAAAAAATTATACCAATTTTAAAAAGTGCACTCTTACTGAGACAGCCTATATATTATAATGTAAGTACGTATAAAATATTAGTTCAGCAACGCATTGGCCAACCTTTTGGTTTTTTGGTTCATAGCATTTTAATTCTCTTTTCCAGCAAAAATAAAAATAAGTTATTTTATAAAAAAAAACAACAAAATAACTTTTTGCAAATATTTTTCATAATACTTAAGTATAAGGTGATTTCAGTCTCTGTTAACAGAGACTGAAATCACCTTATATTATTTTATTCGATGCGCTTATCAACACAACGATTATAATAATCACACCGGAGAGGATTACCTGAGCTTTGTATTCCACTGCGGCAAAGAACAATGCATACACATAATATTTAAATATTAAAAACATCATTTAAAATGTTGCTTTTCATATTCTGGTATTTCAAAAGATTTCCATTAAAGATTTTTTTTCCTTTGACAAGATAACTGTATTTCAAATTTGAGATACGTACTTTAGTCCTTACTGTATCACAGCTAAGCAAAGGTTTCCCTCAAATTCCCACAGGCATCCATTTCCCGGGCCACGTCGATCCAATCCTTGCAATACGCATCGAAGTCGTCTCGCCACTTTTTCTTGGACAAGCCTCGCCGTACATCCTCTGGTCCACACTGAGTGGTGAATATTGCCCAGTAGTCACTGTGCATGCGGCTGTCACTGTCACCCGCCCAGTCGCGTTTTAGCCTGGCAGCCTTTTTGCCTAGGTCTAGGATTCCCGTTTTGGAGCGCAACATAGTGTTTTCTATTCTGTCAATGTAAGATACGTATAATTCATATTAATATATAATTTAAAAAAATCTAACTAACTATGACTAAAATAAATATTATAAGTAATAAATTCGAAGTATAAAAGATTTTCAACCCTAAAAATCCGCGTGGGTCATTAAGACCGATAATTCGTTCCATTGTTACCGTTCTAAAAATCCGTTCACCCAAATAAAATTCAGCGTTGCACCTAGATTCACTGTGAAATCAGCTGGTGTAAGGTCGTAAGTCAAGGGGGGTTAATGTGCCCATAAAGTACCACCCGCATCCCTCCCAGAGATTAATCAAGAAACTAGTTTGTTCTAACTATGAAAATATGTGGAAATATGTGGTTGGCCTTTTTAAAACCGTAACTCTTTTCTTCTTTTGTTGAGGAAGAAAATAAAAATGGAGAAATAAAAATTCGCAATGTAGGTATTTGTTTTGTAGGAAATTATACTGTAGTAAGTACTGGTGAAGTGTTGAACGCTTTTAAATTGTGAAGGATTGTTGTGTTAAATGTTGAGTGAATTGAAATGTTTTTTTTTTGTTTGATTTTAGGAATAGATTCGAGGTTTATTTGTAAAATAAAAAACCAAAACTTCCTTCTCCTGTTATCAGTGTATTATCATGTCAGCCGAAAGTCTTCCACTGACACACACACACAGTGCTTTTTTAAACACAGAGATTGTACCTATTTAATTATCTGACTCGCAGCCAGCTCGACTAACAATAAAAATATAAAATCAAATGAAATAACAACGAAACACAAGTACTTACACGACGTACACGACACACAAAAACTGTGAACTAAAAATATAAAAACAGCGATCCAGCTGCCATTCTCATCACAATAAAAGTTGATGTGTTATCACGTCGTGTCGGGGGCACGTACCTTCGTGTCGTGTCACGCTCCTCGACACGTGAGCTACCTACGACGTGTTACAGCCAAATTAGACGGCTCAGAACGTCCACTTCTTACACCAATGCGTGTGTAGACACGGACTCATAAAATAGTACGTTCTTTACAAGTGCAATGGGGTGGGTTTTAGCTATTGTTGTGGATTCCACGTACTTACATAAAGATGTGGTATTCTTTTGTTTTCCTTATGATTTTAAGAGTGCTGCGTTTCAGGATCATTTGAAGCTACTTTCCCCGATCCCTATTGTTTAAAAGGTTACTTAGTGAGTAATTTGCTTGTCTAGACACAAGCAACTCCCTTTACTTATTTAGGAAAACTTATTTCTAGACGTTAATCATGAATATTGGCGTCTCAATAGAATCTATTTAATGCTATTGACACTGCGACATATTTGTCAAAAAATTACATAACTGTCACATTTTCACGACAGAAAAAATCATACAAAAATAACAGAATATCCTGGTGGTTTAATTAAACAGGCTCTAGACCTTTTTTTACCTATAGCCGGATACCATATTCAGATAAACCAAACAGTTAAGATGTGAACCTTTTGCATGAATCTACTGAACGTCCAAACATGTTCGTCCAGACTGTCGTGATCGGACCTTTGCCTGTCGACTTTTATTTATTAGAACAACCGTCGCATTCACACGGTTAAGTATTAGGTACGTAGTGATTTTTTAAATAACCCTGAACTGTACGTATCGATTGGGTCCTGTGGTTGTACAAGTTAATTAGTTGGGTCTTTGTTTTAATGGTTATATCACTACATAGTATAAAATAAAGTCGTTTACCGCTTTCTGTCCCTATGTATACTTAGATCTTTAAAGCAGGCAACGGATTTTGATGCGGTTTTTTTTAAATAGATAAAGTGATTCAAGAGGAAGGTTTACATATATACAATAATATGCGGGCAAAGCCACTGAAAAATCTAGTTTTCTATAAATTAGTTACAAGCGTTTGGGTTTTGAGACGTATGGCCAACAGAAACTGCTGTCAATTAAAATTGGTAGATTCATCCCAGAAAAAAATATTTTTGGCTGAAAACGAAATTTGGTCTGATTTTCATTTTCGCCCAAAAACCAAAAACTTCTTTGTCGATGGGTTATAAGACTTTATACTTTTCTTCATAAATAAACGAGCTGATAGTATAATATGGGGGAAAAGGCCTTTATCCAGTATTTTCTAAGTTATTGTGCTTTTATTTTGTGTGTGTTTGATTTTCTCGGAAAAATTTACTGATAGTATTGATTTGCAGTTACTTACTTTTCTTTTCAGTTACTGCTGGAAAATGATATTTCTGTGAAAAATTGCTGGAAACCAAGGACGAAGAATAATTTCAGTTGGACTCTAAATACAGGTTTCCACGATTTTGAATGTTGTGATTGATTTTCCGGAGAATTTGGTTTTTGATCCTTGCAACCGCCTAATTGTAAGGTATTTTCGCTCGTGAATGTATTTTGATTACTTGATTCAAATGTATTGAGCCATTTTCGTGAAATGTCTCAAGTTTTCTAGAACTTTCCGGTTCGTGGTGAGGGAAAGGGTATATATAGGGCACACTTCGGTGTACCAGTACAGTTAATCTGAGAGTGGAATACAATTTCAGTAATTTAAAAATGACTGGATTTTTGATTGAGATACGATATGCTCTATTATACGAGTTCCGTCTGGGTCATAGGGCGGTTGGAGTACGTCGAAACACAGTGACTGTATTCGGTGGCGATGCCCCCAGTACAGGAACTTGCAAGAAGTGGTTTGTTACGTATTCGTTCGGGAGGCTACAGCGTTGAGGATAAGCAAGTTCAGGTAGACCACCTGAACTGGGTCTTGATCGATTACGTGTATTTATCGAAGCTAAACCATATTCAAACACGCGTGATAAAGCAAGTAAGCTCAACTGCAGTCAAGCCATTGTAGTTCACGGTGGAGCATACGGTGGAAGTTTGCCCTGCCTGGGCGGAGCACCGCCGTGTCCTCGTGGAGGCGATCGGCGGCGGCGACCTCTCACGTCCGGCTCTGGTGCGAGCCATGGTACGGAGCGAGAGGGAATGGGAAGTCGTCACCTCCTTCTGCGAAGCAGTAATGCTCACGAAGGAGGAGGCGGGGCGCGTGAGGGAGTGGCAGTCTCTGCGCCCTCACGTACCTAGCCGCCGCAGGAGGAGACGCCACGGGCGTCGGGAGTCCATAGCGGACTCCCGGCCACCGTAGGCGCGAGCTTGCGGGTGGCGGGCAATGGGTAGCTCGCCGCCCGGTAAGGACCAAGCTCGGGTCGACGGCGCGTAGTGTTCCACGCGCGCCTCAAAGAGACG
The DNA here is from genome assembly GCA_932294355.1 of Aporophyla lueneburgensis. Taxonomy (NCBI): domain Eukaryota; kingdom Metazoa; phylum Arthropoda; class Insecta; order Lepidoptera; family Noctuidae; genus Aporophyla; species Aporophyla lueneburgensis. The sequence continues at coordinate 1,962,728 of OW028749.1, read as the reverse complement.
TCAGCAAAACTGAAGGGGTCTGCTAGGACCGATGCCTGCCGGGGTCGCGTGATTGTTCGAAAGAGATACCGTGACCCTGGCACATGGGCAACTGAAGGAACACGGGTGGGTTTTAGTCAGTAAAAGTCTGACATGCCGTCCTGCTCCGCCCAGAGCGGGAGAAGTCATTTGATGATTTCACATCCAAAAAAAAAAGGCATTGTGGTTCGCGGACTTAACACAAAAGAAAAAGTAAAAAAAAATGAAATGGATACCACAACTACTCAGCGTGGCTTTGTGCTTTGTCTTGGTGTACTTTTGAATCAAGGTAATATATGTATAAGTGAAACTACTACTATGTGTGTAAGTGATAGGTACTTCACGTAACCTTAGGGCTAGGTCTTTCTTTGACCAAAGAATTAGCATTGCCATTCAACGTGACAATGCTGCCAGTCTTCTGGATAAGTTTCCGGATGACAGTGATGCGGATGAGTACTTCGGAGTGTCTTTGGTTTTTCTATTAATTTGTATAGTTAGTGATTTATTTTTGTATTTTACCTAAAACTGTACATGTAATTTGAGAGAAAGAAACATATATGTGAAAATGAATAAATTAAGCTTAATTTGACAGTAAGCTAAGTCAGTAAATCAAACAATTCTTAAAAAAAGACACTGACTCACAAATCACTCACACTTCTAATTTGATAATCCATTGCGGCACATACAGAGGTGGACGCGTCATAAATCTGAATAGAACGCGAGTACGTAGGTTCTTTTTTATTCGATATTAATCAATTTCGGCCGCGCGATTGTGTTTTATTGAAAAAGGAATGTATTTTTATTTTTAACTAGCTTTTACCAGCGGCTTGGCCCGCGTGGAGGTTTGAAAATATCCCGCGGGAACATACTACCGGGATAAAAGTAGCCTATGTGTTAATCCAGGTTATAAACTAACTGTTTTCCAAAAAACTAACTGTATTCCAAATTTCATGCAAATCCGTTCAGTAGTTTTTGCGTGACGCGCCTGAGTCGGCCGCTCGTGCTTCAATGTCTTTAGAAAAACGACGTTATAACAAACGATGTAGTATCATTTCGTTATAATTTATCATTGTAGAAATGATAACAATTCATTCTATTATTTTGAATGATGTGAACTTGGCTACGAATTGTCTATTCGTTTGTTCTAACCACATGACTTAACGTTGAGATGATTTCATTCCCATACATTTGATTAGTTTTCGACTAGCGTTAACGATTGCTGATAATCAACTGGGCTAGGGGTGCTGGTGCTATAAATAATAAATCTTAATAACTAAAGAACGATAGTACAAGACAATAGCGGCGTACCCAACATTGATTACAATATCTTGCTGCCTTGAAATGTTATGTCTTAAACTAAACTTAACTAAGTCTAGCGTAAACAAACCGGATAAAACACGAAAAAAAAAAGTTATTTTATAACCTCCATTGTTTTAGTTGATTTTTTAATTACAATGATATACAAAAGATAATTGGTGGAAAAGTTAACCTTCTAAATACAGATGCGTATGCTATTAAATTAGCGTTTAGCCCATGCTTGTCAAAAACTGCCTGAGTACCCGACATTTTAACCAACCCGTGGCATACATGATGACAGTGACATGTATACCTAAGAAGTACGGTCTCCTGCCGGGGTCGCGTGATTGTTCGAAAGAGATACCGTGACCCTGGCACATGGGCAATTGAAGGAACACGGGTGGGTTTTAGTCAGTAAAAGTCTGACATGCCCTCGCGCTCCGCCCAGAGCGGGAGAAGTCATTTGATGATTTCCCATCCAAAAAAAAAAAAAATAAATAAATAAAAAAAAAAAAAAAAAAAAAACGGTCTAAAAAGGGATTAAGCAAATTGAGTACCAAATTAAATTGTCCATATAATGAACAGTAGTTCTTTAGCAGTTGTATGTCAATGCAAATTGACTTAAGGTGTCCAGTTTGGCTGCCATTATTTCTCTGAATGTATACCTAAGTGTGGATTGTATGCATAGTTGGATACCCTACCAATAAGGCAAAGCAAAGGCCACTTTTCATCTTCATCATCATTTCAGACGAAAGACGTCCACTGCTGGACATAGGCCTCCCTCAATTTGGAGGAGTTTGCCATCATCGCCACGCTTGGCAGGCGGGTTGGCGATCGCAGTATGTTGATAAAATGCATAGAGAACGCTGCTGCCCATTCTCTAGTCAGTCCTTTAGTCACCTACGACACCCACCGGAAGAAATGGGATGGTGCTATTCTTTACGTCGGGCACCACACAGAATGAAAGTCATTTCTAATCCTATACAATTGATAGGGCCCTATTAGCTTGATAAAAGATTCCTAACTACCCCATTCTCAAAGACCTCTCTACATTTCCTCAAAGCCAATTTTTTCTTTGACCACAATAGTCTGGTTTTAACCGGCTAAGTATTAAGGGAAACATACATCAATTCGCGATAAAAGATCGGTTATCTCCGGCCTAGTTCGTATGCCGGTCGCGAGCCGTTCTGAATGAAACCGGCCGTCTGACAGGGCTACCGAATTGACGGGAGGCTGTGATTTTATTTATTTAGTCCTTTAGGGTTTTGTAGGCTAGTCGTTAGTTTTGTACGTTTTGAGTTCCATTTTAGGTTTGAATTGACGCGATTGTTTAATTCAATGCCTGAAACTCCTTTCTCCCTCTTTTTCTCAGAAATTTTAATTCAGTTATTCATCCCAAGTCGCGCGTCGCGCGTCGCGCTATAGTTGTGGTAACTAAGCGTACGAACACGCTGTGAACGTGTGTGTATGTCGTAAGTGTGTGTGTAGGCTTTGTTACCACAAGTAAATCACGCGTCACTTCGTGAGATACAAAAACTGTTACTGTTTTTTTGGAGTAGGCTGATAATATTGGATATACAATTTTCATTGTTTCTATATTTTTTTTCCTTTTTGCTCATTCGGTAGCTTTAATTTACACACAAAAAAAAAATGAGGCGACTAAGGAACATAAAATGTGGCGATACAGAACTACGTTTTATATATCGATTCCTAACATACGTATATAAGTTGAATTTACGAAATAATTTAATTTTAACCTGTATATGGCCACAGTAACTAGTAAAAACTAACGTAGACATAAAAAATCTCCAAAAAATACGTAATACCATCCTTAACTAAACCCTATTTCACACGAGTCCCTAAACCAAAATTTCATAAAACCAATTCTTTACCAGCCCTACATGTAATCCGAACATTCATCTGGCTTGAGGCTGATCGAAAGGTATACCTTAATCGCTGTATAGCAATTTATTTGTTTGTTTCTTAGAAGATACAACAAATAGTGAAGATTGCTGCTGATTCAAAAGATTTATTTTTTGCTCATTTACTTTGCAATTCTGTTTAAGGTCGAAAAGGTTTGTTGAAAAGGCAATATGAAATATGTAAATAAATACGTAATAAACAATCCATACTAATATTATAAATGCAAAAGTAACTCTGTCTGTCTGTCTGTCTCGCTTTCCTGCTAAAACGACTGAACCGATTTAAATGAAATTTGGTACACAGATAGTTTAGAGCCTGAAAAAGGACATAGGCTACTTTTTATCTCGGTAGTACGTTCCCGCGGGATAATTTCCGACCTCCACGCGGGCGAAGCCACTGGCAAAAGCTAGTTTAATATATTGTTGTTTAAAATACAGACCATTATTAAGAAATTATAGAAAAATAATTAAAGCACTCTTCCTTTATTGTAATTAGAATTTAAAATGTTGCTGTGCCCTACAGGGTCCATACTTGTTTCTACATATTAAATACCCACCACCTGTATACATTATGAAATGCAATAAAGATTTGAGATTTGAACAATTTTTCTAAACGTGTTTCATTTACCGAGTTCTCAGCAGATAATTCTTCTTCTTTTGCGCTTCGATCTTGACAGACCGGTCGTGGTCATGATGTTTTTTTGTATAATCGCAGGTGTAGTCTTTTGCTTGCCTCGCAGTAATAAGATCATTAGTAATAATGCTTAAATTATCCACCATACCTTTTTTTTGTAGGTGGGAAATCATGAAATGACTTCTCCCGCTCTAGGGTGGAGCGGAAGGGCGTGTCAGACTTTTACTGAATAAAACCCACCCGTGTTCCTTCAGTTGCCCATATGCCAGGGCCACGGTATCTCTTTCGAACAAATCTCGCGACCCAGGCACGACCCTCCATACCTTACACCTATACGTCGATCGACAACCTGCCTGGCAAGCGTGGCGATTATAACGAACCCTCCCCCATTTGGGGGAGGCTTTAGTCCAGCAGTGGAAGTCTTTCGGCTGAAATAATGATGAAGAATTAAATTAATATTTGGTAACACGTCATATCAGCTGTATCATACTCAATTCGATTGATTCTTATACTAAAATTAATTAATTAGTCTAGTTTATGTTTTTTAATGTACACATTACTAAATTGTAAGTACTTTTTATAACATTTATATTGGACGGATGGATGACCTCTGTAACACAGATTTTTCCTAGCATAGGGTTCATGAATCATTTATCTTGTACCAGTCTATTTGCATATTACATTAAGTGTCACCCTGTATCTGTGTACTTTATGTCAAATAGAATTCTATTCTATTCTAATTAATATCAGAATTATATTTGGTGAAAAGATTGTCTTTTAAGACCCCCAGGGCTCGTTTGTTTGCAGCCTTATTTGCGTGAAGGTGTCTGTTTTAGATACTTTGATACTTAAACTTTCTTTAATCAACGGAGTCAGGATTTACTTCCTGAAAGTTTTCGTGAAAGAGATTAAGCATTTTTAGAGTTTCCAAGGACGATGGCGAAAGAACATCAAGAGCGTACTTGATGTTCGTTAAAGTTTGTGAACTAGTAATTTATAGTTACCTACTTGTCCTTTTTCAAAAGTAGGTCTACTCTTGTTAAGTCTTCTGACTACAGAAAATAATTTTATGCTAGAATTGGGTCCACGTTTACAATAAGCAGTTAATTATTGTTTTGGAACCATCATTTCATCCTGTGGTTTCTAACAATACGCGGATTTTTTCGTAACATTTATGTTTCCCAGAGAACAGCGGTGGCCTAGTTGTAACGGCCGCGAATACGACTTGCATGTTGTAGGTTCAAACTCAGACGAGTGCTTTCCTTTGTGTAAATTATTTCATCACAACTGCTCTCAAAACGGTGAAGGGAAACATCGTGAGTCATCGAATACTGTTCGTCATATCCGTCATTTACCAGAGGTGGACAAAAGACTTCGCCTTATTCAGAGAAGCAGCCAACCGTGTGGTGTCAGATGTATAAAATAACACCACCCCATTTCTTCCCGTGGGTGTCGTAAAAGGCGACTAAAGGACTTACTAGGGAATGGGTAGCAGCGTTCTCTATGCATTTTACGTTTTTTTTAGTTACGGCAAAGCTCCCCGAACTTGGGAAGGCCTATGTCCAACAGTGGACGTCTTACGGCTGAAATGATGATGAGAAAAGAAACAAGCATTGATCATCATGTTGCTAAGTCATTATTTGTTAGCCAGTTCAACTTAAAATCACTTAAGCTAATAAATGTTTTCCCAAAATTAGTCGTTAACAGTTTGTGGACAAAAGGGCTCGAAAACATCAGCCTATTTTTCCGCTGCGCCTAAAACCGGCAGCATTTAACATTAATTACCACTGTGCTATCCACATTTCGTAGTATTGTACTGGGACTTACGGCTAATATGGTCGACGATCATGCTAGAAAAAGTTAATATACATATATAAAGTACTGTTTATTTTATTTTACTTTACTACTTGCATTGTCAGTTCTATGTGGTGCCGGTGATAAAGAATAACACCATCCTATTTCTTCCTGTGGGTGTTGTAAGAGGCGACTAAGGAACTTACTAGAGAATGGGCAGCGGCGTTCTATATACGTTTTACCACCATATTGTGATCGCCATCCCGCCTGCCAAGCGTGGTTATTTTGGCAAACCCCCGCAAATTCGTGGAGGCCTGTGACGACGTTTTTTGGCTGAAATGATAATAGAAATAGAAAAATAGAAATAGAAAAATATTTATTTCCAGGTAATACAGTAAGCAAACATAGGTTAACATTAAGTTTAGACGACATGAGAAGCTTATATTATTATTGCTGTTCAGTGGATAGCGTTTGTATGAACAACATTAGTTACGCTGATGACATGGTTCTGCTGAGCCTTTTTTTTTTTTTTTTGTGGGGCATCTCGTAGTTAATCCTGAAAAGATTGTTACTACTTAAACGGATTGCGGCCCGGCGAGTTCTAAAAAGTTACCTTTTTAGGCCTCCAGCCGGTGCTTATTATACTTAAAAACTAAAGCGAAAGCTCTAAGGGTTACCCCGAGGGGGGTACGAACCTCGGCTTAGGCAATCACTGGTAGGGGGGGCAGCAAGGGACTGGCTGGATCTGGGTTAGATTATTTTGGGACTAATTTAAAGCTAACGGCGCAGCATCGCGGGCTGGCTCTTGCAAGGGTCGGGAGGGACTGTTAAGTCGGGGTCGCGACGACGGACCTCGGCGGCGAGGTCGGTACGGTTTGTGTTTGTGTGCTGGTCTAGCTGTACTGGTCTCTTTTCGACTCTCCTGGAGGAGAGTAGTGGGATCATCAGGATCGGTAAGAACGTGCCGCGAGTGACGGACTTTGCTAATACGGGAGGGGGTGTAAGTAGCTGCCGCCACAACCAGAGGGTTGCGGTGGGCTACGGCCCTATCGAAGAAACGCTTCGAAGCGCGTTTTATGAATTGATGGATAGTCGGGAGTTTCATATCTAAATGATTGATATTCCGAACAAACCAAGGCGAGCCTGTGGCTTGACGGAGAAAACGGTTCTGGAGAGTCTGCATCCTATGGATGAATCGGGGCTTAGCATGTGCCCAGACTGGGCTTGCGTATGTCATAATCGGCCTGATACAAGCGGTGTAAAGCCGCTTCTTACACAGAAGAGACAATTTACTCCGCTTGTTCAGGATGCAATGGAGCCTACCGAGAGCGAAAGCGGCCCGCGAGCGAGCCTGCTTTATGTGCTCAGAAAAGGTGAGGTGTTCGTCGAGGATGACACCTAGATATTTGGCTTGCTTCGCCCAAGGGATCTGCTTGCCGAACATTGAGATGGGTCGGGGAGGAGGGTGATTACGTCGCGGTCGGGTGTAAAAGACCGCCTGACTTTTATCGGGATTGACCTCGATTCGCCACTTCCTGAACCATTCGCCGAGCTCGTCGACTGCGGTTTGGAGGTAGTGAACCAGCGCTGTGTCACTAAATCCCGAGAAGAAGATGGCAGTGTCGTCTGCGAACAGAGCTAACCTTGCCTTCTTGCTTCTGGGGATATCGCTAGTGAACAGCGTGAAAATGAGGGGGGCTAGTACAGAGCCTTGAGGGACTCCTGCACGGATCGGGTGAGGGGAGGAAAGTGCCCCTTCGATGCGATAGCGAAAGGTACGGTTCGCAAGAAAGTCTCGTAAGATGAGCACGAGACGGTCTGGCACTCTGAGTTGGTACAGCTTATATAATAAGCCGTTGTGCCAGACTTTGTCGAACGCTTTCGCTATATCGAAGTATACAGCGCCCGTGAACATACCACGCTGAAAACCAGCATTGATATGTTCGACGATACGGTGTACCTGATGGACACACGAGTGTTGGGTTCAAAAACCAAACTGCTCGTTGGGAATGAGGCCCTTGGTTTCGGCGATTTGTCGTCTCCCCGGCTCTTCAATCTATATGTAAATGACCTAATTGCCGAGCTCAGCAGCATGCGTGTTGGATGCAGAATAAATGGTGTCAGTTGCAACAACATCAGCTACGCTGATGACATGGTGCTGCTGGGCCCGTCACCTGGGGCGATACTGGAGTTGCTACATGTATGTGAAACCTACGCTGCTTCACATGGACTAATATATAATGCCAAAAAATGTGAGTACATGGTCTTTGGGGTCGCTGGTAAATGCCGAGATAGTTCAGTCGAACTTGCCATTAACGGAACACCTGTACGTAGAGTCTCGAAGTTCAAATATCTTGGGCATTTTCTTACCGACGACCTCAGTGACCATGTGGACATTGAGAGGGAGCGTAGGGCTCTGGCGGTCAGGGGTAATATGATGGCACGAAGATTTGCTCGATGTACTGACCAAGTGAAGATAACTCTTTTCAAAGCTTACTGTCAGAGTTTTTACACCGGTAATCTTTGAACCAACTACTCAAAAAGGTCGCTGGATGTCCTACGCGTCCAATACAATAATGTTTTTAGGATGCTGTTGCGACTACCTCGTTTTTGCAGTGCCTCTGAAATATTTGCGGTAAACCATACAGATGGCTTCAATGCCATCATCCGAAAAAAGACGGCTTCACTCCTGAGCAGAATAAGAGGTAGTCATAATAGCATCCTGAAGGCTGTGGTGGCAGACACTTCCTCTGCCATAATAAGGCAATTTGTGAGAAGAGTTATACCCTAGTGCACATATCGTTATGTCTAATTGCTGGGTGGTCTTCTCATTCATTTGTTTTTAGATTAAGTTACTAACAATAGTGTTTTAAGGAAATTTGATACTAACAATTTATGGATTTCAGTTGTCCGAAATAAAATTATTTTATTTATTTTTATTTATTTATAATCCCTGAGTCGCTTATAAATAAGTCTCTCATAGATTTTGCCGAGAACTTTGAGCAAACTAATGGGGCGATAGCTCGTGGGCTCGGTTTTGGGCTTACTGGGCTTAGGGATGCCAATGACGATGGCTTCCTTCCACGCTTGGGGGAAAATTATTACTCAAGGCACCATTGAAGATGGTACACATGAGCATAATCAGGTGCGCGGGGAACAGCTTGATCACTCTGTTGGTGATGCCGTCTGATCCGGGGGCTTTACGAGATTTCAGACCCTTGATGATCTCGTGCACCTCATCAGGTGTGACAGGGGGCAGGGGATCATCAGGGTCTTCAACGGGCGGGAGTGAGGCTTTGCGTTCGACTTCCGCGTTTACCTTATCGACAAACACTTGGTCTACTGGCTGCGAACTGGGTGTGCATTGGGCTTCGAGGCTATCGGCTAGGCATTCAGCCCTGTCGATATCCTCGAATGCAATGGTCGCATCGGGGCGGGTCAGGGGGGGCATAGTGGAAAACTCAGAGGATTTGAGTTTCCTCTGAAGTTCCCAGAATGCGAGATGAGTCGGCTCTAGTTCGCCCACCATCTTGTCCCAGTTAGCGTCACGCAGCTCAGTCACACGTGTCCTTACAGCACGCTGTAAGTAACGCATGTGAGCTTTGTTAGCGTCACAGGGAAAGCTGCTGTAGGCACGAACGGCCGCGTTCTTCTCTGTCAGCAGATCACGTACATCGTCGGGGAGTCTCCATTTACGGTCACCCGTATCTGGAACCTCCCGTGAACTTTCGTTCACGATCGATTGTACGTGCTCCGTGAGAGAGTCGATCGCGGCCGTTGTGTCGGCGACAGAGTCGAACTGATCTGGGATAGAGTCTAAGTGATGTGACGTGTTAGATTGTAAGCGTTCGCTTACTTTCTTCCAGTCAGTGATCACTTTAGTGGCGGGGGGTTGAGAGGGGTCGCGAATACCTAATCGGGGGGCCAGGTTCATGACTACTGGTCGATGATCAGAGTCGAGTTCGTGAATAGCCTCTATAGAATCCAACCTTAAGTTGATATTCTTAAGGAGTGCTATATCAAGAACGTCGGGTAACTGATCGGGGTCGAAAGGGAAATGAGTGGGAGTCATCGGGGCGATGACGTCAAAGTTCATGGTAGAACAGAGATTAAAGAGTTGTCTACCTCTAGTCGAGGTCCTGGTGCTATTCCAGGCAGGATGTTTGGCGTTGAGATCGCCCGCTATGATAACGGAGTCACTCATGCCGAAAAGTTCGGAGAGGTCATTAGTGAGGAGTTGAGGGTCCTCGGAACCGTCTGGGGGAGGGAAGTAAGCCGACACGATAGTGATTGGCTGGTGGCCTGTCAGTGCTAACCGACAGGCCGAAACTTCTAATCGGGAGAGTTCAGGAGTATCCATAGGTATGCAGTACAGGGACTTCCTATAGTATATGAGGGTGCCGCCTCTATAACAACGTGACCTGTCGTTGCGAACTAAACGATAGTTTGCAATTTTCGGGTCACGATGGTGAGGTTTTAGGAACGACTCTTGAATGAGTAAAATGTCTACGTGATGGTCGCGGAGGAACGTGGCGATCTCATCACGTTGGCCGTGAATGCCGTTGGCATTAAAGAAGCCTAGCTTTAGGGAACGGGGTTTTAGTCTAGTTAATATTCCGTGACTATCCATAATGGGGGCGTTGGGAGTTCATGACGTGGATTGCTTGCGTGATCTCGGGATACGCAGCATAAATTGATTGGATGCGGAACAAGTTACCGCCGGCGGCAACTAGTTCCTGGGCCATCTGTTGGGCACGCGGGGAGAGGAACGTGCTGTAGGTATTAAAGGTCCCGGTGATGACGTTAAACGCATCAATGGGAGCCTGACCTTTCCTCTGTACAGGTACTGGTCCTGCCATAGGGGCAGTGGGGGGGGCCGCGGCGCGGGCGGGGTGTGCGGTCGCGGGAAAACCGGGGGGCGTAAGGGGCGCGGGGGCACGGGTACGTACTCCATTAATGGAGGGATGGGAGCGGGCTTAGGCCTGGAGGAGGCCAGTGGGGGGAAGTCCTTCTGGGAACTGTAGCCATTATTTTGTGTACTAAGCTTTTTACTGTAGTTTTAATCATAAATAATTTTGTTGTTGCTTTTATTTTGTGCACTAAACTTTTCACTGTAGTTTTAGTCATAATTAATTTTATTGTTGCTGGTCATGTTGTGCGATTACAGTTTGGGTGATAATCAGGTCTAAACCTATAATGTGAACCTCATGAAATATTGTGATTGTTACCTGTTGTAGTTGCCTTGTGAATAAATAAATAAATAAATAAATAAACTCAAGAGAAGCCATTGGGAGGGACGCTGTGGGGCCAGTCTCACGGGGAGTTTGGCCGAGGGGGATTCCCTAGTCTGACGAGCGTCGAAACGCTGCGCCAATTTAGGGGAAGATGACTTGGGGGCTTTCGGGCAGCCCCGGTAGTTTGCCGGATGACCGGACTCTTTGCAGAGCACACAACTAGGTGGCTCGGTGCAAAGAGTGCGGTCTTTAGGCCGGGTACAATCTGCTGTACCGTTGTCTCCCAGGCACTTGACGCACCTGGGAGTAGCGTAGCAGTTGTACGCTGAGTGCCCGTACAGTTGGCATCTGTTGGCATGCCTGACTTACGGGGCTTCTCGATTTTAAGGCCTGACAGGTTGCAGACGGACTTGACGGACTTTACATTGAATATGGGGTGGTACACCACCAGGACCATATCAAAGGCGGTACCTTGCCTGGACCGGTACATGCGATGGACCTCTGTGACAGGCACGTTCTGTCGTTCGAGGTCCGCCTTAATATCGCTGGTGGCGATTTCGCAGGGGATCCTGCGAATCACAACCCTGGTCAGTCGCTCCTCGGGCAAGGAATACGTGTGGAAGGACACGTTCCTAGCAGAAAGGAGCCTGGTCAGATCGCGATAATCGCCTGACGTGGGGACCAATACTTTTATCCCGTGCTGGGTGGCACGGGCACTAGTATAGTTGACCCTTTGGTCAACACACCATTTGGACACCTCCGTCCACTTGGCCTTGTCCTGTATAAATACTGGGGGCGGTGGAGGGAGTTTCCTGGCGGTGGTTGAGCCAGAGGGTACGGACGGGGCGCTAGTTTTAGCGCGGGGTGCGGCAACCTTCGCGGAGGTTGAAGGCGAGGGACGGGAGGGGGACACGTTGGCGGCGGTCGCCGGTGGCGTGGAGGGGATGGACGCGGTCGCGGTGGCGGGGGTCACCTGCGTAGCGGGGTGGGGAGGATTCGCGGAGGCGGAGATCGCCTGCGGGGTGGGGGCGCGAGACGGAGGAGCGGAGTCCTCAGCCGCTGCTCGCCTTGTTCTCCTTGCGCTTGCTCCCTTTGCCCTTTGTGTGGGAGACGAGCTCGTACGCCTCTGTGTCCAAGGACGAAGAGGAGTGCGAGTCCGTCTGGGGAGTGAGCGCGGCAGAATCGGAAGGAGTGGGGATGGGTACATCCTCTGTGTCCATTTGACACGGTTCGTCGGTGGCGGTTGGGGCCTCGAGGGCATCGCTGAAGTCAGCGATGCCCGGGCTGGCTGGAATTGCGAGCTGCTCAGCTCTGTACAGCTCGGAAAATTCGGCAGCGAAATCTTTGTTTTTCTTTATTAATAAAAGAAAAACAGAGACCACAGCCCCGACCTCCGAGTGCTCAATGCTGAGCTGACTCGCAAGTTCAGCCAGGAGCGCCTCGATTTTGGCTAGTCTCTCCATGGGTTTATCCATGGTGGAGGGGAGGGGGACCTAATCACTCATGAGAGTGATCCTATCGCCAAAGCCCTAAGCCTAACAACCTAATCCCCGGTGGGATGCCGGGGGTGAGTGTTACACTCCCTGTCGGGTATAGACAGGGAGGTGATCCTGGTGAGCCCTAAGAGTGACTCCCGTCGCCAATCTTATTGTGCGAACGGGTTCCTAACCGGTCATGCGATGGGTACTGAAGGTACCCGACCAGTCTAGTGCGGGGGGTATAGATATACCCGCGGCACTAGTACGCGGCTGTGGAGGGAAGACTGTCACCGGGGCTGACGAGGGAAGCCCCCAAGGCCAGCGATCCGGGACCCGTCCAACTTTCGTCTAGCCCTGAAGGGGATAGACGGGTGCGTTGGGTCTGCACCCACTCGGCTTCGTTGGCACCGTTAAGGTATCCACCGAGTGACCACGAAACTGTGAATTTTGCCCTGAAGGGGCCACAAGCACACGTTTTTAGACACTCTGTATAAAGAAATAATACTGTCTTGTAAACAAGACAGAACGTTTTGACTGAATCCGTAAAGAAACAGGAATTTCCGAAATTTTGCGATTTAAATAAATTTAAATCGCAAAATAGCGGAGAGTATTCGGGGCGACTACGCAGCGTGGCGCACGGAGCACAACTGACGGGCGAACGAGCGGCGAGCGGTGGAGGGGATACGCGCAGTGGAGCAGCAGCGTAACGACCTTCCAGGGCGAGCGTCGAGCGTAGAATGTGATGTTCTGCTGAGCCCATCTGTCAGAGCCCTTAATATCCTAATAGGCATCTGCGAGAGGTACGCGGGGTCCCACGGCCTCAGGTACAACTGTAATAAGAGTGAACTACTTATTTTTAAGGCGGGTAGCAAGTGTCCGAAAACCGTTCCTCCGGTCAGACTTGAAGGAGTGCCTATAAGTAGGGTCACAAAATTCAAGTACCTGGGGCACTGGGTCACCGAGGATCTCTCGGATGACTTGGATATTGAGCGGGCACGTAGGGCGTTGTCAGTGAGATGCAATATGCTGGCGCGCAGGCTTGCACGGTGCTCACAAGAGGTCAAAATTGCTCTTTTTAAGGCATACTGTCAAACTTTTTATACCTGCAGCCTGTGGGTCCGGTATACGCGTGGATCTTTCAATGCCCTACGGGTCCTGTACAATAATGGTTTCAGGATGCTGTTGGGGTTGCCTCGTTTTTGCAGTGCATCAGGTATGTTTGCTAAGGCCAACACGGATTGTTTTAGGGCGATAGTGCGCAAAAGAGTGGCCTCCCTGATGCACCGCGTGCGAGGCAGCACCAACAGTCTACTGAATACCGTACTGGAAAGGGTGGATTGCCCAGTTGTGAGGCACTGGAATGCCGTTCACGGCTCCGGGGGTGCCCGGTATAATGATAAGTAGCCCAATTTTGTGTATAATCTAACTAACATAGTTTTAAGTATGTTTTCCTAACAATTTTATGGAATGTATATTCTGAAATAAATGATTAATAATAATAATAATAATTACCTACAGCTAATAATTACAGTATATTATTTTCCAGTGAACCCCAAACCAGACAGTTAGTCTGTATCTTGGTGATGATGACTTGTATTGTCTACTCTTTAAAAATCCTTACTTGATTTTCGAACATCGGTTACAGGTGACAGTTGAAAATCAGCGCTGTGTCGTGCATCTCATAGTACAGCATCATGCTGAGTAGAAGCCTTCTTGTTACAGTCACGGCGTGCAACTACGGACAAATAGTTTTTATGTGAACTTATCTTTTTGTATGCACTACTTTCTGTGACAAATAAATCTATTCCTGCCCCATACCAAAACAGAGAAAAGGAAAATTAGTAACACTTATTATCACTTTGACATTTTCAAAACCGGGTGTTCGGAACTTGCTAGATGTTTTAGTGGTTAATTGTCTTGTTAATGAACCCTGACTAAACAGTTGAGATTTGAGGAGTAATAAAACCAGAAAAGTAAGAAATTTGTAGAATTTCATAAGTTTTTTAATTTTGTATTTTGTTTTTTACCTTGAAACCTATCTATACTAATATTATAAAGCTGAATAGTTTGTTTGTTTGTATGTTTGTTTGTTTGATTGAACGCGCTAATCTCAGGAACTTCTGGTCTGAAATGAAAAATTCTTTATGTGTTGGGTAGCCTATTTATCGAGGAGGAAGGCTATAGGCTATATAACATTACGCTAAAACCAAAAAGAGCGGCGCAGTAATGAAAAATGTTTCAAAAATGGGGAATATCGCACGGGTAGGCGATTCGACGCGACGGGAAGGGTTGGGGGAACAAGAAATTTAACGCGGACGAAGTCGCGGGCAGAAGCTAGTAGTAGATAAATACCTATTGAGTGAGTTTTAACAACTTCACAACTATTAAGAAAGCAGTAACGTAAGTAATGTGGCTTCATACATACATACATAAACTCATGCCTTTTCCTATGGAGGTAAGTAATGTGGATTCATACATACATACATAAACTCATGCCTTTTCCTATGGAGGTAAGTAATGTGGCTTCATACATACATACATAAACTCATGCCTTTTCCTATGGAGGTAAGTAATGTGGCTTCATACATACATACATACATAAACTCATGCCTTTTCCTATGGAGGTAAGTAATGTGGCTTCATACAAACATACATAAACTCATGCCTTTTCCTATGGAGGTAAGTAATGTGGCTTCATACAAACATACATAAACGCATGCCTTTTCCTATGGAGGTAAGTAATGTGGCTTCATACATACATACATAAACTCATGCCTTTTCCTATGGAGGTAAGTAATGTGGCTTCATACAAACATACATAAACTCATGCCTTTTCCTATGGAGGTAAGTAATGTGGCTTCATACAAACATACATAAACTCATGCCTTTTCCTATGGAGGTAAGTAATGTGGCTTCATACAAACATACATAAACTCATGCCTTTTCCTATGGAGGTAAGTAATGTGGCTTCATACAAACATACATAAACTCATGCCTTTTCCTATGGAGGTAAGTAATGTGGCTTCATACAAACATACATAAACTCATGCCTTTTCCTATGGAGGTAAGTAATGTGGCTTCATACATACATACATAAACTCATGCCTTTTCCTATGGAGGTAAGTAATGTGGCTTCATACAAACATACATAAACTCATGCCTTTTCCTATGGAGGTAAGTAATGTGGCTTCATACAAACATACATAAACTCATGCCTTTTCCTATGGAGGTAAGTAATGTGGCTTCATACATACATACATAAACTCATGCCTTTTCCTATGGAGGTAAGTAATGTGGATTCATACATACATACATAAACTCATGCCTTTTCCTATGGAGGTAAGTAATGTGGCTTCATACATACATACATAAACTCATGCCTTTTCCTATGGAGGTAAGTAATGTGGCTTCATACATACATACATACATAAACTCATGCCTTTTCCTATGGAGGTAAGTAATGTGGCTTCATACAAACATACATAAACTCATGCCTTTTCCTATGGAGGTAAGTAATGTGGCTTCATACAAACATACATAAACTCATGCCTTTTCCTATGGAGGTAAGTAATGTGGCTTCATACATACATACATAAACTCATGCCTTTTCCTATGGAGGTAAGTAATGTGGCTTCATACATACATACATAAACTCATGCCTTTTCCTATGGAGGTAAGTAATGTGGCTTCATACATACATACATAAACTCATGCCTTTTCCTATGGAGGTAAGTAATGTGGCTTCATACATACATACATAAACTCATGCCTTTTCCTATGGAGGTAAGTAATGTGGCTTCATACATACATACATAAACTCATGCCTTTTCCTATGGAGGTAAGTAATGTGGCTTCATACATACATACATAAACTCATGCCTTTTCCTATGGAGGTAAGTAATGTGGCTTCATACATACATACATACATAAACTCATGCCTTTTCCTATGGAGGTAAGCAGGAACTACGGAACGCCTCCTGCTAAGATCCTAACATACTTCTTTTGCATCGTTTACGTTCATTAATCTAGTCAAACACGCACGCTGCTTCTCGTTTGCGAGTAATGACCAGCTGACCTTTCTGAAGAATAACATGGATTCAAAATCACTGCCAATTGCGAAAATCAGTAGGTCACCTTATCAATTTCATAGTTCTCCGACATACAAGCTCTCTATGCTACTCGGCCATACCGTCGACATATAAACCGTTGCCAATGCGGGGCTCGGTGCAGCCCCTACAATTTATAGCGCACATTTAGCTCGCATACTTTACGCTGTGCCCTCTTAACGCAACACTACATTACGACTGCAATGCCCGATGTATCGCGGTGCTAGGATGCTGCGGGTTTTTGGGAAATGCGTTTATTATGATTGCGTTTTATTACTTTTTAAGTACTGCATATCTATCTACTAGCTTCTGCCCGCGACTTCGTCCGCGTCAAATTTTCGCTCCCCTTCCCGTCGCATCGAGTTGCCTGCCAGTTTTCGTCCATTTTTCGTTTGCTGCTCCACTCCTTTTGACCATAGCGTGATGTTATATAGCTTATAGCCTTTTTTAATAAATGGGCTGCCCAACACAAAAATATATTTTTTTTAATTCCGACCAGTAGTTCCTGAGATTAGTGCGTTCAATCAATCAAACAAATAAACAGAATTATAATATTAGGTATAGATAATAAAAGTAAAAACTTTGAAACCATTTTACGAGAATAACGCGGACGGATAAACCATTTATTTATTTATTTAACCATTTATGCACACATATAAATAGACAAATAGAAAGGAACAGAAAAATATGTACAAAGGTAATGCTTATTTCTATTGAAATCTCTTCCAGCATACCTGCAATAGGAGAGAATATACAAAGAGATGTAGACAACGTGTGTAATAGTAGAAGAAAAATAATACTATAATTTAAATATAAACGACGGGCGTAGGAGAAGCGTTCCCGCAAATAGGATCGGGTCTTAGGGTTGTGGAGAATGTTAAATAGCAGACACAATATCCGAGAGTTCCTGCGAAGTCGAATAGGGAGCCACTTGAGAACCTTGCGAAAGTTAGAAACGTGATCATATTTCTTAAGATTAAAAACAAAACGAATGCAGATATTTTGCAAACGCTCAAGTTTATTTAACAGCTCCTCGGTGGCATCCAAATAACAGGCATCAGCGTAGTCAATAATGGGCTGAATAAGAGTTTGCGCAAGGGAAATTTTGGTGTTGAAGGGCAGAAAGCTCTGGAGGCATTTCAATGCATGAAACGTGAAGTGCACTCTGCGACTGACTTGAGCAACTTGGGCACTCCACGATAAGTAAGAGTCCACCAGTCACCCCCAGATTCTTAACTGTTTTCGCGTATTCTATCTGAACTCCATTCAGACAGAGTGGGGACAGCGACGCAGCATCGAGCCTATTCCTCATATATCTGCCGCCGATAATTATGGCCTGGGATTTCTTAGGGTTGATCAGCAGTCCAAAGGACTGCGACCACTCACTAATTACATTCAGGTCTCTGTTCATGGCAGATACAGTGGCCATTCATGTTCTGGAAGGAATTACGTCAATTTTCTGAATTGACTACTTAATGGACTTGATAATAAATTGCAAGTACGAGATTGCAAGACAGATCAAGTGTTTTGTTTTTGCCATGAAGAAATTTTCAGTACCAGCCAGTATGTTTTCCCGGCTTGATCTTGCTTTCTATTACAAGGAACTTCAACATAACTAGTGAAATGTAGGAGTACTACAAGCTACTTCCGACTCTGCCGAGAAATTCAGACCTGATGTTTTGTTATGTGTAGAATATGGTTAACAAGCAAGCATCTCTGCTTACTCTCCCGATACGCGATACGTAACAGAACATAACTGTATGTTAGCTAAATTATAACATTGTTGTTTTAATTAACAGCCGTCTAATTATAACGCGCTTGTTATATTACGCATATCTTATTTCATTTTACCAGAAACAATGTTCTTCCGTGATTATTAATAGGTAGAATTTGCGGGGTATGTTCCGTTACAGCGGAACAAGTAATAAATGCTTATCTAAGCATCTGTACAAGGCGGCAATTTAGTCATCATTCATAATCATCATTTCAGCCGTAAGACATCCACTGCTGGACATAAGCCCCTCGCAAAAGGGGGGTTTGCTATAATCACCACACTTCGCAGGCGGGTGGGCGGTCCCAGTATGGTGGTAAAACGCATAGAGAACGCTGCTGAATGGGAGAGAATGGGTCTCTAGTATATTCTTTAGGCACCTTTTATGTCAGCCAGGGGAAGAAATGATGGATTTAGTTACCTGCATCCTTACTAAAATTATAAATGCGAAAGAATGTTTGTTTGTTACCTTTTCACGCCTAAACCACTGAACCGATAATCCTGGAATTTTGCATATAGGTTTTCAGGTGTGACTTTCATCCCGAAAACATGCCTACTATTTAGTCTCCAGGAAAATAACAATTATGTTCTCATGATAATAGATGGCGCTACGTGTCTTTGGAATCATGATTGAAGTATATTAATACAAGCAGAATACCACTAAAGTTAAATGTCAAGTTCTAAATTAACGCGAGTGAAGCCGCGATGTGCATCTGGACTGAGGGCCCATTTTTTGAACCCTTGCGTACCGAAATAAGATTTATAGGGAAATTATTTAAAAATAGTAAAAACTTAAAGCAAAGGGTCATAAATTTCTTAAACATGAATTAAAATTGTTAGGATGAAATAACTTGGGCCCTCAATCCAGACGCGTGCATAAAGTGGCATAGCCTAAATCTCAGTAAGTACTATCTCTGGGTTAATAATTTTTGTGTAAGAATTTAGTTAAGAATTTCTTAAATACTTAAAATACTCCCAAAACTTTAAAATATAACATTGTTGATTTATGGCGGCATATCTAGGGCCCTCACTTCATTATTGTTTGTACTGAGGAATCTGCAAAACATGAATATATCCGAAGAAATACATAAATACGACTTTAACATGTTTTACTTACATACTTATGTGAATTAGTTAAAAAGAAATAAGGACACAAAACTTAATTGTTAAGAAGTAAATGAAAGTCGAATTTTACTAAAAAGTCTGAACTGAGAGCCCAATATTTTCGGCTTTATTGACTAGGCTCAACCTCATAGATTGTCGCAAATTAGAATAAAAGTTTTAACTATTTCTTAATTAAATTGTAACATACCGTTCGTTCTTCTAAATGTCATACTTTAAGAGAAAATTGATTTTCAATTTTTTGAAAGATAATTATTTGTATAGTGACCATAATGTTCAAAGTACCTGTACATTTTGTAAAGTGCATTCGGCAAGTCATAATTTGCAGCTAAAAATACTATATACCTACTAATTACAATTTGGTTTTCCTTATTTTTAATGTAATTTCTATAAAAATAAATAAAACTAGAACATTTTATTTAGCTTCAACAGTGTTTCCATAAAATGAAAGGCAAACTTACCGACTAGTAGTATGTTATACATGTAAGTAGTCATCGTATCTATGGATCACTGTAGCACCAGATCAAACAAATTCATTGTGATAAATAAAACACGATCGGTATAATTATAAAAACTATTTACTTCACATAAATGTTTCATTAAAATAGTCTTATATCCTAAAAATACGAAATTGCGAGAGAGCGAAGTAATTTTTGTGATGAGTGCAACAATGTCTCTGATTTAAAAAAAAAATCATTTCTATTTTCAACCGGCGTATATTTTTTTTTTATGTATGACCACGCCTAACTTTTTACATAGTGGTCCGATTGTGACAATTCTTCTTCTATCGGAAAGAGTATACTCCCAAGGTGTTCCGAATGCACTTTACAAAATGGAAAGGTACTTACTTTAAAAATTATGGTCACCGTACAAATAATTCTCTTACAAAAAATTGAAAATCAATTTTCTCTTAAAGTATGACATTTAGAAGAACGAACGATATGTTACAATTTAATTAAGAAATAGTTAAAACTTTTATTCTAATTTGCGTTAATCTATGAGGTTGAGCCTAGTCAATTAAGCCGAAAATATTGGGCTCTCAGTTCAGACTTTTTAGTAAAATTCGACTTTCATTTACTTCTTAACAATTAAGTTTTGTGTCCTTATTTCTTTTTAACTACTTCACATAGGTATGTAAGTAAAACCTGTTAAAGACGTATTTATGTGTTTCTTCAGATATATTCATGTTTTGCAGATTCCTCAGTACAAACATTAATGAAGTGAGGGCCCTAGATATGCCGCCATAAATCGGTAATGTTATATTTTACAGATTTGGGATCTAACTAAATTCTAAACAAAAATTATTAACCCAGAGATAGTACTTACTGAGATTTAGGCTATGCCACTTTATGCACGCGTCTGGATTGAGGGCCCAAGTTATTTAATCATAACAATTTTAATTCACGTTTAAGAAATTTATGACCCTTTGCTTTAAGTTTTTACTATTTTTAACTAATTTCCCTATAAATCTTATTTCGGTACACAAGGGTTCAAAAAATGGGCCCTCAATCCAGATGCACATGAAGCCGCGGGCAGAAGCAAGTGTATTATAAATCGCTGGTGTTTCTACCCGTCACAGAAAAACAACTGTTGCTATGAAACTCTTATACGATTAGCAAATAAAAAGTATTCATACATGCAACAAAATACTGTACTGTGTGTCTACTGTTGTATAAGAATTTGTTATTGTTTTATTCATCGCTATCCTGTATGTGTTATTCTTTACCTTTTCCAGCAGAACAGCATTTCCTATTTATTTTCAAAAGCAGACCATTTGTTCAGTCCATAAAGTATTCATTAAGGTCCGCTGCAGCGCGGCTGACAAATGAATGTCCACCCCTGTGCGACACCGGTCGCCTCCGCGTGAATTAACTAGTCAATATTACGCGAGGCTAGCTTTTGCATACGTGGTGGAGTAAGGTAAGGGACACATTTGTTTCTGCAATATTAAAGTTGTTTGCTAATTAAGATCTTCCCTCATTTATTATCTTTTTGAGATAAGAAACGCAATATCGTTTCATGATCATGATGACTTTGTCCAATTTTCTTACTTATAAATTTTACAGGATTCATAAAGTAAGAACTCACGTGAAGTAAATTTATAGATAAAAATAATGGAAGTTAATTAACTCATTCCCTGTCCTATGAACCACATATGGTTCAGGTTGATTGGTTAACTATTGTGTCTACTATATGGACAGTGAATGTGTATGTTAATCAAATTGAATATGTATCAACTCAAATCGCAACGATCATTCTGACAACAAATTGACGTAGGATGCCTTTTATTGCTAAAAATGTACTGTATTTTATCTCAAAGAACACAGCGACAAAAAAAAGCTATTGCATAGCATTTTTTATCAACTTATGCAATTATAATTATTTATTTATTTTTTATTTGACCGATAAGAAAACATTTTTTTTTCTTTTATTGAATAAATGAGAAGTTACTGCCCCCGCTTTTTTAATCTCTGATATCTTCTAAGATCTTCATTTAAATTACATGCTGTAGTGATCATATTGATCTATATTAAATGCACAATGTATTTAAGGTACCTAATTGGATAAAAATTAATGCTGTATTGGTTAAAATCGCTTCATAAATAAGCCCTTATTTCTCGTAAAAAGCAAAGGAAAAAATGGTTATTGTGGGTTATCCCTAAGAGGTAGACATATACCATCGCGGATTTTTTTGTAGAACTTTCTAAGGTGTACAATACTGTAGTACATTATTTTGATCTATTTCGTAGGGTTCAGCCAGCGTTCGCAATGTAAGCGTAAAAAAATGAGCTTATTTATGACATCACATTAGAAACCCCTAAAATTATCAGTGTTCCTTTACTATATTATGCATGTTAAATACATATAAACCTTCCTCTTAAATTGTTCTATCTAGTAAAAAAATCCGCATCAAAATCCGTTGCGTAGTTTTAAAGATCTAAGCATAATGCACGGCCTTCAAGCCACACCTCCGTGCCCGTCGGAGTGTGGAGCGTGAGGTTTTTTTTCGTTATGGAATTTCTGGATTCGGTCCTCGCGCTCAAGGCCCTCGATAGAAGCTATGTAATAGCTTAATGTAGTGGCCGAGCCACCATTCCCTTTCTAAGTCTGAAGTATTCAGAATCACAACGCATCCACATTTCAACTGGACGCGCACGACGCGACACAAGGCGGTTGAGTGACTTCGAGCGAGCAGTTCACACGTCACCGCCTCAGCTGACTTTAAATGCTGTGCCTAAAGTGCTTTAGGCGGTTGAAGGTAGATATTACTTTAATGAAAAATTTTTTATCGCATCGAAAACTATTTCATACAATTTTATGGATGAGCAAAAAAACCAGAAGGTGCTTATGCTCTTCCATATCACAATACTGTCAAAATAAGATATAACTCAGTTTATTATTTACCAGAAACCTGATGTCTGTGTCCCGTATGGTGCCGGACATAAAGAATAGCATCACCCCATTTCTTCCTGTGGGTGTCGTAAAAGGCGACTAAGGGATTTACTAGAGAATGGGCAGTAGCGTTCTCTATGCATTTTACCATCATACTGCGATCGGCAACCCGCTTGCCAAGCGTGGCGATTATGGCAAAGCCCCCCAAATAGGAGGAGGCCTATGTCCAGCAGTGGACGTCTTGCGGCTGAGATGATGATGATGATGATGAGAAACCTGATGAAAACTCTTTAATTGACTTATTAAAGTAACGAACCATCAAACAAGTCAGGACTCATTTTACATAACATGCAAACCATGAATTAAATTGTTCTACTCGAAATTTACAATAAAGGACCAACCAATTTGACAGCAAGTCACGTCACAATGTGGTAAGCATCGGATTAATATTATAATCTCAACAAATTCAATTCAATTATCAATCTGCGGTAGCACGTGGTCATTGCACCTGCCTCTACGACGTCATGTTACGTCAAACTTTTAGACATAACAATTTTTTAAATATTCATTGTATTATCCCAATTTATTCCGGGTCGGAACAGCTTGATTGTCTTCTTCATCCATACTTGACTATTAAGAGTAATTTCAGTAGTTACTCCCTTTCCCGCCATATTTGATTAAACACAGACCACCCATCGTTTCTTAGAACCTATTTTGCAGAAAAAACCGTCAAAAATATGAAAGAAATAGATACTTAAATTCAATAAAAAAACAATCAGCAGTAGATTCAAAGTTGACAGTTTAGGATGTACCAATCACAAGCAGGGACGTCACAATGTGGTAGGCTCCGGATTAATATCATCAATCTGCGGCAGCGCGCGGTCAGCGCACCTGCGATGACGTCAGGCAACGTTACTAACTTGTTAGGATCTGTCGGCAATTTGCGAAGGATTATGCTGAAATATCCGGTTTAGAGTTGAATAAATAAACGGAGCTGGCTTGTTTTATTTATTGTTATTGTGATGGAATAGCAGTGAAATGAATAAGCCTTTCCTGTGATGTTAAATACAGAAGGATTATGTCGGAAGATTTTTTTATGAATAAAGCGCTGTGAGCCAGTAATACTAGTTTTGTTTTTTTCAATTAACATTTAATTATTTTAATGTTTTTATCACTAAGTTTTTTGTTGTAGTCACCGTCGGTACAGATAGTGTAAAATCCGAAAATCTGACCAAACCAACCTTACCAAAGTGTATCGAATCACCAAGTAGCTGGATTGTGGTAGTCAGACAAGCTGTCGCTCCATGTAAAATATTTGTATTCAACTGCATCTGGTTAGACTGGAAACCAATCCCCACGTACTTGAGAAAAGGCTAGGCTTAGAATGATGATTATATATTTTTGGTCTAGTCGGACTGGTATATTCCATTCCTATCATCTGAAATCTCTCATTGGCCATCCCCAGTCAAAAAGAAAAGGAAATGATAACGTGCAAGCGACTTGTGAAATCTCTGCATCTACCTTATAAATGTTGCTTGAAACCAACCATGCTTACAAACACAAAACCAGCGATGCAGTACAAGGCAAAACAAAATACGAGGAATTCATTCAAAGCCAAACAAAACAGAAAGTAATCCACAAAGCGGGTTGGGCACACAAACGTATGATTGACGACAACACTGTGTCATATGGCAGGCAGATAGAAAAGTTCCACTAGCAATAAAATATTGAGAAGGCAATTATTCACTTTTTATTTTGTTTGTATGTGTCACTGTTGTATTTTACCTGTGTTTTTGGATGTGTTTTTAGTTTAAACACAACAAAAAAACAAAAAGAACCGTTTTGAAATCCGTTAAAAAGGTTTCGCATAAAATTAAATTGATTCGCTTAGGATATACGATTCTAGACTAACTATTTTAACCCCTTCAGGGAATGAATGTTCAAAAATTCTTCAGCATTTTCTGTCTCTTCTGAAAATTTCAAGTCTCTAGATCCAGTGTTTAGGGTGAACATTGGATTTTTGTGGATGTATAAGAATTTTAAATGTTTATTTATTAAGTTGATGGCTACATAGATTGCAACGATAAATCTAGTGCGGCGAAAATGCAAGGGGTCCGCTAGGACTGATAGGATCGCGGAATTGTTCGAAAGAGTTACCGTAGCCCTGGCATAGGCAACTGAAGGAACACGGGTAGGTTTTGAGTGTTAAAAGTCTGACACGCCGCTCCTCTGGTTGGAGTGGCGTGTGGCGGAAGACGTCATTTGATGATTTCCCACCCAAAAAAAAAACAGTTAGTCTAGTTCAGGGAAAGTGAATCTTCTATCCTTGTCTATTTTGTACCATGAAGGATCCCGTGATTGACGCTATAGGTTCAGAGCTACATCGCATGTGGAACAGACAAGCGACAGGCTAGTTTTGTGTATGTCTCTGCAAAGTAAATAGCTTTTATTGCTATACAATTTGATTCAACCCAAAACTGAAACTTTTTTCGTTTTTTATTTTATAAATATCTGGACGACCGAGCTTTGCTCGGTATTTTTTGGTAAATTGTGTTTAAAATAATAATAGTTATAATAATAAGTTTATGTTCAAGTTGATTATCGATAAAGTTGGTCATTGAAAACACGAATACAACGACATTTTCTAAAAATAAATCCTAACTAGATCGATTTATTGCCCCCGAAACCACCTGCATACTAAATTTCATGAAAATCGTTGGAGCCGTTTCCGAGATTCAGATTATATATATACAAGAAATGCTCGTTTAAAGGTATAAGATTTTACCGGCATTGTTTACAAAAAAAGAAAACATAGTGATCAGTGTGCAAAATTAAAATAAGCCGTTTATTCAATTTAGGCCGACTATCACCGCTTCTAAGATTTCAAAATTACATAAGTTTCTTCCCCAAAATCTTTCGACACTTCCTACTGCTTTAGCTAGGAAGAATTTAAGTACTGGCGCAACAAACAAATTCGTTTAGGATGGGTACCTAAAATATGGATTTTACATAAATTAAACACAATTGCAATATTAATTTTTGCATCGCAATCATTCGGTTACGAATTTTTTACATACATCAGTCAGTACTGATCATTAATCTGGTCTCACGATAAATCATTTGTTCGTTTTGAGGGACGTCACAACCATGGTTTATATGCATTTTCAGACTTTTATTATCTTTCTGTCTAGATAGTTTTCATTTGAATTTTTTAATTAAAGCATTTATATAAGTGCCATCCCGATATTAGCTAAAACTTTATTACATTTACTGATTAAAATTGTAGCAGTCTTAGAATCATTACAAAATCATTCTGTTTCATAAACGTCAAAGCATTTATTTCAAATAGGCAAAAAAAGGCAGATATGAACGTCAACATTTAAATGAAAATAGAATTGCTTTTAGTCGCCCCTTCCAAAAGGTAGATTCGTATGGAGAATGGGCAAGAAACTCCACCGTTACTCTTTTAAAATGTTTTTCAATCTATACTATATGTACTATAATATTATAAAGCTGAAGAGTTTGTTTGTTTGTTTGATTGAACGCGCTAATCTCAGGAACTACTGGTCCGAATTGAAAAAATATTTTTGTGTTGGGTAGCCTATATATCGAGGAAGGCTATAGGTTATATAACATCACGCTTCAACCAAGAGGAACGGAGCAGTAATGAAAATGTTGCAAAAACGGGGAAAATCGCACGGGTAGGCGATTCGATGCGACGGGAAGGGTCGAGGGAACAAGAAATTTTACGCGGACGAAGTCGTGGGCAGAAGCTATTGAAGACGATGCACCTAGAATATAATTACAATATCACAGCAAGTTAAATAATTAAATCTGAAGCATTGAGACATAAATTAATGCGATATTATACTGGACTGGACTTTTGCTGGACTTACAGCATTTTATTTCTACCACCATTTCAAGCTTATTATTTTCAATGTTATAATGATGGCATGTATAAGTTTGAGGCCTATAGTAATTACTTCAGACATATTTCACAAATGTATCAAAAATCGTTTCGTCAACTTCTGAATGATTCTTTTAATTTTTCAGATGTATCTTTTTCAAACATATTGCAACAAGTGACAAGAAAAACTTTGTCACACCCAAGCCGAGCCACAGTAAATACTACAATCTCATAAAAAAAAACGTCGCTTAAAAATCGGAAACCCTACTGTCATTTACCATTCCCAACACGTCATCCGCAGCGCGATAACGCAACTGCATCGTCGAGATTTCATAAAAAAACGCATCCAATATTCACTAGTCTGGAATCGTACGTCCAAAGTTAATGAATTTAATTTGATACGGAACGTCTTTTGTTTCCGCGCATGTGTAACAGGCTTAATTGTTGACTTTCCATTTTGCGATGGAAGATTTCTGTATGCGGCATAAATGTGGAGGGAATAATTGTTGCGGAAAAGATTAATTATGGCGTAATGCGGTGGCATATACTTGTGCATGATAACAATGAAATACAATTCCAAGAACGTCTAGGGCTTGTGTCTAACAAGTAACTCTACCCTAGCCTACTTAGTGGTTATTAGGGGTAGTTTCTACCCCTTTTTTTTTCCAGAATCCACTTTTTAGTTTCTACCCCTAAAAAGTGGATTCTGGAAAAATAAAAAAACACGGGTTCAAATTATTTTAGTTTTAAATCGATGTGCAAATTTTAATTCTGTTCGGTGGGTGACAGTTGGGTAGGGTTACGTGTAAGTAATAACAGTAGCACGGGTTGATTAATCAGGTTAAGCTACACCTCCCACTTGTCTTCTACCTACATACTACTACTTATCTTTACATACCAAGCATTTTTTTTTTTACCCTAACCTAGACACACAGCAATACTGTAGCTTTTGGTTTATAATAGTAGATTATTAACCAAGGGGATAAAACATGGGCACGCCACAATTGCGGCGGTAAGTCCCCTCTTTGCGGAGTGGATAGAGAGGCGCCACGGCGTCCTCACCTTCCGCCTGACGCAGGTTCTCACCGGGCATGGGTGCTTCGGTGGGTTCCTGTTCAGGATAAAGCGGGAGGATTCGTCCGGGTGTTTCCATTGCGAGGATCGTCTGGAGGACACGGTGGAGCATACGGTGGAGGTGTGCCCTGCCTGGGCGGAGCACCGCCATGTCCTCGTGGAGGCAATCGGCGGCGGCGACCTCTCGCGTCCGGCCCTGGTGCGAGCCATGGTACGGAGCGAGAGGGAATGGGAAGCCGTCACCTCCTTCTGCGAAGCAGTAATGCTCGCGAAGGAGGAGGCGGGGCGTGTGAGGGAGTGGCAGTCTCTGCGCCCTCACGTCCCTAGCCGCCGCAGGAGGAGACGCCCCGGGCGTCGGGAGTCGATTGCGGACTCCCGGCCACCGTAGGCGCGAGCTTGCGGGTGGCGAGCAATGGGTAGCTCGCCGCCCAGTAAGGACCAAGCTCGGGTCGACGGCGCGCAGTGTTCCACGCGCGCCTCAAAGAGATGTCAGCAGCAGTGTAGGGGTCTACTAGGACCGATGCCTGCCGGGGTCGCGTGATTGTTCGAAAGAGATACCGTGACCCTGGCACATGGGCAACTGATGGAACACGGGTGGGTTTTAGTCAGTAAAAGTCTGACACGCCCTCCCGCTCCGCCCAGAGCGGGAGAAGTAATTTGATGATTTCCCATCCTGAAAAAAAAAAAAAGGGGATAAAACAGTGTCTGTCTGTCGCGGGTGACGATTTAAATCGCGAGCGTAACGAAGGACTCGAGGTTTACTCCCGAGCGTAGCGAGGGTGTTAAAAACTTAAATCACGAGCGAAGCGAGGGATTCAAGACGAGTCCTGAGTGTGCGAGGGATTTACGTTCACCCAAGACTAAGACAGCTTTATCACCGAGGAAAATACTCTAATTTTCGTACCATTTGCGAAAAAATTAACACAATAATAATATGAGATAAGCATTTATTAAAAATAATGACAATTAAAAGTAAAAATAAACTTAACGTTTATGTATTTGAAGAAAACAAAAACGCCGCAAATTCCCAGACTAACATTTTTTTGTCGGAAAAGCAAAGGCATCAAGCTCATACGGCCTCGTCGGTTTTCGTAATTTTATAATCATAACTGCAAATAAATGCGTATTCCTTTTTCAAAACGATGTATAATGCTTTATATGCAAACTCAATGGTGTAAACACAGATGTAGTTCAGTATAAATTTCGGTAAGTATTCCAAATTTAAATCACATTCTCCCCCTAGAGGATGAATGAAATTCAGTACAATTTTCTTTCCCTGTTTTTAACAGATTAAAAATGACTATTGTTATGTTAGCTTTTTGTGGCATAGAATGTCACTTTTTTGAGCAAGTGGTACGAAAAATAAATTTTGGAACCGAATCAGTAGTTTCGAAGATTACCCCCTACATACAAACTCATAAACTATACATCTTTTTACAAGCTTTTGCCAACGGCTTCGTCCGCGTATTACCATACAAACCTTCGTCTTAAATCACTCTGTCTGTTGATGAAAACCTCATTAAAATCCGTTGCGCAGTTTAAAAGATCTAAACGTACAGACGTGAGAAAGCGACTTTGTTTTATACTATGTAAAGATTAGTAAAGATAACTAGTAACTAAGTATTGCAAAACTAGTTCACAAGACTGGTTTAAAAATGAAACAGAGTGTTTCATTATCATCATCATCATTTCAGCCGAAAGACGTCCACTGTTGGACATAAAACTCTCCAAATTTGGGGGGTCTGCCATACTCCCCGTGTTTGCCAGGTGCATTGGCAATCGCAATATGGTGGTAAAATACATCGAGAATGCTGCTGCCCATTCACTAGTTAGTTAGCTGTCGTTTACGACACCTCGGGAATGAAATGGGATGGTACTATTACTATATACTACAAAAGAGAGTGTTTAAAGTAATATAATTACTTTGAAGTTTAATCAAACCGACACTGTCACAGTCATCCGGAAACTAATCCATAATGCACTACACATTTCTTTTTTAAAAAAGGGTTACAAAGATAACAACAAAACAATAAATTCTAGCACACTTATCGTTTAGACAAATGCAAGTAGACAAACGCTGTGTTTACTCAACATGTGGGGCAAGCCGGGTCATAATATGGGCAAGCCGGGCAAACTGGGGCAAAGTGCAGGTGCCACGTCATCTGATTTATACGCCTATTTGTCATTGGTCCAAACCACAGTGACCGTTGTGTTGCGACAATGTGTGGTCAAGATTTGGGTGGCCAAGTTAGGTGGAAAATAAAATTTACGGTAGGTAATGGTTTTGTGGATTAGCAGTCAAATGGGACACGTAAAAAAAAACGAAAGAAACGGAGAGGTTCTTGGAAAGCGGCAGTTAAGTGCACCACCTTACAAGCTTTCTATGTGCCGAGATCCAAAACAAAACACGGATACTTCGCCATTCGTCCAAGGCTCTGAAGCCAATATATCGAAGTATCCAATTATAATTAATTCGATATTACATGCAAAATGTCAAAGTTTAAAAAGACAGAAGTCTTAATATTTTGAGCTCAATATTTTGTATTTTTTTTTCAGCCATTTTATTGTTGTTATTTGTAATGATATATATTTTTTAAAAAAAGCTTGTTAAAAAGATGCGAAACGATGAACTCTATAAATAATATATACCAAGCTTCTTTTTATACACGCACAGAAAACCCACCTTCGACATCGTTACCGTGTAGGGAATAAGATGCCCATATATCTCCCGTAACCTGTTAGTGTTGCCAACATTTTTGAGGCTGAAGATAAAGCCACTCGTGGGATTAGCGCAGTGATTAATTACGAGTAGCGTTTATAAGCAAAACTGCGATAATGTTGGCCACACGATACAATAATGTGCAGCGAGCTATTTTGATATTTTAAGGTTACTAAGGTAATCACCCCATTTCTTCCCGTGAATGTAGTAAAATGCGACTATAGGACTTATTAGAGAACGGGAAGCAGCGTTCTCTATGCATTTTACAATCAGCCTGCGATCACCATCCTGCTTGCCAGCGTAGCGATTATGGCAAAGCCCCTCAAATTGGGAGAAGCTTATTTACAGCCGTGGACATCTTATGGCTGAAATGATGATGATGATGTTATTTAGTTAATGTTACAAATTTGTGTATGGACTTATGAATATACAGGGTGATTGGAAGATGGGTGCAAACCTTTAAGGTGAAGATAGTATAGACAATTTAGAACCATTTAAGCCATGGTTGTCTTAGACGAAGTCTTACCAAATTTTTTTAACCAAATTTTTAATTTTTTTTTCGGTAATTCTCAAAATTTAATGTAAACTGCATAATTATGGCCAAATTGAATGATAAATGAATTAATTTTTTATTTATTATTAAAGTAATGTGTAAGCAACCCAGCAAACATTTTAGGCTTCTGTGTCATTAGACATTTTTTTTACAGATATTTAAAGCTCAGAAAAAATAAAATATTTGTACAATACGTCTTTTAAACCGCCCGAAAAGCTGAGCCCGAAATTAGTGACGCCAACTGTCTTCTACTGAAAATAAACAGAGAAACTTGTGTTATCGGAATATACCGCCCCCCGAGTCATGCTAACACAACTAATTTCATTCGATCAATTGATGTTCTACTTGAGAAATTGAGTAGGTTTAAAAATATTATTCTCTGTGGCGATATTAACATCGACATAGCTCCGAATAGTCTGGACAAGCGTTCACAGGAATACTTGAACATCTTAGCAAGCCAATGTTTGCTCCCAGGTCATACTGCACTAACGCATGGACGTACCTGTCTGGACCACATAATGCTTAAAACAAAATTAGAGGCTTCCTGTTTGGTTTTCGAGTCTTCAATTACAGATCACGAAACTGTTGCTATTAGTCTGAACTTGGATGCTCGCCCGGATTACTGTAATAAAACTACATACTCAATCGACTTTGAAGCTCTCGATGTAACAATAAAGACAACCTTTCAAATGACGCCTGTTCTCGAGAGTAGTGATGCTAACACCGCAACCGACTTACTCGTGTCGTTCCTTTCCACTGCAATAAAAAACCACTCTAGTCTGATAAAAATTCCAAAAAGACAACGAGTCAGTAAACCGTGGATCACCAAAGGGTTGCTTCGTTGCATGAAAAACAGGGATAATCTACATAAAAAACTTAAACGCGATCCTTCAAATGAGATGCTTGTACTAACCTACAAACGTTACCGAATTTTTTGTAACTCAGCTATTAAAAAAGCTAAACGAAACTATGACAAAAGCGAAATTGAAAATGCAAAAGGCAATAAAAAGCAACTATGGGATGCAATTAAAAAGATAAGTGGCTCAAGCAAACAAATTGACCCCTCTTCCTGTCTCATTACATCCGTAAACAAAGATAAAGATATTAATAGTATTAATGATTTCTTTGCGAATGTGGGTAGAAAGCTTGCGGAACATACCACCAATACATCTCAGGATATATCATCCTCAAATGACGTTTTAGATGAACCACCCCTCAATTCGTTTATCATGCTCCCCCCTGATGAGGAAGAAGTATTTTTCCTCATCAAAGATTTAAAGGAGAAATGTGCGGTAGGGTTTGACCAGATATCCGGCAAGATCATAAAGAGATATGTAAACTTTTTAACTCCTCCTATTACCCATATTTGCAAACTGGCTCTGGAGACCGGTGTTTTCCCTACAGCATTTAAAACGGCTCTCATCAAACCTATACACAAAGGCGGGGCGAGAGACTGTGTATATAACTATCGTCCGATTTCCATTTTACCAACTCTGTCCAAAATCTTAGAACGGCTTATAAACCGTCGACTAACAAATTACCTAGAATCTAACAATTTCCTGTCACCCAATCAATATGGTTTTCGTCGTAATAAGTCAACCAATGACGCGGTACACGACCTCTTACACTCCATTACTACCACTCAAGATCAAAGGAAAAAATGCTTGACAGTATTCCTTGATCTGGCGAAAGCCTTCGACACGGTCTCCATCCCGCATCTACTGAAAAAGTTGGAAAAGTTTGGTGTAAGAGGTATTCCGTTAAAATTAATGGAGGACTACCTTACAGGACGGAAACAAAGAGTTCGGATTGAGGATAGGCTAAGCGATGAGTCATCTGTCGAATTTGGTGTGCCTCAGGGCAGCATACTCGGTCCAACGTTGTTCTTGGTATATATCAACAGCCTCTGTCTACTCCAGGTCCTCAAGGGCAAAATTATTACTTTCGCTGATGACACTGCCCTCTTTTTTAGTGGAAACAGCTGGGAGGAGGTTTTTGATAATGCTCAAAGGGGTTTTGATCGCGTATGTGAATGGCTCCGATCTAATGTTCTGACACTAAATGTCAATAAAACTAAATATATTACTTTTGCGCATAGATCAAATCAACTTCCATCACCTTGTTTCAGCATTTACTCTCATGCATGTGTTCCTGACTTTTCCTCAGTGTGCTCCTGTCCCATTCTTCAAAGAGTCGAAGATATCAAATACCTTGGTATCAT
This sequence comes from Aporophyla lueneburgensis, assembly GCA_932294355.1. Classification (NCBI taxonomy): domain Eukaryota; kingdom Metazoa; phylum Arthropoda; class Insecta; order Lepidoptera; family Noctuidae; genus Aporophyla; species Aporophyla lueneburgensis. The sequence goes on along the minus strand of OW028749.1, from coordinate 1,929,486 downwards.
TATAGACCAATCCTTGACTTTCAAACCGCACATAAAAGTTCTTGTAACCCGTTTGCGTAAACTAATATACATTTTCAAAACCCTAAGGCACGCAGCGGACCGTCGGGTTATTAAGATGGTTTACTATGCTTTGTGCCAATCCTTAATAGACTACTGCATTACATCCTGGGGAGGTGCTGCCAAAACTCACCTCATTGAAGTAGAGAGGGCACAGCGTGCCGTCCTTAAAGTTTATTTATTTATTTATTTAACACTTTAAGCACATAAATGTACAGAGGCGGACTTAATGCCATAGGCATTGGAGTTGGCATTAAAGTTGGCGCCGGACTCCCCTATCTGTTCCCAACCGTCGACCTTTAAAAGACTGGGATTTACTCACTGTTAGGCAAACCTTCATACTGCGTACGGTGCTTAAACAACACTCTTTATTGAAATACGATCCGAATTTATACACAGATAAGCGCCGAAAAGGAAGAGTATGCCCAACACAACCGTCTGGTTTAGCACACTCGCGTAATTTCTTTTTCTTTCTCGGACCATACCTATATAATAAGCTGAATACCACTCTTGATATTTATCCTCTAACTGGTTACAAATGTAAAACTGCACTCAATGCGTATCTGAAAACCTTAGACTATCAGGGAACTGAGAATTTGTTGACCCCCCTCAGATAGACTATCTTTTAAATACTCATCCACTTGCCCTGTTTCTGCATACCATCAACCATACTCGCTCCACACTTATTCAGCTCAATCTCTCACATACACTTTTACATCTCTTTTATGCACTCTCTGCAGTTACTCACACACCTTCTGGTATTGCCACACTTTTGTTTGTTTTTTTTTTTCCTGTTATTTTACTAAATTTTATATTGTTTCTCTAATTTACTGTTAGTTATGTATCCTGTAATGTTATTATGTCGTGTATCCAATTATCAGGCATCTAGCCGCGGGAGGGTCCTGGTGACTTGTAATACAGGTTTTTAAATAAACCTACCTCAGGCACCAGTCTCTCACAAAGTTAGCTCCTTTTACGTGCACTACTATATAAGCCTAGCATTAAGCTCATAACTTGTGTAGAGAAAATAAACGTTTTATATTTTATTTATTTATATTTTAAACCTTATTAAAAAAAAACGGAGGGAGCCTTTTTTGTTCAAACCTTTTTGAAGACATGCTTGATAATCGTTTTTTCTTTTGAGGTATCATTTATGCGGATATCTTACAAATTATTGAAATTAGGACCTACAAACCAATTCGAGGGAGAAATTTTAAATTTTAGGCAGTCTAAAAAAACACAAAATGTTTGCTTAAAAGAATACTTTATGTGCTCGAAATGATAACATTGTTCAATTCTAAGAATTTTTGGCACATGCAGGAACCAATTGAGGGGAACCCATTGAGGGGATTCTCTAAACAATGGCCACCGAGCGCGGTGCGACGGCATTTTCAGGTAGAACGCCCAATGAATAGCAAAAAGCGATAACAGTTGGTTTTTACAGCAAAATGGTCTTAGTTACTGAGGCAACAAAGTCGTTTTTCTTTAGTCAGGGTCAGTCGGTCTGTGATGAAGCCGTTACATCTTTTACTTATTAGTCAAACTACTGCCCTTGTGAGTGGACGTTGTCGTGTTGATTCACAATTTACCGTGTTCAGTTGTAGCCCTTTGCGTTCCTGCACGTGTTGTTTGCGTTAGTTTTGAACTTTTTTGTTTCACCGTATCCAGTCGTAGCCTCGCGCTCCTGCACGTGTTGATTGTGTGTGTGACTTAATTGTGTTGAGTTGACATTTAGTGCGCTCCTACGCCATTTTTCTTAATTGTTAAGTGACTATGGCTACTTTTTCCAATCAAGAATATGCGGATATCGTATTTATGTACGGTAGAGCAGATGGCAATGGATCTTTGGCGCGACGTATGTATCAAGAGCGCTATCCGAATCGCAGGATACCAAATGTCCGAGTGTTTTACAACACGTTTCGTCGTCTTGCCCAAGATGGGTTTCACTGCGTGGAATCTGGAGTCAACCCGGGCAGACACGAAACTGCCGTCGACGAAGACATTTTAGCAGCATTTCAAGCGGATCCTACTACCAGTACTAGAGCAGTAGCTCGAAATTTAAACATTTCTCAATGGAAGGTGTGGCATACAATGCACCAAAATGATAAGTATCCGTTCCATGGCAGGAGTGTGCAAGATCTAGTAGAGCAAGATCCTCAAAGAAGAATTCAGTTCTGCCGTTTCCTCCTCAACAGAGACATCGAAGATGCGTGGTTTCTGAAATCAATCTTGTGGACGGATGAAAGTAAATTTTCAAGGGAAGGTATTGCAAACTTTCACAACATCCATGAATGGGCCGACGCAGACAACAATCCACATTTTAAGAAGCAGGTGTCATTTCAGATGAAATTCTCTGTGAATGTATGGGCTGGAATAATTGGCAGAACATTGATTGGGCCCCACTTTTTGGCTGATCCATTGAATGGCGAAAATTATTTGCAATTTCTGCAAATTGATTTACCACTGCTGGTAGAGGAATCAGGTGTCCCGATCTTCGAAAGAGACCGAACAGTCATCTTTCAGCAAGACGGCTGTCCAGCGCATTGGACTTTAAATGTAAGGGAACACCTCAACAATTGCTTTCCTGATAGCTGGATCGGCAGGGATGGACTCATCCCTTGGCCCGCTCGCTCCCCAGATCTGACCCCGTTGGACTTTTTCGTGTAGAGCCGGGCCAAGGAACTGATGTATAACAACATAGAAATAAACACTAGAGAAGAATTGATACAAATAATAAATTCAGCGTTTGAGACAATGAAGCAGGAGATGATGTTGAAAATAACGACTACAGAAGTTAGAAGACGGGGCCGTGCTTGTATTAGGAATCACGGCCGTCATTTTGAACATGAAAAATAAATAATTTTAATTCAAATGTTGTTTTAATTAGTCTGCCTAAAATAAAAATAAATCTCCCTCAAATTGGTTTGTAGGCCCTAATTTCAATAATTTGTAAGATATCCACATAAATGATACCTCAAAAGAAAGAGCGATTATCAAGCATGTCTTCAAAAAGGTTTGAACAAAAAAAGCACCCTTCGTTTTTTTTTAATGAGGTTTAAAAGACGTATTGTACAAATTTTTAATTTTTTCTGAGCTTTAAATGTCTGTAAAAAAAATGTCTAATGACACAGAAGCCTAAAACATGTTTTGCTTGATTGCTTACACATTAGTTTAATTAAATAAATAAAAAATGAATTCATTTATCATTCAATTTGGCCATAATTATGCAGTTTACATTAAATTTTGAGAATTTCCGAAAAAAAACTTAAAAATTTGGTTAAAAATATTTGGTAAGACTTCGTCTAAGACAACCATGGCTTAAATGGTTCTAAATTGTCTGTACTATCTTCGCCTTAAAGCTTTGTACCCATCTTCCAATCACCCTGCATAATTGACTCCATATTAAAATACTAGTTTACTATGGGGCACAGAAGACAGGGTGTTGTGGTGCAGCCTGAAAGAGGCCTATGTTCAACAGTGGACTGCGATTGGCCGACTTGTTTGATCGTTAGAATTTGTTTAATTTTCTCTGATAAAAATTAACTTTTTAATTTTTATCAGAGAAAATTAATTAACGAATGCTTCTGTACCGCATTTATGAAACATTCTGATTAATTATCATGAGGTTTTCATCATAACTGATTTGTGATGAATTTCCAGTTTTTATTTTTTATCATTTTTTTTTTTGCCGCCACTTTGAGGTGGTATTTTTCTGATTTCTATATTCACCATATTCCAGTAGGTAATAATATGAGTGTACCGTCAGCAACGTAGGACATAAAGCGAAGAACACACTAGGTGTCGGCTGGTAATTCGACTATTAATCACGCGACCGCGTGCCATGTGCAGTACTCACACTGCATCATAAATACTGGAGGCTTTTACTTCGTCCGATATGGGGACGATATGATTATGTTTTGTGTGGTGATGAGATTTATAACAAGCAGACTCAATAACTTACTGTTTTACGTCACATAGGACACTACAATGGATACTAAAATCATCTTTCTTGCATTGGCCTGCATGAAAAGCATCTTTCATGCATGCCAATCTATGCTTAACTTTTCTGGCGATTAAAAGATCTGTACAACAATTTAAATGGCCGCAACAAATACACTTCTTCATCCATTATACCAGGTAGCAGAAGCAGTGACGCGTAGGGCGGGCGGCAGGGACATCGACGCGTCATCTGAAACCATTTATTCAGCCATGAATCCAGACACCCTAGTGCAAGAATTTTATTTCGATTACCAAAAATAAAACCATTTGTTTCATAGAAAACCTCCGCGGTCAAAATATATGGCAGAGCAATTGCAAAATTTTAATAAATAAATTAAACATTACAACTATAACCTTCTGCCTATTATTACAGTAATAATTAAATAATTTCAAAGTAAAGTATAATTCTTATTACTTATTACAAGTAGGCCATTATAGGTCACTTTGCACATTGATATTTGCAAAAGAAAATATAATCATTGATGCTAGAAAATATATTCGAACCCAAATCGCGAATTATAAACAGCTTCTCCGAACCTTCATTTTTCACAAGCCACATGCATAGTTCACGAGGGAAATATTAGTAGGAAAAATGCTGAAGTTATATATTTATGTTCTACGTAGATGGGCTTGAATTAAAATTGTATGAGCTGAAAAACCGGCGCTGAAGGGATGAAATTAATGGGATGGGATGTGCCGACGACATCTTCGGGTCTCGCGAACTTGTGAATATGAAGAAAGTTGCTGATTTATTGTTTTACTGGACTCGGTAAGATAAACGAGGCTTTTTTTGGTATCTCTGTTATATAAAGATATGGAGGTGGGGATTATGTGCTAGTTGAGTCGTGTTACGAGCTGGGGTTTGGGATATATAAATTTTAACTAAATTTACTAAAAACACTTACAATTTATTGAAATACAGCAATCAGAAACTTTAATCAGAATCACTTGTCTCGCTTGTAGTTCACTGTTTTAAATTCATAACCGAACTGTCTTCAGGCCACGTAATCATAGATATCGGCGAAGTCTCTAGATAGTACCAGAACAGATAATTCTGGTATTCGATAATAGATGGCAGTTTATACATAATCCAGTTCGTGTAGTACCTGATACTAGATAATAGATGACGGCCGCGTGACGTTTCATGTCTGGACGATCTAACAGTATGATAAACCTGAATGAAAATTAATTAAATCAGTTGGGGATTATTTTGTAACATGTTTATGATTGGGCTGCAGGAATCCACTGGGTGCGAGAAGCACAGGTCGAAATGACGGCTGAAATGATGATGATGTTTATGGTAAAATTATTTTAATTTCATGTAATAATGTACTGTTTTGTTGGTTGTGGGATCAAATCCGGACAATTATGAGTGTGGCTTTTTCAATTCATATTTATGTACTTTCTGAGTTTATTTTGGATATTACTGACATCAGGAATCTGGACTTGGTTAACACTAGATTCGCTTCTGTTTCACACGCTTTTTATGACTGGTCAGACATCGAGATATCTTTGTTACATTGTAGGTTCATATTCATTAACTTTACAAGTAAACCTTCTGGAATAAAAATTACCTTAATGATTTTGAAAACCATAGGGACCACGGACTCCACCGTGACGGACTCCACGTGACTCTTCTGTTTAACCTAATTCATTATTTTTTCGTCCGGGAAAGTTTACTGTTGTAACAAGATCGGCGTTAAATCATTGCCTATTTAAATATAGTCCATTATTTTATTTTTTTCTCGCGTTTGGTTGCAAATTACGAATTGGCAACAATTATTTTTTATAATTCTGTTTAGTTCATGTAAGACACCTCACGATGAATATCGTTACAGCGTGATAGTGGAATAAAACATTTGTTTCCACCGCAGTGACACAATTACATGCCTACATTTTAACTAAAATGTAAACTAAAAACACATGAATATTCCATCGCTAACATTTTAATCCGATAGCACAGAGTTATGATATAATCCCAGTCTGCAAAACTGTTGCTATATGTTTGTATGTTTATAGTTCGCACGCTGAGTTTAGCTAAAATACTGCAAAACTAACACAGTTTCAGTTGCAAGCCTATGTACCTACCTATGTATGTATGTATGTGTGTAGTGTATCTAGGTCAAAGAATCGGTATTGCTAAACGAGGTGAAACTGATAGATTTTTGTTGGTATGAGATTGTGTTATGGTTGATTTTTGCTTGTTTGTAGCTGAAAGTTATAGACGTTCAAGGTTTTTTATTGAAAACGGAGTACCATACTCTAATTATTTTTAAAATATACAGGAAAAAACCGTATTACGGCCACGGCGGCCAATCTCAACGGAGACTAGCCATCGGCGCGGGAGATATTATAGTGCTCAGGTGTGTACGCAGACACAGGAGCACTCACTCTCATAACCCGATGGGACGGCAATCCGACACGACCGGAGAGAGATCAGGCGTAGGAACAACGGCTTTTTTTTTCTGTATGGGCAATCATCAAATGACTTCTCCCGCTCTGGGCGGAGTGGGAGGGCGTGTCAGACTTTTACTTACTAAAACCCACCCGTGTTGATGGAACACGGGTGGGTTTTGTTGCCTATGTGCCAGGGTCACGGTATCTCTTTCGAACAATCACGCGACCCCGGCAGGCATCGGTCCTAGTAGACCTCTACACTGCTGCTGACATCTCTTTGAGGCGCGCGTGGAACACTACGCGCCGTCGACCCGAGCTTGGTCCTTACCGGGCGGTGAGCTACCCATTGCTCGCCACCCGCAAGCTCGCGCCTACGGTGGCCGGGAGTCCGCTATCGACTCCCGACGCCCGGGGCGTCTCCTCCTGCGGCGGCTAGGGACGTGAGGGCGCAGTGACTGCCACTCCCTCACGCGCCTCGCCTCCTCCTTCGCGAGCATTACTGCTTCGCAGAAGGAGGTGACGGCTTCCCATGCCCTCTCGCTCCGTACCATGGCTCGCACCAGGGCCGGACGCGAGATTCCGCCGCCGCCGATCGCCTCCACGAGGACACGGCGGTGCTCTGCCCAGGCAGGGCACACCTCCACCGTATGCTCCACCGTGTCGTCCGGAGGATCAACGGCTTATCGTGCTTTCCGAGGCACGGGGGTACCATCACACCATCGCACACCGCCATCTTCCAAACTCCGGGCTGCTACTAAGAAATTCCTAATGGAAAAACCCAGTAACACTTTGCCCAACCCGGAAATCGAACCCAGGACCTTAGTATTCGCGTTTGCCACCACGAGACCAACGAGGCAGTTAAGAAAAAAATTAGGAAAAAAATAGCCAGTACGTAAACTGTAACCATAAATTGAGCATAATATGACTTTAGACCGCCTACTGTGAAAATTTCTCAACAGTAAAAAAAAAATCTGTTATACTGCACTTTTATGTGAAACAGCAGTTTTTTTTTAACTTACGTAAAATTTATATCTATAGGAATCTTGAATTATTTACTGAATTCATGATTACTTGTATAAACTTTTATTATAAACGGGTTAACTTAAGTTCTGATAAATGTTACTAATGCCAAACAAGAAGACACTCGTTATTTTCGAAATAATACAACAACTTTATCACCCATATATAGGACTAGCTTCTGCCTGCGAATTCGTCCGCGTTAAATTTCTTGTTGCTCCGACCCTTCCCGTCGCGATGAATCGCCTACCCGTGCGATTTTCCCCGTTTCTGCAACATTTTCCATTAATGCTCCGCTCCTCTTAGTTGTAGCGTGATGTTATGTAACCTATAGCCTTTCTCGATAAATAGGCTACCCAACACAAATATAGTCTTCAATTCGGACCAACAGTTCCTGAGATTAGCACGTTCAATCAAACAAACAAACAAACTCTTCAGCTTTTTTAATGTTATTAAGTATAGATTGGGTTCACCAAAACGTGGGAAAATCGAACTAATATGGTAAATAAGAGAAGCCTCGTTTCTGACATAAAACAATCAAACACCGCACATATTTCCGTCGAACCACTAATTAAGACACCGTTAATTAATAGTTAAGGTAGCAACTTCACAGCACATCAAAATGGCGGCCTGATCCATTTAATGGAAAAGCACACAGATTTGTCAAGCGAAGGTACGTAACGGCCCCAATTAGTGGCTCAGAGCTAACGAAGGGGAATTCCGAGGAAAACCCACCGGGGCTAATAAGGTAACCAGGGCACTGATCTTGTGGTGGAGGCTTTGATTTTAAGTTTGGCTAAGAGTTGTCTAGTGTAACAGTGGACGGCGAACGGAAAGATTGACTGTTAAGTATTGTATTGTAAAGTATTCTTAGTTTTTCAGTTGAAATATTAATAAGTTTCATATTTTGTTTTTGTATGGTTCCTTTTGGTACCTAATTGATTCAGTCATTCAGTCATTTCAGCTGAAAAACTTCCACTAATGGAAATAGGCCTCTGCTAATTGGGGAGTTTGCCATACCCTCCACGCTTAGCAGGCGGGTTGGCGATCACAGTATGGTGGTAAAATGTATAGAAATCGCGGCTGCCGTTTCTAGTAAGTCCCATAATCGTCTTTTACGACACCCACGGGAAGAAATGAGATGGTGCTATTGTTTAAGTCCGGCACCATATCGAACAACTTTCCCTTGGTTGGAAGAGATATGATAAAAAAAAAAATCGGCCAAGTGCGAGTCGGACTCGCGCACCGAGGGTTCCGTACAAACCTGTAGGTATTCTCGGTTTATGCATAAGGTTCATTTTTATGAAATTAAATGGTTTTTTTTTAATTTTTATATTTCAGTTGATTGAATGAAAGGTAAATTGTGGTTTACGATTTATGACGTTTTAAAAAAAAAACTACTTACTCGATCTCGTTCAAACCAATTTTCGGTGGTAGTTTATATGTTAATGTACATTATACATTTTTTTTAGTTTTATCATTCTCTTATTTTAGAAGTTACAGGGGGGACACATTTTACCACTTTGGAAGTGTCTCTCGCGCAAACTATTCAGTTTCGAAAAAAATGATATTAGGAACCTCAATACCATTTTTGAAGACCTATTCATAAATATTCCACACGTATGAATCTGATGAAAAAAAAATTTTTGAGTTTCAGTTTCAGTTCAGTTTTTCTATTTTAGTATGAAAATCTTAATGCGGTTCACAGAATACACCTACTTACTAAGTTTCAACAGCCTAGCTCTTATAGTTTCGGAAAAAAGTGGCTGTGACATACGGACGGACGGACAGACAGACAGACATGACGAATCTATAAAGGTTCCGTTTTTGCCATTTGCCAACGGAACCCTGAAAACGGCTATAAGTGCAATATTTAATAGGTAGGTAATCAAGATCCAAGGAGTTTTTCCTCAATTGTGAATTTAAGAGTTTAAATATCCATCATAAATTTTGTTGTAGAGTAAAACCTTAGCATAATCAGACTAAAATGTTCCCACTTCTGGGACACAGGTCCACTCTTCGAGAGTGAGTAGGGTGTAAGCTACTACGCGGGCCCAGAGCGGATGGGTGATGTCACATGTCTTTTAATCTTTGGTTCTGGATATGCCAGTTCCCTTACGATGTTTTCCTTCACTGTTTTGCGAGCTGTCTCAACGCACAGACCTACAACTCGTTAGCCGGGGCCATCACCACTGAGCCACCACTACTCGTAATGAAACCTTTGCATTCGTGTAAATAAGAACCATTTTAGCAGACACGCATACCCGCTGCTCATGTATGTAAATCTGCTAATACAACAAGAGAACATCCCAGTTTTATTCCACACAACAAAAGCAAATCTCGGTGCAAGATACCATGCATTGCTCTAATTAAGTTTAAACAAAACATGAATCATTAAAAGCGGTGTAATGCGCGCTGCGGGGGTGAAGGCGGGGGGTGAGGAGGTGCGCATCCCCTCTTGATTTATACCCCGATTTGTCGTCGAGCCAAACCGCCCCTGATTCACCGCTGTAATGCCGTGTTTACTGATAAACACAGGAATACCGAATGGTCGTTGTAAATGAGTTTTCATTAAGTGGCGGATTTTTCGGGGGTGAAAAGGGGTTGATTGGTTTCTCTAAATTAATGCCACTATTGAAATTTAAAGAAATATATATATATATCTATACTAATATTATAAAGCTGAAGAGTTTGTTTAATTGAACGCGCTGATCTCAGGAACTACTAGTCCGAATTGAAAAAATATTTTTGTGTTGGGTAGCCTATTTATCAAGAATATAACATCACGCTACAATCAAGAGGAGCGGAGCAGAAATGAAAAATGTTGCAAAAACGGGGAAAATCGCACGGTTAGCCGATTCGACGCGACGGGAAGGGTCGGGGGAACCAGAAATTTAACGCGGGTGAAGTCGCGGGCAAAAGCTAGTAAGAAAATAAAGGAGATGGGCTCTTCGCTAAGAAATAACAGCCACACGGATCGATCGACTCTTGCCGGTGTTAGGTATATGGGACATCTTTACCTATTGAGACCCCTTCGTGCCTCGGGAAGTATGTTAACCCTTAAATGCATGATTTTTACTTTTTAACCAAATTAAATTTACTTTTTTGTAATGTGTTGGTGGAAATTTACATCTTTATGTAATCAGAACAAATCTACTGAGAACAAAATGTGTAGTGAGATAATAAACCACTTTTTGCAATTACAAAAACAAAAAATGACTGGAATGATAACGAAAAAATTACATTGAATTGGTTGATGGAAATTTCCATCACAATGCATTTGAGGGTTAAGCTGTTGGTCCCGCTGTCATTTGTGGATGTTTGGCGGTTGTCACTGGTCGTCAAAACCTCGAAAGTCCTACTACGGGGTATCATATTATCAAGAACTTAGGTTGCGGATATCCATTAGGCAGTCGCTCCATTTAAATGATTGATATTGAGCTTAATCTAGTTAGACTGGAAGCCGACCCAAAATAATTGTCAAAAGGCTAGGCAGGTGATCAAGAAAACTAAAAAAATAAGGTGAGCTATCATTGCATTGGAGCCATGGAAAGAAGCGCTTTAATGCGCCCCAATGATTTTGCACCTAATAGTGACCAAAAGTCGTAAGTTGTAAACAGGGCTGTGATTGCCTACTAAGAGGATGTGAATTGTATTTAAGACTTTTTATTCATCACGTAAGTATCATTCGTTGACAGTCCTTGAATTAATAACAAGTAGCGACTTTATATTTTATTAAATAGTGCCAGTGAGCAAAATGTCTTGGTACTAGCTTTATAACCAATCGGATAGGTACACAAATGTCCATTTAGTTTCAGTTTAAACCCACCAAGAACCTGCATTAAAATGCAAAAAGAAAACCAAAGTATGCAACATCGAACTATAATTAAAAGATTTTCCACACTATACTACGGCTGGCTAAACGTAGAGAGAGTATTTCGCATTTTATCTTTTAAAACACTTTTGTGTTTCCGGTCGCAAAATAGGATACAGTTATTTTGGATATAGATAATACTGTAGCCAAACTTAAAACAAAATGGATACCTATATTATGATTGTGGCTATGTAATAGCAGCCGCACGTATCAATCAATCAGGTTAAGCTACGCTTGCCGCGTTTGGTTCGTGGATCGGTGACCATCTTTTCATACTAAGACCCCTCCGTGCCTCGGAAAGCATGTTAAGCCATTAGTCCTGACTATTATTCATGGATCTTAGACAGTCGTTACGGGTCATCAGAAGCCCGAAAGTCTGATAAATCAGTCCTTACCAACGGGTATCGTATTACCTAGTAACTGGGCTGTGGATATCAGATAAGCAGTCACTCTATGTAAAATACAGGTATCCAGCTGCATCCGGTTAGACTGGAAGCTGACCCGAACATAGTTAGGAAAAGGCTAGGTAAATGATGATTATAATGCAATATCTAAGCGCATAAATCACTGACAGAAGCAATGGGGTTAATTTATTCATTTGTAAAGTGCTATTTAGTAGAATTTTGACAAAGACGTTTGATCGCTAATACAACGCGCGTTATTATCTGATTTTTACAATCAGCTAATTGTAAGTATTGATAAGAAGAAAAAAAATAAACGTCAAATGCAACTTTTCCAGAAACTTCCCGCATAGCCTTGTGAAAATTCATCTGCGACACAAACCATTATCCACCCAAGATTTTATATCACAAATAAAAGACACAACAGGCCATTTGAACCCATTCATTCTCACAAGCACTTCAGTGTATAAAATCCAGCAGTGTAACTCTGGGAGTAGGTAAGTCGGCCATAAAGTAGGAGTATGTACGTGACCGCAGGCGCCGTGGTAATATAACTCATGAAGGCAGATTGCAATGCACCTGTAAGTAGTGTTTAGAGTGTTATTACACCTGTGGTTGTTGCTAGATAAAATACAGTGTGGCAGGGATATCAAAAGACAAAAGGAAGATGTTCGCAATTCGTCAAATGTTTCCTTTATTTTTGTTTTCTCATGATCGTTCCGTAACTTCGACGCGCCAACTGGAACCATGAATTCAGCACATGTTTTTAGACCCACTAGAATGTAAAGTTTCCGTCAGGTACCCAAAAACAAAAACAGCTGCCGTTTCATAGGAAAGTACAATGGATGGGTCAAAATGTATGTAACAGATTTTTTTTTTTATTATCAGACACTACGTTCAACTCAGGGGGATCATAATTATGGAGTGAATCCATGGTTACAGATTGAGCGTCGATATTGCAGATGCAGACGAAGTGACTGAATGTTGCTCTTCTACTTACCACCTGAACACAAACCATGAAATGTTGAATAATAGTTGTAGTGTTTCCTTATATAAAGAAAACGAGCATTAAGAAGAGACTTTTGAATTCATCTCCTAAAGATGTTAAATAGGAGATTGAGGTTCGTCGTTTCTGCCGGTGCAATATCTGATCGAACGCACTGCTGTAGGTAGCATAAAACGATTGTTGCTATCCAGGAACTTTTAAGGTGGAAGCCAAAAAGAAGAGCCTTTTTACTTCACTGAATTAATGTAATGACAAAATAATTTTACAATGGACGGAAGCTGTCACGAATCTATTGAACAAGCGTAGTGATTATCTTTTTACACGCTTTATGTTCGCTGCCAGGTCAAGCCTCACCATCGGATTTCAATAGCGCAGTGGAAGTTATGATGGTGGGGCTCTGGAGACAAGAGTGGCGTACGAACCTGTCCGCCGTGCGCGGAGCCGAACAATGATATAATTCAAATAAGTACAATTACAATACAACAAACAAAGGACTCACCTGGTTGAAGAACACCTGCTTCTGGGGCCCACCCGGATCTATGTATGTAAGTGAGTGTGTATTGTATTGTGTTGTGACGTTATGAGTATCTCCAGGTTACAATCCGCTGCAATAGGCCAGAGATTTTCTCCAACATGCGGTTCCAAACACTATCACATTAACCTCAAAGTTTTCAACAAAGATATATCCAAACTCAACCCGTATTATTACATCAACTTGGGGTTATTTACAATCAAAGCAATTGGATCACGACTAATTGTCACAAACGGATCGATTTAAAGGGATTAATTTACAACTGGTCGCGAAACTCAACACGGCGACGATTTCCCTTGTTCAAGCCAAAAAAAAAGAGAAGTTTCAAAGTCAAACTTGACAAGTCAGATTTCACTCCGTTCGGGCGCGTTCCGAAGGCGCATAGAGTAACCAATTTAAACGGGACTGAACACTTTATATTAGCTTCACTTGTATGTTTGTTTGTAACCGACTCCTTATAGCGCGATTTTGACCCACTTTAAACGACCAGATTTCATTCAAACTTTGCACACCTGTCAAAGACCGATGACAATGCTATAATTTCATTAATTTGTGCCATTATCCTTGCCAGGATTACCAGCACAGCAAAAAACTGTCTTCAAAAACTACGCTGACATACGTCACAAACTACGCTGACATACGTCTCAAAATTCGAAACACCCTAAAAAATAAATAATAGTTTAAAAAAACTAAAAACACGCTTCCATAGAAAACCAACCTAAAAAGTAGAAAATAATGGAAAAAAAGCGTGGGGTGCCTGATATCAATAAAAAAATACCTTAAAAAGCACCCCACGCTGTTTTTTTCCATTATTTTCTACTTTTTAGTTTGATTTTCTATGGAAGTGTGTTTTTCAGTTTTTTAAACTACTATTTATTTATTTTTTATTTTGCAATGACATCTCTCAGGTCAACCTATGAGGTTATCGGCTGCTTAAATAGACTTGCCTGTGGCTACCTTAATAAATTAAAGGCCCCAGCCAGGGCTTAAAAACTGAAAACTAGAGTGAATACACCCACTGTGGAATACGGAATACGGAATACGGAACTCTGCTTAGGGCATCGCTGGAAGAGGGCAGCAACGAACGGGCTGGATCGAAATGACAAAATTTTTAAAATCTAATATAAACAGGCAGCAAACATTTTTTTGGTTTAATGATACCTTATTTACTTAATCTCTACTTAATTTTTAACCCCCGACGCAACAAGAGGGGTGTTATAAGTTTGACGTGTCTGTCTGTCTGTCTGTCTGTCTGTCTGTCTGTCTGTGGCATCATAGCTCCCGAACGGATGATGCGATTTCAATAAAAAAAAATACGTATTAAAGGTGACTTATCTGCGAGTGTTCTTAGATATGTTTGATGAAAATCGGTTGAGCCGTTTAAAAGTTGTGGGGGGGAAAGTGGGGAAGAGTAACCGAATGTCAGCAAATATACTCGAGTGGGGTCTCAAATGAAAGCGCACTGAAAGAGAATATTGATGAATTAATCGAAAGTGTTCTTAGGTTCGTTTGATTCTACATTATATTAAGTATATACCTACCTATAAAAAGTACAAAATAAAAAATTAAATTAAAATTTTAAAAAACCCCCGACACAAAAACCTAATTTACCTTTAAAAAGTAAAAAATAATAAAAAATAACTCAATCTTAAAGTACCTAAGAATGTATTAATAATTCAAAAAAAAAAAACGTCACGTTGGGGGACCGCTCCGCGAGTGCAGACGTCGTTGACTGCTTAGTTAGGTAATAAGACTAGTGGTAATTAAATTGTTAGGTTTGAAGCGGTCCCCCAACGCGGCGTATTTTTTTTTTTTATTATTAATACATTCTTAGGTACTTTAAGATTGAGTTATTTTTTATTATTTTTTACTTTTTAAAGGTAAATTAGGTTTTTGTGTCGGGGGTTTTTTAAAATTTTAATTTATTTTTTTGTTAATCTTTTAACGTCAATCTGAATAAAAATGTTTACCACCTCACATGACAAGCTAACTTTGCACTTAACACCGTATCACACCATGCAATTATTTCGTATTTCAATTACGAACACCGTGTCATCAATAACATCATAATTATGCACACAGCGAACACGACACTCCCGTGTTGATGTCTAGTTTTGGCTCATTAAAATGAATTATATGAGCCGGTACATGGTCGGACCGTTGTAAATCATTGCTCATTTGGGCTTAAGTTGTTCGTTTTATAGAATATGGATTATTTATCGGATGTTTAGGCTGGTGGCTAAATAAACTACTATCTGGTCTGGTAAAGTATGTGTTCGGTAGACTGGTACCTTTGTTATATGTATGTGTTTAACTGACTCAAAAGGACGAGGTTCTGAATTCGTCTCTATGTTTAATTTATTCTTATCTTCTTATGATTGTACCGTAATATCTCTGACAATTTTAGATCGATTTTGAAATTATATGTGATGGAAACACATTGGTATGCCTCAGAGGTGGCCACATATACATTTCACTAACTTTGTTAGGATAGTTTTTGCGTTAGCTTTGATAATAAAAACAGAACAAAGTGAAAATTACTTTAATTTTGGAAACCGATGACAATAACCTCAAATATAATTATATTCAGACGCCGAATTCCAAAATTAAAGTTGTTTTTCACTATAAAGTGTTTTTTTTTTAAGTCGGTTGTTATTTTGTTTTGGTAAAAATTATTTTAATTCTAATCAGCTACTCAACAGCACCAGCATTATTTTATATAGTATTATTTAAGATAAGGTTAAGCGAATGTTGAGTTATGGTGGGATGCACAAATTTAGACAGAAGCTTATACTTTAATTAATTAACAGGCATTAAACCTAGTTTGGGAGCCAGTAGATAAATTAGTTTCACATCTCTGTACCAAATTATTTTACAATCACCATATTATAGATAATAAAGTATTAATAAACTCTAATCAAACCATTTTGGAGATTAACCGGAAATAAAATCTTTTTAGCCAATTATATTAATTTCAAATGTGTTTTATTATGTGCAGGAAACAAATCTCAGATCTATAGCGCTGAATCAAATGGTTAGTTAGCATCCATCCATCCAAGTTAAAATAGCGGCTATTTTCTTCATCTTCAGTTATGCAAGTTATTCTGTACAAAGTTCCTGAAAAAAAGAAAATTTTCTGCAATCACTTAAAAAAATCAATAACCAAAACAAAAGCAATAAACTTAATACTCAGCACCTACAACTGGATGGACCACCGAATCCTATTTATATTTCGGAAAATCTCACATTCAAGGCAAGAAAACTATTCTTCATGGCACGAGACTTTGCTACAGAGTACAACTACAACTTCTGTTGGACATCTCGAGGTCGAGTTTACTTGCGAAAGAAACAAGGTGAGCTTTATTCCCGTATTGATGCAGAAGAAGATCTAGTAAAGCTCAAGTCAGAACAATGACTAGTTATATTCAAAATTTATTTTCTATTCTCATTACTTATACTAAGAATGAGAACATTATTGTTATATTATTGCATGTATTACACTAGTCCAAAAACAACACAAACAACCACTTTACTCACACTCACAGATACCCAAAACGCCCACATAAAAAAACCCGACGTAGGATATATTAACACAAATTGTACACAGGTGATCTCTTACTATTTTGGCAATGTTATAAGTTTATTATTTGAATGTTTGTACTCGACCATACATTCATTTCTGACCCATGACAATTCAGTCAATCTGTTAATACATAATCTACCGATTGTGAATTATGTTAGCTTATTTAGTTCACATACAAAGATAATTATATTAACTACTGTTCATAAATGGCGACTTTAAACTTTAATTTTAACACCGTAGCAAATAACATTGATAACATGAAAATTGCCACATCGTTTGTTACCGAACCGGGTCAGTGCTCTAAACATTTAAGGAATGGCGAAACCGCGAATATCTTACACATGAACATACGTAGTCTTAATTGTAACTATGATAAGCTCAATGTTTTGCTAATGAGCCTGGACTTAAGCTGCGATATAATTGTGCTATCGGAGTGCTGGTTAAGTAAAGTTATGAACTTACCTGTTCTTGACGGCTATGTCTCATATAAATCAAACTTCTCTAATCAAAATGACGGCGTGGTTGTTTATGTATCCTCTAAGTTGGACTCATGCACATGTACTGAACCTACCTTTATTGATGGAAACTGTCTACTTCTCAAACTACAGAGTATCGCTATTATTGCCGTGTACCGTTCGCCTTCGTACAAACAAGTGGACAACTTTTTGAGTAGCCTAAATAATGTTTTAACTTCCCTAAGCTCATTCAATACGGTTGTTATAATGGGTGATATCAATATCAACATAAGCCCCAACAGGAACGATTCTCGTGCCGATGAGTATCTTAGTCTGACAGCGTCCCATGGCCTCCTACCAGCACATGAAATACCTACACGGGGTGAAAGCTGTCTCGACCATGTAATGCTCAAAACTAATAATATTTCAACGGTCTTTGTGTTGGATACGTTTATTACTGATCATTCTCCAACTTTGCTCTGTGTTGATCTAAAGTTGAGTCATTCTAAAACTAAAACGATTCGTAGGAGACTCGACATGAAATCCGCAATAGATGATGTTGGAAATACAGATTTCACTGCAATTCTATCATCAAACGACGCCAATTTCGCGGCTGAAAACCTTGTTACCATTTTATCAAACATAGTCGAAACAAACACTAAAAATGTCACATTTTCGCATAGGATATTCCTATGCGAAAATGTTCTCAATCCTTGGATAACACCAGGCCTTTTAAGATGCATAAGAAATCGCGATAAACTTCACATAGAATCTGATAAAGACATTAAAAATATGGTCAAAAGAGTCACTTACACCCGTTATCGCAACTTTTGCAATGAACTTTTAAAAAAACTAAAGAGAGAGTACGAACAGAATGAATTCGAAAAAGCAAAGGGAGTCACCCTTTGCTTTTTCGAATTCATCCAAGGCTACGTGGGATGTAATTAAGAATATTGCTCAACTTAATCAACAAAAATCTACACCTGATGAATTACTGCACATTTCAGATGATCGAACCTCTTCTATAAATGCAGTTAATGACTTCTTTGTTAACATAGGTAAAAGTTTAGCTACCTCTATCATGCGTAACCAAAACCAGAGTAATGCAAGTTCCACACAAATTCCCCTCCCACAGACGAAGAACAGTCAGGACCCAAATTTAACAGGTACCTCAATGGCTTTACTAGATGTCGATGACAGAGAGGTTGAGTCAATTATTATGGGACTTCGTAACGATTGTGCCGTGGGATGGGATGGAATCTCTGCCAATTTCTTAAAGGAAATACGCACGTTTATTCTACCTTCCCTGACTCATGTTATTAATTTGTGCTTTTTGCATGGAAAATTTCCAAGGGTATTCAAAAGAGCTCTAGTGCATCCTATCTTCAAGAGTGGGAACAGGGGCAGTGTCACAAACTACAGACCGATTTCAGTATTAACCACAATTTCTAAAGTTATAGAGAAAGCACTCAACGCACGTCTGGTTAAATTCCTGAATACAAACAAAATTCTAGCACAAAATCAATTTGGATTCAGACGTGGAAGATCAACTGAAGATGCAATTATTGATCTGACAGAGCATATCACCAGGACACTAGATCATGGTAGCAAATGCATCGGCCTATTCCTTGATTTGTCTAAGGCCTTCGACACTGTCTCGGTGTCCATCCTTGTCGATAGATTAGAATCCATTGGAATAAGGGGAATTGTACTTGATATTTTTCGTAATTATCTAGCGGAACGAAGTCAGTCTGTCAAGATTGGTACTCTTATCAGCGATGAGCAGGGTGTCAGTTACGGTGTGCCCCAGGGAAGCATGCTGGGTCCAACTTTGTTCTTAATTTACATAAAAAATTTATGCATGTTAACCCTGCCTCATACTAAAATCTTGTCATATGCCGATGACACAGCACTGCTCATTGATGGTCAGAACTGGGAACAGGCAAAGGCTTATGCGGAAGACACCTTGAAAATTGTTATGAATTGGCTATCTGGCAATCTTTTAACGCTTAACCTAGACAAAACCTCATTCGTAACTTTCTCCCTTTCGCAAAGAAGTCAACCTCAACCAGACACGTATGTGATTCAGGTGCATTGTTGTGATTCTGCCAAGGTTTATTGTGACTGCATTTGCATTAAAAGAACACCAACCATAAAATATCTTGGAGTCCACGTCGATTGTTTGCTGAATTGGAAGAAGCACATTGATGAACTCGTCCCCCGTATCCGTAAACTCATATTTGTGTTCAAGAAACTCAGATCAGTGGCAAATACTAAAACACTGAAAACGGTGTACTTTGCGCTTGCCCAATCATTGCTGGGCTACTGTATCTCGGTCTGGGGTGGCACCTTTGCAGTAAATATGTTACGTCTGGAAAGAGCACAAAGATCGGTCCTTAAAGTCATGTGCAGTAAACCCTTCAGGTATCCTACCGCAGTTCTCTACAAAGAGTGTGAGGTCTTGACTGTTAGACAACTTTTTGTGCTCCAAATAATATTACGCAAACATGCCACTATACCACAATTCCTACAGCTACGACAGGGAAAGCGCAAAAGAACAAGAGTGTGCAGCACAGACAGACATAGAACTGCACTTGCTCAGAGGCATTATTGGATACTGGGTTCACGGGTTTACAAAAAACTCAATGCCATTCTAAATATTTGCCTGCTTACCCACCAGCAATTCAAAAACGCTGTAAAGGACTGGCTGATAGGTCTAACTTATGATGACTCTGAGAAACTCATTCAATTAGTGGGTTAACTAACAACTCTCGCACCAACGTGCACACACACACTCACACACACACACACACGTATACATAATATACACACACATACTCCTTTTGTTTATAAATTTAAATAAGTTTTTTGTTATTTTTGTACATCTCTTTTTCAAAACAATATTGTATAGTATTAGGAACTATTCTAGTTGGTCCGGAGGAAGGTGATGGCATTCGTGATACAGGGTTATCCTAGTACGAATGTCAAAGCACTCCTTTGACACTTAAGTGCAAACAACAGAAGAAAAAATCTATTTTTAAGGAGATTTACTGTACCTCTTATATTAGTAATAAAAAAAAAAAATATTTTATATTTATAATTGATAAAATATATTTTTGGGCGTGGTGGTTGATGACTTTTTAAACTTGAGAATAATAACGCATCGCCATATATGTGTCACACTTGAAAATACGTTGTTGAACTCCCTTGAGTCCCGAAGTAGATTATAACATAAACAAAAGTATGAAACTACTTACCTGATTTACAAAACATGAGTTTATCGCCTGTAGCATACAATCAAAATGAAGCAGTAAATCCATGTTACGCCACAACACCCCGTCTTCCACCTTCCGTATCCAGTTTTTCACAACCACTTTCTTTAGGTCTTGGGTCTTTCTAACTGAGGGCCGACCCACGCTACGCTTGCTGATACGCGGTCTCCACTCCAGGAATCGTCCTCCTCCAGCTATTTGTTCTTCGACATACAGGGCCAGCCCATTGCCACTTCCGCATGCTTACTCTGCAAAGTATGGCTATTTCATTTCAGATTTTATTCTTCAAAGAAACGCCAAGCATAGCCCGCTCTATAGCGCGCTACACCGCATGTCATTATGGATAGAAATGGCGGGCGGGTGGGATTGAAATTACTTGCACTATCAAAGTATTGTTTAGATGGTGCGATTTTTATTATTGCTCAACCTATGGCATACCACAAATAATTAAATCACTTCGTGTGAATTAGGCTTTTAAAGATAGATTAACTACGTCGCGTGACAACAGTTGTTCTTCACAGCAAAACATTCAGGTGACACAAATAAAAACATCCAATTTAAACAAAAAGCAACAGATAAAACTTTGTGAACATTACTTTGTCCAATTACCAAGAAATGTCCAAATAAATGAAGTAAACTTCCCTAATTAGAATTTACTTAGCAGGGGATGTTAAATGGGGGATATTTCACGATACCCCGGCGAGGTACTGAATAAATACTCGTTCGTACTCTGAGATCATAGCCTTGACGATGGCGACCTTCATAAGAAGTATATGTTCTTAGGAAGTAGATCATAAAACGCCCTCATTACCTACGAGTTGTAGGTTGTAAGTTTGAACCTAGACAGGCGATTTGCTTTGTATAAATTATTTCATCACCGCAGCTCTTAAACGGAGACTGATTATTTGGCTGATTATTTATGTATAAAACGCCCCATTGCGCAATAGTTAAGCTTCTGCTGAATATGAGGTGCTGGATTCCATTCCCAAAAAATACGAGAGTCTAGATAAGTGTCCGGATGATGGCAAAAGACTCACCCCCTTTTGTGAGACTTAATCATACCTGGCGTTATGTCTGTGTTTTTATAGTTACACCTCTGTCTGACTCTTCACGCAATACAGACGTGATGTTATGTTTGATATCCAGTGTTTATGATATCCAATGACAAAAATATGCAGAGACACAAAAATAATGACCATAAAGCAACTTAGCATTTATGTCACCTGCATCTTCATCATAAAAGTTCTTAACAAAACCATCCGCACAAATATCACACTCACTCAACATAGACAAGTTAGTCAACGAAGCACACAACGAGAAAGTCTATTACCAACTATGGCAAAAAATGCTTACATTTGAAGGAGCACAGTATACAATAAGTTACACTCATGCCTACACTCATTCAATGCATTCAAAACTCAGCTTAGCCAATATCTAATCGCAAACCAGACATTACTTGAAAAATGAATGCGTTGGGTAGGTCGAGTTTAGGGTAGTTTTAATTAGTTTCGGGATGTAATCGAACTTAAAAATAGTATTAATTGAAGTAATAGTTATTGTTCTCAAGCGACATGTTATGTTTTTATTGAGAATAAAGTTTCTTTAAACCTAAACCTATCTAGTGTTTTTCATATTCTAAATCTCTTCCAATAAAAATACACGAAAAATAATTCAACAGTTCTGAATACAGCCAAAACTGCCAGCTAT
The DNA here is from genome assembly GCA_932294355.1 of Aporophyla lueneburgensis. Lineage (NCBI taxonomy): Eukaryota > Metazoa > Arthropoda > Insecta > Lepidoptera > Noctuidae > Aporophyla > Aporophyla lueneburgensis. Next base: position 1,907,186 of record OW028749.1, on the reverse strand, counting down.
GCAAACGCTCAGAAAAGGAACCGGCAGAATAATAAGAACCGTATCAAAAAATCTAACATACACTGCAGTCTTTATACCGCACAGTGGGCCGAACTTAAAAACTCTGGACAAAAAACGCCGACCGACGCTAGTCGGTTTAACTGCAAATATCACTGTCATTTGTCTCTGGCCAGCTTTGCGAAACAAAAATTTATTTTGCAGTTCCCAAACCTTACATTGAACTTTACCACCTTTACAATAAAGGTAGAATTTCTGGTTTGGGTGAGTAAAATAGTAAAATTGCACGCCAATAACAGGCTCTCAGTGACATGTACGTTTTGAAAGCGTTTCGCTTTATGTCTCTAATTGCGTTAGGCACTGAAATATTTTTGAGTGGTCACATTGAAGTTTTTGACTTAAATGGTTTAGTTTTTGTGCACTGTGCAAATAACAAAGAGGTTTGTCATTGAAGTTTTCGTGATTTTACTAGTATTTTATACAATATAAAATGGTATTATGTTTTGTTAGTTTGAGCTCGGATGAAGCATATTTGTCGAGAGTTGGCAGCAATAAATTCATCGTGCGTTGTTGGGAATTTTGTTATTGGTTGTTATTTAAAACAGTTTTATCGTTTATAATTGGGTACATATTTTTTTAGTGGTCACCGACGCCAGGATGCACCAGGATGGCAGGGATACCGACGCGATAACTAAAACCATTAATTCAGCACATGATTCTAGAGTAAAGATGCACGTTGGTTTAAAAACAAACATATTGTATGAAACAGCTGTTTTTTTTTCAGTTACAGAATCACGTACTGAATACATGTTAAGATGGTCAATATCCCTGCCACGGGATATTAAAAAAATATCTGTGATGTATAAAATAGGTCTCGAGAAGTGATGAGTGATCAATAAGCCTTGATCGTTCTTGTCTCTCTCTTTCTTTCATATGCAGCACCGTAAATTACAAATTTTATCAAGACCCTAATACTGAGCTTACCAAACTAAACAAACGATTTAACGATTTCCAAGAAAAATCTATTGTTTACATTTCTGTAAAAGTGGTGAGATTACAATTTACAAAGCAAAATAAACATCAAATAAAAGGAACAATATAACGTTACGCAATTAATTAAAAAATGTAAAACAAGCAAAAAAAAAAGAATAAACTTTTTTACTGTTCATTTTTAATGAATGCTCCATCAATTATAATTAACGTTACACTTTTCCTTAATGAGAAAATTTTGTAACTGTTTTAAATCTTACGATTATTACGAAAACGTAATTCATCATTTCAGCCTAAGACGTCCACTGCTGGGCACAGGCGCCCCCCAATTTTGGGGCTTTGTACAATAGTTTTAATTTTTTTTTTATTTGTATGTATGTTAGTTTGTAAGGTATTTATGTTATGGGTCTTTGTAGCCCGAAATAAACTGATTTGATTTGATTTGATAATCGCCACGCTTGGCAGGCGGGTTGGCGATCGTAGTATGGTGGTAAAATTCATAGAAACCGCTGCTACCCATTCTGTAGTAAGTCATGTTACAGTACTTACTATGACTCTTTGATGTTCTCTTGAAAATCTGAACATGAAATTTTGTGTCAGATTCGTTCAAAAAAATATACCACTGTGGGTCAATGAGCATGTGATTACCGGAGTCTAAACAGATATAAGGTTGCCAGTCATACTTTATAATAACACTAGCTTCTGCCCGCGACTTCGTCCGCGTCAATTTTTTGCTCCCCAGGCCCTTCCCGTCGCATTAAATTGCCTGCCAGTTTTCATCCATTTTTCGTTACTGTTCCACCTTTTGATCGTAGCATGATGTTATATAGCCTATAGCCTTCCTCAACAATGTAATTTGAAACCGAGGAGAGCTATCTACAAACTACCAGGCTGACGCTAATTTTAAACCACTTAAAATTATATTCAACGGTCATTATTTACCTCTATTACACTTTTATATACACTCGAGAGCAATGAATCCGGGTCACTTAAAGAATCCTAAAAATCTCGGAAACTAAAAATGCTAGGTTAATGCAATAAATTGTATTTAATAGACAATGTAATACTCCTTAAATGAAGGTATTAAAACTTCTTAGTTATTGTAAAGTTATATCATAAAAAAATCAAATTTGAAAAAGGGCCACTTTCGAAGATGGAACTACGAAATTACAGCATTTGGTTTTGCTTTTGTTTGTAATCTGTCATTTATGTGGGTACATAAACCATGTTGATAGTGCTCTATATTCATTATTCAAGCTGAAATTATGTCGCTTACGCCTGAAGAATGCACCAGAATACTTACAATGCTGGAAACCGGCCGGAGTCAGCGCGATACAGCCTGGACTGTCGGTGTGTCGCTGTCAACAGTACAAAGAGTTCTCCGACGTTACGAAGAAACTGGTTCTAACCTACGCAGACCAGGAACGGGCAGAACCAGGTGTACCACAGCACGAGAAGACCGATACTTGGTGAACACCATGCTTCGAAATCGCTTTCTCACAGGAACTGAACTCACAAATCAGTTTCGACGCCTCGGAGGAAGTAACCCAAGTGCATGCATGAAGGTCATGGATGAAGTATTACATAAGATTAGTAACTCAAACAAGTCTATTATTGCTTGCGGGGATTTTAATGTTAATTTATTAGAGAACTCAGGTTCTTGTAGTAAAATAATAAGTCTATTTCAGTCCTACAATCTTGTAAACCTATTTATGGATCCCACAAGAATAACCCCTACTAGTGCCACATGCCTTGATAATATTTATACTGATGTTATACCAAGCCACAAAGAAATTATTAATTTACTAGATTCTGATCATTGCGGGCAACAGATTACTTTTCAAAATCAAAATAAAAAACTGAGTAAAAGAGATATCACTGTTAACCCCAAAACTGCAGTTCGCCTAGAAGCCTTTAAAGGCAAACTAGTTCAGAAATTGCCACTTTTATCTATTAATGGTGGTCCCAATCATCTATATGATGAGTTTTTTAAGACATATTGTAATGACTTTAATTCGACTTTTATTCCCCGGACTATCTCAGTTAACAGTAACGTATCTTTCAGTGATTGGGCGACCATTGGTATTCATAAAAGTAGAACACGGCTTTATGAGCTGTACAATGAAAGGGCTTTTGTCAACACTGCTGAATTTAATTTGTATGTTAGAAATTATTCGAAATTATTTAAAAAAGTCTGTTGGATGGCCAAGTCGCGTTATTTGAGTTCTAAGATTAAAAATAGTAGTAATGTTATTAAAACGACTTGGAATATTATTAATAGTGAAACGGGAAGGTCTAGTAAACGAAATAATGACTACAGCCTGTCTATCAACGACAACATAATAAAATCAGACTCACAAGTCGCTGCGGCTTTTGAAAATTTCTTTTCAGATATTCCTGTTTCAACTACAAAATCCCTAAACTCATCACCTTCTGTTGCTGAGTCTTTGCTTATTGAAAATGTTAATGTTTGCGATTCGGAATTTCATTTTAAACATATTACTTGTAAAGATATAATTAAAACCTTCCACACTTTAAATGTAAAAAAGACTGCAGATCTGTGGGGTAATTCTGTAGAAGTCGCCAAGTCTATTATTGACATTGTAGCACCTACTTTAGCTCTTATATTTAATAATTGTATTGAGTGTGGGGAGTTTCCTGATCTTATGAAGAATAGTAAAATAATACCTTTATTTAAATCTGGTAGTACATCAGACCCCACTAACTATAGACCTATTTCAGTACTACCTACCTTCAGTAAAATTTTTGAGAAATTAATTTTAGATCAGTTGCAACGATTTTTTAATAAACATAAATTATTACATACCAAACAGTTCGGTTTTACAAGGGGTCGTTCAACTACCGATGCCGGTGTTGAACTCCTAGGACATATTTATAATGCATGGGAAGATAAATGCGATGCTTTGGGCATCTTTTGTGATTTATCTAAAGCATTCGATTGCGTTCTTCATGAAACTTTAATCAGGAAACTCCGCCACTACGGGATCCGGAACAGAGCTCTGGATCTTCTTACTTCATATTTGAGTAATAGGATTCAGAGTGTCGATGTCAATGGAAAAAGGTCTCCCGGATCTATCGTAACAATGGGAGTCCCACAGGGCTCAATTCTTGGTCCTTTTTTGTTTCTTATTTATATTAATGACTTGCCTTACCTTATAAAAGATAATCATAATATAGTTTTGTTTGCGGATGATACTTCACTTTTGTTTAAACTTAAACGTCAGCAAGTGGATACTGACGATGTTAATAGCGCGATCTCAAAAGTAGTTCACTGGTTCAATGTAAATAATTTGCTTCTTAATGAAAAAAAAACCAAATGCATTAAGTTTACGCTACCTCACGTTAGGCAAGTGAAAACGAATGTGTTGGTGAAGGGCGAAGAATTGAATCCTGAAGATAGCACTGTATTCTTGGGCCTAACTTTAGATACCAAGCTTCAGTGGGGCCCGCATATAGATAAATTGTCGAAAAAGCTAAGCTCCGCTGCATACGCTGTTAGAAAAATTCGGAATTTAACTGACATAGAGACAGCCCGTTTAGTGTATTTTGCCTACTTTCATAGTGTAATGTCGTACGGTATTCTATTGTGGGGAAATGCCGCCGACATTCAGACTATCTTTGTCTTGCAGAAAAGGGCTGTTCGATCAATTTATAAATTAAGCCCGAGACACTCACTCAGAGAGAAATTTAAAGAAATTAATATAATGACTGTGCCTTCACAGTATATTTTTGAAAATCTTTTATATGCCCATAAGAATATTAAATTGTTCAAAAAATTCAGTGATATCCATAATATAAATACTAGGAATAAACACAAATTTATTGTACCTTCAACAAGGCTCAAGAAAATAGGTGGCTCATTCAGATGTCAATGTATACGCTTTTATAATAAACTTCCAAGCCATGTTCAAGATCTAAGTCTCAATAAATTTAAATCATTCATTAAACGTAAGTTGTGCCAGAAAGCCTTTTACACTGTTAAAGATTATATTGAGGACAAAAAAGCTTGGGATTAAGCTGCTCCAATTTTTAATTTTAATTTTTAAATTATTATTGTACTGAATGATATTTTTTATTTTTATTATTAATTACTTTCCTTTTTTTTTATTAACTTTTTATTGGGAATATACACTTTGACATTTTGATTATTGCTTATACACTTTGACATTTTGATTATTGCTTATACACTTTGACATTTTGATTATTGCTTATACACTTTGACATTTGATTATTGTTTACACTATGACATGATTATATACTTTCAGAAGTATAATATTATTATTATTATTTAAGTGATTTTGAATGTGAGGACTATGTAGGTGATGTTTGTTTTTTTTTTTTTTTATATCTCTCTTACTCATTCCATTTTAATGATAATCTGGCAGTTTGAGTACTTAATGCGGCCTACCAAAATGTCCATTCTTTGGTATTGTTCGTCGAATCTTTGTGCTCCTTATGTTCTGAGTTGAGCTGCAAGATTACTGACAAATGCGTGCATTGACTGGACAGGTCCACTCAATCTGTATGGTTCTTTCCTCAAGAGACCATTTCAGACACCCCCATGTACATGGTCCTCAAATGATCAGACCGGGACTATTTCCTGATTTTATATACACATTAACACTGAGGAATTTTACTTATACAATGACATGAATATTTACTTTTAAGTATTATATTGTTTTAATTACCTATTGTAAATGTGAAGACGAAGTGGGTGTTCTTTTTTTTTGGTTTCCCTTTCTTCTAATTTAATTTTTTACATTGTCTGGCAGTTTGAGTAATTTGTGCGACCTTCACAAATGTCCTTTCTTTGGTATTGTTCGTCGAATCATTGACCTCCTTAAGTTCTGAGTGGGGCTGCATGATTACTGACAAATGCGTGCACTGATTGGACAGGTCCACTCAAGCTGTGTGTTCTTTCCTTAAAAGACCACTTCAGACACCAATCCACATGGTCTTCACATGATCTGATCAAGATTATGTCTGGACTTTAAAAGAGACTGTGACCTCTGAGTTTGTTTCGGCGTTTCTTCTCAGAGTAGTCAGATAGGAAATGCCGAACTCATCTAGTTTAAAAAAAAATGATTGACGTGTAAAAGTGTTTGTACAAACCTACTTGCAAAAATAAAGTCATTTATCATTTATCATTTATCATTTATCATGGACAGTAAGACGTCGGCTTGCTGAATCTAACTTAAAACCCCTTAGACCTGCAAACGGCCCTAAACTGGAGCGTGGGCATCGTATTTCAAGACTAAGATATGCCCAGAGCCACGTAAATTGGAGTATTGAAGATTGGTCAAAAGTTATGTTCTCCGACGAATCAAAATTTATGCTCTACAAGCACGATGGAAGACACAGAGTGTATCGAAGACCAGGGGAAAGATTCAAGCAAGCATGCATCGAAGAAAAAGTAGCCTACGGTGGTGGGTCTGTACTTGTGTGGGCCGGAATTTCTTCTGAAAGTCGCACAGAGCTGGTGATCATAGAAAACGGCTCTTTAACTAGCGTAAGATATGTGGAAGAAATCCTCAATGATCACGTTGGTCCATTTATGGTCAATTTAGGTGAGGATGCTATATTTATGCATGACAATGCCCGACCTCATACAGGTAGGATTGTGAATGACTACCTTCAAGAGATGAACATTACTCGTATGGAGTGGCCAGCGCGCAGCCCGGATATCAACCCGATCGAGCATGCTTGGGACGAGCTAGGCAGATGCGTAAAACAACGAAACCCTCCCCCAATCACGCTTCGTGAGCTCAAAATTGCTCTCACAGAGGAATGGGAGAATATTCCCCAAAATCGTATAAGGAACTTGGTGTACAGCATGCCAAACCGCGTAAACGCAGTAATGGAAGAACGAGGAGGCAATACGAAGTATTAAAATTCAAGAAAATCGTAATAAAGTTCAAAAATTTCATGTTTCCTATTTTTGTTTTAAGGAGAGATCAGCAGTTTTTTTCTTTATGTAATTTTGTGTTAATAAAATGTATGGTGACTCATATTTTTTTTACTTTCATTTAAGGAGTGTTACATTGTCTATTAAATACAATTTATCGCATTAACCTATCATTTTTAGTTTCCGAGATTTTTAACATTCTTTAAGTGACCCGGATTCATTGCTCTCGAGTGTATTATGACACGCAATATATATGTTTTCTTTGGTACTGTTCGTCAAAGCGTTGGGCTCCTTATTTTCCGAGTTGAGCTAAACGATTAGTGACAAATGCTTGCACTGACTGGACAGGTCCACTCAATCTGTGTGGTTCTTTCTTCAAAAGGCCATTTCAGTCACCAATCTACATAATCTTCACATGATGTGAACAAGATTATGTCTGGACTTTAAAAGAGACTGTGACCTCTGAGTTTGTTTCGGCCTTTCTTCTCAGAGTAGTCAGTTAGGAAACGCCGAACTCATCTAGTTTAAAAAAAATATAATTGACATGTAAAAGTGTTTGTACAAACCTACTTACAGAAATAAAATCATTTATCATTTATGTGCAGAAGGACCAATTCATTTTGCAGTCTTTAACTGCTCAAAAAACCGTGTTTAGAATTTTTTTAGTCTGCACGAACAAGACGCGCATTACAAAAAAGACATAGGTAACATAAACACACTAAAGCAGATTAACCAACTAAAAACTCTCCTTTTTCTCTCAATCTCTCCAAAAACATAAAACTATACTTTTTAATTTCAGTTTAAACCACGACCCGTAATTGTTTTCCTTTGTCGCAAAGCAAAAACCGCAGTTTTCAATATCCTCCGTCTCAGCTGAGCAATTTTCATAAGAAATTACTATTTCGCAATCAAAATGGGAACAATTGTAGATTGTCAACCGCTGCTGTCAAAGTTGACAGTTGCTGTCAAGCTATTCAAACGACAAGATGTTCTGGAATATCCTCATCTTTTTTGCATTTTTCATTTATCGGATTTAATATCTACTTTATGTCTACTTTTTTCTTCACTTGTCTTCTTTGGCTTATTTAAATGTTTTGGGTTCTGTATTCGTGGACGGTGGGTGTATTTATTAAAACACTTCCTTCGTATTTTGGTGTTTTTGTGAAATTTTTTTTGCTTAAAGAGGTTTCATACGCCGGCACAATCTTTTTGCGCAACTGCCATCTAAGACCGTAGCCAGAGCCGAATCCCCTGTCTGTCGTACATTAAAGATGCTTAATGCCCTTCTGACTGCCAACCCTGAATGTGGTGTGTTTGTTGACGAATGGAATAAAATTATGCGTATATGTCTGGTGTTCTGTGAGAGAAAGTATGCAAGGGAGTCCTCTGTTCCATATTAGTTTTTAATTTACATAATTGTTTAAATGTATATTACTATGTCAACCTACCATGTTTCTGTGTTAATTAATGTAATTGATGTTGTACCGTTTTAATTAACTATAAATAAATAAATAAATACATTTTTTCCATTGTGTAGGAGTAGACATTTTTGTGGGATTTCAGTATCTAACATGAACATGTGATTGAATTTAAGATAATTACGATTTATCTACATAGATTATTTAAGATTACATAAGCATAAAATGTTACTGCTATGGCAATGTCGCTGAAATAATAATATCAAAGAAGTATATAAACCCATCGAAATCATTATCATCACCTTGCCAACTACGTTGGGGTCGGCAGTCGCCAGTCTTAACGGACACAGCTGAATACCAATATATTACATGGAGCGACTGCCTATCTGACCTCCACAACCCAGTTAGGTAATACGATATCCTTTGCCACTGTTTGTCAGACTTTCGAGCTTTTAACGACCCATTATGACTGTCAAAATAAAGAAATAGAAAGTACAATAAATTTTCGTTTTCTCATACAATCACAAATCTCCCATTCAACTTTATAATCACAATACATGAATCAAGCTGCCGACGAGCGACGCATTATCTCCTAAACAGTAAATCCAACAAGTTTTTAACGTGAAAAGTAACCATTTCCGAACTCATTCTACATTATATTGCCGTAAACAAACGTGCCACATATTGCAAAAGTCCCTCATACTTTCCTCACGTACTGGAAATAAATTACTTGAAATTTCAGTAACTCTTGTAGTCTGTGGCAACACTGTATCGCGCTGGGTCCACGGTCCACAGTCCACATATTTTGTTACTAGATAATTACGTTTTTTTTACGAGGGACCTTTAACAGCGATACTGAAAGGTCCTTAAATTATGTTTTAACGTTTATTGGTATCCGACCGTTCGGAGGTAATTATTGTGTCTGAAAAATTTAGTGGTGTTCGGAAAACGGTTCTAAATTATCATGAATGGTTGCGTCTGTGTTAAAGTTAGCAAACTAATTAATCAATTTTATTTAGGGGACTTATTTAGGCTTTTATGTAGTTACAAAATGTACTGTTAATGTGTGGGGTTCATTTATTTTTACTCTCCATTAGAAAAACAATTACTTGGTTTTAGGTAATACGTTAAATTTTATAATTGTCTGGTAAATCGAAACGTTTCCTTATCACAGACACACCCTGAGTGGTTTTCGTGGTGTGGTTTGGCTTTTTTTTTCTTGTTGGGAAATCATCATATGAATTCTCCCACTCTGGGCGAAGTCAGACTTTTACTGACTAAAACCACAAGGCCACTGTAACTCTTTCCAACAAATCCACGACCCAGGCTGGCATCGGACCTAGCAGACCCTTTCTTCCTTTACCGGGCGGTGAGCTACTTTTTGTGGTGTGGCTGGAATTTAAATGTTATAGAAATAAGTTTGAAAAAAATTATTATTATCGTGTATTGTAAAAATAAATATTATACATATTTAAAATTAGCATTGTTTTTAGGATTGAAATGCGCGGCTTGCCACTACGCGGATAAAAGTTCAATTATTCGGTTACGATTTTTGGAAATAAATACCTAAATAAAAATATTAACATGAAATGGTTCCGCATGACGGGAACCTCATGCTAACCGAGAAAGATAAACAAATCAAGTATCCTGAGTGAGCTCGCGAGGTTGCTGACATTGTGGATGTATTGTGCCGATAGTCGTGACAGCCAATGGTTTGATAGCCAAGAGCCTCGACCAACAACTGAAGAGGCTCTCTGGATAGCTGGATCAAGGGCTTGATTTAGAAAGCGGTAGGTTCCTCTCTCTAGACCCCTAACCGTCGGTATCTTGGATCCTGATCCCAATACCAGTGGGCTACCATATTTCATATTTTTAAATGTTTTATACGTTTATATTCTCATAATAAAAAAAAAAGTGTGTATAGTTGAATAAAGGATGTAAGAACACTAAAATATTCATAAGATAATTGAATAATTTGGTCTTTGTTAACTAAATGTACATGTTATTAATATTTTAGTCCGTTAGCATACATATTATGTAAATATTGGAGTATATTAAAAAAAAGCAAAATGTGAAAAAGAAATGGTAAGATTATAATGAAAAATATAATATGTTACACTTAATTAATACTGCACAGCCTAAAAAGTATCCACAATTCAGTACCATCAAATTTTTCATTCCATCTCCAACATAAATTTAAAACTTACCTTAATTTCGTGCCAATGTTGTAGGAACTTCCAAAACTGATTCTATTTACAACATTTCAGTTTAATTAAGAATTTATGAAAATTGTCCTCGTTTCCACGGTGTTCATTTTAAAACGTCGTAACTGTATTTCGTGATTGTTCGTCCAAGTAATTGCGAAGTCGGAACTATCCTGTATTTAGTTGTAGCGACGACGGTTTAACGCCTTCCCTGACTCGTTATGAATAGTAATTTTTGGGTGTACTGAATTTTGTTAGTCTGTGTCTATAATTATGTTTTTTAGGAAATGTTTTGTAGGTATATTTTCCGTGAATAGAGTAAATAACATTATTATGTTTATTCTTAGTATTTTATAGTAATAATTATTTCTTGAAAAATATATCAGCGGGCGTTACACGTGTAAGGCCCGCTGATTCTATTTACTTTGATTATTTTGGTTTAGGTATGATCTAGGGAATTGGTTTTAAATAATTATATATTTTTGTGCCTACGTGAGAATTCAAATAATCTTTGGGTGAGTTTATTTTAAACCATAGATTGATAATTTGTAATTAATTTAATAAAAGAACATTATGCGATGTTTACATGAAGACGGGTATAACTGTTCGTTCTTTTAAAAAACGTATGCATTTATGTGCACGTGAACATAGTTTTAAGCACTTTTTTTTGTAACAAAATTGATGATGTGGTTTGAATAAATTATCCAAATAAGATTGTTTTAAGCCCAAAAAACACTACCATATCAAACAAAAATCCGCAAAAACCTGAATTCCCCAAAACGAAATTGGACAGCGTCTTAACGGGAACATTTTTGGTGTCCAACGACTTCCAGTGCTGGCCAGTTTAACCCACTTAGCTGGATAGTTGGCTTAAGTTCGCTAATTCAATAACCAACTCAGGAACGAACCGAATTAAGTGAGGAGTTAATTTTTAAAATGGCGAAAGGGTTTCAGCGTCGTCGTGCGAATTTTGTTCACGGAATGGATAACGTTGAAAAGGCGGAATGTTTTAATGTTTGTATAGGAATTTTAGGTAAATATTTAGCGTTTTTAGCTGTTTACTGGTAGACATTTTGTTATTTTAGTGTTTAATGGAATTAGGTAGATTGGCATTATTATTTGTGAAAAGGGTTCGTACTTAGTGCTTCGCGCTACGAATATTTTAAATAATATAAATAAATTGAAAATTCTGCTCATTTAACTGCTTTAATATACTATTTGAATGCCATTCAACTTGGAAACTGCTTGGACTAGGCATATTTAACAGGTGTGTATCTATGCTTTTTACAAAATTTCTTAGTGCCACAGGCTTCGGGATAGGTAGAATGCGCGACTAATGTTTTTTATTATTATTATTATTAAACACAAATATAAACGGCTATAGTAAATTAACATAAAAATACACATCCAAAAATTTTGAAACATCTCCTTAAAACAAATCATTTGCAAAAGACAGAAGGAAACCACAAAACCTACTTTACAAACATAGTTACAAGTAGCGCCATCTAGCGGTTCACTACGCAACCTCTTCAAAGAACCCCCAAACAAGGTTAGCTCGCGACGCCCCCAATTGGATAGCGCTGCTGGTTTAATAGCCGGGGAGCGGTAATTTTGGAGGTGGTACTTAATGTACGTTGAAATTAAAATATATTTTATTAAAACTAAATTTAACTGGGAAGGTGACTTTAAAATATAGTCTTTTGTATAAAATCTATTTGCAAAATTACGTACTTATTTAATTGTATAAATTTTGGGACATCCATTAAAAACCAATTTTAATCAAAAACAGTTAAGGTGGAGTATATAATGTTCCGTGTGGTGTCAGACGTAAAGAATAGCACCATCCCATTTCTTTTCATGGGTGCCGTAAGTGGCGACTATGGGACTTACTAGAGAATAGGCAGCAGCGTTCTATATGCATTTTACCACCATATTGTGACTGCCAACCCGCCTGTCAAGCGTGGCGATTATGCCAATGTCCAGCAGTGGACGTCTTTCGACTGAGCGATGATGATGATAGTATAATAATGCTGATTATATCTAAGTTGTCACCTGGTTTAAGATCGTGCCTTCTCCAAAATTACCGTCAACTCTTGGTCTATAATTACTGTGTACACTCCAACTTTTGAGGAGTGACGTGACTTTGTACGGAGGTGCTATCGGATGTTCGGTGTTCCAGTCTTTGGAAACTTTTCGAAGTTAAGAGTGATGTAAAGTAGTATTGTTTATATGATTTGTGTGAAAATAAACATTTAGGTCTTTTTAAGTTTTCTGTAGTTTGTTTGTTGCCGGACGTAAAAAATAGCACTATCTCATTTCTTCGCGTGGGTGTTGTAGAAGGCAAATAAGGAACTTTCTAGAGAATTGCTAGCAGCGTTCTCTATGCATCTTATTACCGTTTGCCAAGCGTGGCGACTATGGCCGCCCTTTTAGAAAGAAAGAAAGAAAAATATTTTATTTGGGACACGCACAGGACATAAAACAATAAAAAAAAAACCTATGAACATTTCAACATTTCATTGTTTCATTTTTTTTTCCTTTTTTTTTGGGATAGCTTATGTCCAGCAGTAGACCTTTCCGGCTAAAATGATGATGATGATGATGTTTGTCTTATTTATGATCAATTTTATACGTTATTTAATAGTGAGAGATTATGGTTTGTCGGTCTTTAGAAAATGAATGTTTAAAATGGAAATGCATAAACACTATTCAAGATTTACGAATATACCGTGACTGAACAAATACAAGACTTCCCTTAATCGTTTAACAGCTATAAATTGTCGTAATAATGTAATCTAAATTCACCATGAATAATTCACAATTATTCAAACGAAGACTCATAAACACCAGATTATAACACTAACAAATTAAACAAAATGCAAATCTATCAGGAACAGCGTCACATAATCCGGTTGCAGCCGCCTTAGTCTCGTTATAACTGGTTCGCGCTACTTTCATCCGGTTATAACCGCTCGAGCAAAGATTACAGGGTGCTTTACCAAGTCGCGAGGGCTTATTAAGCATCTAGAGGCGAAAATGTAAATTAGCAGTGAAATTGCGATGTGATGTTCGACTTAATGACACTCATTCGCGTTCTTGAGTGTGTTAAGTTCAGTCTGCAATCAGCTCGTGCGAACGTCTTTACGTTTTGCTAATAGCTGCCGCTTCTGTTAACGTTTAACTCTATGAACATCGGGAAAAGATGTTGTGACGTCGTTTGCAATAATGCCCGTTTAATGTGTATTAAAATTTAACAGGATACTGTTTAAAATATTTATTTGTGTGTTACGTTATTATAATTTTATATTAGTATTGGGGTATGATTTGGATGTCTATCATGCAAAAACGGCTTAACGGATTTGGCCAACATTTGGCACATCAATAGTTTATGACCCGGATTAATAAAATAACCATTCTTTTTATGCTGATGGTACGTTCTAGTGGAATAATTTCCGTACTCCACGTGGACGAAGCTGCTCGAAAACGTTACTATACCAAACGCATAAGCAATCATACCAAAACCTACAAATAAAAAATACTACCACTCAAAGACAACCACATAACAAAATCTCAAACACCTCTAACCCACAACCAAATAAAGCCGTGTACACACAGCCCGTAACACCATAAACTAAAACCCAAACTTATTTTTCAGCCGCCAGCGTCGACGGCAATCGAATTAGCGCCGAGTTCGTGTGCCCTAGACGTTATACCCCGGCCACACGTTACACGCTCTTAAGCAAACTTTGTAACGCTATTACCAACTTGCCACCACCACTGCCATGTCAGATCGGTAATGGAACCTTCGGAATACAATCTCGTTGGACTCTGGGACTTGAGAACTACAGTTCTGCGAAATTGGACGCGACTAACGTCCGTGAAGTTAGGGAGTAAACTATTGTTGGGATAGTTGGTCGTGCCCGCATGCGGTTGCAGAGACAAACTGTGGAGATTTCTTAAAAACCCTAAGTGCGTTATTTACCCGTGCTCGCATGCGGTTGGACACTTGAAATGTTGAAAGCAAAAAATGTCGGTACTGTATGAGGTTTCTGAAAAACAATTGAAGGGCACTTGTTCCAAAAGGCAGCTGCTGTGCATGTATATGCCGTCTGTTGGGATAGCTCAGGTCAAAACTGCAAAGGCTCTTTCTTCAAAAGGCCCTTCTAGACCTCTGCATTGTTAGACTCACATCAAATACTACAAATATAACGTTTTGACTTCAAAAGAGGCAATACCCTCTGAAATTGTTTCGGCATTTCTTCTCAGGGAACAGACAGCTAGGAAATGCTGGCGCCATCTAGATTTAAATATATTGACCAACAAACTACTGACGTATAATAAAGTATCTTACAGTGGCGAAGGCACCATATAACACGATTCCTACCGGCTTGCCTTCGGGGATTCGCATTGGTAACTCTATCACTATTAAAAATACAATAGTATGTAAATAGTGGCTACTATTGTCAATAAATATAGTTACACTACAGGTATTTAATTCACCATAACATTCAAACAACAAAAAAGGTTATTAATACCTTTGTATTACAACAAAAGAGAAATGTTCTAAATTAACCCGGCGCCAAAACGTCATAATCGGGAACTAAAAATTCATACAACAGCGATCCCGTAATGGTTTCCGCAAGGGGCGCTCTACGGTGGACGCCATCATGCGCGTGCGAGCCGTCACGACGGGGGATGCAGTGGCCCGGGGTGGGGTCGTCTTGGCGGTGTCTCTAGACATCGCCAACGCCTTTAATACCCTGCCCTGGAGTTGCATTAGGGAGGCACTCCGGTATCACCGGATGCCGACCTACCTCTGTCGCGTGGTCGAGGCTTACTTGACGGATAGAGCCGTCATCTACCCCGGTCACCAGGGAGACTGGAACCGGCGAGAGATGTCGTGCGGTGTCCCACAGGGATCGGTCTTGGGGCCGCATCTGTGGGACATCGGTTACGACTGGGTGCTGCGCGCCGACCTCCCTAGCGGCGTCAGCGTAGTTTGCTACGCTGACGACACGCTGGTCCTGGCGCAGGGGAGGTCGCACGAGGCGGCGGCCGAACTGATGACACGCGGGGTTGCGACAATCGTCGATAGGATCCGGCAACTGGGACTCGAGGTGGCATTGCACAAGTCCGAGGCCATGGGTTTTCATGGTGCTCGGAACGCGCCACCTGCGGGTTCCCAACTCACGGTGGGAGGGGTTCACATCGGCGTCGAGTCGACGATGAAGTACCTGGGACTTGTCCTCGACAGCCGGTGGAACTTCGTTGAGCACTTCCGACGTTTGGCTCCCAGACTGGAGCGGGCTGGGGCTGCCTTAAAGCGGCTCCTGCCGGAGGCTCTACACGGGGGTCGTGCGGTCCATGGCCCTCTACGGGGCACCGGTGTGGGCGCCCTCATTGAGGCTGCGCCCAGCGCGCCGGTTGAGTGCGGCCCAGAGGGTCATGGCCATCCGGTTAATCCGGGGATACCGCACGGTCTCCTGCGAGGCAGCGAGCCTCCTTGCCGGAGTGCCGCCATGGGATCAGGAGGCAAAGGTCCTCGCCCACATGTGGGAGTGGCGCGAGGAGGCGAAACGCCGGGGCGAAACTCCGCGGCCGCGACAAATCGCGGCACGGCGGACAGAGCTCCGGTGCGATCTCATGGCGACATGGCGGGTACGATTGTCGCAACCCAGTGCTGGGCACGCCACAATTGCAGCGGTAAGTCCCCTCTTTGAGGAGTGGATAGAGAGGCGTCACGGCGTCCTCACCTTCCGCCTGACGCAGGTTCTCACCGGGCATGGGTGCTTCGGTGGGTTCCTGTTCAGGATAAAGCGGGAGGATACGTCCGGGTGTTTCCATTGCGAGGATCGTCTGGAGGACACGGTGGAGCATACGGTGGAGGTGTGCCCTGCCTGGGCGGAGCACCGCCGTGTCCTCGTGGAGGCGATCGGCGGCGGCGACCTCTCGCGTCCGGCCCTGGTGCGAGCCATGGTACGGAGCGAGAGGGAATGGGAAGCCGTCACCTCCTTCTGCGAAGCAGTAATGCTCGCGAAGGAGGAGGCGGGGCGCGTGAGGGAGTGGCAGTCTCTGCGCCCTCACGTCCCTAGCCGCCGCAGGAGGAGACGCCCCGGGCGTCGGGAGTCAATAGCGGACTCCCGGCCACCGTAGGCGCGAGCTTGCGGGTGGCGAGCAATGGGTAGCTCGCCGCCCGGTAAGGACCAAGCTCGGGTCGACGGCGCGCAGTGTTCCACGCGCACCTCAAAGAGATGTCAGCAGCAGTGTAGGGGTCTACTAGGACCGATGCCTGCCGGGGTCGCGTGATTGTTCGAAAGAGATACCGTGACCCTGGCACATGGGCAACTGATGGAACACGGGTGGGTTTTAGTCAGTAAAAGTCTGACACGCCCTCCCGCTCCGCCCAGAGCGGGACAAGTCATTTGATGATTTCCCAACCTGAAAAAAAAAAAAAAAAAAAAAAAGCGATCCCGTAATGATGTCACTTTAGGTCACGTGGCACCGCTTGATATGTACAAGAGCAAGCCGCTGTACAACGTGTTATGACAGAGACAGGTATAGAAAAATGCGTCAGCGAGAACGAGATAGAGGAATATTGCATATTTTATTCGTTTTCATCTGTTCAATTTAATTGTATTTAATTCATTACATTCCTATATTAATTTTAGAATGATAGTAAGTATTCTTTATTGATGAGTCAGTAAGTTAAGGCCGACTTCCATTCGGCTTCTCTTTTAGAAAAATTTACGCCTCGCCGCTGGTATCTTATAAGATGTATGTACATGTGTATGTTCAACAGTTCATTTCATTTCATAGAATTAGTTATCTGTATTTAAAATTACTAACATCTATGACATCATCGGGCTCACAACCGCATGCGGCCATGCGGGCACGGTTACAAAATTGGACATGAGTTTTCCTTTAGTTTTGTTTGTATTGAACTGAATTACGGTCTCGCTGTATAAAATTATGAAGCACGGTGGACCTATTGTTGGCAGGATTGGCGTTTTTTATCGAGGAAATCATGAAATGTATGTACTTATATATGTAACCCAGGAAATAGAAGGTTTCAGTCACGTAATTGGAGGCTGTAGTGTTTTAATTCTGGATTGAGCTGAATAAATTGAGGATATTAATTTAGGGTGTTTGGAGTGTTTTGTTGTTTCCTTTACAAGATCATGAGAAATAAGTAATCAGCTAAAAAAGCTCTTGAGGTTTGAGTGATTTACATTATTTCCACGTGTAATGTTCGCAGGTTACACAGATGGTAGTGGTTTATGCACTGACGCTTTATTTGCAAAATGACAATCAAACAAAGACAAGGCTTATGTCATCCTGACATTCAAACCACCCTGTCAGTCTTCGAGTTGAAGGCAATCATTAATATGTACACACTTATAAATATACAACACCGTGCTACTTTTGATGAGTGAGCCATATGACAGACCTTTTACTTGCTTCATTTTATCCACATTTTGATGTTTTTTACCGAATGGTTAGTTCTACCACCACATTTTCTTATAGATAACCAGCTGCACTTTTGAGAACAAAAATATATCACGTGATCAAACGTCATCATTATCTGCCTATCCTTTCCCGAACTGTAGTGGAGTCAGCCTCCAGTCTAACTGGATGATATCAGTATTTTACGCGAAGCAACTGCCTATTTCACCTGCTATCATATTATCCAGTAGCTGGGTTATGAAGGGGTATCCCCCTTCACGTCATCGAACCTATTAAGTCAATTTTCATTTCCAATGCTCATTACATACTCTACTCTCACCTAAAAATGGTATACAAACACGCCCCGAAATTGCAAAAAACAATCCTTCAAAAACGCGACGCAACCCAATTTAAATTCACACGTAATCTGATCAAGGAGGAGGTAATACATCACGTAGTATATTTCTCTTATTCATTCATCAAAACTTGTGAACAATCAATCTTGTGAGGACAATGACACCTCGTTACTGTGTCATTGTTATGTCACCATAGCTGGCAAATGATGGGGGCTCATTGCCCGTGCTGGCCATTTTAGGCAGTTGGACATTTTAATGGGGGTTCCATTGTGTGATGGAGAATGGGAGGCGGTCTGGTGTTAGTTAGAAGTATGGAAGTGAAGTTAATGGGAGCTTGTGAGTTAATATGTCACAGGGCGGTTTTGCTCTTTTGTTTTGAAGCACTTGTAACACACATTGTCTTTTTAAATGGCAAATTGTGATAGATTCTCATAAGTAAAGTTTTAAAGTCATAATCATTAAACTAGTCAGGTAATTTTTTTGTTGTTATCTAATTATTGTTGTATGAGGCACCTATGATTAATGAACCGGCAAAAAAATCTGCACTTAACATGTATAAGTGTTTTTTATTAATTATCCTTAAGAATATAAAAATATTAGCAAACCGGTATCGAGAACAGAGTTCAAGCTACCGGCGCGCGGCGGTCAGAACTCCAGAGTGAGGAACCACCCAGCAATGGGAGCCGTGTCCAGAAATACTGCTTTCTGGATCAACACACAGGCTACACTTGTCTATTAACCCATTGGCTGGTACAACTATCGGTGCACTGATTGCCGACTCCACATCCCACACATCCACTTTCTCCTCAATCTACCACAACTATATCAGCCCCCCTAGCCAAGTTACAACAATTCCGTTCTTTAATCGGTAACGCGTCGGTGTCAGCAATTGTAGAAAACGGTAAGTTGGTAGCCATGTTGACGCACCTGAGTCGGCCGCTCGTTCTACAATGTCTTTAGAAAAACGACATTATAACAATGGATGTAGCATTGAACATTATAGAAACGATAACAATTCATTCTATCATTTTGAACGATGTGAACTTGGCTACGAATTTTCTATTCGTTTGTTCTAACCACGGACTTAACGTTGAGATGATTTCATTGCCATACATTTGATTAGTTTTCGACTAGCGTTAACGATTGCAGATTATCAACTTTGCAAAGGGTGCAGGTTTGTTGGCAATAATAGTCCTGTCAGTGATCTGTTGATGGATCGAACTTTATATTTTTATTCAAGTTAGGTAAAGCACTCCATTGTCATACATAAGTACCCATATATTAGGTATACACTCTCGAAGACAGTGTTAAAGGTTTTATTGAAAAATTGCTCCGGCCATCACAAGCCAGCAGTAATCACGTTATCTAGTAAACCTAACTTGTACGTCGCTAGATCAAAATGATGTTACGCTAGATTTGTGACCTCGGCTTTCGATGTGGTTAGGAATCATTGGATAAGTTTAAACGCTTGAAATGTAGTTTTGATAGCTAGTGTAGTAATTTATTTCTCTTTTTTGCAAAAAATATGTTTCAGTTGGTCTGTTAATACTTGGTTAACGAGCAAATATGGAACTTCGGCGATTTCAAAAATTTTGTAAAATCCTCAACATATTCTCTGTTGTACAGTTATACGACTCACTTTAAAAATACCTAATTAATTTGATTTAATTGCACTAAATTGTCACAATTACTTATGTTTTTCATTGTTTAAGCCAAAGCCCAAGCACCGCTTGCTGCAGTATGTTAAGGTCACCTGACCATCTTAACATACCGCTGTCATTTATGGAGCTTTCTAGTTTTTACAGCTCGTCAGAAGTCCGAAGGTCTGATGTTATGGTTAATGATGAATAAACCCTTCGATGGAACTGTCACCATAAGCCAGCCTTTAGTCGTGCACAATCACTTGGAAACTGGGATTTAAGGATAAAGTACTCACTAGTCTTCACCGTCGTAAGCTTTTCGGTGGCACCAATCTAATACACAAAGTCCAGGGACGTCCCTAATTAGCCACTCAACACTGTCACAGAATTGATGAAAGTCTTGGTAGGTAGGTTTTGTTAGAACATGGTAGATTTATATTTTATTGGCGGAGCGCACGCGACGTCGCACGCGCCATCTTGCGAGTTCTTGACCGAGTGAGTTAAAGGATTGATTGAATCCCGAAGGAAACAGATGGATGAACGAAAGGAATAGTTTGGGATGAGGAAGTTGTGTGATTGTGCATTAGTCGATTGTGCATTAGTTAACTTTAACATCTGACAACCAGTCCTACAGTCTTACAAAGGGCTATCGTATTACCCAGTAACTGAATTGTGGAGGTCAGACAGGCAGTCGCTCCTCGTAAAATACTGGTATTCAGCTGCTACTAGTAAGACTGGAAGCCGACCTCAACATAGTTAGAAAAAGGTTAGGCACGTGATGATAATGAAGCACGAGGTCATTAACTTCAAGAGATTTAATTTCTTATAGCCGTGTTTATTACAAACAATAATTGTCAAGTAACATAATTATAGGAACAAGATGTAGTGATCATTAAAGTTTCACGTACATACTACAACATGTTGTACAACTTTTGGTTTGGTCAAACAGGCTAAAAAGGTAAGTCAAAACAATTGCACCATAAACTTCCCAGACCATAAATACAAAGTCAATACCTACGCCTGCTTACCAGCGAACAGATTTCAAGCTGGGCCCGCTCAACACCCACGGGATGGCTAACCCCAACATATCTTTAGACTAGACGAGTCTGAGTAAATCGAAAAACTTTAAATGGGTCCAATTTCCAGCACCCCACCTCCCCGCAGCCATGCCCCGCGAGACGTGGGGCAATTAAAAGAATTGCCCCGCTACGATTCAGTCCAACGACTAAAAATGAAAATATAGTCCGGGATAATTGAGATGGAGACGTTGCGGTTGATTTTGTAGGATTTGAGTTCACCATTGGGCTACTCAACACTGATCTTTTTACTAAGATATTGTGCCATGGTTGAAGAAATTAATTTGATACTTTTAACACACAGCATCTTCTTTAACCAGCAGCGATTGTAATAAATACTTTATTTCAAATAACCAACCAAAATAAAAACAGAATTAAAATTATGCCATACAAATCTAAACTGAACCTGTGGTCCCTTGGTAGGTCCACAAATGAAAGAACATCTCCAAAGGTACATATCCACCTTTGAGGATACCTTCAAAAATGAAGCTATATCAAATCGGAACGTGTCCTCAATTAGAGACTGGCCTTGAACTCTCCCCCAAACTCCCTCTCTCCCTCTCTAACCTCTCCCTCTCCCTCTCCCTCTGTAACCGCTAAGAAAGCGCGTTCCGTTTTCGAAGAGATTATGAAGGCGAAAATCGAATTAAAATTCATTCACTTACAAACATACATAAACTCACGCTGTTTTCCCATGAGGGTAGGCGGAAACTACAGAATACTGCCTGCTACATACAATCCTTACACACTCCTTTTGCCAAATAAATTCATACATCTGGTCATACACGAACGCTGGATACCAGTACTACGCACCTGAACCTTCTGAAGAACATTACCAATCAGGTCACTATATGTTCTTCTAGAGCGTCTCCTTTCGGAATGTCCAGTCACACCTGCCTTGTAAATAGAAAGAGTATCAATCCTAATTATACTGCCTATGATACTGTAGGCCATCAAAAGCTGCTACAGAAATTAAGTAATATAGGTATTACAGGTATCGCCTTCAGCATGTTTAGTTCATATTTACAAAATAGAAAAAAAATTGTTAAGATAGATAACTTCACTAGCTCGGCACAAAATATAACATACGGATGTCCGCAAGGATCAATAATTAGCTCATTATTATTCCAAATTTACATTAATAACATTGTTAACATAGGGCTGACAGGACACCTAACGTTGTACGCAGACGACACTTGCCTTGTTTATTTTGACAAATCTTTGCAAAACATTATAAAAGATGCTCAAAAAGACCTTGACCTACTTAATGAATGGTTGAAATATAACTTGTTGACTATTAACACTGCAAAAACATCATTTATGATTTTCTCCGCAGAAAATAAACCACTAATGGAGTTCTCACCGCTTACGATCAACGGAGAAATAGTCAAAAGATCTACACACGAAAAATATCTCGGACTGTGGATAGATGAAAAACTTACTTGGAAACTGCACATCGATCACGTCAAAACAAAATTAATGTCACTATTAGGGGCGTTACGAAAAGTCACTAACTGTATCCCGAAAAAAGTACGACTAATTATATATAACTCCCTAGTAAAATCAAACCTTGAATATCTAATTGAGGTATGGGGATTAGCTGCTAAATCTAACCTAAACTCACTACAAAGACTACAAAACAAAATTATTACAGTACTATTCCATTATAACTACCTATATCCTACAAAGAACTTATATACAAGAACTAAATCTCACACAACTTTACAAATAATACACCTGCATTCTTATTAAAAAAATCACAATGAATTCCGTACAATCCACACTAATCCACACTATCCACACTATATATATATATATAATATTATAAATGCAAAAGTAACTCTGTCTGTCTGTCGGTCTGTCTGTCTCGCTTTCCTGCGAAAACTACTGAACCGATTTAAATGAAATTTGGTACACAGATAGTTTAGAGCTTGAGAAAGGACATAGGCTACTTTTTATCCCGGTAATATGTTCCCGCGGGATAATATCTGACCTCCACGCGGGCGAAGCCGCTGGCAAAAGCTAGTCTAATATACAATCTAATATACAAATGCAAAAAAAAAAACAACAACATACAACACGAGAAGTAAACACAAGTTTCAACTAATGACTGCACGAGCATGGACTAATTAAGGTAGAAAGACAATATTATTTGAGGGAGCACAAATATTCAATAATTTACCGGAAGAGTTAAAAAAGTGTGATAATATAAACATTTTATTTTAATCTTAAGGAACATGTATGTACACTATAATGTCACCGGCGGCAAATATGTATAATTAATTAGATGTAAGCACTTTTGTATCTCATTATAAGTGAACTGTTATTTAAGTTTTTATGAGAAATAAATTCTTTAAACCTAATTAAAGTCACAAGTGGTGTGTACCCTGTGGTCACTAATATTCTATCATTATTGCTTAACAAAATCATTCAAATTTAACCACCTAATTAAAACCTCTCCAACTAGCAGCCACCTCCGTAACTCATCAGCTATTGAACACCTATTATTACCTCCACTCGAGCCGCCATCGCGCCGAGACGACAGCTCATAAATCACACTCAATGGGGCTGTAACTCTACACTTCTGTTTACAGGTAATCAGATGCCGGCAGTCAAGGTTAATGACTTGTGCGTGTGTCTTAAAGGGTGTCACTTATTGACTGGTAAATAAGGTCTAAATAGATGTGGAGTTGTGTTTGTTTGATGGTCGTGTTTTGTTTTTACGCAGTCATAACATCATACTTGATTTCCTCAAGATATATGATCGGATTGTATTAAGTACACCCACATTTAACAAGAACTGTTATAAATTCCACATCATATGGACATATGGCTAAGGAGTAACAGGAGGCAATGGATCAGGTTAAGCTACGCTTGCAGTGGTTGGATGAGTAACATTCTTTACATACAAAGTCCCCCGCGTGTCTCGGAAAGCACGTTAAGCCGTTGGTCCCGGCGAACATTCATTGAATGTTTGACACTCATCAGAAATCCGAAACTCAGACAACCGGTCTTATCAAGGGGTATCATATTACTCAGTAACTGGGTTGTGGAGGTCCGATAGGCAGTCGCTCCATGTGAAATACTGGTATTCAGCTGAAGCCTGTCGTACTGGGAGTCGATCCCAAAATAGTTGAGAAAAAGCTAAGCAGATGAATATAGGACGAGTCTACAGCCATATTAATAAACAACCGCAAAAAAATTATACTCCTTAGTTTAACTAATAAGGCCGAAACGATTGAACGGATTAAGATGAAATTCATTTACCTATTGCTTGATTTGGTTATCTTCTTTGTCACTGATATCCGCACATATACATATTTCCGGTTCGCAGCTTTTCCTTTCATTTTTCGAAAAAAATCCACAGCGTGCATGCTCGATACAATGTCCCGTATGTTCCAAATCAAAGATATCCACGATGCGGCGCTTGTTCTTCTACGTCGTTACACCAAGAATTAAGTCTTAATAGGCTAGGTGAAACACCTACAATTACAGCAAGAAAAACTATAAGGTAACTGACTGGGTAGGTATTGGATGACTTTTATTGGTGTTATATTGTTTGATAGCTTGACTTAATTGGATGCCATACAAACATCAACTAGTTCACCATCAGCGAAGTAAATTGAAAAAAAACCTTTCTTAGCAAGTTTGACGTAAAACTTTCAATAGGTACATATGATCATTGCTTAGTATTTTGCTTAATTTAAGTAATTTTAATTATATTCCTCGTTTTATATTTACATTATCCCTCCCCTCCATGACTGTCTCGTTGGTCTAATGACTGCAAGCGCTACTGCTGCAGTATGAGGTCATAGGGGTCATTCCCAGGTCGGGCAAAGTGTTATTGGGTTTTAGTATCTAGTATTTCTTAGTAGCCACCCGGAGACTGGATTTGTTCCCGGTTGATGGCACTAGGCTTTCCATCTATAATTACATGGGACTTAGACGTGAAGTAGATAAATGTACTTAGCAGTAAGCAACATTGTAACCAGTAAGTAGTCGATAATAAACGCTTGTCTTGACTTGACGTGTTTCCTTTCGCCTCCATACTTCATGGCGACCCTGCCATACGCGTTCCGGGAACTCAGCTTGCGAGCTATCGGATAGCAGGCGCAAAGTGCGAACAAGGCGAATTCCAGTGTGCCTCGGTGCACAAAGTTAGAATGTTTTAGAAAGTGAAAAAAAAAAGCCACGAGTGTGATTGACTATAGTTGTGTCGTAAAAAGTACTACAAGTAAGGAAAATGGGGAAATCATACTCTAAAACTGAGGAAAAGGAAATTGTCATTGCCCAAAACGCATCAGGAGGCAGTAACAGTGCAAGTGATTCAGACCAAGAGTACCATATCAAGTTTAATAACATTTTAATGACCACGTTCCTGGTGCTGATGGCTATTGCTAAGTATTCGTTAAAGTCAAGAAAAATACTTAGCCACTCAACCATTGTATAGCAGTCAACAAGTTTAGAGAACCACGAAGCACGGAACCGGTCAAAGTGGCGATGCTTGGGGGAGGCCTATGTCCAGCAGTGGACGTCTTTTGGCTGAAATAATGATGAAGATGGTTAACAAGTTAAAACCACTCTTACGAAATATCTAAAAGTGTTAAAAACCATTAACTTCTCATAACAGCCCAATATAAAACCATTAATATGTTTTTAACAATCAAAGTGCAAATGAGTGAATGAAGCTGGATTCACTCGATTCCCGTACAGTTACCGATCCATGGTAGCGGTAATCCCAAAGGTATACCTCCATCGCAACCGCAATCATTGACCAAGAATCTCTTTCAAGATGCCGCCTTCCTAGATGTGGAAGAAATTAGAATTGCAAGTCGTGGATAAAGTAGGATTTGTAATATCAGCTGATAACTGTGTCAATGCAAGGGACTTGGGATTTGGGTTTGTATGTTAAAGAGGAAGTAATTATTGCTTTTCTTATTTATTTATTTGAACTCAATTGCATTTATTTCAAACTAGCTTTTGCCCGCGACATCGCTCGCGTGGATGTCGGAAATTAACGCAGGTATTTTTCTAAAATAAAATATTTTATCAGTTATCTGCCAGTGAAAGTTCCGTCAAAATCGGTCCAGCCATTTCAGAGATTAGCCGGAACAAACAGACAGACAGAAAGACAGACAAACAAAAAATTAAAAAAATGTTGTTTTGGTATATGTACCGTGTATACATCCATATACACTTAGTATAAAGTGGTTATCTTAACAAACAGACACTATAATTTTATTTATTTGTATGTATAGATAAACCAATTTCAGGCACTATTGAACTATCAAGAGGTCGGTGAATCAGAGAGACTGATGAAGTTAGTAGCCCGTTCTAAAATGTAGTAGGTACTTATGGAGAAGAACGAGCAAGAAAGTACATGGACACTCTTTCAAATAAAAATATTGTTACATGAGTTGGTTTCATCATTTATGTTGAAATTATCAATTTGACAACGATATAAAAAAATGTGCACTTTAAAAGCGTTCGAAATTAGAGCAAAAATAAAATAAAAGTTCAGAAATTAAAAATGAAACCTTGGTAACCCATTCTGACGGCGCCCGTTCATGAAGGAAGAAAGAAAGAAAGAAAGAAAGAAAATTTATTTGTCAAACATGCGTTTACATAAACTGACTAGTCAGGCATGCAAGGTATAAAATTAATATGTTGTGAGCGTCCATGTTTTGCCAATAACGGCGTACAAATTTTGTCATGTAGGTACATGACTTTTGGAAAAGCAGCTTTCAGCTCAACCGTTTTGAAGGGAACTTAATGATCCAACACATATACTAAGACCAGCCAGATATTTGAGGGAGCATGACCTACTCGCAGCTGCCAGGTCACATTCAACTCAATGAAAGACGTACCCAGTTTATAGTAGGAACAAAGTGCTCACAGTGAAGCGGGTTGAAGTAAGTACGCCAGCCGTATATGTAATTTAAATTAATTAATAAAAGTTTTATATACATAGACCATCAACAGGTTCACGACTTTCACCAAAATAAATAAAGCAACATCTTTTATATCATCATCTGCCTAACCTTTCCCAACTGTGTAATCACCTTCCAGTCTAACCAGATGGAGCTAAATACCAGTATTTTAGATGTAGCGAATGCCTTATTGACCTCCAAAACCCAGTGACTTGGTAATACTACCCCTTGGTAAGACTGGTTGCCACACTTTCGGGGTTCTGACGACCCTTAAAGACGGTCAAAGATGCAATAATGACAACTGGGACCAACGGCTTAACGTGCTTTCTCAGGTTCACTTCCAACGGACCTGATGTGACATCTACGAGTACCAACATGCACTCCCTCTCAGAGAAGAGGCCTGTGTTCCAGCTGTGCGAACATAAAAGGTTGATTACGTTATGTAAAGCCGAAGTACATACAAACATATATAAATATGTCTGTTAGTCGTCTATACCGCCATCCCTGCAATAAAAGCCTACTCTTTAAAAAGAAGGCCCAACAATGTGTTGTTTAGATACTTAGGTAAACACTATTTAATGAAATTGTCTGACTTTGGCGCGAGGGTCGCAAGCAAAATAACAAAGCAATTTAAAACTTGATACTATTAGTGTAAAGGTATGGCCATACTATAGCCCTTTTAAAAAGAATAAAATATGAACGTGTTGTTGTAGAGTTCGCAGGCAGTTTGTATGATTCGTCATTATATACACGGCGCCGTTCGTTTGCAGGCGTTATGTATAATGCCTAAAGGAAACTTATGACGTTTATCTGTGATTCCGTTTGCTTCCATTTCATCAAGAGTCATGTGTTAGAGTAACCATAATTATTAATAAGTTCAGCTATAAAAACGGAGCAGTAAACTAAATTAAAATGAATTAAAGCAATTTTTTAAATGGATAATTACATAAATATTAAGTACTCAACTAACGTACTAGGCATACGTAATAACGTAATAGACATGTGGACAATCTATAAATCGGAATTAGTCGCTGAGGAATTGAACTTTGAAGTAGCACGGTTGGTCTCAGTTCTAACCTAATCCATTTCATTGAAGCTTAGTTACATCGACTTGCGCAAACTGCCAAACTATGCACCTAATTTCCCATTCCAGTACTTTAACTGGCCACTCCTTTATTTACACTACGTACGTTTATTAATTGTTCTGACAATATAGATTGAAATAACCGGCCAAATTTGATTTATTAGGTCTTTACCTCTGAAATTGCCGTTCTGCAGTACTGGCCATTTTAAATGAAAATATTTTTTATTTGTCTAAGAATTCTAATTTCAAATTTATTTTATTTTAAAAACATGGAATTCTTTTTCCAAAAGTAGTCATTTGTGTATTGATTAGTGTTACATTTTCAATCTTTTTCGTCATCATGGATACGTTAAAAATTCGAGTAATTATGGAATATGAGTACCGTCGTGGCAGCAACGCGGCACAAGCGGCACGCAACATCAACGACGTTTACGGAGCTAACACTAAAAACCAACGCACCACCTGTTATTGGTTTGCTCGGTTCCGTTCTGGAAATTTCGACCTAAAAAATGAACCTCGCGGTCGTCCGAAGACTTTGGTCGACAATGACGAATTAAAGGCGATTGTGGAAGCTGATGATACACAATCTACGGCTGAATTATCAGCAGCTTTTGACGTTAGCGTCAAATCAATATTGGTCCATTTGCGTCAAATTGGCAAGGTAAAAAAGCTTGACAAATGGGTGCCCCACGAACTCAATGATCGCCAGCGCGAAGACGGGTCGAGACGTGCCTTGCACTGCTCGACAGACACACAAATGAAGGAATTTTGAACCGCATTGTTACCTGCGATGAAAAATGGATTCTGTTTGATAACCGCAAGCGCTCAGCAAGTTGGTTGGATCCTGGTTCAGCACCTAAACAATGCCCTAAATGAAAACTTACCTCTAGAAAAGTGATGGTCACTGTTTGGTGGTCTAGCGCCGGTGTGATTCATCACAGCTTCTTACCAAACGGGGTGAGCATTACTGCAGATGTGTGCTGTGAAGAACTGAACTCAATGATGGAGAAGCTGGCACATCTCCAACCAGCATTGGTCAATCGCTCGTCTCCGCTGCTCCTGCACGACAACGCGCGACCTCATACTGCACAGCAGACGGTCTCCAAGATGCAAGAACTGGGGTTGGAAGCTCTCCGTCATTCGCCCTACTCACCAGACCTTGCGCCTACAGAATACTACTTTTTCCAGAATTTGGATAACTTCTTGGCGGGAAAAAAAATCAATACCCGAGAGGCAGTACAAAATGCCTTTGAAGAATTTGTTGCCTCCCGTCCAGCTGATTTTCTTAAGAAGGGCATCAATAAACTGCCACTGCGTTGGCAAAGATGCATTGTTTGCATGGGTGATTATTTCGATTAATACAAATAAAAAATACATGAAAAAAATTCGATTAATTTTTTTCATACAAAACGGCATTTTCATAGGTAAAGACCTATTATTACCGTCAAGGCGATTGGTAAATTAGTATTTACCAATCGCAGAAAAGTAAAATGACTGTCCATTTCCTTTGTTCAACGGATTATTGTATCCCTCCTCCTAATGTTTATAACAATTGTGAAAATACCCTTTATTTATTTGTAGATGTTCGCCGAAGTATGTATGGATAGTTAAACGTTTTCTACTAACCGGATAACCTCTTCGGTGAACGTCTTTAAAATCACCTGTTTCTTACAGCACGCACTTATTTTCAATATTATTTTCGAAAAAATTTGCAACGCTTACTACTTGTTTGGTTTAAAAGCGCCTCAGTTGTAGCCCTGTTCAGATCCTAGGCATCTACTTAGAAAAAAAGAAACATAAAATAAATAGTGTGTCCGTACCTTTACAAGGCTAGCATAATAAGGGACGCGATTGGTTATAAACTTGCCTACTTAATGTTATTTTATTCCCTATAAAAGAATTCACTTTTTTAACACGTCGTTTAAATTCACAGGAGCGGGCTATGGGTTTAGAGGCGAAAGGGATAGGCGATAGCGATTATAAAATGTTGATGAGATTAAAAAAGAAATAGAATAGTGATGCTATTAGTGGGTTACCTATCATAAGTTCGAAAAATATTTGACCAAAATCAAAATCAAAATCAAAAGTCATTTATTCAAACTAGGCTGAGAGTCAGCACTTTTTGAACGTCAAAGTTACAAAAGACAGTCCCCCCAAAACGCTCACCCTTCGACACTTCCTAGTGCTGTAGCTGGAAAGAAGAAGTGGCGGAACAAACTCCCCAGCAGCACAGCTGTCTGTTAAGTTAGAAGAACTTGATTCTATACAATATTGTGTAAGTAATTAATATTATAAAACAAAACATATACTATTCGCCATATGTCAGCTAGCACACGCCAATATACCAACAAAAAATTTGAAAACTAAAGTCAAGCTGAAATAATAAAACAAAAAACCGAATTTCATTTCCCCTAAAACTTTTCAACTTTATCGTTTCGTTTTTTTTTACTTCATCGAAGTCACGTCTGCCACTGTATCAGTTGACCTATTATCAATTCTACTTTTTTCATTACTCCGACGTTTCATTTGGTCGATAAACTCTTTACCGAAGTTACACTTAGCCGAAATAACATTTGTTCGAAGTATTGTGTTTCCAGATATTCATTATACCTATGTTAAGATTAACCTACTCTTTAGTTTAATTAATTATTTATTAAAATGTAATGGCACTTAATAAAACAGTTTATTATGAACAAAAGTGTTTTTAAAGGGTCCCAGTAAGAAGCATGCAAACAATGCTGCTTGCTACAAGCATGCAACATGCAACCATGCATGCAGCGTGCAAGCAGGCATGCAGCAGGCAAGCAACAAGCAAGCATGCAGCATGCAAGCAAGCATGCAGCGTGCAAACAAGCATGCAACATGCAAGCAGGCATGCAACACGCAAGCAGGCATGCAACATGCAGCAAGCATTGTTTCTGTCACGGCTCCGGCGCTGCGGGGTTTGGGCGGCCCACGCGAGCTTATCGTCGCAGATAGTTTTAATGCTCACCACCGCAGTTTCGGCTTGCTGGCCGGCTTTGCCAGCCAGCCTCAGCTGCGGCGGCGGGCCTTCAGACCACCTGCTCCTCAGCTCGTGGGCCGTCCTACCGCTCCGCACCTGCGCGGGCTTAAATTACACTCTAGGGGTAGGGCAGACAAGACTACGTAAAGTCGGTTTTACAGCGATTCGTTTCTCACTAAATTTTGTAGCACAATATATTGAGTTTTTATAACACTACATATATTTAATTTAATATTGAAAACGCTACCAAGTAACCGGCTATAGTATATTTGTGACCAAATAATATTCTCTAAAATTTGTTTCACTGTGGTGAAAATATGGCAAATGAAAAAAGTTCAAAAGAGGCTTCGGCCAATAGCAAAAAGTTATTTCGTAAATCGGCGAAACATAATTCGGTAAAATAATACCTATGACACATGATACTTCGATGATTTAAAAATATGTCAAATGATGCATATTGCAAAAAAGACGTCGGCCAATAGTTTTCGGTAAAATGAAATTCGAACAAAAAAAATTCGGAAAAGTAATCAGTTCCACTATTAGTGCCATTTTATTCGAAGTTTTGCTTAACATGCAATCTGTCTAAGGACATTCGACAATAGGTAGTTGATGGCAACTGAACTTTCAAGGTATGAATACTGCCCCATTCGATGCAGCTCATTTATGCTGGTTATATTTAGGTATAGGATTGCATTTATTTTCAAACTTGTGAAAGTAACTACTAGGTTTGACATCAGTTCTAGTTCATTTGGGTGGAGTTTTAATATGATGAATTTTATGATTATTATTTCCTCATTAATATTTTTTCTATTCTATACCAGATAGGCTTGATAATACCTTAGTATGAGTACAGGCAGAATTCATTAACACAGGTAATCTCTTCACATAAGCAGGTAGTCCATTATTTTAATATTAAAACCGACTGAGGGCACGCTGAATGGCTAACAAACCGCAATAATAAATCCCAATTAAAATAATATATTTACATAAAACATTTCTGTTTTATTTACAGTTTAATTTTCCAGTGCATTATACTGTGCCAGTGCAGTCAGCAAGTGAATAATGACAAATATTGGAATGGCGGACTGAACGAAAATTTATATATTGACTTTTTATTTAAATTTATACCTTACTGCCATCCAAATAAATGATTTGGGAGGTGGAAATAACTATATATTACTGCTGGAACACTTAATTATTTCAGTCGATTGACGCCCACTGCTGGACATAAGCCTTAATCGCCACGTTTGGCAAGTCGGTTAGCGCGATCGCCATTGCTGCGATCAGTATGGTGGTAAAGCCGCAGCGAACGCTGCTACCTATTTTCTATTAAGTCCCTTAGACGGCTCTTACGAATCCTACGGGAAGAAATAGGAAAGTTAGCTTTAGTGTAGTAGATTATATAATTATTTACATATAATTATTATAATGTTTTTCACTAACAAAAGTTTGTGGTATCTTAGGTAAAACTTGAAAGTCAATGTGTTATTATGAGTTTTGACCCTCGTCAGATTTCGTGCTAAGTAGTGAAAACACAAGAAGGCAATTTAAAAAAATACAAAAAAATAACGCCAGAGAATAAAGCTACTACACAAAACCACCAATTTAAAAATAACGCTACAAAGTGACAACTAGAAAGCCAAAAAAATACTCTCGAAAATCTGTGGCAAGAAACCATAGTCACCAACTTCCAAAAGTACTTTTTGCAACATTGATGCTTCGCTCCTATTAGTCGTATCGTGATGTTATATAGCATATACAGCCTATAGCCTTTTTCAGTAAATCAGCTACCAAACATTGACGTAATTTTTCAATTCGAACCAGTAGTTCCTGAGATTATCGCGTTCAACCAAACAAACTCTTCAGCTTTATAATATTAGTATAGATATACATAGGTAACATTATTTCAAGAACATCTTTTGCCCAGTTTATGACTTGTACCGAGAGCCAAAATGTACTGTTAGTAAAATACAGCATTTATTTGTGCGTGGTTGTATTGGTTTCTCACGAAACAGTATTACTATGAACTTATTGGACCCATCGCCTTATGGAGTTGATACTATTTTCTGAGGTATTCTTATTTTTTAGGGTTCCGTTGCCAAATGGCAAAAACGGAACCCTTATAGATTCGTCATGTCTGTCTGTCTGTCCGTCCGTATGTCACGGCCACTTTTCTCCGAAACTATAAGAGCTATGCTGTTGAAACTTGGTAAGTAGGTGTATTCTGTGAACCGCATTTCGCAAGATTTTCATACTAAAATAGAAAAAAACAATAAATTTTGGGGTTCCCCATACTTAGAACTGAAACAAAAAAATATTTTTCATCAAACCCGTACGTGTGGGATATCTATGAATAGGTCTTCAAAAATGGTATTGAGGTTTCTAATATCTACCATTTTTTTCTATACTGAATAGTTTGCGCGAGAGACGCTTCCAAATTGGTTAAATGTGTGTAACCCCCCCGTAACTTCTAAAATAAAAGAATGATAAAACTAAAAAAAATATATGATGTACATAACCATGTAAACTTCCACCGAAAATTGGTTTGAACGATATCCAGTAAGTAGTTTTTTTTTAATACGTCATAAATCGTAAACCGCAATTTACCTTTTATTCAATCAACTCAAATATAAAAATTAAAAAAAAAAAACATTTAATTTCATAAACATAAACCGAGGACACCTACAGGTTTGTACGGAACCCTCGGTGCGCGAGTCCGACTCGCACTTGGCCGGTGTTTATAATGATTATAAATATTGATTTAATAGTAATCTATGCTCTTTTGCATTTTCGGGAGTACTTTTATTTGAAACCGTTACCTTTTTTATTATGATCTAATTTTAGGATGCCAAATGTAAATTCTGATTACAGATAAATGATACTATCGTCTAGAACTTACTGTGGGACCATAGAGGTATCTAGTACCGGCTTATAAAACACTCATATGCGTGTCAATTAATCAACCCAGGATATCGCAGTCCACAACTGGATATAGACCTCTCCCAAGTTGCGCCATAATACCCTGTCCTCCGCCTTCCGCATCCAGTCTGCCTCAGCCACTTTCCTTAGGTCGTCGGTCCACCTAGCTGGGGGGCGTCGCACGTGTAATTATTATGTGTTTAAATATTGAATTATGGAATTTAGTAAATAATTTTTATGATTAACTTATTTTTGTATAAGTCAAACACTGATTTGACTCAGCTGTCAGTTTTCAAATCATAGTTGTTTGTTAACGGGTAAAAAAGGCCGGAGCGACAGTGAAACAGTCAGTTGCTTGTTGGATTTTCAGTTGGTTGGTTCTAGTGCTGTTGTTGTGTGGAAAGGATCGACCAGAGGTCACGTAAGTTAAGCAATTGATATTATATCCTAATTATTGCCTATTATGACAATGTTGTTGTACTGTTTATAGTGTTGCCAATATTGCTAATGTTTTAAATCATATAAATGGAATATTCATATTTTTTTCCCAGATATTATTGTTATATTTTGATTATATTGATATTATTCTGAGTTCTCTTGGACGATGGTCCAAGAGATAGAATTAATGTATTTAAAATAATGATAATGTATGGCAATGTAAGAAATGTGTTGATATAATACTTCAATACTGTTTCCATGGAGTTTCTTGTCCTTCTTCTCCATGAAGACCTAGTTTTGGAACGGACGGCTAGCTTTCTGATTAATTGCTGACAAGCCTAATTGAAATAAATGTCTAGTCTTGTCTTTCTGTGCTTTACTTATTGAAACCCTTTCCTATACACGTTACCATTCGGACATTCAAATCTTGATAATTAGTATATATATATATACACTTACAGTTATATACTGCTTAATATAACACACGCTACGCTTGCTTATATCCGGTCTCCACTCCAAGACTCGTCTCTGCTCCACAGGTCATCGGTCCTTCGACAGATATGGCCAGCCCACTGCCACCTCAGCTTGCTTACTCTGCGAACTATGTATGTAAATCCAGTTCTTTTCCGGATAATTTCATTTCCGATTTTATCCTTCAAAGAAACTCCGAGTGCAGTCCGCTCCATAGCGCGCTGAGCGACCTTGAATTTGTGGACCAGCCCAACTGTTAGTGCCCACGTTTCGGCACCTTATTTCATTATGTAGTATGTACTTCTACTTTACCTAGATCCTACGTGAACGACTTTGTCTTGGCAAAATCTTTTAACGTACCTTTCCTTCTGACAATTAACTGTATCAAAAACGGTCACTTTATCATAATCATCGAAGTGACAATAACACAGATCTAAATTAGAGCCAGTGTGATGAAAACAGAACAAAAGAACGCAAAATCAATTTCAGTTTGTTAGCCGCAACTCCACAACGTCCATTTTGTTAGTAACCATTTAGGCTTCTTCATAAATTACAATATTTCTCGTTTGTTTTTAATTAGTCGTGGCAAATAAACTGTCAAATATATTAATAAAAATTATACACGGTATAACAGGTGAGCCTGCCGTTTTGTCGAAAAGATTTTGACAAAATTTCTTAAAACTTTTCCATTAAACTTCTTTTAATGACGTATTATTTGACAAACAATTCATTTTATTTTTCATTTTATCTCATAAAACAACGTTTGGAATAAAAGACATTCGGTCATTAGGTTATTTAGGTTGTGGTTTTTTTAAGCCTTGAAACAGATCCGACATGATTTGGGGAGGTTAGGTTAGGTTAGGTTGAAACTGTGACCTCCTACGCACGAGCCGAGCTAGCGAAGCAAGCGATGCCGCGGCAGCGGCCGGTGAGTGCCAGAAACGATTTTATCTCATAAAACAACGTTTGGAATAAAAGTCATTCGGTCATTAGGCTATTTAGGTTGTGGTTTTTTAAGCCTTGAAATACCATTCGGGGTAGATCCGAAATGGTTTGGGGAGGTTAGGGTAGGTTAGGTTAAAACTGTGACCTCCTACGACTAGATTTTAGGGAGGTAGTTCCATAAAAAAATGCAAAACAATACCGTCATGATCACTTTGTGACTAGTTTAGAAAATGTGTTATAAAATGATATTTTGTATAAACATGAAAAAGACACATTATATTAAATGAAAAAGGAATAGATGATTAAATATTATCCGACACATTTGTTAAGAGAAGCATTTCCTAAATAAATGGTTGTAAAGCGAGTGTTTATAAAGGGTAATATTAAAAATAATTGTACATTTCAACATGCTGAAATGTCCATGGTAGGTTGTATCGATATGACGCGTATCTTTCATATAAATAAATTATGATATGTGGGCATAAATAATTAGAGATGAATAATATGAATTTCCAAGCCTAATAAAGCATATAGTTTTTGAAATGCACATTTTTGTTTTAGGTTATATCATCTTTCTCCCATGTAAATAATTATGTCCTCGGAGACATGAGCGTTACAAAAGAGTCTCTAGTTTCTTACTTGCTACATATCTCAGTATTTCAAGCCAAAAATACACTTACATTTTTTTTTCAATAATATAGAAATAGATAATTTACTTAATATCAAATCAGTGTCCATGATTTTTGTCATTTTTGTTATTATATTTTCTAAAATCAATATTTAGAAGATTTTAAAATTATGAATTAACAATACTGCGTATGCTGTTAGCAGGCAATCATGTAGCGCTAAATACTGGCAGTCGGCCATTTTCTGACGTAAATTTTCTGACTGTAGTGTGCTTACGCCAGTGGTGAATTTTTTCAACAAATACACGTTATTTTTTGTACGCTGGTCTCTTTATCAAACGATAGGTTGTTGATTTACTATTTGTTTATTTCAAAATTGTATTACTCTTGCCCAAATCAAAAGTAAACAACAATTTGAGCTAAGGAGCTTTATTTATTTTTATTTCGTTTGAGATTATATTCATCACGTATTTTATATTCATTTTCGTTACAATTTGTTACAATATTTTGTCACGTTACAAAAATGAATTAACAAATAGGAAGTAAGGGTGATTTTATACTGCTGAAAAATACGTTACAAGTTTATTATGGTTACAAATTATTCTAGCAATGCTTTCACCTTACCTAACGTAAGTATCTCAATACATGATTGTTGTACTCATACTAACAAACATATTTCCAAATGAATTATATATGTTTTAAAGGCAGTACCGCAGTTTGGACATTATTTGCAATATTTTAAATCCTGTTTTTACGAAAATTGATTTTCAGTACCTACTGTTCGCTGCCAGGCTAGACCCCCTACAATAGCATTTCAATAGCGCAGTGGAAGTTATGATGGTGGGGTCCAGGAGACAAGAAGTGGCTAGCGAAACTAGTCCGCCGTACGCGGAGCAGACAATACAAGTACAATTCAAAGCAATAGGTACAATATACGAACAAAAGAACTTACTTGTGGTAGAAGAACACCTGCTCTGGTGCCTACCTGGAGTTCTGTATGTAAGTGAGTATATATGTATTGTGTTGTGACGTTATGAGTATTCTCCAGGTTACAAGCCGCAACAATGAGGCTGGAGGCAATCACAGCATTCGGTTTCCAATAGCGTCACTTTGCTTAACCTTCAAACTATTTCAACAAGATATATCCAAAACTCAACCCGTGTTATTTCACCAAATTGGGGTTAGTTACAATCAAAGCAATTGGATCACGACTAATTGTCACAAACGGATCGATTTAAAAGGATTAATTTCAACAAACGCGTCGCGGGGTCCCAATACGGCGACGGACCTTCAAGCGCCAAATCCAAGAGGAAGTGTCAAAATCAAACTGACAAGTCAGATGTCATTCTGTTACACGTTTAGAAACGTAGGCGCATAAAGCAACTAATTTATACGATCCGGAACACCTACAATCATGTCACAAATGATTTATTTTCCAAAATTTATTACCAGTAAACCACGTTGCAGAAAAACGCGTTCTTTCAATAATGTTTTTTTTTTTTGTTTTGATATCATTTTATCTATTTAGTAAAAACAGTTACTAACCCAGTATTCTTCGTCAACAAAAAGATTAGTTACGAAGAAAATGTTAATTACTTAAGAAATAATTATTAATACAATTATAGGCCAATAACATAATGATGAGACTGACAAATTGAACTCAATTATTATTGATTAGGATAAGAAAAAATATGAAACCATTAAAAATGTGAGAGTGTACCTGTTTTCTGATTTAAGTTTTAATTAAGAGTTGTTTTTGTATTATTAAAAGTTCAGATGTGATTATCCATGTTGTACCTTTTTAACTATAGTTCAGTTATCATGTAATTTATTATAATTTAAAAAAAGCGAAACCCTATGTAGTTTTTGTTTATAGTGTGAATTAGCCCTATGGGTTCCTTTTTGTAACACTTATCATTTTGGTAACGAAATTCATTTTTGTTTCATTTCGGTGACTGTAAAATTATTTTTAATATTACCCTAAAATGAAACATTTTCGGAATAAGTTGTTTGTGAAATAAATAGTATACGAAACGTTGGTTGTAAACTAAAAATTTGTCAATGGTGTTTTGGTGAAACATTAGTGAATCCCGTATAACAGATATAGTATCGAAAACTTTTACCATGGATTTAGTATTGAATGTAAACAACGTTGAATTCTGCTGGAACACAACCTCGTCCGTGAAAGGGAGTAGGTAGTAATTCACCAATGCACCAAGTGCGGGTTGGTTGATATCACATTGCTTCGAATTTTTGGTTCTAGGACATTTCAGTTTCCTTACAAAGTTTTCCTTCACCGTTTTGAGAGCAGTGATGATGAAATAATTTACACAAAGTACAGCGTTTTAGTTCGAACTTATGACCTACAAACCTGTTTTTTTTCGGATGGGAAATCATCAAATGACTTGTCCCGCTCATCGTGTCATACTTTTACTGATTAAAACCCACCCATGTTCCCTCAGTTGCTCATGTGCGAAGGTCACGGTATATCTACGACCTACAACCCTTAAGTTGCGACCGTAACCACTGAGGCACCACTGCTCAGTAGTATAGTTTAATCGAAGTGAGAGAGTGACAGCTAGGTCGACGGCCATCAATGGAATGACGGCCTATCTGACCTCCACAACCCAGTTACTGGGTAAAACGATATCCCTTGATAAGACTGGTTATCAGACTTTCAACTTTCTGACGAAACAAAACGACTGTCAAAGGTCTACGATTGAAATAAAAGAAAAGAAAGGAAATACATTTATTTCGATTATCGAATGACAGCAGATACCAACGTTTTGACGTAATTTCCAAGGCACGGAGGGGTCTTGGTATTTTAACATTTTCACTAACCAGCCCAGACCCAGCCACGGCAAGCGTAGCACTAATCGATATACCGATGCAGTTATTATTACTTAACCTCAAGCCCGTTCCAAATATATAGCTACAATCCAACAAATCCATTCTCTAATGACTAAATAAATTAACTGACTACTGTACCAAACAAATCTCGAACGAATCGTGTACCTACACAGAATTACTCGCTACACTAAGCCAATTCAGTCGTCGAAGCAACAAAATGAGAATTTAATAACACCGTACAGTTCCCTCGTTACCTACACCCCACTGAGTTCATTTGCATGGAAATACGGATTTGAACCGACACGACTAACGTGTACGAGGTTTAATATAAAAATGTCACTGGATTTTTTCCTTGATTGTACTTTCTTGGCGTTTAGTTTGTTTTTTTTTCTTTGTTAATAATGTTAAATGAGGTTGGTTGAAGATATTGAGTTTGTTAACTGGTTGTCAAGTTGAAATGTTGCTGTGGTTTTGTCATTTATTCAGTCACTTGCAAAGAGTTTATACAATAAATTTATCAACATATTTTTGAAGGAACAGCGAAAAACTATATGACTAGTCATGCTCCTGGCAGCGTAGAGCACGAGATCCCTGAAAATGTCCATACAGAACAAATAATTTGTCTCTTTCTAAGTGTTTTGTTGATCTAATCTTAAGCTGCAAAATTTCCAATTGAAAATCTTTCAAGTGACAAGGGTATATTTATAGATATAAAATCCAATAACAATATCGTTTTGGTATCAAAGCATATTACATTGTCTAAGTTTAGATCTGTTAATTTCAAGTTTAGCACTTTACAAAGAAAAACTATTGTATTTTGTGTCAACTTCAAAATTGGCTATTACAACTTTTTCTTTTGAAGAGTTAAATCAAACACAAGAATAATCTAATATTACTTTGTGTACCCTTGAAAACTGTCTCAAACATAAGAACAAATAGCGCTAAGCGAAATATTGTTATTTAAGCCAGCTGTCAGCCCACACAGCATTCATGGAGTAATCCATGCAAAGGTTGTATTTTAAAGATCGCTCTTAGCGATAAGATCGCCCACTGTGTCCCCAGTGTAGACCTTTTATGTCTACACTAGCTTCTGCCCGCGACTTCGTCCGCGTTAAATTTCTTGTTCCCCTGACACTTCCCGTCGCATCGAATTGCCTACCCGTGCGATTTTCCCCGTTTTTGCAACATTTTTCATTACTGCTCCGCTCCTCTTAGTTATAGCGTGATGTTATATAGCCTATAGCCTTTCTACTACCCAACACAAGAAAAAAAAATTCAATTGAGACCAGTAGTTCTTGAGATTAACGCGTTCAATCAAACAAACAAACAAACAAACAGACTCTTCAGCTTTATAATATTATATTAGTATAGAAGTATAGATTTACAAGGTATTTCGTATGGCGTACTAAATAAAGAATTAATAGGGTGTATATTCTATTACGTTATTTTCCATAAATTCGAAGCCATCCACGTTTTGGAACAGACAACTAGCTTCAACAGACCTACTTTGGCCATTCAAAATTGCATCTAAGGCGCTTTACTTTATGTAAAATTATTTCATCACCAATGTTCTCAAAACGGTGAAGGAAAAAATCTTGTGGAAACCAGCTTGTCTTAGAACCAAAATTTGAAACAAGTGGCATCTACCAAAGCGCACTGAGACCGCGTGGTGGATTACTGCATACTCCCTCTCACCACAGGAGGCCTGGGTCCCAGCAGTAGATTATAATCTGGCTTGTGATGATGGTGAATGCTTTTACTTTAACATATAACTCACTTCGTATTCAGCCTTAACTCGATAAAATTTTAATATATAAATAATTGTTTTCTTTGAAGCATGACTACAAATATTGTATGAAAATGTTTTAATTTAATTTTAATAGCAGATGCTTTCGAAGTTACAAACGTCAAATATGCTGCAATTGATTGTTATTAAAACTTGGCAAGTCAATAAACATATCCTGAAATTAAATGAACTTAAATTGGTTATTAATAATAGCTTCGGTATAGAACAATTAAATACTACACAGTAGAATATAACCTTAAAACATTACCATCCTCTCGACAACATAAACTATCAAGATGACATTCTTCACGACCGCACGATGAGTGCCGGCAGCAATATAGCCCAATATAGCCCAATATAGCACAATATAGCGCAATAACCCGACCGCGACGTCGCATATGATGTATGACAGAATTTGTACACCATACGATATTGTGGGCTAAATTATGTACATTGTTGGTTGTTATGTCGGTTGCCAGTTATTTATTTATGGAGATAATTATAAGTGGTAATTTTGTAATGGAAAGGCAACACTTTTCATAGTATACTTGACAAGAACTCCTAATGAATTGAACCTCCACGCAGGGAGAAACTATTCCAATAACACAGGCGCAGAAAAACTTCTAGAGTTTTTATCATGGTGATAATTTATTCGGTCGTAAATATTTATTTATTTATTTAATACTTTAAGTACATAAATGTACACAGGTGGACTAAAGTCAAACTTTGGGTGATGCAGAGACAAGCAGTGGTAGGTGCAATAAAATAAAATAGAATACTTACGTATGTATTTTTGCTTTTTATTAAACAATTTATTGAAATTTAAAGTGATAAGAATATAGGGTGGCTGGCGCGGGAGGGGCTGGATTTGGTGGACAGCCAGTTCGGTTTCCGCAAGGGGCGCTCTACGGTGGACGCCATCATGCGCGTGCGAGCCCTCACGACGGGGGATGCAGTGGCCCGGGGTGGGGTCGTCTTGGCGGTGTCTCTAGACATCGCCAACGCCTTTAATACCCTGCCCTGGAGTTGCATTAGGGAGGCACTCCAGTATCACCGGATGCCGACCTACCTCTGTCGCGTAGTCGAGGCGCACTTAACGGATAGAGCCGTCATCTACCCCGGTCACCAGGGAGACTGTAATCGGCGAGAGATGTCGTGCGGTGTCCCACAGGGATCGCTCTTGGGGCCGAATCTGTGAGACATCGGGTACGACTGGGTGCTGCGCGCCGACCTCCCTAGCGGCGTCGGCGTAGTTTGCTACGCTGACGACACGCTTGTCCTGGCGCAGGGGAGGTCGCATGAGGCGGCGGCCGAACTTATGACACGCAGGGTTGCGACAATCGTCGATAGGATCCGGCAATTGGGACTCGAGGTGGCATTGCACAAGTCCGAGGCCATGGGTTTTCATGGTCCTCGGAACGCGCCACCTGCGGGTTCCCAACTCACGGTGGGAGGGGTTCACATCGGCGTCGAGTCGACGATGAAGTACCTGGGACTTGTCCTCGATAGCCGGTGGAACTTCGTCGAGCACTTCCGACGTTTGGCTCCCAGACTGGAGCGGGCTGGGCTGCCTTAAAGCGGCTCCTGCCCAATCTGGGGGGTCCAAACGCCTCCTGCCGGAGGCTCTACACGGGGGACGTGCGGTCCATGGCCCTCTACGGGGCACCGGTGTGGGCGCCCTCATTAAGGCTGCGCCCAGCGCGCCGGTTGAGTGCGGCCCAGAGGGTCATGGCCATCCGGTTGATCCGGGGATACCGCACGGTCTCCTGCGAGGCGGCGAACCTCCTTGCCGGAGTGCCGCCATGGGATCTGGAGGCAAAGGTCCTCGCCTACATGTGGGAGTGGCGCGAGGAGAGGAAACGCCGGGGCGAAACTCCGCTGCCGTGACAAATCATGGCACGGTGGACAGAGCTCCGGTGTGATCTCATGGCGACATGGCGGGTGCGATTGTCGCAACCCAGTGCTGGGCACGCCATAATTGGGGCGGTAAGTCCCCTCTTTGAGGAGTGGATAGAGAGGCGCCACGGCGTCCTCACCTTCCGCCTGACGCAGATTCTCACCGGGCATGGGTGCTTCGGTGGGTTCCTGTTCAGGATAAAGCGGGAGGATACGCCCGGGTGTTTCCATTGTGAGGATCGTCTAGAGGACACGGTGGACCATACGTTTGCCCTGCCTGGGCGGAGCACCGCCGTGTCCTCGTGGAGGCGATCGGCGGCGGCGACCTCTCGCGTCCGGCCCTGGTGCGAGCCATGATACGGAGCGAGAAGGAATGGGAAGCTGTCACCTCCTTCTGCGAAGCAGTAATGCTCGCGAAGGAGGAGGCGGGGCGCGTGAGGGAGTGGCAGTCTCTGCGCCTTCACGTCCCTAGCCGCCGCAGGACGAGACGCCCCGGGCGTCGGGAGTCCATAGCGGACTCCCGGCCACCGTAGGCGCGAGCTTGCGGGTGGCGAGCAATGGGTTCCTCGCCGCCCGGTACCAAGCCCGGGTCGACGGCGCGTAGTGTTACACGCGCGCCTCAAAGAGATGTCAGCAAAACTGAAGGGGTCTGATAGGACCGATGCCTGCCGGGGTCG
This sequence comes from Aporophyla lueneburgensis, assembly GCA_932294355.1. Classification (NCBI taxonomy): domain Eukaryota; kingdom Metazoa; phylum Arthropoda; class Insecta; order Lepidoptera; family Noctuidae; genus Aporophyla; species Aporophyla lueneburgensis. The sequence continues at coordinate 1,863,510 of OW028749.1, read as the reverse complement.
CGTGATTGTTCGAAAGAGATACCGTGACCCTGGCACATGGGCAACTGAAGGAACACGGGTGGGTTTTAGTCAGTAAAAGTCTGTCATGCCCTCCCGCTCCGCCCAGAGCGGGAGAAGTCATTTGATGAATTCCCATCCAAAAAAAAAGTGATAAGAATAAACCCAGATCGGACAGGTCACTACTCATCATTGTTATTTGAAACCATCATTACCTGCGCTTGTGATAAAAATGATTTGTTCAAGTTTATTTTTAGGCAATTTATGTAATTTTGTGGGAAATTTACTGTTGTACACTTTTTGTATTTCCCCATTTCTTCCCATGGGTGTCGTAAGAGGCGACTAATGGACTTACTAGAGAATGGGCAGCAGCGTTCTCTATGCATTTTACCACCATACTGCGATCGCCAATCCGCCTGCCAAGCGTGGCGATCATGGCAAAGCCCCCCAAATTGGGGGAGGCCTATATCCAGCAGTGGACGTATTACGGCTGAAATGATGATGATGATGACACTTTTTGTGAAAGTGTCTTTTAAATACATTACATACATTTTACAATTTTTATTTTTAACCGACTTCAAAAAGGAGAAGGTCAATTCGGATGTTTATTTTATTTTTATGTATGTTCGGCCATAACTCCGTCATATATAAACGGATTTGCAAAATTCTTTTTTTGTTCGAAAGGAGTTTATTTCGAAATGGTCCCATATAAATTTCGTATAGATCTGATGATGAGTTCTTGAGACAGACACCGGAAGTCTTTAAAAATGACAGCAAATTAACCGCGATTTCTGCTATTGCATAAATATGAATTGCTTGTTTGGAATTATTGCGGGGTAAATACCATAGCTAAAATTTTCAAAATAAAAACTTTTTTACAAAAAACTTTTTTACAAAAAAAAAAACAACCGACTTCCTTAAAAACACTACAAAGTGAAAAATAACTTTAATTTCGGAAGTCGGTGTCTTAGGATTTGTATTTAAGATTTTTGCCACCGACTTCCGAAATTAAAGTTATTTTTCACTTTGTAGTGTTTTTAAGGAAGTCGGTTTTTTTCAAAAAGGAGGAGGTTATCAATTCGGATGTTTATATTTTTTTTTTTTTTTTTTTTTTTATGTATGTTCGGCCATAACTCCGTCATTTATAAACGGATTTCCAAAATTCTTTTTTTGTTCGAAAGGGGTTTATTCCGAAATGGTCCCATATAAATTTCATATAGATCTGATGATGAGTTCCGGAGACAGACACCGGAACTCTTTAAAAAATGACAGCAAGTCAACCGCGATTTCTGCTATCGCATAAATATGCATCGTTTGTTTGGAATTAGTGCAGGGCAAATACCAAAACTAAAAATTTAAAAATAAAACTTTTTTACAAAAAAAAAAAACCGACTTCCTTAAAAACACTACAAAGTGAAAAATAACTTTAATTTCGGAAGTCGGTGGCAAAAATCTTAAATACAAATCCTAAGACACCGACTTCCGAAATTAAAGTTATTTTTCACTTTGTAGTGTTTTTAAGGAAGTCGGTTTTTTTTTTTTTGTAAAAAAGTTTTATTTTTAAATTTTTAGTTTTGGTATTTGCCCTGCACTAATTCCAAACAAACGATGCATATTTATGCGATAGCAGAAATCGCGGTTGACTTGCTGTCATTTTTTAAAGAGTTCCGGTGTCTGTCTCCGGAACTCATCATCAGATCTATATGAAATTTATATGGGACCATTTCGGAATAAACCCCTTTCGAACAAAAAAAGAATTTTGGAAATCCGTTTATAAATGACGGAGTTATGGCCGAACATACATAAAAAAAAAAAAAAAAAAATAAACATCCGAATTGATAACCTCCTCCTTTTTGAAGTCGGTTAAAAAAAAAAAACAACCGAGTTCCTTAAAAACACTACAAAGTGAAAAATAACTTTAATTTCGGAAGTCGGTGACAAAAACCTTAAATAAAAATCCTAAGACACCGACTGCCGAAATTAAAGTTATTTTTCACTTTGCAGTCTTTTTAAGGAATACGGTTGTTTTTTTTTTGTTAAAAGTTTTTTGATAGCGTATTTTATCCCTACTTATTTACATAATATATATAAAATATTAATATATATTAAAAATTAAATTAAACACATATTGATCTCAGAGCAGTGAAACTCATACAGACTGGCAAAGAAAATACGAGGTGGTCTGTACTTAACAAATCACGAACAAATTAACCATTTTGTTTTGTTACGATATTTTTTTATACCACGATATTCAATGTTAGTTTCGATAACCTGTAAAGAGTGAATCATTTTATTAAAGTCGCATTGGAGTACGAGATAATTTTAAGAAACCTAATTTAAATTTTGTCACGTTTACAAGAAAACATTTCATACATTAAAGAGTCGACAGGTGCACCATAATATTATTATGATAATATTCTTACAAGTTGGCAAACATAAATTATATGAGATAGTTCGCTACGAAACATTTCCTAAGAATTAACATCATTATTAATTTACAACTAGTTGTACAACGGTAATAATATGTTCCCGTAATTTTAAGCTCGGAAAATCAACATCCTAACAACAACACACGCTGCTACGAGGCTACGCCGCTACGCCGCTACTCTGCTACGCCTCTACGCGCTACGAAGCATCTACGGTTTCCCGAGAAATGTTTAGGTAAAGTTTGGTAGAAATTTGTATGTTAAGAATTTATCGTATGTATATATAACATACGTGTATGTGTATTGTATTGATAGCAGTTGCTTTAGTTTGTTGATGTTAGTTATAAGTTCTTAATAATTATAAGGTAAGGAATTTATGTGTTTACCTTGTTACACTTGGTTAGGAATTAATTTGATCTTTGAAATAGGAATATATAAAGACTGATTGAGCTCCGAAATATAGGTAACTTAAATCGCGTGATGTTTGCACATTCCCTTACATAATAATTTGTAATTTAACACTGTTGTTAGCAAGTACTCAGTAATTAAATGCAATAAAGTATACAATATGTGGGACTCGCATAAAACTGCTTTAATACTAAAAATAATTTCTTAAAATAGCCTACTTTTGAGTATATTGCTAAATATACTTAAACCTTTTTGCCCGGATGTCTGTAAACAAGGTGTGTGTGTGTGTGTAACTGCAACGGTTGTTACTCATATTTTTTACATCGTATATATCGTAGAAAAACAGTAGTGGCCCCTTGTTGTAGGATTCCGCCTTCTTTCTGCCTTGGTTCGGAAGCTTTAATTTGTGTAAATAATTTTATCATCCCTGCTTTCAAAGACGGTGAGGGAAAATAACGAGAAGAAACAAGCATGTCTTAGAGAGAAAAATTCGAAGACATGTCTCGTCCACCAACCCGCATTAGGCCCACGTAGTGGATCACTGCCCAGTCTCTCTCAAAGAGAGGAGGTATGATCTAGCAGGAGAAACATTATTGGCTGATTATTTTATGTATATACAGCAGTGTGTATATGTTACACGCCTGTCTATTTTTGAGAACTCCAAGTCAACAACGTATTTAAATACTAACGGAACGCCGTCATAAACTATTAAATTAAATTAAATAAAAAAATTAAAAAAAATTAACAAAAACTCAATTTACAAAAGCACTGTGTTCGATAACAACTGCATTAGTATAAACTGTGTCGCGGTCATTAACGCCCACCTCCACATAGTAGGGGCAAAAGCAAAATAGATAAGTAAGAAATCAAAAAGTATAAAATAAAAAATATATAAAAAAATATATATACTATGCAATTAATTCTCTCATAAATATGCTAAAACAAAAATATTATTAGAAAAGAAACCTAATAGTCTCTCATTCGTAAAACCATTTAGAGTTAACGCCATCCATTCATCACTACGTCCTACTTCAGAATTTAGCTGTTAGTGTTTTAGCGTTTATTTACCTCATCACCTGGTAACCACTACGTCAATGCGTCGTCACCACGTCAGCACAGTGACCGCTGCAGCGCGACGTTGACAACGCACTGACGTCAGACATCTGACGTCGACAAGTGCGAGTTATTTTAGCGTGAAAATGATTTACTTTTAGTGTTGGACTAAAAGCAAGTGGAGTTTACTGTTGTAGTTTCAAAAGTGCGGGCTTGCTAAAGTATTCAAGGCGGATAGCGAGTGAAAAGCAATAGTGTGATTTCAAAATTATTACATTGATAAATGATAAATGATTTTATTTCTGCAAGCAGGTTCGTACAAACACTTTTACACGTCAATCATCATTTTAAAACTAGATGAGGTCGACGTTTCCTATCTGACTACTCAGAGAAGAATAGCTGAAAGAAATTCAGTCACAGTCTCTTTTAAAGTCCAGATATAATCTTGGTCACATCATGTGGAGACCATGTAGATTGGTGACTGAAATGGTCATTTGAGGAAAACAACACATGGATTGATTGGACCTGTCCAGTCAGTACAATAAAGGTAGTTGCTGAAAATCAGCGCTGTTGACGCTAGGTTCATCTGAAGTCACAGCATATTGCTGAGCAACGACCTGTTCTTGCACAGATGCGACGCACAGGTTAATTGTTATTTAATATTGTGGTTTATTCGTTACAAGAGTAGATAGTTAATGTAATCTGCAATCGGCATTTTGTTTTTGTTTTAAGTGATGTAATTGCCAGTGTCGTAACATATTGCGTTTTGTTTGTGCGGAATAAACAATTTTTCTTTCTTTCTTTTCTTTCTACAAGCATTTGTTACTAACCGTGCAGCTCAACTAGGAACTTAAGAAGCTCAGCGATTTGACGAACAATACCAAAGAAAGGACATTTGGTTAGGGCAAATAAATTACTCAAACTGCCAGATCATGATTACAAGTTACTGAGACAGAAGCAAACTAAAATAAAAAAGGTCCCACATAGTCTTTACATTCACAATAATTAATGAATGAACACGTACCTTACATCTTTGAAGAAGCAGGTGGCCTGTGGAGCAGGGTAGGTCCGAGAACCAGTGGTGGCCCAGTGGTAAAAGCCGTTACTTACGACTAGTCGGTCGTAGGCTCGAACCGTGGCAGGCTCTTTACTTTGTGTAAATTATTTCATTAACTTTGCTCTCAAACTGGTGAAGAAAAACATCGTGAGTTAATCGGCATGTCTAAGATAAGAACCAAAAGTTCGAAGACATGTCACATTATGCCAACTCGCATTGGACCCGCGTGCCCACTTGCTCTCACAGAAAGAAGGCCTGATTCCAAGCGGTGGAAAAATTTACGGCTGATTATACTCATGCATACATCCGTGGTAGATGTCCCTCTAAATTTGAATAGCCGTAATAACCGTGACTTCAGCGGAACTATAATTAAATTTGCTTGTAAACTTAAAAAAAAAAATTACGTGTGGCATTCGGGGACTGCCGCGGTAAAGCTATTGAATAGCATTTTTTCTTTGCCCCCGCTTTTTAAATCTCTGATATCTTCTAAGATCTTCATTTAAATTTCATGCTGTAAAGGGCCATATTGATCTACTAGCTTCTGCCCGCAACTTCGTTCGCGTTAAATTTCTTGTTCCCCCGACCCTGCCCGTCGCGTCGAATCGCCTACCCGTGCGATTTTCCCCGTTTTTGAAACATTTTTCATTCCTACTCCGCTCCTCTTAGTTATAGCGTGATGTTACATAGCCTATAGCCTTTCTCAATAAATAGGCTCCCCAACACAAAAACTATTTTTCAATTCGGACCAGTAGTTCCTGAGATTAACGCGTTCAATCAAACAAACAAACAAACTCTTCAGCTTTATAATATTATAATATATAGTAATATAGTGTAGATATTAAATGCACAATGTATTTAAGGTACTTAAATGGATAAGGATTAATGCTGTATTGGTTAAAATCGCTTCTTAAATAAGACCTTATTTCTTGTAAAAAGTAAAGGATAAAAAATGGTTATTGTGGCTTATCTCTAATGGATAGACATATACCATCGCGGACTTCTTTGTAGACCTTTTGAAGGTGTACAATACGGGTGTTTCCATTGCGAGGATCGTCTGAAGGACACGGTGGAGCATACGGTGGAGGTGTGCCCTGCCTGGGCGGAGCACCGCCGTGTCCTCGTGGAGGCGATCGGCGGCGGCGACCTCTCGCGTCCGGCCCTGGTGCGAGCCATGGTATGGAGCGAGAGGGAATGGGAAGCCGTCACCTCCTTTTGCGAAGCAGTAATGCTCGCGAAGGAGGAGGCGGGGCGCGTGAAGGAGTGGCAGTCTCTGCGCCCTCACGTCCCTAGCCGCCGCAGGAGGAGACGCCCCGGACTCAGGAGGCGATAGTGGAGTTCCGGCCACCGTAGGCGCGGGCTTGCGGGCGGCGAGCAATGGATAGCTCGCCGCCCGGTAAGGACCAGGCTCGGGTCAACGGCGCGTAGTACTCCACGCGCGCCTCAAAGAGATGTCAGCAATATTGAAGGGGTCTGCTAGGACCGAAGTATGCCAGGGACGCGAGATTCGTTTGAAAAAGTTACCGTGGCCCTGGCATATAGGCAACTGAAGGAACACGGGTGGGTTTTAGTCAGTAAAAGTCTGACATGCCCTTCCGCTCCGCCCAGAGCGGAAGAGTCATTTGATGAATTCCCATCCAAAAAAAAAACGCGTATTACTTTTTGCTAGAAGTTACCTGACAAAGAATTCTATTTTTTTATTATGGTATAAACTAGCTAAAGTAGTTTAGTCGCTTTTGCATGTCAACAATGTCTTGGTAATTCTAATAATATGGTACATGTAAAATGTGAGTATAGGTATTTATTCGATTTTTGCAGTAAAGTTTTAATAGTAAAAGCAACAATCTTCTCCCGCTAAAAACATTTAAGCTCTCTTAAATTATATCTACGGAATGTGTGTAAGAATATTTTGTTAAACTTATAAAATCGCAAAACAGGTTATTAACGCTTAGTTTTTTTTTGCATGATAAAATTTGTGGGGAAAATTTTAGTAACGTCGTATATGATATTTTATCAATCGAATATTAAGCGATATGTTGTATTTGACTGTTTTTACCATGACATATCTTTTAAGGTATTCAACGTAGCGCTTAGTAGGTTTTACCAGTATTTAAAGCTCAAAAAGATAAGAATTTTCATGTATTTAACAAATTTTTGCCAAAAATGTGGTTTAGCAGGTTTTCGCAGTAAACCCTCGATATAAACCTTCCTCTTGAATCACTCTATCGCATCAAAATCCGTTGCGTAGTAGGGACAGACAGACCGGGAAGTGACTTGTGTTAGGTTTTTTCGTTACGGAATTTCTCGATACGGTCGCCGCGCTCAAAGCCCGCGATAAAAGCTATGCAATAGCTTAAAAGTAACATGCCATCATAAAACTGAAATCTTTCACCATAAATCAATTCAATAGCGTTGATTGGCAGTGTTTCAGTAAAAACCTATGAAACGATTATTACTATCGAATATCGGCTGTCGAATCGATTCAATCGATTGTGATCACCATTGACAGACAATTGATTCCGTGGCAGCATTCAGCTTGAACGTCAGTCTTTAATTCGATTAAATATTCAGTTTTGTAGTTATATTCGGAGTATGGAGAATCGGTTGGTGTTGCGAGCTGGGAAAAATTGGATTATTACGTAACGGGAGCTGTTGTGTCGATATGCCTTTGCATGTAAAAATGTACGGTGCAATATTTCGTACAAAATTGTCTATTATTTTGGTGAGCTTTTAAAATTAATCTCGTCTCTGTCTACTACGAAAAAGTGAACAAAGTTGTCGTTTTTTGGTGATCCACGATAACTAGCTACTTTCTACCTTCCCTTTGTAAATCGTGTGTGACAACTTGAGGAAAGTGCTAAGAGTAATTTACAGAATAACACTTTTAGTTGAGGGATTCCTAACATGAGAACTGTCTTTACAGCACAGTAACTATGGCTTGCTGCAAAAGTATTTGATAAAACTAAAATCTTACGAAATCACTCACCAAAGGGAACTGCCTCTACCCTCTCACTTTACTAACTAGTTACACATTCTTCTGTATTAAAACGATATCAATTGTATATCTCACTATTTATCCCAGCAATTGATGTTTGAAAAAAATATTCAATTTTTTAAAAATTATCGACAAAGAATATTGTTTTCCCCGTAACCTCTTGCCGTAAGTGCTTGGGAGTTGTGTCCAGCTGTGGACGTCTTTCTGTTGAAATGATGATGATGATAATACTTTTTTCATAATAAAACAATATCGGTTATCAATAATACATAGTATGGTTACATGTTTAGCAGCATCTCTAGCATTGGTGACATACATATACATCCTTGGGGTAGGAGTAGTGTTCTGAGGAGCAGGGGTGGCCCAGGGATAACAGCTGCAACTTACAAGTTGTAGGACTTAGGTTGGAATCCAGTCAAGCGCTGAGCTTTATGTAAATCATTTCATCACCACTGCTCTCAAAACGTTAAAGATAAACATAGTGAGGAAACAAGCATGTCCTGGAACTGAAAATTCGAACACATGCTACCGCATGGTAAATTAGAACTTACTTGGTCAGTACACCGAGAAAGTTTTCATTACATCTTATTACCCCTAACCGCCAGAGCCCTAAGGAGCATTGGGCTATGGCGGTTATGGGTAATATGATGTCACAAAAATTTCTCAATGGTATAACCATGGTCACTAACGTCGTCGGTAAGGAAATGCTCAAGATATTTAAACTACCTGACTCTACGTATAGAAGTACCGTTTATGATGAACTATCTCATATAGTTCAGTTGAACTAGCCATAAACGGTACGTCTATACGTAGACGCACTTTCCGAAGACCATATTTTACCCACATTTTTTGGTATTATAGATGTTATGATATGTATACATATTGAGAGAACAGAGGGCGGACATTTTTAGGTCAACCAATGTTCCTGCAACCATATCAACTTTTTTTTTTTTTTTCCAGGATGGGAAATCATCAAATGACTTCTCCCGCTCTGGGCGGAGCGGGAGGGCGTGTCAGACTTTTACTGACTAAAACCCACCCGTGTTCCATCAGTTGCCCATGTGCCAGGGTCACGGTATCTCTTTCGAACAATTACGCAACCCCGGCAGGCATAGGTCCTAGTAGACCCCTTCACTGCTGCTGACATCTCTTTGAGGCGCGCGTGGAACACTACGCGCCGTCGACCCGAGCCTGGTCCTTACCGGGCAGCGAGCTACCCATTGCTCGCCGCCCGCAAGCTCGCGCCTACGGTGGCCGGGAGTCCACTATCGACTCCCGACGCCCGGGGCGTCTCCTCCTGCGGCGGCTAGGGACGTGAGGGCGCAGTGACTGCCACTCCCTCACGCGCCCCGCCTCCTCCTTTGCGAGCATTACTGCCTCGCAGAAGGAGGTGACGGCTTCCCATTCCCTCTCGCTCCGTACCATGGCTCGCACCAGGGCCGGACGCGAGAGGTCGCCGCCGCCGATCGCCTCCACGAGGACACGGCGGTGCTCCGCCCAGGCAGGGCACACCTCCACCGTATGCTCCACCGTGTCCTCCAGACGATCCTCACAATGGAAACACCCGGGCGTATCCTCCCGCTTTGTCCTGAACAGGAACCCACCGAAGCACCCATGCCCGGTGAGAACCTGCGTCAGGCGGAAAGTGAGGACGCCGTGGCGCCTCTCTATCCACTCCTCAAAGAGGGGACTTACCGCCGCAATTGTGGCGTGCCCTGCGCTGGGTTGCGACAATCGTACCCGCCATGTCGCCATGAGATCACACCGGAGCTCTGTCCACGGAGCCGCGATTTGTCGCGGCAGCGGAGTTTCGCCCCGGCGTTTAGCCTCCTCGCGCCACTCCCACATGTGCGCGAGGACCTTTGCCTCCAGATCCCATGGCGGCACTCCGGCAAGGAGGCTCGCCGCCTCGCACGAGATCGTGCGGTATCCTCGGATTAACCGGATAGCCATGACCCTCTGGGCCGCACTCAAACGGCGCGCTGGGCGCAACCTCAATGAGGGCGCCCACACCGGTGCCCCGTAGAGGGCCATGGACCGCACGACCCCGTGTAGAGCCTCCGTCATCCGACCGGGGGGTCCAAACGCCTCCTGCCGGAGGCGTTTGGACCCCCCAGATTGGGCAGGAGCCGCTTTAAGGCAGCCCCAGCCCGCTCCAATCTGGGAGCCAAACGTCGGAAATGTTCGACGAAGTTCCACCGGCTGTCGAGGACAAGTCCCAAGTACTTCATCGTCGACTCGACGCCGATGTGAACCCCTCCTACCGTGAGTTGGGAACCCGCAGGTGGCGCGTTCCGAGGACCATGAAAACCCATGGCCTCGGACTTGTGCAAGGCCACCTCGAGTCCCAATTGCCGGATCCTATCGACGATTATCGCAACCCCGCGTGTCATTATGTCGGCCGCCGCCTCGTACGACCTCCCCTGCGGAAGGACCAGCGTGTCGTCAGCGCAGCGTAGCGTAGCGTCCTCCACCCAGTCATCCCTGGGCGGGACAAAGTACGGCTCAGCGACCACAGCGATGTTAATCGACCACTGCGCTATGCTCTGGAGTAACAGATCCTGAGCGGAGGCGCAGTGGTTGATATTCGCTTGGAGGAGGCGCAATGGAGAACCTATTATTGGCACTCCATTTCAGCCCCCTCCTGAGCCCCCTGTGAGGGCCCGCTGTGGTGGTGCCGGCCACGACAGCAGTGGTCGAGGCGGCAGCGGCGACAGCGGTGACAGCGGTGGCGGAGGGCTTACCCTTGCCTCTGGCCTTGGCGGCTACAGCGCAGGCCTTACTCCCAGCCCAGTGTTCGGCCGGCTTGCCAGCCGCCGCACATGCATAGCAGTGCGGCGTGGCATTGCACGAGCCGGCCTTGTGACCGGGCTGACCGCAGCGGAAGCAGTGACTCCAAAGCAGAAAACCTGCTCTGGAAGACAGCGAGCTCCTTCCGCACCAGGGTCAGCACCTGGTTCTCAGCAGGCAGGAGCCCGCCCTGCCCGTGCCGAGCTCCCCCCTGCGATGCCTCCTGGAGGCTGGCTCCTCGGAGACCGGCCAGGTCCGCTTGGAGCTCCGCATTCTCCTTTCGGAGGAGCTCCACGGCGGCAGTCACGCGGGCGACCTCCGCCCGCAGTTCAGCCACCCCATCCACCACCGGAGGCCCAGAACGCAAGGCCTTCGCTGCCGCCACGATGGCTTTCGTGGCAGCAGATATGGCCTTGTCCTTGGACCTCTGGAGCCTTTTTAAGGTCGCAGCCTTGATGGCCGTGGCCACGACCTCCGCGAACCTGCCCATTTCTTCCGAGTGGCCGGCAGCGTCCGACTCACCACCGGAGGACTCTGAGGGGGCCCTACTACTGGTCCCTTCAGAGGGATGCCCCTCCGTGGCGAGCCTCTCCCCTCCTTGGGTCAGCTCGGCTGAGCCTGCTCGGCTTGGCTCGCTGGCCTCCTTGGTGGGGAGTCCTCGGCCGGTGCCCCTCTCCTGGAGCCCACCACGCCGTGATATTTTTCGGCGGGCCGAGTTCAGCCCGCCGTCGGAGGAGGACTCCTGCCCTGCCCCCGATTTAGGGCGCTTCTGGGAGACCTTACGGTTCCCACCAGCAGCGCCCGCCACTCCTCGCTCCGAGCTCGCACGCGAACCCTTCGCACTCGACGCGGCGTCGGACTCCGACCCCGCATCGCTCCCTTCCACTGGTTTTGGTTTTGGGTTTTTTAAGAATTTTTCCATATTTGTTCCCACGAGTAAAAACTTTTTATACATGAAATTCAGTGGTTCGCACTAATCCAGCTACCCATTAGTCAAGCTGTCAACCTCCCTCACGGTGCGCCGCCGCTTGGAGGTTTGGGGTGATTTTTTATAGAGGTTTTCTACCTCGCGGCCCGGGCGATTAAGCCAAGACCCTCGACCCCCGTCAAAAGTCAGAGACATGACCGTGACGATCTTCGGGATACGAGACTAACGGTGGCAGAAGGAGTACTTTCCTTCTTGCCTGCCCGGCGGCAGGTTAGTGCACACCGAGCCCGCTCTAACTCCACCGCTGTGCGCCTCTGCTAAGATCAGAGGGACACACGGTGGAGCGTTCCTCCGACAGGACATTCGCATACGGACAAAAACTCCCCTTAGGCACAAAGTACCCAATGGGGAGTATTTGCCCGCACCCCAGGGTGCACCGTCCCGGAGATTGACCTTCTCCCCGGACGTATCCATAAGGGAACTCCAACCCCCGGGCACACGAGGAGGTTTCCTGTCCAAGCAACCCACCATATCAACTTGATACTCAATTCTGGTACTACTATTACTGAACTGAATAATATTATACCCCCACTAACCAGTAAAAATTAACCCGTGCACAGTTAGCGACAAAGTTAACAACGCCACTGCAGTTCCACAGTTATAATTGTCACACTGCACTGGTTAAATTTGTTGGTCATTAACGATAACTATCTGCGAATGACCACCAACATGAGGTTTAGGTTTAAACTGACTGGTTTAATACTGCTTAGAGATATGGAGGATTTATTTTGGCATACTTAAATGTATAATAAAAGTAATTTATTTAAGGCAAAAAAGTCAGTAGGCATGGCAAGGGATTAAGGAACAAGAATTTTGCTTAAAACTAATGTTAGCAATTAAAATGTAAAATGAAGAAAGTAGACACACCGTCTAGCCCTACATAGTAGGCTCATTAGTCTCGCAGTACATGGTTCCGTGTGGTGCCGGACGTAAAGAATAACACCACCCCATTTTATCCCGTGGGTGTCGTAAAAGACGACTAAGGGACTTACTAGAGCTCTATGCATTTTACCACGATACTGCGATCGCCAACCCGCCTGCCAAGCGTGGTGATTATGGCAAAGCCCCCCAAATTGGGGGAGGCCTAAGTCCAGCAGTGGACGTCTTACGGCTGAAATGATGATGATGATGACATGGAGTTCAGTGAACCTACTTAGCAGAAAAGTATTAGTTCTCTCTCCAATCATCCTTAGGGATCCTATTTGGGCTCCTCCGTACTTGTCGTTAGCAAATTTTTTGTATGTTAACAAAGCATATACCAAAATTAAAGCCTCCAGGCAGGGAGGGACAGCTTATAAAAGCATATGCTGGATTATGTTCACATAGCTGTAACAACTTGAGGCCACAAATGATAAACTAGAATTATCGAGGTAAAATTAAAAAACAGGTAGAAAAAAAAACGGAACTAATAGTGATTTTCAGATTCAAAAAACCTTATTTCTATAGCAAACCGCAAACTGTGAGAGATACATAAGTTTCAACGATAATGTTTCGTCTAATTTCAAAATCTCGTATCGCCACTTAGCTACATTTGCGCAACTAGGACTTTTCGGCAAAGCAACCAATTTAGTATTATTTTATTGCTGTAAGACCGTTTCTCGGTAAACAGAGGGGTTAAAAGGGGAAGAGTAACCGCACCTTCAAATAGCTGGATATGTTTGCTTAATGCACTCGCACACGAGCGCGAGAACTGTGCTGCAGGAGTAGGTGGAAATCTTGTCGACAAACGTACAGATTACCTGCGATCCATTGGATAATGTTGGCATGTGTAAATTATATAAATACTAGCTTTTGCCAGCGGCTTCGCCCGCGTGGAGGTCGGAAATTATCCCGCGGGAACGTACTACCGGGATAAAAGAGCCTATGTCCTTTCTCAGGCTCTAAACTATCTGTGTACCAAATTTCATTTAAATCGGTTCAGTAGTTTTAGCAGGAAAGCGAGACAGACAGACAGACCGACAGACAGAGTTACTTTCGCATTTATAATATTAGTGTGGATGTGGATGTAAATTATATAAATATGCTGCCCATACCATAAATTGCTGACAACTACTTGAAGAAAAATGTAAGGTTTTTGTTATCAATAGTTCCTTATCATGTTTGAGGAAGAATGTCATAAAATGATACATTATTCGTTCGTAGGAATAGGCCGCAGGAATCCGCTGGATGCAAGAAAACCGGTACCGGTCGAAGTGGCGATGCCATGTCCAGCAGTTTACATTTTATGACTGAAATTATGATTCGTTCCTAGTTGCTTAGGATGCACTTATCTTTCCAAGTGTATTTACAATCACTATTAAATGCTTTATCAAAGCACTTAGTCAATCACCGCTGTAAGAATTAAAAGTAAAGTTTAAATAAAAACCTTTTTAAAACATCTGTTTAATTAAATAAATATACTTTATAAAACTTCCGTGAACATAGAACTTTACTGTTTCATCAAAAGTTTGAGACCCTGAGACCTTAGGAGTCATGTAGGCAACCGAGTTACAGTTGAAGAGTTATTTCGTCTGGAGCCAATCCTGCGTGCAGCAGCCAGGTTATGGCAGACTTTAGAACGGAATATCATAATAAAATGTTTATATAACATTTTGTGTGTATACCGGTGACCATTAAGGAGTTCCTTCGTCTGGAGCCAATCTTGAATGTAGAATCATGGCATGCATCATAAAAATGCATTGTCTTCGAAACAGATTCAATTTTTTAAATTTCAGCTCCGTAGAATAAAATAAGTGGTTTTAATGCAGCTTTTAAGATTTGACCCGAACAAACATGCAAAAAAGCTTGGAAAACCCATTTCATCTTTTCATTTTACTATCGACAATTCTGAAATATGACAATTACTCCAAATCACAAGACTACCTACAAAACGACATCCGCGGAAGTTTAGCAACAGAAATAAACTTTTGGTTGATTATTAAAAGCGTATCTCGTAACATTGTATAGCTGTTTCGTTTGTGAGTCGATCAACTGTGTTGCACACGTTTGGTCGGACCTGGAATTGAGAGCTAAAGGTTTTACTGTCAATTTGCCAACATGGAAATTTACTAAATCTTTTACCATTTATTTTTTTCTGAACCGCTGCCGGAGGTCTTTATTAAATAATAAACTAGATTATATCCGCGACTTCTTCTGCGCTTAATTTCGTGTTAATTTTCCCCGTTTTTGTAGCATTTTTCATTGGTACTCCACTCTTATTAGTGGTAGCGAAATGTTATATAGCCTATAGCCTTTCTTGATTGAATTCGAACCTAAGATAAGAGAATTTGTTTGTTTGGTTGAACAAATTCGTCATCTTTATATAATTTTAAAGTATAGATAACAACTCGAGATTGACAAATACAATATTAAACTCTTCACAACACCTAATCAGTAGAATATTTTTTATGTCATCTCTTAAATAAGCAATTAGCAGGTCATATGGCGCATGTTCCGTGTGGACGTACAAAATAGCACCAACCTATTTTTTCCCATGGGTGCCGTATAAGGTGACTAAAGATGTATCTAGAGAATGGGCAACAGCGTTCTCTAAACAGTTTACAGTCATACTGTGATCGCCATCCTGGTTGTCAACCATGGTGATTACGGCAAACCTCCCCAAATTAGGAGAGGTCTATATCCAGCAGTGGACGTCTTTCGTCTGAATTGATGATGATGAGATGTCATAAACCGACATACACCAAGAATATATTGTTCTGATAAATGACAAAAACAGTACAAAAGACAATGAACCCTCACAGTACATCAAATCAATTCAAGAAACAAAATGACCCCAATAGAAACACGAAACTCTGCGACCTTTCAAACTTATTTACAAAACAGTAAATGAACCCAGACGACTCAATTACCAATACTTGATATCTAACCCTTTAAAAACGTCGTTAAACACCAGTTAAACGTAAATAGCTATCGGTTAATTAAACGAAGGCACCCGAAAATAACCCGAGCGATGATTTGCAACCTTGTCAAACAGAAATAGATTGGTACAGAAGGCCAATTCCGTACTACGAAAGAAAAAAGGCACTCGCAGTAATAGACGTGTACGTACGGAGATCGCAAACTATCTCAAACGAATGCCAATCACGAATGTAATTGCACTCGCGTGTGTAGATATTATTTGTTCCAAAAGAATCTTATGAAAATGAAAAAAGAAATATATCAGAAATTTTTTTTGAAGGTACAAACATACAAACATTATATTAGAATGCCAATTTGTAGTATATACAAATTGAATGTTTTAATTTGAATGTTTGAACACTTTATCCCGAGATTCTTATTTTAAACCTTATTGATGTTTTTAATTTTTAATGTGAGGTTTATTTTATAACCTCTATTTTCGTCGATTATTTTCACAATTTTAATAACCTTACTCAAAGATTATTTTTTTGGAAAACGTAGTGAGATGTAAAGTTGAAACCTTCTAAATACAGATGGATGTATTGCTCATTCCTTTTAGTAAGTGATTGTGTAAGAATTTAAAAATAAAAGGAGATATTTTTAGGAACAGACGTTAGGTTCATGTGTTGTTGCTCGTATTCCGAAGCGGACCTTCTGTAAATATCTATTTAGTGTCGTCAATAAGGGTTTAATTAAAACCCGTTCAGAGTTTTTTGTCGTCAATTGAAGTCCTTTGTGAATGAAGGTTCTTTTTATATTCCGTACTCAATATATTTTTGTATGAATTCAATTTGTTACTATGGTTTTGGCTAGGTATTTTTACTTAGTTATTTGTAAGTCCTTGTCATTTTGTGCCATCTTAATGAAATATGGTAAATTATCAATAATGTACAAAAAACGACATCTGGTGTTTTTCACAGATTCTTCAAATTGACCTCATCTGCATATAATTGTTATTTATTTATTTTAAATTTATCAATATTATAAGTTGTACTGACAGAAGAACTTTTCCAAACAAACCCTTTAACTCAGAGCTTTACAAGTATTTAAAGTATTAACTATATGTATATACTACACTAGTGAACTGTAATTGTAATACTGGTTGGTTAATTGATAAATGATTTTATTTCTGTTAGAAGGTTTTACGATCACATATTTATAGAACTAGGTGAGATCGGCGTTTCCTATCCAACTACTCTAAGAAAAAATGGTGAAACAAGTTCAGAGCTCACAGTCAATTTTAAAGTCCAGACATAATCTTGTTCCGATCATGTGAAGACCATGTAGACTGGTGTCTGAAAATTGTCTTTTGAGAAAAGAACCAGGTATTGAGTGGGACTATCCAGTCGATCCTCGCGTGTATCAATAATCGTGCAGGTCGACTCAAAGCTTAAGAAGCTCAGCGATTCGACGAATAATCAAATCAAATCATCTTAAATAAAAAGAAAGGACATTTGGATATACTGATCAGAGTACTCAAATTGCTAAACTATGATTGAAACTGAGAAAATTGAAAAAAAAAAAAACAATGTCCCACATAGTCCACACATTCACATTCATTTTTCTTTCAACAGCCAATTAATCGACCAAACACCGTCAGTGATAGACAAACAAAGATGTGAGTTCATTAATTTATCATAAACTAGCTTTTGTCAGCGGCTTCGCCCGCGTATTATACATATAAACATTCCTCTGGATTCACTCTGTCTATTAAAAACACCTTATATTTCTTACTAGCTATGATACCCGGATTCGCTCGGGAGTTGATATGAGATTCCGTAGTAGTTGAAAAAAAAAATTATGACGTAAAAAGTAAAAAAAATATTGAAAACATTTTCTCATTATAGTGTAAACTACTTGTTTATAAACAACATTTTTCATTTTATTGTCCGGGGTATATTTCGCTGTTCAAATCGAACTAACTCTGGCGGGCGACACCGGGCTCTTATATATTCAGAGAGCTAGGCTCTAGGATATTCGAGAAAGTTTGAGAATATTTTCTTTCTCACAAC
This sequence comes from Aporophyla lueneburgensis, assembly GCA_932294355.1. Classification (NCBI taxonomy): domain Eukaryota; kingdom Metazoa; phylum Arthropoda; class Insecta; order Lepidoptera; family Noctuidae; genus Aporophyla; species Aporophyla lueneburgensis. The sequence continues at coordinate 1,845,890 of OW028749.1, read as the reverse complement.
TTCTAGAATGTTCTCGACATTATCGTCCGCCGTAACGATAGGTTCTGCAGCTGTAGCATACGTAGTAAAGGCAGGAAATTTAAAAACTTATGCAGGAAATGGAAAAGCCCTGATATCTTTAAAAACACGCCCTTTAGGTTAAAACGGGAACTTTCTTGTTCGAGGGGGGATAAAGGGCTATCACACTATAATAAGTCCCTTTATCGTGCCAGGACTCCTTTTTAAGTTTTATCGGCACGCACATTTTATCAACTTGTTTTATTATATAATATCTGGATGACCGAGCTTTGCTCGGTATTTTTTGGTAAATTATGTTTAAAATAATAAGTTTATGTTCAAGTTGATTATAGATAAAGTTGGTCATTGAAAACACGAATAAAACGACATTTTATAAAAATGAATCATAGCTAGATCGATTTATCGCCACCAAAACCCCCTGTATAATAAATTTTATGAAAATAGTTGGAGCCGTTTCCGAGATTCAGATTATATATATATACAAGAATTGCTCGTTTAAAGGTATAAGATAATGATTATTGGAGATATGCTAAGGATGAGAGTTCTATGGGTGATTTTAATTATTATGCTTCGGGAAATGAACCAATAGGAGTATGTAAGTTGTAACTTCAATTGTAACTTCAACTTAGCTATACACCATTAATTTTTGTTTATGCGAAACCCGAAACACGGGTCTAGTATTTTTATGTAAAGAATCTATGAAAAAAAATTCAAAACTGTATCATTAATAATCACAAAGCTTGATAAGTTACCTGGTTGTCCACGCAAAAACATATGCAGATCACCACAAACAGCTAGTGTACGTACCATCTCCGTGTAATGGACGTTTGAATACGAGAAAGACATGATAATTTTAAAATCGAAACAAAACACTAAGGCCCGCGACTTGGAAGCGTAATTAAATATTTTTGGTACAAAATATAACATGGTGTAAAAATTATTGGAATCGATTCAGTTACTGATTCTGAACAAACTATATTCAGGTTTCGCATATACTAAAAATAATCTTGTATGCATCAATGTATGTATATGGATCATTTTGCATCGTTGAACATGTAAGCGGGCACGCCCTTTATGCCTGGAGGCTTTATTTAGTTTTTAAGTTTTGTTTACGTTTTTGTTTTATTATTTTTATTATTTCAGCTTGACTTTAGTATTCAATTTTTTTGTTGGTATATTGGCGTGTGCTAGCTGACATATGGCGAATAATGTATGTTTTGTTTTATAATATTAATTACTTACACAATATTGTATAGAATCAAGTTCTTCTAACTTAACAGACAGCTGTGCTGCTGGGGAGTTTGTTCCGCCACTTCTTCTTCCCAGCTACAGCACTAGGAAGTGTCGAAGGGTGGGCGTTTTGGGGGGACTGTCTTTTGTAACTTTGACGTTCAAAAAGTGCTGACTCTCAGCCTAGTTTGAATAAATGACTTTTGATTTGATTTTGATTTGATAAGGAACCTAGCTGTTGACGTTCCATAATTTCTACCTACCCCTACCAGGAAAAGTGTGGTGGTTGTACTTACTTAGGTAAATAAATATATGTGACGGGTTCATCTTAACTTTTTATTTACATACAACCTGATCCTGATCTGAAAATTATAAAGAAAGGAAGAAATTTCGAAAAACACGTATTACCGTAGCTTAGTTCATTTAAAAGAACCCAACCAACGTTTTGGTCTTCGAAATTCTATTATTTATTATGTACTAAAAAATACCGTCTTCCTAAACCATTATAATTGCCAATAAAATACTAATAAAAACAAAAAAATAATCGGAACACGGATGGAAAGCGGACGAAATCAAAAACTCGTACCTCAGCGACATCGGACGCCATGCTCGCCCGATTTAATCAGTATCAATTTCATACAAAAAAACACATTTCCAGTACCCGGTAGACACGTAATATTTATGCGTTTTTTTATACGCCAAATGTACCGACACTCGTGTCCGGGAGTGCATTTGAATTTCAGATTTTTTCCCCTCCCTGGCCTGGGTCTATTATTCAAATTTATTTCGGCTGGCCAATGAGGCACGGCATGAATATATACAGAAGGTCAGCTCTGCACAACGAGCGAAAACATACACATAGCTTTACGTACACGCGTGGTCCTGTTTTTACTCGCTATCCAAACTTGACCTTCTGTTGCCATCTATACTTATATTAGAGTTTGATTGTTTGTTTGTTTGGTTGAACGCGCTAATCTCAGGAACCACTGATCCGAATTGAAAAATTATTTTTGTGTTGGGTAGCCTATTTATTGAAAAAAGCTATGAGCTAAATAACATCACGCTACAAACAAAAGGAGTGGAGCAGAAACGAAAAATGGACGAAAACTAGCAGGTAATTCGATGCGACGGGAAGGGTCACAGTCGCGGGCAGAATCAAGTTTACTATATTAAAGAGGAAAGGCAACAAAACCAGAGATCAACAACGTTCCACTTGTTCGCTTGCAAATGGATTCGCAGCGAGTTTTTGATGAGATCATGATGTGTTGACGGACAATAAATAACGTAAGTAGGAGATTGATATCTTTGCCTGTGGTGGTGGATAGGGTTAGAGAAAGATATTGTTGGGTTTTAAATTTACGCTTACTCAGACAGCTTAAACTACGCCACTACTTTAGTTTTAGTTGACTTCAAGATTTTTTCATATTGAATAGTCTGTTAGATGAATCCTTCATCGAGTTCTTCAATTATCATATATTGCTGGTATTTTTGAGTTGATTTTATAGTTTCTTAATTTCCACTAACAGCTTTAGAAGACACATACACACCCAAACTAATGAATTATAAATAATAACTATTCACTTATCCACAAATATCAACCTTACACAACACCATAGAGAGAAAGATAAACGCAAAAACATAACAGACAAAACACAGTACAAGAAAACCAAAAAGAAGTGCCTGAAAAAGTACAAAAGCCTTTAATTACCCACAGTTTGAACAAAATAAAATTCATTCTATCTTCATCTTTATTCATTATCACACAACGCTTAAGAAAAGCGGCAACGTCGCGTATTATTATTGACCTAATTAGTCAGTGTTTCAATGAAAGGGTGCAACGTTGCCATTTCTCTGCATTTGCCTCATTCTGCATCCTAGTGTGAGAATAATTACTTCGTTAGTGTATAAAATATGTCAAGCGTGAGTCGGACAGAGGACAAATAAATAATTTCAGTACAGTAAAAAAATATGAAACAATAGCACGATCCCATTTCGCGATTCAGGGACTTACTAGAGAGTGTGCAACAGCGTTCTCTATGCATTTTACCACGATACTGCGATCGCCAACCCGCCTGCTCAGCGTGGCAATTATGACAAAACCCCCTATTGGGAGAAGCCATGGACGGCTTTTGGCTGAAATGATGATGATTATGAAACAAAAAAAATATTTTCAGTAATTTTTAAACAGGTGCTTAGTACTCGGAAACGGCGTGTGTGTAGGACCATTTGTATGAACCTAAACGAGGCAAAAGGATAATGTATGGGTCTTAGGAGGTTCCATAGTTTCTGTCTACCCCCATGGGAAAAAGGCGTCAGTTTATGTAGGTTTGTATGTATGTAATTTTTAAACCACAATTTTCTTCAAACCAATGAACAACCCTTAACCATCGAATGATACATTAATATTATAAATAAGACCGAGCTCGGTCCATTCTCACATGTACAGTCGGCAAATTAAGTCGGACGACATAAAAAACATAAATGTTTATTAAAGTGCTGAAACCGGGCATCAGGACTGTAATTTGGGATTTAATGCCACGCCACTGACCGGGGGTTGTTACGAGTAAAAAAATGGACGTGAGATGGGCATCATAAGATGGGTTCCGTGTTGTAATGAAATATAAACTTGCAGGTAAGTGCACTTCCTAGGTAAGGTTTAATGGGTGACGTATGAAATGACTTGAGTAATTGGTGAAAAGATGAAATCCTCAAGAATGCACGCGCAGCCGGTTTTTCTTTGTTGAGTGAATCTTTAGACTTAAGTAGAATTAAAATATCTTGTCCCTTTAGCTGGTTGCGTAGTAAGCTATTTCTGAACAATTTTACAGGTTCGCATTCATATGGTGTTCATGAAAGATGTTTTAACATCAACAAAATTAATTCTAAAAAAGTCCCGTTTTTCCAGTTTAAGTGCGGAACACTAAAAGTAATCAGAATTCCGCACAACGATTTTAAATCAAACTGAAATACGACGCCGGACGTATTTTAAATTAACATTTGTTAAAAAAATCCGGAAAGTAATTTTAAATTTGGTGAAATTCCGTGTTTGTTATCCGGTTCAGGAAATATTATTGGTAAATAAATAATTATTGACTTCCGCACTGAGCGTAATTAAATAAATTGATAAAACATTTTTGCGATTTCTGAATTTGTAGGCACTGGTATTTGTGTTTTTCCTGTTTTTAATTCGAGTTCGGAAAAAGAGGAATGCTGGTGAAGTAGGTACTTACGTGTTATTGACTTTTTAATTTATGTGCAAGAATAATTTCTGTTATTTATTGCAATTACCTTGTATATGATTTACAAGGATATTATTATGTAATTGTCCCGGAAAAAGGCGTGAATTTATGAATGTATGTCCCGTAAAAAGCTAGTCAAAGGTGTTTGGGACAGACTGGATGCGGATGGCGGAAGACAGGGTGTCGTGGCGCAGCATGGTAGAGGCCTTTATCCAGCAGTGGGTTTCTATATGCTGAGTGGAATAAAGCCAGTGAAACATACAACACTCGAGGTAGCCTCTCAATTCTGGGTGGAACGGAAAAGCTGGCTAGGCTTAGTAGGTAAATAACTTTTTTCGAAGGAGCTCTGAATAAATCTACGCTCTCCCGGATAAAAAGGTTACCAATAGGTCGATATCGTTTTTTTTTTTTGCAAGCCTAACCTACCTTGTATTCCAATTTTGAAGCAATCTATCCAGCTCGTCCCACCGTCTCTTACGTGGTATGCCGCTTACCTGCCTTACTGTTTCAGGGCAACAATTTTGTAATATTTAAGCCCACAGAGTAAAAGAGAGCATTTGAGCCACGTCACTATCTTTGTTTTGGACTTGTAGTAATTAATCAATTTAATATTAATCCTGAATGTATTCATTAATTCATGCTCTCATCCATACAGACAACACTGAGCTTAAACTACTGGGTCTAGAAGCGTGAAATTTTGCAAAAACTGTTTCTTATTTAACGAAAATGAGTAGGTACTAATAATAGTTTGGTACCCAGTTAGGTACAGGTTGCGCTGTTGATAAGACACGAGATTTGAACACACATTACATAGTTTTTTATTATAATGTACAACAGATATTCAAAGCGATTGACACAAGGAATGACTGATGTGTTAGAAAAATCTCCATGGCAACGGTAATTTTCATAAGAGACTAGCTACTGCCCGCGACTTCGTCCGCGTGAAATTTCTTGTTCCCCCGACTCACCTAATCGCATCCCATTGTCTTCCCGCGCTATCTCTTAGCTTAGCGTTCTTTCTTACTTTATATTTTCCTAACGGCCCTAGCGTGATGTTTATTAGCTTATAGCCTTCTTGAAGAATTTAATCAAATTCAAAAATATTTGTCCAAGTATTCCTAAATAAGTGTTCTAAAATTTTCTAATTCTCCGCGCAATTTTTTAAATTTTAACAAACCCAACAAAAAAAAAGTGAAGTCGATCCAGCCGTTCACGCGTGATGGCGTGACCAAGGGAAATAGGGATTCATTTTTATATATATAGATTATGCTATATGATGCATGCAAACTCTAACACTAAAGAGGAATCTTTTCATTGAAAATTAATCTCCTCATCATTCTCCAGCCCTTATCCCAATTTATTTGTGGTCGGCGCAACGTGTCTTTTTCTTCCACACTCCTCTATTAGTCGCCATCTCGGTAGTTACCTCCTTTCTATCCATATCGTCACACAGTCCATCCATCGTTTATTTGGTCTACTTTCTTCCTCCTACTCTTATAGCCATCGAAGTTCATACTTAAAACTTTTCTTTCCGTTGTATCATGACAACAAATTTCCACACAACGTTTCAGATATCGGTGCCACTTTCAGAGTTCCTTTTATTTACTATTTTTTTAGTCTGTCCATTCGAGAATCAACACACATCACTCTTAACATTATCATCTCAGCTACAGACTTCATTCATCTCTTTCGTGGCCCTACATTCTGATTCATACAAGACAGCAGGTATGGTACGATGTTTTTATGTATCTTTCCCTAAAATGTAAGAGGAGTGTGTGAGAGGCAGATCGTCCCCGTAAACTGCTGACATTTCATCAATCCCCTAAAAGGGTTAAATAGGTAATGAAAGTTTATATGGGAATTTGTAATTTTTGTCGATGGCTTTTTGCCATCGACAAAAATTACAGCTACAGCTGAAAGCAGCAGCTGCATTTAATTACAGCTTGTGTTGTCAGAAAACTAATTGCGTATCCCACATAAGGAAACGAAAAGATTAATCTGTACCAAAGAAATGTAAGCAATAATGACAAAAAATCATCGTTTCCCGAATGTTCTACTAATGTCCTGCCTAACTTGCGGTCACGTACTGCCCCTGGCAAACGAGACACGTGACTATATACTGACATCCTGACAGGACCAAGTAATGAGCCATTCCTTTGTAAGTCGACTGTATTTTGTATTTGGGGTAAAGCTGGTAATTTCAGCTGATTTTCAGGCTTGGCTAGAAGCAATCGTGAGTTTTCGCAAAATATATTTTTACACTGAAAATATATTCGTATGTTAGTCTTTTTATCTTTTGTATCACCATACTGCCGATCTTTTTTATCACTATACCGCGATCGTCAACTCGCGCGCCTGCCAGGCGTCGTGATTATGACAAACCCCTTCCGAGTTGGTGGAGCTCTGTGCCCAGCAGTGGACGTTTTTCGGCTGAAATGATGATGATGATGAGAATGTTAGTTAGACTTACATTAATTTATTGCCAGATGCTTGCATCGATTGCGGATGTTTTTTTTTTACTGTAACTATTAACGCCTTCCTAGCAGAAGTACAGTTTACACTTGAACTGGACGTTGATTCAATGCAAATTAAATCAACGTCCAGTTCAAGTATAATTTTTTTGCAGCGTTATTTAAATTTGGCCATGAAATAATGTCAACACTTGGATAGACGAAGATTTACATTATCTACCTTTTAATCCAAGCGTTGTGGTGACGTAAACAAAATACGGTATCTCTATAACATAATATAACATTATGCCTTGTTTCCCCGAAAGGTGGAGCAGAGGTGTACCTATAGTAGCTACACTCACAATTCACCGCTTATGTTTAAGTAACAAATGAAAGGCGAGGTTATTGCCATCAACCGGGCACAAATCCTGACTCCGGGGTGCTACTGAAAAAAAATCAGATAGAAATCCCAATAAAACTTTGCCCGACCTGAAAATCGAACTCATACTCAACAGTAGCACCTGTGATCTATTGGTCACAGGTGCTACTGTTGAGTAACGAAGTAGGTAGAACGGGCTGGTTTCCGCAACTCCACGTCTGAGCGCGTATTTTGCGTACGGGTGGGAAATCGGTTATTCGATCCACCCCAGCTCCTCGAGAAAGGCCAGCAACGCCTTGATGTTGCTGACTATCTCACGTAGGGTACCTGGGTTACCGAAGTACTTGGCCCTGTATGTGGCGATCGCCGGGCAGTTTAGAAGCACGTGCGCTGCTGTCTCGTCGTCCTCAATGCAGGCCCTGCACAGCGGACTGTCTGTAGCTCCTATGACAAATAGATGTTTATTAAACGACCCATGGCCAGTTATGGCTGCTGTAACCATACGCAACTGTCGTTTGTCTAGCCGAAGGACCTGTTTTGTGAGGCGGGCATCGATGGTAGGTAAAGCCTCCTTGGCCTGCCTGCACTCACTTTGGTCCACCCATTGCTTAAAGTGTAGATCCCTGGTACGTTTTCTTACCAGAGAGCGTAGAAACCCAAAGGGGAGTGGCGCGATGGGTTCTGGTCCCACCGGTGTCATGCTCGACCCCCTTCTGGCAAGTTCATCGGCGGCATCGTTACCAAGCGAACCGCTGTGTCCTTTTATCCACTGAATGGTTATATTATTGAGGCTACCCGCCTGGTTGAGGCGCTGGTGGGACTCGTATATTAACCCAGAGACCAACAAAGTAGTCATAACATTGTATCTCATCATAATTTCAGCCGAAACACGTCCACAGCTGGACATAGGCTTCCCCCAATTTGCCATAATCGCCACGCTTGGCAGGCGGGTTGGCGATCGCAGTATGGTGGTAAAATGCATAGAAAACGCTGCTGCCCATTCTCTAGTGACCTTATACGACCCCCACGGGAAGAAATGGGATGGTACTATTCCTTACGTCTATCTACTTACGTGTATCCACTTCACCAAAATAATGATATCAACTATACTATATTTGCCTAGTGATAAAGTATATTCATTCATAACCTCCACAAATCAGTGTAAATAACTTCAATATTAGACAACCGTGAGTCCAAAATGTCGTATCTTTGCCACCTCAGTGTTCACGCCACATATAAGAGATAATTCACATTACAATAAGAGCGTTTCATCATGGCGGTTGTGATCACGTCTATCTGTCACTTTCGCTCCGTTTAACGTCAATAAAAGAATGAAGTTACTTTGTGGAGTAGCTGTAAATCTCGGGGATTGGGGGCTTTTAGATCTGACGTTTTTAAGAGTTTTTTTTCATAGGCACAGCACTTGGGATACTTCTCCACATAATGGGTGCCTGAATATGGACGGCGCCACTGCGGTTGCCGTGGCAGCCGTGGCGAGATACCTGGTCCGAATGGGCGCTGGAAAAGAGTTTTTGGAAGGACTTGAGAGAGGCCTTCAATAACCCTCTGATGCCGATTAGAAGAATATTTTATACTATTCATACATTAGCCTGAACTATGTGGTATTATAATAAAAATACAATATCAAGCAGTAAATGCAAGTTCTTTGAGAAATAATAATATGTTAGTAGGAGGAAGTCAAAAAAGATTCTTCCTTCCGTAACCTGCATTACTACAATTTCAGTTCATTATAGATTTGATAAGTATTTTAATTATTTGAAAGCGGTGCCAGTGGTGCCGACCCTGACTTACGTGTTGTTGGTTGTTACTTCGAAACCAGGCATGCACTCTGTGTATTTAATTTAATCACCACTCTCTCAACACGATGAACACATCTTGAGGACACCGGCATGGGCACCGGTGTGGGCACCCTCATTGAGGCTGCGCCCAGCGCGCCGGCTGTTTGCGGCCCAGAGGGTCATGGCCATCCGGTTAATCCGGGGATACCGCACGGTCTCGTGCGAGGCGGCGAGCCTCCTTGCCGGAGTGCCGCCATGGGATCTGGAGGCAAAGGTCCTCGCGCACATGTGGGAGTGGCGCGAGGAGGCGAAACGCCGGGGCGAAACTCCGCTGCCGCGACAAATCGTGGCACGGCGGACAGAGCTCCGGTGTGATCTCATGGCGACATGGCGGGTACGATTGTCGCAACCCAGTGCTGGGCACGCCACTATTGCGGCGGTAAGTCCCCTCTTTGAGGAGTGGATAGAGAGGCGCCACGGCGTCCTCACCTTCCGCCTGACGCAGGTTCTCACCGGGCATGGGTGCTTCGGTGGGTTCCTGTTCAGGATAAAGCGGGAGGATACGTCCGGGTGTTTCCATTGCGAGGATCGTCTGGAGGACACGGTGGAGCATACGGTGGAGGTATGCCCTGCCTGGGCGGAGCACCGCCGTGTCCTCGTGGAGGCGATCGGCGGCGGCGACCTCTCGCGTCCGGCCCTGGTGCGAGCCATGGTACGGAGCGAGAGGGAATGGGAAGCCGTCACCTCCTTCTGCGAAGCAGTGATGCTCGCGAAGGAGGAGGCGGGGCGCGTGAGGGAGTGGCAGTCTCTGCGCCCTCATGCCCCTAGCCGCCGCAGGAGGAGACGCCCCGGGCGTCGGGAGTCAATTGCGGACTCCCGGCCACCGTAGGCGCGAGCTTGCGGGTGGCGAGCAATGGGTGGCTCGCCGCCCGGTAAGGACCAGGCTCGGGTCGACGGCGCGCAGTGTTCCACGCGCGCCTCAAAGAGATGTCAGCAGCAGTGTAGGGGTCTACTAGGACCGATGCCTGCCGGGGTCGCGTGATTGTTCGAAAGAGATACCGTGACCCTGGCACATGGGCAACTGATGGAACACGGGTGGGTTTTAGTCAGTAAAAGTCTGACACGCCCTCCCGCTCCGCCCAGAGCGGGAGAAGTCATTTGATGATTTCCCATCCTGAAAAAAAAAAAAAAAAAAAAAAAGGACACCGGCATGTTCTAGAACCAAAACATCTAATAGATGGCGCACTCCCACTCACAAAGAAGAGACCTGTTTCTCAGCAGTGGGGAAATTACGAACTGATTATGTTGTTATTATGCTTAGCCTGTTTACTATCAAAATAAAATAAAAAATAAAAACTACTTAAAGGCAACAAAACAAAGTTGCGTTGTTAGTATGATTGGTAAAACATGGTGATGTTATAAACAACAATACTCTTTTTGTTCTCGGATTTATTCTTTGGCAAAAAGCGCGTCGCGTCGTCCCCGTATCGCATCGTAAAAAGAATCCCCCCCATCCGCTGAGTCGGCGTCCAGACGCGTGTTCTTTATGACAGACCCACAAAATATCGTCGCATTTATTTGAATCGCAATGTTATCATCCTCAACTCGAGGGGGCTTCAGCCTTTATAATATTTTGTGTGTGCTTAACTAAGGTCGGAGCTACACAGCTTCGTTTAGTACGTGATAAGTGACTTGCTCTTATGAATCTACGCATGGTTTTACTATCGAAATACTCGCATTGACATTTGATGCCAAACTGCATCCGAAGTCCCATACTAATGTTATAAAAGTGAATGTTACTCATTTTGTCTATCTGCCTTTAATATTTTCACCTATAGCAATGATCGTAATTAATAAATTTGACAGATAAGTAGCATGGGACCTGGAAAAGAATATCTGTCTATTTTTCATCCCGGACTGCAGATGAAGTCACGGACCACAGCTATTATTATCATTATTTCAGCCGAAAAACGTCCATTACTGGATTTAGACCTCCCCAAGCACCACCACTGAGACCGGTTCTGTTCTGTTCGCATCCGACGAATACCTGCTCCATTTACCAGGTCATAGGTTTTCCAACGTTTCGTGTTTCGGTACGCGGTCGCCTTACTAGAACCTGTCGGCACCACAGGCTATCTGTTCTGTAAGTAATGTGTCCAGCTCACTGCCACTTGAGTTTAGCGATTCTTTGAGCTATGTCGTTAACCTTGATTCTCCTATCATATCTGATTCTATAGCGTAGGTCCATTATCAACAGCTAGTTACTTTTTGGGCAGAACGGATGTCGATGAAAAACAAACAGGACATTGGGTACTTTTTATCTCAATAGTACTTATCACTTCCGACCTTCACACGAGCGGAAGAAGTCGCGGGAAAAATCTAGTGACATATAGGTTCTAGATACGCTAAGTGTGGTACCAAGTGAGGTTCTTTAGCTGTGTGGCTACGACCTTTGCTATTCTTAAAGTCTTTTTATGAACTCTTGATTGAAAGACTTACAGAAGAGTAGATTGGTGTTGGTCTGCTGATAATGGTGTATCGTAAAGTGGAGATGTTTTAATGAATAATTTAGCTTTGAGTAGGGATCTGTTTATGGCTTGGATTTTTGAGACCTTTGCTGTTTTTGAAATGTATATATTTACTTCTATACTTTAAATATTATAAATACGAAAGTAACTTTGTTTGTCTGTTATGCTTTCACGACTAAACCACCGAACCGATTTTGATGAAATTTCGTTCGGGGTAAGTTTAAACCTTAAGCTTGATTGAAGCTACTTTTTATATCGCGGCTTCATCTGCGTCCGCGATAACAGACATTGACGCGAACGAAGTCGCGGGCATAAGCTAGTATTTTTTATGTCTCTCTTAAAGCCTTCATTGCTTCCACATTCTTTCTCACAACATAAACATGGATTTAAGCTTTGCAAATTAAACAGGTCCAGTTAAAAAAACTATCAAAGCATTAGCAGTGCCCGCAAAGTTCATGTATTCATAACACTCACACCACATCTAAACTTACCTACTTCATCTCCAAATTTAGCGTGAATTTATAATGTAAATACAAACATTAACAAAATCTAGACTAGCTTCCTAAAATATATAGTTCGTAAACAAGTTAGGAGAACTACATTCTTATCGCAGTTCATGCATCATTAAAGTTTTCATTCGGTAAAGTACAGACGCGCACAAAAATGGTAATTTGATGTTGTACACTCGCTTTGCGATGTATAAAGACAAACTAAGAATATTTCGTTGAAAACGGAAGAATGTTTTGTGCACAGCTGCTGGGAGTTTAAGGGAGGGGATTGTGGCACTTGAGATATTATTTAAAGTAACAGCAGGTTTTATTTTTTAAATATTATTGCTTAGTTTTGTGCAGAAGTTGTAATTAAAACAATATAGCATACATTGCATACGTTTAACTTCATAAATGATGATGTAGAAACTTTTCGAAATGAGTAAAGTTGATATTAAAAAATAATATGGATAGTTTGTGAGTGGGTTGTAAAATCAATTAACAGTTTTAATTTTTCTTTTTTCGGTAAGGTTCACAGGTAGAAATCGTAATCTGTACTAATATTATAAACTGAAGAGTTTGTTTGGTTGAACGCAGTAATCTCAGGAACTACTGGTCTGAATTGATTAATTATTTTTGTTTTGTGTAGCCTACTTATTGAGGACAACACGCTACAATCAAAAGGAGCGGAGCAGCAACGAAAAATGGACGAAAACTGACAAGCAATTCGATGCGACGGATAGGGTCAGGGCAGAAAAAATTTTGACGCGTACGAAGTCGCGGGCAGAAGCTAGTGTAAAAATTAAACATTCTTTCTAGGGACAAACAGATAGTTGTTTATGGTTTTCGAGGGTGCTAAAGATGATAGTGAGGATTCGAGTGAAGAATTTACGATAGAAACAACTTTATGAGAGCTTCTACAACTTATACTAAATGGCTCTGTATTAAAAACGATTATTACATTCACACATTTTCACTCTGTCTCTTTCCATTATATGTATAAGTGTGTGTGCGAGAAAGACGTACGGATATTCGTCTCTAACGGGACTTGACCGCACACGTTTTTACATCTTTATATTCTAGTTCGTGCCTAAATCTAGGTTTCCTAGGTTCGTTCCTAAATTACCTGTTGCTATTGTTACGTCGTATAATGGTAATATTTCGAAAAGTCTTGCACTAAACGACACCAAAACGCATCTACGTATCTAAGTGGCACGATTACCACCCCGACACACCGATGTATCGCAGATGTACCACCACGGCCAGTGACGCGCCATAAACCGGCTAAATCGCTTGTCGGCGGCCATTTGCATAAACATAAACCGTGCCGGAGCCATGTCGGAACAAAATACAAACCGGGAACGATGCCGGAGTATCGGTAAAAATATATTCATGTAGAACGAGCTTGTGGAACTTACGAAAACGATGGCTAATGCTCATTGTATACGTAATAGTAGAGAAGCAGAGTAAACTTCATTTATTAAAATTGGAAAACAATATTCAAGTAGGAAGATGCCCTTGAGAGAAGTCCCTAGGTACGTGATGTTTGTGCAGGAAGGATAAAACAATTGTTTCAATGGAAATATCGGTGTTTCAATTTCAAACTCATTATAAAAATCCTTGATCTTAAAACGGAAACTAAAATGACACTCCTAAAAATTAACAACTTTTTAAAAATCTTTGAAAATAATTTTAAAAACAACTCAAAAGTCACGAAACGGTCATTACTTATATTTTCTTGTCCAATAATTGAATTCCGATTAAATCACTATTAAAGAATGAAACTGTAGAATTATGCAGATGTAAATGCTAAAAAGATTGGGGGAAAAAATATTTGCGTCTCGTTCCAAAATACGTGTTTATTTTTAACATTTTTTTATGTTAATTATATTTGAATGGGTACATTTTTCTCTGTTTTCACGGGTAGGCTACATTTTCCCGCTACAGAATTTGAATTTCAAATTAAGAACAAATCCTGTTCCACGGTTATTCAGATTTATATTCGGTTGAGGGCCAATGACGCAGAAATATGAGTGCCATCTTTCATTTTACTTTAACTCAAATTTATTTGAAACACTTCTGTTCGTGATTGTACATTGGAGATGATTGTACTTTCCGTTATTGGTTAATTAAATGTTTACGTAATTTTATTAATGTTTACTTGGGGCTCAGGATCGTCTTTCTGTATCAAAATGGAAATGTTTGTTACATAACTTTGTTTTGGAAAGCTTCCTTTGTTTATTTTATGGTGAACTGTTTGCTGTGGCTTTGTCCATCAGAACTTGTATATCAATAAAGACATTTTATTGTAGGAACATTGAAGCTGTGGCAAATATCAGCTACCAATCACTCCTAAAATTCAGCTGTTCTTTTTTAATGTTAATTTTGTAATTCGTTTATAAAATGGTTTTATATTACTTTAATCGTTTTGAGTTCATAATTTTTGTATACTATTAAACAAAGTTGCTTCCCGCATCTGTACGTTTAGAAACCAGCTGCAGCTTTTGAACTACGCAAACGATTTTAATGCGGTTTTCAGCAATAATCAAAGTGATTCAAGATGAAGATTTATATGTATATGTGCGCGGGTGAACCCGCTGGCAAAGGCTAGTTCCTCATTTAATACACTATCTCATCATCATCATAATCATTTCAGCCGCAAGATGTCCACTGCTGGACATAGGCCTCCCCCAAGAACCGCCACTTGGACCGATTCATTTATTGGTGGGATTTGCCATAATCGCCACGCTTGGCAGGCGGGTTGGCGATCGCAGTATGGTGGTGAATTGCGTAGAGAACGCTGCTGCCCATTCTCTAGTAAGTCCCTTAGTCACCTTTTACGACACCCACGGGAAGAAATGGGATAGTGCTATTCTTTACGTGCGGCACTACACGGTACGTTATCATACACTATTTCTATATATTTTGAAAAAAAAAAATACCTTGATTTTGTACTACATACTTGCAAAACAGCTTATTATCAACTGAAAATGAAACGTGCACTCAACATTCGTATAAACGTTCGGACATTTGGAACAATCGACGCCATTTAAATAATGTTGTCGACTTAACCGAACGACTTAATTGTTATGGAGTGGTAATATACAGGGCTGAGTATGCACTTTTGATGGAGTCATTTGAGAGGTTTTTGTTTTGTCTTTTTAATGTTCAAATATATTATGAGCATAATTTTATTTGGGGCTGAAAGATTCTGCAACGGCGTACAGGAAGAAGTAGCGTTGGAAGACCTCCTACAAACTGGACCGATAACCTGGTGTAGGCTGCAAGAATTCGCTGAATGCAAGAAGCGCAGAACCGGTCAAAGTGACAGGTCTTGGAGGAAGCCTATGTTCAGCAGTGAACGTGTCGTCGTCGGTCAGCTGGAATGATAACGATGATAGTTTTATTGATAAGGTATCGTCTTTTACAGCCTTCGTTGTTGTATATTGAGCTTTAAGAAATGTTGTTGAGAGTATCGGCGTTTTTGACTTTATTTTTCAAATCCTACACAATCCTACACTATTCAAAATCAAGTCAATGTGTCTTATAATGATAATTAAAGTTTAATAATTTGCTTTTCTTAGTTACAGTATTTATCTCACAAAGTGACGTGTGCTTTACTTGTGGTTACCAACTGTAGAGACACTATGAAATGTGTGCGTGAACACGAATAGCATTAGCAAATAACAAACAAACGCACTCACACACACTTCCGACTTCCCCCATGATTCGGACGGTACCGGGAGCTCCTGCGCTTCATCATAATTAGCTTATATTGTTCCTACTGCTGGGACCCACTCCTCCTCTCGATGACAGAGAATGACTATAATCTACCACGAGGGCCTAATGCGAATTGGTAAACGTCACATGTAATCGAATTTTTGGTCCTAGGACATACCGTTTTCCTCACGATATTTTCATTCACCGTTTTGAGAGCAGTGCTGATGAAAATTTTTACACAAAACAAAGCATCTGCCTGAGTTCAAACCCACGACCTACAACTCGTTAGTCAGGGCTGATACCACTGAGCCACCAATGCTCCATGCGTTCCTGCGAGCCTGCGCTTACACATTAATTTACAGCGTGATTGTACACTTGGTAACCACAAGTAAAGCACGCGTTTACTCAAAAATAATTTGCTTTCTAAGTAATATAAATAAATAACTTGACCTTTGTCAAACGGCAGGGATGTGTTATCAACTTATCATATTTTATATTCGTAAATATTATGACAGACGAAATTATAATATGCTCATATTAATTTTAGATATTAATGACAGAAAGAGCCTGTAGATAATCTTATTACTAATTCGCTAAAAACAGGGAACATCCTCAGAGATCAAGTTGGACACAATGCTAGAAGGAACTTTCTAAAAACTATCTGAGTAGACGCCTTTCGTCTCCTTTGACGGGGTTAATTGCTAGCAAGTCAACACAGGCAGAAAGCTCATTAAGTCACAAGGGACGGACGCGATACCCCCGTTCCTCGCTCCGCTCCCCGCCTGTAGCCTGGAGGAGGAAGTGCGTTTTAACTTTACCTCCGTAGATTTTATTTTGTAGTTTACGGTTGTCCTAGCGAGAACCCGCGACTTGGTAGTCGTAAATACGAACGGTTTTTGATCTGAAAATGCAACTGTCTGTTATAGCATTTAGGTTGAAATTTGCCGATAAATGCAATTATTGCTCTACGGGTTTGTGTTAAGTCTGCTGTGGACCTAATCGCACGGAGTAAACGGAACGTAAATTCAAATGATTTTAAATTGAAATTACTTGCGTTGGTGATAAGTTGTAGGTCGTAGGTTCGATCCCAGACAAGTGTTATACTTTGCGCAAACTATTATGAATTTTTGGTTCTAGGATTCCTTACAATGTTTCCCCTCACCAAATACCACCAATTCCAAAAAATTCGAAAACATGTAACATCAACCAACCCTCATGGTCAATAGCGACCCCTTGCTCGCATAGAGGAGGCCTATGTCCCAGGAGTGGGATATATATTGGCTGATTATGATTAGAAATGTATTTATATCTACTGGTTATACTGTTGTGATTGCCACAAAACAATGACTAACAGTCTAGGATACTCGTATTTACGATTAAAAAATGGTTCAAATTCACGTTAAGATTACGTCGTTCGTTCATACCAGGGCCAATGGTCCTACGCTGCCGGGTTTTATTTTATTTTGGACGTGACGATATGATGAAAACCTGGGTTAGTCATGAAGGTCTGAGATACGTGAATAACTTTTGCACTAACGTAGAATGTCTATGGTTCTAGCAGTAGAAAATTCTATAAGGTGTATCTATTCATACACGAAATATTTTAAGAGGTACACCTGTAGGTGGTAAAGAAGCTACAGCGACGAAAAAAATTTTTTTCTAAATGTATTTTTTTCAAAATTTAATATTTATAAATTATTTGATTTTTTGATTTTTTTTTTTTTTTTTTTTTTTTTTTTTTTTTTTTTTTTTTTTTATTTTTTTTTTTATTATTTTTATTTTTTACGGCAGTATCAGGCGGGCCATTCATAGAATTTGGAGTAAAGGTTTTATGCAAAACGTCTCAAGCAGTTTTAAAATTATAATAATTAAGAAAATTCAAAAACGCTTAGATAAAAAAAATCTTTTTGCTTCTATAGCTTCTTTACCACCTACAGGTGTACCTCTTAAAATGTTTCGTGTATGAATAGATACACCTTATATAGATGATTTGACATTTTAAGAAATGTAAACTTTTAAATCTGTAGGAGGCCTATGTCCAGCAGTGGACGTCTTTCGGCTCAAATGATGATGATGAAACTATTAAATCTTCTTGTAATTTTTTCTTTAGTGTTCCCGGTGCCTATAATTTTTTTAATGTGTGTTGTATTTGACCATAATATTCTATTTAATTTTTAATGTCTTGAAAGACCTCAAAACCATAACTCCTGTAAACTTTGAATACATGCTAGAAATTTTACTAAAGGTACCTAGAGGTTTGTGAGTTTTTCTATAATGTAAAGATAACATTAGTAATAAATAACTTAACAATGCATAGATTTTTTTTTGGATGGGAAATCATCAAATGACTTTTCCCACTCTGGGCGGAGCGAGAGGGCGTGTAAGGTGAGTTTAGCTACACAATAATTGATAAATGCGTGCACTGAGTGGTCAGATCCACTCTGTGTGGTTCTTGCCTCTACTCTCTGCATGGTCTTCACATGATCTGACTAAGATTAAGTCTGGACTTTAAAAGAGACTGCCTTCTGAGTTTGTTGCGGCCTTGCTTCTCAAAGTAGTCAGATAGGAAACGCTAGCCTTATCTAGTTTTAAATATAGGATTTCCGTGTAAAACTGTTTGTACAAACTAACTTACAGAAATAAAATAATTTATCGTACTTTCAAATCTTAAAAGAAAAGTGTTCACCAACAGAAAAAATCACGTTTGCTTCAATTACTGTTTTCCAAGTGGAAAACGCAATAAAACAGTGCCCACTATATGAAGTGGGTTGTCGTTTGAAAGGTGTTGGAACTAACTTGTTTGAACAACAGATGCGGCGTCGATCAGAGTTGCACTCATACAAATTGATAACAATTTATACAGTGGGAAAACAGTGCGAATTGCAATGTAAAGGATATACGCGTGCTTTTAGTCAAGATTTATTGCATATTAATAGGTATACGCAGCGAGAATTGTGTCGTTTTATTTTTTTAAGTGTTCCTATTAGTCGTCGAAGTGTGTTAAAATACCAGTCTAGTGCGTGTCGGACCACGCACAATGTTAAGTTTCGTATCTGAGATGAATTTATTTTTGGTGGAAAAACATGTTCTACCGTACATTCCAACTGTAAGTCGGTCGACTATTTTACTCGTTAATATGTAAAGCTTATTTAACTGTAATAATTTCCTTTTAACTTCGTTATTCAATTTATATTCTCTCTTACTGGTAATTTTTCCAAATTTTTTCATTTATTCATGACAAAACACTGGGTTTGGGCTTCTGACAACCCGTCAAAAGATCCACATTGGCAGCCGGGATCCAACGGCTTAACGTGCTTGCCGAAGCACGTCGGGGTCATGGGAAAGATGGTCACCCATCCACGTACCGACCGTGGCAAGCGTAGCTTAACCTTTTAGATTGAACTATGCAGTTGTTATTACTTAGACACGGCACTCCGTAACGCCATAAAAATATATAAAGTCCCTTTTCAGGTCTGGATGGTAATAGGTGCGCCTGCGTGAAAATACCGAGTGAGAAATATTACACCTTATTCGTTCTCCTTTAATTAAACTTTTCGATGGCCGCGCTCCGGCTGACGTATGGTAAGTAGCTGTGAGAAAAATGTGGGACGTGATTTATTTTAAGCGTTTCTTGGATGAGATGATTGAGGGTACTGTTTTTTTTTTTTTTTTTTTTTTCAGGATGGGAAATCATCAAATGACTTCTCCCGCTCTGGGCGGAGCGGGAGGGTGTGTCAGACTTTTACTGACTAAAACCCACCCGTGTTCCATCAGTTGCCCATGTGCCAGGGTCACGGTATCTCTTTCGAACAATCACGCGACCCCGGCAGGCATCGGTCCTAGTAGACCCCTACACTGCTGCTGACATCTCTTTGAGGCGCGCGTGGAACACTGCGCGCCGTCGACCCGAGCCTGGTCCTTACCGGGCGGCGAGCTACCCATTGCTCGCCACCCGCAAGCTCGCGCCTACGGTGGCCGGGAGTCCGCTATTGACTCCCGACGCCCGGGGCGTCTCCTCCTGCGGCGGCTAGGGACGTGAGGGCGCAGAGACTGCCACTCCCTCACGCGCCCCGCCTCCTCCTTCGCGAGCATTACTGCTTCGCAGAAGGAGGTGACGGCTTCCCATTCCCTCTCGCTCCGTACCATGGCTCGCACCAGGGCCGGACGCGAGAGGTCGCCGCCGCCGATCGCCTCCACGAGGACACGGCGGTGCTCTGCCCAGGCAGGGCACACCTCCACCGTATGCTCCACCGTGTCCTCCAGACGATCCTCGCAATGGAAACACCCGGACGTATCCTCCCGCTTTATCCTGAACAGGAACCCACCGAAGCACCCATGCCCGGTGAGAACCTGCGTCAGGCGGAAGGTGAGGACGCCGTGACGCCTCTCTATCCACTCCTCAAAGAGGGGACTTACCGCCGCAATAGTGGCGTGCCCAAGCTTGAGGGTACTGTGTTGATAGTAGTTTTAAAAATACGTAGGCGAGCTACCAAACATTTTTTGCGTTAGTTGATCAGCAATTTTGTGAATTTGAACTCAGATGCGAAACGGGAAACGAAATGTGGCTGTTGTATAGGTACGCCTCTGCCAGATACACCTCCCCATTGCGGTTCTAGTTCTACTGATTTAATATAGCGTGGTTATTATAGATTCTATTGTATGTCAGCTAAAGGTACAAATCTGCGTAATCCTTTGGGGAATATATGCGTAATACTATGTAATGTTATAGTTATATTATAATGCACATACTCACACATTCTATTCTAAATTCCGCAACGCAGATGTCCTTTTTTTTTTGGATGGGAAATGGAGGGGGTGTCAGACTTTTACTGACTAAAACCCACCCGTGTTCCATCAGTTGCCCATGTGCCAAGGTCACGGTATCTTTTTCGAACAATCACGCTACCCCGGCAGGCATCGGTCCTAGCAGACCCCTTCAGCACTGCTGACATCTCTTTGAGGCGCGCGTGGAACACTAAGCGCCGTTGACCCGAGCTTGGTCCTTACCGGGCGGCGAGCTACCCATTGCTCGCCACCCGCAAGCTCGCGCCTACGGTGGCCGGGAGTCCACAATCGACTCCCGACCCCCGGGACGTCTCCTCCTGCGGCGGCTAGGGACGTGCGGGCGCAGAGACTGCCACTCCCTCACGCGCCCCGCCTCCTCCTTCGCGAGCATTACTGCTTCGCAGAAGGAGGTGATGGCTTCCCATGCCCTCTCGCTCCGTACCATGGCTCGCACCAGGGCCGGACGCGAGAGGTCGCCGCCGCCGATCGCCTCCACGAGGACACGGCGGTGCTCCGCCCAGGCAGGGCAAACCTCCACCGTAACGCAGATGTCTTAATTAACTACTCAGATAATGGTAAGGCAGACTGGTGTCCACAACTCGGCGTCAAAGCTCGTATATTCCGGTAAACATTATATGGGTTTTCAACCGACGAAAAAAAAACGGAGGAGGTTATCACTTCGACGCGTATTTTTTTTTTTTATCAATCTATTGCATAGCTTCTATCGAGGGCCTTGAGCGCGGGGACCGAATCCAGAAATTCCGTAACGAAAAAAAACCTCACGCTCCCCACTCCGACGGGCACGGAGGTATGGCTTGAAGGCCGTGCATTGTCTAACGTCGTTTCTTTTCGGCAGTCTTCGACACGGTGTTTGTGTGCGTGCAACTAGCCGTATTGTACGACTCTACGAAGCTCGCACGAATCGAGACAAGCTGCTCCGAAATCGGACGAATACATAAGCAGCTGTTTATGAGAAAGTATATAGGTGTATAGGTCTTTATGTACAACAGTGAATAGCTGTACTTGTAAAATTTGTGTATAAAGTGTTTGTATTATTTGTCATCGGTTGCTAGGTAAAAACCCAAAATATTTATCGTCTTGTTATTTGTCATCGGTTACTAGGTAACAAACCAGGCCATAGAGTATTATGGGCATGGAGTACTAGTCCTTTTGTGCGGTGGCAAAACTAGGTACTAAAGTTTACTTATCAAATTTTGCGGTGGCAACCTTTATGCTTTAGTTCCAAATTTTACCACCAAAAATAAGTTTTCCTTAGTGTACGTTTTTTTTTAATATCAAAGAAAAAGAAATACTGCATAAATAAAATAAATAAATAATTATAATTGCATAAGTTGATACAAAATGCTATGCAATAGCTTTACCGCGGCAGTCCCCGAGTGCCACACGTCTTTTTTTTATTTTATGTATGACCACGCATAACTTTTTACAAAGTAGTCTGATTGTGATAATTCTTTTTTATTTGAAAGGGTATACTCCGAAGGTGGTCCCATATAAATTTGGAAAACAAAATAGAACCCTAAGGGTTGGAAAACAGGGGATGATTGATTGTTCACTCACTGATTGTTATGTATAACCACGCATTACTTTATACAGAGTAGTCCGATTTTGATAATTCTATTTTTATTGGATAGGTTATACCTTGCCAAGTATTATAAGTACATTAAAGTCACAAAAAATTATAAAATGAAAAAAATTCACAAAAAATTAAACCGCCGAAAAAACTGAAAAGCAAAAAATAATAAACCTTAAACTTTTGAGTCGGCGCTGAAAAATCAATGAACAAAGGTCACTCAAACTGCCGACTCATGATTTTAAGGTTTATTTTTTTTTGCTTTTCAGTTTTTTCGGCAGTTTAATTTTTTGTGAAAAAGTTTTTATTTTAAGCTCTTTCTTGTATCTATCATTTACCTAGCCTTTTCCCAGGCTTCCAGTCTAACCGGATTCAGCTGAATACTAGTATTTTACGTGGAGCGACTGCAGAACTTACCTTAATAAACCAGTTACTTGTTGTCAGCCTTCTGACAACACGTAACGTTTGTCTAATATCTACGAATAGTAGCCGGGACTAACGGCTTTACGTGATTTCCAAGCCACGGAAGGTGCGGTATTATATTTATTAAAAAAAAAAAAAAAAAAATCCGTACCTTCAAATAGTCGTTTCTATAACCTAAGCAAGTAATATCTACATACCACACAGCAGCCGCGCTGAAAGCAGTCACTGTGGAAATTTGCTCAGCTTTCAATAACTGAACTGATCAATTACAACTCTCAAATATATCGGACACATATGTATTTCATTCCCAGGCTTAACGCGCCTGTAAGCTCCATTAAAATTCGTTTTAGGAGTTTCTCGAAATCATTATAACTTCATTATCAGCAATAATGAGGGTTTTTTCTTGGAAGTTTCCATTTTATAAATACATTAAATTTTAAGTAATTAACACTAGATGGAAAATACGTAGGAATATTTTGTTAAATGTTATTTTCTGAAATACGTACTTATTTGCCCAGCCCTACCCTCCATTTCCCTGAATATCCCTGGCAAATATTCTACAATGGTTTTTATTAATGTTTTCAAAATCTAAATATTTTATTTCACTTATACCTACATAGGCATTTATGATACGTCAGAGGCTTAGTTCACGGAGAAGAGCCGGCAAGAAAAGTATTTTCTCTGGCCTCTAGCCTCAATTGTCCTGTTCTCCTTGCCAAATATCGACAAAACATGAAAGAAGCAAATTCCTGGTAGTAGGTTTATATAGAGTATTTTAACAACAAAGACAAGAAAAATTAAGTAAGTTTATACAAATAAGAATTTAACATCAGGCGCTTCAAATGACGGACATCAATGCTAATGAAAATACTTAACTACTTCATATTCCGTTCCTACCTTCAAACTCCAATTACCTTCCAATCCTTGCCTTCCATTTTATAATATTATTTCTCGCTAGAATTTTCTTAACATTATTACAAAATTACCGAACACCACTTAGCACCATTATCGTTTCAGAGAAAATTGTATGCAAACAAAGTGCGGGGTAAAAAAATCCACGTGGACGAGGCAAGAGGGTTAAATGCGCGGATAGGATGCAAATTGGTCCCGTGGGTCGTTCAGGCCGCATTTAAAATAATACACAGTTCTCAGTTCGGAGTTCCCAGGGTGAGGTCCGAAGGCGGGGTGGTTAAGTAACTTTTAATATGTCATTTGCATTTGCCTGTGTAAAAAAAGAGTTGGTAATATTTCCATAATTCGTTTATGTTTCGGGATGAATGTTGAATAAAGGGGATTTATGAGTATTTACCTGTTCGTTATGAGTTGGGTGTTGTTAATATTGTGGATGTGTTACGGTAATTGTGCTTGTTAATGCGCCATTTTTCATCATTGTTGGACGAATACTGAATCAGCCTTATTTTGTCTACAGTTTATAAAACCGGCCAAGTGCGAGTCGGACTCGCGCACCAAGGGTTCCGAACAAACCTGTAGGTATTCTCGGTTTATGCATAAGGTTTATGTTTATGAAAATAAATGTTTTTTTTTTAATTTTTATATTTCACTTGATTGAATGAAAGGTAAATTGCGGTTTTCGATTTATGACGTTTTAAAAAAAAAACTACTTACTCGACCTCGTTCAAACCAATTTTCGGTGGTAGTTTACATGATAATGTACATCATATATTTATTTAGTTTTATCATTCTCTTAATTTAGAAGTTACGGGGGGGGGGGGGGGGACACATTTTACCACTTTGGAAGTGTCTCTCGCACAAACTCTTCAGCTTAGAAAAAAATGATGTTAGAAACCTCAATACCATTTTTAAAGACCTATTCATAGATACCCCACACGTATGGTTTTGATGAAAAAAAAAATTTGAGTTTCAGTTCTATGTATGGGGAACCCCAAAATTTATTGTTTTTTGTCTATTTTAGTGTGAAAATCTTAATGCGGTTCACAGAATACATCTACTTACCAAGTTTCAATAGCCTAGCTCTTACAGTTTCGGAAAAAAGTGGCTGTGACATACGGACGGACAGACAGACAGACATGACGAATCTATAAGGGTTCCGTTTTTTGCCAATTGGCAACGGAACCCTAAAAAGGAGGAGCTACTAGACCATTAGATCATTCTGATCCAGCTCGTCCCTTTCTGCTTTCTTCTAGCGAAGCCCTAAGCCGAGGTCCGTAGCCCGCAGCTTGTGCCCTTTGCGTGTAGTTAGTCGCTTTAGTTTTAAGTTTTTAAGCGTTGGCTGGAGGCCCTAATTTATTAAGATAGCCACAGGCAAATTCGGTTAAGCAGCAGACAACCTCATAGGTTGACCTGCGAAATGTCCTTACAAAAAAAAAAAAAAAATGTGCTGCCAGATTCTTCAAGTTAGAAATATGTGATTTAAAGTTTTATAACTTGACTTTGTTGTGTCCGTATTAATCTTACGACACGATGAAACTAACTATCCTAAATTTAGCCCCCATCTATGGATATGGGGGTTGAAATGAGAACAGCCAGTAATTGGAAAATCAACTAAATCTTACCACTTTGTATCAAAAATAGACCTCATAGCTTGTTTACAAGCAAATTTCGTGTATTTCAGTATCAAAATAAGCGTAAATCTAAAGAAATAAACAAAATAAAAGCGTATATTCGTCACCTAGCGAGACAATGCTAAAATTGTGATGCTTATTGCGCGCGGACCGCGGCCCGACGGATTACAGTAATGGCACTGAATACTAAGCGTGGACCGGGACGACAAGCAAAGAGTACGAAGTAACATGCAGATACAACACTCAAACGCTGGTATGGAAAGTCAAGTATTGTGCCTACTAAGTTGTCTAACCAAAAGTATCTGATAAAACTAGCCTTACAGTTTAGGGTTAGCTTTTGAAATAAATCGTTAAAGAGAATAAATAAGTGACACATTCATTTTTATTTTGAACTAGCTTCTGCCCGCGACTTCGTCCGCGTCAAATTTTTGCTCCCCTAACCCTTCCCGTCGCATCGATGTGCCTGCTAGTTTTCGTCCATTTTTCGTTGCTGCTCGCACCTTTTGAGTTATAGTGAGTCAACCTTAAAAGATAGACATATGCTCTTGCAGATTTTTTTTTAGAACTTTTTAAAAGGAACAATTCCGTCATACATGATTTTTGCGTTACTTTAACCGTTTATGCAGCGCACGCAACGGAAACTCTCAAAAGGAAAAAAAAATACCCGTTTTTGCAACATTTTTCATTACTGCTCCGCTCCTCTTAGTTGTAGCGTAATGTTATATAGCTTAAAGCCTTTCTCGATAAATAGGCTACCTAACACAAAAAGAATTTTTCAATTCGGATCAATAGTTCCTGAGATTAGCGCGTTCAATCAAACAAACAAACAAACAAACTCTTCAGCTTTATAATATTAGTATAGTATAGATTATTCAATTTTATAATAATTATGTTAACCATTATAATTTGAACAACACTTTTTTAAAATCTGAAAAACTTGAGACACGTAACTGATGTAATGTTTGAATATACAATCAATAAAAATAAAATTAATAGACCCAGTTTACTTGCACTTTTCCGTTTTCGTGTTCCCTCTAGAAACCCACGTTTTGCCATCACGCCCCTTTGTCCACCTTTTAGGAGAACTGTTTGAAGAACTGATCCAATTTGCCTTTTGTAAGAATAATGGCTACAGTGATCTTATTGATATCTACATTGACACTCTTGCTACACAAAAAACAATCAATTTTACCAATGTTATCAAATCAAATCAATGGTAAATGATCTGAATTACAGAAATTTTCAGTTCATATATAAAATTATTTTAATATGATTTTTTGCCGATGTTACCAATGTTGTAATGGTACCGTCAAACCTGGCAACTTTACCAATAGAAGTTAACTTTACCATCAGCGACGTACAGGTACAAAATTACGATTATCACAGACAACTTAACCTTTTTGAGGATAAAACATTTTGTGGGAGAAAATTTAATAATTTCTTAACAACATTGCTTTCGAAATGTTAGTATCGGAGCTAATTTTGATATTTAATTTTAGCACCGAATTTTGCCGGTGACTTAACCGCCTCGATCAGTGCTCCAGAACTTTTGGTGATATCTGGTGAAATAGTGAATGTAAGTATGCACATTTTTGTCATAACATGATATTAATGATTAGGATTGGTAATATTTCGTTTTAAACATTGAGGTCTGAATATTTACCCATAAAACGGAGTTGCCAAAGTTACCACACTAGTAATACTAATATAGGTTGGTTACTTTACCATGTTTCAGTACAACCTAGGGTTGTCACTTATAAGTTATGATTTAGTATTTTTACCCGACTACGGTAAAGCAAACGTAGGGTAGTTTCATACTTGACAGTATGTATGTTTTTATAGATGTTCCATCGTAAAGTCGGTCTCATTTGACAAATTGTGTAAATGAAATGTCAATTGATTCTTTATCGCAAGAGTTTCATAGGCTATATTTTGTTTTACTCTGATGTCGGTTATTTGAATAGGTTTTAATTTTCACTTTATGAACAATAATTTGTATTTAGATAAATATAAAACCCAGAGATAAATAATAATAATAAGAAGATTCTTATTATTGTTATTTATCTCTGGGTTTTAGAAAAAAAATATTTTTATGTTGCCACCTTATCGTAATAAAATTGTCTCTTTTAGAAAATGGAGCGCCGCCGGTGTAGACGAAAATAAGGAAGAATGACATATAAGAACTACTCGGAAGAAATTTTAAATGTCGCCGTATTTTTTTTTAACATTTTTGTAACTAATAAAATTAAGTAGTTTTTACAGACCAGTGCTATAAAAATGTTAAATGTGAGCTTTAAATATTTCAGTTACTAGTTCGTGAATAATATGAAATAAAATAAATTCAATCAGAGTAATCAAGGTTTTTTTTATTTTTGTCAACCCTGACACACATTTCAAATTTGTATGAAAAATTAAATAATAGGTGAGCAACTTTACCACTAGTGAAACATTATTTCTTGCAACATTATAAAAGGCGCAATTTATACTCTGGGTGTTGTGTATGAAATGAAGGGCAAACGTACCTTCTTCTTTAATGATAAACTGTTTTTATTTTCACATAAAACCTTATGGTAAAGTTACCACGCAGTAAGGTTAACTTTGCCATTTTCTATTTTTGATTATTCCGTCTTTTTACAACGTTGATCTTCTAAAATTAACCTCATTTATTAAATGAAAAATATATTCTAGGTTAATTAAGTATTGAATTAAATTAATCAAAGCACTTTATTCGTAAGTGGTAGTCATCCACAGGTTTGTTTTCTCATCTACTCGTTTACAATTGGAGCAGACAAATGAACCACATGTAATTGTCGGCTATTGTATCATTTGATTCAGACTGAATGATTCTAACTTAGATATGTAATAGCAGTGTGTTTCCACAAACGTATCTGTAGATCTTCACATTTTGCAAGGTTTTTCCAAGAATCTCATGCTAGTACCGATTTTTTTTCTGGATCAGCTGAAAACTTTCATCGATGCCCATGTTTATTGCTTACAGAGAAACGATTTTATCATCATCATCATCACCATTTCAGCCGAAAGACGTCCACTGCTGGACATAGGCCTCCCCCAAACTACTTTGACTATTTTATCAAACTCGTGGAATTACGTAACGTCATTTACAAAAGACGCGCCTCACAGATGCACCCACGAAGTATCCACAAATATTTTTAACAGATTACCTACTATCACTTCTTTAATCTAGGTCACAAAAACAGCGAAAAGGCCGCGGGCACTCACGTTCCCATCGGCAACTGAAGAATAAACAGGATTACGTCGACACCCAAACTACCTTATGTCTTGTGTTGTTTTATACAAAAGGTTACCTAAGGGCTTACACTCATTGGAGGAAGCGGTAACCGCTTTCAATACTCAATTCTTTATTGCATTCTATATGTATTACATAGATGGTATGACAAATTATAATATCAATATTTTGTCTGGGACAGCACAATGAGGGGGAGGAAGAGGGCTAAGTAGCAATTCAAGCAAATAAATATCATTATAAATTATATTGGAATCTTTCCGAACTGGTAAAATCTTTAGAAATAAAATACTTTCTGTTTATAATGTCAAAATCACAGCTTTTATTAAATGCATAAGTAAGTCCATAATATAGTATTTGTAACAAAATCATTTTTTTTTCTGTAAGTCTGTCTGATCGTTCCGGCTAATATCCGAAACGGCTGGACCGATTTTCACGGGGCTTTTACTGTTAGATAGCTGACGCTATTCGGCATAATATATTAGCTGTAACACATTTCCATGGGAGAATTTGTTATTATCATCATAAACTGAGGCTTTCTGACCTTTGCTTTAACTTCGATCTTTACTGGATAAAGTAATGTTAAGCACTTAAAGGTAATATCTAGCAGTTAAAAGGTATCACAATAAAATATGATACTGCTGGAGAGAAAATGTTTTGAGATCATTTTTTTCGGTAACAAAATTTAAAAATATTGTACTAATATCGCGTCTTGCTTCCCGAAATATACAAAGGCAATAATAGAGACAAAATTTCTCAAGAAGATCTAAAAAATTTATGTCTACACACGGTCCCGTCCGACAAATGAGGACGTGACCTAAGGTTACCTAACAAAAACAGTTTACTGTATGTAATACCCTTAATTTATTTGACTAGCAAAGGTCGGGCACGTTTTAGACCTAGGCCATTTGTACAGACCCAGGATAGGAATGAGTTAGGAGCTTTGTCGAACCGTTTAGGCAGGGCTTAGACGTTTAGAGGCCATGAGCATAGCGCTATGGATGAATAAGCAAGGAAAAAATGTTTTTGTAAAGTGCCTTTGACGTCCTGCGCTGTCAGACAATACAAATAGAGCGATGTGACATTTAACTAATAGATATAGTAAATGTATAAGTGATTTTGTCGATAATTTGTATTCGAGCTAATGTTGTTATAGCATAGTTGGCTTATAATGTTCCCACTGCTGGGATGCATCTCTCTTTGCTTCAAAAGGCCTATAATTTAAAGGACTGTAATTTACCACACGAGCTAATTGTTTCATGGAAATGCCGTTTTCTCACCGTGTCTTTCATCGTTTTGAGAGCATTGTTTAAGAAATAATTTACACAAAGTAAAGCCTATCTGGGTTTAAACTATGATCTACAAGTCGTAAGTCGCAGCCAGTACAATTGAACCACTACTGCTCTCAGTCGAAATGTTGTCAGTAATACAAATACAATTTTTAAAATCTTGCTAGAAATTGAACAAAATGACCACCGTAGAAATGGGTTTTGTCGACGGAAGAATAGACAAAATTACAGATTACAATCTGTAATTTAAAAAAAAGATTAAAGACAGAATTAAAGATTGTAGAAAGATTTGTACCGTTTTATGCTGGCGTAGCATGACAATTCTATCTCTATTCTACCAAGAATAGACAAAGTTCTTTCTATGGTGGTTATGCTAAGCGTGCTGATCTTCCACGGTAGGTTTATAAGAGGGTGTATAAAGAAACTTCTACCTTACATCACACGTTAAGTAGTAAAAAAAATTGTTCTCGTAAGTTATTACTGCCATTCGCTGTAATCAGACACAGTCAAAGGATGTCAACGCTGAGATATATCCTTCGTCGTACCCATATAAGGTAAATCTCGTCAAATGGCCCGGCTCGATGTTTACCTAGCGCATTTTATTTTCTTGCGGCTACGTGTGAAATAAACCCAGTGTGAAGACCGTGCCTTTAATGGGAACCTCCGCGTACACCGTAGCAGGACAGAAAATAATATATTTGTGGTTTTTTGCACGGATGACGTTGTAACAGAACAGTGAATTTATGTAATGATAGTGACAGTTTTTTAAAAGAACCAGCGGCGTTGCAATTTATGAAACAATTCTGACAAAATATTAAGATGATAATTAGATTAGTGTGCTATTTGTTAGCTATCCATCCAAACAGTAACAGGGATAATTATTGTACTTAGAAGGAAACTGCTGACTTCCATTGGTGCACCAAACTTCAATCTCAATATTCAACCTACCTATTTATAAACATATAACTATTCGCGCCGATATTCCTCAAATGGTTAGACAGATGTGCATTTAAAGTATACCTACATCGTAAGTTAACTTATAGCGCCACTTAATAGGGAGCGAGCTTATTGCTATCAAGTGGGGACAAATTTAGACTACGGGCTCGTCCTAATTTCAATAAGCCAAAAACACTTTATCTGACCTCGAAACCGGACCAAGGATCACACGCTCTGCCAGAGTCGCGAGATTGTTCGAAAGAGATACCGTGACCCTGGCACATGGGCAACTGAAGGAACACGGGTGGGTTTTAGTCAGTAAAAGTCTGACATATCCGCTCCGCCCAGAGCAGGAGAAGTCATTTGATGATTTCCCATCCAGAAAAAAAAAGGATCACACGCTGGGCGCTTGCGACACTAGACCTTCGATAGCATCCTACCTCGGCCGTTCTCGACAATTCGACCCATTAGCAACCTGCATATAAAAGCATGTGGCTTACGTAAATTGAGTTACGGAACGGTGTGACGCGTGGCCTTTGTGCCGACTTACAAGTGAGCTCTCACCGTCAAGAGTGTTTGCGAATGTCGTGCCGAGTGTCGTACCGGTAACAGGTTCTTTTCCGAGCTTAAACCTGTTTGAGACAAACGTCGGCGAGCGTTGATACGTGTTTCTGCTTGTGGTTTAAATGCAGCGGGGTTTACTATTAAATGTATTGACGTTTCCTTTATTCACTATCTATAGCCCGGGATAAAAACCATCCTATGGAAACTTTTATTCCGGTAGTAAGTTCCCGTGTTAATCTAGGTTATAAAACATATGAGCTAATCATCCAAATGCGTTAAGCTGTTTTTGAGTAACCGAATCAAACATCTAAACATACAAAGTTATCATTTTTAGTAAGATGGTAGAGTTGAAATATAGATGTACAGTAAAAAAGATAAACGCAAACAAGCAGTTAACAGTATTGTGCGTTTGCTGAGTATAAGATCTATTATGATATTAAATAACGGAGTGTTTATAATAAATGGTAGATTTGCCTGTATACGTTTGCTGACTGTACCTGCAGTAGCAATAACCATGTGATTTCTAAAAAGAAAGAAACTATACTCTTCATAACATAGTTGTTGGTAAAAATGGCCACGATTCAGCCATGAACAAATATTAAACAGAAACGACATATTGTTTCCTTATATGTGGTTGAAAAAGCGATCACCAATTCTGATGAATTATAAGTAACTTGGCCGATGACAAATATAAAGCTGTCGATACACAACTTGGAACCAATAGAATCAGAATAAGAACAATTTATTTGCAAAGAACTTTGGTGACAAATAAAGGTGTTATTGAAATTATAAGTCAGTCCAGAACATTCCACCGTATGAAAATTTTCAAAGCATATTTTCGTAAAATTCTTCCACCACTTCAAGCCCACGATTCAAGACACAAATCAAACTATCCCACAGCAAAACACTCACACTGCTGATGCGTCTCAAGAAAAATCGCCCGGTCCAAGGAAAGCAACAGTGACAAATAAGAGGGATGTATATAGGGTGTGTGCGGAACTACACTCATCTGACAATCGAACAGCGGATAACGGAACGTGAGTGAATTCGTGAACAAATAATGTATTGAGGAATTTAGGTAACACGATGTGTTTGTGAAATGTTCAGTTGTGCTTTTGTTTTGACGGTATTCTTTTGTTTTGGGAACAGTAGTGGCCCAGTGATAATGGCCGCGACTTAATAAAGTTGTTGGTGGTGGCAGGCGCTTTACATCGTGCCATCACACAATCACCACTGCTGGTAAAAGGTGAATGAAAACATTACGAGAAGAATTCGGCATGAATTAGAACCGAAAACTCGACATTTAATATCTTCTTACTCGTACTGGGCCCGTGTGATGGATTACGGTCCGCTCTCTCTCACAGAGAGGAGGCCTGTTTCCCAGCAGTGGGAAGATTATTGGTAGATTATGTTTTATATTTTTGTTTTATTTTCAGGTGATTGCATCGGTAGGTGTGAATAACAAATGAATCTACCACCCTAATTCACAATGCTTTATAAAATGACTATATAGGGTTTTGACCCTGTATATACATAAAAAAAACAAACTTCACTGACGTGATGTGTATCAATATGTAATAAAAAACCTGTAAGCTTAAGTAGCTTTAGAGCTAATATGTTGGCCCGCAGGTTCGCGCGTTGTTCGGATGACGTGAAAATAACTCTTTTCCGAACATATTGCACGTCCCTGTACACCTGCAGCCTGTGGGCAAATTACACACAGAAAAACTATAACACCCTCCGCATTCAATTTAATAACGCCTTCAGAGCGGTTTTGGGGCTGCCTCGCTACTGTAGCGCTTCGGGTATGTTCGCATGGGCGCGCACGGACTGTTTCCATGCGACCATGCAGAAGCGCTGTGCGTCTCTAGTGCGCAGAGTGCAGGCCAGCTCCAATGCTGTTCTGAGTATGCTAGCAAATAGGTTGGACTGTCCTTATGTGCGACACTGCTGTGACAGACAAGTTACATATAGTGTCGTACGTAAGAGACTAATGTAATAAGTTGATTATGAATTTGATTTATGTATTTAATATGTGTTGATGTTATGTTAATATTATATTTGCTCGTTTGTATTTATTTATTTGTGACATTGTATTTATAATTTTAATTTGGTTTTCTAATATGGGTTATGTTACCTGCAATAAACGAATTTTACTTATTTTATTATTAAAACTTGAAAATCAGTTTTTGTGTTTTTCTTCATTACGTATGTAAAGTTAACAAAAAAAAAAGTATTTCTGAACGTACCTGCGGTTGATGACTTTAAAAAATTATCGAAAGCCGTAAATTATTTCAATTACCTAAAGCGTTATTTAAACAACAAATTAAGGCACTTGTAATATTTTGCTGTTTGCAATAATTATTTTCATGACAAAGATTTCAATAACCTGACCACCACAGTTACTATTAAGCTAACAACCAAAAATAAATAACCAATGACGCCATAGAAGGTCATTCGTGACTTTATTTGTGGTGTTCTTCAAAATGAGCAGGTGCATAGTACTCACAATCAGCATGCGTGTATGACCAGAAGTAAGAACGGAAACGAACAAAAGGAATACGTAAGAATCATAAGTTTCTGTTGACCCCGTTGGAAGAAAACAGGAATAAATTGTATGTACTCCTAGCCCTAAAACCAACAAAATGCCCAGCCCTAAAGGCTCACGCATAAAAATAACATAGGGGTACCTATAAAAAAATCGCATCCATCTGTACGTCGGCTAGTTTCATCAGCCCGTATATTACTGACCATAAATTTCTCATAGTAGGTCCGTGTAACTTGAGTAAGTATTTACTGTGACTAAACCGGTATATATCACAGAGACCGACCAATTTCTTGACCGAAAAATTTATAACGGTACTTGGGAGGCAACCCTTGATATACGGACGTACGACATCCCTTGGAACACGAATCACTCTTAAGTGAATGCGGGTATAATTCATATTGGGGGTTTACTAGTTATTTTGATGTTTGCTTGTTGGGAAGGGCAGTATTTGCGTGATTAAAGAACTAGAAGATTCAAATTGCTAGCTGTATTGCTAGCAATTTGAAAAAAGAAGATCGAACGGAAAATTTAAAATTTTGCAAAATTACTTGAAAACCTATTAAGGTGTTGCACAATCATTTAGAGACTTCAGTAGTAACCTATTGCGCATTGCACAATCATTCGAAAACTTTTATAGTTACGTATTGCACGTTACATAATCATTTAGAAACTTCTGTGATTACCTATTGCACATTGCACGATCATTCAGAAACTTATATATTTACCTAATGCATACTGCACAATTATTTAGAAACTCGACAAAAATGTAGGGACTTCTGAAGTAAATATAATGACCTATTGCACATTGCATGATCATTCAAAAGCTTCTATACTTACTGTTGCGTCCTGTTCGATTAGTTACTCTATGCGCCTTCGGAACGCGCCCGAACGGAATGACATCTGACCTGTCAAGTTTTGACTTTGACACTCTTTTTTTTTTGGTGGGAACAAGGGATCGTCGCCGCTTGTATTCCGCGAGCTTTTGTTAAAATAATCCCTTAGAACCGGTCGTTTTGGTGGACAATAAGTCATGACCCATTGTTTGTGTTAAATAACCCCAATTTGAAATAATACGGGTTAAGTTTTGGATATATCTTGTTGAAATAGTTTGAAGGTGAAGTGAAAGTGACGCTATTGGAAAACGCGTGATTTGAAGACCGCATGTCTGGAAGGCAGACCTCTTGGAGTGGATTGTAACCTGGAGAAACTCATAACGTCACAACACAATACAATACACACTCACTTACATACATAGATCCAGGTAACCCCAAGAAGCAGGTGTTCGTCCTACATGAGGTGAGTCTTTTGCATATTGTAGTTTGGCTCCGCGCACGGCGGACAACTTCGCTAGCCGCTTCTTGCTCCAGGGCCCCAGCATCGCGCTTCCACCTACTCAATTAAAATCCTATGGCTAGGGCTCTGGTCTGGCAGCGAACACTTACCAATTGCACAATGCACAGTCATTTAGAAACTGGACAAAAATGTAGGGAGTTCTGAAGTTATTGCACGATCATTTGGGTACTATATTTTTGATAAACAGGAAGGTAAGATGGTTCTTTTCATTGAAATACCAGTATTTACTACAACATTTAAGTTGAAAGGATCTCCCAATAGTTTGTTATACACATCATTATACAGAAATAATATTTTCTTTACCAGTATACACTCACAAAATTACAGAGATACTAGCTTTTGCCCGTGGCTTCACCCGCGTGGATTTCGGAAATTAACACTGGTATTTTCCTAAAATAAAAGAATTTTTCTAAAATAAAAGTAGCCTAAGTTACTCCTTATTAAATCAGCTACCTGCCAATAAAAGTCCGGTCAAAATCGGTCCAGCCATTTCAGAGATTAACCGGAACAAACAAACAGGCAGACAGACAGTAGACAGACAGACAGACAGACAAAAATTGTAAAAAATGTTGTTTTGGTATATGTACCGTGTATACATCCATATACACTTAGTAAAAAGCGGTTATTTTAATATTAAAAACAGACACTCCAATTTTATTTATTTGTATAGAGTATAGATATACCTTTAGGTACGGGGTTGAGAAAAAAACATCAAATCATACAATACAATTACTTCTTAAGTAGATACTACTTCATACTACTTCTCTATTCTTTATCAGAGTATCATGTGTGTTTGATGTACTTAATAAAACTAATAGTATTCAAAGTAAGAAGACTGCGACATAGAGCTGGATTGAATTAAATATAAGTCTTCCTAGTTTTTCTTAACGCTCCTATTCTACCTACACAGACACTCAATTATTTACCAGACACCAAATCGAACATACTTATAGGAATGGTACTTTGACCAGTGTCTTCACCCGTAAAGCTGTCGGAAAATATCACCCAGGAACCTACTACCGGGATAAAGTATCCTATATGATAAGTATCGATATATCCTATATATAGTATGTGTTAGGTGTGCCTCAAGGCTCTATACTCGGCCCATTCTTGTTCTTAGTGTATATCAATGACTTACTATTCTTTTTAAAGGGTATTTGTGACGTTGTACTGTTTGCAGATGATACTTCTCTTATTTTTAAAGTAGATAGGAACAGACAAGATTTTGAAGACGTAAACAGTGCACTCTCAATGGTTACGGATTGGTTTACGGCAAATAACTTAGTTCTCAATGCCAAGAAAACGAAATGTGTAAAGTTCGCCTTACCGAATGTTAGAAATCTAGGTCCCGAAATCGTCTTAGATAAAGAGGTTCTTAAAACTGTAGACTCGACAGTTTTCCTGGGCAAAACAGTAGATGGCAAACTACAGTGGGGCCCACATATTTTAAGTCTAGCGGGGAGACTCAGTTCAGCCGCCTACGCCGTCAGAAAAGTAAGACAGTATACTGACGTTGATACAGCTCGGTTAGTCTATTTTAGTTATTTTCACAGCGTTATGTCTTACGGTATTCTACTGTGGGGCAAAGCCGCTAATATTCAAAATATTTTTGTCCTTCAGAAACGAGCTGTTCGAGCAATTTACCAGCTAGGTGCCAGAGTTTCTCTAAGAGACTTTTTCAAAGATATTGGTATTCTTACGGTAGCATCACAATTCATCTTCGCCAACATCTTATATATTAGGCAAAATTTACACTTACATGCTAAAAACAGTGATTTTCACACTGTTAACACTAGAAATAAGGACAAACTACGTGTTCCTTTTCACCGGCTTCATAAGGTACATAACTCATTTGTTGGGCTTGGTATAACATTTTACAACAAGCTACCACCTTCTTTACTAGAATTACCTTTTAATGCGTTTAAAGCTCAAGTAAAATCCAACCTTTGTCTAAAGGCATACTATTCCATCAACGACTATATAAATGACAAAACTAGTTAGTCGCTGTGATTAACACAGGACAATGTTTGTGTTCTTTCTCCAGTACTAGCGTACCTAGTGATAGGTTATATAGCTGTAATATAATTGTTATCATATTATTATTATTTTTTTTACTGTGTTAGTCTTTTTTTTTTGTGTATTTATTGGTTTTGACATGTTCTATGCTTTGACATATTATAATGATTAGTATTGCATAAAATGATTAGCAAGCGACCTCGACAAGTTGTCATTCAATTCTTGCCTGAGCAACCGGCAGCAAGTTCGTCATGCTCCCTTAGATGTCAATGCTTGCGGTAGCGTCAGTGGTCGGGTTACCCCCTTCCCTCAAATAAGGCGAGGGGGGTACTGGCTGAGCTTTGTGTTATGCTTTGAACGGATGCTGCTTGTGGTGACTGGTCGTCTTGCTGACCTTGATGTTGGTATTGTTGTTAATTACCTATCTGTTTATTAGTTTTTACGCCGATGGTCCTAGTTTATCATTTTGTGGCCACGACTTGTAACTCGGGTCGTAACAGCTATGTGAACGTGATTCAGCATTGCATATGTAAGCTGTCACGCCCTTTATGCCAGGAGGCTTTTATTTTGGTACTTTTATTTACTTTATAAAAATATTTTTTGCTTTTGCTTGAGTATAGATTTCATTTTATTTCTTGGAATATTGGGTTGGCTAGCTGGCATATGGCAAATCATTTAATTTAATATTTTGTGTCTCGTAATGTTACCTCCTTACAATTGTATAGAATCAAGTTCTTCTAACTTAACAGACAGCTGTTTGTTCCGCCACTTCTTCTTCCCAGCTAAAGCACTAAGAAGTGTCGAAGGGCGGGCGTTTTGGGGGGACTGTCTTTTGTAACTTTGACGTTCAAAAAGTGCTGACTCTCAGCCTAGTTTGAATAAATGACTTTTGATTTTTGATTTGATCCAGGATAACCAAAAATCCAAATCCATCCAAAAATCTAAACATCTAAGCCTTATTTCGCGGTCTCTTACTTGGAATAATATAATGGATAAGTTTATTTTGAGTACTTCGAACACACATGATTTTCGCATTTACTATGAAGCCAAAGTAATATGAATTACAATCCTACTAATCCTGCACTACCGTACCGCTACCAACCGGGACGGACGGACGGCCCGCTAGCCGCTCTGCGTCTATTTTATATAATCTCTGATATTTTCTAAAATATTAACTTTAATGATATGCTGCAAAGTGCAATTTTGATTGACATGAAATGTACAACGTATCTTATGTATTTAATTGGATAAAAAACGATACGGTATTGTTTAAAATAGCTTGGATAATGACCCAGATTTTGTTTTTGTAA
Source organism: Aporophyla lueneburgensis (assembly GCA_932294355.1). Taxonomy (NCBI): domain Eukaryota; kingdom Metazoa; phylum Arthropoda; class Insecta; order Lepidoptera; family Noctuidae; genus Aporophyla; species Aporophyla lueneburgensis. The sequence goes on along the minus strand of OW028749.1, from coordinate 1,807,416 downwards.
TATATAACAGATAAAAGTGGTTTTTCTAGGGTATCCTTAGGAAATAAACATAGACTATCATGAATTTTTTCATCGATATTTTTAAAATATATAATTCTGTGGTGCATTAATTTGATCTATCTCGTAAGGTTAAACCAGCGTTTGCGATTTAAGCGCACAAAAAATATGTTTGTTACGACATCACATTAGAAATTTTTGAATTTCTCGGCTTTTCTCTACTATAATATGTATGTAAACTACTTTTAAACCTTCCTCTAAATTACTCTGTCTATTGATGAAAAACGCATTAAAATCCGTTGCGCAGTTTAAAAGATCTAATTCTAAGCGTACAGGCGCAGCAAGCGACTTTAATATTATGCAAAGGTTGTCTACAAAAAAAAAAAAAAAAACACCATCCAATGAATGTCTACGCAACTTTGGTGTGAAACGGTACGATGAACTAACTTACACCGCCACGGATTAGGAATTCTTGGAACTAACCAATGAATACGCACATACTACACACGGCTATAGGTCAAGCTATATTTGTTCCAGTTTTAGCTGACCTCACATTGTATAGGCTTTTCGTACAATCAGATGTCAGTTTATACTGGAAATGTATAGCTTGACCTGTAGCCGTGCGTACTATAAAAAAAATATATTTAATTTCCAAAAATCGAGATCAACAATTGAGATAAAAACTATCCTATCTTTTAAGTTGGACCAAATTACAAATAATTAAGAACTTTGATAACAGTCTGTTATGTAGTTTTGGAGTTTATTGGCAACATACATCGTGACACAAGATTTTTATATATATAAGATATATTCCTGTTTCCAAATTCAAGTTCCCGATATTTTCGTCTCGTCTCCTTCGCAAATATAACTAACTTATTTTGACTGGTTTATAGGCTTATCAGACTCGTTTATGCCTTGAAGATTGATAGAACTTTGAATTGAATTAACGGTAAGTGCGTTAGGAACAGGCCTACCTAGTATAGCTATGGAGAAAACAACGGAACACAAATTATTCGATCTAATTTGCTCTGAGCCTTTTATGTCTTTCACAAAATTATCGTAAGAATAATACTAAAACGTTGCCTACTTCATGGAATTATATTTGATCCACTTTTGGTAGTTTTGTGGTGCCTAGACTGCGTTTTGGTTTAGTACTAAACTGTGCTGCCATAGGCTTCACCCACGTGGACGTCGGAACTTACGTTGCTACGGGAACTGCTACCGGAACAAAAGTAACCTAAGTTACTTTTTATAACGTTACTTAGCTGTTAGTGACACTCCATTCAAAATCAATCCAGCTATTTCTAAGGTTAGCAGAAATGAACAGACGCATAGACAGACAGACAAACCGACACCGTATATACTTTCATATGCATTATTAAAAAGCTGTAATTTTGACATTACAACCAGACACTTCAATTTTATTTATTTGTAAGTAAGCATTATGTTAATACAATAGATTGACTTAGATTGGATCTCATGTTATCCTTCAAGTCATACATCCCCGGTTAGGAAAGTGATGCCCCATAAGCACAGCTTAGAACAATACGATACCTCAAAATCTTTACACGGTATAAAACAACGTGCGATGCGCAACGGATTTTAATGCTGTTTTCATAAATATACAGAGTGATTCAAGAGAAAAGTCTATATGTATAATACGCGGGCAAAGCCGCTGGCAAAAGTTCATTGGTTAAATCAAAAGCCATTTGTTCAAACTAGGCAGAGAGTCAGCACTTTTTAGGGTTCCGTTGCCAAATGGCAAAAAACGGAACCCTTATAGATTCGTCATGTCTGTCTGTCTGTCTGTCTGTCCGTCCGTATATCACAGCCACTTTTCTCCGAAACTATAAGAGCTACGCTGTTAAAACTTGGTAAGTAGATGTATTCTGTGAACCGCATTAAGATTTTCACACTAAAATAGAAAAAAAACAATACATTTTGGGGATCCCCATACATAGAACTGAAACACAAAAAAAATTTTTTCATCAAACCCATACGTGTGGGGTATCTATGAATAGGTCTTTAAAAATGGTAATGAGGTTTCTATTATCATTTTTTTCTAAACTGAATAGTTTGCGCGAGAGACACTTCCAAAGTGGTAAAATGTGTGTGTCCCCGCCCCCCCCCGTAACTTCTAAAATAAGAGAATTATAAAACTAAAAAAAATATATGATGTACATTACCATGTAAACTACCACCGAAAATTGGTTCAAACGAGATCGAGTGAGTAGTTTTTTTTTTAAAACGTCATAAATCGTAAACCGCAATTTACCTCACATTCACTCAACTGAAACATAAAATAAAAAAAAAACATTTATTTTTAAACCGATAATACCTACAGGTTTATACGGAACCCTCGGTGCGCGAGTCCGACTCGCACTTGGCCGGTTTTTCACTCTTCACCACTTCCTAGTGCATTCGCTGGCAAGAAGAAGTCGTGCAACAAACTCTCCAGCAGCACAAATGTATAAAGTCAATAACCACGATTACTATGTATCTGAATAGTGATACTAGTTCCAATCATTGAGCAACATGAAGATACTGCCTAATTTCCGCTCTTACTCTACAAATAATCACAAAAAATCTCCCATCCCCCCACCGAACTTAACTCGGGAATCGAATCTTGTAAACAGCGAACGTTCGTATTAACAACTTCAATATTTCCGATGGGATATGTAAATGTCGTTCTGTTGGTGACACGCGTTCGCTGCGACTACATTTTAATATACCGCTCGCTTTTTAAGAGATTATTCGCTTAAAATGTGGGATATGAGTGTGAGATCAGTTTTGGGTTTCTTTTTTTAGTTGCGAAAGTTTTTGGTAAATTAAGAACATGGGAGTATTAAGTCGTATTTCTCTAAAAATCTCATTGATTTCGAAATGAAAATTGTTAAGGCTATTCAATCAGTGGTATAGGAACGTGGAATTATAATTGTTTAACTTGAGACTATCGAAGTTATCACTAATAAGGTAATGTTCAGTGTGGTGACGGACGTAATGAACAGCACCATCTCATTTCTTCCCGTGGTGTCGTAACAGGCGACTAAAGGAGTTACTGAAGAACGAGCTGCAGCGTTCTCTATACATTTTTAGGGTTCCGTTGCCAAATGGCAAAAAACGGAACCCTTATAGATTCGTCATGTCTGTCTGTCTGTCTGTCTGTCTGTCCGTCCGTCCGTATGTCACAGCTACTTTTTTCCGAAACTATAAGAGCTATGCTGTTGAAACTTGATAAGTAGATGTATTCTGTGAACCGCATTAAGATTTTCACACTAAAATAGAAAAAAAATAATAAATTTTGGGGTTCCCCATACATAGAACTGAAACTCAACATTTTTTTTTCATCAAACCCATACGTGTGGGGTATCTATGAATAGGTCTTCAAAAATGGTAATGAGGTTTTTATTATCATTTTTTTCTAAACTGAATAGTTTGCGCGAGAGACACTTCCAAAGTGGTAAAATGTGTGTCCCCCCCCCCCCGTAACTTTTAAAATAAGAGAATGATAAAACTAAAAAAAATATATGATGTACATTACCATGTAAACTACCACGGAAAATTAGTTTGAATGAGATCGAGGGAGTACTTTTTTTTTAAAACGTCATAAATCGTAAACCGCAATTTAGTTTACATTCAATCTGAAATATAAAATTTAAAAAAAAAACATTTATTTTTAAACCGAGAATACCTACAGGTTTGTACGGAACCCTCGGTGCGCGAGTCCAACTCGCACTTGGCCGGTTTTTTAAAAACTATAATAACATCGTCAAGCCCGCCTGCCAAGCGTGGCGATTACCCCCAAATTGGGGGTGGCCTAAGTTCAGCAGTGGACATCTTTCGGCTGCAAAGATGATGATGATGACCTTGAGACTATCAAAGTTAACACTAATATGGTACTTACTTATTAGGTACTTGCAAAAATACTAGACCTTTATTTATATTATTGGTTGTGGAGATCAGATAGGCAGCTGCGCCATGTAAAATACTAGTATTCAGCTCGATCTGGTTATTTTTCTACAATCGTTACACTTTTCAAACAAATTAGGACAACTCAAAATACAAGCCAAGTGTACAATATTAACCGATAGAGACAGCATGCAAAAACAATTATAAGTATATAAAAATAACAGTATAAGTACAGAAATTACGCATATTTTGCACACAATTTTAAAACTATTAAACAATAAGCCGAACCCAACACATTTGGGAATAGACTAGGTTCTGCCTAGCCTGTTCCCAATTGTATTGGGGTCGGCTATTATAAAGTAAAATGTTTTTATTGCATCTACAAACATTGCATTGCATAATGATTCCGATTATATGCAATTTTAACTGTTATGCATTTTCGCTCTAACATAATTATAACTTAATTTTTCCTGACAACATGATAATTTGTGAAAATCTAAATAAATTAATGTTCTATTTTAAGACAAAACTTCGAAGACTTCTACGAAAACAACCGATACTAAATGCTAAAACTCAACACATACAACTAAGTTGATACGCTTACAAGTCTTGAATATGTTTAAAATGTCGAGATTTTCTCAAGTGGATTTGTTGTGAATACTCACTGCCAGAGCCAGCGTTATCCTGTCAAGAAATGCTGAGTTTTAGCTTGCGTGAACTGTTATTTGTGAAGAGATAAGATATTGACTCGTTCACTATTGGTAACAAGCGTTACAGCTGAGCATGAGATCCTGGGTTCGATTCCCAGGACGGTATTTTTTTTTTCTACCTGGAATTTCTCAGTAGGCTCCCGGAGTCTGGATTTGTGCGCGGTTAGCAATAGGCTCGCCCCCTTAATACATAGGACTAAAACATAACTGGAGAAATGTTTGTTATATAGGAATATTTCTGCCCTACGCTTTGGGGAAACCAGGCGTGCTGTTATGTATGGATGAGATATTGAAAAAGAGGAAAAATTAACATGGAAAAAAACTTAGAAAAATAAAACTATACATCTATTGGTCTAGACTAGACTAACAAAGTTTTTCAATATAAGAAATAAACACATAAACCACTATGCCAATGAAGATTTATATATAAGACGACATCCATAAATCAACTAAACAAAAAGCCACAAAAATACAAACTGAAAAAGAAAAGTTAAAAAGAAATATAAGACATTAATAAGAAGAGACGACAACAACTAAGTTTTATCATAACATTTTAATTAGACTACCCACAATAAACTTAATCCCGATAGCTTATCCTGAATCCAACGGTATCATTTATCAGGAACCGAAGCGGCAAATAATTTTCTTAGCAATATATTTTGAGAAAAATTTAATCAGTAAACTGGTAGTAAGTCAGACATGAAATATATGACCAGTGAACAAAGTTTATCTCGTAATATACATATTAGCTTGGTGCAAGACATAAGCGGTAGCGTTCATCGTGAAAAATAAGGTGTAATCGCGTAAAATCTATTTTAGTTAAGACTAGAAATACCCAATATGTTGAGTAAGAACGCTATTATGATATCATCTTTCTGCACTTGCTGACAATCGTATGGATAAAGACGTTTATTTATTTGATCTTATGACCACAACTGAAAAAATAATTTAATCATTTTAATTATAATTATCTTTAACGCCTGCATCGCAAATCGGTATAGTAGCATGACGCTAGGGAACACTACAAACTTTTGAGTCCCTGAAGTCCTGACTAGCTGTTGTTTGTCCAGTGTATAATATCAGGGAAATTTATTGTTAAGCAAATCGACTACCAACTAAAATTGTAAATATTTTCAAATCGCAATTGTTATTTATTCATTGACAGTTGTGGTTGGTGTCGATTTCCTTAACAATTAAATTCGCAGACTGCGCCTATACGATCATTCTCGTTCCTTTTTATTCTTCTGTTCATTCAAGTTTCCAAATAGCCTACCCTCTTATAACTCGCACCACGACTCAATCGTGGCGCTATGAGTGCCATCGATATTTGCATACAAATTGCCCCAACACCACTTCACTGACTTGAGCGATCCCGCTCCAACTCCACGATTATAAATTGTCGATATTATGTATAGTGACGTCACTATTATCGATTATATCGACCTAGTTGACGTGACAGATTTCAACCGTGGATTTCTAACCCCGGCATCGCAGTGATTGAATTACTACTAACTCACTAACTACTGAACTCGGTCTACCCAAAATACATTGCAGACCACAAGTTACAAGTCTTGTCAATAAATAATAGTCTTCACTACAAGTAAAGTGTTCATAAATTATCTTATTTTGACGGTGTTTAAATAGGTCTGTTATGTGTCAATTTCGATAACCTGTAATGAACGATGTCTTATGCGAATCAAACCATTAGGTATGTCCGTCTGGATAGTGAAATAATTACTCAATTTTCAAAATAAAATTCTGGAAAATACTGGTTCCGATAATGATGATGAAGCTCATCGAGTCTGGGCTCTTTTGATTCGTCTTGACAAGTTCTTTGATCCTATTTTTTTTATTAGACACATTAAACGTCCTTATTTTTGTCCTTAATTATATACTGTATAATTTTTAGAACTATGTCACACTTGATACTTGTCGAATCTTTAGTGTTGTCGATTAAAAATCTATTTCCGTGAACAAAAACACGGAATACACCAAGTCTATCAGAATATCAGATATTCTATCAAGCATCGCATAAGCAGTTTGATCTAATACATCGACAAGCAGAATTAGCTAAGTCTCAAGACGCCTATCGGTTATCTATCTGTTCATCCATCAAAACTCGGAAACTACTTACAAGCTTTAGTAATTCCCTGGAGCTTGCGGATCCCCAAGATCGGGGGAAAGAGATAGAACCATGTTTCACTTAAGTGAACTGTATGTTAGTGTTATTGTTGTATGTATCGTATTGTTTAATTTGTTTGCTTGTTGGAACTGCTCTCTCTATTTGCTTTGTTTTTGTTGTATGTGGTTTTAGAGGCAGTGCGTTGGCCTGAAAGTTTAAGAACCGGCTAGTGGCGTCTTTAGCACAATAAATATAAGGCTAGCAAGTTACTTCTTTACATATGCGTCCTTAGTATGCAGGGTGCGGGCCAGCTTAAATATTGTCCTGGCGGTTATCACAGGCTGATGTTACTGCCCTTTCATATTTTATGTCAGTGCTGTAACAGATACCAAATTACACTGACGTATATTTACAATGACTTGTTAGTACTGCTTAGTTTATAATGTGCTATTTTTATCTTTTTTTTTTAAATTCTGTCCAATTACCAATCTATGAATAGAAAAGCCAAACCTAAAATAAATCCAAGGACAAAGACAGGGTGGTTTTTTTCTAAGGAGAAGCCGATGCTGGTTTTCCCAATATTCCTTTACGACTCAGAGTTGCGGGCGATTCGAACAATAAAATGCAAGGAGTAGAAGTTTTTCAGATGTGGTGTTAACCAAAATATCTATCCTCGACCAAACACGGATAAAAGATAGATTATCCATGATCTGGTACCAAAGGATTCACGGTTACTTTGGTGAAATTGCACGTCGGAACCAGATAACCTTGAAAAGTTGATGGTAATGGGCAGGGTAGATGGAGAGCAGTGGTGGTCCAGTGGTAACGGCCGCGACTTACGAGTAGTAGGTCGTGAGTTCAAACCCAAGCAGGCGCATTACTTTGTGTAAATTATTTCATCGCCACTGCTCTCAAAACGGTAAAGGAAATCAACGTGAGGAAACCGGTATATCTTAGAACTAAAAATTCGAAGACATGTGACATCTACCAACCCGCACTGGGCCCGCGTGGTGGATTATGGCCCACTCCCTCTCACCGAGAGGAGGCCTGTGTCCCAGCAGTGGGAACATTATAGGCTGATGATGATGATGATGAAGGTAGATGGGAAAAGACCTCGCGGCCGGTCACCTAACCGCTGGTCCGACCATGTAATCGACCCCACTGGACTCTTTATTATGACGGCCATGAGAGGAGCTGAGAATTGAACGAAGTGGAAGAACATCATACATAAAGCTACAAAGACCTTTCAAGGATACGACAATCAGTAATGAAGTATACAACCAGGAAGAGAGAATGAGACACCATGTCCACGCATGCCATCTCACTCGTGTAATGTTTTTTTTTTTTGGATGGGAAATCATCAAATAACTTCTCCCGCTCTGGGCGGAGCGGGAGGGCATGTCAGACTTTTACTGACTAAAACCCACCCGTGTTCTTTCAGTTGCCCGTGTGCCAGGGTCACGGCAGGTATCGGTCGTATCAGACCCCTTCAGTTTTGCTGACATCTCTTTGAGGTGCACGTGGAACACTACGTGCCGTCGACCCGACCTTGATTCGTACCGGTAAGCGAGCTACCCATTGCTCACCGCCCGCAAGCTCACGCCTACGGTGGCCGGGAGTCAGCTATCGATTTTCAACACCCGGGGCGCCTTCTTCGGCGGCTAGGGACGTGAGGGCGCAGAGACTGCCACTCCCTCACGCGGCCCGCCTCCTCCTTCGCGAGCATTACTGCTTCGCAGAAGGAGGTGACGCCTTTTCATGCCCTCTCGCTCCGTACCATGGCTCGCACCAGGGCCTCGTGTAATGATCATATTAGATTCTACCTGTCTATTAGATGATGATATAAGTGGGGACGGGGACGTAAGTACAGAGGGGAAGGGGGAACTAAATCACTGTAACAAATGTTGTCATTACTCTCTGATCAAAAAATGTGTCTATTTATAAACTAGTTCAGGGATATGGTGCTGCTTGCATGTTGAAGAAAATGGTGTCGGGGAATAAAATGTTGCATTTGTTACTTTGCGCATTCACAAGTTTGTGGTGACCCTATAAATTATAAATTTAAACATCGCTGCCGTTCGGTGAAAAGAAAAATTCTAAACGCAGAAAGTAAATTTTGTGATTACAACCTGTTCATTTTCGGTAATATTATGAGAAAACCTGCAGTGAGACATTATTTTAGAATAGTTAATATCATGTCTGTACAAACATACAATGACATGCTGATTTTCAGTAGGTCACATTTCGTTAAACTTAAAGCGGAGTTAAAATTAATTGCATATCATAACACTATACCGTACAATGCATCTTTAATCCCACATTAAAATTCAGCTCACTCCAAAACCAGTAGGGGAAGGCAGGGTAATTACGAACACCTAAGGGAGTTTTGAAATAAATCGAAAGATATTATATGTAGGTTAACTTTAATAGCTTCTTCTAAAAGATAAATTATCATACTTTAGACTAATACAAACAACAATATTAATTTGTCTTTATATAATCAACTTTTATAAGAAAAACAAAACCCTTAGTGTTCGTGTATACCCGACACTGGTCGGGCAATCACGGACACCTAGTGGGGCAATTACGATCGTTCGTAATTGACCCAGACTAGCCTAAGAATGAGATCACGTACGACAGATTAGTTACGATTTAACTTAAATTTGAGATCTTATTGGCCGGCAAAGATCACAACGGTATCCAAGCGAAGACGATTGCCCGTCTGTACACTTATCATGGGCCCAAATTTCACAAACATAGCACTGGATCCATTTCTCACTAGGTGGCCTATCGTCGTATTTTTCATAGCAAAAATGCAATAATATTCGTTCGTCCTCTTTTTGGTCTTTCCTTTCTTCTCATCATCACTGTTAGATCTAAAGTATAAAATGTTTAAAAAAAAAATCACAGCTCTTTTATTAGTTTTCAGTCTCTTTGTCATAGTGAGTTTTTGGTCAGGTTCTTTACTTTGTTTTGCTTCTTCATCTTTTTCAGTTTTTCGTTTTTTCAATGTGTTTCTTTTTTTATTCTTTTCCTCAGGGTCTTTCTTTTATTTTTCTATTTTTTTTTTGTACTTTTTTCAAGTTCATCTTTGAGGGGTCTAGTTAAAATAATTGAATGTTTCTTTTTGGTGTTGCGCTTGTTAATCTTAGGGGTAATAATAGGTAAGTTAACAATGTCAGATAATGGTATTGAAGAATCATTTGCCTCTAGTTTTTCAGGAAGTTGTGCGTCAAAAGCACGTACTTCAACATCTTGTGTGCTATTAGTAGGTACAAAGGTTGGTGCATCAATATCTGGAACAAAAGCATGGCTGTCATTAGCTGGTTCAAGAGCTGACGCCTCAAGAGCAGGTACAAGAGCGTGTGAGTCGGTGGGTTGTAGATCAAAAACGGGTGCTATGTCAGATAATGATACTGAATAACGATACTGTTTTCCTTTTGTAATTCCGCGGCATCTAAAACAAATAACACATAAAATGAGGAATGTCCCCTAATTTTAATTAAATAGAAACAACACTAACTTAACAAGTGAAAGAACCGATTTTTTATTCTAGGCTGGGGCAATGCCGAACATTCGTAATTGATCCACTCAATTCGTTCGCCAATGCCCTCTAAGGTAATAAAACAAAAAAATATTTTATAATTTTAGGTTTTATTATCCTGGCCGAGTGTAATAGTCGTAATAGAATCTTCAATTACCAATTATTTATGCATATAAATGTCATGTTAGAACTATTATTACTTGATGAGTAACACCGTATTTCATTTACATAAAAATTTTAACGAAAATAAGTAAATATTTGAATTAATTTTACCTTAAATGTTGTGTGCACCCATCATGTTCCGCTGATCGCTTGGCACTAGTAATGGCGTGATTTTTAAGATGGCAATGAGTAAAATAATGTTATATCTTTCTAACATTGTGTAATAGCTGCGTTCGCGATTACCCAGCGTTCGTGTTTCCCCGGCCTTCCCCTACAAAGATTAAACTAACACGCATAGTTAAAATCAAACTTGGCACATTCAGACAGATAGACGGACGAACTTCACAAACCATATCGGGCGCAAGAGTGTCGTTAATAAAATCACGTCACGTCAAGCACGCGGCGTGAAGTATGGCGTGATACGCGGGATTATGACGTCATCGGCCGTGCTCACTCGAGCGGTGTGCGACCGATAACGTATGCAGTACATACGGCTTAGAAGATGAAAGAACTTGTTGGGTTGTATCCTACTTCTTATATTATCTTATATTCTTCTCTTTTTGTAAGTATCTACTAGATTAATTTGATCTAGATTCTTCGACATAGGGAAATTATAGGCTAATTATGCTTATACTAACATTTATCAGAGAACAAGCTCTTGCCTGCTTTAAATTTTAGTACTTTAAGATTATGTACTGTGTTAGATGATGTGATATTGATGAAGTTAATATTTGAACACGATCGTTGGATCTTCCCGGATCTTTAAAAGACGAAGGCAAGGTAATAATAAATGTTTTGTGTAAAGGTGCCTTCGATACAGGTTGTGCCTCTATTGGGATCAACGTGGTCTCATATTGTTTTAAAGTTGAAACAAATTATGATAATTTGCATATCGTTACTGATATATGTATATGTTAACCATGATATTTAAATATTTGTTCCGTGAGGTGCCGGACGTAAGGAATAGCATCATCCCATTTTTGCCCGTGGGTTTCATATGAAGCGACTAAGGCACTTACTAGAGAATGTGCAGCAGCGTTCTCTATGCATTTTGCCACCATACTGCGATCGCCAACCCGCCTGCCAAGCGTGGCAACTATGGCAAAGCTTCCTTAATTAGAAGAGGTCTATGTCCAGCAGTGGACGACGTTTGGCTGTGATGATGATGATATTTAAAGAACATGTTGTCTAACTTAAAGCTCTCTATATCACCCCCAAACATATGATATCTGGTGAGATCGCTCCATGTGTTAAAGTGAACGTTTGTGCCCCGAACGGAGTCGTCACCGAGAGTGGCTCAACTTAGCGCGGTTTATTTTACGTTTCATTGTAAGTTCGGCAGGTATTGTTGGGAAGACTGATCGTTATACATTCTGTGAGGAACTAGGAATTTGAGAGCAGTCTTTGTGTTTGGTCTTCTATTTTGATGCAATCTTTATTTCTAGAAAAGTGAGGAAAATTCAATTTTGGAAATGCAACACTTAATTATTTTGCGTTTATTTATTACTCCATTACAATCTCAGTGGGACTATGCTTGTCCCTTTCTGTGGTATGGGGTACGGGTTTTAAAGTTGAGTCTATTCGAAAAAAAAAATCAAAACTATGCCTCGTAAATATCATATTTTTTCGTGTAATTAAGTCGGTCCATGTGAGTAGGTGTCAAGCTATGCGCAGAATATGATGAACTTGGACATTTTATAATGATTTTCGCTTCATCTATCAGAAACACACAACCTCTTAATGAATTTACACTACCCATTCACCTTCGACTGCCGTACAAACCGAAATTACCTACAAATCAAATCAAAAGTCATTTATTCAAAAGAGGCTGAGGATCAGCACTTTTCGAACGTCAAAATTACATAAGACAGTCCTCCAAAAAGTCCGCCCTTAACCATTTCCTACAAAATATCACCACTTCCACATATTATTCGAGAAAGCTGCTTGTAAGGCACCTGCAGACAGACTTTCCCAAATGACTGACTGGTGGACGCCCCGGAAATTACGTCTTGCTAGTGTAATTAAACGATACAGTACGAAAAGTAGGAAGTACAATAGTAGGAAAAGTATGGCATTGTTCATTTGGGATGTTGAAGTGTACTTTCGATAAGTATACTAAGTACATGTTTTGAGCACAGGGTGTTGAGCAAATAGTGGGCTTGATAGTTAGCCAAAAATAATGAAAGCAGAAAATATACCTGTAAAGGTCAATGCCTATTCCTGGCCCAACCCGAACACGTTTCGAAGGATAATTAAAAAATATATTTTTTTAAAACAGGAATTATCCCTTTAACTTCTATCTCTAACTAAGTCGCCGTCATTATAAGCAATAAATAAGTAATTTAACGTATTATTATCACTGAGAGTTTGACTGTCAGGCAAAGTTTAGGGTTGCTAGTATATTGTCAATTTAATTTCGAGTCGTATATTGAATACGTCTAATCGATTACGGATTAATTAATAATTATAAAAATCAATCCGTGTGCTCAAAGGCGTGCATTGTAATCACACGGCACGCCGTCATAATCATGACGGCCATTTTAGTTTCTGTGAACGTAACTAACTAACTCCAGTTTAAGACAAAACAATTATGTTCATAAACATCTCAAACCAGATATCTTATAGTCCAAACATACATAAACATGGAATGGTAATATCATTGTATTGTTTATGGCTTTGCCGTAATTAGATAAAATTAAATTGTTCAAGACCAATAATCGATTCACGTAATCGATTATATTTTAAAATATGGCAGCATTATTCTATGACAGATGATGAAGTTGACATTTGACACCCAGTAAACAAATAATTAAAGATATAAAATATAGTTTGTGTTCTTTTGTGAGGTTTTTTATGACAATGGACTCCGATCAATATCACCAGAATGACAATCCTTGCACGAACTTGGATCGTGGCTCCACTTTGAATGACGACCCTAGTGTGAATGTGAAAACTGCTGGCTGCATATGACGACCCTCGCATGCATTTGGACTGCGGGAGTCCCGCTTTTACTAATGATTAATTCGGCGCCAATTCGGACCTGAGTAACTATGCTGTCCCGAACACGTCGCGTGGATTAACCGGCGCAAGCAAGGTTCGCTGTGCGAATTGAATAATGGATATGAGGCACTTACGCTCTCATCAACTCACAAATATATATTGTATAGCAATGGGTTGTTCCACAACAAGTAAGTATTATATTACTCACCTACATTAAACAGTACCTTTAGAAAACTATGATAATAACAATAGCCAGTCCTAATGCAAGCTTATAGTGATTTAACTTCACTACACAATATAAAACAAAGTCACTTCCCTCTGTCTGTCCTTATGTTTAGATCTTTAAAACTACGCAACGAATTTTAATGCAGTTTTTTTTAATAGACAGAGTGATTCAAGAGAAAGGTTTATACGTATAATAGGCGGGTGAAGCTGCTGGCAAAAGCTAGTATTAAATAAGTAAAAAAAGATTTTTTTAAATACCTAAATACTTTTACTTTATTGAGAAAGTAACCAAATCTTACAGCTCATCATCATCTGCCTAGCCTTTTCACAATTATGTTGGGGTCGGCTTCCAGTCTAACCGGGTGCAGCTGAAGACCAGTATTTTACATGGAGCGACTGCCTATCTGACCTCCACAACCCAGTTACTAGGTAACACAATACCTCTTGATAAGACTGATCTGAATGAAAGTCTGACAGACTTTCGGGGTTCTGACGACCCGTAACGACTGTGTAAGATCTACAAAAGACAGCCGGGACCAACGGCTTAACATGCTTTCTGAGGCACGGAAGGGTCTTGGTTTGTAAAGATGGTCATATACACGTATATGTACTGACGTGACATCAGCATTATTTCATTACATAGCTTTTGTATTGTTGGGGGAGGGGGGGGGGGATATTGTTTGGGACAAATGATAAGTATTGATTGATTAATAAATAAAATATATGGTGCGGTGCAAAAGTAAATATTTGTAAAGGTAAACATTACAAAATGATATATATGTATATTTAATTTAATATTTAATAATGTAATAATATAATAATTTAATTAATTACTTAATAGCTACTTTTGCTTGTGTGTGCATCTATGAATGAACATATGTATGTGTGATGTATGTGTAGTGTGGGGTGTGGTGTATTTGTGTGTATGTGTATGTATGGGTTCGGGTGTATGAATGGGGTTGTGTGACTTTATTTTATTATTTTATACTTTCTAGAAGTTTTTCAGTATTTCCATAATTTTGAGAGAGAAGGAAGTCATTTATGGTAAGTTTTAGTTTACTTATTGGTAAGTGATGTAGCTGAGTATTTTTACTTATTTTGTTATATAGGTATGGACCCATATAGCACGGTTGTCTTCTGAAGAATTCTGTTTTACATGGATTCAGGTCAAATACTAGGTCGTTTCTGCGTTTGTTTTTCAGTCTTACCGGGTCATACGTTGAGCCTTTGTGGCTTATAAGCAGAACTCTCCTGATATAAAGTTGTCGAACCGTTAATACCATACAATCCTTATATAGCTGCTCCGTTGGATACTGGAAGTTCCTTTTGTGCATTACTTTGAGAACTGCTCGCTGGGATCTTTCTAGGTTTAATATATGGGTTTTGTGTGTACTTCCCCAGACTGTTTAAACTTAGAAGGTGACTATTATTCAAAGGTTAAAATGAGTAAGTAACTTTGAAATGAACAATAACTGTGTTAATACCATTCAAAAGTCATTTTAAGTGTATAAAATAAGTCAGTGCTTGTGAAATAATTAAAAATTATAAAAAATTAAAAACTGTTTTATTTCCAAATGGCGACTTATTTTCTGAACTGATAAGTACTAGAAGGTGCTCATAACACCTTATACTATCATTCCTTACACTATTTGTAAGTGTTCACTGTGGGCCACGGTTGTTCTAGTATGTGGGCATTGTCCTTTGAAGTGAATAACGTGAGAGTCCCAGACCTACTCCCTCCATCATGCCTCTTTATGAAATGAAATGAATTGCACCGATCCCAACGTGGTTTGACCAGACTCGATTAATCGAATGAACCCCGAGATTTGCACTAGTCTTTGAAGCCTCATGTTTCATGGTGCTACAAAGCACGTATATCGTAATGAAACATAAATAATTATGATGATTAAAATAGATTACTCATACCACATTTAATATGCTCATTTCTTTTTTTGCTTTGAACTTGATAGTGTAGTTATTTTTTTTTTCCAAATATCGTAATAAGGGTTTAATACACTTAAAAGCAGTGGTGACCTAGTGGAAACAGCCTCGAATTACTGCTTGTAGGTCTTGTGTTCAAACCCAGGCAAGCGCTTTATTTTGCATAAAGAATTTCATCATCAATGTTCTCAAAACAACTAAAAAAAATCGTGAGGATACCGGCATGTCCTAGACCCAAAAATTCGAAGATATGTAACCTCTACTGACCCACGTAGGGCCCACGTGGTAGATTACGGCCCACTCTCTCTCACAGAGAGGAGCCCTGTGTCCCAGCAGTGGGAAAATTATAAGCTCATGATGATGACTCTAGTAATTTACTGAGCCTACGAAATGGAAATACTAACTGACTTCAGATATTGCCTCATATAAGTATGGTTAGAAAAAAAATAATATGTTTGTAGCGCTATGAAATTTCTGCCAATGCTTAAGGGGACAGCATAAGGGGACAATTTGCCTGTAAAGAACAGTGGCGAACTCCCGAACAAATTTTTGTTGACATTTTTTTTTAGCGCCTGCCCATGAAAAATATGTAAAAGTATAGAGATTGAATTGCTGAACAGTTTTGTCTTCAGTTTCAGGTTGAAATTTTAGAGGTTATGTCTCGTCAACAACAGACTTATCGAAAAAGATATATATAGAAATACCTACTTATTGCTAAAAATATCATTGATAGAAATGCACTTTAAATATAAAATAAACTACGGACTACGTATTCAGAATATTAAGTCCAACCGACGTGCGTAGGTCTGCCACATGGTCCACGTAAGTAAGTAGGCAGAGGTACTTGCCTACTTAATTATAAGTTCAGAAGAATATTTATTTAATAATCTTAGTCAACTATCTTTAGAGCAGTTAGTTATAGATATAATATGATTCATTACATGAAAAGGTTAGGTCATTGGTAGATATAGAAAAAGAAAACAACTTTGTTTTTAAATATTTATTCCTCATCTTCTCTAACCACAATGTCATTAAGAAAACCTGCGGGTCCTATGATATATGGTTGACGTCTGGCCCATCTTAGATATCATACATCAGTCATTGTATGCGCGTGTTAGATATCTATATATTAATACGTGAAGCGAAAACTTTGGATCCCTTTTTACGAAATTTGGGCGGACGGAGGAGTATGAAATTTCGCACACTTATAGTTTATACAGAGAAGAAGTGACGAATGCTAATATTTTTTTTAAATTATGCGTTAAAATATATTATTTTCAATAAATAACACGTTACACACACTAATGTTCATTACCGTGTATCTAATACACACATGCATAGATATTCTTTTGTTTATGGTTCAAATCTGTCTTTATTATTTTGTGCAGTGTTACCAACACCCAGAAATATTTACCCCTAAAGCTTAAGTTAAAAACCCCTAAAATTGCCACAATTACTAAAAAAATCCGCTAAAACATTATAATGAAAATAACCAACGAATGTTCAGTAATCATAGACCGGCACACAGTAGTAATATTTGTCTATATTTATTACGCGACATTTGTTAATCATTCACTCTGCATTCTTAGTAGTAACCGTACTAGAAGTCGCTAATACTTTTATTGTAATCAAAAACACAATGAGAACTGTAAGATGGCAAAAAATCCCTAAGAATACCCCTAAAAATGGATCGCCCCTAAAAAATCTCAATCCTCTTATTTACCCCCTAAATTTGGGAAAACCTCTAAGTTGGTAAGCCTGATTTTGTGTCTATAGAGTCTTACTGAATGTCAAGTATAACCATAGGTAATAAATTAATTTTATAGATATATAACCTTTTTCATTTTTAAAATCTATGATTCTATTGAGAATATTTGTCTTTAATATTATTTGTATTAGCGACGATAGGAATATAATTTAGATTTAAATGAAATATTTTTTGTGGTTTTATGGGGAGTGTCAAGTATGGCATTAGTAAGTTTCCCATACAAAACTTAGTGTCGTGTGCAAACTGTAGAGGTTGTATGCCTCACGATTGTACAGGCTGGTCATAGATTGTACAGGCTGGTTATAATTATGACATTTGGAACCGTCATAATTAATTAAAAATAATAGGGAAAATTCTATAAAAACAGAACAAATTTCTGTGATCATTCATTCCATTTTGTCCCATATCCAGCAGTTAAGAAGTATTAAGAAAATAAAAAAGAGAGTCCTGAAGAAGTATTCTTTACTCATTACACCTACGTCCTGGTCCTGCCCCCCTAGCCAAGTCACAAACGTTTACCGTTCTACAATCGGTAACGCCTCAGTGTCAGCAATTGTAGAAAACGATAAGTTGGTAGCCATGTTGAAACGCCTGAGTCGGCCGCTCGTTCTACAATGTCTTTAGAAAAACGACACCTTATTACAAAGGATTTAGCGTTGAACATTGTAGAAACGATAAAAAATCATTCTATCATTTTGAACGATGTGAATTTGGCTACGAATTTTCTGTTCGTTTGTTCTAACCACGTGACTTAATGTTGAGCGACTAGCGTTAACGATTGCAGATTAACAACTTGGCTAGGGGTGCTGGCCATCACCATCCCGCCAGCGAACCCTCTCCACAGTAGTACAGCGTCAACAATTTGTCTATAGTGTTACTGAATGTCAAATATAACCATATTATTTTTTTTATATTTATTATTATCTATATTTTTTCATTTAATAATGTCTTTCTATTCAAATGAAGCACGGTCGAATTTCGACCAATGGGCGATCACTAGTTTCATTTTGATATTTTATAATTGTTGGGTAGATAATGACATATATCACATTAACGAAGCATTGAACCAATATAGAAAATACTTAATTTGACTAGATAAAGTGTTTACAAAAACTGACTCATCTTAAATATTAAAAATAACTATGGTTTTAGTACTAGAAATAATAAATAAATATTTAATTATAATTGTAGTATATCCTAGGTTTTATATTGCCATTTTACTTTATTAAGCTGATCCAAACGACTGGTACAATGCTGTCAGTTCATATTGATATTCTTTTAATGATTCGTAACTACGAAGAAGTTACGAATCAGTCCTTGTTAAATTGCTAAATTACCTTAAAATGTTTTTAAACTGTTTTACTACATAACAATGGTTTATTATTAGATATCTGTGTTAGAAGTTATTAAGCCAAAATGTGTAATGATCTATAATTTGTTCAAAATGGCGGGAGATGTCTGACGATTTTGTTAGATTGACGTTTGTAGGATATAAAAAGGATTGTAATTACTTTATCAGGACAGTTCCTCGGAAGATGTTTAGTTGGTTAGTTCTAGTGCTGTTGTTGTGTGGAAATATCGAGCAGAGGTCACGTAAGTTAAATAATTTGATATTATGTAACACTTATTGCTTATTATGAAAATGTTGTTGTACCTTTTTTTATATTGTTGCCAATATTGATAATGTATAAAATGGAATATTCATACTCTTTCTTTGCCTAGCTACTGTTATTGTTGTGATTATGTTGATACTATTCTGAGATCTCATGGACAATGGTCCAAGAGATAGAATTAAATGTATTTAAGATAATAATAGTTTATGGCAATGTAAGAAGTGAGTTGATATAATACTTTAATACTGTTTCCATGGAGTTTCTTGTCCTTCTTCTCCATGAAGACCTAGTTTTGGAATGGACAACTAGCTTTCTGATTAATTACTGACAAGCCTAATTGAAATAAATGTCTAGTCTTGTCTTTCTGTGCTTATTTAGTGAAACCCTTTCCCAACAAACCATATTCATAAGAACCTTCATACACAGTAAATAAGCCGTAACCATTCTGATACACAAAGTTTGATATTAGGTATATATACATAATACTTATAGTTACATACAGATATAGATTTTTCTATTATGCGCAACATCCAACTCTCGAGTTAATTGCCAATCCAAGGTATCGGCGCATTTTATTGAAACATAATATGTTGCAGTTGACGCACATGATGCGTGTAGGCCTTACACGGCTACTCACCGTGATAAACAAATCGATGCACACACAACAAAATCCAAGGTATCAGGCAGAATCGGAATCCAGAGTCACAGAAAAATGTCGTCGTATAGGCAAACAATCAGAATCCTTAGGCAAGCACTAGTCACGCAGGGAACCGTAAATCTCAGAGTCCATAAGCAGAAGCAGTCGATGAAGTAGAAAATCACGGAAAATCAATGGAAAACAAAATAACAAGACGCACGCGAAGACAAAGACAAGTTATCAGTGCCGGCCGATTGACAAGTGAAATGTCATGATTTTTTTTTTGCGATGTTGCCGTACTCGAATTGCACTACGATGTCAAATGTACGTATTAAAAATTATGACCGCTATAATCTTTAGCACAAGCATTCATTTTTATTTTAACATTTGTATTCTGATACAGAAATATATTTCCTAAGTATATTAATGTAATACGTAAAGCCACAGCGTATGTAAGTTGGCTAAGATTTATATTACATGGCAACATTAAAAGTATCGCTTGGCCAAAAGTCATGAAGTCGAGCAAGAAAGAAAAAAAACTAAGCCATGATTATTTCTTAGCATCAATAATCTAGTCAAATAAGCTCTTTATTATGATAATTTTTTTTTCAGACTTTGATAGTACTTATATTTTTGATTTGATAAAACTTAGTAAATTATTTCGTTGGTATCTAGTAGGGTGATATACGTAGACGCTTAATAATTTCATCAACAATTATCTCGCCGGTATCCTTTTGTGTAAGGGTAATGTTTTTATGGTAGTTTCATTCTGTGTCCCTGTTTGCATCGAGCTACTACTATAACTAATTAATATTGAAATCACAGATTTTGACTTCTAAGTAAATTCGTCACGTGAAACAATTAGGATACTAAAATTGCATTATAACAGCTTAGAAAAATACTAAAACAATATCTCGCCTGCACGTCACAATATTTGTACAAGAAATGCATCTTTTAAACAAGAACGTCAAAAGAAACTTAATAACCTAATATGAAATTCAATAAACTCCGAGAAAGCTTTGATATGAAACAAAAGAATTGCCATCGACTTCTCGCGACGGTTTCCACTTCTGCACAAAGAGTTAGGACTTGGACACACTGATATTTAAGTTATTAGATCCAATTTATTTACGTCACCATTTCAGCTGAAGAATGTCCACAGCTGGACATCAGCCGTCCCAACATGGGGAGGTTTGGCATTATAGATACGCTTGGCAGGCGGATTGGCGGTCAGAGTATAGTGGAAAAATGCATAGAAAACGTCCATTCTCTACTCTTAGTTGCCTTTTATGACACCCACGGGAAGAAAGGAGATGGTGCTATTCTTTATATTCGGCACCATACTATATAACGTATTTATATACAATTTACCAAGCACCGAAGCATAAATCGCGACAAAAAATGGATCATTGACTAAGTCTGGAATTATTAGGTAACACGTTGAAATCCCCGCACTGGGCCCGCGTGGTTGATTATGGCCCACTCCCTCTCACCAAGAGTAGGCCTGTGTCCCAGCAGTGGGAACATTATAGGCTGATGGTGTATATTGGAATCATTTATTCGCCAATCATACTGATTTCAACAATTCGATTGATTTTAATCCATCTCAACTTTACCGAGATTTATTGAAAAAATAGTGAGACTAATGTAATAATGTATGTCTAGACCCATTTGTCGTAAAAAGCGATTAAGAGACTTACTAGAAAATGCGCAGCAGCGTTCTCTATACAGTTTACCACCATACTGCGCTCGCGAAACCACCCGCCAATTGTGGCGATTCTGGTGCCCCAAATTGTGGGAAGCCTATGTCCAGCAGTGGACGTCTTTCAGCTGAAATGTTGACGGTAAATTTTTGGACTAATCAATAGTGTTTCACAATGCCCTCTGCATTGTCCAACACTATTGATTCTGACTGAAACAAAAGTAAAAATTAAATAAAATACTGCACACATCTGGAAAAACAAATCGCAGAAGCAAACTAAAATATCTAAGTAACTTGGTAGCGACATGTATTCGACTGCAAACACAGATAATTGACCAACAAAAAGGCACCAGTCTGCTCGAGTCCTTGTTCCGGCTCCAGTTATTTCTAACGCGCCACTATAAAAAGTGGAAATTTAATTTTCCCTTTGTTGAAAGAAACAAGAGTATTTAATGCAACGGAGCGGCATTCTTGTTCTTTTATTGTTACAACTGAAAAATATTCTTTTTAGAAAGCAATACTGAGGTCTGCGACGTTTATTTTTAGTTTATAAGAGCTCTATTTGAATACGTTTTGTTGTGTGAACAAATTGTTTAAAATGAACAAATGATGCAATGATGCATTTATTTCAAATGAACTAATAACAGGCACTTTTGAACAGGAAATATGAAGCCAGTTGCCTATTCTAAAGCGTAATAATTATAATATCGACGCTCGAAAGGCAAAATTGACTAAGTGATATTGTGGCCCTATGTCGCTTAGTCAATTTCGCCTTTCAAGCGCCGATATGTTCCTTAGAAAAGAACGGGTCAGAAAATCCATAAACACTCTTTTTAACCGACGAAAAAAAAGGAGGAGGTTATCAATTCGACGCGTATTTTTTTTTTTTATGTATGACCACGCATAACTTTGTACATGGTAGTCCGATTGTGATAATTCTTTTTTTATTGGAAAGGGTATACTCCCAAAGTGGTCCCATATAATTATAAATTTGGAAAACAAAATCGAACCCGGGTCGGAAAACAGGGGATGATTGATTGTTCACTCACTGATTGTAATGTATAACCACGCATAACTTTATACAGAGTAGTCCGATTTTGATAATTCTTTTTTCATTGGATGGGGTATACCTTGCCAAGTATTATTAGTATATTCAAGTCACAAAAAAATACAAAATAAAAACTTTTTAACAAAAAATTAAACCGCCGAAAAAACTAAAAGCAAAAAATAATAAACCTTAAGATTTTGAGTCGGCGCTGAAAAATCAACGAACAAAGATCACTCAAAGCGCTGACTCATAATTTTAAGGTTTATTATTTTTTGCTTTTCAGTTTTTTCGGCGGTTTAATTTTTTGTTAAAAATATTTTTTATATCTAAAATATTGGTATTAAATATTGGTTTGGTACGTCATTCGTGTAGGGATTATGTGTAGGAAGACGTGCACGTTATAAGCGTCCGTAATAAAAGATTAAAATCAATAAGAAAATTAAAATTTGCCGTGGCAGCCAAGAGATGAGCAGTCCCTACAGGCGGCGCCCGTTTACGAACATGAAGTATGGATTAGCACCATTCAGGTCGCCAACACTTTTGAAAGGAACTAAATAATTCAACACATACTCCCCACCACCCCAAGATGACATACTCGCAGCTGCCAAGGCAATATAAGATTGAATAAAATTGGCCGTAAGTATTTCAGTAAAGTATCATCATTTTGAAGTAAACCATGTAGAAACAGTTAGAAGCTTCGATGTACCACTGGACGCTGTGGTTCAATATCTTTGTAAAACTGGTTTCCGCCGATAAACCAACATTACGATTCCAAAAGTTGTAGAAAAATAACACGGAATAACTATTAACTATTGTGAAAATAGCCCATAAACCTTTAATCTTCCTTGAGCAGGAAGAAAAAATGTTTAAATTAGTAGCAATTAACTTCAACTTTAAAAGAATCTTCTAAGAAGCAGGCAACTTTAAACAATAGACG
Organism: Aporophyla lueneburgensis; assembly: GCA_932294355.1. Taxonomy (NCBI): domain Eukaryota; kingdom Metazoa; phylum Arthropoda; class Insecta; order Lepidoptera; family Noctuidae; genus Aporophyla; species Aporophyla lueneburgensis. The sequence continues at coordinate 1,784,101 of OW028749.1, read as the reverse complement.
TAGTCAAACAACCTCTGACACAAATTACATTCCCAAAATCAGGTCGAACATCCACAGGGCGACAAAGACATCAATCTAGCACAAATTCCGTCCATTCTTCTCAGACATAAACGCACAATCACAACTTAATTACCTGTGGGGGGTTGACTAACGTAACCATTTTTTAACCCTCTCACAATCTGAGGACGGGTACCCATCTAAATTTGCATACAGAGAGGCGGGAATGACTCAAAAATGGCGCGGTAATCGCCGCCCGGTGGTGGGGGCGGGTTCACGTGGCACATGGAATGTTTGGATGTGGTGTCTTTTTGACAGACGTCAAGAGTTTTTGATGAGTGACCTATTTTATTTTCGAGTGCTCCAGTCATTAACTGAGACTACAAAATGGAAAGCCTAACTGATTTAAGATAGTGCCTCATATGAGTATGATTTGAAAAATAATTTTTTTTTATGTTTGTAGTGCTATAAAACTGCTGTCAATGCTTTAGGAGACAATTTGACTGTACATTTTGTGTAAGTGTAAGGTTTTTATGGTTGTTACTTACGCATAGTTTAAATATAGAAGAAAGGATACGGCAGCCTTAATTTAATCTTACTTAATATTATAAATGTGAAAGTTTAGATTGTTACTCAATCATACAAAAAAGCTGAACGGATTTGGGTGAAACTTGGACACAGGACAGTTTTTATCTCGATATACCGTTCTTGAGGGATGATTTTCGACATCAACTTGAGTTAAGTCGTGGCAAAAACTAGTTATAAATACTTTCGTATAAATATAATATCTACCTACTTACTAAAGTTTTCTATGTGGCAGTTCTAACACCCACGGAAACGACACCCACAAGCCTCGTTTTGCTGATTGTTCCATGCACAACTACCACACAATAATTTAGTGTAACTACACAGACTTATTTCATGAAAACTCCAAGTTTTGTTTATCCATTTCCTGCACAGGAAGTGATCAAGATTAGGAAGAGATCCCATTAAAAGAAAATCCTATCGAGTGTTATTTATACCACCTCCATCGTTCTTACCTTTAGGTACCGCAATCTCAGTGCGGCTCGACACGGATATAAGTCAATTTAGCCGGGTGTAATACACCTTCCCGGGTATAACTGCGGATATTAATACTTTTTCTGATGTTGAATGTCGGGTTCAATGCTTTCATGTTTTCGTTGCAAACGGCTGGTAATTTAAGGAATGATTAAGTCATTTTGTTTTATGTATTTTTTTTTTTGAGTATGTAGAATTTTTAAAATTAATGTTGCATTTATTCTTGTTTGTAAGGCCTTTTTTTCCGTGGGGAAATCCTCATGGTTATTTAAGGCCTAGGATGAACGGAGGGATTTGACTCGTACCGACTCAAACCCCACTGTTCCTTCTAGTACTATGTGTCGGGGGCCCGGAAGATACTTGTACATTTGTCGCGACCCCGACAGATTACAGCCCGCCAAGCCCTGGATCCTTCCATTCAGCCACGAGGGTCTGACGGACCTCGGTCTTTCCCGGGGAATTAGAAGCTGCTTATCGCGCGCTGACTCCGCCTTCCACTAGCGATGTAAGGCCTCCTGATAAATTTAGCGCGTGTGATGTAATGATTTATAGTAAATATCACAAGTCAGGCCCGTGTGGTGGATTTGGATTTGTTATTGCAGTTCGTTGTTATTTTCAAAAAGATAAAATGGCTGCAGGTTGCTCAAACTCAAACTATTAAAAGCAGTATTAGAAACAAGAAGCTAGTTTCTATTTCAAAGTGTAGAAGGAGTAGTAAGCGGAGAACTATGAGCAAGAAACTCTAAGGGCTCTCTGCCAAATATATAATACAAAGAGATACAGAGAGAGAAAGAAAGTAGCAGATGGGGTATACCTTGCCAAGTATTATTAGTATATTCAAGCCACAAAAAAATACAAAATAAAAACTTTTTAACAAAAAATTAAACCGCCGAAAAAACTGAAAAGCAAAAAATAATAAACCTTAAGATTTTGAGTCGGCGCTGAAAAATCAACGAACAAAGATCACTCAAAGCGCTGACTCATAATTTTAAGGTTTATTATTTTTTGCTTTTCAGTTTTTTCGGCGGTTTAATTTTTTGTTAAAAATATTTTTTATATCTAAAATATTGGTATTAAATATTGGTTTGGTACGTCATTCGTGTAGGGATTATGTGTAGGAAGACGTGCACGTTATAAGCGTCCGTAATAAAAGATTAAAATCAATAAGAAAATTAAAATTTGCCGTGGCAGCCAAGAGATGAGCAGTCCCTACAGGCGGCGCCCGTTTACGAACATGAAGTATGGATTAGCACCATTCAGGTCGCCAACACTTTTGAAAGGAACTAAATAATTCAACACATACTCCCCACCACCCCAAGATGACATACTCGCAGCTGCCAAGGCAATATAAGATTGAATAAAATTGGCCGTAAGTATTTCAGTAAAGTATCATCATTTTGAAGTAAACCATGTAGAAACAGTTAGAAGCTTCGATGTACCACTGGACGCTGTGGTTCAATATCTTTGTAAAACTGGTTTCCGCCGATAAACCAACATTACGATTCCAAAAGTTGTAGAAAAATAACACGGAATAACTATTAACTATTGTGAAAATAGCCCATAAACCTTTAATCTTCCTTGAGCAGGAAGAAAAAATGTTTAAATTAGTAGCAATTAACTTCAACTTTAAAAGAATCTTCTAAGAAGCAGGCAACTTTAAACAATAGACGTAGTCAAACAACCTCTGACACAAATTACATTCCCAAAATCAGGTCGAACATCCACAGGGCGACAAAGACATCAATCTAGCACAAATTCCGTCCATTCTTCTCAGACATAAACGCACAATCACAACTTAATTACCTGTGGGGGGTTGACTAACGTAACCATTTTTTAACCCTCTCACAATCTGAGGACGGGTACCCATCTAAATTTGCATACAGAGAGGCGGGAATGACTCAAAAATGGCGCGGTAATCGCCGCCCGGTGGTGGGGGCGGGTTCACGTGGCACATGGAATGTTTGGATGTGGTGTCTTTTTGACAGACGTCAAGAGTTTTTGATGAGTGACCTATTTTATTTTCGAGTGCTCCAGTCATTAACTGAGACTACGAAATGGAAAGCCTAACTGATTTAAGATAGTGCCTCATATGAGTATGATTTGAAAAATAATTTTTTTTTATGTTTGTAGTGCTATAAAACTGCTGTCAATGCTTTAGGAGACAATTTGACTGTACATTTTGTGTAAGTGTAAGGTTTTTATGGTTGTTACTTACGCATAGTTTAAATATAGAAGAAAGGATACGGCAGCCTTAATTTAATCTTACTTAATATTATAAATGTGAAAGTTTAGATTGTTACTCAATCATACAAAAAAGCTGAACGGATTTGGGTGAAACTTGGACACAGGACAGTTTTTATCTCGATATACCGTTCTTGAGGGATGATTTTCGACATCAACTTGAGTTAAGTCGTGGCAAAAACTAGTTATAAATACTTTCGTATAAATATAATATCTACCTACTTACTAAAGTTTTCTATGTGGCAGTTCTAACACCCACGGAAACGACACCCACAAGCCTCGTTTTGCTGATTGTTCCATGCACAACTACCACACAATAATTTAGTGTAACTACACAGACTTATTTCATGAAAACTCCAAGTTTTGTTTATCCATTTCCTGCACAGGAAGTGATCAAGATTAGGAAGAGATCCCATTAAAAGAAAATCCTATCGAGTGTTATTTATACCACCTCCATCGTTCTTACCTTTAGGTACCGCAATCTCAGTGCGGCTCGACACGGATATAAGTCAATTTAGCCGGGTGTAATACACCTTCCCGGGTATAACTGCGGATATTAATACTTTTTCTGATGTTGAATGTCGGGTTCAATGCTTTCATGTTTTCGTTGCAAACGGCTGGTAATTTAAGGAATGATTAAGTCATTTTGTTTTATGTATTTTTTTTTTTGAGTATGTAGAATTTTTAAAATTAATGTTGCATTTATTCTTGTTTGTAAGGCCTTTTTTTCCGTGGGGAAATCCTCATGGTTATTTAAGGCCTAGGATGAACGGAGGGATTTGACTCGTACCGACTCAAACCCCACTGTTCCTTCTAGTACTATGTGTCGGGGGCCCGGAAGATACTTGTACATTTGTCGCGACCCCGACAGATTACAGCCCGCCAAGCCCTGGATCCTTCCATTCAGCCACGAGGGTCTGACGGACCTCGGTCTTTCCCGGGGAATTAGAAGCTGCTTATCGCGCGCTGACTCCGCCTTCCACTAGCGATGTAAGGCCTCCTGATAAATTTAGCGCGTGTGATGTAATGATTTATAGTAAATATCACAAGTCAGGCCCGTGTGGTGGATTTGGATTTGTTATTGCAGTTCGTTGTTATTTTCAAAAAGATAAAATGGCTGCAGGTTGCTCAAACTCAAACTATTAAAAGCAGTATTAGAAACAAGAAGCTAGTTTCTATTTCAAAGTGTAGAAGGAGTAGTAAGCGGAGAACTATGAGCAAGAAACTCTAAGGGCTCTCTGCCAAATATATAATACAAAGAGATACAGAGAGAGAAAGAAAGTAGCAGGGTGGGGCATAATAGTTTTTCCTAACCTGATGGTTTCTATCTGTAAACTACTGCAGCAAGCTGCATTCAACATTTTTTATTAAAAAAAAAAAAACTCATATAAGTCAATAATATTCACTTATATGTATCTTGACTTAGCTCGCGAGGTTGTCAAGATGTGGGATGTGGACTCAGCGATCATTGTGCCGATAGTCGTAACCGCCTATGGCTTGATAACGAGAGCCTCCTCAGGTGATGGTACCTGAGGAGGCTCTCGTTGGGCAGCTGGGTCAAGGACTTGATTCAGAAAGCGGTACTTCTAGACACGGCTCGTATTGTTAAGAGGTTTCTCTCTCTGGAGCCCTGACCGCCGCGCCGGTAGCTTGGACCCTGTTCTCGATACCGGTAGGCTACTATTTTTAAAATATTTAAATGTTTGTATACTTTTATATTCCAATATTTAAAAATATTATTTGTATGTACTTTTTAATGGAAGAAAAGAAATTTACTTATAAGATCCTTTAACAATATCAATATATTCTACGAGCGGAATGGAGTAATAATACATCTCTATTTACACACAGCATTCAAGTGAAAAATACAAAACTCGATTTTCCTAACTTATTAAACAAGGTCCCTTTAATTTATCTAACCCAAAAAGTAGCACCTTCTATTTGCGAACCTATTTACCGAAACAACACCAAAAAACTGCGGTCTCTATAAAATTCTCCCCTATCATCTGAAACTCCATATGATACGACCTATGTAGAAAAAACCATTTTCCTGTGACCTCTCAACATATTCCCACTTACCCTGAAAATTAACACGACCCCTGTAAAATGTTCTAACTGTTTGAAGTAAAGAAGGGGATGGGAGGTCTTCTAAATTTAGTCGGCTTCAGTCCATAGGGAAATATTGTATGCATGTACCCGCAACAGGCCTTGATCTTATATTAGTTTACGTAATTTATATTCGTATGTTTGTTTAATAGAAATAGTGGAAGCCATGTTTTTTGTAGGTACCTACCCACACTTGTATACAATATGGTTGAAGTTAATTCGATTTTGAAGCCTTTGATCTCAAATTGGGGTATGTCTGGGTCTGGCTATTTGTAGAGAGAGGCTTAGTGTAATTTGCTTACGGAGTAAATTAGATTTTTTTAACAAGATGAGCTCATTATTTCGATTCCTTTGTGGTTTTAGAGTATCTGTATTTTATTTAAGTCTGTTATTTCTAAATAGAGAACGAAATGTTATGCATGACGCGTTTCAAAAGTAATTTTCAATGATGCTGGCTGGTGTGAGAATTATGATGAATATATGCTTTCCCTAATAAAATTTATGGCAAATTCCAATCTTAAGTTTATGTAACTACTGATTAACATAAATTTTCTTTTATCCACATTTTCTCTTAGTGAGTTAACGAATGCTGCAATGTTTGTAATATGTTACAAAATATAAATATTGTAAACAAAATAATAATAAGTTAATAAGTAAGAATTTAGATGTTACACTATCGAATTAGGTACAAACCCGTAATGGTAGTCATAATCATCATAATCATAATCATTTATGTCTCAGAATATGGTACATTTAAGGTTTTAAGATTATTAGATGGGGCATCGTCACATTCTGCCAAATATGGCGTGCAAATATTAATTACATACCTACATTATTACACATAAAATATTATTGGGTTAATAGTTAATTAACAATTAGTGATTGCATAACTATGAATTTAAATTACAATTTCAGATATGTCAGCTAATAATAATACAGTAAATACACTATTTATTTAGGATGTCAAAGTATAATTAAAATGTCAGATTATATCAAAAAGTCAAAGATGTCAAGGAATAGAGATTACAGTTAGGACGTCAGAGTGTTATGCAAAAACTCATTTAAATTATAGTAACATGGTAGTTGTAAGTTATAGTAAATAAAAAAAAAATAGGCCGTCCGTCACTCAACATCCATATGAAAAGCGCATCACAATATGGCTGACCTAAAACCTGGGCACTCACTGCATGACTTCTAAACCAATTTCAACCATAAGCATAAGCATAATCAACCTATAATGTTCCCACTGCTGGGACACAGGCCACTCGGTAAGATGGAGTATAATATATAATAATATATGGGCTGCAATCCACCACGCCAGCACAGTGTGCTAGATTTGGTTCTAGGGCATGTGGGCTTCCGCAAGACATTATCCTTCACCGTTTGAGAGAAGTGGTGATGAGAAAATTTAAGTACACAAATTGAGCGAGTAGTACGTGAGCTTTGACCTAGCCAGTCACTTTACCTTGTATAATTATCTAGGTATATCACCACTGCTATCAAAACTGTGAAGGAAAATATCGTGAGGACCCGGTTTACCTATCCTAGAGAGAAGGCCTGTGATCCAGCACTGGGCACATTAAAGACTGATTGTGCTATGCTGATCTTAAGCTGCCTGTCAGGGTTCGAATCTACAACACCTGGCCAGCACTGCTCTCGCTCACCTGCCTCACCAGTCTAAAGATACTTCTGTAATTAGAGCTTCTAATTGCAATTACAGGTATCTATTTATTGTTAGCAACTGCATCTAATACAATTATCTAGTAAATTATATATTAAATAGAGGTCACAGTTGTAATACTGCAGTAACAGGTGCGCTGTGATTACATAAGATACGGCCACTATTAAGGAAACGGTTTGCTGTTCTCAACTTATGTTCGGTGCTTATTGCGTTATAAATAATGTAATATTTGGTAAGGTCTGGTGCAGTTATTTTCGGATTAGTTACCTACTCGTATCTGTAACTAATAAAAATGTTTGTAGAACAAAATAGAAAGAAACAACCTTAATGAAAATACTTGTTTTAATTTTAAATCAGTTTTTTTATTTTTTTATTAGCCTACAATGTCCCACAGCTGAGAAGAGGCCTCTCTCAAAATTGTTAAGTACCTACTTTTAGAGTGTAAGTGCGAAAAAGGAGGACTCCCATTATCATCATAATCAAAGGTAAAGTACCTACCAAAAAAATATTTCTGTTTTCCTCGTTGTCAATTACACTATAAGATACGTCTTGTGTTAAGAAGAACTTAAATTGTGTTTTAAAATCAACACAAAAATATGAGTCCAAAACATATTCTCCTAAATTTAATTTGAGAATACTCCTCCACATTTTTAATTTCAACACTCACACTTTAAACTGTCAACAAGCAAGCGGCCATCTTGAATTTTTAAAAGGGCTTTATTTTCAACACCCACTTTAAAAATACGTGTTGCGATATCATTTACGGTACATCAAGAGTATCAAATAAAAGCGTAAAATGCTCAATTTACGAGGCGCCGGTATGCTCTAGGAGTCATAATTACGCGCCCGGGGCACGGCCCGCATGAAAGGGCCTTAATTTTCTCCACAATTATACTAAAGACGCGCACAAAATCTAAGGAGTACTGCTTGTATTTTTTTAAGGATCCAATCGTTAGTCTAAAGCGTAATACTCATAGCCTGTTCCAACAGTATCTGGTTAAAATAAAACAAATGGATCAGAAAACGTAGGTCATAACAATTACAATTGTGTTTCTTACAAACTGATTGGTTTTGTTTGATTTTTAGTACACTTGATCCTAAAATTCAAGTTTTAAATAATCTTGTTGGAAGAAGTGGAGGAATATGAAAGAAAATTCGCTTGTGAAAATTGCAAAATATTTTTTAATAGACGTGTTTATGATTGTTACGAGGCTTTCCTAATGACTTCTTTGTTCATAATCTTCTCTCAGACTACTGTTCTTAAGATGTGCAAGATGATAATTTTACTCTTTATCTCTTTAATTCATAAATTTTGTGTAAATAAATTGGTGAAACATTTCATACTATAAACATTCACAAAACGCTTCCGCTCATACCTTATGCTGCACAAAAAGTGTAGCTCTAATTAAATTATCTAAATTCGTGAGCACTTCGCGCTTACTGCCGCCACACGCACTTTACGAGTCTCGTTCATACATTTAGCTATGTGAAAATGTATTTACTGAACTATGCAAAAGTCTGAAAAGTCATGTTAATTAGATTGCGCCGTTTTGTATGAGAAACTCTTTTCGGATGCCCTGTTATTATAATCTTATTGACTGATACCATATGGTGTTCCTCAGCTACCATTGGACGGGTTTTTTAGTGGCTATATTCCTGTATATATTTGTATGAGTACATATACATATTTGTATATATACATACTTATTATTTATTTATAGTTTTAATAGGTTTATGTATACCTACCGTTTTTTAATAAATAATTATACCTTGATTTTCGTAACTGCTCCTACTACTGTTTCCCTTTTTTTAACCGACTTTAAAAAAAGAAGGAGGTTATCAATTCGATTTTTTTTTTATGTTTGTTACCTCATAACTTTTAACTGGGTGAACCGATTTTAATGATTCTTTTTTTATTTGAATATTGGTGCTTCCCGAATGGTTCCATTTTAATTTGATTCCATTCGGACAATGGGGTCCATGTGAAAACCATATAAGTCTTAAATTTGCATTAAGTTTTTGCGCGACAAATGAACAAATAACGCGATGCGAATGGTGCGGGGTATCTACCATAACTAAAAAGTTAAAAATAAAAACTTTTTACAAAAAAAAAAAAACAACCGACTTCCTTGACTGGTAGGAAATGCCTAAAGCATTTAATCCGCCTCTGTACATTTGTGTGCAAAATCAAAAATCAAAATCAAAAGTCATTTATTCGAACTAGGCTGAGAGTCAGCACTTTTTGAACGTCAAAGTTACAAAAGACAGACCCCCAAAACGCCCGCCCTTCGATACTTCCTAGTGCTTTCGCTGGGAATAAGAAGTGGCGGAACAAACTCCCCAGCAGCACAGCTGTCTGTTAAGTTAGAAGAACTTGATTCTATACAATATGTATTGTATAAGTAATTAATATTATAAAACAAAACATACATTATTCGCCATATGTCAGCTAGCACACGCCAATATACCAACAAAAAAATTGAAAACTAAAGTCAAGCTGAAATAATAAAACAAAAACGTAAACAGAACTTAAAAACTAAATAAAGCCTCCAGGCATAAAGGGCGTGCCCGCTTACATGTTCAATGATGCAAAATGATCCATATACATACATTGATGCATATAGCTAAGTTGAAGTTACAATAGTTAAACTAGCACCTCCGGAGTAGAATAAAATAACAGTTAATACAAATAACAATAACAAAAACCATGGTCAGCAAGACGACCAGTCACCACAAGCAGCACCCGTTCACGAGCATAACGCAAAGGTCAGCCATTACCCCCCTCGCCATATTTGAGGGAAGGTGGTAACCCGCTACCGCAAGCAGTGACATCTAAGGGAGCATGACGAACTTGCTGCCGGTTGGTCAGGCAAGAATATTATGAACAGCTGACGAGGTCGCTAGCTAACTACATGTTGCAATACAGCTCATTTAAAATCATTGTAATGAGTAGATTATATCCACAATAAATGAAATTAAAAGAAAATAAAAATAAATTAACAAAATCTGTTAAATTAAAAAATAAATTAAAAACAATTATATGAACTACCCATATAAACTGTCAGTAGGAAAGCTAATTCTGGATTGAAAGAACATAAACATTGTGCTTACAGCACAACATAAATAAATATCTACATAATAACTATGGCGAGTCTGAGTCTAACGCTGATCCTGAGTTTCGATTTGTTGAATTTAAATTCACAACATTATCGATAAAAAAAAAATGACGTCGACACACAAAATATTTTTTTATCCGTCAATTCAAATGACAACTTTACTGTCATTATTTGTTAGTTGTATGAAATGGCTATAAGGCGGCCCCTAGACCTACAATAAGATTGTACAATACATTTTATTGTACAATAAGATTGAGAGGCGCTTTGAATCCAAACGATCTATTATATTGCACAATAATACGAACTGCACAATGTTTTCGTGTTTAATCTGAGAATAGTATTAATACAGTTTACAACACAAAACTACACCACTCTCTGCCGTAAAATTCATCACAGTTCAGTTTTTGGAAAATATAACAAAAAGACGCGTCTGATTTCCCGCCAGAAATTCCCGTGTACTCCTCGTTCAACACAAAATACATACTAAAAATATTGCGCAATACTGACCCTACACGATGCAATGGAAAAATATGGTGCAATAAAAATTTAACATGCTCAAACTTTCATTCAATAATTGCACAATCTTCAATATTAACCCTATACGGTCAATAATATTGCACAATTCTTAATATTGCACAATTTAATTGATCGTTTAGGGGCCGCCTAATACGGAAATTTTGACATACAACGTGTCAATTTGATAAACAATAAAGGGCATTGACTAACTTGTATGGGACTTTGGCCACATATGAACAAACAGTTCAGCTAATAATATATGATTGATTTAATAGTTCATATCAGTAAGAAGGCCAATATAAACCTAGTTTTGTATCAAGATTTATATTTAGATCTTTTTTAACATTTTATTGAAATTGGTTATGCATGAAATATAACTTGCTATAGATGTGCCAGGTTCATCATAAATACAAGGTTCAGGGTCCATGGAAGTGCCGGGGTCGTCAAGAATCGGAATCCATTTAGAAATAGCCAAAGTAATTGCAATAAAACTTACAAAAACAACACTCACGATGCAAAAAAAAAACAAAGCGAATGATATCTGTCATTTCGACAACTAACACAACATTTTTAAAGCATTGTGTTGCCAAGTAAAAAAATGATAATTGTATCGATACATATGGAATCGATTATTGTTTTATAAGTTCTTCACGTATAATGCACTCTTCAGTTTATCATTTTTATGTCTTTAATCATTAATATCGTATATTAGTATTTTTTTTAATAATATGATTAAATGAAAACGGCGTTAAATACATTGGAGAGATTACCCTACACTTTAAATTGATTTGAATTTATTGTTAATGCAGTTTTTGTTCGGCAACACTGAAGTCAAATTCAAAGCCAGAATTGGTCAAATCATATTAAATACCAAACAAAAAGATTTTTTTACAGTGCATATTCACACAAAGTTATTAGCATCAGATATTTACTAAAATAAAATTAAAATTATAGGTAAATTACATTTTTGTGTAGCAGCGTGTTCAAAAATGGCCAACTCTGCACAATTCCCTTTGCCTTGCCTGATGTCCATGCAATGTTATAAATTGATCATTCTTCTCTTTTCAAAATTTATTTCGAATTGGCACCGACATTTTTCTGACAAACAAAACAGATCTATCAGCACGTAATTATATAAAAAACAACATATTTACCATAGTAAATTATCGATACGATTTGAGTATACTCGTAGCCATTATTGGAGTCAACAAACTTCTGTCCCCTAATCGCCTTTACGACACCCATCAGCAAGAAACGACCCATATTTTTCCCAAAACAACGCCAGAAAACTAAACCATAAAGCTGACAGGCGCAAGCTGTGAATATGAAACTGCCGTCACCATTAATAATCGCAAGAGTGTGTCTAAACTTAGTTAAATATGTTTGCGGAGTCTCCAGGGAGCATGTTTTGACAGAAAACTGCCGTAGTTCTAGCGCAGTATGCGACCAGCTCGTAAACTACAATGATATTGTGTCGTACGTGTGCGCCAGTGTGCATTTGCCTTTATACACAATGCTGGGAAAATATTCATGCTTTTTATTTGACGTCTTTATAAATAAGCCGAGAAAAGGGTTGTAACTAACAAACTTGCAAGTTTATTTTGTATTTCGTGCCTGATTATGTAAACAGTAACTATTCTGAGTATTAAACGTACAGACACAGCCTTTGTTTTGAAAATTGTCCCCATTTAATAATAAGAAAAAATCATAATGATCGACTTCTTATGTCATAATGTACCTATTGTTTACAATAATATTAATAATAACTGTTACTGTGCTAAGGTAACACGAAAAAACGTTTGAAGTATTTATTTATATTCGAGTTTAATAACCGAAGCGTCAGTCGTAATTAAACAAAATAAAATATTGAATATGAAAAACACTTTTCCTCAGTCGCACACCAACGCCATCTATGGAAAACAGCGTGAACTTAATCGGTGACTTTCTTTCACGTGTAACCTCGTTACAGAATATCGCACAGCGCCATGGTGGTAATTTTCGGAATTAACTGTTTTGTTGTGCTGACAAAAGATGCTTGTACTGTGCTACATTTTGTATTACGTTGCTAACAATGTTTTACAATTAAATACGATGTAAAGATGGGAAATTCAATGTTGTGGTAATGTTTTTGGTACATGCTAGATAAAGCTTCATATAAGTGTTATAAGTTTGCAGAATTTGTTTGGGAATGTCTTCTATTTAGGTGTAACATAAGCATAAAACATAACCTCCAAAAATGTAGATGCATTATAGGTTCTCCTCTACCTACCCTTTTGGGTAATACAAGCATGATGTTATTTTATATGTGTTAGCTATAAAAATATATAATGTTTTTTTTTATTTGCTACACAAATGAGCATATGTAGTTATTTTTTTCTTATATCCCAATGGCTATAAATGGAAGATTCGTGTAGTGTTTGTTGGTACACCATTACTGGAGTTAAGTGTGAGTTTCTGAGTTTGATTCGCGATTGGAGCATTTTTTTTTTATCTTAAAAGACAGTAGCAGTCCTTTGCTTGCTGTTGTTTACCTATACGGCAAATGACAGTAAACTTGCTTTTATCGTTGTCAAACTTAACTTTAGTCGCATGGAGGTCGAAAATTATTCCGCTAGAACGTCCTACCGGGATAAAAAGTAGCTCTGATCGTATGAATATCATACGATGAGAGCTAAGACGGAGAAATGCACCAAAAAGGTCACAAATTAATATCAAATAAACGTAATTTTGTGTCGGCGGGCGCCAAACAATCAATGAACAAAGATCACTTAAAGCGCCGACTCAAAATTACTTAGGTATACTTACATTCGTTTAACAACTTAGTTTTTAAGGTTAAATAAAAAAGGTTTATAATTTTTTGCTTCTCAGTGTTTTCGGCTGTTTTTTTTATTTTATTTAATACCTAATAAGATTTAAAAATATTGGAAGGACCTTGGAGAAACGCCTATGCCCAGGAGTGGGATAGTGATGGCAAGTAAAAAAAAATATTATATCACGCCTTGTTTCCACCATGGGATGGGCAGACGTGTACCTATAGTAGGTTCCTACACTCACATGTGGCACACTACACTAACGTTTAACTCCCATGTAATAGGGGGCAAGCTTGTGTTCATCAACCGGGCATAAATTCAGACTACGGGCTGCTACTGAGAAATTCCATATAGGACCTGGGAAGCAAACCAAAGACGGCAAGATAACATAAAATAGTAAATTAGGTTATTAAATATTATTCGTTTATAAGAACTGGTGTATGTAAAGATCAGAGGAAATGAAGGCAATTTGTATTATATTTGTTGTATGATATCCTACAAGGAGTCACACAAATAATTTCTATCTCAATAATCCAAAGAAATGTATGCAGCATCGCAGCTAGCGAGTAGCACATTATTGAAGTAGCATTGCATACACGGAATGTATTGGCACGTACTTCCAATACCTACATAGGTAAGTACCTCTCCAGGGATCAACTGAATGCTTCGATCTTTAGTCAGACATATCGCTGTGTTCAATTTCAAATAATTTCAGTTCAGAGAACAGGTAGGTAATGTTAAATTTATTTGTTTAGATAGATTCATACTTTAACACTATTAACATAATAGATACGTTAACACTAGAATATTCCCATAAGTCGGGACTGATACCGCAGTCCCGACTTATGGGTTGTAGGTCAAGCATCGAAAAGGTGAAGGCAAACATCGTGAAAAACTGGCATATCCTAGAACCATAAATTCGAAGACATGTAACATGTACCAGCCCGATTATGATACGTTAACAGTCAAAATAAAATAATAATGTGTAAGTATATGTACATGTATATAAAAAAGGGGAAAAGAATCACAGGGCATCCAAAAATTCTTTGGACAAAAATTAGGCCAGCCTTCTGGTTAGGGGCCGTCCATTAATCACGTGAAGCTCAGAGGGGGGGGGGGGGGAGGGGTCCATAAAAAATCACGTAATATCACAAGGGGGTTGTATATTTATATTTTCGTCAAACGCGTACAAAATCGAAAGCGGCTCGTAGTGAAATTGATAATAATTAAAAAGAAATAAGATTCTTTGTAGGACCTAAAAAAATATACGTGATATGGGTGGGGGGTGGGTGGGTAGTCAAAATGATAAAAAAAAACATCACGTGATTAATGGACGGCCCCTTTATATGAAGAGTTGACCAACCGCTTGACGATGTCTTGAAAAACCGAACAGGATCTCGGACCCTATGGCTCTCGTGTTAAACCCAAACGAAGCAGCTACGCTCAAATGTATGACTCCCAATAATATTGCGATAGTTTCGCCGATTGCGGTTTAACTTCGGGTAACAATAACATGCATAAAAGTTTAACATTTTTTTTATTTTATTTACTTGATTCTATAATAATTGGTGTTTCATGGCTCTTCCTCCTATTACATGGGGCTGTCTAACGTTTTTTAGAATATAGACGGGATACGTAACCAAAAAGAAAGGAACATTATTTTTTTAGCTTTTATAAGTTCAATTAGGTTCAATGCCAGGTCGTTGCTGCCCGTAAAGTTACATGTGCCATCAGAGAGATAAATTAATGAATGTTTTCCTCTAGTGCCAACATAAGTCGTAAGATAATAAAATAATAATGTGTTGTTCAAAGATGACCCAGTAAGCAGGGATAGTAGTAAATCTAATCAGCCCAGGCCACATAGTACTTAGGTGTTCAAGTAGGTATTATCGCTCGTGGAACAAGGTCATGTAGAGGGCTAAATACCTTTGAAACTCAATAAAACCTATACCATAGCATAGCCAGCCTATAATAATCCCACTTCTGATACATCGGCCTGTTCTCTTCATGATGGAGTGAAAGTGGGTAGATGTCACATGTCTTCAAATTTTTGTTCTAGAACATGCTGGTTTCCTCACGATGTTTTCCTTGACCATTTTGAGAGCAGTGGTGATGAAATTATTCTCACAAAGTAAACATGGCTTGAACTTATGGCCTAAGACTTATAAGACGGTCTGTTATCACTGAGCCATCACTACTCTCAAAACTTAAACTACTTTCCATTCTTGAAATAAACACAATACTAAAAACTCCACAACAGAAACTAGAAAAAAAATCAACAAACATGTCGGCGCCTTATCTAGAACGCCTATCTCTTTCTGAACGTGACTCCTCGATCTAAAACGCATACACAAACAAAACGGCGTATATTCCACTACTAAATATTCCCGGTGCGTCCAACCGAGAGCGGCTTTTTCAGCGTTTCAGGCATTGCTGTGAATTTTCAGTTGAAGTGCTGGGATTTGCATCATAAAGGGAGAGCTGTTTATCCGTCTGCTCCCCTTCTTTCACCTTGTTTGCAGTTTTTCATGAAAAGGTTACGTTAGAGATATGTGAAACACAGAGCGGCGGTGTGGGTTTTAGAGGAGGTTTTACTTTGCATGTTGTGAAGCTTTTTTGTCTGGAAAAGAATGAAAAGATCCATCGATATTGATAAGTTTTCTGCTATCAGTTCATGGCTCTCTGACCGTTTTGAGTAGTTGCCTAATACACAATCACTAGGAATCGCTTTCATTTTGATACTTTCACAACATTCATGGCGTTTTTTACGTTGACAAGCAAATATTTTTTTCTAACACAACAAAGAATGGATTATCAATAACCCTCAAAATAATTCAGATTCTAATTAATAGTTTGTTTCGAAATTAGAGTGCAGACTTTTTGTTCCTATCGAATAGCCAATTATAATATCGATTACTGTGGTCTTATCATTGAAGACAGCGGATACGAATACATAAAATTACTGGCATTTTGCTCAAAATGACTAAATTTTAAGCTGCCCTCAATAAATACTCGTAACTTGGAAAAGGCTCCAATGATGTTTATTTAGAGGACATAACATAACCGCTACTTTCACCCGATTTACGTCAGCAGCACTAAAAATATAGGAACACTAAAACTAACACATAACCACTTTATCTTACGACAAGCAACTATAATAACCCTAAAAAGTCCGAACACAAAATTAAACGCTCGCACTCGATCTTCCGAAAACTGGGCAGTACCGTAGCCCGGTGGCGATGGCGCGTCAAAAACCGCCACAACGAATTATGTCAGTAATTGCTCTGAATTCACGGCTCCCTTCAGCAATTCCTTATGGAAAATTAAGGCTTTTCAGGTGAAAATTGCATGGCACCGGTGGACGGATAGTGACTTAAATTTAATCACAAGTAATGTAAAAAGCAGGAGTTTTATAGTGTACGTAATATTTTTTTAAGGAAAAATTGGCTGCTAAACAAATCTCGATTACTGGGGCTTTATTTTAATACACCTGTATCGATTTAAAATAACGCGGTTTTCACAGTAATCCACAAACTTAAATTTAGATAAGAAACAACCGCTATGATTAAAAGTGTACCTTCATCTACACTGCCACATGCTTAGTGTGACGTCACGGAAAATCCTGCATCGCGCAAGCAATGTTTTTCGCGCAACTAGCAAATATACAACGTCCCGACATCAATCGTCAGCTAGCTGCCCACCGGTCACGACACCCGTCTAATAGAAGGGTCCTTTCTTTTCTACGTAGGTTGAGTGAAATTAACATCCTGTTCCTCAACCTCCTAAAAAGTTCCTAGAAATCACTTACTTAAATAAATGAAAGGTAATATAAGAGAATAATGATTGATCCATAAAGTATATGACGTAACCAGCCCTGCTACTTACAAGAAACATGAGATGTTTAAGTAATTGCATATTAAAATTCGTTCGCTCGCAGTAGAAGTTATAACAAGCCTATTTTTCATCTAAAAAGTCTACGTTCGAGGTTCGGGGGAAAATAAATTGGTACCCAGGATAAGTTGGCTCATATCGGGTTACATCAATAATATTACCATTTATATTTTGATTTGAATATAATCGAAAAAAGTCACGTTGACGTATTGCGTCAATTTATTTTCTCATTCTTACGTTTTATTCTAGTCATAATATATTGTTTCATATTCAGTTTGGTTCATGCTGTTACATAAGATTAAAATATCAAGAAAGGAGCAGAAGTTAGTATTGAAAGAGGAGACCCATTATAACCTCTAATAGCTATAAGTCTTCTAAATTTTCACGCCATCTACTGATAAAGTATGGGGTATAGAAAACCTGAAAATAGGAATCGAACATGCTAAATTTGTATGAGAGTACTGGGAGTCATCCACAAAATAACCATGCTTGACAAAAGATTTGTATATCAATGAATGCACTAAGTACAGAGAAAATTACTTTCAATTTCATAAAGAAAGAAGTTTGCGTCTCTTGACTTGGTGCCCTAGACCATGGAGTCTAGGTTAGAAATTATAAAATTCCGTCCCGTCCCCGTGCCGCATCATGAAAACGGGATTATTTAAAGGAAATGAACGTCGGAAAATAATGACTTTCCACCAAGTAAATCTTAAATTAAATTTATCTCAGTTTTGAAGAGCATCGGTCTAGTGAAGAGTAATGGCCGATTTCAGGACTTTACTTAATTAATTGTACTTAAGAAACTTTTGACTGATATATTGTTAGGCTGCGCGTTTATGGAAACCTTGATGGTTTTGTTTTGAGTACTTTCAAAGGAATGGATACAAAATTCCTTTGAGTCGGTTGCAGAAGTTGAAAGGTTTTGAAATACTTCATATTCTTTGAATATAATGTTTTGTTTAATTTTGATTAAAAACTTATGTTAATATAAATACTAAAAATATAAATAGAATATAAAACACTGAATGTCATTGCAATAGCTGGGATAATGTTTATCCTATCCTATTATAATCACCGACATATTTTAAATCCGTTGTGAGGATAAAAATATAAATCCTTGTTGTACTCTGCAAAGATAATTCGTTAATTTTTGTATAAAAATATACAAAAAGTTGGCCTAATTCTTAAACAAACACGATAATTAAACAAAACAGTAAATACTACAAGGTCTGCAAAAGCCAAATCTGAAATCAACGCCATCTATTGAAAACCCGCGTAACAATCCAACAAAACGCCCTAAACATGGCGGCCATTGTCTAAATTCAAACACGGACAAAAATAGAACGACAACTGTTCGAAGTTTTAATAAAAATAAAACTTGTACTCTTATCCTTCAACGGAAGCGATATCAAATTAAGTAAAAAAGCGCTTAACTTTTTTCATTTCAAACTAGTAAGTTTAAATTATTTCGAAAACATTGCTGGCTGTTTTTAGAGACACACCTACATTCGTGCTTCTGACACATAACAATTGTGTTTTATTTGTTACAGAAGTTTGTTGACTTCTTAAAGTTCCGGGAATGTAAAGGAAGATATTTCATTAAATATTTAGGGCGGCTATATTATAGTGTTCATCCTATACTTACACTTTAATTCATGATCCTTTATCATCCTCTTTATTTGTTTCTATGTTTACACTTCATGCTTTACTTATTTTATTTTATTTACATGTCTACACTCAACAAATTTATCTAAATACGATTTATTAACTTAAAAATAGCTGAAATAAAATATTAACTCAAATTTTCATGTTGTGACAAGCCAAATTGTCAACTGTCAGTTACTGTTCTGCTTAGTCTATGAATGGCTACTTTTTGGTTTATACAATTTTAAATTATTTTTATCAATATGTCTAGCTATTTGATTTTATTAAATATTACGATTGTTTACTAAATAACTTAACTTAAAATTATATTTATAAAATTCTTTACGCACTCATGTGGCCAGCTACACGCACTCATGTGGCCAGCTACACACACTCATGGATGTGTCCTGGCCGACTACACTTGTCAGATGAGATGATGGCTAAACTAATATTTTGAAAAATGTTTGGAAAGGGAAGACGGCTTTGGTATAAAAAGGGGCGTCTGAACCGCTGATGGCACACACTCTAGAGGACCACACTCTGGAGGCCGTACACTCTGGAGGACACACTCTGGAAGACTGTAGACTCTCGGAAACTACTCTGAAGCGCCCACACTCTCGGAAACTACTCTGAAGCGCCCACACTCTGGGAAACTACTCTCAAGCGCCCACACTCTGGGAAACTACTCTGAAGCACCCGCACTCTGGGGAAACTACTCTGAAGCCCGTCTACTCTGAAGCGTTCACACTCTGAAGCCCGTCTACTCTGAACTCTGAAGCCGGTCTACTCTGAAGCCCTCTTGAAGCGTTCTACTCTGACAGTTTACTCTTTTTCATTTAATAAATTGTATCAGATCTGCCTTATCCATTTCTTTCACTAAGCAGATACGTAACAGATTGGCGCCCAACGTGGGGCACTTACAAGTTGGGGTTTGGCTTACTCTACGACGTTCCATTGGAGAATATCCCGTAGACGTTTTCTCCTACACATAACTCTCTACCAATACATCATTACACTGCATCCCACACACTTGCACACCACTGCGTTTACCCACTGGTAATCGTACTCAGTTTTCGCTTGGCGTGTTTTTAAAACCCTTGTGGTCACTACCAAGTTAGGGGACTGAGACACTTCACGACAGAAACAGGAGAATATCCTGTGGACGTTTTTACAAATCTATACATCTACATAACTCCTATTACAAATACTTCACTATCTTACTATACATTTATATAATATATTTATACATATACCATCTGGGAATCATACCAAAATATGTAGGCTCTCATAATATTTTTAACTGTCATCGGTTGCTAGGTAACAAACCAGGCCATAGATTATTATGAACATGGAGTACTAGTCCTTTTGTACTGTGGCAAAACTAGGTACTAAAGTTTACTTTCATATGTTACCTTTATGCTTTAGTTCCAAATTTTACCACCAAAAATAAGTTTTCCTTAGTGTACGTGAGTCCGAGTGCGAGTCCTAAACACTATCTTCGAGTCCCTTCTAACATTTGACTTTTCTCTAACACTTTTCTTAATTAAGTTTTCCTGAGTGTACGTTTTTTTTTTGAGTCCTTTACATTATACTCGTAACTCATCCCTTTCTTTTATCCTTCCTCTATAATAGAGTTCTTTTCGATTAATTAAAACTCTATTTATTTTTTTAATTCATTCATCGGTTCTTAAACCACCATTTTTTTTTAAATCTTTCTTTATATCTTTTCTTTTTCTACAAGTTAGTTTGTCTAACTTGTTTCTTTCTATCGACTCCTAAAAGTTGATTGGAGCGGATAACAACTCCATAAAAATAAGCCCATGTTAACTAATGACTCTAAAAGTCAACCTATCGACTCCTAAAAGTTGATATGACTCTTAAAGTCAACCTATCGACTCCTAAAAGTTGATTGGAGCGGATAACAACTCCATAAAAATAAGCCCATGTTAACTAATGACTCTAAAAGTCTAAATATCAACTAAAAGTTGATTAGGAGCGGATGACAACTCCGTTAAAAATAAGCCTTTGTTAAAATCTTTCTATTTCATCTCATTAGTGGTTTTAGACGCGAGCGGATTACAACTCCTAAAATAAGCCTTAAAGTTATTGATTTATCAGGTTGAGTAGTGATCATTGAATGTGAATCCTACCTGACCTAAGTTCGTAAGATGTCGGTGTGTTTGAATGAGTTTTGTAAGTTTTGTGAATGCTGTAATACTTTAACCTTAGCAAAATTTTTGTTCTAGGCCAAAAAAATTCTCGGGGTCGTTGGGGAAATATAGTGTTCATCCTATACTTACACTTTAATTCATGATTCTTTATCATCCTCTTTATTTGTTTCTATGTTTACACTTCATGCTTTACTTATTTTATTTTATTTATATGTCTACACTCAACAAATCGATCTAAATACGATTTATTAACTTAAAAATAGCTGAAATATATACATTGCCTCGTCCCATGAGGCCAGAAAATTACAAAAATGAAAACAAATAAACTTCAATCAGATGGCTATGAATCTTATTCCCTGTGGAGTTGGTAGGTACCGTTTAATTTCATTTGTTGGTCATGCCTCAGGCCATTCTTGACTTAGTGCTTGTGAAAGTTGGACTAAAAGGGTACTGAATAAGTGTGTGGTGAGAAAATAATTTAAGTGTTGAAATGAGAGAATCTAACACAACTGGATCAACCGATTCAAATGTGGTAGATTCTCGGAGAATTGTGAAAGTATTTTCAAAATTATGATGGTATATTTTTGTACAATAAATCTATTATTTAGCTTTTTCAATAGTGAGTTCAAGATAGTATTTTAGTTCTATTTACAGTGCACTCCACTCTTTTATTATGAGTTTGCAATACAGTTATTTACATAACTCCTATTACAAATACTTCACTATCTTACTATACATTTATATAATATATTTATACATATACCATCTGGGAATCATACCAAAATATGTAGGCTCTCATAATATTTTTGACTGTCATCGGTTGCTAGGTAACAAACCAGGCCATAGATTATTATGAACATGGAGTACTAGTCCTTTTGTACTGTGGCAAAACTAGGTACTAAAGTTTACTTTCATATGTTACCTTTATGCTTTAGTTCCAAATTTTACCACCAAAAATAAGTTTTCCTTAGTGTACGTGAGTCCGAGTGCGAGTCCTAAACACTATCTTCGAGTCCCTTCTAACATTTGACTTTTCTATAACACTTTTCTTAATTAAGTTTTCCTGAGTGTACGTTTTTTTTTTGAGTCCTTTACATTATACTCGTAACTCATCCCTTTCTTTTATCCTTCCTCTATAATAGAGTTCTTTTCGATTAATTAAAACTCTATTTATTTTTTTAATTCATTCATCGGTTCTTAAACCACCATTTTTTTTTAAATCTTTCTTTATATCTTTTCTTTTTCTACAAGTTAGTTTGTCTAACTTGTTTCTTTCTATCGACTCCTAAAAGTTGATTGGAGCGGATAACAACTCCATAAAAATAAGCCCATGTTAACTAATGACTCTAAAAGTCAACCTATCGACTCCTAAAAGTTGATATGACTCTTAAAGTCAACCTATCGACTCCTAAAAGTTGATTGGAGCGGATAACAACTCCATAAAAATAAGCCCATGTTAACTAATGACTCTAAAAGTCTAAATATCAACTAAAAGTTGATTAGGAGCGGATGACAACTCCGTTAAAAATAAGCCTTTGTTAAAATCTTTCTATTTCATCTCATTAGTGGTTTTAGACGCGAGCGGATTACAACTCCTAAAATAAGCCTTAAAGTTATTGATTTATCAGGTTGAGTAGTGATCATTGAATGTGAATCCTACCTGACCTAAGTTCGTAAGATGTCGGTGTGTTTGAATGAGTTTTGTAAGTTTTGTGAATGCTGTAATACTTTAACCTTAGCAAAATTTTTGTTCTAGGCCAAAAAAATTCTCGGGGTCGTTGGGGAAATATAGTGTTCATCCTATACTTACACTTTAATTCATGATTCTTTATCATCCTCTTTATTTGTTTCTATGTTTACACTTCATGCTTTACTTATTTTATTTTATTTATATGTCTACACTCAACAAATCGATCTAAATACGATTTATTAACTTAAAAATAGCTGAAATAAAATATTAACTCAAATTTTCATGTTGTGATAAGCCAAATTGTCAACTGTCAGTTACTGTTCTGCTTAGTCTATGAATGGCTACTTTTTGGTTTATATAATTTTAAATGATTTTTATCAATATGTCTAGCTATTTGATTTTATTAAATACTAGCTTTTGCCCGCGGCTTCGCCCGCGTGTATGTCGGAAATTATCGCAAGAGGACGTACTACCGCGGTAAGAATGTATTAATCCATGTTATACATACATAAAATTACGCCTTTTTCCCACGGTGGTAGGCAGAAACTACGGAACGCCACCTGCTACGATCCTTACATATCATGTGTGTTTGATGTACTTAAAATAAAACTAATAGTATTCAGAGTAAGAAGACTGCGACATAGGGCTGGATTAAATTGAATATAAGTCTTACTGGTTTTTCTTAACGCTCCTATTCTACCTATACAGACACTCAATTATTTACCAGACACCAAATTAAACATAGTTATAAGAGTAGTACTTTTGCCAGTGGCTTCGCCCGTATAGCTTTCGGAAAATATCACTCGGAAACCTACTACCGGAATAAAGTATCCTATGTATATGGTAAGTATCCAGGATAACCAAAAATCCAAATCCATCCAAAAATCTAAACATCTAAGCAATATTTCGCGGTCTCTTACTTGAAATAATACAATTAGGTTTATTTTGAGTACTTCGAACACACATGATATTCGCATTTACTATGAAGCCAAAGTAATATGAATTACAATATTACATACATACATACATACAATCACGCCTTTTTCCCATGGGGGTAGGCAGAAACCACGGAACGCCACCTGCTACGATCTCTACACACTCCTTTTGCCTCTTTAAGGTTCATACAATTGGTCATACACACACGCCGGTTGCGAGTACTACGCACCTGACCTTTCTGAAGAACATCACCAATAAGGTCACTATATGTCCTAATTACAATATTACAATCCTATTAATCCTGTACTACCCGACCGCTACCAACCGGGACGGCCGGACGCGGGAAGGCCCGCTAACCGCTCTGCGGCGATTTTATTATAATCTCTGATATCTTCTAAAATATTAATTTTAATCATATGCTGTAAAGGGCAATTTTGATCTACGTGAAATGCACAATTTATTTAAGGTACTTAATTGCATAAGGATTAAGGCTGTATTGCTTAAAATCGCATTCATAAATAAGCCATTATTTCTCGTAAAAAGTAAAGGATAAAAATGGTTATTATGGGTTATCCCTAAGAGTTAGACATATACCATCGCGGACTTTTTTGTAGAACTTTTCAAGGTGTACAATACTGTAGTACATTATTTTGAGCTATTTCGTAGGGTTCAGCCAGCGTTCGCAATGTAAGCGCAAAAAAATGAGTTTATTTATGACATCACATTAGAAACCTCTAAAATTATCAGTGTTTCTTTACTATATTATGCATGTTATATACATATAAACCTTCCTGTTGAATCACTCTATCTATTTAAAAAACCCGCATCAAAATCCGTTGCGTAGTTTTAAAGATATAAGCATACATAGGGACAGACAGACAGAGAAGTGACTTTATTTTATAATATGTAATGATGATGATAATGATTACGATTGTTTACTAAATAACTTAACTTAAAATTATAATTATAAAATTCTTTACGCACTCATGTGGCCAGCTACACGCACTCATGTGGCCAGCTACACACACTCATGGATGTGTCCTGGCCGACTACACTTGTCAGATGAGATGATGGCTAAACTAATATTATGAAAAATGTTTGGAAAGGGAAGACGGCTTTGGTATAAAAAGGGGCGTCTGAACCGCTGATGGCACACACTCTAGAGGACCACACTCTGGAGGCCGTACACTCTGGAGGACACACTCTGGAAGACTGTAGACTCTCGGAAACTACTCTGAAGCGCCCACACTCTCGGAAACTACTCTGAAGCGCCCACACTCTGGGAAACTACTCTCAAGCGCCCACACTCTGGGAAACTACTCTGAAGCACCCGCACTCTGGGGAAACTACTCTGAAGCCCGTCTACTCTGAAGCGTTCAAACTCTGAAGCCCGTCTACTCTGAACTCTGAAGCCGGTCTACTCTGAAGCCCTCTTGAAGCGTTCTACTCTGACAGTTTACTCTTTTTCATTTAATAAATTGTATCAGATCTGCCTTATCCATTTCTTTCACTAAGCAGATACGTAACAATATTCAGTGCTAAACATTGGCTACGAAAATTTGTTGACGATGATAAAAATAAAAGATACTATTCACACGAAGAAATAAATCTTGCCGCAAATCTAGTGTCCAATCGGGAATCGAACCTCTATGAGCAGTGCAGCTAATAATCGCATAACCACCGTGCCATTCGTTCAAGAGCTATCCAATTTTTCGATATAAGTACTTTTTTTATTACTGATCAATTTTATTTTCATGTCTATACGATTTAAAATCACATTGCCTCGTCCCATGAGGCCAGAAAATTACAAAAATGAAAACAAATAAACTTCAATCAGATGGCTATGAATCTTATTCCCTGTGGAGTTGGTAGGTACCGTTTAATTTCATTTGTTGGTCATGCCTCAGGCCATTCTTGACTTAGTGCTTGTGAAAGTTGGACTAAAAGGGTACTGAATAAGTGTGTGGTGAGAAAATAATTTAAGTGTTGAAATGAGAGAATCTAACACAACTGGATCAACCGATTCAAATGTGGTAGATTCTCGGAGAATTGTGAAAGTATTTTCAAAATTATGATGGTATATTTTTGTACAATAAATCTATTATTTAGCTTTTTCAATAGTGAGTTCAAGATAGTATTTTAGTTCTATTTACAGTGCACTCCACTCTTTTATTATGAGTTTGCAATACAGTTATTTATTTTGTTGTCAGCGCGCATTTGCTTCATTAAAATAGTGCAAAGTTTAATAACTTCTTAAGTATTAATGAATAAAGTGCGCTTTTATTCAACTTGAATTTAAAAGCCAAGTCAAAGGTTATAGCTAAGTAGAATTTCTAAAGAAAAAGAAATGATAGATAAAGATAACTACTTTAGACGCCAGTAAAAGTTGTAAAGAGCTGGAAAGTTAAGAAGAGCTATCTATATTGTATAGATGGGTAGTTAAAAAGTTAACGTGGTAATACGCTGTGGTAAGATTCCTAACCGCTGGGTTCTAATTACTTTAACTATACTATTAACCACCATGGCAAAGCTGCACCAGTGGCCGTGTCCGTGACAGCTTACAAACTATTAAAATATAGCTTATTCATTCGATAAATATAGTTCTAGTTGCTCGTCACTATTGTGGTTTGTTTAACTTGCAGAATGTATTGTAAGTATGGCATTGATATCTGCAACGAGTTGCAAAATGTCACAAGTAATCTTAAACTCTCCCGAAACTGTTACTTGCGATTATCAATATATACGTTATTACCACTCATTGATGCGAACATTGAACGTTTAAAAGTGTAATTTAAGCGATTGACAGTATTAATACGAAACCTCGTAGTAATATTGTCCATCACTTCAATGACAATCCTTTTAATCGTTTCACTATGTCTGTTCTTCTGTTAATGCGATGTCGTATAATAAAGTAATTATACTGTGGTTGAGGGTAGGACACGACTATCGGTATTAAGGATGCGCGCGTGCTAGTGGTAGGCACGTACAAAAAACAAGATTCATTGAATCGTCTATTTTCAATGGGCCTGTGACAAAGCCACAGCAGCCGAAAGTAATACCAAAACAAAATTCTATTATCAAATTATAGATATATCGCTATATATATAATAACAGCAAACAAATTTTATCTCGTGGATATGATCTACTGACTTTCTTCATTCATCATTTTCGTTTTATAATTTCAGAACTTTCAGCAGACAATCATCACAATGTCAACAAAAACGATGCCCTTCTTCAGAAACTTGATTATCATTGAAAACTTTTTCGGCATCAGTCGACCCCACCTTTTTGAAGACGAAAAAAGAACAAGACTCATTTGTGATGTCATATCTATTAGCGTTATCATCACTGTCACGAGTTTTATCATCATGGATCTTATAAGTACCAATCTAAGTACTGGATGCCGGATTTTCGAGTTAATAATTTGCATTGAATATTACGGGCTCGTAATCGGATCAAGATTTCGAAGAGAGATATTTTATGCAATTGACAGAGTGGATGAAAAATGTGGAGTTGATAAAGAATATGGATCCAAAATTCAAGCAAAAACAACAGAAATGATTTTGACATTTCTACCATCATTTACCATTGATATCGTTGGACTGAAAGTGTTAGGAGTTGATACGGGTGTTGCGGCATTCTTCACTGTAGCATTTGCTGCTCATGATGCGGAAATAGCTTTTGCCGCTTTGATGATTGAAACTGTTAATCTGAGGCTTGAGAAATTGAAAGATGTTTCACCTAATGTTGGCTCAAGGATTTATAGGCATATCTTGATTGCTACAGCCCATATGAGTGAGCAATATACGCCAAGAGTAAGTACTATTACACTAATTTTTTGTACCGTTCTATTAAAGAGAACATTTTGCTATAATATGGTGACATTTTCGGTGTTGATGTTTTCTTATTTTATGAATTCAAGACTATTAGTGTCATTAGAACAAGTCTCAAATTACGTTTACTCTTTCAACTAGTTATTTATAGTGAGGGCAGGATGTTTTACTATTTATTATAGCTGTCGCAATATATATCTACAGGGTGGCAGAAACATTGCAGTACAACCTGCTGATATAGATTCAGTACAAGATTCTGAACTTAACAATCGGTTATTTACAGTAATGTTGTTCAGTTTATTTTCACCGCGTAGGTATTGTACTTTTCTATTAGCAAGTATTATTATTCGCTCAGGTTATTTTTTTTCTCTGTGTTGTACTTTAAGTCTGCATGTTGATATCTCGACTACCCTCTATTTTATTCTTTGTTTTTTTTTATGAATATCCATAGTTAGCTATTGAATAGGTAAGTAAAGTTTACATAATGTATTAAATTTAATTTTAATCAATAAAATGTATCTTCTTTTAGCTACTCATGATGCTCGCAGTAACTCTAACGACAACAATAGCCTACGAATTCATCTTAGTCCTCGCCGACTCCGAAAGAGTAAGTACAAAAAACACAAATTACATTTCCGTTTTTTAATCTCGTATGAATAATAAGATTACAAGAGCCTCCTTACATCTCAATGAAGATGCCTTTTTAGAAAAATCCTTAAGTATATTCGTATTAGTACCATAAATCAGAGGATAATGGTTGTGTGTGGCCATTAAGTAAGAGAGATGCCAAGTTGAAATTGAAAATCCGCAGTATATTTGCTCAAGTTGTTATGGCTCATGATTATTTTAATAATGCGATGCTGACCTGGAATTAAGATTAATATTGTGTAGCAGGACTGTGTCGGAAATATTATGGGGCGATGTTATGCATAGGCAATGAGCTGGCAACTTGTCACTGTTTGGAACGATGCATGTCGGATGTTGGCTTGGAAATTAAAGGGTAACAAGTCACGTGAATAAAACTATACTGTTACAAGCTTTTGCTATAAAATATAGGAATTTGATTTCTATATATTATGACTTGTCTAACTTCAAATCATAAATTCAGCCGAAAGACATCCACTGCTGGACATAGGCCTCCCCCAATAGGGGGTTTTGCCGTCGCCACGCTTGGCTTGCGGGTTGGTGATCGCAGTATGGTGGTAAAATGAATAGAGAACGTTGCTGCCCATTCTCTAGTAAGTCCCTGATTCGTCTTTTACTACACCCACGGGAAGAAATGGGATCGCGCTATTCTTTACGTACGGCACCACGTGGGACGTCAAATATACTTATTTTTTAAATATATATAGGTATGACTTCATTACTAATCCAGTCTTACCCTTGGTAATTAAAGTGTCGTGTTACCCAACATGTAACTGTATTGTGTAGATAAGTAGGGACTCGCTCACTTTGTAAAATACTGGTACTCAGTGGCATCCTTAATTAGAAAAATAGAAAGAAATTTCATCATTAAACCACCGACATCATCATTATCTTGCCCATTCCGAATTTATTTGTGTGTCTTCTATATTCTTCTTCCATACTTCTATATTAGTTGAAATCTTGGTTCTCGGTAGTTATTCTCTTTCTCTCCATGTCATCTTTCACACCGTCCATGTATAAATCCATAAATTAATCAAAATACAAATTTAATAAACAAATAGCAGACAGACGTCTGTATCTGTTTGCTATTGCGCTGCTAAATTAATTAATATCGACCGGCAGAGAGTCGGGAACATCCAAGTAATTAAATGCTACTTCTCACTACATACAAGCAAGAAAAAAAAAACCTTATTGTTCGTATGTTTATTTTAAAAGTTTTCTACGAAACTCGACCCTATGTAGTGCAGGCTTGCAATAAATTTGCATTTAATCAGTCAAGCAGATTTTGGATGAACAACATGAATTCAATTATTTTGTATTAGGAGGGATCTGCGCATTGAAGTAAACAAGAACGCTTGGAATAAATGTAAAAAAAAATATTGTACTGTTTGATTTCTCCAACGCCACTGAAACATAATAATATTGTTATCGTTGTATGTTGTTGTCCAGTTAAGAATCTGGATTTATGCCCAGTATATGCCAAAATACATTTCTCGTTATATACATGACTTAACATTGATAACTGAGAAAACGCTGGTGTGATAAACACTTTCTGCCCACCCATTCGCGGAGAGGGAGCATGATGTACTGCTTTTGTATCTGTATTTATTTCATTTTCATCTGGTTAGTAAAACAATTGTTTGCACAAAACTTTTATAAATGCGATAATTACTTAGAGGCTAGCACCACATGCACCATTTGTGGTTATACAACTTATTTATATTTAAAAAGGATTATTATTAATCAGTATTTGCTCGCATCCGAGTGAAATTAACTTCCGTCAGTGATCTTATGTCGTTTTCGCATAACATTCATTCAGTCTTCTTTTCTTTCTCGGCTTCTGAGGACCGGTGCATAATGTTCACCACAAATCACTTCAGACGTAAGACGTCCACTGCTGGACTTAGGCCTCCCCCAATTTGGGCGGCTTTGCCATAATCGCCACGCTTGGCAGACGGGTTGGCCATCGCAGTATGGTGGTAAAATGCATAGAGAACGCTGCTGCCCATTCTCTAGTAATGTGCATAATGTCAGGGCCGCGCCGACCCCCCACAGCGCCTGTGTGCGAAACCTATGAAGCGCCTCTTTTTTTCACGACTACACGACGTAATTAAATTAAAAAAATAAATAATAGTATAAAAAAACTAAAAAACCCGCTTCCATAGAAAGCCAAACTAAAAAGTAGAAAATAATGGAAAAAAAGCGTAGGGTGCTTTTTAAGGTATTTTTTATTGATATCAGGCACCCACGCCTCCATTATTTTCTACTTTTTCGTTTCGTTTTCTATGGAAGCGTGTTTTTTATTTTTTGAAAGTATTATTTTTTCCATTTTTTTCAACTTTTTAGTTTGGTTTTCGATGGAAGCGTGTTTTTAAGTTTTTTTAACTATTATTTATTTTCTATTTTTAGGGTGTTTCGAATTTTGAGACGTATGTCAGCGTAGTTTGTGACGTATGTCAGCGTAGTTTTCAAGACTGTTTGCTGTCCTGGTAACCCTGGCAAGGATAATGGCACGAATTTATATATATTGCAGTGTCATCGGTGTTTGACAGGTGTGCAAAGTTTGAATGAAATCTGGTCGTTTAAAGTGGGTCAAAATCGCGCTATAAGGAGTCGGTTACAAACAAACATACAAGTGAAGCTAACATAAAGCGTGTAATAATAAAAAGAAAATGTTTTTTTTTATGTGGACATTACAAACAGACTAAAGTTATATTTATTTGTATAGAAAAATACATAAAAAGCACGTACCTGAAGCGTTTTTAGGGTTCCGTAGCCAAATGGCAAAAACGGATCCCTTATAGATTCGTCATGTCTGTCTATCCGTCCGTATGTCACAGCCACTTTTTTCCGAAACTATAAGAGCTATGCTGTCGAAACTTGGTAAGTAGATGTATTCTATAAACCGCATTAAGATTTTCACACAAAAATAGAAAAAAAAAAACAATTTTGTTGTTATACTTAAAACTGAAACTCAAAATTTTTTTTTTCATCAAACCCATACGTCTGGGATATCCATGGATAGGTCTTCAAAAATGATATTGAGCTTTCTAATAACATTTTTTTCTAAACTGAATACTTTGCGCATGAGACACTTCTAAAGTGGTAAAATGTGCCCCCCCTGTAACTTCTAAAATAAGAGGATAATAAAACTAAAAAAATATATGATGTACATTACCATGTAAACTTCCACCGAAAATTGGTTTGAACGAGATCTAGTAAGTAGTTTTTTTTTAATATGTCATAAATCGCAAAACGGAATTTATCTTTCATTCAGTCAACTCAAATATAAAAATTAATAAAACAAATAATTTCATAAACATAAACTTTATGCATAAACCGTGAATACCTACAGGTTTGTACGGAACCCTCGGTGCGCAAGTCCGACTCGCACTTGGCCAGTTTTTTTTAAATCATATTTTGTAACATCTTCATTGATAAAATGACTGGTTTCTGTCTCTAATGATTCTTTGGAAGTGGATGGTAGAGCCGTAAAATATTTACTTATTTTAATTGTATTTTTATCACGTTCTTCTTCTTGTTTTCTTTTCCTTATTAAATTCTGCTAACCAGATTTTTTTTTTATCTTGAGTACTATCACTCATCGTGAAAACACGTTAAAACAATCACTAACAAAAAAACTATATATTGTTTTTAGAGCTAGAACTTAATCTTATTAAAAAAATCATTGCGCACCTTGCACCACTTTCAATTGACTGATTGTTCAATTGTTTTGACACTCTGACACTCTCGTTCCTTAAAGTCGGGGAATCTCCGTGACCCCACCCCGCTTGCGTCGCAAGCATCGCATCGGGTTACGTTCATAATTCATTCAAACAAACTCACGGCGGCGGTTCTTTTGATTTTAACGCTGAGCTCGTAACTAATGTTAAGAGCCATTTTATATTTTTGCGCGAATATCTAAGATTTTAGTCGCCTTATTTACCTCTCATCTCATCATTATAAATACTCTGGCATTGACGAATACATGTAAAAAATAGATCAATCTTTTGTTTTGTCACTTTTAGTAGAACATTTACAAAAACTTATTTGTTTACTTTGTAGTAATTAATCTCCCACAACTAGTTTTCGTAAAAATCAGCGCAGGGTCAATTTCAGACTCCTATTTCTATCATTAATATGTAGAAATTTGAGTAAAAAAAATACACAAAACAACAGACATATAATCTAGTTGTTACATTTAGTACAAGAATATTGATTTTTAATAACATTAATTAGTAAAAAAAATGAAGTCTTATGGCAATTTTTACGATTTATTCGCAAGTTTATCGCGTTTTTTTGGTTTGAATAAAGCATAATTACATTAAAAAATTCATGTCAATATAAAGTATGCTCTATAACAAATCGAATTCTCAAGTTTTATTTAAATCTGTTTATTTAATTAGACATAATATCGTTTTTGAAATCACTCTAAATTAGAATAAATTACGATGCACAAGCGGGCAGCGTTTAGTACGGCGCAAGCGCCCAACGGGGAAGGACCTATGTCAATTTTTCCCGCGTCTCAGTTTACGGGTACTCGTATCGTGAAGGCAAAAATATACTACGACTAGAACATTTTGCTACTCTTCGCATTTTTTTTTTTTGAATAAGAGTTTCGTTAATTATCAAGTAAAGCATTATTTTAATAGATTGTAGAAAAATTTTGACTAAAATAATTTATTTTAACTAAATCTGACTATTTTTAATCGCGATTAAAAAGGTGTGGAGTAAAACTAATGGTCATGAACAAAAATTCACACCAACGGCAACGCCTCGCCTCACGTGCAAAAACAGTACTGTATTTTTTTTTCTTTTGCTTATATCTCGAAAATGGCGTGTCCTATCGCAAAAATAATGAAACATTCGACCCCCTTTATAAAACCCCACACATATAAATCTCAACACGTGGGTAATATTTTTTTTTATTTTTCGAACAAAAATGAAAAATTCCATATAAAACACGTCCAGGATGCCCCCTTGCGCGCGCCTTCGTATCTCAGCAAGTTCATTGCGTAGCGCACAAGTACTAAGTTGCGAAGCCAAAAGAAAAAAAACCGGCCAAGTGCGAGTCGGACTCGCGCACCGAGGTTTCCGTACAAACCTGTATGTATTCTCGGTTTATGCATAAGGTTTATGTTTATGAAATTAAATGTTTTTTTTTTTAATTTTTATATTTGAGTTGATTGAATGAAAGGTAAATTGCGGTTTACGATTTATGACGTATTAAAAAAAAATACTTACTAGATCTCGTTCAAACCAATTTTTGGTGGAAGTTTACATGGTAATGTACATCATATATTTTTTTAGTTTTATCATTCTCTTATTTTAGAAGTTACGGGGGGGAGGACACACATTTCACCACTTTGGAAGTGTTTCTCGCGCAAAATATTCAGTTTAGAAAAAAAATATATTAGAAACCTCAATACCATTTTACCCCACACGTATGGGTATGATGAAATTTGATGAAACCCAAAAATTTATTGTTTTTTTTTCTATTTTAGTGTAAAAATCTTAATGCAGTTCACAGAATACATCTTCTTACCAAGTTTCAACAGCATGCTCTTATAGTTTCGGAGAAAAGTGGCTGTGACATACGGACAGACAGACAGACAGACATGACGAATCTATAAGGGTTCCGTTTTTGCCATTTGGCAACGGAACCCTAAAAATACCACGTTGAGTCGCGATTGTCAAATTTGATTTTAGTCGTGTCAAAATAATTTTTAAAAGAGATTATTTCTTGCAGAATAGCGTAACAATTCTCATAGCTAAAAGTAAGCAATTTTAGACATAGTTTTGTTAGTTTAGTTCGGTGTACAACAGAATCGGCACCAATATGTAATTGTTTTAATTTTTTATTTTTATTGTATACTTTACATAACATATAGTTGTATTTTTTTTATTAGTCTAGAAATCTTTATTAGACTGGATAAATTAAAATAAGTATTTTCATAAATATCTAAATACCGCATTATAATTCTAACGGATCAAGATTGTTTAGACCGGCTCGACACTCGCGTTACACTGTTTGTATTGTGCATGTGTGGATAGCTACGCACTCATACATAAGATTGCCGTCTTTTACCTAAACTCGAGCGTTCAAATTTTGTAAGAGGGCTCTTAACTAAAACCCAAAGGGCCAAAGCGTAAAATTAAACCACACTCGTGAATATTATCTTAGAAGACTTGAGCTATTATAATTATGTTTTGTTATTTACAAGACATATGTTCCGCCTATTGTACCTACTTACTTATCGATGCTCCACTACAAAGAATATTTTGTTGTGTAAGTGTAAAAAAAATAATTTCGATGGCGGCGCCTCTATTGTCTTGGCGCCTGTGTGCGCCGCACACTTTGCACACAGGGGCGGCGCAGCCCTGCATTTTGTTACTGTCCTATAATCTACCTGAAGAGTTTGGCTACTACATTCCTTTTCAAATCTTACAAATGGTTCCTGAGTTTTGCGCGCTCTAACAAAGAAACAAACAAAATCTTGAGCTTAATTCAATATAAACACACATAAACACATACATACACATTACACATATAAACACATACATACACATTACATATACATTTATAATAAAAATTGATAAATTATGTAGCCAAAATAGCAAGTTCTAAT
This sequence comes from Aporophyla lueneburgensis, assembly GCA_932294355.1. Taxonomy (NCBI): domain Eukaryota; kingdom Metazoa; phylum Arthropoda; class Insecta; order Lepidoptera; family Noctuidae; genus Aporophyla; species Aporophyla lueneburgensis. Next base: position 1,749,136 of record OW028749.1, on the reverse strand, counting down.
ACAAATTTAACAACATATATACATTTTCATACTATTACAGATACTATATCTATCAATCTACCTATTATGGCGTGAATCAAGATCCATGTATTCTTTATGGATGATGTGTTCTGCTATTGCCAGGACTGGTACTATCTGCACACAACTGTCACTATATCTAGCTGGAAGACTGACACAAGACCAGAGCATCAGTAAAGGTAATATAATTATGTATATTCTAAAGTGGTAGTAATCTATATCTATATACCCATTGCGAAAATTATATATCTATTACGAATATTACGCGACTGATTAGTAGAAATTGGGCACAGTTAAAGTTTGTATGGAGAAGGAATGCAAAAAGCTAATTTTATATAATAGTAGCTTTAGCCCGCGATTTCGTCCGTGTCAAATTTTTACTCCTGTGACCCTTCCCGTCGCACCGAATTTCCTGCCAGTTTTCGTCCATTTTTCATTGTTGCTCTGCTCCTTTTGATCGTAGCGTGATGTTCCTCAATAAATAGGCTACCGAACACAAAAATATTTTTTCAATTCGAACTATTAGGTCCTAAGATTACCGCGTTCAACCGAACAAACAAACAAACTCTTCAGCTTTATTATATTAGTATAGATTCCATTAGAAACAAACATTAAGTCTCAATTGAATTATGGTCGAATTTCCGACCACTGGACGATCACTAGTACAAATAATACAACTGAAGAGTTTTTTTGAACGCGCTAATCTTTAAAACTATCACAGCAGTCAGAATTGATAAAAACAATTCGGCATTTGATATACCGATTCTTAAGAGCTAATTAACATTACGCTAGGATCCTACATACTGAGGAAAACGGGCATGTTTTGGTACCAAAATATCGAAAACATGTGAAATCTACCAACCGGCAATAGATCCGCGAGGTAGATTACAGCCCACTCCCTCATAAAGAGAGGAGGCCGGTGTCCCAGCAGTGGGAATATTATAGGCTGATTGCAACAAAAACAAGGTGGAACAACGCCAAGTGTAAACGAAGCGTAACAGTAACGTAAACGTAACGTAAAAGACGCGTAACAGTAACGTAAACGAAGCGTAACAGTAACGTAAACGTAACCTAAACGTAACGTAACGTATACGTAACGAAAACGTAACGTAAACGTAACGTAACAGTGCGGGCGGACGAAGGGATGTGACTTGGTGGGTCGTAGCCCGAAATTTCATGCAGATGAAGCCAATGGCAGAAACTAGTAATTAATTAGCCTTATATGTATAGTTGAGCTCGCAGCAGGTGGCGTTCCGTGGTTTCTGCCTACCCCCATGGGAAAAAGGCGTGATTGTATGTATGTGTATGTGTTGAGCTCGCAGTTTTGTCACTCTAAAGTTAAATATCACTTGCACGTCATAAAACGTCAAGGTCTATAATGTCTAAGAGACAGTTAGATAGTTTCAACCTTAGTGACGTTTTAATTTACTCGGAATTGTTATCAAAGGTTGTGAAAAAATTATGAGGTCGACGTTACTAAATCTAGCTTACTTCGGTATAAATGACACTGTTAAGACGAGGATTTAGGGCCAATTTCACCATTAAAACTGGACGTGATCAGCACATATACCAGTCAGTTTCATTATTTTCTACGGAATATTGACACTGACAGATCTTGTAGACGGCTTAGATGTGCTAAACACGTTTAGTTTCAGTGGCAAAAATAGCACTTAGGGGGGATTTCACCAATGAAATTCAGCTGATCAACAGATATACTACGTTTAAGAGCTAGAATATTGAAACTGATAGCTCCTGGCGCTAAGTAGTTACAAGCGTAGCGTATGTACGTAGTATACTGTCAGGGTTTTAGTCTCAGATTTAAAATTGATAATAATAGGTATTATGAGTCCATACGCTTTGAGTAAACAATTATAGTTCTTTTTTTGTATGATAAGAGGTTTTGGCTCTACCTACATTAGCTTTTTTTATTTTTATTTCGAGGTGAAAATCCTCACGGATGTCTAGACTCTTGCTGACTAAAACCACTCCGATGTTCCGTCCCACACCTACGTCGGGGACCCCGGGACTAACGCGTCTTCCACGATCCCTGACTGGTGCCAGCACGCCTCTGCGGGCCTCCTCACGTTAGGGGGGAGTGAGTTGTTAAACTCTCCCCCGTACATAACAGCCCACCATCCCGGGTCCTAAAAATAGGAGGCGATGGATGTCTCCAGATCCGTCACTCCTGCACCCATTTAGGGGGTCTGGAAGAGGGCGTTATCCACCCTCCGCCGACGCCCGGTGCGCCTTTGTGGGCCGGGTGAGTGGAAGAGATCTCCCGCTCCCTATCCGCAGACTCCTCCTGCAACACGACTGTTTCGCAGAAGGATACCACTGCGTCCCAGGACTCCTCGCTGCCGGCTCTACACTAGTTAAGTCAACCATCCAGTTTGCCACATTAGCACGCAACTAACGTCATTACCCCTCTCTGTGAATTTTTTCGCCAGTCATGGACTTGTGTTTAGTTTGGTCAAGAGTAGTAAGGGACGATCTAAAGAGTTACGGTGACCCTGGCATATAGGCAACTGAAGGAACACGGGTGAGTTTTAGTCAGTAAAAGTTTGACACTCCCTTTCATTGCACCCAGAGCGGGAGACGTCATTTGATGGTTTCCCACCCAAAAAAAAAGCCTTGGATTGCTGTGGAGCTGCGCCTTTAAAGTTGGAAGTTCCACTCACTCTTAATATTAACAAACCATTCAAATTCACTAAATAATATCAAAATATTTGATGATTTCAGCAAAAAATCCAAGCCAGTACAAGACAGTTCAGCGATGGTACTCCATAGTGATATCCCAACAGCCGCAATACGTGAGTGGTTCCATCCTATCCATCGGCCTCAGCACACCAATCATTGTGGTGGATCTGAGCATCAATTACATGCTGATTATGGTCCAGGTAAATATACCAACCAACACAAAACATATACACGTTACTCATAGCTTGGATGGCGGATGGGGTTGAAAGATTTCTGGGGTGGCGACCGCTTACTGGAAACCACTACATGCTCAATGCGGCATTGCCCAGTGGGGTATTCGCCCTATTTAACTTTCATTAGCCTGTCCCCTGTAATTCATAGGTATTGTAAAAAGTTTTGTACGTTTCAAGATACCTCCTCTATACCCTAATGCCTTTACTATTATTATTTTTTCTAGCCTGCACTGTCCCACACCTGGACAAAGGCCACTTTCCACTTCTTCCAACTATCGCGAAGCCGCACGTCCGTTTTTGACGGAACCTATCCTGCTCGTCTCGCCATCTCTTAACCTCATGCATAGTTCGTATTCACGCACTCGCATATTACTCTCCACAAGTTAAAGATACTTATTTCAGTTATGGAAAACGGAGTCTCCTATCATAGGCTTACGTGGTAAAAAGGAAGCTACAATCACTAGTCGTTAAGTTTTACTTGTTAAAAATAAACTATTTTTCGTTTTAATTTTTCAAGATAATGCGTAGGGTTCAGTAGTGTCTCGACAGGAGGATTTTTTTTAAATGAAATAAGTTGAATCAAATTAAGTACGTTAATAAGCGGAAACATTTCAAAACTGATTTTACTAATATTTTTTTTATTGTTACAGATGTATCTTGCTTACAAATAAACCTATTATGGAATAAGGAAAAATACATTCAATAAAAATAATGTTTAGAACAAAAGTCAATACATTGTTAGAGAGGAAGGGAGCTTCTTAATTTATGTACCTATATAATGTAGGTAAGGCGTAACGTGGATGTAACTTGATTTAAATTAACATACTGATAAGGATATTATCATTATGTTACAGTAGAGAATAATGTGATTTAGCGTGAAAATAATTCAATCTAATTTTTGAAGTTTCAATTTCATTGTTTCTTAATTATCTATACTATATAATATTATAAAGCTGAAGAGTTTGTTTGGTTGAATGCACTAATCTCAGGAACTACTGCTCCGAATTGAAAAATTATTTTTGTGTTGGGTAGCCTATTTATTGAGAAAGGTTATACATTATATAACATCATGCTACAGTCAAAAGGCGCGGAGCAGCAACGAAAAGTATTCGCAAACTGGCAGGCAATTCAATGCGACGGGAAGGGTTAGGGGAGCAAAAATTTGAGGCGGATGAAGTCGCAGGCAGAAGCTAGTAGAACTATAATTTAGAAATAATGTGTTAAACAGATGCTTACCTGTTTAACACATTATTTCTTATAAATGATTAAGGCTGCCGGGGTGAAGGCGTTTCTACTGCCTTTCCATCTCCCTCTATCCAGAGCTGCCAAAGACCAATCCTACCAATATTATAAATGTGAAAGTTTTCGACTACGTATGGAGGTTTGTAACTTTTTCATGCAAAAACTATTGGAGTTGGATGAAATTTGACACACAGCTATGTTTTAATCTGGATACTTTTATCCCGGTAGTACGTTTCGGCAGGATAATTTTCGACCTTCACGCGTACGCGGAGTACGGGTTGAACCCGTCACCTCCGTCTGGGCTTGCCGTGATGTTGTTTGCATTAGGACGATTTGTTGTGTTACCCTAACAACACACGTTAAATAAGGGACACACTTTAAGGCACCTATATCTGAAATTGTGACAAAGAACATATTTTTCTAAACATTTTTGTTTGCTTAACTCGACAAAATGTAGGGAACAACTATAATATTTCTCTTAATATTTCAGTGTTGGTCACATAGTATAAATTGTTAATTTTTAAGGTTCCGTACCTCAACAGGAAATCGGAGCCCTTATAGGATCACTTTGTTGTCCGTCCGGCTGTCTGTCCGTCAAGACCCTTTATCTCGGGAATGGGTAGAGGTAATGAAATTAAAACGATGTACTTAAGTCGAAAGTTTCCTGAAGCTGTGAAAAAACCAAACTTTTAGGTTAACGTGAAAAAATATACGGCCGTTTATGACGCAAAAAACGTATATTTCAACACTCTCAAGAGAATCAAAATGTATAGGGTATTTCCCGTTGCCGAGCGATTTACCAACTAGGTGCTAGAGTTTCTCTGAGAGATTTGTTTAAAGATATTGGTATTCTTACGGTGGCATCACAATTTATCTTCGCCAACATCTTATATATTAGGCAAAATATACACCTGTACACTAAAATCAGTGATATTCATAATATTAATACTAGAAATAAGGACAAACTACGTGCTCCCTTTCACCGGCTTCATAAGGTTCATAATTATTTTGTTGGTCTTGGTATTACCTTTTATAACAAGCTTCCCTCTGCTTTGCTAGATTTGCAGTTTAATGAGTTTAAAGCTAAAGTAAAATCCAACCTTTGTTCAAAGGTATATTATTCTATCAACGACTACTTAAACGATAAGAATAGTTGGTCGCTGTAATTAACTCAAGACAATGTTTATGTTCTTTCAATCCAGAATTAGCTTTCCTACTGACAGTTTATATGGGTAGTTCATATAATTGTTCATTTTTATTTTTTATTTAACTGATTTTGTTAATTTATTTTTATTTTCTTTTAATTTCATTTATTGTGGACATAATTGCAACATGTAGTTAGCTAGCAACCTCGTCAGCTGTTCATAATATTCTATATGCATCAATGTATGTATATGGATCATTTTGCATCGTTGAATATGTAAGCGGGCACGCCCTTTATGCCTGGAGGCTTTATTTAGGTTTTAAGTTCTGTTTACGTTTTTGTTTTATTATTTCAGTTTGAGTTTAGTTTTCAATGTTTTTGTTGGTATATTGGCGTGTGCTAGCTGACATATGGCGAATGATGTATGTTTGGTTTTATAATATTAATTACTTACACAATATTGTATAGAATCAAGTTCTTCTAACTTAACAGACAGCTGTGCTGCTGGGGAGTTTGTTTCGGCACTTCTTCTTCTCAGCTAAAGCACTAGGAAGTGTCGAAGGGCGGGCGTTTTGGGGGGACTGTCTTATGTAACTTTGACGTTCAAAAAGTGCTGACTCTCAGCCTAGTTTGAATAAATGACTTTTGATTTTGATTTTGCCCTAGAACTACGAAATTTGGCAAGTAATACCGTTTGTACTACAAGTATCGAAAAAAATCTGAAACCTATACATTTGTAATTAAATCATAAAAAAAATGATATTTAAGTAATTAAAAAAGTATTCTTGATAATATGTACCTACAAATTTGTACGCAACCCTCGGTGGGGGAGTCCGACTCACACTTGTCCGGTTTTTTTATCAGTATAACACCACTTTGAAGTATGTCCCTCGTTTAACCTAACACCCTGTGTTATATCAATATCGAAATAAAGTATTTTTTGTGAAACCAATACTTGAAACGCCATGATGGTCCAGTGGTTGAGGCCTCGTCTGTGATGCACGAAGTTGTGGGTTCAGATCCAGGCATGTATCAAAGTGACCTTTTCATAGGTACATAATTACGTACATTCTAATTTTATCTTATATAAAGCTGAGATCAGAAGGAAAACTGGATTTTTAAGTAACTAGTTTCTGCCCGCGCTATTACTTAGTTTGTACTTAGCATTCTTTCCGACTTTTTTTCATTCGACTTTGCTCCTAAGGGTCGAAACGTAATGTTAAATACCCTATAAACTTCTTCAGAAACTGGGCTAACAAATGACAAAATATTTTTCAAATGGGAAGGTAGTTCCAGAGATTTCTTCTGATAACAAATAAACTACGAAGATAGATAATATCATTCTGAAATCACAAATCCACCTTGAGCTAGCGTGGTGGTCCTGCCAGGATCGCAATATTGTTCAAACGAGATACCGTGGCCTTGGCATATAGGTAACTGAAGGAACATGAGTGGGTTTTAGTCAGTAAAAGTCTGACATGCTCTCCCGCTCCGCTCAGAGCAGGAGAACTCATTTGATGACATCCCATCAAAAAAAAAAAGCTAGCGTGGTGGTGGACGCTCATGCCTTCTTTTCACAACTTTTTTATTTATTTAGGAAATACTATCTTATAAGTAGATTCTCTTATATTTTGTGAATGTGAGAACGTTGATGGCCTTGTAGACTGTAGGCAATTTTCTACTTGTTGACAGACCTACACTGTTCTTCCATACCCATTAACACTGTAATTTCAAACCATTGTAAAACCCAATTATTTTTAAAAGAGTAACCGTGGAGTATCTTGCCGGCTCTTCTCCATAGGAATCAACAATTTGGAACCGTGCACCTAGCTTCTAACGTTTCATAAGTGCCCATGTTGGTTTGTGTGAAATAAAAATATTTTGATTTGATTTTGATTTGACAACGCCGACCTCATCAAGTTTAAAAAAATATATATTCGACACGTAAAAATGTTTGTACAAACCTACTTACAGAAGTAAAATCTTTCATGATTTACCTACACAAAAAAGGAATTTTCTCTGCAGTGGGATATATAGGCGTGTATTATTATTATTAAAATGAAACCAATGCATTAAAGTGAATATGTTTGCAACGTAAAATGAATTATTAATATTCCTGATGGAAACAGTTAGTTAATCTTCAAAGCGAGTACTATAGCGTCCAGTGCCAATAATTGGGTGTTGTACTTCGTAGCACGACCATGAACGCATTCATTATAACTTTAGATGGTAATAAAATCCTTTTAATTTGTACTATTTTGTACCACTGATTAGAAATTTTGTACCTCTCAATTATCGTAGATATACAGGTCGTGCTAGGAAGATTCCTTTCTAGCACGACCACCCTAAGATTGTAGCGGGCATTATAACTATAGATGGTACTAAAATCCTTTTAATTTATACTATTTTATACCACTAATAAAAAAAAATATACCTCTCAATTATCGGAGATATATATGTCGTGCTGGGAAGATTCTTTTCTAGCACGACCACGCTAAATTTGCAGCTAGCATTATAACTGTAGATGGTAATAAAATCCTTTTAATTTGTACTATTTTATACAACTAATTAGAAATTTTATACCTCTCAATTATCGTAGATATACAGGTTGTGCTGCCTAGATTCCTTCCCAGCACGAACACGCTAAGTTTGTAGCTGGCATTATAATTATAGATGGTAATAAAATCCTTTTAATTTGTACTATTTTATACCACTAATTAGAAATTGTATATCACTCAATTATCATTAACACCGTCTTGCGTCAAGTATAAAAATCAGATACTGGCTTACAGGCAGGAAATGTATTTTTTTTTTTGCTTTTCTTACAATTTACGACAATTTACCAGTAATAAAATAAGAGTACATATTAAGTAATATTTTTTAGGCATGCTCCCGTTTCATTAAATTTTATTCCAGCTAGAATTTTAGCGTGGTCGTGCTGGGAAGGGATCTAGCCAGCACAACCTGTATATCTACGATAATTGAGAGATATAAAATTTCTATTTAGTGGTATAAAATAGTACAAATTAAAAGGATTTTATTACCATCTATAATTATAATACCAGCTATAAACTTAGCGTGTCCATGTTGGGAAGGGATCTAGCCAGCACAACCTGTATATCTACGATAACTGAGAGTTATAAAATTTCTAATTAGTTGTATAAAATAGTACAAATTAAAAGGATTTTATTACCATCTATACTTATAATGCCAGCTACAATCTTAGCGTGGTCGTGCTGGAAAGGAATCTTCCTGGCACGACATGTATATCTGCGATAATTGAGAGGTATGAAATTTCTAATTAGTGGTATAAAATAGTACAAATTAAAAGGATTTTAGTACCATCTATAGTTATAATGCCAGCTACAATCTTAGCGTGGTCGTGCTGGAAAGGAATCTTCGTGGCACGACCTGTATATCTACGATAATTGAGAGGTACAAAATTTCTAATTAGTGGTACAAAATAGTACAAATTAAAAGGATTTTATTACCATCTAAAGTTATAATGAATGCGTTCATGGTCATGCTACGAAGTACAACACATAGAAATAGCTACAATAGTACATTTACAAGAACTGGTGGTAGTGTTATCCCTTTATCAGAGGGATGATTTAATATAGTATGGAGTTAATTTGTTCACTACCAACTTTTTATTAAATATTCAGTACTTATTTTTCACTAGAAAATATTATATTTCAATACAATTGTTCTATGAATGAAATTCACCCTAGCGGTTTTCCCCGTGGTTTTCCCAGATTCGATTAATCGAATGAAACACAATATTTGCAGTAGCCCCTGATGCCTCAAGTTACATCATGGTGCTTCAGAGACCATTGCATTTCAAGGAGTAGATTGGGGAGCACTTTAATGGTAAAATGTGCCCTTAGGAAACAAAGGATTTTACGAGCGGTACTGTATATGCATCCTAGGGTAGGCTAAATAAATTTTCTATAAAATTATGCTATGACCCATAAAATATGTTCATACCTGACACAGTATAAAACTTCACTGTAGCACCACATATAACAAGTTTAGATACTAAAATAACTAGTTGCTACGTAATTGCTACGGCGTAGTGGAAATCACCGCTACGCAAGCTACGCCGTAGTAGCCAGCAGTAGTTATGAGTACGTGTTTTGGAGTTTCACATTTTGTAATTTATATTTACCTTTATTTTAGTAAAAGTACTGTTGTATACTAGTAAATTTTCATTTTCCAGCAGCTTGTAAAAATACACACGAAAAATGTAATTGCTGTAAAGCTCTCGTCTATGAAGAACTTATTTTAACATTCTATGTGAGTACTATGCTAGGAATACGAATATCGGTCATCCGACGTTGCTTGGCAAAAAAATTTTGACTTTTTTTTAATGGAAACTAGCTTCTATTATGTAACGCATGCGGTTCTTCATTGGTAGTCACATTGCACCAGCACTCTACCAAATTGTGCGAATAACGATCGCAAAAAAAAATATTGTAAAATTGAACTACATTTTTCAATAGGTATCACAGAATGAAAAAATTATGCATAAAACAACACATATATCAAATTTTATCATCGCTCGTATTATTTCCATTACTTTTTAATAAACAATACATGCAAGCGGGCGCCCAGTGGTAGAAATTTTGACTATATTTTCATCATCATCATTATTTCAGCGGGAAGACATCCATTGCTGGACATAGGCCTCCCTCAATCTGGAGGGGGGGAGCTTGCTCGCCAATCCACCAAGCGCGGTGATTATGGACTATAATTTAACTTTGAGTATTTCTAATGCATTTATAAATAAAAAATATTAACTTTCTGCATTTCTTCTCCACACAAACTTCAACTGTGCCAAATTTCATACTCGTACGAGTAAATTTCGTAAAAAGGCGTACAAAGGTTTTGCTTTACATATGTTAGAATATATCTAACATAGTCTGTGTGTTCTGGATAGATCGGAAAAACTTACATACTTTTACAACCCTTTTCCATGTCTGTATTTTAATTTCAAATTATGTAGGTAGAACTAACCCTTAAATATAGCTTGAAGCGGAAACACGATCCCTAAAGATTTAAAGCTATTATGTAAACCAATAAATAACTAATCCACTATTGAGTAACCCCAACACCAAATACCGGCAATTACAATAAATATCTAATGGTCTTATATTAAACTAAAAACCCGGATATCGCTATACATTGTGTACACACAGCAAAGGAGTTAAGTTCACTGGCTAAAATTTATAATCAGGTCTCCTCTCACGAATGGGAGTGGGCCGTAATCTATTACGCAGGCAGCGCACGCAACGGAAACTCTCAAAAGGAATAAATTTTCCCCGTTTTTGCAACATTTTTCATTACTGCTCCGCTCCTCTTAAATGTAGCGTGATGTTATGTAACCTATAGCCTCCCTCGATAAATAGGCTATCTAACACAAAAATAATTTTTCAATTCGGACCAGTCGTTCCTGAGATTAGCGCGTTCAATCAAACAAACAAACAAACTCTTCAGCTTTATAATATTAGTATAGATTACTCGAATTTTTAACGTATCCATGATGACGAAAATGATTGAAATGCGATGAAAATGTAACACTAATCAATAAACAAATGACTACTTTTGGAAAAAGAATTCCATGTTTTTAAAATAAAATTAATTTGAAATTAGAATTCTTAGACAAACAAAAATTATTTTGATTTGAAATGGCCAGTACTGCAGAACGGCAATTTCATAGGTAAAGACCTAATATATCCTATAGCATCGCATCGCCAGCGCGCGAAACTAAATCGTTTCCTCTTAGCTTTCAATATGGGCTATCAATGCAATTTTTTTTTGTAAGCTTTATATTAATGAGAGACTTATGGTTAAATAACAATAGCCGCACTTTTCAATCTTCAAGGTTAAGCAACACTTGCCGAGATCAGTTCGTGGACTGGTGACGATCCATTACATACCGAGACACCCCATTGCCTCGGAAAGCGGGTAAATCCCAGTTCACTTTTGTAGATCTTTTACAGTGGTTGAGGATCGTTAGAAACCCGAAAGTTTGACAGTCAGTCTTACCAAGGAGTATTGTATTGCTCAGTAATTGAGTTGTGGAGGTCAGATAGGCAGTCGCTGATGTTAAAATCGATATATTTTATTTCTACAACGTTAAAATGATGAACGACTATCTCTTTTACGTACTGTACGAACGTAAATTTTATATAATAATAATCAAATCATTTATTAAACAAATTGCCGACAGGGGACTATTTGCGCGGGTCAATGATAAAATTAATGGGGTCCACAGAGCTTCGTATCTACCTTGTGTTTGGATAAAAACAGGATTTATACATTTTCGTAGAAATGAAAGCTTTTATATGATTGGAATGATTCATTAGTAGGCTTTTGGGAGTGGGCGATGTAAGTAAACGTAGTTTTATTTAAAAAAAAAACAATAAATTGTTTCGTAGCCTTACTTTTCATGTAATAATTTATATTAGTGATCGCCCCTGGGGGAAATTCGACCGTACTTCATTTGAATAGAAATACATTAAAATGAAAAAAAAATTATGTTATATAAAAAATAATATGGTTATATTTGACATTCAGTAACTCTATAGACAAATTGGTGACACTGTACTACTATGGAGAGGGTTCGCTGGCGGGATGGTGATGGCCAGGACCAGGACATAGGTGTAATGAGTAAAGAATACTTCTTCAGGACTCTCTTCTTTATTTTCTTAATACTTCTTAACTGCACACGACACTAAGTTTTGTATGGGAAACTTACTAATGCCATACTTGACACCCCCCATAAAACCACAAAAAATATTTCTAAATCTAAACTAAATTCCTATCGTCGCTAATACAAATAATATTAAAGACAAACATTCTCGATATGATCATAGATTTAAAAAATGAAATAGGTTATATATCTATAAAATTAACTTATTACCTATGGTTATACTTGACCTTGCTTGACATTCAGTAAGATTAAAGACACCGTCAAAATATTAAAGACAGATATTCTCTGTGCATGTGTGTATTGAATACACGGTAACGAATAGTGGTGTGTGTAACGTGTTATTTATTGAAAATAATGTATTTTTACGCATAATTTTAAAAAAATATTAGCATTCGTCACTTCTTCTGTGTATAAACTATAAGTGTGCCAAATTTCATACTCCTCCGTCCGCCCAATTTTCGTAAAAAGGGATCCAAAGTTTCCGCTTCACGTATTAATATATAGATTAAACAAAGAAAGCCAAAATGCTTCAGCTTTCAATACTCCATCATTTATTGCATTCCATTGCATTTATTTTTGTTCCGTGCCGAAGAAAGGACTTTTTAACTATAAAATACAATAATTGTTTTACATAGTATCTAGTCTCTCCGACGACCTACTACGACCTCTATTTACTCCTTTTCACCAAACGATTATCACCACAAAACAAAATCAAATTAGCACCAACAAAATGGTGTCATTACAAAAAATATCGAAGATAATGACACCAAACAGCCATTACGACGAGCAAAAACGCTGTTCCTAATGTTTTTACAAGAAACCCCATCGCTCTCTAGCAGCTGAGAGCATTAAAGGCTTATGCTCGAGCATTTTTCTTCATTCTCAGTTATATATTATTTCATTGTGACGTCACGGATTTGAACCATTAGTCATGTCGGGTTTTGACACCATGCAGTGCGGAAGGGACGGATTAGAGGTCTTCAACTGACGTAGATCACTGAATTGAAATACGCAGACATTGTTTGGGTTGCCTTGCTTGACGTGACATGGTAGACTGTGGTGACTAACAGTTCAGGTGGAAAAGAGACATCTCTATTTGAGGGTGTCATCTAATTTAAGTTTTTTTTTTCCTAATGTATGCCGCTGAGAGAATAAAGAGTCATATGTCAGACTCTAACAAACTAAACACAAGTGTACCTCCTGCTGCAATAAACGAACCACGAGACATTATGGTGCATATAAACATAATCATTCAATCACGTTTCCACTGCTGGGATATTATGCGAGAGGGAGCTGGCAATAATCCACCACGCGGATTCAATGCGTATTGATACTTGTCACATATCTTAGATTTTTTTTTTTGGTTAAAAGACACCGCAGTCTCTTCATAATGTTTCCAAAAAACATGGTTTTCATCATCACCTTGACTCCTACTGAAAGGACTGGCTAGCACTAGTAAAAGATAGGTTTGTATGGAAAAGGTAGAGGGAGGACTTTGCCCTGCTGAGGGGCAATACAGACTAGTTATTATACATGGACGTTGATCATGTTTTACTTCTCCATCATTTAAGCACTCATGGAGAGCCATATTTCAGCAAAATTTTGGGCCGAACATGTTGAATAGCAGCAATAATTGATTAAATCCAATAGCAGACCTGCGTCAGTAATAACTATTAGTTTCTGTTAGAAACTTTTTCGATTCCGACTTCGAGTAACCAGTAAACGGTGATTAGATTATCCCTAATTACTTTATCGAGTCCATCAAGCACCATTTTCTGTAATCAGGGATTCACCTTTATGTATGTTTTTTTTTTAATCTACAAAGAGGGTAATAGTTTGAATCAAATAATTGGAACTTTTACATTTTTATGTAAGAACTACGCGTATGGAACTTCGTTCCTGACGGAATCTCGCGAGCCCCCTGTGTATTTTTTTTTGCATTACTTCATTTTTTAAACATAGATACAGAATAATGAGAGAGAACTGTCCTTCTACAGGTCCTAGCCAACCTGTCATTCGATACCATCATGCCATTGTTATGCCATACTGTACAATGGATTAGGCGGAAAAAGGTAGACTTTGTGATAACGGACTTAAAGAATAGTCTCACCCCATTTTTTCCCGTGGGTGTCGTATAAGGCGACTATGCGACAAACAAGAGAACGGACAGCAGCGTTCTCTATGCATTTCACCACCATACTGCGATCGCCAAGCCACCGGTTAAGTGTAGCGATTTTGACAAAAAAGCCCCCTAAACTGGGATTGGCCTATGTTCAGCAGTGGACGGATTATGGCTGATATGATGATGATGATAAATAGCTTAAGCAGATTAGTTTGGTATGGATGGTAGGGAAATCAATAATTTTTGCCTTAAGTTTTGATAAGATCTTTCAAACGAGGGAGAGACTTTAGTCTTCGTCCTTATTTGAATACTAAGCACTAGTATCTAAAAATATAGCAGGCGGCATATTTTTTGTTTTTTGAAATCTTAAAATTCCTAGATAACACTATCTATACTGCAGAGGCCCTTGGATGCATGCATGAAGTACACGTTACGTTTTTCGAACGGTTTTTGAATAGCAAATATTTCAATTTTGATTACAATTTATTCTTCCACCACAATGTTTTGTGGAGGTAAAATGAATTATTGTTGGTTTTTGTTAGGAATATTATGGTTTACAATAAAGTATACGTAACAAATACAATAAATAAATGTCACCGATATACCTATTTAGACATATACAGTCTTTAAACTAAGTAAGTATTATCTGTATATCGATTCTCAAATTTAAAATTGTTCGAATTTACTCAAAATTTACTCCGTGCGGCCTCGCTATGCCCTCAGATCCATAATTATGCAATATAAAACACTTTCATAAACAAAACGACGGAGTCACCAAATTCAAACAAAAAATGTAACAAAAAAATCAGTTTTCTTCGTAAATCCATGACATATTGACAAGCAGCGACAATACCCATTGTTATATCCCGTTGCTGATGGAAGCACCCTGGCCCAGAATAATTGGCCGTAACAAGTCAATACTTTCATTGTCATGGAAAAATTCGAGAGTGATGGCTTCCTAAAAAATGTTTCGTACATTTTGTGAGTCGGGTTGACATCTAGTGAGCCATGAGAGTGCAGGGTGACAATAGATGGAGAATACTTGAGAACGTGGTTTTGGGAAGCCAATGAAAATGAATAAAATACTTCAAACGTACGTTCTAAGTACCCCTCTTAGAACGAACGTTTATTTTCGGAGAATTTTATTTATTTTATTGTTTTGTTGGTCTACTGCGCTAGCACTGAGCAGTGAGTGGGTTCAACTACACGGTCGAGTAGAGTATTATCGGGCTTTCCTTCAAGAATTTCATATTTGAGCTCAAATGTGTCTGAATTTTAGCCTAATTAAATGATATCAATACGTTGTAAGGAGCAGTGTTGGTCTAGTGGTTACGGCTGTGACTTACAATATTCCATCACAACTGTTCTCAAAACGGTGACGGAAAACATTGTGAGGAAACCGGTGTCTTAAAACCAAAATATCGAAGAAATGTGACATCTACCAACCCGCACTGGGCCCACGTGGTGGATTATGGCCCACTCCCTCTCACCGAGAGGAGGCCTGTGTACCAGCAGTGGGGACATTATAGGCTGCTGATGATGATAGGCTCACCCCCCATTACATGGGATTTAAACATTACTGGTGAATTGTGGGTATATTGTAGGTACACCTCCCATAAATTCTTCTAGCAATACAAGTGTGATGTTTATATAAATAGTATAAAACATCAACAACACTGGTAAATGATAGGAAGGACGTTTACCACAGTTGAACGATTGAAAAAAAAACCGAAATGATTTCTGTTCGACGCCAGACCAAGGCCCTGGCCATAGGATTTTATTAGCGCAGTGGAAGCATGATGGTGGGCCTTGGCTACAAGAGTGGAGCGAACTGTCCGCCGTGCGCGGAGCTGATTAATATAAATATTCAATCACTCACCTGGTTGAAGAAAACTGGTTCTGGAGCCTACCTGGATTTATGTATGTAAATGAGTGTATTATTGTATTGTGTAGTGAAGCTGTAAGTATTCCAGGATACCAGGCCGCTCCAATAGGCTAGAGATTTTCTCAGCATGCGGTCTCCAAATTAATTCACTTTCACCTCAAACTATTTCAATCAAGGTCCAAACTAAAACCCGTTCTATTTCGCCAAAAGGGGTTATTTACACACAAAACAATTGGATCACGGCAAATTGTCCACAAACGATCGAATTAAGAAGATTAATTTCAACAAGGGTCGCAAGGCAAATACAACGACCGTCCATCTTTCAAAGACCAAAACCAAGTGTGCAAATCAAACTGACAAGTGACAGATGTCACTCCGTTACACGCCATGATGCGTAGGCGCACAGAGTAAACAAGTCAAACTGGACGAAACATCTCCCCCCCCGGACGGGCCTTCCCGTCCGCTAATCAATTGGCAATCTTGACAAGGTTGCGACCGCTCTCTTTACGGCCGATCCGTCCACCAAAACCTCTGCAAAACGAGGAAACCCGTCGGTGCCAACCACCAAATTGAGAATGCGCCCCCGGCGCCAATACAAAGGCTTAAGGTTGGCATCCTTAATCAGGACGAGGTCTCCAATTTTGGGCGGATGCGTTTTATCAGTCCACTTGACGCGCTCCTGGAGGATGTGCAAATACTCCAAGCTCCAACGCTTCCAAAACCTCTGAGCGAGCTGCTGCACCAACTGAAACCGCGATAGCCGATTTTGGCTCACATCGACAAAGGGGTACTCCGGCAGGGCGACAAGTGGCTGTCCAATCAAAAAATGGACCGGGGTTAGGGCCTCCAAGTCGTTCGGGTCCGAAGACAGCGGGCACAATGGACGCGAGTTCAATACAGCTTCAATGCGGCAAAATACCGTAGCTAACTCCTCAAAGGTGAGAACGGTGTCTTCCAACAATTTGCGCCAGAGTCCCTTTGCCGCTTTCACCGTGGCCTCAAAAATACCCCCCCAATGGGGGCAGGCTGGCAGGTCAAACAACCAAGTGACCCCTCGGCGAGCTAATTTGTTACCAATGTTAGCCTGGTTCTCAGCAAGGAAGGCAAATACCTCTTTCAAATAGTTACTTGTACCCTTGTAGTTAGTACCGCAATCAGACCTGATCAAAGTAGGTAACCCACGGCGAGACATAAATCTATACAAAGTCGCCACAAAGGCCTCCGTCGAGAGGGTGGTTACCAACTCCAAGTGCACTGCCTTAGTTGACAGGCAGACAAACACACACAAATAAGCCTTAACAATTATACTACTGCGAAGAGTAGACGTCTTCACCGAAAAGGGACCAGCAAAGTCCGTTCCGACGTCTGCAAAGGGTCTCGTCTCATTGACACGATCAACCGGCAAGTCTCCCATCATTGGCTGCATAGTAGAGGCCTTAGTCCGGTAGCATGGCAAACAACGGAAGACGATGCTACGAATAGTACGACGGGCTGGCAATATCCAAAACTCTCGCTGCAGAATGGCCAACAGCGCATTCCAACCGGCATGCGAGTTCTTAATGTGACAATTAGCCACCAACAATTTAACCAAATGGCCCTCCTTAGGCAACAACAGTGGTGACGTGCCCCATAAGGAAGGCTAGAGTGCCTCAATCGTCCCCCAACACGCAATAGACCCGTATTGTCCAAAAAGGGGTTCAACTTACTAACGGCTCCCGACAATTTAGCCTTACCAGACTTCAAAGTTTCAATCTCCTTCTCAAAGTGTGCAGCCTGCACGGAGCGGACCCAAAGGAGGAGTGATTCCTGTCGCTCTTGAGAAGAAAGAACCGGTGACAGGCGTTTGTCTCCGGGATTCCTAGAATTATGACCAAAACGCCTGATCCACGAGGTAACGTTCAACAATTTGTCGAGGGACCTGTATCGATTCAACAAAAAATCAGGGTCAAACGGAGAGTCCTTCGTTCCAACAGCGAGCACCTTGAGCCTGGGCAAAGGACCCGAGATCAAGACTGGCGTTCGAGGCCAATCATCCTCGAGGTGAGTCAGCCAGTCTGGTCCCCACCTTAGGGGGTGAGCAATCAGGTGGGGTGCCATGCACCCTCGTGAGGCCCCGTCGCCTGATTTCAGATCTCCAGGCACGTGCCTCCAAATCAAAGGCGTTTCAGAATTTTGAATCTGGGACACTCGGTTCGCAACAAAGACCTCCAAAGAGTGGACGGACGTCTTCAACCAACACAAAACAATTTGACTGTCCGTCCAGGCGTAAGAAGCCCGAATGTCCACAGTTCCACCCATAGTGTGAGCAACGTGGTTCAATAGACGCACAAGAAGCGCCGCCCCTGACAACTCTAACTTAGGGATGGTCAGTGCCGTCCGGAGGGGGGCCACCTTGCTCTTGGCGATGACCAGTGACAACTTCACCTGGCCTGTCGCGCTGACGGTGCGCAGATAAACAACAGCTGCATAACCGTGCGAAGACGCATCACAAAACCCATGAAGGGTAGCAGTGTAGCTCCCAGGGGGGAGGATAGCGCGGGGTAACACGACCTCGTTGACTGCAGGGAGTGCGGATACAAATTGGAGCCAATCTTCCAACAGGGTTTCTCGAAGTGGCTCGTCCCAACTAAGTCCCGTAGTCCAAAGGCGCTGAAGAAAATATTTCGCCCAAAACAATACCGGGCATATCCAACCATTCGGGTCAAAGGTCCTCGCGAAAGTAGACAACACCAGTTGTTTAGTCCAAGTGTGAGGTGACTCCAAGTCGACATCGTATGTAAAGATGTCTTGGACTGGTCGGTACTGAAAGCCGAGAACGGCCATCATAGCAGGGTTGTCAACATTTTCAAACAAAAGCGGGTCCTGCATATGATCCTCCGGCAAACCTTCCAATAGCGCTGGCGAGTTGGACACCCATTTGCGCAACTCATAGCCAGCGGAAGCTAAAATTCCAATCAATTCGTCACGCAACAGGACGGCTTCATCAACTGTGGGAGCTCCAGTACAAACGTCGTCAACATACAAGTCCGTTTTCAAGATGGCGGACGCACAAGGGAACTTCAAACGCTCTCGGTCCGCGAGCTCCCAAAGTGAACGAATAGCAACAAAAGGGCTCGATCGGAGGCCGTACGTATTCGTATTGAGCTCGTACACAATCATGGGGTCCTGGGAATTCTCTCGCCACAGGACCAACTGATAACGTCTGTCATCCTTGTGAATAACTATTTGGCGGAACATCATTTTGATGTCGGCCACAAAAACTACCTGATGACGACGGAAAGACGTAATGACGTCACAAAGATCCCTCAACAATTTGGGGCCTGGATGCAAGCAATCATTCAAGGAGACACCAGGCGAAGTCCGCGCAGACCCATCAAGCACCGTGCGCAGTGGCGGTACCTTCATATAAGCCCAAAAGCCCGGCATGCCTTACTAAAATGCTCGATAGAGAATCAATATCAAAACCGAACTATTTAAAAGTTCGCGCGCTTAATTCTTATCAAAATAACACAAAGTATTTACCTATGCCACACTACTACACATCGCGATTGTTCGCGCGCAGAGTTTCGCATTTGCAGCATCTAAATATAGCTATCTCGCTTACACGTACCGGCTTTTGCCTGGCTTTCAAATACTATCTCTGTCACTTTCGCACTTACAGCGATGTGCCGTATAACGAGTTAGAACCTTGTGCGTCTAAAAAAGGATCAGTATGGAAGATTTAAGCCGTGCATGCGTATGAAGTTGCACGCGTATGATGCGTGACCTTGTCACCTTGCCAACTCTGCAGTGTTGCCGTTTTAGCGATGTTGTGAGATCTTGGAGATTTTTAACACTAGAAGCGCGGAACATACCGACTGAGGTTTTGGATTTAAAAATGTATATTGCAATTACGTGGTTGAAGTCTCGTTTCTATAATAAATATAATAATCATCATATTTCATGAAAAGTCATAAAAAGTTACGATTATATGCATAATAAAATATAAATTAGAGCAGGAAGAAAATCGAAATGGGTCAAATTTGGGACGCCCGCACTTCTAGTGTTAACGAGTTTGGAGACTTTTTTTAAGATTTAGCAACAATAAAAACTAGGACTTTTTAAAATAACGAAATTAAATATTCAAGCAATATCTTAAAAATAAATAATTGGCCACATCTAGCTAGATTTTTCATATACCTGGCGACTTTTTTTTGCCTAAATGACAACACTTAACTCTGCGTAAGTAGTTCCCGACACCAGAGTGCAACTCACTTCAGTTTGATTTGCTTGAGTGGGAAAAGTTTTGTTATTAAAGTTTTTTGTGTGTTTTCTTAGATTTTCTCAGTGATACAATTGTTTTGGTGACTTACCTACAACAATGGAGATAATTGTACCTTGTGAGGATTTAAAATGCGTTCAAGTTTTGATTGGCGAAGATAAGGTAAAATCTTTAAACTTTGCTCAGAAAAAACAGTTAATTTCTTCATTAATTCCGACGCCTAATCTGTGTATTTCTCAGACTAGTAAATACCATAAACGAAAATTTAATAGATCAGTGTATAAAACTAGTTGGATTGTTGGCTGTTCGCCTTCGTATTGCTTGTGCTGCATATTTTTTTCGAATGAAGATTCCGTTTGGAATACATCTGGTTATAATGATTTATATAACATATCTGGCGTCATTAAAAGGCACGCAAATTCCCATAAACACCTGTGTGCAATGGTTTCTTTCGGTAATTTTGGTAAACAACGAATTGAGACATCTATATCACGCCAGTTATCTGAGGAAATTTCAAAATATAACACGCGCGTTGATAACAACCGTCGTGTATTTCAAAGATAAGTTGATATTGTTTGTCATTTAGCACAACAGGAACTTCCTTTAAGAGGACATGATGAGTCCGAAACTTCATTAAATAAAGGCAATTTTTTAGAACTGGTCTCGTTAATTTCAAAATACGATGTCGTTTTAGAAAAGCAATGCAGCATCAGGGAAGTGACAAACCGGCGCCGAGTTATTTATCTATATCAAACAAAATTCAAAATTTATTGTACCTAACCAGTAGTTTATGAGAAAATTGCGATGATACATACGTAGGTACCTACATACTCAGTCATAAACTGAACTTTCTTGTTTTGAAATCGGTTAAAATTTTATTGGGCTTGCCTTATTTTGAAACCCTAGGCACGCCACTGACCGTGCGCAGCTTACCGGTGGATGGCTTGAGGACCGCGTGATGTGGCAGGAAATAATGCTCATATGAGCGCCAATCCAAATTTGACACCGACATGTGTCCCAAATCTGCGTATTCCCGCATGAAATTCAAATATTTCTGCCGCAGCACTGGGTCCCTGCCCATACGGCGCTCCATTGCTAACAATCTCTTCTCGGCCGTAGGTCTGGATTTGCCGAGAGGTGGTCGCACCGCAACAAAGGCAACCTAGTCACAAGCCGGCCGGAACGGAGTCGACTTGTGTTGTTCTGGTAGAACAACTCGCACTCCTCGTGTTCCGGGTTCAAACGGGCTACCTGAAGGGGCTCTTCAACCTCCCAAAACCTCTGAACGGCGTCAGAGAGGGCGGAGCCGGACGACAACACAAGATCAGGTTCAGGTGTAGGGGGAACCCTCAACACTGGTCCCATCAACGCAAAGCCAAAGATGGTCGAGACAGCTACCAAACCGTCTGGCTGCAGAACTTTATATCACCCAAAAATATTCTCCCTAGTACATCGGAACCCAACAACAAATGCGCTGTACTAGGGGAATCAAACCGGGGGTCAGCCAATTCCAGGCCTGACGTCAACCGAACAATTTCTGAAGACAGCTGACATTGAGGATGACTACCCAAAATATTCGTCAGAACAACGGCCGAAGCAATAATTTTAGGCTCCAAACAATTCAGAGGAGTGAACCCATACCAAGCCTGTCCCTTGGTGGTGACAGCTGCTTCGCCCACTCCCTTAATCGTGCGTGAAAAGTCATGCACATCAAGGCCCACCTGTCCCATTAAAGAAGACGACAAAAGGGAACCCTGGGCTCCCGTGTCCAAAATGGCACGGACCACAACAGAGTCCCCCGTGGGCCCCCAGACCCTGACCGATGCCGTTGGCAACAAAACCGTGTCGATCTGAGGGGGTACCTTAGCGGGGCAGGCGCCAATGTCTTACCAATGCCTGGGCGGCGACCGATCGCCGCACCCAGGCTCAAGTCTTTCGCGACGAGGATGGAGGTCTAATTCCTCGTCCGCGCGGTGTCCCGAGCCACGAGCCATCGCTGGAAGGGCATATCCCACCGGATGCCTGAATGGCGGGGGGCGTGACTCCAACCGGGGACGTTCCGCCAATGGAGGGAAGGGAAGGCGGTGCTGGTCTGGTCAGCGCCGCCTAGCAACAACCGCGCAATCGCCTTTACGCGGGGAGACCAAATGGCGGTCACGCGGCTCCCGATCAACTTGCGCGGGGGGTGGAGTGCGACGCTCAAAATTGCGGACCTCTCCCCGGTTCTGAACCGGCGAGCCAGAAGCCCGGTGACCAACTCCATGGTAACCCCCCGTGCGCGAACCTCCATCAGAGGCTGGTCTGCCAGCGTGGTTCGCGTTAGCGCACAAAATGTCCAAATGGGACCCCCTACATATTATACAAGGGCGGGGGTTGGGGCAGTCCCGATGTAAGTGAGCCCCCAAACATGTGAAGCACAGACGGAGTGCATTGGCAATTCGGCGGCGGGCACTCACGTGCAATTTCAAAAAACACGCAAGTTGCCATGCCATGCCCCGTGTCCCTACAAAATTCACAAGCAGGACGACTCTGGGTGCCAGCAAAACGGGTGGCGGGGAGACTATCAACAGGCCCGCGAGCCCTAGTCCATCCCTGGTCTCGTGGCCGGGAAGACGGTTGGCGTGACTCGGTGGCAACGCTAGAGTTATCCACAAACCGACACTCATCCTCCAAAAATTTGACGAGGTCACCAAATGGGGGGAGATGTGTGACACTATCCCCACCATACTTTTACTCGAAACGAGCCCTCAAATCGGCAGGAAGCCGTTGCAGCACAACATGCACCAAAAGGTAAGACCAATGGTCCACCGGCAACTCCAATCGCTTTAAAGCGTTGGTCGCTGCCACCAACGGGTTCAACAGGTCAGTACGCAATGCTGACAAACTAGTAATGACCGGTAACCCCAAAATCTGTTTAATATGAACGTCAGCCAAACAACGTTTGTTTTGGTACCGCCGGGTGAGTAGTTCCAAAGCGGTAGGGTAGTCTGAGTCATTCATCGACAAATGCTGTACCAAGGCTCGGGCCTCACTTTCCAGGACAGACAACAAATAGGCCAACTTTTGGGCGGGTCTGAGGTCCGAGCGTGCATCAACCAAACTTTCAAAAAGGTTTTGGAAACCCAACCAATGTTCCAAGCGACCGTCAAAGTTCCAAAGTAGGCAGTCTACTCAATAGTCCGGGACCTGAAACAACCGAGGTCTCCGGTTTGACCTGGACTGATGTCCGGCTCTCCAATATTTCCCGAGCACGTTGACCAATGACATTCCCCAGGTCCAAGATCTGGTCGTAGTCAGCAAAGACCTTATCGCGTGCTGCCTGGTCCAGCACTTCCAGATCCACTTCACAATGAACTCGTTGAAGCGGGTGAGTAGAGTATCAACGTTGCCGAGTCTCACGTTCAACTGCTCGAACCGAGCAAGCGTGGCCCCTTCAAGATCCGGGCGCTCAGCGGTCGCTGCAGCTGAAGTGAACCACCGCAGCTGTGTGGTCAATCCACTGATTGCCCCTCTCACCGCTTTGTATGCCATTGCACAAACAAAACAATTCAAATAAACAAAACAAAAAAAGAATTAAATAAAAAATTCAAACAATAAATAACAAGGAAATCCAAAGCAAACAATTAAACTGCTAAACTGTTAGTCAACAACTCAAGAAATAACAAAGGAAATACAAAGCAAACAATTGGTTCCAATCCAATGAACAACAATAAACCTTTATTCCAATTTAAAACAATGTTAATGTTCGAAAATGTTAATTTCAAATGTCAATTTTCACAAACAACCATGTCAATGGTACAACAACTCCTATATTTTGGTGTCTTCCAGACATTCAATAACAACAGGTCAGAACCTACAACAAGGGGCTGTAACGTATCCAATCCAATTAACTTTATTAGTATATGTAACCCGGCTGACTTTGGTAACATCAGTTTACTTGTCTCAACAATTTAAACAAATTAATACAAATAAACAAACAATCATAGTTAACAAATATTTACAGTGAAAACTATTTCCCCAAAGAGACTGCCAAGCAATCAGCCCACTGTAAATTACCAATTTTGTTGGTTGTATATCTTACAACCACGCTCTGCTACCAAGAATGTTCGACGCGAGACCAAGGCCCTGGCCATAGGATTTTATTAGTGCAGTGGAAGCATGATGGTGGGCCTTGGCTACCAGAGTGGAGCAAACTGTCCGCCGTGCGCGGAGCAGATTAATACAAATATTCAATCACTCACCTGGTTGAGGAAAACTGGTTCTGGAGCCTACCTGGATTTATGTATATGAATGAGTGTATATTGTATTGTGTAGTGAAGCTGTAAGTATTCCAGGATACCAGGCCGCTCCAATAGGCTAGAGATTTTCTCAGCATGCGGTCTCCAAATGAATCACTTTCACCTCAAACTATTTCAATCAAGGTCCAAACTAAAACCCGTTCTATTTCGTCAAAAGGGGTTATTTACACACAAAACAATTGGATCACGACAAATTGTCCACAAACGATCGATTCAAGAAGATTCATTTCAACAAGGGTCGCAAGGCAAATACAACGACCATCCATCTTTCAAAGACCAAAACCAAGTGTCAAAATCAAACTGACAAGTGACAGTTGTCACTCCGTTACACACCATGCTGCGTAGGCGCACAGAGTAAACAAGTCAAACGGGACGAAACAATTTCTATAACTTTTAAATACAAGATTGATTACAATTATTTAACCCAACGAATATATTTTATCGCACTTCGAGTTAGGAATATGTATTGAATATTTTTCACGATTGACGTCAATGCTATAACGGGAATTTATCGTCAAGGAACGACGTCACTGCAACGATGCCAGCCTTCCTATAGTAGTACTACGTAATTAGATCAGTTAGTACTACGTAATTAGATCGGTAATATACATTTTCATTAATACTTATAGTTACAGTACTTGTGTGCTAATACCTCTCACTAAAAATCTTTAGTCAGAAAATTACTAGGCACGGGTGCTTTGAAACCTACCATTTCATATATGCTGTGCTGATACGGTAGTTGTATATACGGCACATTTGTATGCGATGCCAATATTTGCCTCAGCGCGCGAATATGACGCGACAACGCGGGCAATCTAATATTGGATCTGATGCGTGAATCCAATATATGTCAGGTGCATAGGTTAGTGTAGAACCACTTCTGCAAATTAATAAGTATTCAGAAAATCAAATCAAAGCATTTATTTTAGTGTCATAAGCTTCTACTTTTTAGTTATTACATGCACATCTTAAATACTAGCAAATGTACTTAACATTTGGTTTGGTTCACTGGTAAATAAAAACTAGCTGTAGGTAATTTTTAAGCTACTCATGTCGTCCCAACTTGATGTTTAACCTATGTTTGCATATTTTATTACCTGGACAATAATTATTTTATATTTCTATTCTATTTCTATTCTATTTCTTTTCTATTTCTATTCTATTTCTATTCTATTTCTTTTCTATTCTAATTCTAATTCTATTCTATTCTATTTTATATTCTATTCTATTCTATTTCTATTCTATTTGTATTTTATTCTATTTGGCGAATTTTGTAGTAATGTCAAAATAATTAGTAATGCAATAATCAAATATAAATTACAAGCTCCGTGTGGTGCCGGACATAAATAATTGCACCATCCCATTTCTTCTCATGGTTGTCATAACAACCAAGGAATGATGAACAACATTATTTCAAGGTGATTGAAGAAAATACTTGTACTGGTCCAGTGCCGGAGTTTGAGACCTTCCGCCATGTTGGTCACGGTGACCCAGAGGTTTTTATTACTAGGATGTAGTGTTGTTATTACTAGATTTGTATCATATCGGCTATCAAAAGGTTGACGTGCTGAGGTGCAGCCTACGAAATTAAAAATAGCCCTACTTATCTATATTGAGCATGTAAAAATCAAGTACTGTTCGTTAGTCTCGCAAAAACTCAAAAATGTGTCAACCGATTATCATAAAACTTAGGTAAGAGGTTGTATGCGCGGCAGAGATATAACAGAAAACACATAATCATCTGCACATCTTTACTATGAATTGGACTAAAATTCCAACAACTCTGTCAAATGCTGTTAAATATAAGCTAGTGGCGTCATAAATTAATGAATTTAATTACCTACTCCAAAAAGCGTCCACAACCAACAATTTCCCACCCCGAGCCTGTTCAAACAACATTTTCGAATGTATTTTTAAAGGGAGCGATCAACATGCGCCGGAAGTGCCCCTAGGCCCTAGAAACTACATTACCTACTTGTTAAAACAAGCTAAATGAGCATCTTTACCAGGAAAACTAATTGGGACCCCGGGGCATGATTTCGCTTCAGAAAGGAAACCTTATTAGAGCTGGGTAATTATATGTCAGTCCAGTGAGGGTACGGGAGTTTCGGACGATTTTTAGGATATTTTTTTGGTTAGGTGTCAAAAATGTTCATAGAGATTTTATTGGGTTTATTAAATGCTGGAGATTATATTTTGAAATATTGAAGGTGATTGCTGCAGATTAAGAAACTTCATGTACTTCTTGTTAGCCAAATTCTTCTAAAAGTTGGTAACATAATTTATGTTGGAATTATCAATAGAAAATTGTATAAAAATACGTGCACGTTAAAAGCAAAAAATAAATAAAAGAACAACGCAAAATTCAAAATGAGTCGTTGACGGCGCCCGTTCACGAACATGACGTATAGATCAGCACCAATCAGCTCAACTATTTTGAAGGGAACTTAATGATCCAACACATACGCCACCACCAGCGAGGCATTTGAGTGAGTAGGTATTACATACTCTTAGATGCCAGGGCCCATTCAAGTCAATGAATACCTACCCAGTAAATGATAATAATATATATAATATGATAATAATCCCGCAGGGCTGCATTTGGCGTGCTGTTGGGCAGTAGCGACCCCACGGACCTGATCTCCCGGGAGAATTCTTGTTCCTCATCTCTGGCTTGCCTTTATTGGCCGGCTGGAGTGAACACTGACGAGGTTCAGAGCTCCCACCTCATTTTTGCCTTTATTGGCTGGCTTGAGTGGAGGTTCGCAAGAGCAAACGTGCTCGGGGAAAGGAAGTATTTCAGTAAGTGCTCGTAGGGATCTTGACCATCTTCCGGGCTCTGAGATTGTTTTGAAAGCCATGGAATACCTCTCCACTTCTCAAGCACCTCAGGAAGTGTTGCCCCCTTGTCGCTACGTCACTATGTGCTAGCGATGTTTCTCGGGGGCCCATTATTGAGTGTGCAAGTCACCTCCAGCCATTTTATCCGTGTATACAAAACATTGATCAGGCAGGGGCCATAGTCCTTCCATAGTTGCGGTTACCAATCCACTATAGCCATCCAAACCCATAGCCTAATTTGTTTTGTTTCCATATTCTGTAATAGTTCTGCTCCAACCGGGGATTGTCCTTGGGTGCACTTGCATAGTGCATACAGGGATAATCGTTGGTTGGTGCCCCCTCATCATTTAAAATTGTCTAAGGGGCCTCTGCGAGTTGGCTTCGTCCCCTCGTACGCCTTCCAAAGGACCGGGATTCTAAAATCCCGAGATATGATTAACGTATGTATATACTATATATATAATAATAATATATCTTAGGACAACCAACATACCGTTATCTGATCCCAGGCATCCTAGGCAGTGCCTGTACTATGGCAACCAAACAACTGATAAATATACATGTATATTTCTAATATATACATATTATAGATAAATTACATGCAAACATAGAACAAATAATCATGCTCATCACACAAATATTTATCCTGGGTGGGAATCGAACCCACAACCTCAGTCTTAGCAGCCAGGGTCACTAACCACTAGACTAACAGGCCAGTCATAGCCAGGATAGCTTTATATGTAGTAAGAATATAGTGCTCACAGTCATTTGTAATGCTATTATCTTATACCTTTAAACGAGCAATTTAATATAATTCAATATAATCTGAATCTCGGAAAGGGCTCCAACGATTTTCATGAAATTTAGTATACAGGGTGTTTTGAGGGCGATAAATCGATCTAGCTAGGATTCATTTTTATAAAATGTCGTTTTATTTCATGTTTTCAATTGTTACGTATCTGCTTAGTGAAAGAAATGGATAAGGCAGATCTGATACAATTTATTAAATGAAAAAGAGTAAACTGTCAGAGTAGAACGCTTCAAGAGGGCTTCAGAGTAGACCGGCTTCAAGAGTTCAGAGTAGAACGCTTCAAGAGGGCTTCAGAGTAGACCGGCTTCAGAGTTCAGAGTAGACGGGCTTCAGAGTGTGAACGCTTCAGAGTAGACGGGCTTCAGAGTAGTTTCCCCAGAGTGCGGGTGCTTCAGAGTAGTTTCCCAGAGTGTGGGCGCTTGAGAGTAGTTTCCCAGAGTGCGGGCGCTTCAGAGTAGTTTCCCAGAGTGTGGGCGCTTCAGAGTAGTTTCCGAGAGTCTACAGCCTTCCAGAGTGTGTCCTCCAGAGTGTACGGCCTCCAGAGTGTGGTCCTCTCGAGTGTCCTCCAGAGTGTACGGCCTCCAGAGTGTGGTCCCCTAGAGTGTCCTCCATAGTGTACCGCCTCCAGAGTGTGGTCCTCTAGAGTGTGTCCTCCAGCGGTTCAGACGCCCCTTTTTATACCAAAGCCGTCTTCCCTTTCCAAACATTTTCAAAATATTAGTTTAGCCATCATCTCATCTGACAAGTGTAGTCGGCCAGGACACATCCATGAGTGCGTGTAGCTGGCCACATGAGTGAGTGTAGCTGGCCACATGAGTGCGTAAAGAATTTTATAAATATAATTTTAAGTTAAGTTATTTAGTAAACAATCGTAATAATTAATAAAATCAAATAGCTAGACATATTGATAAAAATAATTTAAAATTATATAAACCAAAAAGTAGCCATTCATAGACTAAGCAGAACAGTAACTGACAGTTGACAATTTGGCTTGTCACAACATGAAAATTTGAGTTAATATTTTATTTCAGCTATTTTTTAGTTAATAAATCGTATTTAGATCGATTTGTTGAGTGTAGACATATAAATAAAATAAAATAAGTAAAGCATGAAGTGTAAACATAGAAACAAATAAAGAGGATGATAAAGAATCATGAATTAAAGTGTAAGTATAGGATGAACACTATACAATGACCAACTTTATCAATAATCAACTTGAACATAAACTTATTATTTTAAACACAATTTACCAAAAAATACCGAGCAAAGCTCGGTTATCCAAATATTAAAATAATAAAAGATTGAATTTGATGTTTTTGAGACCTACGAATAATGGTTGGAGAAGGTTGTAAATAAAATGCCAGGGTCCAGTATAAAGTCTATTAACTGGTAACCATGAATAATAAGCACAGTGCCGCTGTTACGGCGCGGTAAAGACGACTGACCGCTATAATTACTAACTATATCTGTGTACGCGGGGAACATTGCAGTTTTCATTATTAGCATTATGGTTACCTGTAGTTCCTGCAGACCATATTAAGCCGAAACAAAACAATAGTTACTAGACTCTAGTACCATAGCCATAGCGGTAGGATTTCTCCGAACTTGCTCTTCATAAAGACCTGGACAACTACAAACAGGGTTAAGCTTTGACTTCTCCAGAAAACACAAAAAAAAAACTTAAAACTTTCAGTTTAAAGCATTACATCGTACCCAGCTTAGTTGTTCTTTAATTTCGTACCAAAAAAGTAGCCACCACTGTGTTTTTCTACATCAAAAATTCAGAACAATTCAACTCATGCTAAATGATGTATCATTAAACCCCACATGCACCATATCTTGACCGAAGAATGCCTGGTATTCCTGCAGTGTGCACCGTGGCGAAGGAAACCACTCGTTACGCCTCAATGGTGACGCGACGCCCCGGGTGACAGACGATGGAAATTAACCCTTGATTGCTTCGAGTGAAAAAATAGGGGAGGAATTATGTGGATACGACTTTCGTATTGAGTAATCTTTTTTAACAATTAATATTTTTTATCATATCACATTACCTGTTACTTCAAAACGTTTGGGCCGAAAAAGTTTAAGTCATGCTCACCAAGGTCGGTCTGTGAATGGGTGTGGATCCATTATATTTCGAGACCCATCCCTGCCTCGGAAAGCATGACAAACCGTTCCGGCTGTCATTTAAAGATCGTTGAAAGTTTTTACAGGTACGCGCCCGAAAGTTTGACAACCAGTCTTACCAAAGTGTAGCCGTCTTGTTGCACAGTAGCTGGAGGTTGGATAGCCAGTCGTTCCCTATAAAATACTGTCATTCAGCTGCATCTGGTTAGGTGGGGAAAAGGCTAGGTAGATGATGAAATTACTTTAAACATACAATAATGAGACCGTAAATTTGATATCTAGTGACGGTACTGGAATTAACCGCAACATTTTTACATAAGTAATCTATTATCTATTGACGCCGACTAAAGCTCGTCTGAAAGTCCGAAGTGTAAGTACTCACAAAATGGGAAAATAAAGAAATACGTTATACTGGATCTAGCATACGACATTCAGCTCTGAATTGGAATAAATAAGAGATTTTGGAATGTGTTGACCACAGATTTGAAATGTTTTTTGCTTAATCTTTACCGACTTGACTCCTACAGAAAGAACTAGACGGCACTAGCATGATTTTGTGATGAATTGTGTGGAAAAGGGAGAAGCCTTAGCCCTACCGTTGCACAATAGGTATAGGTTAGATTAGAACCTTAATTGCAGCATAAAGTCATTCTTTTAACAGAGTTACAAACCAGAAGTTCTGCTGTAGTCTGCGAGAAATTCGTCATAACATACATAGTAGCTTTAAAACCACTCCTCTTCTTTTCCTGGCAGGTCCACGTTAACACATTCGAATCCCATTAAACCTATTTTTGCATTTAAAAATGAGCGCTTAATGGCGACGCCTTTGTTTTCATATTTTTTACTTACCTGCAATTAAAATGACGAAAAATATTTACTTCATGCAATCATTATGCGTTTTTTAATTATGTGCATTTCATTGTATGGTTATTAGCTTGTTTTGGGGTCTAGACGACACGCGTCGCCTCATTAGTTGTATTTTTTCTGGGTAATGTTAGGACTACTGGTATCATTGGGGAAAATACTAAAGGTTCTAGAGTGGCGAACGCGAACCGGACGACGCGACGTAGCATTGGCAGGCCTCCCACAAGGTAGATCGATTGCCTTGGAAGGACCGCAAAAATCTGCAGGTTGCGAGAAGTATTTCCCGGTTGAAGTGGTCAAGCTTGAGGAAGGCCATTGTTTACTCCGAAGATCGTAGTTTAACATTTATTACTTCAAATTATAGCTATGTGAACATAATGCTGCATTGCATATTGTAAGCGGGCACGCCCTTTCTGCTTGGAGGATTTTATATAAGTTTTAAGTTTTATTTGTGTTTTTTTTTTCTATACATTTTTGCCTGAGTAAATATTTCAATATTTTGCTGATATACATATTAGCGTATTTTAGCTGACATTATTATGGCAAATAATTTTATTTAATGTTTTGTGTTTCGAAATGTTAATTACTTAGGTACCTACTATTGTTTAGAATTAGTTCTTCTAACTTAACAGACAGCTGCACTGCTGGGTAGTTATTGCGCCTTTGTTCTTTTTCTCAGCTATACCACTAGGAAGTGATGAAGGGCGAGTGTTTTGGGGGACTGTCTTATGTAATTTTGTCGTTCAAAAAGTGCTTTCAGCCCAATTGGAACAAAATACTTTTATATTTTCGATGATGATAACAGTGAAACAATTGTGAGCATATCAAATCTTTCAAATTTACGTAACTTTTGCGTCAACGCGTGAATAATCGGTACATATATTTTATTTTTTTATTTAAAATTTAAAAAAAATGTCGTTTCGCATTCAATAATTATGTTTCAAGACGTTTTCATATTTATGGGTATCGTTAAAATTTTAACCAAATTGGATCGTTGTATTTTTGATTCAGAAATCTTTCAAGTACAACGTGTACATTGCACGTTCTTGATAAGGCTCACGCTCTAGCTTGCTTACGTTCTTGAAACAATTTGGATAACATTAACATACGATGAATAATTATTCCTTAATTAACTAAAATGTTACGCTATAATAAGACGTCCTTCTGTATCGCCCGCCGGTGCGTTAACAAGCAAACAAATCTCACATGACTTCCACAAACAATCAGAACCGAAACTACCCACCGCAGCATAATCAGGCTATTCGTTTTCCCATTATTACTAGGACAGGCTTTCTGTCTGCAAGTGTGACCGGTCCGTAGTCTACACCCAGTGCGGGATGTCGCATGTCTTCAAAATTTTAGTTATACTTCAGTTTCTTCACGACGTTTTCCTTGACCGTACTGTGAGCAATGGTGATGATATACAGTTGGCACAAATAATGTGCTTGTAAGCAATTTTCTAGCAATCTTTATTTCTATTTGGGCTGTAAATTATGCACATAAAGAATATTGGTCATCTGAAGCAATTTCAATTTTAATGTAAAAATTTTATTTCATTCATTTAACATTGTGTTTATCACTATTAAGTTGTGTACTTAATTATTTTAGTCGTCAACGGCAATTAAGACCTGTGAATTTAAAACTCATTAGACAAGCTGTATGTAATGGTCCCACAGCTGGGACACATTCCTCTTCTCTGTGACAGGGAGTAGGCCGTAATCCACTACACGGAAAGTGTTATATACGAGTATTAGAAATGTTATTCGTACTATAAAGCATTATATTGTAAGAGAAAGTGTGTTATAAAGTAAATGTTGAATTTTATTAGAGTCACACGTAGCTAAAGTTTGCCATTATGGTACTATTTTTGATTTTATTTTAGAATTTTAGAATATAATAATAAATTTAAAAAAAAAGTCACTTGTCTGTGATTGTGACCATGAGACAGCGATGCGCGCACAGATAATTCAACTTTTTGGCGGCGCAAGCGCAACGGAATGTTGGCATTTTTTGTAATATATTTTATACAATTAGCTGTTTTTTTTGTTCTCATTCTTTCTATTTTCTAGGTTTAGGTAATTCTGCACCGGTTCACATCAGCAAGCCAAGTGTCTCAGAAAATTCGCGCTAATGATTTTGCAAAACAGAGGTTTGACACATGAGTTACATCGTTATACTGACCCATGGCAGTTTTGCCGTGATGTGAGGCATACTATCTCCATTTTGTTTTATATTACTTTTTGTATATTTTTATATTTTTGCGTCATAATATTGTACACAAAAAATAATTATATTCTTTCTATTTCGAAGTAGTTTGTGTTAGAATCTATTTTATTTGAGGTGTGATTCTATTTTTAAGTGGTTCATTTTAGTAGATGTATTGTATGAGAAACCCATTACAAAACAATCAACCGTCCCGTTTTGTACAGGGATAAGCAGTGTCATGTCGTTGATTTTTAATGATGGATTTGATAATGGGAATCGAACCCGAAACGTCTGAAGTAGGAAACTAGTAGAGTCAGGAGACAAAATAAAACAAAGGAATGCATTTTCGTAATTGTTTTTATTAAAACATTCACAATCATCGTTTACAGTATATCACTATAGGTAATGTCAGTCGGGTTCGCCTAATAATAAAAAAGTATTTTTTTATTTTATTTTTAACAACAAACAGGATTTAAAATTTATCAATTTCGTTTTGCCGTGCAATTATATATTAAAATGTTGCATTCAATTAAAAAAATCCAATTCCATTTACAATGACTAAATAAAAGGCTTAAAATAAAATGTTTTTACTTTTTTAATTGCTTGCAACACAACACTTAGTATAGTAGTATAATTTATTTTTGTATATTTATAATATCATAGTAACAACTATTTAGCCTAGGTCATCGTCACTTTGTAACTGACTGCTCTTTTCGAGGCAGCCTCGAAGGGAGCCTTGCGTCGCGCCTTCGTCACAAGGAATTCAGCGATTGCAGAATTTAACGACTTATTAGTTGACTCGCACGAAAAAACTCACCCAAATCGGGAGAATCGTCACAATAAAAAAAAAAAATTCTATAGGCGACTCACACACACCATTTATCTGCAGAATAAAGAAATTCGTATTATGCAACTGGCACGTCTTGTATTTTATGTAATAAAGTTAGTGTACTTTTTCTTCACTTAACTTTTTGCTGTACCCTTAACGCAAAATATGGCAGTTGCCTTTAACTAATTTCTGGAATTGTCACCCACAAATAAATGAACTTCGTGCGAGTCGCCTATAGCTAATATTAAAAAGTGAAAATATTTATTTAAAAGTGAAGATATGCTCGATTCGAGCAAATTTTTCGTAGGAGTCGAGTAATAAACCGGTTTAACATTTATAAAATTGATTGCCACCAACTGACTGACTGTGACATACCTAATGAGGGCCCACCCAAAAATGTAATAATATTTATCGAAGGACTATTCGTATTAATTCAACTGGTTGGACTAAGTCGTATACTTAGTCGACTCCGGTTTCACGGCAATGAGAAACGTGAAACCCCGTTAAAAGTTACTCAAGAAGTTCACTACTTTTTCCACGAACTCATCATTCTTTGATAATTTGTTTGGACGTTACATACATTCCAACAGACGTTTGCCTACATGAAATATTTTTCCTGTAGGCATTCATAATTTCCTGTTTTATTAACGTTGTACTGAGAAGTAAAATAAATGCAAGGAATATTTAAGTTGATAGACGATCAACGTTTGCAGTTCTTTCTTCTGACCAGTCATTTTACCTCTGACAGCAAGTTCAACCTTATTATTGCGGTAGTAAAATTACAGGATTTTGGTAGACTTGTCGCTGACAGCAACATATCAGCAAACTTATTGCAACTACAGTAGATATAACTGTGATTTTGACAGACTCGTCAATGGCAGCCACCTAACGCCAAATTTATGGCAACGGTAATGAAGATCATTGTTATATTGACGGTTTGCAAAATCAGAGGTAAATAACTATGATCTGTATTAAAAGTCAAATTCAAGAGGACTTTAAAAACAAATGACTTCGCTTTTGAATTAAGTGCAGTCACTTGAGTGAGGTTCGAATGCTTCTTAACAAAATTGCACTTCAACTTATACTACTGAAAAGATAACTGTTTTTTTCTACAACATTTTGGAGTTTATCACTTATATTCCACTTCACTTACCTCCCCATTCCCATTGACATAATTAGATTACCTAAATCAACATTTCATACAAATGTTAATTCCTATCTAACGACTTGCTCGCGTCATGTCGAGATTAAATGAATTCAGTGACTTATCAACATAACAAAATATGCTAACAGATCGTTCCTAGCATTTCAGAACGTAATTTGTAACTAGTTTAATTTATATTACACCTTAAATATTTATTTTATTCAATAATTACATTACATTTTTATATTTACTTTTCACAAAATGTACAATGTTGCAGAAAACAGATTGTACAACGATGAAATGCTGTTGAAATGAGCAGTTGTTAAATTTTTTATGAATGCAGTATTGGATTTTAAATATACATACTTAAAATAAGCTCCATTTCCACTTCAAATAATACAATGCAATGCATATAAAAGTAATACAGAATTTCGAGTGAAATTTTGCAAGGATCACTAGACCGTTTAAATTATTTGAAATATACTATGCAATACAAGATTTTGTTTTTCCCATATCCGCTATTGTCTATTTATTTAAGCGTGATGTAATTTACTTTTTGCGCTGTGCCGTAATCATAAGATCGACAACCAAGAGATTCAAAATTTGCAAAATTAGCTTATTTAATTTTAGGGCAGAAACAGTTGTTTTTTTTTATCTATTTATTTTTACAATGTAAACAAACCAACAACATAATTTCAGTCGAATTCCATTTATTTACGTATCGAACACATTAAAACTGGCACAAAAGAAATGAAAACATCACGAAAAAATGCACAAACTATTAATACCACCACAATATATTCTGCAAAACGTATTTCACATAAAGGTAAGTGTACACCCGACCTCTTATTTACACGGGCGTGCGACACGCCCCGTCCGTTTGCAAAGCGTTGCAAGCGCCGAGGTGCGAAACACGACACAACCTGTATAAAACGCAGCCACTGTATTTAACGGGCGCAAACAAGTTTATGTACCTACTGAAATGGTGGGATGACGTATTGGTGGGTCCACACAATACAGACTTTTGTATGTACAGATATCTGCACAGACTATAAAGTCTGAGTGAAAATTTTTACTCAGAGGTCTTTACCAAATGTCTGTGCAGACTTTTCATCAGACTTTTAAGTAATTCAATAATCATGAGTTTTGCTCCGACAATCGTACAGACATGTACGCAGACTTCCGACTTTTCTGGTACACCGACATTTGTCTGTACTGATTTGTTGTACAGACAAAATTCAATAGAAGTCTGTGTTAAGTCTGTATCGTGTGGACCCACCATATGACTTGTGATGTAAATTGCGTACATTGCGTTAGTTAGCTCCAATATGAAACATATTCGTTTTCCAAACAACTGGCTGATTTTGATCAATTTTTACAGAAATATTTTATTGTTTCTCGAATCTTTTTTTTTTACTCTTCAAGCTTTGGAACTCCGGCACAATTTGTTCTAAATTAACAAATCAAAATATTTACCTTCATTTTTTTTTTATTCAGTGAGGCTTATAAACCAAATATTGGTACCATTGCCATTCAGGAATGCCGTTGAAAAATCCACCAGCCTGTATGTTTGTTGGTATATTCTGCACCCATCTTTTGATGTGCTGCACTGGTTATTTGTTTAACAAAGTAAACACGCATGGCGTGGGGATTACGCATAGCTGCACATGTTTGAAAACATTGACTGAACTGGGTGCGAACCTAGGATAGTCTTGTTGGTATTTTGTGATTAGCCCCCGAGAAAGGTAGAATTCAACCACCATCTAACGGCAGCGTGAAGTACCAAATTGAAGATGAAATTTTAAATTATCTTTTTAAGAACCGTTTAAAAAAATAAACAGGAACTAGACTAGAGCGACTCTTCGTGTATGTTAAAGAACAGTCACATTCTATCTCGGGTTCAGTTTGTCAAAAATACCACTAACATAAAATCACACATAAAACTCATGCCTTCTTCTCATAGTTTTGTCTCGTTTATGTTCATAACGTTTTCCACACGGTTGCAACCACTTGAAATGCATGAACGTTGATGAGCATAAACGAAGCAAAAGGGCGAATGTGCCAAGTCGTGGAGTTATCTGTATATATTGTAGTTAACACATGCCTTCACCCACAGGAATGGGTTAATCGTTCATATTCGAGCCCTATGAGATTTATCTCAGCATATTTTGAAAGTTGCCAATATTTCATGAGGATCATGAGAATTTCGAAACACCAATTACGCACGTTTAGAGCTTCTAAACTCCTATGGTACAAGTGCTAATTTTTAAGTGAAAATTAAGCCTAAACTCAATTAAAACATGAAACAGATACAGGGACATAATAATAATCGTTCTAACATTATTATAATAACAATTTCTATCGTCAACAACGCGGAAAGTTCGCAACCCCGCCACGCAAAGTTTAAATTTAATCAATCACTCGGTAGCCGCGTGGTATTTTGCATAATCCATCTAATATTGTTTATTTTATAAGTTTATTATAACACCATGTACTCAGGTGGTTCAGTAGCAACTGCGCCTATACAGCAATCTTTAAGATTACGTTTTTTTTTTAATTGTTCGTCAAATCGTTGCGCTTCTTGAGTCCTGAGTTGAGCTGCATGATTACTGACAAATGCCTCCAGTCAGGGCAGGTCCACTCCAGGTCCTCTCACTCAAGCTGTGTGGTGTTTTTCTCAAAAAACCATAGGTATCAAACACAAATCCACATGGTTTTCACATGATCTGACTAAGATTATCTCTGAACTTTAAAGAGACTGTGACCTCTGAGTTTGTGTCGGCCTTACTTCTCAGAGTAGTCAGATAGAAAACGCCGACCTCATCTAGTATTACAAATATGATTGACGTGTAAATGTGTTTGTACAAACCTACTTGCAGAAATAAAATCATTTAATTTACACATGTCTTGTAAAGTTCATTCAAAGTGGGTGACCGTGAGTCTCTAAAGCGTAGGTATATTAAACGTTACTAGCATTCGCAGTGAAAATTAATTAGGAGATGCGTTATGGTAACTCGAATTAACTTATTATTTTTTGCAATTAGCAGGTTTGTGTCAGATTGTTCATTGCTTAAAATATGTTTTGTTACCGTAACAAAAATCATCATTAGAATCAGCAATATCTACAATCCCTTTTGTTACAATTGGTCACAAGTCATCATTCAACATTCTCCTGTCCTTATTCTGATTTATATAGGGTCGACATGCGTCTTTTTCTTCCACACTGCTCTATTAGTCGTCATCTCAATAGTCACCTCCTTACTATCCATATCATAATACAAATAGTCCATCCATCGTGTCTTTGGTCTCCTCTACTCTTATAGCCATCGAAATTCGTACTCAAAACTTTCCTCACGACATTATCCTCATTCGTCCGTATCACTTGGTCTCATTTAATTTCTTGAAATAATCGTTCAATGGGGTGATATGAACTCAGATGACTTTCATTCTATAATCAAATATTTGTTAGTGCTGCCAATCATATTTTGATCAACACAACCTGATACTGACCCGCAAAATGCAAAAAACTTAAGAAAATTTTAGTTTCACGGGATTCCTTAGCGCTTTTGCCTTAACCAACCGTTTTAAATTAGATAAGATTAATGACGGCGCTATTTTAAAATGATTAATTTTAAGGCTTGCATTAGTCTGTTTAACCCAATATTTAAAAATCACTATTCCCATTAGGTTTTGTGATTTTAAAAACCATTCTATCTACTTCTTAAGTGGAACCTTATGTCGAGCAGTGGGCTATTGAACACCGTTTATTTGATTGACCGGCTTTGCATATTAATGGACGTTGAACGCCGAGCCGAGTCCAATATAGGCCATTGTTCTGGGCCATTAGGGACAATGATACTGTGTGTAAACGGGGGAAAGGACCACTGTAGGATTTGAAATATGTTACTCAGTGCTCTTGTGGGTACTTTTACAAATATGAGGGACAGATTGTGCATAGCTATTAATGAAACGAACGATCACTCTATAAAACTAGCTGTTGTACACTGTTTTACTCTCTTCCTACGAGCATTAATATGTATACATGTAGCCATATTCAAAAACGATTTTCTCTTTACCTACTCCCATACCTATTAATACCTACTGTAATTTAAAACCATTATAAAAGCCAATTATTTTTAAAGGAGCAACCGTGGAGTTTCTTTCCGGCTCTTCTCCATAGGAATCAACAATTTGGAACCGTGCACCTACCTTCGGACGTTTCATAAGTGCCCATGTTGGTTTGTGTGAAATAAAAATATTTTGATTTGATTTGAAATAACGATTGCAACTTTGAAATAAAGACTATTTTACAATGGTGTGGGTTCTACGGCTGGAGGCCTCAACAATTTTTTTAAGGAATCGCCGGTAAAAGTGGGTTCTATAAAATACTATGTTCGTAATGACATAAAATTACGTACATACATAAATTTAATTACATAAAATCACGCCATTTTTCCCTTAGGTAGAAAGAAACTACAAAACCTACTACTACCCTCCTACATACTATGCTACGATCCTTACTTATTTTGCCTCGTTTAAGTTCATTCATCTGGTCATACACGCACGCCGGTTACCAGGACTACGCATTTGACCCTTCTGAAGAATATCACAAAATTACTATCAATAAAATAGGAGGAAATCACCTTTAAAGTTTGCTAAGTGCATACATATTTGTGCTCGTGACTGTACCGGGACAAAACCGTATCCTATATTTTAATTCAGATCATATTTTACATGTCTGCACATTGACATTCTTACCTACTTAGTCCTTTATGTGTGATGTAATAACAAACATTTTTAATTTTTTTATTTAATATAATTAGCTGTTTGGGTTCTTCTTATTTATTAACAGGTTTTACAAAATCAATTTCATTTTACAATCAAACAAATTAATCGTTTATCAAATTTACACACTACGTTAATCTGCCGTGTTATAGCTTTTTCATAAAACTGTCAAAGATTGACAGCTGTATGTCAATGTAAGCATTTGGAAAAGGTTGATTTGTTTACACAGTAGGTAACAAAGGAAAGTAAACAAGCGTGTCAACTAACGCCGTGAACTTTAGATTACATTAAACTTAACCTGAGCTGCCGGTTATCTTAATAAGACTGTACCTGTGAAGTGTAGAGCTATTTGTTAAGTTTTAAATCGTGTTGCTGATATCAAGTTTCTGTGCCAAGATGTGTTAGTATAGGGTTGCCAGGCGTCCGGATAAAGCCGGACAAAGTCAGGCTTTTTAGTTGCATGTCCGGCTAAATTAGATGGCCTATCCGGCTTTGGAGTTAGGCTTTTTAAATATGATAGGTAATTTTTGTCTCCACCCGCCTCACCTTGTATCGCTAGCGCAAGTTAGCGAACTAGCACTGTCCTCTCCATGTTATTACTATTTCTACTCAAGTTTTTGAAGCAGGTGTCTGCCAACCAAACAAATTAGTTTATGTTACAAAGATTTTAAAGTGTATTTAGTTCGTTATACTTTTGTTTAGACTAAAAAATTCAAGATGTCCGGTCTTTTTACTCAAATGTCCGGCTGAACTGACAGGTCTGTCTGGCTTTTCGGTTTTATGACCGGGCAACCCTATGTTAGTATCTTTACATAGTATAAAACAAACTTGCATCCCGCGTCTGTACGGTTAGATCTTTTAAACTACGCAACGAATTTTAATGTGGTATACATCAATAAACAAATCGATTCAGGAATACGTTGTATGCGAGAAGCACAGAACAGGGTGCTTACTCTCGAATATAATTCCAATAGATCGACATTAGTCAAACGTCAGTTGGTTGAGTTAAACGTCAGCGATTGGCTAGACTCAGTGAGTCCAGCCAATCCCCGACGTTTGACTGACAATTCCAATGTCGATCTATTGGAATTATATTCGAGAGTAAGCACCCAGGTCGAGGTGGCGGTGCTTGAGGGAGGCCTATGTCCAGCAGTGGACGTCTTTCGGCTGAAATGATGATGATGATGATGATGATGATTCATCAATAGACAACTCGATTCAGGAATATTTTTATGTATGTTCCTCGCGCGATGCCACTGGCAAAAGCTAGTGGTAATATAAATTCGATGTTTCTGCAGCTCTAAAAATTCTGAACAAATAGATTTCATAGAGCCAATATGTAAATATCCTTATTTGTGTTTCTTTTTGTCAGTATTATTAATTCAGTGGCCGGTGGCTACATAACAACAACCACACGGGTCA
The DNA here is from genome assembly GCA_932294355.1 of Aporophyla lueneburgensis. Lineage (NCBI taxonomy): Eukaryota > Metazoa > Arthropoda > Insecta > Lepidoptera > Noctuidae > Aporophyla > Aporophyla lueneburgensis. Next base: position 1,707,490 of record OW028749.1, on the reverse strand, counting down.
GTTTTTAGGGTTCCGTAGCCAAATGGCAAAAAACGGAACCCTTATAGATTCGTCATGTCTGTCTGTCTGTCCGTCCGTCCGTCCGTATGTCACAGCCACTTTTCTCCGAAACTATAAGAGCTATGCTGTTGAAACTTGGTAAGTAGATGTATTCTGTGAATGAGGATCAATTCGACAAAAGGATATAGCAATTTTGAATACTACATCGAATACAATATAAATATCTGAGTTCATTTATTTTTGAATCACTCAAATCCATCGAGAAATTACGAAGTTATTAAACTTTAAAAAAAAAAACCGACTTCCTCAAAAACACTAGAAAGTGAAAAATAACTTTAATTTCGGAAGTCGGTGTCTTAGGATCTGTATTTGAGTTTTTTGCCACCGACTTCCGAAATTAAAGTTATTTTTCACTTTCTAGTGTTTTTGAGGAAGTCGGTTTTTTTTTGTCAAAAAGTTTTTATTTTTTACTTTTTAGTTATGGTATCTACCCGCACTAATTCCTATACCACTAATCGCCAGGTGAAATTTAATACTTTACTACTGCTGTAAATCGTTGAGGAATTCCCTTGACTGTCTGTCTAGTGTCTCCATCATCAGACCTGTTATGGTACTTATAAGCCTTATGGGAGCTTTCTCATCAATAGAAATGAATTAAGTTCAAACACCAGGTAATTGCTGTAAATCGTTGAGGAGTTCCCTCGATTGTCTTTTGGCTCCATCATCAGATCAACTCCGGACCTTAATTAAATAGTAGTGATAAAATTGGCACTTTGAACCGTATAAAGTAACCCCAACAATAGGGAACTGCTGTAAATCGTTGAGGAATTCCCTCAACTGTCTATGGTCTCCATCATCAGACCTGTAATGGCACTTATAGCCCATATGGGTGCAAAGTTCTCATCAATAGAAATGAATTAAGTCCAAACACCGCCTAATTGCTGTAAGTCGTTGAAGAGTTCCCTCGACTGTCTTTCGGCTTCATCATCAGATCAACTTCAGACCTTCATTAAATAGTAGTGCTTTAAGATAATTAATGAAAGAAATAAAAAACGCACTAGTCGCCACTACGATTTTCGAAGGTTCCCTTCGACTTCTCTGGGATGCCATCATCAGATCCTTGTTTCCTTATCATGGGACCACCCTTGGGATATTTCCTTTCCAACAAAAAAAGAATCATCAAAATCGGTCCATATACGACGAAGTTATCGGTGAACACACATAAAAAAAAAAAAAAAAAAAAAAAATATATACGGTCGAATTGAGAAATCCTCCTCCTTTTTTGAAGTCGGTTAAAAAGGGAGTTTTAAAACGCACGCCGCGCGCGCGAAACTGCTGATGACGTCACGAGGCTCGATCGCCCGCCACGCGCCGCACTGCTTTGTTATGATTTGCGGAGTTTAATCGTTGTTTCTTGTTTATTTATGTTCTATAGGTATTGGTAGATAGGAAACATGGAAGTCGGATTTACCCAAGGCCCAATCGGACAATCTCGCGAAGATTGATTCGTTTATGGTTGAAAAGTAAAAAAAAAAAACAATTTATTCCAGTGCACAGGTAGGTACTACGTTTTAGAATGTTTTGATTTGGCAGGCAGGTACCTTTTTCGTGTTTCTACAATGTGTAGGCACCTCTCTACCTATTTTAAATAATATTTCTTACTAGCTTCTGCCCGCGACTTCGTCCGCGTAAAATTTCCTGCTCCCCCAACCCATCCCATCGCATCGAATCGCCTGCCCGTGCGAGGTCTTTGTATGCGTGACGTTTTTCTTTGTGCTCGGCTCCTAAGGGTCTTTGCGTGACCTTATATAATATATAGTCTATAGCCTTCCTCGATAAATGGGCTATGCAACACTAAACGTACAACTCTTCAGCTTTTACTTGGGTGTGCTACGCAATGAATTTTTTGAAAGACCAAGGCGCGCGCAATGGACGTGTTTTATATGGAATTTTTCACATTTTCTTCGAAAAATAAAAAAAAAATATTACCCACGTGTTGAAATTTATATGTGAGGGGGCTGCAAAGGGGGTCAAAAATTTCATTATTTTTGCGATAGGAAACGCCATTTTCGAGATATAAGCAAAAGAAAAGGAAAACAAAAATACAGTACTGTTTTTGCACATGAAGGCGAGGCACGTGAAGGCAAGGCGCGAGGCGCGCGCAATGGACGTGTTTTATATGGAATTTTTCACATTTTCTTCGAAAAAAAAAAAAAAAATATTACCCACGTGTTGAAATTTATATGTGAGAGGGTTACAAAGGGGGTCGAAAATTTCATTATTTTTGCGATAGGAAACGCCATTTTCGAGATATGAGCAAAAGAAAAGGAAAACAAAAATACAGTACTGTTTAAAGCACGTGAAGGCGAGGCGTTCGTTGGTGTGAATTTTAGTTCATAACTACTAGCTTTAATCCACACCTTTTTATCGCGATTAAAAATAGATTTAGTTAAAATAAATTATTATAGTCAAAATTTTTGAAATGCAGTATAAAGTACTTTTAGTTAAGGGGACATGGGGCGTCGCTCCTCATGAAAGTACACCACTTCTTTCTATTTTTTGGGTATTTTGGGACACAAAATAACAATTTGTCCGGTGTAGCAACACTTGTATCTTCGCATCGTGGCACGATACAATATTTTATGAAGACATTATTCGTTTAAATGTTCTGCGAGTCACGTAACTAAAGGCAGAAAGAACGTGCGTGGCGTTGCCGCGGACGCGAAAGTGGAAAATGACGTCATCAACAAATTGTGCGTATTGGCGGGCGTTTTTGAAAATGCAAAACTAAAACCGCTGTAACTTCGTCATTTTTGGTCCAATTTTAATAATTCTTTCACTGAAATAATTGGTTTAGGTATGACTGTAATTCTACATATTTAACTAAAATCGTCGCTGATCCTCATTGCATTAAGATTTTCACACTAAAATAGCAAAAAAACAATAAATTTTGGGGTTCCCCATACTTAGAACTGAAACTCAAAAAAAAAATTTCGTCAAACCCATACGTGTTGGGTATCTATGAATTTACCTTTCATTCAATCAAGTCAAATATAAAAATTAAAAAAAAAAAACCTTTTAATTTCATAAACATAAACCTTATGCATGAACCGAGGATGCCTACAGGTTTGTACGGAACCCTCGGTGCGCGAGTCCGACTCGCACTTGGCCGGTTTTTAATTTATTTAATCATTTACACGCCGTAAGGTCGACTGTCGCCGGTCTCATTAACTTATGTATAACATCTTACACCTGTACCTACACTCATAGCAAATTAAGTACTGATTCTGATTATTATCAAAGGTTAAGCTACGCTTGCCGTGGTCAGTTTGCAGATGAGTGATTATCCATTAAATTTCAAGACCTCTCTGAGCCTCGACAAGCACGTTTAATCATTTGTCCCGGCTGGCATTTGTAGATCTATGATAGTTGTTAGGGAAGTTAAAACCCAAAAATCTGACAAACACTCTTACAAAGGGGTATCGTTCTACCCAGTAGCTGGATTATTGGCGTCAGATAAAAATTCCAATCCCAAAATAATGGGGAAAGGCTAGATAGATTGATTAAACTTGTACGTTTGTAAAGGTCAAATTTCCTAATCTTTTCCCATTTCACCATCTGCCTCGTCTTTTCCCAATTATGTTGAGGTCAGCTTCCAGTCTAATCGGATACAGCTGAATACTAGTATTTTACATGGAGCAACTGCCTATATGACCTACACGATTCAGTTACTGGGTAATACCCCTTGGTAGTCTTTTCCCAACTAATCGCATTAACAATTTATTTATGAATATTTCAATAACAATGTTTATTTTCTTACAAATATTATTAATGCGTTTCGTCTGAACTCCTTGAATGCTTCTCAAGTAGGTATTAAAAATTCCTCCACAATTTCATTCGATAACTTATTCCAATTTTCTTCAGAAACATCTCGTTGTTTCAACAGTTTTGCAAACTGTAAGATATCGTTATTTATGGCTTCAATTTGTTTCACGATTCAGCTGTGTTCTTCCTGTTAGCGATGAATTTTATTAATTATAGTTACTTTTTAAAAGTAATCCTTACATTAATTGATGGTGGACCTCGTAAACGCTTTGCAGAAAATATCTGGGTACATTGTTTTTGGACAACAACTTTATAAAATTAATTATAATCAACCTATAATATTCCCACTCCTGGGTTGCAGCCAGTACGGGTTGGTAGATGTCAACTGTCTTCGGATTTTTGGTTCTAGGACTTGTCCGTTTCCTCACAACGTTTTCCTTCACCGTTTTATGCGAACAGTGGTGATGATATTATTTACACAAAGTAAAGTCAGGCAGGGTTCAAAACCCACGACCTACTACTCGTAAGTCGGGGCTGATACCACTGAGCCACCACTGCTTTAGTGTTAAGTTAAAATTAGTAAACATTATTTTATCAATTTGAAAATGCTATAAAAAATTAATAACATATTGTTTAAGATTACATCATGACAAGACACTGTTTGTCAATCTATAAAGGCTGTGCGCAGACCGGAGAAAAGACAGTCTTTAGACTACTATGGACTAATTCACAAAACAAGGATTCGTTGGCACGCTACAAAACTGTTACAACTGTTTTTCCATCTAAAATTGCTCAGAAACAGCCTGGAGTCTAGGTTTTTGCCAGTTTCGAGGCAATATGCTCGCCCTCTATTACATTACAGGGATAAAAGGCGTGCTGTTGTTATGTGATTTCATGTAAAACTGTTTTATTCTGGTAGAATGAAGTGTTTTGTCTACCACGGACAAAACTTTTCCGACTCTGGTGTGCGCACTGTCGTAGACAATGACAAATTTAGCAAGGGACAGCAAACAATTTACTTTTAAATTAATATACTAATTGTGAAATAACAAGGCTGTACTGAAATAACTTCACGATAGCTCGAAGGAATGGGCGGATGTTTTTAATTAATTACATTTAAATTACTTATTAAATACAATTAATTTATAAATATAATTCCGTGAACTTAACCATCGTAATATTAATTTAAATTATTTATTTAATTCGTACAACTTAGTTAAATGTAGAAACATACAAAAAGGTTTGATCTTTGGATGTTATCGAAACCGAAGTCAAAAAACTAAATAAAAAATGTGTTAAAACTAAATTGCACATTTTTAGGAACACATAAAATAACGTGGGTTATACAAAGCAATTTTTTTTGCAAAATAAGTTAATAGGTAATAGGTAGAACGGGCTGGTTTCCGCAACTCCACGTCTGAGCGCGTATTTTGCGTACGGGTGGGAAATCGGTTATTCGATCCACCCCAGCTCCTCGAGAAAGGCCAGCAACGCCTTGATGTTGCTGACTATCTCACGTAGGGTACCTGGGTTACCGAAGTACTTGGCCCTGTATGTGGCGATCGCCGGGCAGTTTAGAAGCACGTGCGCTGCTGTCTCGTCGTCCTCAATGCAGGCCCTGCACAGCGGACTGTCTGTAGCTCCTATGACAAATAGATGTTTATTAAACGACCCATGGCCAGTTATTGCTGCTGTAACCATACGCAGCTGTCGTTTGTCTAGCCGAAGGACCTGTTTTGTGAGTCGGGCATCGATGGTAGGTAAAGCCTCCTTGGCCTGCCTGCAATCATTTTGGTCCACCCATTGCTTAAAGTGTAGATCCCTGGTACGTTTTCTTACCAGATAGCGTAGAAACCCAAAGGGGAGTGGCGCGATGGGTTCTGGTCCCACCGGTGTCATGCTCGACCCCCTTCTGGCAAGTTCATCGGCGGCATCGTTACCAAGCGAACCGCTGTGTCCTTTTATCCACTGAATGGTTATATTATTGAGGCTACCCACCTGGTTGAGGCGCTGGTGGCACTCGTATATTAACCCAGAATCAATCGAGTGACTGTCCAGCGCTTGCAGAACAGCCATACTGTCTGAGAGTATGCGGATCGAGTGGTCTTTAACTGCCCTGGCCATGATGGCTGAGGCGGCAAGAGTGATCCCAATGCATTCCGCCTGGAACACTGTGTTGTGAACTCCTAATGGTGTGGCTATATGTATGTTGAAGTCCTGCGAGAAGACTCCAGCACCTGCGCCACTGTTTGTTTTTGATCCGTCCGTGAAGATGCGCAGCTCAGTGGGGCGCAAACCCTCACATCGGCGATCTTCGTGCAGCTGGATTCTGTATTTTTTATCAAAAATGAATTGTTTAGGCACCCGGTCCATTATAGCTTTAGTAATGGGGAACTCATTGTTGAATTCCTTAAGCAGCGCGGTGTGTTGTGTGTCTCTCTTCCTCCAGAGGTTGGTTGCGTTCAGACGCGCCGCCGCCATCGTGGCTTCCTGCTGTATGAACAGGTGGAGCGGTGGTAGTCCCAGCATGGCTTCCATGGCTGCAGTCGGAGTAGTCCTCATGCAGCCCGTGACCGCCATGCAGGCTAGTCTTTGCATGCGTTGCAGTTTGTTGCAGGCTGTAATAAGCTTGGTGCGGGGCCACCATACCACGTTACATGCAAAATAAGTTACAGTTATAAATAATACTAACATTCCGTCAACAATAATAATACCAACCTAATATTATCCCACTTAACTGCGGGGCAAAGATTTTTTTTTAATTCTCAAAACAGAAAGTATCTCAACACCACATTTACCTAAAAACTACTAAGATTATCCACCGTAAAAAATCTAATTATTTTGTCCAAGGAAAACTACACGAAACATCCAAAGATCACACTTTTTTTAACGTTACACAATCACTAAAGAGTCTCTCACCAAATGCACCATCACTTACGATGCAGCGTCTATATGCAACTCTCACGCACTTTTCTCGCAGTGGTCACTACCTCGGGTCTTCGCGCGGCGGCTATGTCAGCGCTGCGGGCTGTGACCCCGCGGTTCACCACGCATATACTTACAGATGACTGTGTGGGAAGAAAGGTAATCAAATTATTTACAGATAAAAATATATATAAGTGGCCTATTTATAAGAGAAGGTGAAACGATGCTATGTGAAGAGTAAAAAAAAAATTGAGCAGTGAAGGCAAAGGATAGGGGAAAAAAAACTGAAGCAGGCCTTGACTCAAGAGGAGCTATGATAAATTTTAACGCGGAAATATGGAGTATAAAATTTGGCACAGTTAAAACATATATGGAGAAGGAGAAAGCAATGCAGTACGCATTGGTTTTTTTGGCAACCACTAGTTAGTGTGTTTCTGTATTCAATTAAGCTTTGCACTTATATTGTTTGGTATCGAAACCAAAATATTTATGTGTGGTATTTTTTTTTTTCATTTTGTAACCGGCTTTTGTTAAACATGAAAGAGGAAGGAAATTTCAATGATAAGAAAACTATACAAAATTACATTATTTATTTAACTACAACCACATAAAGATATGGCTCTTCCTGAATACGTAGGATGCTGAAAGCTAAACAGATTTCCCTTACATTTATTGTTCCATTTGTCGTTTTCTTTTTATGTTCACTAACTTCTTTCTTTTATTTATTTAATTAATTGTTATGTCTTTGTTGCTCTTTTTTCTGATCAAAAGATGTCGTTGTTTTATAAAATAACAATATAGAGACTCAACTGTTTAATACGGCCTCGATTCCTGTAGGTGGAACTTAATGAAATTAGCAAACCTCTTAATTTAATGGAAAAACATTGTGAGATGAGAAATTTTAATCACAGGAACAGGAAAAAAGAAGTGTGGATGCCTACTATAATAATTTAGTAGGATTTTATTAAAGGTACTGTGATGAATAGGTACCTCTAACGTTGGTTTAATAGATTTTATGAGGAAAAGCCACGGACCTATTGTGTTAGCCAGTAATTGGGTTACAGAGATCTGATAGGCAGTCTTTCCGTGTAAAATATTGGTATTTAGATGCATCCGGTTAGACTAGAGACCAAACACAAAATAATTGTTCAAATAGATTGAAACTAAATATCAGTTTTCGCAACACTACTTAACACCTTAATAAACGCCACAAACATATTATTGCTTATTCATTTAGGTGACACTTAGTGTTAATGAAAACAGGCATACATAAAAGTCTGTCGAATAAAAAGTATGAGGTCGTTTTTAGAGAAACTAAAAATTCAAAGATTAGAATACAAATCTATTCTTCCAAAAACTTTGTATTTTGTTGGCATACTTACAGCACTGGCAGGTAAGATAGGTCGATCGCTGAATATCCTGTGAGTATCCGGGTCCAGACCAGGAGTAGACAGCTTACTATATTCACCTATGGGTTTCTTATCTGTAACAAAATGTCTAAAATTTATATAATATGAAGAAAGTAACTTGTGATATTTGCAAAAATTGACAATCAAAAATCCTAAAGAGTTTTATTGCAAAAGAAAGTTTATCTTCAGACTCAGTCAAACCATCGAGCCGATTTTAAATTTCGTACCTAATTTCGAAAAGGCAAAAGTACTACTTACAAAAATAAAATGCCATTTCAACCGAGTCTAAGTTTTCATCTTGCTTAGTATAAAGTTCAAAATTAAAACGGCCCCATGGTTTCAACGTAGTTTTAAAATTGAAACTTAGTTTATAATATTTAGACGGAAAGAGATGAGTAGATTTAAGCATACAATATAGCTTGTTATGTTTCTCGGTGAATGCAAAATAAACTATTCCCACACTTTCTGAAGTAACTGTAAGTAGAATTAGTCGTTGTTTGTGTGCATAAACTTGTGGACGAAGCGCTAAAGGTGGCCTCCGATAAGGGCAGAGTTCATTGCTAAAACATTTAAATTCTGGTCTGTCACCGACAAAAAACAGATACAAACTTTGTAGGCATGTTGACTGAGAATCAAAACAAGGAGACTTGTAGTTAAAAATCACAAAGTTTTAAGTCTCAGACCTAAATAATCAAATGAAGTATGTACAACTTAACATATTTGATTTGATTCGATTTAATACTGCTGTTAAAGACAGTTTTTTCTATAAAAATAACAAACAGTTAGAATAAAATTACAAATTGTAGCACATTCGAATTTCAAAAGCATTTTCTGCTCGTACAGAAACGCCACCCGATAATCATTTGTATCTACTACGTTAATATTATGAAGAGGGTCCACTCTATAATATATTAATAACAGGTAAAGACCTTTTCCTAAACCCTTCCATACACTTTCTCTATACTGCCACAATTTTCATAAGTATCACTATTAGATGGATAGATAAAAGTACCTTCATAAAAAGGTGCTTACCAATAATTTGGATGTTCATATACTGAGAAACTAAATTAAAATTCAACATTAAAGATCTTCATTCCAAAAGTAATATGTCCAAAACGCAATCTTACCATAATGGCAGGGTATAATATCAGGATCTGTATCCTCCCCGCTCCCCTCCATCTTCAGCTCATACTGGCTGCAGTAGTCCAGCTTGGGGGAGCCACAATACGTGTTCAAATTGTCTTGCTTTGAAAGAGACTCCACGCTTTGTTCCATGTAGAGGGCGTTGCTGCGGAAGGTGTAATTAGTTGTATGGTTTTAGCAATAAGTGGAGATTGGTAATTGGTTAATCAAAATACATATTTGTCCTCAGTGGAACGTGTTGCAAAGACAAATATGTATTTTGATTTATATACATGTACTAACTTATAATTTAATTTTGCGTTTGTGTTTCTTTTGTTTGCAATGTATAAATGTTTTATCTATCTAGAAACACTGACGGACAAGATATTGCTAAAATCATCAACAAATTGGCTTAGACCGAAAGTAATATAATTATAATGTAAAAAAACTCAGTTAAAAAAAGCGGAGGTCTGTATCACAACAGTGGGAATATTATACGATAATTGATACTTCAATAGACCCTCATTATATAATTTATAAATAGAATCAATTCTAACTCACGAAAAAAAACATTTTCCTTCCCACTCGAATATTACAGGTATACATAAATGATAAATGATAAATGATTTTATTTCTGTAAGTAGGTTTGTACAAACACTTTTACATGTCAATGATATTTTTTTAAACTAGATGAGTTCGGCGTTTCCTAACTGACTACTCTGAGAAGAAAGGCCGAAACAAACTCAGAGGTCACAGTCTCTTTTAAATTCCAGACATAATCTTGTTCACATCATGTGAAGATCATGTAGATTGGTGACTGAAATGGTCTTTTCAAGAAAGAACCACACAGATTGAGTGGACCTGTCCAGTCAGTGCAAGAATTTGTCACTAATCGTTTAGCTCAACTCGGAAGATAAGGAGCCCAACGCTTTGACGAACAGTACCAAAGAAAGGACATTTGGGTAGGCCACATAAATTACTCAAACTGCCAGATCATGATTACTAAGAACGAAAGAAAACAAAATTAAAAAAGACCCACATAGTCTTCACATTCACAATAATTAAAAAATACGATACTTTACAAAATATTCATGTCATTGTATATATAAAAAATTATCAATGTCAATGTGTATAAAAAAAAGAAACGGATATAATTTTGTTGGTCAGATCGTTTGATGACCATGTAGATCGGTGTCTGAAATGGTCTTTTGAAGAAAGAACCACACAGATTGAGTGGACCTGTCCAGTCAGTGCAAGCATTTGTCACTAATCGTTTAGCTCAACTCGGAAAATAAGGAGCCCAACGCTTTGACGAACAGTACCAAAGGACATTTGGGTAGGCCACATAAATTACTCAAACTGCCAGATCGTGATTACTGAGAACGAAAGAAAAAAAAATTTTTTAAAAAGACCCACATAGTCTTATATTCACAATAATTAAAAGAATACGATACTTTACAAAGTATTGTAAATATTCATGTCATTGTATATATAAAAAAATATCAATGTCAATGTGTATATAAAAAAAAGAAACGGATATAATTTTGTTGGTCAGATCATTTGATGACCATGTAGATCGGTGTCTGAAATGGTATTTTGATGAAAGAACCACACAGATATTGCCACTAACTACTCAAACTGCCAGACCATAGTCAAAAGTGAAACAGTCCTCAAATTCTCAATAATCAAAGTAATATTCATACAATTAATATTCATGTCATGTGAAATAATAAAAAAAAGAGTAAAAATAGCAAAATAATAATAATAATAAAAAAACGACATTCACTGTAGATTTATTGGAGCAGCTCATACCCAGGCCGTTTTATCCTCAATATAGTCTTTAACAGTATAATAGGCTTTCTGACATAATTTACGCTTTATAAAAGATTTTAATTTATTTAGGCTTAGTTCTTGAATGAGGCTAGGAAGTTTATTATAAAAACGAATACTTTGGCATCTAAACGAGCCACCTATTTTCTTGAGCCTGGTCTTAGGAACAACAAATTTTTGTTTGTTTCTAGTATTGACATTATGGATATCACTGTATCTTTTAAAGAGATTAATATTTTTATGTGCATACAGCAGATTTTCATAAATATACTGAGAAGGCACAGTCATTATATTAATCTCTTATTAATCTCGCCTCGCTGCTTCTCTAAGACTAGGAGCTCCTTGTTGTTCTCCTCATCGCTGCCACTGTGGTGAAGTTGTCAACAGTCTAGGACACCACGGCCTGTCTTGTAGCCAAAGTGCGGCTCGCTTAGCGCGGCACGCAAACATTAACGACATCATCCGACGAGCTCTTGTCACCGTCGGCGTTCCAGCTGTATTAGAACCCAATGGCTTGGCACGCGACGATGGCAAGAGACCGGACGGTATGTCTTTGTTTCCTTGGAAGTTGGGAAGGCCTTTAGTGTGGGATGCAACGTGTGTCGATACTCTTGCGCCATCCCATCTTCCTAGCTCGGCTTGCTGCGCTGGCGCTGCCGCTTCGGCTGCGGAAAACCTCAAGCGGCGAAAGTATAGCAACCTTATTGGTAATTATATTTTCGAGCCGTTTGGGGTTGAAACCCTCGGGACGTGGGGTCAGAGTGCTCATGGCCTCTTTAAAGAAATATCTAAACGGCTGGTTGACACTTCTCGTGACCCAAGGGCTGGTTTCTATTTTGGCCAACGGCTAAGCATTGCTATACAGCGTGGTAATGCCGCCAGTCTCTTGGATACGTTACCGGTCGACAGCGATGAGGATGAATTTTTCGATGCTTTATTTTAGTTTGTGTATATATGTATAGTTTTAGTTAAGTTAATATATTGTATTATGTTGTTTTTTATACTATATTAATCTCTTTATATTTGTCTCTGAGGGAGGATCTGGGACTTAATTTATAAATCGAACGAATTGCCCTTTTTTGTAAAACAAAAATTGACTGAATATCGGTGGCATTTCCCCACTGTAGAATACCGTACGACATCACGCTATGAAAATAACTAAAGTAAACTAAACGGGCTGTCTCTAAATCAGTTAAATCACGAATTTTTCTAACAGCGTATGCTGCAGAGCTAAGCTTTTTTGACAATTTATCTATATGGGGGCCCCATTGAAGCTTGGCATCCAGAGTTATGCCTAAGAATACTGTGGTATCTTCGGGTTTCAACACTTCACCCTTTATGAGGACACTAGTTTCTACTTGTCTAACATGAAGTATCGTAAACTTAATACATTTGGTTTTTTTCTCGTTAAGAAGTAGGTTATTAACATTAAATCAGTTAACTACATTAGCAAGGGCTCTATTTATATTGTCACTAACCAACTGCTGACGTTTGAGTTTGAATAAAAGTGAAGTGTCGTCTGCAAACAACACTATATCATGTTTATCCTTTATGAGGTAAGGCAAGTCATTTATATAAATAAGAAATAAAAATGGGCCTAAAATTGAGCCCTGGGGGACCCCGATTGTAACTTTAGATCCAGCTGATCTTTTTCCGTTGACGTCAACTCTCTGAATCCTATCACTTAGGTATGAAGTAAGAAGATCCAGAGAGGCGTTCCGGATTCCGTAGTGGTGAAGTTTCCTGATCAATGTTTCATGAAGAACACAATCGAATGCCTTGGACAAATCGCAAACAATACCCAAAGCATCGCATTTGTCCTCCCACGCATTATATATATGACCTAAAAGTTCAACTCCGGCATCGGTAGTTGAACGACCCTTTGTGAAACCAAACTGTTTGTTGTGTAATAAGTTATGTTTATAAAAAATCGTTGCAATTGATTTAGAATAAGTTTTTCAAAAATTTTACTGAAGGTAGGTAGCACTGAAATTGGTCTATAGTTAGTAGGGTCTGATGTGCTACCCGATTTAAACAACGGTATTATTTTACTGTTTTTCATAAGATCAGGAAACTCGCCACGGTCAATACAATTATTAAAAATAACAGCTAAAGTTGGTGCTACAATGTTTATGATCGACTTAGCAGTATCCACAGAATTACCCCATAAATCGGCGGTCTTTTTTACATTCAAAGAGTGAAAAGTTTTAACGATATCGTTACAGGTTACATATTGGAAATGAAATTCACTATCACAAACAGGAACGTTTTCTTTAAGTAGAGACTCTGCAGCAGTGGGTGATGAGTTCAAAGATTTGGTAGTAGATACTGGAATCTCTGCAAAGAAATTTTCAAAGGCCGCGGCGACTTGAGAATCTGATTTAATTATATTATCCTCAATAGCTAGACTGTAGTCACTACTTCGGTTGCATGACCTTCCTGTTTCGCTATTAATGATAATCCAAGTCGTTTTAATTACATTACTGCTATTTTTAATTTTTAAACTCAAATAACGTGACTTGGCTATGCTACAAACTTTTTTAAATAATTTAGAATAATTTTTGACATACAAATTAAATAATTCATAAAGTCGTTTTCTGCTTTTATGTATACCAGTGGTGGCCCAATCACTAAAAGAAGCGTTAATACTAACCGAAAAAGTCTTTGGAATAAATATGTTATCAAATTGTGTGCAATACATTTTAAAAAAATCATTATATTGTCCATTAGGGTCATCATTTGGCAACACAAGTGGTAGATTATTCGAAAGTTTAGTTCTAAATATTTCCAAGCGATTAACAGTTTTTGGGTTAACAGTGATATCTTTTTTAGTTTTTTTTATGTTTACATTTGGAATAGTGATCAATTGACCACAATGATCTGAGTCTAATAAATTAATAATTTCTTTTTGGATTGCTTTAACATCTGTATAAATGTTATCTAAGCATGTGGCACTAAAAACCTAAGATCTCTCAACACAATCAGATCACCGAAAAATGGTACATACTTTGAAGAGAAAATGCGAAATTGGAATTACAGTTATAGTATAACTTAAGAAAAATAACAAAGAAAAACTCAGGGCCTAACTAAATTTAGTAACCTAACCTTGTTTAACGACAAAGTCTTCAAGATCCTCTTTAGATGTCTAATACTCTTAGGGCACATTCACACATCTCTGGAATGGTACACAGTTACACCGCATCCGTGAAACTCGGGCAAACAGTGTTTAAGTGTGAACAGTTATCGCAGAATCTTGTAGTTACGTTGTTATTGCAAGAAAAACTTGTCTTTAAAATGAAATCCATACTTAATATTATAAATGGGAAAGTGTGTGTGTCTGTTTGTCAGTCTTTCACGGAAAAACGGAGTGACGAATTGACGTGATTTTTTTAAGTGGAGATAATTGAAGAGATGGAGAGTGACATAGGCTACTTTTTGTCTCTTTCTAACCCCCCAATTCCCTTAAATGGGGGGTGGAACGCGCTAATCACAGGAACTACTGGTACGAATTAAAAAAATCTTTTTGAGTCGGGTAGCTTATTTATTGATGAAGGCTATAGGCTATATAACATCACGCTATGATCAAAAGGAGCAGAACAGCAACAAAAAATTTACGAAAACTGGCAGGCTGCGATGCGACGGGAAGGGTCAGAGGAGCAAATATTTGACGCGGACGAAGTCGCGGGCAGAAGCTAGTAAAAATGTTTTTTACCCCCGGCGCAAAAGCCCTCTGTAGCACCGTAGCTCTTAAACGGGTGAACCGATTAGGGTGCGGTTTTTATTTAAAAGTAGGTTTTCTAGCGGTGGTTATAAGATATGTTTTATCGAAGTCGATTCAGCCGTTTCAACACGACGACTCTTTAATCAAAAAATTACCAACAACTTCTTAGTTAAGTTATAGGGCCCATACGTATGTTTGTTCTTTCTAACCGACGAAAAAAAGGAGGAGGTTATCAATTCGACGCGTATATTTTTTTAAATTTTTTTATTTATGACCATGCATGACTTTGTACATGGTAGTCCGATTGTGATCATTCTTTTTTGATTGGAAAGGGTATACTCCCAAGATGGTCCCATATAAATTTGGAAAACATTTCGAACCTTAAGGGTCGGAAAACAGGGGATGATTGATTGTTCACTCACTGATTGTAATGTATAACCACGCATAACTTTATACCTACAGAGTAGTCCGATTTTGATAATTCTTTTTTCATTGGATGGGGTATACCTTGCCAAGTATTATTAGTACATTCAAGCAAAAAAAAAATAAAAATAAAAACTTTTTAACAAAAAATGAAACCGCCGAAAAAACTGAAAAGCAAAAATAGTAAACCTTAAAATTTTGAGTCGGCGCTGAAAAATCAATGAACAAAGATCACTCGAAGCGCCGACTCATAATTTTAAGGTTTATTATTATTTGCTTTTCAGTTTTTTCGGCGGTTTAATTTTTTGTTAAAAAGTTTTACTTATTACAGGTTAGCGTTTTGGTTGGAGATTTTTTAAATGTTAAATTTAACTTTTCTTCTAAACCCCTTTGTACTGTGTCAATATTTATTTGTATAAGATCATGAAAAGCTTACAGCTAAAAAAAAAACTGAAGAAATAACAACATAATCAACGGGAAACCAATAACAAAGCCTTAATATATTTTTCATCCCACCATCTCGGAAAGAGTATTTTTAATCTTCAATATCTGAGTGGAAAAGCCGTTTTTATTCTCTAGAGGATAAACTAAATTGAATTTAGAACATCGTGTGCACTAAGTTTGTAAATTCAAAACATCATTAAACCTATTTACTTCTACCTCCATGGTGCCGAATTTATCATACAACCTTTTTCTAATTTGTTAAAAACTCAGACTCGGAACCTTATTGGTGTACTTTTTTTTAATTTACTTTGCGCGCCCCATTTTCTTTTCACGTCACTAACAAAAATATTACACTCTACTTAGGCAGCTGTAGCAACTTTACTTTAAATTTTTCTTAATTATACCTAAGTATTATTTGAAATAATTTAAAGATAATTCTGTAATACTTACCTATCATAATGTAGTACCTAATAAATATTAATACCTAAACTGAAATAAAAGTATCTTGTGATTGTAAATGCTTTTTTTGCATTTAGTCATTTCCTCGCTGAGGTGGGATGAAAAGTTACGTGTTGCACTCGAGTGCAAAGATTTTTCACCTCGTGCTCTTTTGATTCCCTCGCTAATGCTCAGGATTCTAATTTTAGAATCCTTCGCTTGCTCGGTCATCAAAATTGAGCACGCGGTTAAAAAGCAACTTTGCACTCTTGTATAACAAATAACTATTCTATGTTCCTTTGCAATATAGTAACTAGTGTACAATATGGTATCGTTGGCATACGTTGTGGCTGCGATGTGATCGATATCGTCCATACATTTGAGTTGGACGGCTAAATGTGGTCTGTGTGAATAAACCTATGTATTTTAGAATCTCGCTCCCGGCCTTAGTGGTAGTGTGGTGTGGTTTTAGCGCATGTGAAAGTGCCCTTATGTATTCATACGTATATTGTATATTAGATACAAGAAGCAATCTTCTTACAAGGATAATTAGAGCTTTAAAAATAAATATCATTACCGAGTTTAAACCAACAGACAATATTCTTTGAGCGTTACCACGTGTTTTTTGGAAAGATACTGTTTTCTATGAAAAGATTAAACGGTAGGAGGCAATGGTGGGAGGGATAGGTAGTTAAAGGAATTGCTGTTATTGAACTTTTAGGTACAATTAAAAATATAGTGATGGATAGGTTGGTATGTTATTATAATATTTGTTTTTCCAGTCCTCTTTTGGAAGTAAATCATAAAACCGTACTAATACTCGTAATGTCTACGTTCAAACTGTATCTCGGATTTTAAAATACAGGCCAGAATAACATTTTCTTAAAATGATTTTCATGAAAATGAACTTAGTACATACATACATACAATCACGCCTTTTTTCCCAATGGGAGTAGGCAGAAACCACGGAACGCCACCTGCTAATATCTCTACACACTTCCTTTGCCTAGTTGAGGTTCATACAATTGGTCATACACACACGCCGGTTGCGAGTACTACGCACCTGACCTTACTGAAGAACATTACTAATAAGGTCACTATGAACTTAGTCTCGATAAACAAACATTTTCAGGAACTTCTAGCCATAGGAACAGCGATAATGCTTCACTATGAGAAATACGCTTCGATATTACTGAAAATACGGAAAGCCGTTGGAAGGCTATTAGGAATCAGCATGATAAACTGCGCAATAAATCATTGGTATGAAAATTTGCTGATCAGATGGGCAAATTCTCGTACCTACTTTTAAGAACGTTAACAGTCTGATCTGTTTCAGACTGTCAGAAATAGCTCGAGTTTCAATACATTTTTGACAAGTTTCCGACATTTGATTGTCGTCAAAATGAGACCGCGAAAAGATTTTGATGTTTATAATTACGAGAATTGGCTTTCTGATGTTCTGTTTAGAAAATCAACAGAATCAAAACGCCAGAAAATAATGATAATTCATTCTCAATTCTTTATTACGTTCCATAATGTATATACATAGTTGGAAGGGAAATAATTATTTATGTTACAATTATGGATCCTACTAGCTTTTGCCAGCGGCTTCGCCCGCGTGGAGGTTGGAAAATATCCCGCAGGAACATACTACCGGGATATAAAGTAGCCTATGTGTTAATCCAGGTTATAAACTAACTGTGTTCCAAACTTCATCCAAATCCGTTCAGTAGTTTTTGCGTGAAAGAGGTCCATACATCCATACATACAAACTTTCGCATTTATAATAATAGTAGGAAGTAGGATTACCTAAGAATTGGAAGGAGCTCAATAACAAAAGACACCGTAAAATTAACGAGTTCCTCAATGAAAGATTTGTATTGACATCGTACGTTTTTTTTTGTGTTTATTATTTTCAATGACATCGTTGTTGCATGTCTTTCTTGTATGTATGACACATGTTTAAGCAAATAATCTGTCGGGCACAACAAGATCAAGTAGGAATAAAATAATTATAGTAATCTTACGTAGAAGGTGGATGCTTATCGATGTCATGTCTCCTGGCTGCGTGACGTCGATACAGCGCAGTGATGACACCACACACTCCCGTGCACAGCAGAGCGGCCACTGATAGGAGAGACACCAGCATTGGAGACAGTGGGATCGAGGTGCTCACTCCTGCTGGAAAAGATACTGGTTTAGTATAAGGTTAAATTTATATAGAGTGTAAAAAAATGCTCAGTGAAGACGAGAGTCAAAAATGTATTTCCGAGAATGTGTTTTTTTTTTTGTAATTTTATTGACCATGTATATGATCCATACCTTCTATTCACGGAGATTGAAGGTCTAAGTTATAACTTTTCAACCGACTTCAAAAGTGTATGAATGTATGTCTGAATTTCTCAAAACCCCTGATCTGATTAAGATTTTTCAGGGAACGTATTAGCATAATATAACATATTAAAATCTGAGGAAGATCTCCGAAGATAGACAATGAAAGTCTTTAATAGCTAACAACAAATAAATAAACCGAAAATAGTTATTTATTAACCTGTCTTTACGAAAAGAAGTTTTAAATTTTATAACTTTACCTTAAATCCGAGACTTTGTATGATATTTTTCATAAGTTTTCAAGCAATTATTTTTGTACAATGTTTCTTAGTTTAATATTCAGAATGCGTAGATGCAGCTTTGTGATGGGCCGTTTTAAATCCAGTAACTCCGAATGTAAATGAAAGATCATGTGTGCTACTTATTTCAATGAGTTTAGCAAAACTTTATTAAATCAGAAAATCATTTCTACTTAAATAATCTCAACCATCCAAACTGATTTGTAACTTGACAGATGCTTCGTAACGGTAAAAATGTCAGAATCTCGGGACGTGAGGTCTCATATACAAATAGCTATTTTGCTACTGACCAAAGGCCACCCCAAATCTTTCTTTTTCAGGGTCATTTCGATCCAAACCTTGTGGCACACGTCTAAGTCATCAATTTTGTTGATAAAATTAAACTACATCAGCACATATATTCATTCTCACACCGGCTGGCTAAGCTGTATATGGTTGTTTTGAATATATGCATAACAAAGCTTACTGTATACATTTTCCTGTAGGTTGAAAATGGCAATTCATATAGATGTAGGTGTGAAATTATACTTAGGCGAACTAAACAATTCATAATCTGGCCTCACAGCCTATTAACTAACTTATGAATACGAAACAATTCGCTGTATATTACCAACCACGTATAAACAATGATTACGCATTGTAATCACGACAGACCACTAATAACTGTCTTGATTTCCACACCATAGATCCCCATGGGGGTCATAAGAAGTTCCTAATTAACTGTACCAGGGGATCACGGATGGGCAGTGGCATCGACGTGTGGGCTAATAGCATCATTTTTACCTCCCAAGCACGATAATTATGGATCGTTCAAATAATAGGAGGGTAGACAAACACTGGACGTCTTCCGGATGGTATGACAAATATAATGATGCCTTTTTTCGGTTTGAGGCGCGGGTCTGGTGTGTAGTAGGTTTTGTATAAAGGGATTGTGTAATTGGTCTATGAATTAATGTTCTGGAATAAGTGAGGATAGAAAATAAGACAAAGAATTGAATAACCAGATAATACTGATTTAAGGATCTTTTGGCGTTCGAATAATATTTACAGAGTGGTAAACATTTGACGCACATTTTTTTGCAAATTTTTGGCGTTTAACCGGTCAATTACCGTAATTACAGATACAATTAAAAAACGATTGCTTACATACCAAATGTGGTATCTCTGGGACTTAGAGGTTAACGACAAATGCTTGTACTGACTGAACAAGTCCACTAAATCAGTGTGGTGCTTTCCTCAAAAGACCATCTCAATCTACATGGTATTTACATGATCTGATAAAGATTATGTCTGGACTTTAAAAGAGACTGTGACTTTTGAATTTGTGTCGGCCTTTCTTCTCAGAGTAGCCAGATAGGAAACACCGACCTCATTTGGTTTTTGAAATATTTTTGACGTGTATTATATATTATGTTACAGTGTTTGCACAAACATACCTACAGAAATTAAATCATCATGTATCATTAAAAAACAAGATGGTAGATTTAATTACGGTTTGGCCACGTGACAAATTATCCATGTACAGTAGTTATAACAGAGAAAGCCATTGAAAAAAGACTATTCAGAAAATATAAAATTGTTGTATTTTTATCTGCAGGCAAACTACATTACTGCAGTTCAGTTTATCGGATATCGGAGCTGGCATAATTACGGACATACGAGACTTTTCAACTTCGTTCGGACTGGCATATAAACGTTGATTCTGTCTGTCCAATCATCAGATAAAATAATAATGACTGGTTTTAAAATAAGTACAAAAAAATACTTCTCGTGTACGTGGTATTTCTCAAAGATGAAAAATATTGGTTTTCAAACGTTTAATAGCATTAAGCCTTGCCAGCATTAAGATTAACTGAAGTGAGAAACTTGCATCTTGTTTATGGAAACACAATGCAAGTTTCCTGCTACATTTTTCTGTATAGTTTTTTCATAACTATGTTGGGGTCGGCTTTCAGTCTCACTAGATGCAGCTGCAGTAATATAAGGAGCGACTGCCAATCTGACCTCCTCAACCCAGTTACTTAGGTAAAAGTATAACTTTTGGTAAGACTGGCTGTCTAACTTTCGGGCGTCTGACGATAAGTAACAACTGTCCAGAAAAACCACAACTGACAGCCGGGACCAACGGCTTAACGTGCATTCCGAGGCACGATCTTGGTATTAAAAATGGTTACCCATCCACGGATCAACCGCGGCAAGCGAAAGAAGGTTGAGGAGATCGAGGAGTATGTACGAGTGAAAACCAACTGGACCTTGAGGGTCGAGAAGTTGGAACCGCGCCACAATACGAACTTCACGTCTTTCATGGTGCGAGTTCCAACTAATCAAATCGAGACCTTCCTCAAGGAAGAGTTTTGGCCAAAGGGTGTCGTGTATCGGCGATTCCGCACACTTATCAATATCTTTACAGTGACGCAGCGCAACACGACGCCGTCACTTCATGTACAATAGTTTTATGTTTACATTATTTTTATTCGTATGCATGTTATTCTGTAAGGTATTATGATATGGGTCTATGTAGCCCGAAATAAATTGATTTTGATTTTATTTGATTTTTGATTAACCTAATCGATCAACCCGTGCGGCTTTTATTACCTAAACAAAGTTGCAGCAATAAATGCTTTGTAACTTTTTTTTTTCAACTTATAGTAGATTTCACTAATCAGCCTATACCATTCCCACTGCTGAGACACAGGCCTCCTCTCAGTGAGAGGGAGTGGGCCGTAATCTACCACGCGGGCCCAGTGCTGGCAGATGTCAGATATCTTCAAATTTTTGGTTCTAGGACATGCTGGTTTTCTCACGATGTTTCCCTTCACCGTCTTAAGAGCAGGTTATGAAATGATTTACACAAACTAAAGCGCCTTGACTGGGTTCAAACCCACAACCCGCAACTCGGAAGTCGGGGCCGGTACCACTGGGCCACCACTGCTCTTCCGCTCCATGGTAGATATGCCACATAAAATCAAATTGCACCGTGTTAATTAGGCCTTAAAACTGAAAAACAAATGCAAATCGTCAGAAAATATTAGAACCACAAGCGTCTCTTGGCGTTTAAATATGCAATAACCATTAGTACATACTCGTGAGTAATCGCAGTATCTAATTGTTGTAACTTGCTAACAGCCGTGAATAACGCTCTGCAGCATCCAATGAATATTGTACCACCGGCAGATTTACGAGTTCTGACTAGTTATTTAACTTGGCATTATACTCCGCGTTATTTATTATATTTTAACCTTCAGTTGGCAGTGCTTGTGGTGCGGAGGCTTATATATGCATGGCTTTTTTTTTTTTTTTTTTTTCAGGATGGGAAATCATCAAATGACTTCTCCCGCTCTGGGCGGAGCGGGAGGGCGTGTCAGACTTTTACTGACTAAAACCCACCCGTGTTCCATCAGTTGCCCATGTGCCAGGGTCACGGTATCTCTTTCGAACAATCACGCGACCCCGGCAGGCATCGGTCCTAGTAGACCCCTACACTGCTGCTGACATCTCTTTGAGGCGCGCGTGGAACACTACGCGCCGTCGACCCGAGCCTGGTCCTTACCGGGCGGCGAGCCACCCATTGCTCGCCACCCGCAAGCTCGCGCCTACGGTGGCCGGGAGTCCGCTATTGACTCCCGACGCCCGGGGCGTCTCCTCCTGCGGCGGCTAGGGACGTGAGGGCGCAGAGACTGCCACTCCCTCACGCGCCCCGCCTCCTTCTTCGCGAGCATTACTGCTTCGCAGAAGGAGGTGACGGCTTCCCATTCCCTCTCGCTCCGTACCATGGCTCGCACCAGGGCCGGACGCGAGAGGTCGCCGCCGCCGATCGCCTCCACGAGGACACGGCGGTGCTCCGCCCAGGCAGGGCATACCTCCACCGTATGCTCCACCGTGTCCTCCAGACGATCCTCGCAATGGAAACACCCGGACGTATCCTCCCGCTTTATCCTGAACAGGAACCCACCGAAGCACCCATGCCCGGTGAGAACCTGCGTCAGGCGGAAGGTGAGGACGCCGTGGCGCCTCTCTATCCACTCCTCAAAGAGGGGACTTACCGCCGCAATAGTGGCGTGCCCATATATGCATGGCTTAGATGAGTTGTGTTCGTGTGGAGCGGGACGTAAATAATAGAACCATCCTATTTCTTCCCGTGGCTGGGTGCCGTAAAAGGTGACAATAGGTTTTTTGGCAAGTATATTACCACCATACTGCGATCGCCAACCCGTCTGCCAAGCGTGGCTATTATGGAAAAACCCCCCCATATTGGGGGAGGCCTATGTCCCGCTGTGAAGGTCTTTCGGTTGAAATGATGTTGATAATGATGTTCAGGAAATGTTCGAATAGATGAAGCCGTACTTATAACGTAGTCTTAATCGTGTAACTTTGAAAAGATAATTTTGTAGTGTATTTTCAGTTTCATGTATTGCGTTTTCAGAAATATATGATTTTTCTTATAAAAATTAAATAGCTTATATCTCACCAGCATAGCAACAAGGATTAATATTGAACGTACTTAATACTAAAATCATAAATCCATTATATAAAAATAATCACGCAGCATTTGTGGTGGTAAAGAAAGATTTGCTTTTATAGACACTATCTTCTAAACTAGGTGAGGCCTGTATTTCAGAAGGTAGCATTCAGTTGACAATTTCGTTATTTTATAACCTAATAACATTGTGTGCTAGTGTTTTAAATTATTAATACAGAATGCAAGTAGTGAATAAAAGTATGTTTGTGTGAGGATGTGTATGAACGCGAGTGTGTGTATATTTAATTAATATATTTGTGGAGACAAAAGTTATTCGGTATTGAGGTAGTCTAGCTGTAATAACCATCCTTTCACTGTACTCAATAGGACCGTATTCAATCTAAATAGTCCCATCAATCAATCAGCTTTACCTTCCCCCAATACTGTTATGGTTGCCTTTCAAACTTCCAGTTATCGAATGCAGCTGAATATTACTATTTTACTACGAATCTGGCGCCTATATTCGATCAGCAGTCTGACCCCCATATCCCAGTTACTAGATGACATTATACCCCTTTTAGTTTTAGTAATAGTATTTTGACTCGCTTGATAAATACTTTGTTACGGTTTGTGTGTGACTATGTTCTGTGTGGTGGCACGTACATAATAGCATCACCCCATTTCTTCCCGTGGGTGTCGTAAAAAGCGACTAAAGGACTAAGGACTTACAAGAGAATGGGCAGCAGCGTTCTCTATGCATTTACCGCAATCGCCAACCCGCACGCCAAGCGTGGCGACTATAGCAAACCTCCTCCTTGGGGGTCATAATAATATGTCCAGCAGTAGACTTCTTTCAGCTGAACTGATGATGTAACGATTTTGTATTGGGGGCCTACTGGCATTTATGTATATTATTTTGATTCCCGGAAAAAATATAAAACCTTCGTTTAGCATCGCAGTCTGATCTTGTTTAACTAATAAAACTTTATTTTCGTTTATATTGGCTTTTATCGTAAAATCTTCGGTCGCGTTGAGCGTCATTCTCTCAAATAGAGTGAATTATCAAGGCTCAGACGGTCGCCATTAATTTATTCCACTGTCTACTGAAGAAATCATTTCCGACTGTGAGCGACTTAAATATGTATACTGAAATTAAAAGTTAATACTGTTGAAAGCTTTTTTGAAATGTTAAAAGGACTCGCGTTTTAAATGAAAATTGGTTTCATGCCTATATTTCCGGCATAATGTAATCTTCAAATAAACAGGCTAGAAACAGTTAAATACGTAAACAATATGACATTACTTAGACTTTTTGGACTAACAGTCGGTCAGAAAGTAAGTCATTGTAGATACCGTGGTCCTGGCATATGGGCAACTGAAGAAAAACGGGTGGATTTTAATCAGTAAAAGTCTGACACGCCCTTCCGCTCCACTCTGAGCGGGAGACGTCATTTGATGATTTCCCATCCACAAAAAAAATGAGTAAGTCATAGTAGGTTCAACAATTACATGATTTTATGATACAATATCTAGCGTACAATAGCGTAGAGTCATCTCAACATCTCTCTCAGTTTAATCTGTGTATATGTATATAAATATATATGTATGTAAGTATATATTATAGTAAATATGTATGTGTGTATTATAAGTTTATAATTTATTTATATTTCCCATCTTATTTATAATTTGATATAGGATGTATTTTAATAGTATTTTTCAATAACTGTTCCTCTCAATCAAAGCACCTGCCATGTAATCTCTTCACCACCCTTGGTTGACTGGTAGAGAATGCCTAAGGCATTAAGTCCGCCTTTGTACCTTTTTTTTGTGTGCGAGAAGTTCAAATAAATAAATATCTGGATGACCGAGCTTTGCTCGGTATTTTTTGTTAAATTGTGTTTAAAATAACAAGTTTATGTTCAAGTTGATTATCGATAAATTTAGTCATTGAAAACACGAATAAAACGACATTTTATTCAAATGAATCCTAGCTAGATCGATTTATCGCCCCCGAAACCCCCTGTATACTAAATTTCATGAAAATGGTTGGAGCCGTTTCCGAGATTCAGATTATATATATACATATAAATATACAAGAATTGCTCGTTTAAAGATATAAGATTATTTAAACTTTTCTAATTATTTTAGAATTGGCTACCAGCGTAACCAGATGGAACTGAATACCAGTAGATATGTCACATGGAGCGGCTACTTAGCTTATCTGACCTTCCACAAAGCAGTTACTGGGTAATACTTTCGTGTTTCTGACTGCCCGTTATGACTACCAAAGATCTACAAATGACAGCCAGCATCAGTGACTTAAAATAGGCTTTCTGTGGCACGGACGATGTCGGTGGGGTCAGATTTTATGTACCGTAAAAACAATTTATTAAATTAACATAAAGTTCAACTTTTTGCCAGATAATTAGGCAGTTTCTAATATTTTCTTTCTTGATAAGTACCCATTTATAATTTTCCAAAAGCTTATTGTAAAGAAAGATTTTTCCGAATTAAGTTTCACAAAGTAAAATATTCGTGTGATTCTTTCTGTTTCTGGTACGGCCCTGGAGGCGTTTTTTATTAATTTTCTTTATGAAACTTCTTGTTAAAAACAATTTAATTGTAATTCCAGATTGTATACCTACTGTTTTCTTTTCTGAAATAATTTTAATTGTAAGAAGATTCCTTCTTAGTTGCTAAGTAGCAAACGGTCATTTAAAATATATAAAGAATGTATATTATGAATTTATGATAAGACATTTATGGTAAAAAACAACTTACTACTGAAGATCTGGGGACACTGTAAAAGATAATACCTTCAATATTTGTCGATCATGTCACTATCAGGGGGGTTGCAAGATACTTATTTTTTACCACTTCAAAATAAGGAGGAGGTTCTATGTTCTACCGTATATTTTTCTAAATGTATGTTCATTTAAATGGTAATGGTTGGCAAACAAGACAACTGCGCCCACTTCATAAGTGGTCGCCACCACCTCTGGGCCAAAAATAAGATAAGGCATGTATTCCAGGAAGGGTTGGGCAGAAATGCACCTTTAGTTCCCCAAATTTTGTCAGTTATAGAGCGTGAGCCGATTCAAATCCGGACCCTAGGGCGTCACCGTCACTGTCACGGTATGCGCCTCATAGAGATGTCAGCACAAACTGAAAGGGTCTGCGAGGACCGATGGCGTCAGCGTTGCGGCTTTGTTCGAAAGAGTTACCGTGGCCCTGGCACAGGCAACTGAAGGAACACGGGTGGGTTTTAGTCCGTAAAAGTCTGACACGTCCTAGCTCCGCCAAGAGCGGGACCCACAAAAAACGGTCTTACTGAAAAATTTCTAATGGAAAACCCAGTAACTGTTTGCCCAACATTCAGTCAACTAGACCAACAGTTTTTTTTTTTCTGGATAGGAAATCATCAAATGACTTTTCCCGCTCTGGGCGGAGCGGGAGAACGTGTCAGACTTTTACTGACTAAAACCCACCCATGTTCCTTCAGTTGCCCATGTGCCAGGGTCACGGTATCTCTTTCGAACAATCACGCGACCCCGGCAGGCAACTAGACCAACATGGCAGTCGTCTCTCGAACCACAGGTGCGTTTCTAGCCCAACAACAAAAACTGAATGTCTCATGTTCCTGCCTTGCTTGTTAACAGACATTGGGGTTGCTGCGAAAGAAGCTCTACTACTAGTCAAGTCTACCAGCTTACTTCTAAACTTACCGGTATACTTGTCGGGTGGCCTTATAGCGACTGTATATAGGGTGACCTCTTCGCTCCTGCCCTTAGCGTTGGCAGCATACAGGACTAGTGTGTAACTAGACCGGCTGTCCAGGTCGTGGACCTCGAAGGCAGGAGTGTGGTTTGAAGAGACGTTTGCTCGAACCTGTTTAAAACATTTAAATATTTAGTACTAGCTTTTGCCAGCAGCTTCGCCCGCGTGGAGGTCGGATATTATCCCGCGGGAACATACTCGTACTACCGGGATAAAAAGTAGCCTATGTCCTTTCTCAGGCTCTAAACTATCTGTGTACTCATTTAAATCGGTTCAGTAGTTTTAGAAGAAAAGCGAGACAGACAGAGTTACTTTTGTATTTATAATATTAGTGTGGATAAAAATGTTTTACTGGAATTTAATGGAAAACGAATGAAAATTTTCCATGTTTTAGCAGCAAAAATTAAGGTAGTGTCATTTGCGTACGAGTAAATTTTTTCATAAAATGATATGAGACAAAGGGGATCGTTAATATTAACGAGAAAAATCATCAATAACTGGTTTGAAAAGTTCTCCCAACCTATAAAAACATCATTTTTGAGTATAGCTAGCTAGTCTTAACATCATTTTCATTCGTGACAAAAATACAAGAGAACTAAAATTTTGCCCAAGGGATTTTGTTCAATCTTTCGGTGGCTTGTACTCGCTATTTATTCAGCCAATAATTTGCCAAGTTCGGATAAATAGTCACTTGTATCATTTACGAATCGCTAAGGAAATAAGCAATTACTTTGGAGAGTATACGTGTTTGGCTGAGTTAGTAATATTTTTAATTGTGTCCACTACATTTTGTTAACTTATCAGCGTTTTGAACAAGCTTCTTTATCATAATTAAGTTCCGTTTGATATTGAGCCACTAATATTTCTGTACCGAATTTCTATTTCATTATCAGCAGTAGACCATAGTAGGCTGTGAGAGCCAGATATTGATTGCAAGATGTACTCCCATTCTCTGAAAGGATTTCTATGTTCAGATCTCCTATTATTGAGATATTTCAAGGCCTGATATATTCAGCAAAATTTCATCAAGCCACGTCAAAACAGGTTCAATGTTAGAATAAGAGGGAGACAAATAGAGATCCTATTTTAATGAAGAGGTAATTACTGTGTCTTATATTAGGCTCCTCAACACAAAAGCTTAGTTCTATCCATTATAAACATAACAATGCCATCATTTTGAAATGGGTTTGATGTAGGCAAAAATGAACAATAACCACTGTTTGTCCGGATACATAATAAACAAGTCTGCTATCTATCTACAAATAACCAACAAAATATTCGTTACCAAGCCAAGAGCAAGATCGTCATCGACAAATATTTTCGATATTAAACCTTGTAATGTGTCAACTCTATTGAAGTAAATTAAACATTCGAAAATCACAGTTGGAAACATAATTCCAATAAAAAATACAATAAAATATAGAAAATTAAAATGACTTTTTATTTCAATAAAGTTTTTAAAAGTGATAACATATCAGGAATTATGTCATCATAATATCATGTCTATCATCATCATCATCAGCCTATAGCAGTCCACTGCTGGACATAGGCCTCTCCAATTGCACGCCATGTTTATATTCTACTAAACTTACTGGTCTCGAAATATTCTTCATCTACAGACTACTTACCATCAAAGATGGCAGTTCCAACACCTCCATGTAGAACACCTGTGGCAGGCCTCCATCGAAGCCCTCCAGACATTCCACCAGCAGGGTATCAGAACTCTGGTTCAACACGGAGCAGTTCTGCAGGGCGGTGGGGTTCCCTGCTGAAACCGACTCGATTTAGGAACACTTATCACTAAGAAACAGAAGAGCCCATTTAGTGACCATTACGGGAAAAAAAGTCAAAGATTTTGGGGCAATGCATAAGAATCTTTTCGTATAATTTTGGTCTTTTAAACTATAAATACACGTATTTTCTAACGCGAAGATCGCTTATCCGCGTGAAAGATTATTTTGGCCTAAACCAGTATATAGTGTTCTTATTCTTCCTAGGCAACTTTTTTATTCCTCCCATTTTTCTGTTCAAATCTAGCCTATTCTTTTGGTAGCTGCAATATTAATAACATATAGACAAACAGACAGACTCGTTACATTTTTGAGTCTGTATAAAATATCAAAAGTATGTCGAAACAAATCCGTTAAAAATGGCAAAATTAAGCTTTAACACGATTCATGGCACGTGCCACATTTATTGCGATTACGACATGTGTTACATATTACGATGACCGCCGATAAAATATAACAACTGTTGTTGCACAGTATATCATCACTGCAGGCGATAAACACAAACAACAAACTTTCTCTCGCATGCAAACAACCAACTTTGTATCGCGTTTTGCCATCACAAATTGAATTACACACACATACAAGATGAAATAACCGCGAGTTTGAACTTTCTTTCGAGAAAAACTTTATATTGGTCGTTTTTATTGGTTTTGTGATGTATAGTATATTAATTTTTCTTTAATTGTGAGTCATTGTCATAATTCTTATGCCTATACTTCTCTATTAGTCATGTAAAATATATTAATAAAAGATTATCTACCGTACTGATGTCATTGTTTCTGATATTAAAAAGACACTGCGTTTACTGATCCCGCACAAATTAATAGGCTCAGTGATTATAAATATTAAAATAAAACAGTACAGGAATTGATTAAATAATTATTTTAACAAGAAGAGATCAAGACAACAAAGTTTTTCTATCTCGTTTTTAAATATTTTATCGCAATCACCAATCCATCTCCCCAGCTTCATGATCATAACACTATTTATTACCTTTAATTGTTTTTTTTTTTATTTGTAAATAGTTTTAGTTAATTTAGGTTATATTTTTTTTTCTTTATTAATTTAAATCTGTAATACATATAATTGAACTAAATTAAATGGAAATCAATTTATTACCTTATCATCTGGCAGAGGTTACTCAAAGTTTCAAAAATAGTGTAATCAGCCATTATTTTGGGTTAACTTGTGAATATTGACATAACTAATATCACTACTGTATTTCCAAAAGATTAGTTTGTACTTATAGTACAACTTTATTTCGGTAGTTATATTTAAGTCCCATGTAATAGGCTCCAAAACCGCATCTTCAGTATTCAAATCATAAGGGCTGTAATAATGAATTACCTGCAGCTACGAGCTTGTACATGCAGGGAGTCTCCTGCTTCCCCACAGAGTTGGTAGCTGTACATAGGACTGTGCCAAAGTCCATGTCAGTTGTTGGAATATAGCGAAGAGTTGAGGTGTTGCCGTAGGCCGTGTACAAGCTGGTGGAAGAAAATTAAAGGTGAGATGACAACAGCTGAATATAGGTTCAAATTCATTAATAAAACTGCACAGGTTTGTCTTAACTTATAAGTATATTATAATTGATGTATGCAAAGTATTGTGACAATTCAGATTTCAGTAAAATGTAGTTTAACGTATTTAACTTACAATCTAAAAAAACATCCTGGATATAGTTTCAGGGTTCAGGTCGCGGAAATATTTACACCTAACTAGAATGTTTTGGTTACTTTACGATAAAACTTATTCTGATAAATATTATTTGCAATAAAAGTCTTGCTAAATAATTTTTCGACGATTCAAGACCTATAAAACCGTGCATTACTGTTTTGTATCCAAATCTTTGATTTCCGAATTTAGGACTCCTGATCCGCAACTATCTATAGACATGGGGACGGTTGATTCGAACTTTGCAATCAGGTATTTGTTTTCTTTTGCTTATCTAAGTACTAAAAACTTGATAAGTACAGTACAGATTTGCTGCCTATCTTTAAATGCTTACCTAATGTCACTAACATTTCCAAAAATAACTGGACTCCGATTTAGGTATTTCGAACCCGTAATCAAGGCTTCTATTCAAGTTCAAATGCCAAACTAAACTAGGCGTAGCTCAGCAAATTCAGTGTTAGAGTGACAAAGCGCACGACCGTCCACTTCAAAGCTCTGGTCTGTTCTAGGCTTCGGCCACAAAATAGGAAGGTACAGTAAGCCAGCTCTGTGCACCGAGCGAATAGAGGTACACGCACACATAGACGCACCTCTCGTTTGAGTCCACACATTCGATTCGGCAGTATTTGTTGCACAAAAAAAAATCAACACCTTACTGCATATAATATTCTGGTTGCATTTGGCTCGTACCGATTGGTAAATTTTGTTCAGCCTTTGCTTCATTATGTTCGGGTCAACTCGGCTAAAAAGCTAAGTGGGCGTTTTTTTCACGTTTATCATAATCATCATAATTATTCCTCGTGTATTTTTTTCAACCCAACGGTCCCGAATCTTGCTAGTCAAACGTGTGTGGCAGCCCTTAAAGAATTCCAAGTCGTGGGTAGTGCCTGCACCTTGTGTGTGTCATGTACTAACGTGAAGCGTATCTATGCGTGAGTACGTTGTTCCTCATCGTCGTACAGAATTTACCTTCTGTTCCTAGCCAGTTTGTGACCATGCTGTAGGCGTATAGCACAACGCGTGGTGCTAATTTCTAGCTTGCTCGCCCTCCATTGACGAGACAAATGCATGCTCGTCCGTGTGAATGCACTTTAGTTCGCATTCAAAGTACTGGTAAACTGTTTGTGTATCAAATATAGTTCACGGAATATAGTAATTGCAGACCATTTCACCGTTCTTAGACCTTTAGTTCGCCTTACATAAAACAAAAAAAAAAAATGTTGTATTATTGAAAAACAATGACAATTTTTGTTTCATTACGAGTGTGTTATCTTTAACGAGTAAATTTTGGATCGAACTCTAAAATCAAAGTCCGTATTCACGCATATATTCTACAGTTAGACTCACAAATCAGTATTTCTAATTATCATTCTGCTGTTCCTAGAAATGCACGTTTCATTAGAGATTAATCTTTGATTCTCGCATGAGACCTCCCGCATTAGAGATGTTGTAGAAACAGCGCATTAACGCGCGAATCCCTGTCGCCACATAAACACTTTATATGCATGAGTATCCCTAACAAGCACGCGAAACAAAAGCTCCGTTCATACGTACGTATATAACTATCGGCTTCCACGACCTGCGTCGATCGCACCCACGGAAAAGGCTCACAGCGTCGAAATGAAAGCGCATAGCCACTGCACTAATTTGCGCTCTGAATATGGACGTATTAAGTGACCAAAATTCCTACGAAAAGCTGCCTATCTGACCCGTTAGCAGCTTAAAAGTTGAGCTTCTCTGAGCCGATTTTCATTACTGTTTCATTCAGCGAACTTTTTCGGGCTTTGTTTAAGTTCAGGTCAGAAGCAAACCAGAATAAACGTAAGAAATTCGAAGAGTATTTGTAAAGTATAAACTAAGTTTGTTTAAAATCTGTTCTTCTGATAAATCAATATGCTGAGAGTTAAGTAGTTTATTTTAAAGGTCATGAGGTATCGATTTTGTAATATAATTATGATTGTTTGAGAGTCGACAGTATAATTTTAGACTTGGCATTAAATTCATTATTCGTTTGAGCATAACAGAAACATTTTGGTACTGATATTGGACAGTTCCTTTAATAATTTCTTTATTTCTTTTACTTCAGGTGGTTTTTTCATAGGAGTGTATTAGTTTTGATGTGTACCAGGTGGCAATAGGTTTGCCTCCTAAAAATTATATTTCTGTGAGTATTTCCAGTCTTATAACCGCCCACTGTAAAGTTTGCTATTTATCTCATGGGGTTGAAGCAATACTGTCAATAAAATTACTTGTCTGTATTCGCATATGTATCATTATGTCAATTTCTGCATTTTTGCTTACAAATTGCTCCTCAATGTCAATGCCGACGATTTGATTCTGATGGAATTATTCACCAAAACTGTTAACGTACAACGTTCAAATTGTTGGTTATAAAATGGTTTTATGTGTAAACAAATTCAATTATCTATTCCACAGTTTAAAATTGAAACAGTCGGCATATTAGAGCGTTATTCAATCCGTATCAATTTTGGTGCAAATAGATGATATATTTTTACAATGGTTTTTAAAACGTTCGCTATTGATGTTACAAATACCGTTGATAACAATTGCACAATTGTTTTCAAAAACTATATTGAAATATTTTTTGTGAATAATAAATTAGTTATACTGACTAAAAAAAAGGTTGAAACAGAATGGATTAATTGTAATCGATATGAAGTTTTTTTTTTTTTTTGAGGCTGTTTTAATTCCTTTCATGTGGTGCCGGAAGTATATATTAGCATCATTCCATTCTTCCCGTGGGTATCGTATGCGGCGACTAAGAGACTTGTTAGAGAATGAGCAGTAATGTCCTCTATACATTTTACCGCCATACTGCGATCGCCAACCCGCCTGCCAAGCTTGGTGATTACGAATACAAACCCCCTAAACTAGTGGACACCAGCAGTGGACGTCTTTTGGCTGAAATAATGATGATGAATTCCTTACCTTGGTGATATCTCAGTTTGCTCCCCGGAACTGTTGAAGAACCAGCTGAAGTACGTGGGAGGTGGACTGGAATCCACCACACATTGTAACATGACAGTCTCCATCTTGAGAGCCCCGTATACCTCGCCATCATTCAGCGTCTTGCACATTGGAGCATCTGAGTCAAAGAAATATTGCATACTATATTGTTGCCTTTGTTAGCTTAGTTGTTAACTCTATTGTGAATTCTGTGGTGGAATAAGTGAAATAGTACACCTGCTTTTACCTGATGTTGTCCTTTATTTATGTCTCAACTTATTGTGTGTGTCATCTTTTGTAGAAAATCATAAATAAATGCCTGATTAGAATGAAATAATTCTGAGGTAATTTTTCAGAAACATTTAGAGGTAGATCCATGTTGTGTTTTTCCCAAAAATAAGTAATGTGTATTCCTTTATCAGAAGCGTCTATGCATAGTAATGCTTATTTTTACGTTACGTTTATGTTTACTGTATAGTGATACAGTAAACATTAACGTACAGTTACACAAGACATTATGGTTCAAATTTTTTGAGTTTTTTCCCTGTTTCTAATTGGAGTATCGTAAAAATCGTACTAAATCAAAGACAGGGTGGTCTTTGATTTAGTACGATTTTCAGGTGTGAAACCTAATACACGGGTAAGTGCTGTGTATCAAAATCAAATGACATTTATTCAAACTAGGCTGAGAGTCAGCACTTTTTGAACGTCAAAGTTACATAAGACAGTCCCCCCAAAACGCCCGCCCTTCGACAGTTCCTAGTGCTTTAGCTGGGAAGAAGAAGCGGCGGAACAAACTCCCCAGCAGCACAGCTGTCTGTTAAGTTAGAAGAACTTGATTCTATACAATATTATGTAAGTAATTAATATTATAAAACAAGACATATATTAAATTATTCGCCATATGTCAGTTAGCACAAGTCAATATACCAACAAAACTCAAGCTGAAATAAATAATAAAAACAAAATCGTAAACAGAACTTAAAACCTAAATAAAAGCCTCCAGGCATAAAGGGCGTGCCCACTTACATATACAACGACGCAAAATGTTACATAAACATAAATTGATGCATATAGCTAAGTTGAAGTAACAATTGTTAAACTAGGACCTCCGGAGTAAAAGTTAATACAAATAACAATAACTAAAACCATGGTCAGCAAGACGACCAGTCACCACAAGCAGCCGGGTGATGCTTGTGGTGACTGATCACGAGCATAACGCAAAGGTACATTTGTACATGAAAATTACAATAACCTTCAGCGCAACGCATTTACATACAAAATAGTGCATTGCGTTGAGCCCCGCATGTAGTGCGTGTTGGGTCATCGAAAATGTACGGAGTAAGCATGGAGTAACCCTGCCAGGGTCGCGAGATTGTTCGAAAGAGATACCGTGACCCCGGCACATGGGCAACTGAAAGAACACGTGTGGGTTTTAGTCAGCAAAAGTCTGACATGAAGTGCGGGAGAAGTTATTTGATGATTTCCCATCCAAAAAAAAAAGCATGGAGTAGTGTAAGTGATGTGATGACGGACGGAGGCTTTTTACAAATCCACTGCGGTGCAATACGCTAATCCGCTTTAACCTTTACTTCCCAACTTCAAACGATTGCAAAAAATGTAACAAGTAAAAAATAGACAGTGTTCAAAATCCGTACTGATGATAGCACGTTTAATTCTGTAAAAAGGTTTCTTTCTCATCAGAAAAATCGTCATCATACTTGACATCGTATTTTTGTCGACTGAAGAATAGAAACATCTCTTCTTTTCACTTGTACACAATTTTTCTACGATACAATCTATCATTTTGTCTTCTCTTCCATCGACAAATTCCGTTTCTATGGCGGTTATGCTACGCGTGCAGGACATAACTATGTCACTACCTGTCTATTAACAAGGCGTGAAAATGCATCGTTTGAAATATATTTTAATTGCGTACACAAAATCACATATTTCCTATGGGGAACGGTAGCAAATATTACGTGCTGCGATCCATGAGTTTGTTTTTGCTTCGTTCGAATATTTCTTTTTAGGGCACATTTAAAAATTACAAATGCTAAAATTGATAAATGATTTTACTTTTAGAAGTAGGTTTGTAATAACACTTATAAATGTCAATCATATTTAAAATTTTAAAGAGGACGGCGTTCCCTAACTGACTACTCTGAAAAGAAAGGCCGCAGCTATCTCAGAAGTCAAAGTCCAGATATAAACTTGGTCAGATTATATGAAGACCATGTAGAGTGAAGTGGTCTTTTGAGGGAGACACCATATAGATTGAGAGGACCTGTCCATTATGAAGTTATACTACAGTCTTGTGTAAGTAGCTGTAATAATGATTATATTTTCGTTTCTTTTTTTATTTAACCAATTTATATAGAGCGAACTGAATAACTTCAATTCAATGACATGAAAAGTCGCCGTCTATCTAATCACAAGACAAACCACAAAACCTATCTCAATTTAAATTATGTCCAGCGTATAAATCTGCTCACCCTGACAATTCTGGACTGATTCAGTGCTCAATCTGCTCGTAATCCCGGCGGGTTTCCACAAACTGCCGCAAACAACGTCTACAGACCACATCCATTTCATTTTGAATCTGTATTTCTTCCAGTTTTCCAACAAGTCAAAGCAATATAATATGCCGTCACGTATGTTCCCAAAAGGGGCCGACAGAGGCGTAGTTTCACGTTTGTGATTATATTTTTCTTGCTATGTTTTCGTTCTAAGAGTTTGGATAAGATTATTTGCATTTGCATTAGTTACGTAGAGTTAATTCTCTTGACGTCTATAATACGTGACATTTCACTATGTTACACGAGCACTTTTGGGAAAGAGGCAATTCTCCTATTTTTAAAAAACGTTTTCATTTTAATTTAAATCTCAGGCCGCGTTCTAACCAACCTGATCGTCGCGCGAATATGCGATCGTCGCGTTCATTTTGTTCGGCATGAAAGCACGGTTGTGTAGACAGAGGGCGCCGGGCGCCTTCCGTTACATATATTACGAACAAATGAGTGACATAAGAACGCAACGATCGCTATTCGCGTGATCCATCTTTTTGGTTAGGACTGTATCAAAAATATATATAATTTAATTAAATATTTTATATATATTTTAAATTGATTGTTACTGAGATTGCGACCATATATTGAACAATTCTTGAATATGAGAATCACTTTTCTGACGTTTGGACACATTCTAACTTGCAGCTTCTTGAATTCACCTCGATACTTAACGAAGGCAAATATAAATCAGCTATCAGGGTGGTTAACCTCATCCTAATCGATCCATTGCTGAAGTATGAAGTGTCAGCATTCGACACTGTTTTAGAAAGACAAAACATCATAAACACATCTTAGGATTAAAATGAGAAACTGCTTAGTTGTTAGAGTTTATTTCGCCTTTTAAGCTGTCTAGAGTGCTGTTAATAAACAAGTCTCCAAAAATGAAAATTTCAACATATACGTAACATAATAATATATCTATAATCCCCGAAAGATTAGTTACAGGTATGTGTAGTACAGACAGATTTCACCAGTTAACTTTGAAGTCCTATGTAATAGGGGGCCAGCCTATAGCTGTCAACTTGGCACCACCACTAAATCCAGACCCCGGGCTGATACTGAGAAATTCGTAATGGAAAAAACCATACCCAGGACCACATGCTCAGCAATAGCGCTTACGCTCTCTAGACTAAAGAGGCAGACCAAAGAAGATGCTTTAAAATACTCTTAAGAGTTCAATGGAGCATGAAATGACGGGAGATTTATCTAAATAAGCATTTTTTTCGTATCCCACAAATATAATCAAACAGGTAACTAATCTAGAACGGAACGTACAGTTTCAATAACCACACTGCGATCGCCGACTATCCTGCCAAATGTGGTGATTACGGCCCTTTTGGGAGAGGCCTATGTCCAGCAGTGGACGACTTTCCGCTGAAATGATGATAATGATGACCTATTATTAGGTAGATACGTATCAAACTATTTTTAAGATGATACCTTTAGAATATCTATTATTTTTCGTAATGTATTACCTCAATCATTGTGTGAAGATTGTTTGAGATATGATATGAACAAAAAAGGAGTGAATTTAGAATGACGGCTGACAAGAGAGAAAAGGAGATAAAAACGTGTTACGCCGACCCCAAGTAATATGGGATAAGGGTAGGAAGACAATGGTGTACTACATAGTACAGTGGTTTCCAAAGTTGACTGGGCTGCGATCCACCCAACAAAAATTTAAAAAAGGGCATAACTATAGAGGATAAAATTAAATGGCGGAAACTAATGAAATAAAAATAATAAAAAAAACATAACTTCGTAATCAATCAGCAACTTTTGTAATTTTTCGCGGAACATGTTCTATTGAACGAAAAAGAAAACCTAAAAGTAACCGTCGTTTGGTTGCCTGCACGAGTACATGTTGTTATCAGCGGCATTAAACGTTTTGAACAAAGTTGGAATGTTTTTTTTTTTAGGTATTTCTTAATTCTTTTGTTTTCGACATAAATATCCAATACCTTTCAACAAAATTCCCCTTTGAAAACGAAAAACTGTGCACATAAGAAAAATACAATTAGTAACAGTCGAAAATTTTAATACTTCATTAAGTACGAGAAGTGCTGTTTCAATGAGAAATATTATGTATTTTTCTCTATTTTTTGTAATTTGTCAGACAAGGGTAGTTGTCAGCAACCGAGAGCCAGAATTTCGTTAACTGCCCACGATCGAGAGTATTTTTCAGTGAAGTATGTTTTAATAAATCAATGAGTCAATGTCGTCTTTACTTGATGTAGTCTTAATTTTCTAGGCCAAAATTCGCTTGCAACCCACTAGTAAGTCACGACCTATAGTTTGGGAAATGCTGACCTAGTACATTAAGTTGTTCTATATGGTGTATCTCTAGCAAAAAAGCCCACAAAAGTTTGTATCGCAGTGAATCACTTTATATTGTTATTTCATGTTTGAATTTTTCCCCAGATTTAGGCAAATAAAGTTGCTTTTTAAATACAACCTAGAATATAACCCATTGTTAGTTAAAATACAATACTTACAGAATTGTTTATTGCTGCTGTGGGTGGTTAACCAATGAACTTTTTATGCCCTTTTTTACTTTGACCGTCGAGTCAAAGTAACAAGTATCTCTTCAGCAAATGTCTAGAGTAATTAGGATGGTAAGAAAATAAAGCAGAAAACTAAATTACCGTGACTGAGTATTACATTATCAGCCTATATCATTCCCACTGCTGATATACAGGCCTCCTCTCTTCGAGAGCGGGCTATTATCTACCATGCGAGCCCAGTGTGGGTTGATAGGTTGTATATGTAACATATCTTCAAAATATTGGTTCTGGAATATGCCGGTTTCCTCACGGTGTTTGCCTTCACCGTTTTCAGAGCAGCGGTAAAGTGGCAAATAATCTAGTAGTAAGTAGTACAATAATCTAGTGAGCAGTGGTGGACCTGTGGTAAGGGCCGCGACTTACGAGTAGTAGGTCGTGAGTTCAAAACCAAGCAGGCACTTTACTTTATGTAAATTATTTCATCACTAGTGCTCTCATCATTTGGTGAAGGAAAACATCGTAAGAAAACCGGCATGACTTGACCAAAATTCGAACACATGTGACATCTACCAACCCGCACTGGGCCCGCGTGGTGGATTATGGCCCACTCTCTCTCACTGAGAAGAGGCCTGTGTCCCAACAGTGGGAACATTATGAGCTGCTGATGAAGTAGTACTCACAATTGATCTGCAGTGACACCGGGTTGCTCGTGGCACTGCCTTCATTATTGTACGCCAGACAGCTGTAGTCCCCTGCAGCTGACCTGGTCACACTCTGCAGTACCAAACTCTGATCACTTAGGATGACTCCAGCGCTAGCATTATGCTGGATTTCTTTCACCTGTAAAATATTCGGGACGTAAGTCGAAGTACCATAGCATTTCGGAGATTTTATGAGTAAAGTTTTTTTATGTTTGAGTTGATTAGAAAAACTTGTTCGCAAAATGAAAAAAATAACAATGTATTTGCGGAGTTCTTTGCATGTAATTTAAAACTATTGGAGATTGAAGAAACTCTTGGTGGCGTTACACTTATTCAAGGAACAATCTTAACAAAGGGAAGGCTGACCCATTTTAACGATGAGATGCCTGTAAGTATTTCTACTTGTTTAGGATAGATAATAATGGTGGTGAATAATGAGCTCAGTGACGTGAACCACACACATAAGCTGTAGTTTCTGTGGTCAGAGGAGAGGCCTATGACAGCGGTACACATACACCACGCATAGCTATACCACACACACTACGCACATTACAACCATTTCACATTCACTACACAAACTTTACACATATGTACATACACTCATACCATACCACACCTGAAATCACCTCTATAATTTCCACTCTGTCATTTGGACCCCGAACCACAGACATATTGTAACCTAGCTTTAGGTAATATAATATTTTAAGCTACTCATGTCGTCAACCTAGTGTTAACCTAAATATTTTCTATTTATAAATCAGCATTCAAGACACTCACCCCTTTATACCACGTGAGTTTCTTGGCTTTGGGGTTCGCTTTAACGCTGCACTCGAAGTACACTCCATCTCCTTCCTTGATGTAGCTGGGGTTAAGGTTGGAACCCAGTTTCAAGGTCACGATTGGAACATCTGCCAAAAAAAAGTTATTAAAAACAGCCGGCGATGGATTATAATGATAATAATACGTAAAGCGAAAACTTTGAATCCCTTTTTACGAAAATTGGGCAGACGGAGGAGTATAAAATTTCGCACACTTATAGTTTATACAGAGAAGAAGTGACGAATGCTAATATTTTTTAAATTATGCGAAAAAATACATTATTTTCAATAAATAACACGTTACACACACTACTATTCACTACCGTGTATTTAATACACACATGCACAAATCGAGTCTGTATTTGTTTTTGGTATTATTTGTCTATAGCCTTACTGAACGTCAAATATAATTATGGATTACGAAAGTTTATTGTTGAAATCTGTGGTCCAATCGAGAATATCTGTCTTTCATATTTTGTGTCTATAGTCTTACTGAATGTCAAGTATAACCATAGGTAATAAATTAATTTTATAGATATAATCCTATTTCAATTTTTGAAATCTATGATCATATCGAGAATATTTGTTTTTAACATTATTTGTCTATAGTGTTACTGAATGTCAAATATAACCATATTATTTTTTTATTTAGTTTTAATGGATATGCATATAGATTTATTTTTATGGTCGAATGTCGACCTCTGGGCGACCACTAGTAATGATAAAAATATCAAAAGTTAGAGTAAGTAAGTTACCAAGCAGCGATAAAACGAATCATTTGGAACTATCATCAAATGATGTAAGAATGAACATGAAAATATACACATCACAATACAAAAATGAACTACATGTACAAATCATACAGTGGATTAACTTAAGGTGACCTATTCTTAATATCTATATGTGTGAGCAGCAATTTAGCTTTCTCCAAAAGAGGAAAAGACAACATTGAATGAGGACACCGCGTTGTGAAGAATCAAATATATAAATGCTTTGTTACGAACACTTCCCACCAAAATGCTGATACGCCCTCTATAACATCACATTCTGTGAAATACAAAGAGTTGGTATTTTTCATTAAGAATCCGAATGATTTAATGGAATGTGTTTTGAGCGAAGTCTAAAACTCGTCACAATGTCATACTTTTCCATTTTTTAAACCAAGGGTCTCGAGGCAAAACTGGTTGCATAATTATCTACCAAATTCCTTTAGCAAGTGATCTTTAGTAAAAATATTCAGACCACATTTTGGTAGTAAACTCTTTATCAGGACCGATTAGATTCGTGTAGCAATTGAAATTAATACCATCAATCGAAGCTTCTCTGACTCGCCCATCATGCTTCATGAGAAGAAGGTAAAACGCACGCAGTTAAGGCACGTTTGTATGAACTATTGTATTCAGCTATGATTTTTGGAACGAAGTTCCTTATCGCGCGTTGCGAAAGGGGGCTAGACGGAAAAAATTAAGACCAAAAGTTGTAACGACACTTTTTGCTATAGTTGTAAGCCATGCAGCATGCGCGTGTTTTTAAAATAAACTTGGGAGCTGTCAAGGTGTCAAGGGACGCCCGGATGGTACGAAGTTCCTTTCGATTAATTAGTGAAGGAATTGTAATAAAATTTAAAATAAATATATTTTTTTAATTGTAATTCATTAAATTAAATTAAATTAAATTGCAAAAATTGTCGTTAAAACTTTTTTGGAGGTTTTAGAAACAGGGTATAAAGTTGTAAAAGTAAAAGGGAGGGAGGATCCTCCGATTAGACTATTAATATCCTCGGGGTATTGTGTCTGGTAGGCAACTGCCCAACAATTGATTTCAGGACGTTGTACGATCTAGTATACAAGATTATTTTTAGTATATGCGAAACCTGAATATAGTTTGTTCAGAATCAGTAACTGAATCGATTCCAATAATTTTTACACCATGTTATATTTTGTACCAAAAATATTTAATTACGCTTCCAAGTCGCGGGCCGCGCTGTTTTGTTTCGATTTTAAAATTATCATGTCTTTCTCGTATTCAAACGTCCATTACACGGAGATGGTACGTACACTAGCTGTTTGTGGTGATCTGCATATGTTTTTGCGTGGACAACCAGGTAACTTATCAAGCTTATAACTTTGTGATTATTAATGATACAGTTTTGAAATTTTTTTCATAGATTCTTTACACAAAAATACTAGACCCGTGTTTCGGGTTTCGCATAAACAAAAATTAATGTTGTATATCGACGCCCCCAAGGAATAAACCTGTATTACACTATAACTGACTTTTTACTGATAACAGTATATGATACAAAAAATTGCATATGTGTATCCCGACCCATATGGGTCGGGATACACATATGCAATTTTTTTCAATTTTTTTCTGCGGTAATTTCGAACGTTTTTCCTAATAACACTTTTGTTCTTTGGAAATTTTCCATTTTTAATTTACT
This sequence comes from Aporophyla lueneburgensis, assembly GCA_932294355.1. Classification (NCBI taxonomy): domain Eukaryota; kingdom Metazoa; phylum Arthropoda; class Insecta; order Lepidoptera; family Noctuidae; genus Aporophyla; species Aporophyla lueneburgensis. The sequence continues at coordinate 1,665,020 of OW028749.1, read as the reverse complement.
AGAAAAATAACGGAATACATCATTACAAATTAAATTCTGTGGCTACGGTTCGGTAAAGAAATATTACTGTAAACTATTTCAGCAAAATTTCTGGTTAACGCGATTACAGGTTTATTATTGAAAATTTTGTTGTACACATTTTCGGTAATGCACTGTTACAGGTATCATATTTTTCTATAAAATACGAGTTACACTACTTTAACCTTTTATGGTTATTTAAAATTTTACTATGGTAAGTCGGTAACTGAACATTACAATCTCTCTCTGTAATGAAAAAACACGTTTAATAATCCAGTAAAACAATATTATGCCTATGATTTTTAAGAAATTTACAAGAATAATTCGGTAAGTTAACATTACTGGAATAATATTGATAAGTTCGGATCATATCAATACCCTAAAAATTGTATGAAACCATTTTCGGTAATATGTATTTTGTTGAATTTTCAATTCTGTGTACATTTAATAGTTACACTTAATACTTTAAACTTTTCGGGTAAAAATTTAGTTTTCTGTCATTTAACAATGTTGTCATAATTACCTTTTGTTGAAGAGATATACCCCAAAAACACTAAATCATTTTTCCTGTAAAATTTGATTTTTGCGATTACCAGTTTATTCCCCGGGGACGTCGATATTATATTAGTTGCCCAGTAAACTCTGATTGCGCGATGCAGGATTTTGCGTGACGTCTAACTACATATATTATTAATTCCATTGGTTTTTAACAGATTACCTAGCTCATGCCAAAGATTTGGCAAGCTTATCACTACATGATATCGTAACTTCTAACTCTCTTCTAACTACAGTATTTTCTTCCCCGGACTATTCAAACGATATTTTTAAGATTTTCCTTTTAATATACTATCTTTTACTCTTCACCAGTTTTTTCTTCCATAATAGTTCTTTTTTGCGGGTTATCAGTAAATCTTCAGCTTCATTAATTAATTAATCTCAATAAAGTTTTGATTGTCATCCAATTAAATATCACTTAATTTATTTTGCTCCATTGCAAGCAAACAACTACTAGTGCATATCTTGTACTTTGCTATCATCTTCAAAATATTGTTAAACCGATTTTAATGGCATCCTTTCAAAACAAAATGCAGAGTCGGTGATTCGTTAATCACAATAATTTGTCGATTATCATTTGCCTTCCAAATTGTAGTACCGTACCGATTACCGCGTATCGATTTAAAAACTGCCAGTGATTAAACATAGTATAATGATTATTTATTTGTATTAAAGCTAAACGGTTTCTTTATTTTAATCCTACCATCACTACTATAAGTATTTTTAAAACATGCAATTAATTCATTTCGGAATATACCTGTTTTGTTTACGTTTGAATCATTTATGTAAATCACAATAATTTGTTATGCTCATGTTGACTGGACCTTTCTGTGCCCTATTTTAATCGATTTGTGATGAAATATATTAACGAGTGAACCATTTTTTAGGTTGTGAGCAAGTTGTCTACAGAAATGGCTCATATTATGAAAAATGCTAGCTGAATCAGACGTTTCACTCAATTGGCTATTAATTTTTGTGTCAGTCCACGTTCACACAACATTAATTATAATAATAGGAGTATATACATTCCTATGTTAATATTGTGTCGTGTTCTTCAGTCCTTACATTACAGTTTTCGATCATTCGGTAGAAAATGCTGAAATCTAACAACCTTGAATAATTTTGTGTTCATACGTTTCACTTCGAATAAAAGACAATAGTGAACAAAAAGTGAAGCGTCTGATATCTGCTTCACTGCTTAATAAAAAATCACCATCTCCTCAGTAATTCGTTTTATATCTTCTGTCTAGTAGTCGGTACCTTTACAGACAGACAATATGCAATCATTAAGAATATATTTATCCACACTATAAATGCAAAAGTAACTCTGTCCGTCTGTCTGTCGGTCTGTCTGTCTGACTCACATTCCTGCTAAAACTACTGAACCGATTTAAATGAAATTTGGTACACAGATAGTTTAGAGCCTGAGAAAGGACATAGGCTACTTTTTATCTCGGTAGTATGTTCCCGCGGGATAATTTCCAACCTACACGCGGGCGAAGCCGCTGGCAAAAGCTAGTATTAAATAAAGGTCACAGTTCAATTCCCTTTGAATCGGATACGTCTTAGTTAGATACAATATGATACAGCAGGGCATTAGCATAGCACATTTACAATAGCATTTTCTTTTATTTTGACAACTGAACAACGTTTATTGCATTATTTACGTTGTCTAGCTGACAAAATTTTCAAGCTTAAGCACCGATGGATTAGAAACCTTTTACAAAATCCTTTGGATTATGTGTTTCGCAATTAGGGTACAGTTACTTACATTGCACATTGAGGAACAATCGGTCTTCTATAACAGCGTTCGGCACCCTGGGGTTCTCGGCGCGGCAGACGAGGTACTTCTCATGGTCTTCGGCCATCGGCACCAGGTTCAGAGTACTGAGTGTAGCATTGTTGTCAGAAAACTGTGTCAAAGAAAAAGGAATGTTCAGAACACACATGAATAAAAGTTGACAAAATTAACGATATAAAACACAAATCAATCCACCCACTCCAACATTCACACCGCCACCTCACGCATACTCCACCCCACACACCCCACAAAAGAGTTTTTTTATCTAGGCGTTTTTGAATTTTTGTAATTACTAGTCATCGCCCATTGGTCGAAATTCGACCGTACTTCATTTGAATAAAATACATTATTTAATGAAAAAATATATAATAATAAATAAAAAAAAAATTAATATGGTTATATTTGACATTCAGTAACACTATAGACAAATTGTTGACGCTGTACTACTGTGGAGAGGGTTCGCTGGCGGGATGGTGATGGCCATGACCAGGACGTAGGTGTAATGAGTAAAGAATACTTCTTCAGGACTCTCTTCTTTATTTTCTTAATACTTCTTAACTGCTGGATATGGAATGAATTATCACAGAAAGCTCTATTTTTATAAAATTTTCCCTATTATTTTTAATTAATTATGACAGTTCAAAATGTCATAATTATAACCAGTCTGTACAATCTTTGACCAGCTTGTACAATCGTGAGGCATACAACCTCTACAGTTTGCACACGACACTAAGTTTTGTATGGGAAACTTACTAATGCCATACTTGACACTCCCCATAAAACCACAAAAAATATTTGTTATATTATAAATCTAAACTAAATTCCTACCGTCGCTAATACAAATAATATTAAAGACAAATATTCTCGATATGATCATAGATTTTAAAAATGAAATAGGTTATATATCTATAAAATTCATTTATTACCTATATATACTTGACATTCAGCAAGACTATAGACACAAAATCAGGCTTACCAACTTAGGGATTTCCCCAAATTTAGGGGGTAAATAAGAGGATTGGGATTTTTTAGGGGCGGTCCATTTTTAGGGGTATTCTTAGGGATTTTTTGCCATCTTATATTTCTCATTGTGTTTTTGATTACAATAAAATTATTAACGACTTCTAGTAATATTACTATACTGTGTGCCGGTCTATGAATACAGAACATTCGTTGGTTATTTTCATTATAATTTTTTAGGGGAATTTTTTAGTAATTATGGTAATTTTAGGGGTTATGGTAAGTTAAAAAACTTAAGCTTTAGGGGTAAATATTTCTGGGTGTTGGTAATACTGCACAAAATATTAAAGACAGATTTGGACCATAAACAAAAGAATATCTATGCATGTGTGTATTAGATACACGGTAATGAATAGTAGTGTGTGTAACGTGTTATTTATTGAAAATAATGTATTTTAACGCATAATTTTAAAAAAATATTAGCATTCGTCACTTCTTCTCTGTATAAACTATAAGTGTGTGAAATTTCATTCTCCTCCGTCCGCCAAATTTTCGTAAAAAGGGATCCAAAGTTTTCGCTTCACGTATTAATATATAGATTATAATTTTAAAACTGCTTGAGACGTTTTGCATAAAACCTTTACTCCAAATTCTATGAATGGCCCGCCTGACGCTGCGAGGGCGGCGACCGGATGGCACGAGCAAGGCCGTGGTGTCTTGGGCCGGAAAAAATAAGAAGGAGCCAGTATTTGTTATGTGCGTCAAATAATTTATAATATTAAATTTTGAAAAAAAATACATTTAGAATTTTTTTTTTCGTTTCTGTAGCTTCTTTACCACCTACAGATATACCTCTTAAAATATTTCGTGTGTGAATAGATACACCTTATATATATATATTTTTTTTTTGTTGTTTACCAAAAACCATTGGCTTGTTTTCAAAAATATCTATTGTTTATTCTCTCACTCATAAAACGGTATTTAAAAGGTGACTTCAAACTTAATCATGTAATTTACATAATTGATGATTTTTTTTTATCGTCAGATAAGCCCTAACCGTACGCGACCATCTGTTTACGGAGTATGGTGAATCTGAAGTCTTTGGTAAAAATGGTAATTAAGTTTTGTTGAAATTAAACAACGAGTGTTTAGGTACTAAATGTGTGCTCATGAGAGAATACTAGGATCAACAATATTAGTTTCAATGCAGGTCCGTTTAAAAATAAATATTAGTGTCGCGGTCCGTTTGGCGGACAATTATTTTGTAATTAAGTAATAAACTAAGATTAGGTAATTAACTAAAGTCTTTAATTTATGATAATATCATTCTTTTTTATGAACATCTCTGGAGTCCGAAGAGTCTGTGTCGACAGCAAAACGACAAAGCACGAGCTAAATTGATTAATTAACTCAAAACTTTCGTTAAAATATCTTAGATATAAAAAATAATGTTTATTTAAGGTCCGTATAAATATACGAACGAAACAGTCCGCCATTTTGTAACTCCTGACGTATACAATACATCAGAAAATGGCATACGACTAAGGTGCCGACTTGCGAGTGAAAGGCCGTAAATTCAATTCCTGACCGTCGCACTTGTGACGTAAATAAACAGTAAGAGGGTTCCGTAACTCAAACAAACAGTATCCAAATTTTTTAGTAACATTTTAGAAAAATCTACCTGTGTGTATACGCGAAACTATACAAATAAGCAGATAGTAAAGTACGGAATTGAGTTTTGCGTGCACTAAAATAACATACTTATGGATAATCCACACTATAACAACAAAGCTGCTGCTCCTAATCTAGCCAAAGTACTAAAATGTTGCTCCATAGCTGTCGGCAATAAGTTTTACAGCTGGACCAGTACTTACGCTTCCATTGTATGAGGTTCCTGTTTTATGGGCTTAGGACTTGAATACTGTGCCAAAATAAGTGTTAAGTGTGCTTTAAAGTTTTGTACAATGTTAGTAAACAACGATTTTGGGAAGATAATGCCAGGCTTGGCAGGGATGTTAGGGATGGTGGTTGGAGAGCTTTGCGTGCAGTGGTGTTCTAGTGACTATTTAGCCGTTGATACAAGACATTTATTGAGAGTTATTTTATCATCAAGAACACGGTATTATTCATCAATAAAGAGGTTCTAATAGATTCAAAATATTTTACTAACTGCCTGACCCGACATACGTTGTCCTGCAAAAATTTCAATAGTTCAAACAATACTCCGTAGGAAAATGGATGTTCCGATTTCCCGAAATTTTAAATTTTTCCGGGAAATATAAGGTGTATCTATTCATACACGAAATATTTTAAGGGGTACACCTGTAGGTGGTTAAGAAGCTATAGAAGCAAAAAGTAAAATTTCATCTAAGCGTTTTTGAATTTTCGTAATTATTATAATTTTAAAACTACATGAGACGTTTTGCATGCGGTTTTTTGCGGCCCAGAGGGTCATGGCCATCCGGTTAATCCGGGGATACCGCACGGTCTCTTGCGAGGCGGCGAGCCTCCTTGCCGGAGTGCCGCCATGGGATCTGGAGGCAAAGGTCCTCGCGCACATGTGGGAGTGGCGCGAGGAGGCGAAACACCGGGGCGAAACTCCGCTGCCGCGACAAATCGTGGCACGGCGGACAGAGCTCCGGTGTGATCTCATGGCGACATGGCGGGTACGATTGTCGCAACCCAGTGCTGGGCACGCCACTATTGCGGCGGTAAGTCCCCTCTTTGAGGAGTGGATAGAGAGGCGCCACGGCGTCCTCACCTTCCGCCTGACGCAGGTTCTCACCGGGCATGGGTGCTTCGGTGGGTTCCTGTTCAGGATAAAGCGGGAGGATACGTCCGGGTGTTTCCATTGCGAGGATCGTCTGGAGGACACGGTGGAGCATACGGTGGAGGTATGCCCTGCCTGGGCGGGGCACCGCCGTGTCCTCGTGGAGGCGATCGGCGGCGGCGACCTCTCGCGTCCGGCCCTGGTGCGAGCCATGGTACGGAGCGAGAGGGAATGGGAAGCCGTCACCTCCTTCTGCGAAGCAGTGATGCTCGCGAAGGAGGAGGCGGGGCGCGTGAGGGAGTGGCAGTCTCTGCGCCCTCATGCCCCTAGCCGCCGCAGGAGGAGACGCCCCGGGCGTCGGGAGTCAATTGCGGACTCCCGGCCACCGTAGGCGCGAGCTTGCGAGTGGCGAGCAATGGGTGGCTCGCCGCCCGGTAAGGACCAGGCTCGGGTCAACGGCGCGCAGTGTTCCACGCGCGCCTCAAAGAGATGTCAGCAGCAGTGAAGGGGTCTACTAGGACCGATGCCTGCCGGGGTCGCGTGATTGTTCGAAAGAGATACCGTGACCCTGGCACATGGGCAACTGATGGAACACGGGTGGGTTTTAGTCAGTAAAAGTCTGACACGCCCTCCCGCTCCGCCCAGAGCGGGAGAAGTCATTTGATGATTTCCCATCCTGAAAAAAAAAAAAAAAAAAAAAAGACGTTTTGCATAAAACCTTTACTCCAAATTCCATGAATGGCCCGCCTGATGCTGCGAGGGCGACGACCGGACGGCACAAGCATGGCCGCAGTGTCTCGGGCCGTAAAAAATAAGAAGGAGCCAATATTTCCTATGTGCGTCAAATAATTTATAAATATTAAATTTTAAAAAAAAGTCTTAGAATTTTTTTTTTTTTTCATTGCTACAGCTTCTTTACCACCTACAGGTGTACCTCTTAAAATATTTCGGGTATGAATAGATACACCTTATATATCCCATTTTTCTTCGCATAAAAACCTTATTCGGAATATTAAAAAAGGGAGCATATCGGTTCAGCCTCAAGTGCTTCAAGTACTTCTTACCTACCACCGAACAGTATTTCATTTTTATTTACATAGATATATAGATTTTGCTTTCAATTATGATATGGATAGAAAGGGGGTGACTACTGAGATGACGACTAATAGAGACGTGAAGAAAAAGACATGTTGCGCCGACCACAAATAAATTGGGATAAGGGCTGGAGAATGATGATGATAATATAGATTTTGCATAAGCATACTTATGTAATATCTATCTATCTATGCAGCCTTAGTGTTTCCACTGTTGGTATCATATATATAAATTATATGTCTATGGCTGGTACTTAGGCCATCAGAATCTCTCTGTGAAAGGGCGTGGGTCCTAACAACCACGCGGACTCAGTAGGGATTAGTAAAGTCATAATGTTTTCAAATGTTTTTACTTATTTATTTCATTTCATGAACAATTTTTACATTGTGTCGAAATAATTATCGTAAAAACTAAAACAACATGCATACATAATTCAAAAAAAAAGAATGAAACAAATGAATTTATATAATGCATGAGAACCACTGTCGTCAAATCAAGAATAAAAGAAAAAATGAAACAATACACTTTAGGTAAATTTACACCGATACAAATGTCAAAAGAAAAAAAAGAAATAAATGATATAATGTCAAAAATAGAAATAAATTATACACTGTCAAAAATAGAAATGAATTATATCGTGTCAAAAATAGAAATAAATATTATCATGTTAAAAATAAAAGGTTAATAATTATAAAAGTTTAGTTATATTTCATTCTAGGACTTGCCGGTTTCCTCAAGAAGTTTTCCTTCACTGTTTTATTTTTAGAGTAATGGTGACAAAATAAGTAAGACAAAGTAAAGCACCTGGTTGATAGATTATCATCCACATTGTAATAATTTAATTCTAATATTCCCAAACAAAGATACCTGATGTAGGTACAGTCGACCACGACAAAAACAAAAAGTTTAAAAGCAAAACAAATAATTTGGACAATCAATCACAACAGTGTCAGAGCATTAGTCATTAGTCGCAAGCCACACGAGCGCTGTGCTCGTCTGTATACAAAAATAAACATGTAAAATCAAATGACTGTCTGTATCTACGTTGATGGAACGATGTTTAAACATGTCACAAATTGATATCTTAATTTAAAACTGTGTGAACAATTATTTATTTTTGTTTTTGTTTTCTGTCACTGCTAAGTGTGATTGATTGAAATAATAATTGTTAAATAATTTAATCATTTATAAAACTTTTATTTAGAATTAAATCGTAAAATTCGAATTATGAACTGAAACGAGTTTAGAGTGACATGCAATAAAAACACAATACCGAAATCCATACTTCCATACTAATGTTATAAATGCAAAAGTAACTCTGTCTGTCTGTCTGTCTCGCTTTCCTGCTATAGCTACTAAACCGATTTAAATGAAATTTGGTACACATATAGTTTTGAGCCTGAGAAAGGACATAGGCTACTTTTTATCCCGATAGTATGTTCCCGCGGGATAATTTCCGACCTCCACGCGGGCGAAGCCGCTGGCAAAAGCTAGTATAAAAATAAAATCATTATATTAATATAGAATCGTTTGAGTAATAAGAAGTTAATATAACCTCTTGGTTAACCCCTTGGTTATATTAACTTATTGGATTTGCCGTATCGTATTGATAAAATAATGTATCATTTATTTCATAACATTATTTTGTTACGTTAAGTTTCCATCAATTAGTTTTGTCTAATGTAACGCATATGCTGGGCTCGCCATGTTAAAGCATTACAAAACTATTTCTTACTCTTTTTATTTTAACTTTGATATTTTATATCGTAGGTTCAATCCCAATATATGAGAGTACATGGAGTAGGGTACGAAACTGCACGTAGCTAGATATTATGCAACAGATTCATAAACTGCTATTATGAAACTATTGACTCAGATTTAGATAAAATTGTTCATCATCATTGGCAGCCCAGCCACCCAAGCCTAACTAACCTATTAATTTGCATAGGCTTCCTCTTTTTGTGCCATGCTACCCTGGTCGATGGGATTCTTAACTTGGTCTTCCCTGCGGTCTTTTGTAAGTTGTCCACCCCTCTGGAAACACTCCTACTGTTTGTCGGCAACCATTCCGTTGGGGCTCTACTCCACCTGCCATCACCTTGTCGACCTAAGTGTCTTGCCTCCAGTACAGAGCCAAAACCCTTGCCCAAAGTCAGACTTTAGTCCTAAATCGAATATCTGAGTTATGGATTCGGTCTCTCGGTGTATATCGATAGGCGATTTTTTTTTTTTTTTGTAAAACTCTACCATATAAAAAACAAAGATTGATAGATATTCGTATAGTAAATGTTCCTCCAATAATGTTGTACGTCCTGCTAAGAGTTTTTTTTCCAATAAGCATTTTTAAATCGGTAACTTTATCAATTAGCCATTTAGAAACGAGGGATTAAACAATCTGTGCAACTAATAAAATTTTCATTTCAATTAAAGTTATATTTAACTTTTCATTCAGTTAGCTGTGAATTTGCAGACTTTGTATACAGACGCGGTTTCGGGATATTTTTAGTCCTGTCGTATTTCAGCCAGTACTGTCTCATTGTGGAGTAAAGCTTTTTAGAACTTTGATCGGAGTTTCCCTTCTACCTATATCAGGAAGTGGTTTAAGCTGATTCAAAATTAAAATATTTTATTTGAAATTAACTTAATATATAACCGAATTTTAGTCATGGCGGCCAATCTCAGTGGAGACGCCGGAGATATTGTCTTATAGCATAATGGGACGGCAATCTGATACGACTGAAGAGCGATCAGGTGACATAAGCCTACATGGACACTTATGGATATTAATAATATAATCTTAGTTAAGGATCATAGTTTTATCGATATCCGAAGATTTTATAAAATTGGTGGACATTACGTAATCCAATAGGTAACAGAAAAGTGATATTAAATAAATATCTTATCTGTGTTAACAGGCAAAATGCGGGTGTACTATAGGTATACCCCTGTCTAGCTCTTTGGAGAAACAAGGCGTGATATTATGTAATGCTATTAATACCTTAGCAGCACAACTTGCGAATTTAAAAACCCATTTTCACGTGAATAAACGGTAAATCTTGTTACGCAAATAAAGATTATGTGAAAAGAATGCTCATAAACTGTCCAAAAGCTTAAATCCATAGAACGTACAACTACGTTTACATGTTTAAAAAATTAGGGAAAGGATGTAAAAGTGCTAGCAATAAATACTAATTCGTCTAGACAAAGTTGGAGCTACCCACGTCATAAAACAGTGTGTAAAGCTGAAATGTTTGCACACCAAAACTATATTCATTTTTCACTGTAACTTCTAACAATGGTGTATATCCTAGAATAGGGTTGCGACACGATATACTTTTCATCTAAGTTTTCATCTAGTTATTTAACTAAATAAAAATTCAGCCGAATTCAAAAGTTATTTAAAGGAAAACAGTTACAAAGGTCGATTGAAGGTTAAGTTTCGCAGCTTGCCTTGACCAGTTCGTGGATGGGTGACCGTCCATTACATATAGAGACTGAGTGAGACGGCATGAGAAGCCGTCACCTCCTTCTGCAAAGCAATAATGCTCGCGAAGGAGGAGGCGGGGCGCGTGAGGGAGTGGCAGTCTCTACGCCCTCACATCCCTAACCGCCGCAGGAGGAGACGCCCCGGACGTCGGAAGTCGATTGCGGACTCTCGGCCACCGTGGTCGCGGCCTTGCGGGCGGTGAGCAATGGGTAGCTCACCGCCCGATAAGGACCAGGCCCGTGTCAACGGCGCATAGTGTTCCAGGCGCGCCTCAAAGAGATGTCAGCAATACTGAAGGGGTGTGCCAGGACCGATGCCTACCAGGGTTGCGAGATCAGTTCGAAAGAGGTACCATGGCTCTGACACATGGGCAGCTGAAGGAACATGGGTGGGTTTTAGTCAGTAAAAGTCTGACACGCCCTTCCGTTCCATCCAAGAGCGGGAAACATCATTTGATGATTTCCCACCCACAAAAAAAAGCGTTGTTGGTAGCTGAAATTCGTAGATCTCTGACAGTCATAACTGGTAGTCAGAATCCCAAAAGTCTGGTAGTCTTACTAAGGGCTATCGTGTTACCAAGCATAATTCAGATAGGCAGTCACGACATGTAAAATATTGGTATTCAGCTTGTTGTACAGTCACGAGCAATAATATATATACATTGTCACATTTTCTAAAATATCTTAACTTCTACCATTCAAAAAATATGTGTACGATATTTTTTTCTAAATTACCTAACCATCAAACTGTGTCAAAACTGGGTATACATTAGTTTCACAATAATATAAACGAAACAAAATCAGTAAAAAGTTTACACTTCCAATGTAATTTTTAAGTATCCATGACAATTTCTATAACATATATACAATTGTATACGTGTTATTGGAATTGTCATGGATACATTAAAATGAGATTGAAAGTGTATACCTACTTTTTCCTGTTTTTGTTAAGTTTATTACAGTAATAACTACAGTTTTATAAATAAATAGGGGTTGGTTACTGCAATAAAACAAGGACTTACAAAATCAGTGTTTTCATTAGAAATACGATATGGCACGTTGTTTTTATTGATTTTATATCGATTTTGAATAATAATCACAATAACACAGGAAATACATATTTATCCAGCTGTACTGCACAATAACAAAAAACAACCGTAATGCGCGCCTATCCCTTCTGTATGATTTGCAATGTTGCCGTAGGAATCTAATAGCCCGCCGGCCTCGTCACCATCGGGGCGGTCCGGCCGATGCTAGACGACTAGCTTCGGAGAAGGCACGGCTCCCTGTCATTTAGGGCGACGCAGGTGCTCTCGGGGCACGGTTGCTTCGGGTAGGCAGGGAGTCAGACGCTCGGTGTCATCACTGCGTCCATTGTCAGACACGGTGTTCATACGCTTGCAGAATGCGCAGCTTGGGAGGAGCCGCGTCGAACCCTTGTTTCGCAAGAAGGAAACGATCTGTCGCTGCCGGCTGTGATCCGTTCTATGGTTGGTGGCGCAGCGTCGTGGGATGCGATGATCTCCTTCAGCGAAAATGTCATGTCGCAGCGGAAAGGGAGAGGGCGATTTCGAGTGCTCTCCCAGCCCACAGCAGGCGCACCGGGCATCTGCTGTGTGCAGGCCCCTGGTGCACTTGCTAAAAATACATAAAAATACATGTATTTAGGGGGGCCGGGAGAGGACATTATCGGTAGACGTCCTCTACCGGCCCCCCTAAATGGGTCCAGGGACGGCGGAATCGGGGACGTCCGCCGCCCCCTATCATATATGACCCGTGGTGGTGGCGCGTAATGTACCACGCGCGCTCCTCTTAGACGTCGCGGGAGGAGTCAAACACCTCACGGGTCACTGCTTGACCAGACGGGGCCGCAGTGGCGGGCGGCCGGCACCAGCCGAGGGCTGCGTTGAAGAGTGCTTAAGCGTCCCCGTAGCCCCCGGTGCAAGTGTGCGAGGGAACACGGGGTCGTTTTAGTCAGTAGAAGTCTGAGAGACCCCTCCGTCCGCCCCAGGGTCTGCCCTGGGGCGGACGGAGGGGTCTCTCCGAAAGAGGACATCCATGAGGATTTCCACCATGATAGCAAAAAAAAAAGTAAAAAGGAATCTAATAGCACAATAGTTTTAGGACGGTACACGGAAATAAAAACAGTGGACGGGCGAGTCGATACCACTCACTGATGGCTACTTTTACCTTACTATGACACAATATGTATAACGCAATGATAAAAAATCTAAAAATAAATAATACAATAAGATCCTATAACTATTTATGTACTCTGGTTTTGTCAATGTAAAATCACAATTTGGGTTCCTTTTAAACCCGAATTTCGATTTATTTCCGAGCTCAAGGTGCTTGAAACTGCTGCTTTGTAATTGTTTACATAATTTCGAAACTAAACTGTTAACATGTTTTTGAAATTTCCTTGCGTTCATAATTACGTAACTAAAAGTTAATATTATTTTTTGGTAATCTATTGTTGACGAAAATTTGATAAAAATGTGTAGTTAATTTTGACACAATTTAACGTTTACATAATTTTTGGACACAGTTAGCATACTTATTTTTGCGATTTAATGTTGCTACATGAATTTGAATTTTATGGGCGTTTCTATGTTATTGCTCGTGACTGTACAGAATAAACAATTATACTTTTTTTTTTTTGCTACCCTGTACTTGCTTATAATCACAATCAGTCCAGACCCTAAGAAAAGAAGAAGTCCGTGTCGGACAACGCGCAATAAAGGGTTCCGTAGTTGAAATGAATTTTACCCAACAACATACCATTGTAATTGAAAAACAGTTGTCCTCACATATGTACGTCGATATAGGCAACCGTCATTTTTCTAACTGCAAATGTAGGCTTGTAATCGCAAATAAATTTTTGTTTATGTAACTAAACCAGAAATGAAACATCTAAAATCTTTTAGTCTTTAAAATTTTTCGATATATGCCAATTTTCAACATTCTATCTATTAATTGCGATCTATCTATATTTTATTTAGATCAAATAAAAACACCATTTTGGATTAAGAGCCAAATATATGTTCAGTATTGCAGCTCTTTTACAAAACTGATATCTTAACCTGGAGCTAAGTTGCCATTTTTGCATTAAAAACTTTACCCAAATCGAAATAAAGTTGGAAATGCATTTGGCTCAGAATTTGAGGCTAGAACTAAAGTTAGATTTGTTAACGCCTTTTGTCATAAATTGGAACATGATTTGATTTATTTCCGAGGATCAACAGTTTATATATCTTTTATTCCATTGATTTTTTTTATATTTTAAATTCCATAGATTTTTTTTTATTTTAAATTCCGTTGATTTAGAAGCTTTCTACTTACACGCGTTTCTGAGAAAAATGGTCTCAACAGACAGACGGACATCGAACTGATCTTATAAGGGTTCCGGTTTTTCGATCTGAGGTACGGAACTGTAAAAAACAAAGCGAATATTTATTTATTTTCCTTCAGAAGTTATTATAACAAGAAAATAAAACAGCCCCAATTTCTAAGAAAAACATTTGTCTAATACAACTCATTGCTATCCAAAACATTATTCGAAAACGAATCGGAAACTCGATTTTATTTTAATCTTTTTTTGTACATAATTGGTTTTCCCAGTACTGTTGAATATTGGAATTGAATAAAATTTTAAACGGCGGAGTTGAGCAGGTAGTGAATGAACTGACTGAATGAGGACTCGTGGGCTGCGATTGGCTGGATTTATTGAATGAAGTCAATGATATTTTGATTTGTTTTATTGTGACTAACTGGTCTTTGTTTGTGGCTTTGTCTTTATTGATTTTTGATAAAAATATATCAGTAATAACGAGACGCCGCTGAGCACACTAAGCACTCTCTTAGTTGATAAAACGGGTAAGGAAATTTATGACTCATTACTTTATATTGACACTGGTGCATAATATGAGAGCAGTGGTGGCTCAGCGGTAACGGCTGCGACCTACTATTAGGTAGCAGGTTCGAACTCAGACAGGCGCTTTAGTGTATGTTAATTATTTCATCACCACTGCTGTCAAAACGGTCCAGGAAAACATCGTATCGTCACGATTTCCTAACCAGCATACCGTAGACCGGAAAATTCTAATAGATGTGACAGCTACTAATCCGCACTAGGCCCGCGTATTTGATTTACGACTCCCACCGACTCCCTCTCACCAAGAGGTGACCTGAGTCCCTGCAGTGGCAACATTTTTGGCTGATAATATGAATAATATATTGTAATACAGCTGTTGGGACAACTGGTTAAGCTGTTGCATTCCGATGGGACTGGGCAAGACATGTCTGCCGAATGCCGGATAAACTGTGGGCCAAAATAGCACACTACTTTTGCCATGAGACAGTGAAGCGGGGACGCGGCAGACTACGTAGGAGATGGCGGGACGAGCTGGATAGGTTCCGTCAAAACTGGAAGGAGGACGCACGGGCTCGCGAAAGATCGAAGGAGTGGAGGCAGGCCTTTGCAAAAAAGTTGGACAGCGGAGGCTATTAATTAGTAAATTGTTTTGTGGAAAAAATACGATGTAAATATATTTATTGAAATTAACTCAAAAATCACTCCTCACTTGACCAGTTTTTTTCAAATCGTTTAAGAAATGACCGAGTCCTGAAGTAAAAACTGTAAAAAAAAAAATAATCGAATAGAGAACGGCGTCCATTTTTTGAAGTCGGTTTACAACAATATTGCCAAGACACTAAGTCAATCGCGTCTTCAAGTTTAGTACGTAAGAAGTCGGCACTATGACAATAGGACAGCAACAGTTAGTCGTTCACACAAGCCGGTACTGCTCTGCCGCTGCTCTCACTAAACTTGAGTTTCTTTGTGTTCGTACTGTTTGAAGTTTACTTCAGATGTTTCGGAAACATTTTCAGTCGTCTCCACTTTAGAATGGTTTACGATTTACTTGTGCATTTTCAGCTGGTAAATAATTTATCCCATTACTTACTGAGCTAGTGTTCGAGGTGGCGCGAGGAAAAAGTTCCTGAATGGAATTGAGGTAGGTCCTTGCACAGCTGTGGGGCAGTACTGGCTAATGAAAAAACTGAGTGAAGTATTCTCGTCCTATAGAGTAGAAAAGAACATTTTATCACTTCGTATATTTGACATGTGTGTTTGTGATTTAAATCAACAGAATCCAGGTTTTCTTATGGTATATTTTATTGAAGTGAAAACTTCTTTAGCGGCGTTGTGCATTTTTTTTGTAATGGGTAAAAAATGTTAAACTTGCGTCAGGACACGTGACCCTGATTGAAAATTCGTAAGACGGACAGAGAGTAGGAGAGGAAGTATCCCCCTCTCTTTCTACGGCGGCGGCGCGGCGAAAATGTATGCCTGCGCCTGCTGTTTCGTTTAGGCGGCGCAGGACGCTTGCGCGAATCTTCGTGTGTGTTTATGTTACAGCATGCCACGCGCATCCATGGATGGTGACAGCTGATGGCTCGACCGTCTGTGTAGTTGCCGTCGTCGAAATTATGGATGGAAGTTGATTTTTCTGAGAGATAAACTTTTTAATGTAATATAAATTGTCATGTTTGTGTACGATAGCGCAATAAATAAATATTGTATTCTACCACATAAATGTACTTTTATCTATATATTAATACGTGAAGCGAAAACTTTGGATCCCTTTTTACGGAAATTGGGCGGACGGAGGAGTATGAAATTTCGCACACTTATAGTTTATACAAAGAAAAAATGACGAATGCTAATATTTTTTTTAAAATTATGCGTAAAAATATATTATTTTCATTAAATAACACGTTACACACACTACTATTAATTACCGTGTATCTAATACACACATGCATAGATACTCTTTTGTTTATGGTCCAATCGAGAATATCTGTCATTATTTTGTGTCTATAGTCTTATAGTTAGGGAGCTGGCGAGCATTTCGGTATATGATTTGCACACATTTCACGTCGAGGTGGATTGCAGTTTAAATCATTACGAATCGATTTGGTCCAATCAATTAAGGTCCTATGTCGCTGCGTTTTCGCGTTACAGCGGATTGAAGTTGCTTAAAAAAATCGGGGTATTAAATAATTTGCACATGTATGCCTCTAGAGTTCATGGTCACAATCATCTTGGAAACGAAGAAAATCGAAGAGGTAGACATTCAGGACTCTGCATTATCATGGGACGGAGTTGTAAAAATGTTTAAAAAAAGCTCTACTAAGTCATTTGCACGCGGTTCTCATTGCGCCCATTCGATTCACTATGACTCTGTGAATTCGAAAAAACATGTGGCAGACACTTTGCTCACTGATTTTCAGCTGTATAACTGTTTGAAATTCACAGAATCAAGGGACAGGGGGTATCGCATGGGATTATTGTTATTCTTTATAGTTTTATTCTTATAAGTTTGTTTAATATTATCCTCTAAACTCACGGTAACGATTAAACTTCTGGAGCTGAAATCTATGCAATCATATTTTTTCTCAATGCCAACCAGAAACGAAATGCGCTTGGAACGTTAATTAGAAATTATTATTTTTAAATTGCATGCTTGATTGTAATCTGAACAGGATTAGGATCTGGATAGGAACAGACTTTAACTTTTTTAAATCACGTTTTATTTGTGTAAAATACGTAGATTTTGAACCAAGACGTATGAAAGTGCCTGAGAGCGAGAGAGAGGAAAAGCGTGCAAAATAAAAGGTGAGGCTTTATAAAGATATACGCTCTATACATTTAGTTTCACAATACGGAAAAGGTCGGAACTGAGTTATACCGTTTTCACTCATATTCCCAAATAAAAGAGAGACACCACGAAAGGAACTATGGAGATATTTTATACCTGCTTGATTCGGCACGAGCGTCGGGTTGCAAAAAAAATCAAATGGTCTGCCTTTGGAATATCAGAGGCCTGAACATCTGTTTCTTAGGGTATAATTATCACTATTAATAACGACTGCCTTGTGTGCTGATCATATCGAAATTTTGCTCGCCAGCTCCCTAACTATTACTGAATGTCAAGTATCACCATAGGTGATAAATTAATATTATAGATATATTATATAACCTATTTCATTTTTAAAATCTATGATCATACCGAGAATATTCGTTTTTAATATTATTTGTAAAAAATGTATTTTTTAAATGTTAGTGTTACTGAATGTCAAATATAACCATATTTTTGCTTTTATATTTATTATTATATATGTTTTTTTTTTCATTTAATAATGTATTTCTATTCAAATGAAGTACGGTCGAATTTCGACCAATGGGCGATCACTAGTACTGATAATTAAAGCAATTCGTGCAAAATTATTCCCTATCCATTCCAAAATATCAAAAATGCACAACGTTAATGTTCAAGTTTTCACTTCTGCCGGCACTCCCGGAGTGCAACACGTCGTTTTTTTTACACGGTAGTTTTGTCTATGAAATGTGTAAGGCTTTGGCTATATGTGGGGGGCAGCCACACCTATCGAGCGCTCAGATTAAGTTACGCTTGCCGCGATTGGCTTGTGGATTGCCTCTTAAAGTTCGTTAAACCATTGGCTGTCATTCATAGGTCTTTGAGAATTATTACGAGTCGTCAAAAGACCGAAAGTCTGACAACCAGTCTTTCCTAAAGGGTATCGTAGTACCCAGCAAGTCAAGTCGGATAATCAATCAATCAATTATTTATTTTGTTAAACACAGGTACAGTAGACAGATAGTATTGGATAATATAAGTCTCTGTTAAATATTGAAATACAGCAACATCCGGTTAGACTAGAAGCCGACCCTAACATTGTTAGTAAAAAGATAGGCACCTGCCTATCTATAGCTTTCCTACGTGCGTCGTGTCTTAAATACTTTCAGATCACATTGGTATTTCATATAGGCATATCAACATTTGACCTGTCGTCGCTCTAAGCACCATATTTGCTAAAATTCTGAACATAACAACGATTGCTTAGAATATTAATCTTAAAGAAGTTAAGTTCACTTTGAACTGACATTCAACGTTCATGGTGTGAGATATTCGAGAGAAACTTTTTTTTACATTATACCTATATGACATTATTCTTTTAAAAAATTGCAGCATTCGAATTTCGAGTTTCAATTGTTTTTTCCGACGCTGAACTAACGTGGCAGAAACGGCTCGCAATATCAACACTGCGTTTGGAGAGGAGACTGCTAATGATGCGTTCATTATAAAGTAAATATATTGATTACAATGATAACATCTTGGAAAAAAACAGTTTTAATTTTGCAGTATAAATCGGCAATTTTATACTTTAACTCCTAATATTATGCAAGTCACAAGTTCATTTGAACTTAGTCACATTTAACCTACTTCCAGTCATGTTTACCTAACAAATAAGCATAAATCCTGCCAGTTAAAAGTTCTCCAGTCACGCAATTTTGTTGGCTAGAGTTTAACTGAAAACTTTTGTCTTCAAACTAAATACTTGCATCGGAAAACGTACCGAAATATTTTTGAATACTGATAAAAATATTCATGTAAGTAATAGTACCTATAAGTTATTACAACGATATGTTAAGCTTTATGTATGTAGGTCCTGACACATTCTCAACCGACTATAAAATACACTTGGTGTCTATACATCGACGTTCGAAGTAATGTTTCTAGTGAGATGATAAAATGGTCCCTAGAGTCCGTCATCCTCAGAGGCGGCTCGCCCTAAGGAGCGCTGGTGCAGTGAACTCACTCTCATAAATAATTATAATAAAATTATACTCCTTAATTTCATTACTAATATTACTATTTAAAATCTATCGTAAAAAACTACTGTAAATACCAATCAAATAATTACCTTTACACATTTAATTACCCATCCACATACCCGTCATCCCATATAATTTCCTAAGTAACGCGCAAAGCGGAGCGCTCACGATTGCGCTCCAAGGAAACAAAATTCAGTACATTGCCTAATACGAAATCCAATAGGAGCGAAACAGAAATTTCACCGCAGTCCTGCGCGTGAAACAACAGATTTTCTATGAAAAAGTGGCCAATTTCGGAGCGCCGCTCACGCGACGTTGCCGGTGGGTGATTTTGGGATTAAATATAATGACCACCATAAAATGCTTTGATACCCTTAGTTCTTTAACCAAAAATATATACTTGACACCAGAAAAATAAAGTCTAAAATTACAATAGTAATAGCTATTTTAGTCACAACTGCACTTCAAATTGTATTCGAACACCAAATGTAGTAAATGATCACTAAATCATAACTTGTGCGACAAAACTGTACTGCGACTCACAATAGTTCGAATGCACGCTTGTGCGACACACTCGAGCTCACATAGTACACTAGGTTAGGTTAGGTTAAAATTGTGACCTCCTACGCACGAGCCGAGCGAGCGAAGCGAGCGGTGCCGCGGCAGCGGCCGGCGAGTGCTAGAAACGGCTAGTGACTAGTGTCGCACAAGCGTGTATTCGAACTATGGTGAGTCGCAGTCGCAGTAAAGTTTTGTCGCACAAGTGTTATTCGCACATCCATTTGTCGAGCTCACGTAGTACACTCTTAATAATTTGGTGTTCATTAACTATTTTTGGGTTAATAATAATTTTTTTGGAGTCAGTTTGCTTAAATAGGATAGCAAGATGTAAAAACTTTGGTTATAATTTTACATTGAAATGCTGGTTTAATTTTGGTGATCATTTACTACTTTTGGATTAACAATGATTTATTTGGAGTCATTTTACTTACATAGGATAGCGAGATGTTAAAACTTTGGTTATTATTTTACATTAAAATGCGGGTTTAATTTTGGTGATCATTTACTATTTTTGTCTGTTATGTATTACTATATCTGGTGGTAAGTTAAACATAAGCCGTTGATTTTACCGTCCGCGCCGCGCGCCGGCCGCACGACAGCGATTGCGCGCGACGTTGCCACTTTTATATAACAAACACTAGTCAAGTTAGATGCATGTGCGCGAATGCGAATTCGGTAATTTTCTAATTAATAATCATTTAATACGTGTTGAAATAGCCTGTACTTATAAGTTATTACTTGTGAGTGTAAAAATGGACAATTATAATGTGGAGTTCATTAAAAAATGTGAAAAAACGTTACAAATTCAGCTTGAATTGAAGGCAAAGGAACCGCCACGGCCTGAACTTGACCTTACGCAAAAATGTACGTCAGAAAACAAAACATATACGCGTGTAATTGAATCCGAACAATGTGTGAAAACACCGTGGTTGTGATAAGAGTAACAAACTATTTTGTTTTCCGTGTCTTTTATATGAAGCGGGCGCGGCCGGCGGAGGTGAGACTGCTTGGACTGAAACGGGTGTTGAAGACCTAGCTCATCTTTCAGTGAAGATGAAAAAACAGTCATAGTCTCGGTACCCTTTTTTCGAATGAACTGCAGTTAGCGTCTATCGGACGACATCGTAAGGTACTAGATTCCGCGTACCGAAAGTCTATGCGCGAGTTCAATGACCATGTCGACGAAAACAGGCATATTTTACGAAGGTTAATAGATTGTGTACTATTTTGTGGTGCATTTCAAATTGCTTTAAGGGGGCTCGATGACTCTTCGGAATCCCTGAATCCCGGAATCTATAGTGGTTTGGTAGATTTTGTAGCCGAGATTGATTTGGCCATAAAGCAGCATTTAACCAGCAGCGTTTTTAAAGGTACTACTTCTTACGCTATGTATTTTTAATTGTTTTATTTCAAGTGAACACCCATACAATTTTGTCACGAGCCGCCTCTGGTCATCGTCATCATCATTTCAGCCGTAAGACATCCACTGCTGCACCACCATAATCGCCACGCTTGGCAGGCGGGTGGGCCATCGCAGTTAGATCGTAAAACACGTAGAGACCGCTGCTGCCCATTCTCTAGTAAGTCCCTTCGTCGCCTCTTACGACACCCACGGGAAGAATGATACTATGGTACCAAATGGTACTATTCCTTACGTCTGGCACCACACGAAACTACTAGAGAATGGGCCACTAGTGTCCGTAATACAGCACATTAATTTCAAGCACGGAACTGAGTCCTGCTCCGCTATCCACTGTTATATTTCTATGCTTAACTAATGATGTAGTATTTACAGCTAACTAGTCGTTTTTGTTACTGCACTCAAAGCTTTTGATTTGATTTGATTGACGAGTAAATTGGACTGCATCGTTGGTCTGGTTATTGCAAAGTACTACTGCTGAACATGGAGTCCTGGGTTCGATTCTCAGGTCAGGCTTCTCAGTAGCAGCTTAGAGTGTGGATTTGTGCCCAGTTGATGGCAATAGACTAAGCCTCCATTGCATGTACTTAATCATAACTGGTGAAAAGTAACCTAACCTAACGTAATCTTTCGGAGATAATCTGCCCGGATTGCTCAGGGGCAATGGCATATTTTGTATCATTTTAATGGTTGACATATTTTGTATCATTTAATCAAAATCTATTTAATACTGTTTGTATGAAGTATTGTAGTTAAATATTTTGTTGATGGCTTGCTGTGTGCTTTGTTGTTTATTGTGAGTGCAGCTAGCAATTGTTATAAATAAATTACAGGCGAACATATTATCTTATTAGAAAAAAAAATGTGTTGGTATCGTAGTTTTTGCACACCATGTATATGTCAACATGAAATTGTAAATACTGTTAGATTACAATCTAATTAGAGAGATTATAATCTGCCGAAAGATTGTGAACCATCAGATTATAATCTCGCTAGTTAGATTAATTTGACGGTGACATTGTTTTAATTACTATGATTCTCTACGCAAACGAAGCTTCATAAATCCACAATTTAACGTAAACAGTGGCAAAACCAACTCTCCCAAAACTATGCGCAACTCCACGATGAAAAGAATTAATTACCGACGTGATGGCACATTGTCTACCCAGGTTTTGACCCACATACTCCCATCACTCCACACAATGGCCGCCACGCTCAGTAAACTTTCATAAATGATGCGAGAAAATAAGCAATTAACACATTTTCATGAAATTTCTAGCAAGAGGCTGATTTTAGTGAATTTATACCGCTAATAATTACGTATTTGTAACAACACTAAAATATGATATCTGTACTAATGCATACCTACTAATATTGTAAATGCGTAGATAGCTCTCACTGTCTGTTTCTGTTAAATTTCACGCCAAACCTCTGAAGCGCTATACAATTTTACAGATTTTAATATGAGTCATCCCCATCGTCATTTCAGCCGCACTGATATAGGCCTCCCCCTATTTGGGGTGCTTTGTCATAGTCGTCACGCTTGACAGGCGGGTTGGCAATAGCAGTATGGTGGTAAAATTAATAGAAAACGCTGCTGCTCGTTGTTTAGTAAGTCCCTTATTCGCCTTTTATGACACCCATGGGAAGAAATGGGGTGATGCTATTCTTTACCTCCGGCCCCACACGGAACGAATAATTCGGAATTAAAAAAAATAAAATACAAAATCAACACAGACGAAGTTGCGAGCAATAACCAGCACAGTTATGATTGAAATTGCTGCTTTAAAACATAGATAATTAAACAGTACCCCGATTAACTAATTTCCAGTGGTTAAGTCAACATGAAACATTCAGTTACTTACTTTTGTTTAATATAACTAAATTAACAATCTCCTTAATTAGTACTTTTCATGTTCTCTTTGTTTAGTGCGCAGAACTTTTCTTTGCCTAGGAAACTTAGAAGTCTGCGTGTAAATTATACAACCCCTTCCTCACTCATGGAAAAAAATATATAGATAACTGTAACCATTAAGTTTCCTTATCTTTTAATTTATTTTTTCCTACATACTACTTCAAATCATAGTATCTATCCATACTTTGGTTTAGGTACATTAGATATTTCTTATTGTATCCACGATATAGATAAAATACTCGTGTCTAAAGAAAAACGAAAATAAAGTAGTCCTTCTCACAAACATAACGCATTATTAAAATAAACATACAATATACATGAGTAAGCCAAAAGCCCAGTATCCGAATAGTAAAGAAAAACCCTCTTGATATTAAATAAATAATATTCTTTAAAAATATATAAAAGGGAAAACTTCCGAAACACCGGAGTGAAATAAACGTGACAATAAAAAGAAAAGAGAACCAGTTCATTTCATCTGAAACACCTTGGAGTTGCACAAAGAAAACATGTTATTTCACGCGAGCGGCAACATAAAAGCTAGGAGGTACCTACATTTAGATGTCGTTGATAGATAAGACCTATGTAATTACAGATAGCTAGACCATCCACGTCACACTATGTCCTAGGAGACCTACAATAGGAAACGTGTGATACGATACGATGTTATAAATATCATGTAGTTTGTATCTGAGGCTAGTAGATGGCGTTACTGCAGCCCGTACAATGCAAACATTAATATAGATTGATGTTTTATAGAACTACAATAATATTGTAATAACAATAAAATATTTAGTGACGGACGTAAAGAATAGCACCATCCCATTTCTTCCAGTGGGTGTCGTAAAAAGCGAATAAGGGTCATACAACAGAATGGGCAGCTGCATTCTCTATGCATTTTTCCGCCAGTCGGCGATCACCAACCCGCCTGCCAAGCGTGGCGATTATGACAAACCTCCCCAAATTGAGGGAGGCTTATGTCCAGAAGTGGACATATTTCTGCTGAAATGATGATGATACACTTTTAGTGAAAGTGTTCGTACATAGAAGTTTTTAGTTCTATCGGTATACAATTACGTAAATCTTATAAAAATCTTTATCCATGTAGACTAAATTAGGTCACCAATTTACGTAGTACTTAATATTATGGTCGAAACTTTTAATAATACAAAACACCTTTGCCAGTTTGTCCTACAGCGGAACAATATTTGATCTCCACACTATGCTTACATACTGCGTTTTCGAGATGTTTTATTCACTGACTGAGCGAAAAAGCTTGAAGTCTCAGTCCTCGACAAATATCACAAATTAACAACACAACATAACATCACGCCTTGTTTCCCCGAAGGGTTAGGCAGAAGTGTACCTATAGTACACCCACATTTCGCCTGTTATGTTTAAGTTCTTTGTAATAGGGGGCGAGCCTATTGCCATCAACCGGGCACATATCCAGACTCTGGGCTGCTACTGAGAAATTCCAGATGGAAAAATCCAATAACACTTTTGCCCGACCTGGGAATCGAACCCAGGACCTCATGCTCAGCAGTAGCGCTGGCTATCACAAATCTTTACATATTATAAAATAAAGTCACTTCGCTGTCTGTCTGTCCCTATGTATGCTTATATCTTTAAAACTACGCAACGGATTTTGATGCGGGTTTTTTTAATAGATAGAGTGATTCAAAAGGAAGGTTTATATGTATATAACATGCATAATATAATAAAGAAACGGTGATAATTTTAGAGGTTTCTAATGTGATGTCATAAATAAACACATTTTTTTGCGCTTACATTGCGAACGCTGGCTGAACCCTACGAAATAGCTCAAAATAATGTACTACAGTATTGTACACCTTAAAAAGTTCTATAAAAAAGTCCGCGGTGGCATATGTCTAACTCTTAGGGATAACCCATAATAACCATTTTTATCCTTTACTTTTTACGAGAAATAATGGCTTATTTATGAATGCGATTTTAAGCAATACAGCATTAATCCTTATGCAATTAAGTACCTTAAATAAATTGTGCATTTCATGTAGATCAAAATTGCTCTTTACAGCATATCATTAAAATTAATATTTTAGAAGATATCACTGATTATAATAAAATCGCCGCAGAGCGGCTAGCGGACCTTCCCGCGTCCGGCCGTCCCGGTTGGTAGCGGTCGGGTAATTCATATTACTTGGGCTTCATAGTAAATGCGAATATCATGTGTGTACGAAGTACTCAAAATAAACCTAATTGTATTATTCCAAGTAAGAGACCGAGAAATATTGCTTAGATGTTTAGATTTTTGGATGGATTTGGATTTTTGGTTATCCTGGATACTTACCATATACATAGGATACTTTATCCCGGTAGTAGGTTTCCGAGTGATATTTTCTGAAAGCTATACAGGCGAAGCCACTGGCAAAAGTATCTACTATTCTTATTCGTAAATAATTGAGTGTCTGTATAGGTAGAATAGGAGCGTTAAGAAAAACCAGTAAGACTTATATTCAATTTAATCCAGCCCTATGTCGCAGTCTTCTTACTCTGAATACTATTAGTTTTATTTCAAGTACATCAAACACACATGATATGTAAGGATCGTAGCAGGTGGCGTTCCTTAGTTTCTGCCTACCCCCATGGGAAAAAGGCGTAATTTTATGTACCTATGTATAACATGGATTAATACATTCTTACCGCGGTAGTACGTCCTCTTGCGATAATTTCCGACATACACGCGGGCGAAGCCGCGGGCAAAAGCTAGTTAATTTATATAATACTAGCTTTTGCCAGCGGCCTCGCCCGCGTGGAGGTTGAAAATTATCCCGCGGGAACATACTACCGGGGTAAAAAGTAGCCTATGTCCTTTTTCAGGCTCTAAACTATCTGTGTACCAAATTTCATTTAAATCGGTTCAGTAGTTTTAGCAGGAAAGCGAGACAGACAGACAGAAAGACAGACAGACAGACAGAGTTACTTTTGCATTTATAATATTAGTATAAATATAAATAGTATAAAAGTATAAAGTATAAAAGTATAAAGTATAAGTATAGTATGGATAGTATGGATATTAGTATGGATTGTATATCAGAAAAATTCAATCATCACCTTCCTAACTTCAATCATCACTTGCCTAGCCTTTTCCCAACTATGTAGGGATCGGCTTCTAGTCCAACTGGATGCAGCTGAGTACCAGTATTTTACATGAAGCGACTGCCTATCGGACCTCCACAACCCAGTTACTGACTTTCAAGCTTCTGACCACCTGTAATGACTGCCAAAGATACAGAAATGACTGCAGGGACCAACGACTTAACGTGCTTTCCGAAAAAGTCAATATGTCAGTAAATTCATAATCCACATCCACACTTCCACACTGTATATAATATTATAATATTTATAATATAATATATTATAATATATTTTTTTTAATTAGCCTACACTGTCCCACTGCTGAGCAAAGGCCTCCCCCAAATCCTTCCAGGTATCCTTTTCCCGGGCCACCTCGATCCAACCCTTGGAGTACGCATCGAGGTCGTCTCGCCACCTCTTCTTGGGCCAGCCATATTAATATATATTAATATTATATATTATAATATTAATATATTAATATTTAATATTAATATTTTAATTAATATATTTAATATTTTAATATATTTTAATATAATATTATAAATGCGAAAGTAACTCTGTCTGTCTGTCTGTCTCGCTTTGCTGCTAAAACTACTGAACCGATTTATACACAGATAGTTTAGAGCCTGAGAAAGGACATAGGCTACTTTTTATCCCGGTAGTATGTTCCCGCGGGATACTTTCCGACCTCCATGCGGGCGACGCCGCTGGCAAAAGCTAGTTTAATCTATCTAAACTAATATTATAAATGCAAAAGTAACTCTGTCTGTCTGTCTGTCTTTCTGTCTGTCTGTCTCGCTTTCCTGCTAAAACTACTGAACCGATTTAAATGAAAGGTACACCGATAGTTTAGAGCCTGAGAAAGGACATAGGCTACTTTTTATCCCGGTAGTATGTTATCGTGGGATAATTTCCGACCTCCACGCGGGCGAAGCCGCTGGCAAAAGCTAGTATAATATAAACTCAACCATTTCACAACGTATTTCCTTAATTAGTGGTTTATTAATTATAAATAGTCCTGCCTCATTTTATGGTTTGTGGTATTGTAAATGTTCAAGTTACATGACAATATGCGGATGAGTGAGTTATTTCAAATAATTATGTTATTTTAGTATGTAATATTACGTAATTTTCGCCATCATCAATTTCGAAATGCTGTGTATTGTTTTCACATAGTCAACCTCGTAACTGTTTTACCACCATAACGTTGAATGTCACTTGCAAATCATAAATTGATAAATTCACTTTGTTTATGTGACAGTTTGATAATTCTAAAGTGTTGAACCTAAACCACAGAATACGTGATAAATAGTACAAGTCTTAACCCATTGAATACCGTAATTACAGACACAATAAAAAAACTACTGTGTCTATACCAAATGTGGTATCTAGGGACTTAGAGGTTAAACAGTAAAAAAAAAAATTAGGACTTCGATACTGAATAGTACACGCGTCTTATCAATTCTGTCATACCACGTTTACAATAACACAAACGTTAACACAGAGAAAATTTTATATGACCGAGTAACATAAATCAGTTCTGATTCTGGTAACAGCCAGAAGAGCCATAAACGAGAAATTTAAAGGATTCTAACTTGTGTGAGCTATAACTACCGAGTTTCTCACGAATTCCCACAGGAGCATAAAGAAATAGTACTCAACTTCTGACACGAAATCGCGGAGCAGTGGTATAATAAGTTTACTTTGCAACCGCTCCAAATGTCGACTACCTCATTTTAATTGGATTGTTTTTCTTCCTAACAACGTATTATTCTTTCAAAAATAGCAAATCTAACAAATGTAATTAATTCCGGCACAATTGCTCATATAAACTTCAGTCAATACACACCAAAAACTAGCATTCGTGGTAGGATTTAATTAAAAACATCTACTATTCAAAGTCTGACATGGCCACATAGGCACGTATTTACATTGGGAAGCAAATAGTAGATTATTGTACGGAGCAGATTATTAATGCTGAGCATATTTGTCGTGTGGTAGTTCAATCAATGTGGGTTTAAACGTGGCTTAGGTTTGTAATCAGTACTTGGGCGGGGTAACGGTGGAGAGAGACAGTAATTGGCGCGGCAACTGATTACTGAGAACCGTGTAAAGGCTTCGAGAAAAGTCTTTATTGGATGTACGGACGTACCTAATATGTGGAATAAGGAATAAAGCTGCTTTCACTAACAATCTGTCTCTCTAATAACTGGCTATGACCATACATATAAAATTCACGCCGTCTTCCCATGTGGGCAGGCTACGATCCTCACATACTCTTTTTGACCTGTTGACTAAGATTAAACACAGACGACTATTATGGGTTTAACCGTGATTGACTAATACATAATAATATTTACGTCTATCTAACGATCAGGACTTACAATTCCGGCCATACTTTTTCATAAATCTTTAACCCTAAGGCCCTACCTAGCACTAACACATGAAGCAAACGTGACGTCAATACGAACTATTTTTGGATCGAAAATACAACTATCATATAGAATTTTTGATTCAACAAACACAATAAGTATCAGCAATAGATATGAATAACGTCTTAAAGGCTACTTACACACAGTGCCGGCGGCAGTGCCGCCGGGTTTATGCCAAGCGGCTATGCCACCGGCAATACAAGCCAAGCACAAGCCGCGCAAAGCCGCCAAGCATCATTCCGGTCGTGAACAACAAACAAACCGCACATCACTACCGCTCGAATGCCAGGAACGAAGCCGCGTAACTCGCCGGCACACCCCGGCGGCCATGCCGGCGGCTCCTTGGTGTGGCAAAGCTTGGTGTGGCGGCTTTGAATGCCGCCGGGTGCACGGCGGCTTGGCCGGTGGCTTGCCCGGCGGCCCTGCCGCGGGCACTGTGTGTAGGAGCCTATAGGGCTATGTAAACATTATATGCGAAACAAATATTTTGAATTGTTACTTCCCCCATTAGCGATAGGCCCACTGAAGACGACCACGTACCAAAAAAGAAGTTTAAATAGACTCACGTTCTTAGCACTTCTCTTGAGCTGCCTGCCGGCCTTCCACCAGGTGACCTGTGCCTCTGGCCTGGACCCCACGGCCTTGCACTCCACCTCGTAGTTCCTGTCTGCGGACAGCTGAGCCCGCTTGTTCAGGATCTGAACGCTGAGTGGCCTTACTGTAACAAACTGGACTTATTGGTATTGGATCGATGTTGAAATTGAAGTGGTATGAAATGCTTCCATTAATGCGTTTTAAATGGACCTCCACTTTGCCTCGGCCATTTACGAAGTGGCAGGATTCAAAATGGCTTCAGTAAGATTCTTTCCATTTATTTATTTATCCTACGATTTAAAGTTTTTGTTACCAACTCGTTAACGTCTTAGTTACATACTGGTTTTGACATCACTGGCAAATTAGACTGAAGTTAAACTAAATAGAGAGTTAGGAAGGTATGAATTTTACAAACCACTAAATTTAATTAATGTTTCAGCATTTATAAACCACCGGTTTATTATATCTAGATTAAAGGTCACTTGCACCACAAATCACTAAAGGCTTTTAGTGCTAAATGAATTTAAAGCATCGTTCTATTTCTGTCAATCAAATCAAATTACAGCTGCAGCTATATGAACAAATATCAGCATTGTAACGGGTTTTCCAATAAGGACTTGCCAACTTTTTTTCAAAATAAAATGAAAACCATTTGAGATATTTCAAAAACTTTATTATCGGGTTAAAGTACATTAAAAACATTTATGAATGGAACTCGACTTCGCTCATATAGCCACCGCGGGCACGTTTGCTCGCACGAACGGGGCGGCCAATCGACTGGTCCATTTCTTGAGATAACACGCTCATCAAACTTGTTCTTCAATAAATCGATTGTAACGTGTGCTGTGTGGCTCGTGGCGCCGTCCTGTTGAAACCACATGCTGTCCAAGTCCATATATTCCAATTTGGGCCAAAAATAATCGATAATCATGGCGTGATAACGATCACCATTCACAGTAACGTGGCGACCACCGAAAATCGGAGTTAACGCTCTTAAAGTAGCGGCCACCGACTCCG
This sequence comes from Aporophyla lueneburgensis, assembly GCA_932294355.1. Classification (NCBI taxonomy): domain Eukaryota; kingdom Metazoa; phylum Arthropoda; class Insecta; order Lepidoptera; family Noctuidae; genus Aporophyla; species Aporophyla lueneburgensis. The sequence continues at coordinate 1,634,578 of OW028749.1, read as the reverse complement.
AATTTCTGTAGTAAATTTTTAAGATTTGCAGACGTTGTTCGTTCGTGTACTTCACCATGATGAAAAGGTTATGTCTACTGAATAAACTCACAGTGACAGTTCGATGTTAAGTGAAAAGGTGCGTTCACAAACTAAATTCAAAATTGTCAAGTCCTTATTGGAAAACCCTTTATATGTAAAATGGCAAGCTTGCCCGGAGCAACATTTGCCTGAAGATGTTCAATTGTTTATTAAGTTTTGTTTTCGTATTTCTGCTTCAATATTTTTTCAATGTTTTTGTTGGCATATAGGTCAACAAAAGCAACCAAGCCAGAAAAACAACAACCAACTACTGCCAAGAAATTTTTTCGGCATAGGTACTTCAGCTGCTGTATACCGCGTTGGAAGGGAAGCATGTGCTGTCATGCTGTTTTACAAGATTATGGTAATTAATGGTTTTGTGTTTCCTAATGTTGATTGCGTTTCATAATATTATGTAGAATCAAGTTCTTCTAACTAAACAGATAGCTGTACTTGTGTTCTTGAGATGTGATTGTGCCATTTTTTCTTCCCAGCTAAATCACTAGGAAGTGGTTAAAGGCGGACTTTTTAGGGGGTTTCATGTAGTTTTTACGTTCAAAAAGTGCTGCTTTGTTATAATTTGAATAAATTACGTATGATGTTTAATTGTTTGAAAACGACAGAAAAAGAATGATCATTGAATTAAGTTACAGTTAAAGTCATTTTACTGATTTTGGTGCCAGCGGGTCTACAATATGTCTTCAATGAGTTTGCTGTCAAATATGACATTAAATTTCGTTACACACATCAAAACAACAAGCATCTACAAATATACGTAAAAGATGACAACAAATTTAGTAGAGGAATCTAAAAGATTTGGACCTCAATTTGATGCTCATTAATATATTAGGCCACATAAAAATAACTGTCACAATAATAAAGATAGGAGCGAGGTTTTGTCGGAAGCAATCAATCACGCTTGAGTTAATCTCTAACAACCTAATCATAGTCGCACAAATCGGACCACGTCAACAAATATTTTCTCGTTCATTTGACCTTGTTCTTAATATGAGTGAAAAAGAATGTACAAAAAACCGGCCAAGTGCGAGTCGGACTCGCGCACCGAGGGTTCCGTACAAACCTGTAGGTATTCTCGGTTTATGCATAAGGTTTATGTTTATGAAATTAAGTGTTTTTTTTTTAATTTTTATATTTGAGTTGATTGAATGAAAGGTAAATTGCTGTTTACGATTTATGACGTATTAAAAAAAAAGTACTCACTCGATCTCGTTCAAACCAATTTTCGGTGGTAGTTTACATGGTAATGTACATCATATATTTTTTTTAGTTTTATCATTCTCTTATTTTAGAAGTTACGGGGGGGGGGGGGGGGGTACACTCATTTTACCACTTTGGAAGTGTCTGTCGCGCAAACTATTCAGTTTATAAAAAAATGATATTAAAAACCTCAATTCCATTTTTGAAGACCTCTTCATAGATACCCCACACGTATGGCTATGACGAAAAAAAAAATTTGAGTTTCAGTTCTAAGTATGGCGAACCCTAAAATTTATTGTTTTTTTTCTATTTCAATGTGAAAATCTTAATGCGGTTTACATAATACATCTACTTACCAAGTTTCAACAGCATAGCTCTTATAGTTTCGGAGAAAAGTGGCTGTAACATACGGACGGACGGACAGACAGACAGACAGACAGACATGACGAATCTATAAGGGTTCCGTTTTTTGCCATTTGGCAACGGAACCCTAAAAAGTACCATACACTATGTAGAACAAAAAAATACAGTTATTCCATTTTTTCCATTACGTCATTTTATGCAGACGGGTCGATTCTGCTAGACATAAGTCTCCTCAAAGTTGCTATCTAAAATGATTTCAATACAATACTTTATTCAAATTCTTATCAAATACCCGAAGATTTTAAATCCATAAGTTCCATTCCTCAATTCGCAACTTTAAAATTTACTTCTCAAATCTCTTGATCTAATCCTGCCTCATCGATTAGATCTACAACCGTCTATGTTACCCAGGTTAATTTCCAAGAAATGGTCGAAAGCAATTTCAATATCCCATCTCAATATTATTTGCACAATTCTAAAGCTTTGCCGTCTGTGTATCCCGTAATTGAAACCAACTACCGTATCTGCTCAGTTGGAAGTTCCAATTGAGTGCCTGCTTATAATAGACCCAAAAATGGCCACTTACCTTGAATCATGAAGATGTACAAGGAAATGTTTCGTTTACTACAGCGTTAACTATTATTGTGATATTATCAATATTTGAGTCATAGACTAATTTTACCTAAGTCTTCATTAGACTAAGTGATTGTCTAGTTTGAGATACACTGGCTAACAATATACTGTAACTAGCTGTAGGTAACATTTAAGTTACTCATATCATCTCATCAACTTGATGCTCAGCTATGCTTGCTTACTGTATCACCTAGACAGTAAATATCTTATATATATAAAAATCTTGTGTCACGATGTATGTTGCCAATAAACTCCGAAACTACTGAACCGATTTCAATCAAATTTCACATGTACCCGTATTTTGGTCTAACTTGAAAGATAGGATAGTTTTTATCTCAATTACTGATCTCAATATTTGCAAATTAAATGTTTTTTATAGAACAATGTGTGTGTTCATTGGTTAGTTCTATGAAATCCTAATAGATGGGGTGGGTTTCAATTTCTAGATGATCTTCTTTACATGCTTAGATCTTTTAAACTACGCAAAGGATTTAACACGGTTTTCACCATAGACAGGGTGAATCAAGAGGGAGGTTTGTAAGTATAATACGCGGGCGAAGCCGCTGGAAAAAGCTAGTTGTTTTATAAAATTTTAGCCATTGTCCACCGCACTACTCTAAAGTTACCAACTAACTAAAACAAGATAATTTGGGATTGGTTGAATCTTATACGGACACATACGCTATTGACATAATAGTGTTGTTACATTCTGGCCACGTATTGTCAATTTCAGTTTAGAACTTCGTTAATTTTGCGTATGATTGTAGACGAAAACCTAAATTCTATGACAAAAATAACAACTCTCAATCATAGTAAACACAAAACATGACAAAGAACTTCTGTTATATTATCAACAGCGAAAAATAGACAAGTTATGTGACTACTATGATTTATATTTGTTATTTTGCTCAAAGAATTTCAAATGCTTGAGATTTAGCTCGTATTTGCTGATTGAATACAGAATTTGACTTCAGTGTTAGAGAGAGATCCTGGCTTAGCTGGACGACCTAGGAGTTAATAATGCCTTTGAAGTCAACATCGTCGAAGTCTAACTTCCGATCATCCATTATTAAAGTCCGTCAAACAAAAAGCAAAACCAAATAAATCCAATAAAAAAAACATGTACTGACTTATACTTCTACAAAACCTAATCAACTCACAATTTATGTCCAGAATCAGTAGTTTCGCCTCAGGAGCTGCTAGATTGGTGTTAGATGCCTGACAGACGAGCCTCGCGTTCAGGTGCTGTCGGCCCACGTTGGGGAACGTCAGCGTGTTTGACGTCACGCCGTCAGGCCGTTGCTCGAACGAGTCATCTATCACGGTGTTTTCGAGGTACCAGGTGAGGCGGGGACGAGGATCACCTGGGGAGGAAAAAAGATATAGTTTATTCCAAAACTATCTTATGACAATCTAAACAAATGGATCAGGAAATTGTCCTGGGGTTGCCATTTTGTAGTGCAACTTACAAATTAAGTGCTTTGATTTGATTATTTGCATACTTTAACCCAAAATTCTTATTTCAAACCAGCTTTTGCCCGCGGCTTCGCCCGCGTGGATGTCGGAAACTAACGCAGGTATTTTTCTAAATAGAAATATTTTTTTCTAAAATAAAAGTAGCCTAAGTTACTCCTTGTTACATCAGCTATCTGCCAAAGAAAGTCCCGTCAAAATCGGTCCAGCCATTTCAGAGATTAGCCGGAACAAACAGACAGACAGACCGACAAAAATTGTTGTTTTGGTATATGTACCGTGTATACATCCATATACACTTAGTAAAAAGTGGTTATCTTAATATTACAAACATACTCTCCAATTTTATTTATTTGTATGTATAGAGTATAGATGTATAGATTACCGTCTAACTGTTTTAATTTAACAATAATTGAAGTTAATTTTATAACCTCAATTCAGGTCGATGATTTAAACAACAATTTATGTTATTAATGTTATTCAAATTTCAAACAATGATTGTTGGAATATCTGGCATGTTTAACATAGATGAATGTGTTACTTTATATAAAACTTGGTTTTTTCTCTTTTGTCAGATATTTTTGAACAGAGTATAGTTACATTTATTATACGTCAGGTTGCCAGTCTATATGAATAGTATTCTACTGAAGAATAATGTGTATCTAATAATTGCAAGGATGTAAAACAAACATTATGTGTGTTTAAAAAAATCTATATTAGTTTTATATTATATAATTTGAAATGTTGGCTAAAAACCTCCCAGTTCGTTATCAGAGAGGTATGGCACTGTAGTCGAGATACAGGTTTTTCACCTAGTTCGGCTACAGATGCAACCCTCTTATATTATTTTCATTATAGCCTACAATTTTTTCTTTAAGCAAAATGTTTGTTGTAATATTAATATTTTTTGTGTCAGTAAATAAAGTATGTGATCTTATCTTAATTATTTTAAAACAGGCCGAAGGACTAATTGACTGTACAGTGAAATAATAGCACTTTTTAAATAACACAAGTCAACAATTATTTTTTTTTTTTTTTTGGTGCAGTTAGTGATAACGGGTTTTATTAAGTAGCCATTGATAACACTAAAAACATTTTTTTATTTTTTTTTCCTACGTGTAGTTTTAGATTTACCTTCAGTTTTGTATATTGGCTGTAATCACTACTTTCATGCGCTCGGTTTGCTAACTTCTCGGTACATCTATATATTAATACGTGAAGCGAAAACTTTGGATCCCTATTTACGAAAATTGGGCGGACGGAGGAGTATGAAATTTCGCACACTTGTAGTTTATATAGAGAAGAAGTGACGAATGCTAATATTTTTTTAATTATGCGTAAAAATACATTATTTACAATAAATAACGCGTTACACACACTACCTACTATTCATTACCGTGTATTTAATACACACATGCACAAATCGAGTATATATTTGTTTTTGGTATTATTTGTCTATAGCCTTACTGAATGTCAAATATAATTATGGATTACGAAATTACGAAAGTTTATTGTCGAAATCTGTGATCCAATCGAGAATATCTGTCTTTAATATTTTGTGTCTATAGTCTTGATGAATATGTCAAGTATAACCATAAGTAATAAATATGACAACATGAAGTAAATGCTGTTCTGTCACCTATAAAAACTGTAATCTTATGTAATACTTTGAAATAATCTATATAATGTATTAATACGTGAAGCAAATACTTTGCACATCGTTGTACGAACATTGTGCGAACGGCGGTGTATGAAATTTGGCACATTTAAAGTTCATTTGGAGAAATAGTGCTGAAAACTAATATGTGTATTTATTAACGAATAATGGTCGAGTTTCGACCTCTGGGCGACCACTAGTTTCTATAAATAAATTGATTTTAATATTATGTCTTCATCGCAAAAAAGTTGTCTCTTTGAACCATATGTGTATTGTTACATACACAGTTTAAAAGTACATAAAACCTATGAAAGATTTCATAAAAGATCTTATTTTTCTAACTTTAATTCAAAAATTGTGGATGAATACAAGTCGAGGGTGGATACTACCTCAAATTGTCTGTAAAATAGGCTGTGGACACTTGAGACAATGGGTCAGTAGTAAAAGAAGCCGTACCTATGACATTCGGAGTGCTTAATGAAAAGAACAAGAAAATCACATCGATGATTTTTTACTTCTGCTGTGTTGATATGCGTTGTGTTAACGTAAAAAAATGGTTTACCCAGACTTGAAATCGGCTAGAAGGCCTTTGCCGCATTCAGAGGAAGTACCTGTTCCAACATTTTGTCCTACCCGTGAACCATCATTCGACGAACTCTTTAATAAAGTGAGTAGCGATAGTGATTTCGAAGGCATAGCGTCTACAGGACCAAAACCTCTTACTCAAGAAGAATTGAATGATTTGATAAGGATTCTTGAGCTACCTAAAGAGTCTGTAGAAGTATTGGCTTCAATTTGTTGGCGACAGATACAAAAGTGACGATCTATCGTACAAGGTAGCAAGTCCTGCTACCTTTTTTTCATTCGGAAAATGGTATTTTTCCCCTTGTAGAGAACTCCAAGAACTTAGGATGTAATATGTTCATCAAAGTGCACTACCGCCAGAGGCGTCTTGATCAATTTCTAGAGAATCTTGGATTCTATAGCGATAACAAGGGAAATGGTTTCCAGGACCTAAAAACGATAGAGGAGAGGTACCAAGGCCATTAGGATCAGCATATGACGGCTGACTACTGCTGGGGTATGCAACGTGATTGTCCCAATACACTTAATTCACGAAATTCGTGAAAAATAAAGTTTTTATGAACATAAGAAATTAATAAATGCTGTTTTTCGTAGTAGATTTGTTTTTTTTTTCTGTAAAAATCATATCTAGAAAACTATACGTAGGAAGTCAAAACTTTTAGTAGGAATGTAATTATTACACGGTCCTAAGTTAATAAAAAAATACAGTTGCTCGGCACCAAAACTAGTGTTGACCAGTGTAATCATACAACAGTCGTATTAAATGTCACAACTCACAGCATATTGTTGCATGCTGCGTCATTTAGTACAAAAAAAAAACAACTAGTACAATAGTACAATTTAAAACATTCTGTATTATTTTACCGACTGCTGTTTTGATATTTAAATTTGAATATTTTGTCACTAGGCATATTAAGTTTGTGTTAACTTTCTGTGCGTTCTCATGCTCGTTTCCTTCAGCAACATCTAGGTTGCTGCCAACGTTTGAGACAATTTTGAAATGTGGTATGCATTATGTTTGTCTCTAATTTCCCTGGAATAAATACGCGAGGCAATGTCAGAATACAGTGATCTATCATCTATCATCAGCCTATAATGTTCCCACTGCTGGGACACAAGCCTCCTCTCGGTGAGAGGGAGTGGGCCATAATCCACCACGCGCGCCCAGTGCGGGATGGTAGATGTCACATGTCTTCGAATTTTTGGTTCTAAGACATGCCGGTTTCCTCACGATGTTTTCCTTCACCGTTTTGAGAGATGTGGTGATGAAATAATTTACACAAAGTAATGCGCCTGCTGGTAGTAGAAGTATACTTCTCGTAAGTCGCGGCCGTTACCACTGGGCCACCACTGCTCAGAATACAGTGATACTGCTTCCTAAAACGAGAATTTTACTAGAAGCTCTGCTACTTCTGTTACATTACAAAAACATGATCCATATAAAAAGAATTCATTAATTCCTGGCTCTATATTTTGCAATTGCTCCTGAAGTCTTAAAGGTATATCTGTAGAGTTTAAACATGAAACTGAGTGTGTTGGGCGTTATTAATGGCGGTTCTTAACTGACAAATACATGCGCTTTACGTGCCCACAGGGTCGCACACCGAGGACATATTTCAGCATCCTCAAGATTAGCTGGCACTTGGAAGTTTGTATTGTCAACGCTACTCTCAGAGTTTTCGTTTATTTTCTTTTTGTTGGATATTTAAATGTTTTCTTTTCTCTGTTTCTTTTATGGTGAGTGTTATTAAAAAATATGGTAAGTGTTTATATTGTTACGAACTGGGGTTCGGAATAGTTAAATTTAAAGCAATTTACCTAAAACACTTACAGTTTTATCAAATAATCACAAACATCGCACTAATTAGAAACGTTAATCAGAATCAATGGTCTCGCTTGTAATTTACTGTTTCAGATTCGCAACAGAACTGTTCCACAGTTCTTTTGAGAGGTCGTAACAACTTAACCGGATGTGCCTGTGAATTCCTTAATAAATTAAAGCCTCCAGCCAGGGCTAATAAACTTAAAACTAAAGCGACTACTTGCTAAGGGCACCCTTGTTAGGTACGGACTTCGGCTTAGGGCATCGCTGGAAGAGTGCAGCGAGAGGCTCAGCTTCGTTGCGGGCTGGCACTGCGTCGAGCAAGAATCTGGGTGGACTATCCCAAAGACTAACAATCCGCTATTTATAAGACGAGCATAATCGCTGATAATATTCGTGAACATTCTTGAATCTCTGCTTCTTAATCACAGTTAGTGGCGACGTCTCTAGAAAGTACCGGAGAGATAATTCCGCTATTCAAAAATAGAGGGCGGTGGCGTTTACAGATAATCCAGTTCACGTAGTACTAACTACTTGATAATAGATGGCGGTAGTGTGACGGTACAAATCTTTACGATCTACTCAACAATATTAACTGAGGTATTAGATTTCAGAGTTATTATGCACAGCATGAAAACGCTTTCTGATATATCATAATTATTGTAACATAGATTTAGTTTAGTCTAGGCTAGACACGTGTAAGCATAATAACGGGTTATAAAATTAATATCATGTTTGCCCAAAGCGAAATTACCTAGAAACTACGTTTAGGCATCTTAAAATAATACCGCAACATACACTCAAGATCAGAAAACAATGAACATCAGTCTAAATTGTCCAACTACTTCAATCAGTACAAATTACAATCATACTCTTAGAAGTAGTTGAACAATGTAAAAGTTGTCTTTACACGTGCATAATCCGACACGACATGTCCTGTAAGGAATTGTTTTTATATTGAGAGAAAGACTCAGAAAGTCTAGTTAGAAAAGTTACGATTTATATAACTGTCACAATAAATAAAAATAACTCAACCCCAAATGAAGGATCAGAACATTTCGTCCCTAATAAGAAAGCTACTTCAGAGATTTAAAGTAGACACCAAAAGTTCTTAGTGACAAAAAAAAGATAAAATGTTTCGGAATTGCGAGCGGCGCGTCAGACTTTTTGACACTCTTATCTCTGTCAGACCTCTAGAGGCATCGTCACTTGGAGGATTTACGAATTCGTAACTGAGTCTTGTTATTTTTGAGAATTCTTTTAATTATGTATGGAAATGTTTAGCCAAGTAATGTAATTTTGAACATTCCATTTAGCCTGATTTACACGGTGTGGTTTAATTGCATTACATACCAATAATAGAGGCAATAATCAAAAGCTTCTTTACTACAGGCATCTGTTAAAAAATAACTGGCGTTATACTACTTATTAACCCCCGACGCAAAAAGAGGGGTGTTATAAGTTTGACGTGTCTGTCTGTCTGTCTGTCTGTGGCATCATAGCTCCCGAACGGATGATGCGATTTCAATAAAAAAAAATATGTATTAAAGGTGACTTATCTGCAAGTGTTCTTAGACATGTTTGATGAAAATCGGTTGAGCCGTTTAAAAGGTGTGCGGGGGAAAGTGGGGAAGAGTAACCGAATGTCAGCAAATATACTCGAGTGGGGTCTCAAATGAAAGCGCACTGAAAGAGAATATTGATGAATTAATCGAAAGTGTTCTTAGCTTCGTTTGATTCTACATTATATTAAGTATATACCTATAAAAAGTACAAAATAAAAAACTAAATTTAAAATTTAAAAAACCCCCGACACAAAAACCTAATTTCCCTTTAAAAAGTAAAAAATAATAAAAAATAACTCAATCTTAAAGTACCTAAGAATGTATTAATAATTCAAAAAAAAAAACGTCGCGTTGGGGGACCGCTCCGCGAGTGCAGACGTCGTTGACTGCTTAGTTAGGTAATAAGACTATTGGTAATTAAATTGTTAGGTTTGAAGCGGTCCCCCAAAGCGGCGTATTTTTTTTTTGAATTATTAATACATTCTTAGGTACTTAAAGATTGAGTTATTTTTTATGATTTTTTACTTTTTAAAGGTTAATTAGGTTTTTGTGTCAGGAGTTTTTTAAATTTTTAATTTTATCATAAAATAGATTCTGCCCGCCACTTCGTCCGCGTCTTTTTGCTCCCGTGACCCTTCCCGTCGCATCGAATTACCTGCCATTTTTCAATACTGCTTTGCTCTTTTTGATTGTAGCGTGATGTTATATATAACTTGGGTACTCTAATTATTGAGAAAGGCTAGGCTATAGCCTATAGCCTTTCTTTTTCTTTCTTTCTTTGCCTTTCTTTTTAGAGTACCCAACACAAAAATAAATTTTCAATTCGGAACAAGAGTTCTTGAGATTAGCGCGTTCAACCAAACAAAGAAACTCTTCAGCTTTATAATATTATATTATAAAATATTATCGTAGCTTCTGCCCGCGACTTCGTCTGCGTTAAATTTCTTGTTCCCCCGACCCTTCCCGTCGCGTCGAATCGCCTACCCGTGCGATTTTCCCCGTTTTTGCAACATTTTTCATTACTGCTCCGCTCCTCTTGGTTGTGGCGTGATGTTATATATAACCCTATAGCCTTTCTCGATAAATAGGCTACTGAACACAAAACGAATTTTTCAATTCGGACCAGTAGTTCTTGAGATTAGCGCGTTCAATCAAACAAACAAACTCTTCAGCTTTATAATATTAGTATAGACTAGCTTTTGCCCGCGGCTTCGCCCGCGTGAATGTCGGAAATTAACGCAGGTATTGTTCTATAATAAAAGATTTTTTCTAAAACAAAAGTAGCCTAAGTTACTCCTTATTATATCAGCTACCTGCCAATAAAAGTCCCGTCAAAATCGGTCCAGCCATTTCAGAGATTAGCCGGAACAAACAGACAGACAGACAGACAAAAATTGTAAGAAATGTTGTTTTGATATGTACCGTGTATACATCCATATACACTTAGTAAAAAGCGGTTATTTTAATATTAAAAACAGAAACTCCAATTTTATTTATTTGTATAGATGTATAGATTATAATTATAATATTATTAGTATGGATGTGAAAGTTTGTATGTTAAGATGTTTGTATACCTCACCCAACTAGGGTGAGATTTGTTTAGGTGTCTTCCAGACATTACCCTGCATTGTTAGACTCACATTTTTTTTTCCAGGTTGAGAAATCATCAAATGACTTCTCCCGCTCTGGGCGGAGCGGGAGGGCGTGTCAGACTTTTACTGACTAAAACCCACCCGTGTTCCATCAGTTGCCCATGTGCCAGGGTCACGGTATCTCTTTCGAACAATCACGCGACCCCGGCAGGCATCGGTCCTAGTAGACCCCTCACTGCTGCTGACATCGCTTTGGGGCGCGCGTGGAACACTGCGCGCCGTCGACCCGAGCTTGGTCCTTACCGGGCGGCGAGCTACCCATTGCTCGCCACCTGCAAGCTCGCGCCTTCGGTGGCCGGAAGTCCGCTATTGACTCCCGGGGCGTCTCCTCCTGCGGCGGCTAGGGACGTGAGGGCGCAGAGACTGCCACTCCCTCACGCGCCCCGCCTCCTCCTTCGCGAGCATTACTGCTTCGCAGAAGGAGGTGACGGCTTCCCATTCCCTCTCGCCATGTCTCGTACCAGGGCCGGACGCGAGAGGTCACCGCCGCCGATCGCCTCCATTGTTAGACTCACTTACAATTCTAATAATATAATGTTTAGACTTTAAAATAGACCATGACCTCTGAGTTTGTTTCGGCGTTTCTTCTCAAGGAATAGTCAGCTAGGAAATGCCGACACCATCTAGTTTTAAAAATATTGACTAAAAATGTTGACGTGTCAAAGTGTCTTATAAGATCTACTTATACAACTAAACATTTCATTTTATTCCGTTACTCAATCGCGCAAAAATGTCCGAACTGGTTTGGATGATATTTGGCACACAGATAGATTAACACATAGGATACTTTTATCCTGTTAGTACATTCCTGTAGTATAATATTGGACTTCCACGCGGGGAAAGCCGTTGGCAATAGCTAGTAAAAACATAAGTCGAAATATTGAAACTATTTTGAATATCGTGAAATGAACAGGAGATTCGGTCTACAAAATTGATCAACATAACTTCTGTGCTAACCCACATTTTTCGAATCCTTTCACATCATTCTTATCGACAACCCCTCAAAACGCAAGCCAAGCAATACATAACAATATTACACAAATAATTTATAAGCAACCCCTATTTATCAGATTGCTGGATGCACAATGCCAGCACATCAACGCGCTATGATTATTTGGCAGATACACAAAAATATCTACAATATTAGGGGTGGATTAGACTTTTTCCTCAACCAAACAGTAAAATGATTAGTTGACCTACTTCTGGAAATTGAGGAAAATGTATTCACTAATGCTTGGTTCAGAATATAAAACATGGAACTGTCGTAGCTGGTCAGAAGTTTAAAGACCATTTCGTTTTATTGCTGAAAGTGCTAACCTTGTAGCCAAATTCTGGGCTGATTATATTTAGATTGCTATCGAAACGCTAAGAAGCGACAGCGAGCAGTGGTAGCCCAGTGGCAACGGCCGTGCCTTACAGATTTATAGGTCGTGGGTTCGAACCCAAACAGGCACTTAACTTTGTGTGTAAATTGTTTCATCACGTCTGTCTCAAAATGGATTACTGAAAAAGGAACAAGGGTGGGTTTTAGTCAGTAAAAGTCTGACACGCCCTCCCGCTCCGCCCAAGAGTGGGAGACGTCATTTGATGATTTCCAACCTACAAAAAAAGGCGACTCCAACAGGGAGTACAGGCAGATTAATTCATTGTATTTCATATTTATTTTTCTCTTTTTACCATTTAAAAGCTCCAAACAACGAAGTCTGAAAAATTAAAAGCATTATATTAAACATAAAATCGTAATAGATTTATTAAAAAAACATGAATGCATTCATTGGAAATAAGGACCAAATGCATTTCATAAACTCGATTCCGACAACAACGGCGGAACAATATGGGAATCTAAAAAGAATTCACAAATACTCTAAAATAACGAGACTGGGATAGTGGAACTATGGATGAAACCTATCAGAGGCATAGCAGTGGAAAAAAAAGGCTGTTATTGGTATCTTTCAATTGTTTCATCAATCCAACTGGTTTTGTTATCAATTTGGATAGCATTGTTTTGTACCGCAGTATCACTGACAAAATACGAAGAGATAAGAGAAAAAAAAATCTTGTTCTTTTTTCTAGCCTGAGTTTACACCACAGAGCAAAAGATTATTCAAATGTAAAATAGAAATATAACCGTTGATCACCTCTATGGCCCACTGTGTGTTGGCAGAGGGAAATAAATTCTGAATTTCTCCTTTAGTCGCATGGTTCCCAATTACATGGGATTACACTTAACTATCATAATGAGGTTCTTAAGATAATTATGAACAATCTAGTTAAGTTAATATAACATTTTTACCTACCCCTTCGGGGAATGCTCAACACGTTACGATATATACTCCCAAATTAGCGTGCACTGTTTTTCTTAATGATATGTTGTTTTCCAATCAGTCAAACTGCCAAGCCTTTTTCCAATTATGTTGAGGTACGTTTTCTAGTCTAGCGGATGCAGCTTAATATTTTACATAGAACGACTGCCCTTCTAACCTTCCTAACCCAGTTGCTGTATAATACGATACTCTTGATAAGTCTAGTCAGACTTTTGAGCTGCTGATAAGAATTATAGCCGGAACCAACGGCTTGACATGCTTCCTGAGGCTCAGTGGGGTCTCGATATGTAAAAGATGGTCATCCGTCCTCAAACCGAACGCTGCAAACATAGCTTTATCTTCTACCGACCCGTGTGGTTGTTATAATTGGCCACGAGCCCCTCAAGCCATCACACGATATTCGGCAGCTTCTAATTTGGTCCTAATGACGTCATAATGCGATAAGCGATCGCAGTGTTTGTGAATTTATGACATCAGCTGTCACCCGCAGGACCTTTCAATATTGTTGCATCAATCTTAATCAAATCAAGATTGAATTTAACATAAACATAAATATTATTAGCTAGGATTACTAATCAAAGGTAAGCCTTTCATGTTCAAGAATTTGATTAATTAGATTTGATTAGATTACAAGATGAAGATTGGAATCCAATGAATAATTCAAGATCATCAAGGCGTTTAATAAAATTGATATTTTTGTTAATTTGCATAGATTTGCAGACGATTGTGAAAGTCAATTTAAATCCGCTATTTCATTTAAAGTATTACTTGAAAAATATGTACTGAGATAGAATTGCTTTCTCAAATAAGTGCTTTTCGAAAAAAAAGTCTAGTCTTTTGAGTCTTTCAATAATCCCAATTTTATTTATAATGCCTTACTGTACCGCTTTTTTCTTTTAGTAAGTTGCTCACTATTATAATATTTCATATTTCTTCATGCTATGTGCGCTAAAAAACGAAGTTTATACTACAAATTGCTATACAAGTGGCGAGCACTAATTTCCGCGCACAATAGAAAAAATAAAAGCTAAAAATATTCACCAGCAAATGCGGGAAATTCTAGCCACAAAAACTCGGTGAATACACTCAGTATAATAGTGAAAACTCGTTGATACAGAGACAAGAGAAAACAGTTTTTAGAGAGATCTTGCATTGGACTGTAAATTTCACACTTGATCGTAAAGCTAGATAAATAGACATCAGCGTATAGTCTACCTTACGCTAAAATAAGCCATGGATGGCACGCAAGCTGAAGTGGCATAAGGCTGGCCATTTCTGTCGAAGGACCGATGGCCGATGGAGCAGATCAGTACTGGAGTAGAGACCGCGTATCGGACCGACGACCTAAAAATAGTGGCTGGGGCAGACTGGAGGCGAAAAGCGGAGGACAGTGTGTTGTGGCACAACATGGGAGAGGCATATATCCTGTGGATTGCGATAGGCTGAGTTGAGTTGATTGATGGGCACGATTGATGAGACCATTTGCTGGGTCCAACTCTAAAGTATATGCCATTGACTTGCAAAGAAGAAGGAGAGCTGATTCTACCTTGGACCTTCAACTAATGATGGTAGGTACTTTGGCACATCTCAGTAGTCACTGCTTTCACTATATCTGATAGATCTAGTTAGTATATCACGATGTGAGAAGAACAGGTAGGACTTACCTCCAAAGCACTCGCATGCAAGTTCCAGGGTGTCTCCCTCATTGTAAGGTTCCAGCAGACGCGTGTGGCTTCTGGTCTTTGCGTCCATTATGGTCGGCCGGTTTGGTGGTGCTGAGGACAAATAAATATAACGTAAATTGTTAGAAGAAAATATCTAGATTTCTCTCGTTTCTTAATGACAAACACAGATTGTAGTTTGTATTGACTCTTCAGGCAAACTTGCTCAAGACACACATACATCTATAGGAGAACCTTCGATTCGATCTATCACAATCATAGTGCATTCTGACGTTATTTAGATACAAGGAAATGTAACGCATAGTTTCGTCTCTGTATCTCACCTAATAAGTTTTTAGGTTCTAAAGTAATAGGAAAATTGTATGTTCAATATACCAGTGTCTCACTAAAATTTAATAGAAAAAAGGTTACCAAAAGTTTAAAAATCTTTAATTTCGGATGTCGGTGGAGAAAAACGAAAATAAGACACCAAAGAAACTGACTTCCAAAATTAATTGTTATCTTTGAAGTCGGTTGATTTTATCTTAAATACACTTATTATATTTCACTTTTAAGTTGTGGTGCCCCACACAAATTCGTATACTTTCACTTGCTAAGTGGTAGGAAAATATTTTAACATCATCAACATGAACAACTGGAAAAAATACGTATTATTGAAACTAGTTCAAAAACCACTTGATCAGAACTTGACAAAAATAAGGGACCACTCGTCAAGTTTACTCTGTCAAGCCAAAGAAAAATTTATCTTTTTTGATATTGACACCATTCTTTTTTCTTTTTTTTTTGTGGGGCATCTCGTAGTTAATCCTGAAAAGATTCTTACTACTTAAACGGATTGTGACCCGGCGAGTTCTAAAAAGTTACCTTTTTAGGCTGGAGGCCTAAAAAGGTAACTTTTTTGGCCGGGGCTTATTATACTTAAAACTAAAGCGAAAGCTCTAAGGGTTACCCCGAGGGAGGTACGAACCTCGGCTTAGGCAATCACTGGCAGGGGGACAGCAAGGGACTGGCTGGATCTGGGTTAAATTATTTAGGGACTAATTTAAAGCTAACGGTGCAGCATCGCGGGCTGGCTCTTGCAAGGGTCGGGAGGGACTGTTAAGTCGGGGTCGCGACGACGGACCTCGGCGGCGAGGTCGGTACGGTTTGTGTTTGTGTGCTGGTCTAGCTGTACTGGTCTCTTTTCGACTCTCCTGGAGGAGAGTAGTGGGATCGTCAGGATCGGTCAGAACGTGCCGCGAACGGCGGACTTTACTGATACGGGAGGGGGTGTAAGTAGCTGCCGCGACAACCAGAGGGTTGCGGTGGGCTACGGCCCTATTGAAGAAACGCTTCGAAGCGCGTTTCATATATTGATGGATAGTCGGGAGTTTCATATCTAAATGAAGATTGATATTCCGAACAAACCAAGGCGAGCCTGTGGCTTGACGGAGAAAACGGTTCTGAAGGGTCTGCATCCTATGGATGAATCGGGGCTTAGCATGTGCAAAGACTGGGCTTGCAAATGTCATAATGGGCCTGATACAAGCGGTGTAAAGTCGCTTCTTACACAGAAGAGACATTTTACTCCGCTTGTTCAGGACGCAATGGAGCCTACCGAGAGCGAAAGCGGCCCGCGAGCGAGCCTGCTTTATGTGCTCAGAAAAGGAGAGGTGTTCGTCGAGGATGACACCTAGATATTTGGCTTGCTTCGCCCAAAGGATCTGCTTGCCGAACATTGAGATGGGTCGGGGAGGGGGGTGATTACGTTGCGGTCGGGTGTAAAAGACCGCCTGACTTTTATCGGGATTGACTTCGATTCGCCACTTCCTGAACCATTCGCCGAGCTCGTCGACTGCGGTTTGAAGGTAGCGAACGAGCGCTGTGTCACTAAATCCCGAGAAGAAGATGGCAGTGTCGTCTGCGAACAGAGCTAACCTTGCCTTCTTACTTCTGGGGATATCGCTAGTGAACAGCGTGAAAATGAGGGGGGCTAGTACAGAGCCTTGAGGGACTCCTGCACGGATCGGGTGAGGGGAGGAAAGTGCCCCTTCGATGCGATAGCGAAAGGTACGGTTCGCAAGAAAGTCTCGCAAGATGAGCACGAGACGGTCTGGCACTCCGAGTTGGTACAGCTTATATAATAAGCCGTTGTGCCAGACTTTGTCGAACGCTTTCGCTATATCGAAGTATACAGCGCCCATGAACATACCACGCTTAAAACCAGCATTGATATGCTCAACGATACGGTGTACCTGATGGACACACGAGTGTTGGGTTTGAAAACCAAACTGCTCGTTGGGGATGAGGCCCTACGTTTCGGCATAATCTCTGAGTCGCTTATAAATAAGTCTCTCATAGATTTTTCCGAAAACTTTGAGCAAACTAATGGGGCGATAACTCGTGGGCTCGGTTTTGGGCTTACCGGGCTTAGGGATGCCAATGACGGTGGCTTCCTTCCACGCTTGGGGGAAAATATTATTACTCAAGGCACCATTGAAGATGGTACACATGAGCATAATCAGGTGAGCGGGGAACAGCTTGATTCCTCTGTTGGTGATGCCGTCTGATCCGGGGGCTTTACGAGATTTCAGACCCTTGATGATCTCGTGCACCTCGTCAGGTGTGACAGGGGGCAGGGGATCATCAGGGTCTTCAACGGGCGGGAGTGAGGTTTTGCGTTCGACTTCCGCGTTTACCTTATCGAAAAACGCTTGGTCTACTGGCTGCGAACTGGGTGTGCATTGGGTTTCGAGGCTATCGGCTAGGCATTCAGCCTTGTCGATATCCTCGAATGCAATGGTCGCATCTTCATAGTGGAAAACTCAGAGGATTTAAGTTTCCTCTGAAGTTCCCAGAATGCGAGATGAGTCGGCTCTAGTTCACCCACCATCTTGTCCCAGTTAGCGTCACGCAGCTCAGTCACACGTGTCCTTACAGTACGCTGTAAGTAACGCATGTGAGCTTTGTTAGCGTCACAGGGAAAGTTGCTGTCGGCACGAACGGCCGCGTTCTTCTCTGTCAGCAGATCACGCACATCGTCGGGGAGCCTCCATTTACGGTCATCCGTATCTGGAACCTCCCGTGAACTTTCGTTCACGATCGATTGTACGTGCTCTGTGAGAGAGTCGATCGCGGCCGTTGTGTCGGCGGCAGAGTCGAACTGATCTGGGATAGAGTCTAAGTGATGTGACGTGTTAGATTGTAAGCGTTCGCTTACTTTCTTCCAGTCAGTGATCACTTTAGTGGTGGGGGGTTGAGAAGGGTCGCGGGTACCTAAACGGGGGGCCAGGTTCATGACTACTGGTCGGTGATCAGAGTCGAGTTCGTGAATAGCTTCTATTGAATCTAACCTTAAGTTGATATTCTTTAGAAGTGCTATATCAAGTACGTCGGCTAAGTGATCGGGGTCGAAAGGGAAATATGTGGGAGTCATCGGGGCGATGACGTCAAAGTTCATGGTAGAACAGAGATTAAAGAGTTGTCTACCTCTAGTCGAGGTCCTGGTGCTATTCCAGGCAGGATGTTTGGCGTTGAGATCGCCAGCTATGATAACGGAGTCACTCATGCAGAAAAGTTTGGAGAGGTCATTAGTGAACAGTTGAGGATCCTCAGGACCGTCTCGGGGAGGGAAATAAGCCGACACGATAGTGATTGGCTGGTGGCCTGTTAGTGCTAAGCCGAAACTTCTAATCGGGAGAGTTGGGGGGGATCCATAGGTATGCAGTACAGGGACTTCCTATAGTATATGAGGGTGCCGCTTTTGTGACAGCGTGACCTGTCGTTGCGAACTAAACGATAGTTTGCAATTTTCGGGTCACGTTGGTGAGGCTTTAGGAACGACTCTTGTATGAGTAAAATGTCTACGTGATGGTCGCGGAGGAACGTGGCGATCTCATCACGTTGGCC
Organism: Aporophyla lueneburgensis; assembly: GCA_932294355.1. Classification (NCBI taxonomy): domain Eukaryota; kingdom Metazoa; phylum Arthropoda; class Insecta; order Lepidoptera; family Noctuidae; genus Aporophyla; species Aporophyla lueneburgensis. The sequence continues at coordinate 1,615,656 of OW028749.1, read as the reverse complement.
GTGAATGCCATTGGCATTGAAGAAGCCTAGCTTTAGGGATCGGGGTTTTAATTTTGATACTATTCCACGAATATACATAATGGGGGCGTTGGGAGTTCATGACATGAATTGCTTGCGTGATCTCGGGATACGCAGCATAGATTGATTGTATGCGGGACAAGTTACCGCCGGTGGCAACTAGTTCCTGGGCCATCTGTTGGGCACGCGGGGAGAGGAACGTGCTGTAGGTGTTATAGGTCCCGGCGATGACGTTAAACGCATCAAGGGGAGCCTGACCTTTCCTCTGCACTGGGGCTGGTCCTGCCATACGGGCAGTGGGGGGGGCCGTGGCGCGAGCGGGGGGTGCGGTCGCGGGAAACCCGGGGGGCGTAAGGAGCGCGGGGGCGCGGGTACGCGGGTCCATTAAAGGAGGGATGGGAGCGGGCTTAGGCCTGGAGGAGGCCAGTGCGGGAAATTCCTTCTGGGAACTCAAGAGAGGCCATTGGGAGGGACGCTGTGGGGCCAGTCTCGCGGGGAGTTTGGCTGAGGGGGATTCCCTAGTCTAGCGAGCGTCGAAACGCTGCGCCAATTTAGGGGAAGATGATTTGGGGGCTTTCGGGCAGCCCCGGTAATTTGCCGGATGACCGGACTCTTTGCAGAGCACACAACTGGGTGGCTCGGTGCAAAGGGTGCGGTCTTTAGGCCGGGTACAGTCGGCTGTACCGTGATCTCCCAGGCACTTGATGCACCTGGGAGTAGCGTAGCAATTGTACGCTGAGTGCCCGTACAGGTGGCATCTATGGCACTGGCCAATGATGCCCGACTTACGCGGCTTTTCAATGATAAGGCCGGACAGATTACAGACTGCCTTGACCTTGAAAATGGTGTGGTGACCCTCCGTGGGAGGGCACACTACCAGGACCATATCAAAGGCAATGCCTTGTCTGGATCAGTGCATCCTGTGGACCTCTAAGACAGGCACGTTCTGCCTTTCGAGGTCTGCCTTTATATCGCTGGTGGCGATTTCGCAGGGTATCTTGCGAATCACCACCCTGGTCAGTCGCTCCTCGGGCAAGGAATACGTGTGGAAGGACACGTTCCTTGCTGAGAGGAGCCCAGTCAACTCGCGATAGTCGGACGAGGTCGGGACCGATACCTTAATGCCCTGCTGGGTGGCACGGGCACTGGTATAGTTGACCCTCTGGTCGACGCACCATTTGGACACCTCTGTCCACTTGACCTTGTCCTGTGTAAGCACAGGAGGCGGTGGAGGGAGTTTCCTGGCGGTGGCTGAGCCAGAGGATGCGGACGGGGCGCTAGCGTTAGCGCGGGGCGCGGCAACCTTCGCGGAGGTTGAAGGCGAGGGACGGGAGGGGGACGCGGTGGCGGCGGTCGCCGGCGGCGAGGAGGGGATGGACGCGGTCGCGGTGGCAGGGGTCGCCTGCGTAGCGGGGTGGGCGGGGGTTCGTGTTGGCGGAGGTCGCCTCCGGGGTGGGGGCGCGAGACGGAGGAGCGGAGTCCTCAGCCGCTATGATTTTAGCGGCCGGGGCTGAGCTGCTCGCCTTGTTCTTCTTGCGCTTGCTCCCTTTGCCCTTGGTGTGGGAGACGAGCTCGTACGCCTCTGTGTCCGAGGACGAAGAGGAGTGCGAGTCCGTCTGGGGAGTCAGCGCGGCAGAATCGGAGGGAGTGGGGATGGGTACATCCTCAGTGTCCATTTGACACGTCGGTTCGTCTGTGGGGGCCTCTAGGGCATCGCTGAAATCAGTGATGCCCGGGCTGGCTGGAATCGCAAGTTGCTCAGCCCTGTAGAGTCCGGAGAAGTCGGCAGCGAAATCCTTGTTTTTCTTAATTAAAATAAGAAAAACAGAGATTACTGCACCGACCTCCGCTCTCTCAACGTTGAACTGCCTTGCAAGTTCAGCCAGGAGCGCCTCGATTTTCGCGAGTTTCTCCATGGCGGAGGGGAGAGAGGGCGGGGGGACCCAATCACTCATGAGAGTGATCCTATCTGCAAAGCCCTAAACCTAACAACCTAATCCCCGGTGGGTTGCCGGGGGTGAGTGTTACACTCCCTGTCGGGTATAGACAGGGAGGTGAACCTAGGTGAGCCCTAAGAGTGTTTCCCGTCGCCAATCTTATTGTGCGAAACGGGTTCCTAGCCGGTCATGTGATGGGTACTGAAGGTACCCGACCAGTCTAGTGCGGGGGGTATAGATATACCCGCGGCACTAGTACGCGGCTGTGAAGGGAAGACTGTCACCAGGGCTGACGAGGGAAGCCCCCAAGGCCAGCGATCTGGGACCCGTCCAACTTTCGCCTAGCCCTGAAGGGGATAGACGGGTGCGTTGGGTCTGCACCCACTCGGCTTCGTTGGCACCGTTAAGGTATCCACCGAGTGACCACGAAACTGTGGATTTGCCCTGAAGGGGCCACAACACAACACACGTTTTTGACGATTCTGACGAATCAGAAATACCACTGTCTTGCGAGCAAGACAGTAACGTTTAGACTGAATCTGACCAAGAAACAAGAAGTCCGAATTTTGCGATTTAAATAAATTTAAATCGCAAAATAGCGGAGAGTAGTCAGGGCGACTACGCAGCGTGGCGCACGGAGCACAAGTGACGGGCGATTGAGCGGCGGGCGGTGGAAGGGATACGCGCAGTGGAGCAGCAGCGTAACGACCTTCCAAGGCGAGCGTCGAGCGTAGAATGATGACACCATTCTCCTTGTTGCAGTCGGTTAAAAACAGAAACACGGTCGTTGGCAAAAGGCTCGCTTTCTATAACACGTGATTGAATATGGCTAAAAGTGGTTGTGCCTTTAGTACGCCTCTGCCTTAGCCTTCGCGGACCACAGGCGTAATGTTATGTTAGAATCAAACTCAATTGCAAATTACTAACATTATCAACTCAGTTTATAGACAAAGTTGCTACCATAGGCTTTCTCGTAGACTTTCTGGAGCAGATAGTAAGTTATCGATCGATACCTCAGCACATTGCTATTCGTTGTGGCACGCAGTAAGGACGTAAATCAAACGGCTCTGTATTAATATCGCTTTGGGAATAACATTGTTACACTATGCGGTCCGAAGGCACGACCTTGCTAATACAGGGTAAGCTACAAGGATCGGTTACAGGTCAAAAATAGAACTACAATCTGGAAACCAAAGAAAATTGTTCCATGTTATTCCTTTGCAGTTCAATTCCTGTATAAAGTTTTTTTTTTTTTTCGAAAATCCTTTACCTCCAAGCGTGGTTCAACGTTTATTCAAACGTGGGTTTGTAAACACAAATCTCACGTTTACGAAAAGTGCTAATAGTTCGTACTATTGGCACTTTTCCTTTAGAGACAATTGAAAGCAGGTTTTCAGGTATTTCTTTCAAAATCGAACCATGACATTATCTATTTTCAACCGACGAAAAAAGCGGATGAGGTTCTCAATTCGACGCGTATATTTTTTTTATGTATGACCACGCATAACTTTTTACATAGTGGTCCGATTGTGATAATTCTTCTTCTATTGGAAAGCGTATACTCCGAAGGTGGTCCCATATAAATTTAGAAAACAAAATCGAACGCTAAGGGTCGGAAAACAGGGGATGATTGATTGTTCACTCACTGATCTATACTATATATACTATATATACTATATAATATTATAAAGCTGAAGAGTTTGTTTGATTGAACGCGCTAATCTCAGAAACTACTGGTCCGAATTGAAAAATTCTTTTTGTGTTGGGTAGCCTATTTATCGAGGGAGGCTATAACTTATATAACATCACGCTACAACGAAGAGGAGCGGAGCAGTAATGAAAAATGTTGCAAAAACGGGGAAAATGTATTCCTTTTGAGAGTTTCCGTTGCATGCGCTGCGTAAACGGTTAAAGTAACGCAAAAATCATGTATGACGGAATTGTTTCTTTTAAAAAGTCCAAAAAAAAAGTCCGCGAGAGCATATGTCTATCTTTTAAGGTTGACTCACTATAACTCAAAAGGAGCGAGCAGCAACGAAAAATGGACGAAAACTAGCAGGCAAATCGATGCGACGGGAAAGGTCAGGGGAGCAAAAATTTGACGTGGACGAAGTCGCGGGCAGAAGCTAGTTATAATATATAACCACGCATAACTTTATACAGAGTAGTCCGATCTTGATAATTCTTTTTTTATTGGATAGGGTATGTTTTTTGTTATTAGTACATTAATGTCACAAAAATATATAAAATTAAAACTTTTTAATAAAAAATTAAACCGCCAAAAAAACTGAAGAGCAAAAAATTATAAACCTTAAAATTATGAGTCAGCGCTTTGAGTGATCTTTGTTCATTGATTTTTCAGCGCCGACTCAAAATTTAAAGTTTTATTGATTTTTGCTTTTCAGTTTTTCGGTGGTTTAATTTTTTCTCATTTTTATTTCAAACATTAAAAATTCACGCAGTAGATTATACAGAATGATGATCCAGTTATAACGGTAATTAAAATTTGCATCCACCCAAATTACAGCCAGAATAGTATGTTTTTAGATGAAACTAAATAACGTAAGTAAACAAACTTGCTAATTAATATTAAACAACAGTTTAAATAGCAAATGAGAGCTGCACTTCAAACTAACATTGACATACCACCAAAAGCACAAAGGTTTCATACGAATATTGCATTACATGAAAACGTACCAAATTTTAATGTAAATCGAAAATGGAAATGGTATCTTAGTTTGTGATTGCGCTGATTCAATTAGAATTATAATATTGTCATTTCCTTTCTTATTTTGTTTGGTAAACAAATAAATAGTTATAGTTGTTTTTGGTAACTTCCTATTTCCTATCCCGTTCCTGCACATGGGCTTTCTTTCGCGTATGCGCAAGACAGCTACATCAATTGGCGCCACCCGCGCAATCTCGTCGCAACATTAGAATTAGAAAAGAAAAAAAATATGGCGGTTTTCTGTGATCGGAACGCACCGTTCACACATCTTATGCGTTCAAATTCAAAATTGCATGGAGTTAGTGTACTGGTCGTAGTGGTTTAAATTAAATTCATTTACATATCGTCGTTCCAGGCCTTCATCGCATCAACTAAGATATTATGCACCCTTTTTCTTGGACAACTGTCATATTATCGCTTTCTCTCCAACAGCGCAATCCATAATATAAGTACGCAATCTATTCTTTTGCAACACCAACTATAAAATCTATCGTTAGATATCGCCTATCTGCGCAAAATAGTTTGTACCTCAGTCACATTGCCTAATGGTAATTAAATTGCAACAGATTCGCCCTATGTCTACCCTGCTGATTAAGAAAAGAAACGAGTAATGATCACCACCATTGGGCATTGCATGTTGGCGATTCAAAACAACATAGCTATTTAAAATCGTTCGATACATCGAATCGAACAATGCTACCAAAAGAGGACTCTTTTGGGGTTTTTGTGGACGGCGTCCTCTGAAGGCTATCCACAAAATCCCAAAAAAGTTGAAAGTTTATATTAAACTAGGTTCTGTCGCGTCGTATTCCATCGCCCGCCCACGTTATTGCTGCGTTTACATTTAGCGTTCTTTCCGACTTTTTTCATTTTACTCGTTTTCTAAGGGTCATAGCGTGATGTTAAATAGCCTATAACCTTTTTCAAGAGTTAGGCTACCAAAAGCAAAAAAAAATCATCTGCCTAGTGACTGAGTGTAATTGGTTTGTTGAAAGCAATCTTTGGGACTCCAAAGATTGCTTTCAACAAACCAATTAACAAACTTTAACCCTATATAATATTAGTCTACATAGACGACCGCCATTCTTCCAACAGCTACCTATTTGCTGTCCGGTGCAAGGCAAATTAGTATTTGAAAATGTGTCATTTTCGATTCGACAACCTGTCGAATGATTATAAATAGCTAAGTTTCCTATCCTTGGCTATATTATCTTGATCTGAAAATAAAACTAGTTTCTAATTTATTTTAAACATTAGTTAGTTCAACTCAAGTGTATTCACGAAACAGCACGCTTATTAACCTTGGAGTCACCGCGACATTAGCCCATTACAAGTGACAAAACATTTTGACATTAACTCGTTTATCTCCATAGAATCAACCCACAATATAGCAAACTTAAATCAGATTATCCCTTCAAAGTCCCATAACGGTCGGCAGTCAAACCCCAGACCTCAGTTATAAGTTAAGCCGCAGACCGCGTCACACAGTGAACTACGCAAAACGTTTAGCCAAAACTTTTATCCGATTCAATTTAACGGGTTCCGTGTGAAAATGTTATAAAGGAACAAGAAAACTTTGCTCTTTGTTAATGTGGATTTATCAGTTCCAAGTGTTAATGTAAGCCTTGCTTTCAGACCAAGGATATTTGGAGTAACGTGGAAAGTTATATGGTGATGCCTTAGATCCATTGTGATTTAGAACTTGGTAGAGGAAAAAAGGTTGATAGGTGTCGCGGGACATGTCTCTTTATATACACAGATATACAGCTAAAGTGGTGACTAAAAATGATTTTAGTTTTTCTTGTGTCAGCTCTTTATATGTGAGATAAAAAAATCATGATAAAAGACTTTAATTTTATAAATTGTAGGTTATAATGTAATTGTCTTTTGGCTTATTTTCTCGATTGAAATTTCTTCGGGTAGTCGCGCATCAGACTGCGGCAATAGTCTGCCATCTTATTGCAGTCCTGTATTCCTGATATGCCATTTCCATCGTTTGTTGTCTTGGTGGTAGCGTTCACCTCGTTCCTCACTGAAATCTCCCAGATAGTCTACATGACTCTGAAGATACAGATAATATCAGAAACATAGTCAGTCATTGGACAGTAATTCGGACCAGGTTGTTCACTATCTTCATACTCCAACTGCAAAGGCTACTTAAAAGTAAATCTGGAGCAAATTCTGAATAAGACACCAGTCTTCTGGCTGTTGACGCATGGGGGTATTGCAATTTATGCCGATTGTTCAAATGAGACCCGTTACATTAACATACAGAAGTAACAGACGTCATAATAGTTTTTGGTTCGCCCCAAATCATGGGCACTTCAAACTTCAAACGTTTTCCGGTGCCTTTTTTGGTAATTTATCCTAATGGATAATTTACAGGTTGAAGTAATTAAAATACAAGGCGTTTTACTGTATCCGATATACATTTTCGTAATATACATATTTCGTAATATAAATTATCGATCACAACGAACAAAGAAGAGCTGATGGAAACTAGTGAATGCTATTCTTATATTAACAATTATTCACATTATCAAATGTGTGGAAGATCGGCAACAGGCATGTGTTATGTATTAAATAATAGGCACAATGAAATAAGTAAAAAAAGAATGAATGGCAGGTACAAAATGTATAATTTTTTTAATAAAAAGAAATATTATTAATCAATCAGTACATTCAGTTTTAGTAATTACCACTAAAGAAAAAGTGTCATGACGATCAAAATATACTAATTGTCACGTGGGCAGTTTGAACTGCGTTTCAAAAATGAAATGGATGTGAAAATATCCATCGCAGAGTGCATGCGTCACTCTGTAGCCTCCTCTGAAAAATAAAAGTATTGTTGATTGTTTGTTTTGGAACGACGGTGGCGGACCGTACGCTTGATTTTTATCGTTTGTTTAAGTAAATCCAATCGGCTAGTATCCGCATAGTGACGGTTTATTCAATTATAACCCGTAAAGACTTACCTACAGAGAAGTAGCTAAACACTTTTTCAATTTTTATAAAATCTAACCTTTGAATTCAATAATCAATATCTGGATGACGGAGCTTTGTTCGGTATTTATTGGTATATTGTGTTTAAAATAATAAGTTTATGTTCAAGTTGATTATAGATCGATTTATCGCCCCCGAAACCCCCTGTATACTAAATTTCATGAAAATCGTTGGAGCAGTTTCCGAGATTCAGATTATATATATATATATATATATATATATATATATACAATATCTGGTTGACCGAGCTTTGCTCGGTATTTTTTGGTAAATTGCGTTTAAAATAATAAGTTTATGTTCAAGTTGATTATCGATAAAGTTGGTCATTGAAAACATGAATAAAACGACATTTTATAAAAATGAATCCTAGCTAGATCGATTTATCGCCCCTGAAACCCCCTGTATACTAAGTTTCATGAAAATCGTTGGAGCCGTTTCCGAGATTCAGATTACATTATATTATATTATTATTATATTATATTATACTATATTATATTATATTATATTATATTATATTATATTATATATTTATCCTGATAATGATATGGCGTCCCACATAGCCCGAAATGCATTTAATCTGGCGTCCACCGGCTTTAGACGTCCGCATACCGGACGCCACTTTTTTAGTCGATGTTACTTTGGTCCTTTTGGCTCTAGCGACCTGTACAACAAAAATCACCGGAAGGCAAAAAATCACTGAAGCGCTTGCATTTGTATAACTAAAACTTCCGCGAAATCCCGCATCAACGGTGCGTCGCTCGTGTAGCGCGTATATCGACAGTGCGTATACTCATCTAAGACACTTTCGATAAAGCCGATTATTTGGCGTCCAATTGCGACGTTGCCAAACCGACTGTATTTGAACGGTTCGAAATATTTTATAAATGAAAACAACAAATCAGTTATACACAGTTTGCCGAAGTTGCCACATACGTATCGCTGCTTATTTGACGCTCGGTTGCAAAATAAGTATTGTGCCCTCACTTGTGAAAATCAGGTGTTGGCCATCCGTAAATTATACAGCTATTTGAAGTCGATTATATGATTTTGATTATATTATACGTTCGGAATACGCTTAGCACACCTAATAACAATACAACAATCTAATATCTAATATTTTCTTAAAATCAATTATGTTAGATCTGAAAGTCACAAAAGTAAATCTTATACCTTTAAACGAGCAATTCTTGTATATATGTTTATATATATATATATATATAATCTGAATCTTGGAAACGGCTCCAACAATTTTCATGAAATTTATTATACAGGGGGTTTCGGGGGCGATAAATCGATCTAGCTAGGATTCATTTTTATAAAATGTCGTTTTATTCGTTTTTTCAATAACCAACTTTATCGATTAATCAACTTGAACATAAACTTATTATTTTAAACACAATCTACCAAAAAATACCGAGCAAAGCTCAGTCAACCAGATATTATTCATTAATACGTTGAATAATACTAATTATTTTACGTAATTTTTAGGGATTGATTTTTAAAGTTTTATAAATACAGAAAACTATTTCAATTGTTTTCACCTGTCATACCTATAGGGTAACCCATCTGTCTATAATAAAATAGTAATCTTAAATTTATGCAGGGATGTTAAGGAGCTCCGTAACCGTAACCGAAACTATCGGATATCCGATATAAAAATTTATCCGTAACCGTAACCGAATCCGAAATAAAAGTTTCGGGTAATATCGGATTTGTTATTACATTTTTATTTTAGGTAGATTAGATAACACCCAATATATATTTATAATCATTTTTATTTTAAATAGCTGTAATAATTACTCACGGACTGATTGTAATTCCTACCAAATGGTGACATATAAATAAAACCATTTTATTAGCTATTTATATTTTACTTTTGAAATTACTCAAAAGTTTAATATCCCTAACCAATATTATCCGAAACTAACGGATAATCCGAAATTATTTCATATCCGTATCCGTATCCGGTATAATAATAATTCCTACATCCGTATCCAATCCGTATCCGAAATGTCATATCCATAACATCCCTAAATTTATGTGTGTTTATTTCATTATTTTTCCTTGCGACTGTAGAAAAATACACGGATGTCGAATATGGTGCGGCATGAATAGTATGTACCGTCAACTGAAGTTCGTTTATGGCTTCAAAGCTGCGCGACACATATACGGATGTCAGTTTGACGCATACTTTTCATACTGTACGATATTTGACGTCCGTATACATGAATCTGTGGCACTACGTTAGAAAAATAATCGGACGTCGAATATGGTGCGGCATGAATAGTATATACTGTCAACTGACGTCCGTATATAGCTTCAAAGCTACGCGACACTTATACGGATGTCGGTTTGACGCATACTTTTCATACTGTATGATATTTGACGTCCGTATACATGAATCTATGGCACAACGTTAGAAAAATAATTGGACGTTGAATATGGTGCGGCATGAATAGTATATACTGTCAACTGACGTCCGTATATAGCTTCAAAGTTACGCGACACTTATACGGATGTCGGTTTGATGCATACTTTTCATACTGTATGATATTTGACGTCTGTATATATGAATCTAATAGCACTTCTTCCTTTTCCTATAAATGCATAAGCTCCCATTATGAATGTTTGACCCATCGCCGTCTCAGATAAATAAATCATAAATCATTTTATTTGCAACCAAGTACTTAAGCCTAGCATACAAGAACACTTTTTTCTTTTTTTTGGGAGGGAAATTATCAAATAACTTTTCCCGCTCAGGGCGAAGCAGGAGGGCGTGTCAGACTCTTACTGACTAAAACCCACTCGTGTTCCTTTTGTTACCATGTTGCCGGGGGCCACGATCTCCCTTTCGGACTTCTTCGCAACCCTGGCAGGCATCAGCCCTAGTGAACCCGGTCAATTCCGCTGACATCTCTTTGAGGTGCACGTGGAACACAACGCACCGTCAACCCGGGTCTGGTCCCTATCGGATGGCGAGCTACCCATTGCTCACCGACCGCAAGCCCGCGCCTACGATGGCCGGAAATCGGCCTGCGATTCCCGATGCCCAGGGCGTCTCCTCCTGCGGCGATTAGGGGCGTGAGGGCGCGAAATTTGCCTCTCTCTCACGCGTTCTGCCTCCTCCTTCGCGAGCATTACTGCCGCCCAAGTCGGGCAGACCTCTACCATATGCTCCACCCTGTCCTCCGGGTGATCCACACAATGGTGACACCCGGGCGTTTCCTCCCGCCTTATCCTGAACAGGAACCTCCCGAAACAACCGTGACCCTGCGTTAGGTGGAAGGTGAGGACGCCGCGCCGTGGCGCCTCTCTAGCCACTCCTCAAAGAGGGGACTTATCGCCGTAATTGTGGCGTGCCCAGCGCTGGGTTACGACAATCGTACTCTCCATGACGCCATGAGATCCCACCGGAGCTCTGTCCGCTGTACCGTGATTTCTTGCGGCACTGGAGTTAAGCCCCGGCGTAAGATATAAGGACCCTGGAAGGGTTTCGCAACGATCAGATAACTTATAATCAGGTACACTAGTGGCTCTGTGAGTTGTAGACCTCGCGAGACTGTCTTTTTTGCATAACTCAGACGACGGTGAACTTGAGCGACCTTCTTCAAGGTACCTATACAGCAAAAGAAGTAGAGAATGTATTGGTACATATGAAGCGCGGAAAATCCCCGGGATACGACGGGCTCAGTGTGGAACACTTGAAGAACGCTGGTATCCATTTGCCCAGGGTACTGGCTTTGTTTTATAATTGTTGTGTGTCGCACGCTTATCTGCCAAAGGATATGATGAAAACTATTGAAGTTCCTAATGTAAAAAATAAGACTAGTGATATATCAGATAAAGCGAACTGCAGACCAATCTCTCTCTCTCTTTTAAAGAATGATGTCAAGCTCCATGATGCTCAATATGGGTTCAGAGAGGGCTTATCTACGGAAACTGCAATTTTATGTATAAAAAGACTGTAAAATATTATACAGGAAATAAGACTCCTGTTTTTGCCTGTTTCTTGGATACCTATGTCAAAGGCATTTGACATGGTGTTTTGTGACAAGTTATGGTCTAAATTGTGTGTGCCCAGTGAATTGATGAGTGTTTTTAAAAACTGGTACACACATCAAATTAAATGTGTAAAATGGGCAAATGGACGGTCGGATGAGTACGTGATGGATTGTGGAGTTAGACAGGGTGGATTAAGCTGTTTAATTGATATATAAATGTGCTTATTCTCGAGCTCAGCAGTTTGCATGCTGGCTGCTACATAGATGGGCTAGCATTTAATAACATTAGCTACGCTAAAGACATGGCGCTGCTGAGCCCGTCTATGGCAGGTCTCAGAAAATTTAATAAAGTTTGTGAGCGTTACACTGAGGAGCATGGTTTTAGATATAACACGGACAAAAGTCAGTTGCTTATCGTTAAGGTGGCCAATAAAGGCGCAGAGAGATACCCTACTGTCACTTTAAATGGTGGTGTCATATGCGTATTGTAGCGGAGGATTCTAGGAATAATCTAGATCGGATCAATGAATACCGGGAGCGAAGAGCATTATCAGTGAGATGTGCCTAATAGTTTTTTACTCGTGTAGCGTTTGGACTAGTTTCACTCAAAAAGCTGTTAATGCTCTTCGTGTCTAGTGCAACAATGCATTCAGGATGCTGTTGGGGCTGCCACGCTTTTGTAGTACCACGAAGATACGCTCAACAGTGGGCGATTACAGGCTGTGAATAATATTATATTATCAGAAAAATCTAGTTAATAGTACTCTTTGAATCTAGTCAAATTAAACTTAGAAAAACCCGTAGTAAACTCATGCTAATATTAGGTTCCTTCGTACGATGAGGAAGAACAATTGATTCCACAGCAGTAGTAACATCTTGTATAGGTATACTAAAATGAACGAATAACGCGATTAGATTAGTGCGAAGTATCAACCATAACTAAAAAGTTTTTATTTGTAACTATTTAGTTATGGTAGATACCCCGCACTAATCTAATCGCGTTATTCGTTCATTTGTCGCACAAATACTTAATGCAAATTTAAGACTTATATAGTTTTCACATGGACCCCACTGTCCGAGTATCCAAATTAAAATGTAACCATTCGGGAAACACCAGCTTTCAAATAAAAAAAGAATCATCAAAATTGGTTCACCCAGTCAAAAGTTATGATTATGAGGTAACAAACATAAAAATATACGGTCGAATTGATAACCTCCTCCTTTTTTGAAGTCGGTTAAAAACACGATTAATAATTTTCAATACTGTGTCTCTGTATTTAGGCTTTCATTCCTTAAGTCAGGATAGAGAACTTTTGTCTGACTATTAAAATCAAAACCCATAAGGTGGATGTGTGTTTTTATTTTTAACTCTTTAGTTATGGTAGATACTCTGCACTAATCTAATCGCGTTATACGTTCATTTGTCATACAAAAAATAATCATCAAAATCGGTTCACCCAGTCAAAAGTTATGAGGTAACAAAAATAAAAAAATATGTAAAAAATACAGTCGAATTGATAACCTCCTCCTTTTTTTTGAAGTTGGTTAAAAATGAGAATAGCCCAAATAAGTCAGCGGTCAACCGTAAAACTAAAAAAATATTTACTTAGAATAGACAATGCGTTTTGCGAGACTCCGTGAAAGAAAGAGATAAGTATAAATAAACGAATCATAATGCTGGCAACGTCGCACTTTGAAATCCCAACCGTCTGATTTGGACGTAAAAATATCCACGCAATAGATTAATAATATTGATATACGTAGGAGGTCAATAAAGCTTCACTATTGTGCGGGGTCCAAAAATGTTTGGGCCTAACTACAAGAAGAATATTGCCGCAAATAAATGAGCAAGAAAATGAAGTATAGGATGGAGTAGGAAATCAAAAAACTAAGCAATATTCATCAACAGATGATAAAAAATGTTAGCAGAACTGGTGGACGTCGTAATGATGCGCAACATGCTTGACGCCAAATGAGTTCCTGGATGTAAATATATAGCCTGCCTGCCTGCTAGCCTGCCTGCTTATATATACATATAAGTTTAAAGATATAAGATTTAAGAATTTTTACAATGTTCTGCCTCCATTACTTGGGTACAAGCAGAGAAATAATTTGTTACGCAAAGTGACATCGTAAGAGTTTTTAAGAGTTATTCTGACAATTTAAGTTTGTATAAGAGGATTTTTTTTATTTATTTGTTAATTTTGTCAGATAATCATTTAATTAAAATAAAAAATAAATTGTGAGTTGCGTGACTTATTCTTCAAAATAAAGTAATTTACATATACTTAAATACATTACAGTTTGTAGTCAATTTGCTTAGAATTATTTTCCTTGAGTTACCTTGTTATTTGTATTCACAGTTGTATATAAAAAGTTGTCGAATAAACAGCGGCCCTTAAACACGTCAGAAATTGTTCTGTTTTTATATCGCTCGCTCCAACTGAATGTAAATCGAGAAAAATGAGCTCCCATGTAGTTGCTGAACGATAAAATAGCCACCTGCTGTTTCTCGCACTTTCGCAATGTTTAAACTTTACTTATCACTGTTTATTTACTGCGTCGCGTCCTACTGTCTCTCAACAAGATTCCTATTTATTAAATGAAATTTATTTTAGAACTTACACTAACAAGTAATGAAAAAACTCTTCGTAGGATTTTGGTTTGTGTTATAATAAGTACACTGTCATACAGTATATAATATAGTGATCAGTGGCTGTGACTTTTGAGTTTTTGTAGATCGTAGTTTCAACCCATATAGTCGCTTTACTATGTGTAAATAATTTCATCACCACTGCTCTCAAAATGGTGATAGAAAACATCGTGAGAAAATCGGAAAATCCTAGAACCAAAAATTCGAAGACATGTGACATCTACCATCGCATGGTAAATTACCCACTCCTTGAAGAGAGGTGATCTGTATAGTGAGGACGTTGTAAAATGATTATGCTAAGTGCTCCGAAATGATTAACGTCGCAGCAGCTTCACACGCGTATTACACATATTACAAACCTTTCTCTTGAATTACTCTATCTATTGCTTAAAACTGCATTAAAATCCGTTGAGTCCGTCGAGTTTAAAAGATATAACCGTACTGAGAGCGGAAGCGAATTTCATTTATACCATGTAAAGAAGAAGTAACTGCCATCGAAAATATTAAAGAATCATGACCCGTATCAAGTTAAAAAATCCCTTAATTACGCAGGTAACATACACAGCGTGACGTAAGCGTGGCGCGTGCGTAGTTTGGCGTGACGTGTGCGTGGCTCATGTGTGTGAAAATAATCACGTTACGAGATGTTAACGAGTTGTTAAACATTTTAATTTGAGCGTCTCATGTGTACGCTCAATAATTGGGGATCCGTTGAACTGAATTATAATCACGCAGTGCGGCACACAGTGTGTCAAGTTAGTGTTGAGAATATATTGCTTACGTGATTTTATTTGTATGAAGGTCGGTTCATTTTTCAGGCTTGTCTCTCCCGAGGGGTTGAGCAGGAGTCTATAGCAATATTTTCGGCCTTAAATTATTCCACGTAGAGTCTCAGATTTTTTTTTTGTCTGAAAGAACTAGTTGTACCTAAAATTTTGTTTGTGGCTAGTTTTAGTGCTCATCCTTACTTAAACTGACCTTATTTATTGTTGACGACGCTTAAGCGTCTAAAAATCTATAATAACTGATAATAATCTAATGAAAATAAAAATGAAAATAGTAATGTTTTAAAGTCCTAGACCCCTCCTTTTTTGCTCGGAAATCAACAAATGAATTCTCTCCTAAAAACTAATGACCCTGGCAGGCATCGGTCCTGGCGGACCCTTTCAATTGCGCTGACATCTCTTTGAAGAGTGCATGGAACACAAAAGACCTGGCCCTCAAGACACGACTTAATTTCTTCGAAGAAAACAAGTCCTTGAGTGAAAATGAAATGCTTATAGCATAATGCATGATGCAATTGCGGAACAGAAACTGATTCATTCCAAATGTCCTCACAGACTTTACCTACGCCCTCAACTCGAGTGTGCCAAGACGGCGTAATCCCCCGCTCCTGCCTCAGACACGTTCAGTCTTTGTTCCTTCACCTCCAAAACTCTTTGTCTCACATAATTACATCGCTCATTGTAACATTGTATCTATTTAAACGGCAGGCGATAATTTACGCCTTTTAATGTATTATTGGGGAAAATTGAACAGGTATTTTTTGGGGTAAGTTCATGACGTGGGAAACAATTAAGCACACGAAACGAGAGGAAGATCGCTTTACTTCCTTATTACATTACTAGGTTTCCTTTGCTTGAACAAAAAAAACCATGTTGTATGTAGCGTAAAACATTCCTAAGAAAAACAAACCGAAATTAATCTATACTATATATTATTATTAATATTATAAAGCTGAAGAGTTTGTTTGTTTGTTTGTTTGATTGACCGCGCTAATCTCAGGAACTACTGGTCCGAATTGAAAAAATCTTTTTGTGTTGGGTAGCCTATTTATCGAGAGAGGCTATAGGCTATATAACATTACGCTACAACTAAGAGGAGCGGAGCAGTAATGAAAAATTTTGCAAAAACGAGGAAAATTTATTCCTTTTGAGAGTTTCCTTTGCGTGCGCTGCGTAAACGGTTAAAGTAACGCAAAAATCATCTATGACAGAATTGTTTCTCTCTAGGGGGGATTTCTCTATCTTTTAAGATTGACTCACTATAACTCAAAAGGAGCGAGCAGCAACGAAAAATGGACGAAAACTAGCAGGCAAATCGATGCAACGGGAAGGGTCAGGGGAGCAAAAATTTGACGCGGACGAAGTCGCGGGTAGAAGCTAGTAAAAATATATAATTACTGGTGCAGTTGGAAACATGTAGTTGGTCGTTAAAATCTGTATATTGAATACTAATATGTGCACTGTGCTACCGTTATAGATCATCATTTCAGCGAAAACATCCACTGCTCGACATAGGCCTCCCCAATAGGGGGGATTTGCCATATTTGCCACGGTTAGTAGGTGGTTTTGGCTATCGTAGTATGGTGGTAAAATGCATAAAGAACGCTGCTGTCCATTCTGCCCTTAGTCGCTATTTACGAAATCTACGAGAAGAAATACGATGGTGCTATACTTTGGGTCCGGCACCACACGGAATAGATATATACGGGCCGTTATAGATAGACATACATTATACCCATGGTGGCAGACAAACACGGGAATCTGTTTATGTAGCATACAGGATACAAGAAACTATGAGCTAACTAACTAAACTTAGAAGAGCTTCCTTGAAACAAAGTAAGACTAATCCAATGCCAGCACACACCACACGGAAGACCAAACATTAAGAATGCAAGCAAACATTTAATTTATTCACAGTCTCCACATTGTCCAAGGTTCCCCAATGTCTCACACATTGGGCCCGAAATAAATCCGGATCCCTTAAACCCCAAAGAACAGAACAACAGCTGTAATCGCCCGCATAAATGAATAACGGGCCGTGTCCGCGCCGTTTCCGGGCCGTATCCCGGCGCACTTAGATTCTGGACCCAAACAATCCGGAAAGGGAAAGGGTTTCTTAATGATGTAAGGTGATGGACTGGCGAGGTCCTTTTTCACGCGTGTTTTGGCTTTAGAAGACAGTTGAACATCGTGTGAAGATACCATTATTGCGAAGGCGTATTAAAATCTATATTATATTAAGGTAATATCACAGCAAACTCTAGGTTAGATTTAGGTGACAGAATTAATTGTAGCTCTAAGATGTGATTTCCTACTGTAAAATTATGTGAAAGTTTGTGTGTGTAGATTTTGGATGTTTGTTACTCAATCTCGCAAAAACGGCCGAATGTATTTGGTCACATTTATAGTTCATAACCTGGATTAACACTAGGTATTTTTTTGTCCCGGTAGTACGTTCCCGTACGTGCGATCAATGCACCAAACTTACGGTCCAATGAGTCCCGCATAACAGCAAACGAAATCTCATCAGGCCCAGACGGAGATGGTGGGATGAGCTGGACTCTTTTAATGTAGATTCGTCCTTGATAGCTCTGGACAGAGAGATGTGAAAAGACAGTAGAGAGACTTTCGCCCTTCAGTGATACATTTATGGCAGTTTTAAAATAGTTCCCTTGGGAAAATCGACCTCCACGCAGGTATAACTGCTGGAAAAAAATAGTTATCTATTAAATAGCAGTTATACACAGATACAATATAGTTACAATTAAATAGTGGTTTAAAAACAGTTTGTAATGAGATGTTTACGCTGCACATTGTAGTAAAAGATACCCATTAGTGTAACGTTTACTAATTGATGGCTTTTTTTCTTTTTTTTTTCAGGGTGGGAAATCATCAAATGACTTCTCCCGCTCTGGGCGGAGCGGGAGGACGTGTCAGACTTTTACTGACTAAAATCCACCCGTGTTCCATCAGTTGCCCATGTGCCAGGGTCACGGTATCTCTTTCGAACAATCACGCGACCCCGGCAGGCATCGGTCCTAGTAGACCCCTACACTGCTGCTGACATCTCTTTGAGGCGCGCGTGGAACACTGCGCGCCGTCGACCCGAGCTTGGTCCTTACCGGGCGGCGAGCTACCCATTGCTCGCCACCCGCAAGCTCGCGCCTACGGTGGCCGGGAGTCCGCTATTGACTCCCGACGCCCGGGGCGCTCCTCCTGCGGCGGCTAGGGACGTGAGGGCGCAGAGACTGCCACTCCCTCACGCGCCCCGCCTCCTCCTTCGCGAGCATTACTGCTTTGCAGAAGGAGGTGACGGCTTCCCATTCCCTCTCGCTCCGTACCATGGCTCGCACCAGGGCCGGACGCGAGAGGTCGCCGCCGTACTAATTGATGGCTTAGTTTTCAGTTTGCGTGCTACCATCATATTCGCTACGGCTGCCGCTGCCAGTTTTAAATTCTTTTAACTTTTCTTTTTATTATTTAAGCACCTTTACAAATTAAACAAATGATTACAGAAACCTAAAGATGGTTAAATACCTATTTAATGATATCCCACTTGAAGTAGTTTGTCGACTTTCATTTTTACTTTTTCACAATATGGCCTATTACTTGTGATTACTGATACTCGCAGGATTAGGATAAAAACAAAACAATATCATCCCATGCGGCTGGTCTCTAGAATGTCAGAAGAAACTAACATTATGTGTCTCTTACAGAGGCTGATAAACACATTCCCCTTCTTTGCGTAGCACAGTCGGATAAAAAGAAATAACAACAAAAACACCCAGGTACATCAATAAGTGACCAAACTTACACCAAACAGCGCCGTAACTAAACAACGCAATCGTGTTCCGAATTTCTGCCCATCAACCTACGAATACGGCCCCAAGACGTCCAAAATAAGAAATTTGTTCACGTATGAGTCCAAAAAACGTCCGCAGAAGTTAAATTTAATCGAGCAACTAGTTAGGAAGAGAGGGCACGTAGACGCACGTGCAATGGACGAAATGGGAAATTGTCCTTTTGCGAAATAACCTATTCATAGTGCGGGGCTAATGTGCCGTGAAAACTACTATTATGTACAGATGTATGGGAGTTACGTTTATGTGTTGTAATATTTAGGGATGCACGAAACGGCGGGTAATTTTGGCAGTGAAAGGTTAAAGGTATTTGAAAAACTTGGATGAATTTGGAGTTAATTTGTTAAGGTTGGTAAAGGATTAGGTATAGCAATTTCGGCTGATCATTGAGTTTTCTTCGTAGAAATTTATTTCCGGCGCATTCTTTTGTTGTGTTTGCCATGTTTGCCATCTAAATTTAATTCAGGTTTTAGTCACGTCAGTGCGTTCCAAAGGCGCAGAAATATTACAACTGGATTACTGCACCAAAAATATCACTGTGTTTATAAAGCATAACTTGTATTTTGTAGCGTTGAATTCACGTCCTACCCTCCATTTTTCCTTCCTTATAGCACGATGTTGTCGCGTGCAACAAATGCCACACCACTTGCAGCGAAGCCTTTGCCACCACAAGGCGCATTGCATCCGACAACCTGTCATTTATACCCGAGCTAAAAATGTAGAATATCACCACAAATTCAAGTTAAAAACTCTTTGGAAAAAACGCTTTTAAAGTGAGGTTAGCAACATATTGGCATGTGAACGAATATACTCGACCTTTGAGTGAAAGGATCGCTTCAAATAAGAAGACGAATGAACCAGCTACATAAAATATACTCAATAAATAAATATAAGTTATACGTATGTACATAATATGTGTAACATAAAAGGAAAAAATGACGGACGCGACCTCAACCGTTGCTCTTAGAAATGCGAGAGTTTCTTTTCTGCCGTAAGCAACCACTGTGACGAATTTTCGGAATTCCCGTGGGATCGTAAAGAAATGGAATCGTCAAGTTTAGATGCGGAATCGAGGGGTGACCTCCGATGTAGGGATAATTTATAACATACCTACCTTTTATGAATATGGATTTGTTTGTGACATAACACTTTATTTGTTTACTCTACGATTTGTTTTATGTCGTGGATTATAGACGTAAATATCACACGTCCTGGGCAAAAACAATTAGGTAGAACAGAATATAATATTGTCTCCTCTGCTACTCTTCAAAATGGTTGAGCTGAATGGTGCTGATCCATACGTCATGTTCGTGAACGGGCGCCGTCATAAAGGACTGATCATCTCTTAGCTGCCACGGCTTATTTTAATTTCTTTGCTATTTTATTTTTGTTTTAATTACGGGCGCTAGCAATGCGCACGTCTTTTTACATCATTCTCACATTGATAAATTCAACACAAATGATGAATCGATTTTTATGTAACAATATTTTGATTTAAATATGCCTACGTACTACGTTTCTGAATGGCCAATAGCTTCATCGTTTTGACCGGCCAACCCCTTGACAATTCAAAATTGCCTGTAATTGGTTTATTTGAAATAAATTCTTTGAGTTTGAGTTAAAAAAAAAACTTTTCAATATGTTTACCAAATGTATGTGAATTTATAAAAGCAATTCATATAAGGATCAAACGGACAATCGGTATTGCTCACAGAAGTTTAAAGGTCAAGCCAATTAACCAATTAACCGTCAATCTTCTCTGAGCCGTCATTTACGACAAACAAAAAGAAAAAACACCTGATAACATTATATTTCATGGTCTT
The DNA here is from genome assembly GCA_932294355.1 of Aporophyla lueneburgensis. Taxonomy (NCBI): domain Eukaryota; kingdom Metazoa; phylum Arthropoda; class Insecta; order Lepidoptera; family Noctuidae; genus Aporophyla; species Aporophyla lueneburgensis. The sequence goes on along the minus strand of OW028749.1, from coordinate 1,594,848 downwards.
CGTTTACGTTCGCTGTGTGGATCATAGAGTGAAATAATAACATAATTGGCTTCGAAAACTCCAGCGAGTTTCCGTAATAAGGCGTCATTAGACAATGTCAAGGAAGTTTCTTTTGTTTCTTCCTGACATTCTCGACTCAAACTTCAATCGTTATTACACGCGTTTTATTAGACCGAACTTTTAAAACACACTTCCTCTTAGCGGAAAAAGCAACCGTTCTTTTATGAATATTTACAATTGTTCACGAAATACTACTTCAAAAGTTTTCCATTCCCGAGAGTCCAGTACGCAAACTGAAGATAAATTAAAAATGCAAAAAAGAAAACGGGCGTGATAAAATTTCTTTTTTTAATATTCCATTATTCGTCGGCAGAACGTCGAATGAAGCCGAAACGCTCCGGAACTAATTTCGTTTCGGAATTATTGAAAATGTCTGTAATGGTATTTTGGGCGGACGTTTAGAAATGGAAAAGTTCTTTGATCGCACACGTTTAATGAAACACAAAAGACTCGACGTGTCCCTTTTACGAGAAAAAATATTATATAAAATATTAAGACTTGATTCAGTTCCATTTTGCACAAAGTTACCGGATTTAAGGCCCCAAGTTTTGTAATGAATAACTGAATAAGAAAAATTAAGGGGAAATTATGTGCCGTTTTATATTTAGTTTATGTAACATTCAATTACGTTTATATTTTATTCAACTTGCTTCGCAAAGAGATAATTATATTTTGTTCTTTATAAAATGAAATCGTCAAGTAAATTATTGCAATTGGTAGGAGTATAGAAAACTAGTATAATTTATTACATATATAATTAGGTACTTTTATATGCATTAAAACAAGAATCACACACATCTTTTGAATTGAGTTCTAATTAAAATGTGTAGCGTGGGTGTTTCGTTTCGGCTTAACAAAAGTACTAACGCGGCGCGCGGGCGAGCGGGGCAGAGACGTCGGTGTTCGGGGAGCGCGTGGGGCGCCTTACAGATGGCGTCGGCGGCAAGCGATCCTATTGGTTGCGCTCCGCGCATGGCGGGATATTTAAATATTGCGCGCGCGCTACATCCTCCTCCTCCAAGTCACGACATCGTCCCGAGAGTGATTTGGTACAAAATTAGGAGCGCGCCTTCTTTTTAGCCTTAGGCGGCCGACCTCGCTGTCGGCGCGGTTGAACTGGCTCAATAGATTCAGTGTGATTAGTAATAAGCGCCTTAAGGTCCGAAACATGGAAACGACCTAAAAACTGACCCTGACCATCGACCAACTCGTAGGTGGTGGGGCTGATAACCCTTTTGATGGTATACGGTCCATCTCTCTGTGGCATAAACTTCCGAGTTAAACCTTTGGGTGCGTTACTGAGAGAATGAGTTGTTAACAACACCTGGTCACCAACCTGGAAAACTGGAGATGGACGTCGAGAAGTGTCAGCATACTCTTTCCTAAGATCTTGTCGTCTCTCAACTCGATCTCGTATATCCCGAAGGGAATCAATAAATTTAGTCAGATAGGGCGTAACCTGAGGTACATACGCTTCTTTATCCAGGATTGTGCGCAGGTCATGTTGCGCGTCAAATGGTGTCCGCATTTCGCGGCCATACATCATGTATGATGGTGTTAATCCTGTAGTTGAACAGGTTGCGACATTGAGGGCGAACCTTACCTGGGGTAGGAACTGGGGCCAAGTGCGATGCTCATTCTTCACCAGCATGGCCAGTTGAATCTTCAGATCCCGATTCTTCCTTTCAGCTGGGTTAGCTTCAGGATGATAGAGTGGTATCAAATTTTGCTTGATACCGAATAGAAACATGCACTGTTGCATCACTGCAGAAATGAATTGCACTCCACTGTCGGAGATGACGCGCCGAGGGAAACCATATCGAAAGAAATACTCTTCAATCATTAGTTTGGCACAGACCTCAGCGGCAGCCTCCTTGAGCGCGTATAACTCCACCCATCGAGTGGCAGTATCCTCGATCAGGAATATCCATTTCTCGCCAGATTCGGCTTCTGGAAGAGGGCCAAATCGACGGCCAGTACTTCACCTCTCTGATGTAGTATAGGCGTCTGCAGAAGTCCGGTAGGTTTTTGGTTCGAGAACTTATACCTCTGACAGTCAATACAATTCTTCAGAAAGTCTGTAACGTATTTACGCATACCTGTAAAATAGTATCGCTGCCTAATACGATCAATCGTACGATCCACGCCTTGGTGACCAGCAGTAGGGGCGTTATGGAACTCTTCCATAACGTCTTTGAGCATGGATACGGGAACGACCAACTGCGGCTCCTCAGCCTCTGAGTCGGGAGCATGACGGTAGAGGACACCCTGGTCCATAAGATAACCGCGCTCTAACCAATGGGTAGACGACATGGGATCAGTGGTGTTTTCTATATCCTTGATGATCTTACTCACCTCAGGATCATCCAGCTGAGCAGATCGAAGGTCATTCGCACTCTTGCGTGGTATGTCCAAGATCACCGAACAAACCCCACAGCTCTCTTGAGAAGCCTCACTACAGGAAGGGCGGCTAAGAGCATCGGCGATAACATTGACCTTACCAGGAGTGTACTCATACTGTATGTCAAAAGCTTGCAATTTGAGAGCCCAGCGCATCAACCTGCCACTGGGAGACTTTAAGGTTAACAACCACTTTAGTGGTTGATGGTCACTACGCAGGATAACGGGGTGTCCCTCAATGTACGGGCGGTACTTCTCTACGGCCCAAACTACAGCGAGTGCCTCTCGCTCAGTAGTTGAGTACTTACGTTCTGCAGAGGTGAGCAAACGACTAGAGTACTCAATAGGGTGCACGTCGTTACCTTCACCTTGCAGTAAAACGGCACCTAAAGCATAATTGCTAGCATCGGTATGAATAATAAAAGGTTTACTATAGTCAGCTTGCACGAGGACTGGTGTTGTGGTGAGCCTCTTCTTCAGCTCATCGCTCGTTGCTGGGATTCGGTCCAAGTCCATGGTTCGTTCTTCTTGGTAAGCTTGGTAAGCGGCTGAGCTATTTCAGAAAACCCAGGCACAAACTTACGAAACCATGAACAGGTCTGTAAAAAGCTTTTCAAATGCTTGAGATTGGTTGGCTCTTTCATCTGCTGGATAGCCTGCACCTTGGACTCATCAGGCATTATACCTTTGGGAGTGATAAGATGGCCTAAGTACTTAACTTGGTCACAGGCAAAGTGGCACTTGTCCCTGTTGGCTCGTAATCCAAAAACACGTAGGCGATTAAATACGGCTTCCAGGTCTTCCAGGTGCTTCTCGAAGTGCCCTTCTGAAAGGATTAGCAAATCGTCTAAATAGCACAATAAGGTAACATCCTTCATAGCAGTCCCTGACCGAAAACGGTCCATTAACCTCTGGAAAGTGGCGGGGGCGTTCTTGAGGCCGAATGGCATGCGAATAAAACGATACGTACCGAGAGGTGACACGAACGCGGTCTTGTCCCTGTCCACAGGGGATACACTTATTTGCCAGTAACCAGACCGCAGATCTATCGTACTCATGTACCCTTCCCTCTTTGTGGCGTCAAGAAGGTCCTCGATGACCGGCAAAGGATAAGTGTCACTTTTAGTGACCGCATTAAGCCGGCGATAGTCGACACAGAACCTATACGTACCATCTTTCTTAGGGACGAGGAGAGCAGGTGCGGCCCACGCCGACTCGCACTCCTCGATCACACCATCGGACAACATTTTGTTAATCTCTGCCTCCATTGCGGCCCTCTTAGCGGGCGTGAGGCGATATGGAGGCACCGCAATAGGCGCATGACCTCCTGTGTCTATTTGATGCTCGGCAAAGCGAGTCGCCTCTCCTCCTAGACGGAACACATATTCGTGGTGCTGAAGTAAATCTGTAAGCTGCTGGCGTTGATCACCGGTAAGTAGTAACCCTTCGTCGGCCCTTAGCGACATAGAAGATACCGGGATGGGATCGTGCTGTACCATCGTTTGACTCTCATACTCAAGCGGGTAGGTCTGCGTGGAACCAGAAAAGTGCCAAGAAGAAATAGAAAAATCAAGAACCATACCTGCGGCGTTGAGGAAATCTATGCCTAGGAGGGTATCGTTGTTGTCAGCATCAGGGAAAATTGTGAAATTCACTGGAACACTTTTGTTCACGGAGATGTCGACGTCAACGCCTGCCACCAGGACCTCGCGAAGATGGACAACACCATCAGCCAGCTTCACGTAAACCTGCTTAGCGCAAAAGGTAAGCCCCTTTTCAATAAATATTTTATAAAGCTTGTGTCCTGCTATAGAGCACCTAGCTGCAGTATCAATCAAAGCCATGCCTCGTAAACCGAGAACCTGTATACTAAGCACAGGCCTCCGTTGCGGTGAGTGTACGGTCGTCGCCTGCAAAACGCGAGACGCAGAAAGATGGACCGCGGGCGTAACACCACTCCAAGGGACAGTAGTTGTCGCCGTATTGTCGGCGCAAAATGAAGAAACTACTGAAGGCGTGTTCAACGGATCAATGTCTGAGCAGCACCATCCACGAGTCGGGACGATAGTCGGTGAGTTTACCCTAACAGGCGAGGGACTAACACTGTGCGCGATATCAGGTACATCTACCCTACCCGGTAAGTCACTATCACAACTTTCGATAACCGGCACATCTACCCTACCAGGTGACTCACTATTACAACTTACGATAACCGGCACATCTACCCTACCAGGTAAGTCACTATCAAAACTTCCGATAACAGGCACATCTACCTTACCAGGTAAGTCACTATCAAAACAAAAATAATCAAAATAATCGCACGATTGCGATTGCAAGTAAGGTGAATAATTTCTACAATAACTACTACAATCAGAACGTGCCTCGCGTGTTTGTTTACGTAGTTGAACACTAATACTATCGCGTCTATTACTATTACGGCCAAAAATATCGTGACTTGGAGTGCTATTCGAAGACGTAGTAATATGTTTAGATTCACTTACCAAAACCGGTGAATTATGTTCGATAGTTACGGATGAAAACGACAAGTTATTGCTACATTTAGAGCACTGTGACCTCACTACCCCTTTCGCTCCGCAACCGTAACAATAAAGAGACTTATCATTATCACTGCACTTTTTTAACTTATTACAGTCTTCGCGTAAGTGTCCGTATTGTTTACAATAAACGCATTTAGGTTTCGCGACATTTTGGTTCGGACGCGCACTAGCGGAACTTTCTCGAACGGCCGTTGATCGTTGCGACGAAGTCGTGTCACTCGTAGATGTACTCGGCGTTGCTGGCGCGGGGCGGCGGCGCGACGGGGGCGACGCGGGCTGAGCTGCGCTGCCACTGCGGCCGCCTGAGTTTGCTGACCTTGCTGAACAGGCGCTGGACTGCGGACCGGGCTGAGACTGCACATCGGATTCTTCAATCTCTATGGAACGGGCGATGCGCAGCATACTAGAGAAATCTTTGAAATCTTCTCTTCTCAAATGTTTTCGAATTCGTAAATCAAGTAGGCCGTAAACCATGTCTACTTGCGCTTTTTCAGATATATCGCCGGCGGGGATTTTTGATAGCAATGCACGACATTTAGCGACGAACACGTCTGTGTTTTGATCACGTTGTTGTTGTTCAAATAATTCTCGATAGATACGGTGTGGAGGTCTCCTATCACCGTAGGTATTTATCAATAAATGTATGGCCTCGTCCCATGAATGGATTTCCTTCTTGACTCCCTGGTACCATATGGCGGCATTACACGTGAGCAACATCGAGAGGCCCCTGAGGGCATTTTCCTCGGACACATTAGCACAGTCCTTGTAGCTCTGAATGGCGTCTATGAAGGCGTCCACGGACTCGTCGGCGTTACCGCCAAACCTGGCGGTGCAGTGCGTGAAGGTGCCGCTGCCGGCGACCGGTGATGCAGACGTAGAGGGAACTGGGGATGACGGCTGGCAGTTTATCACTTTATCCAGCAGACGCTCGAACGCTTCGGTTTGGGATCGTTGCATGGCGGCCATCATGGCGGCCACTTGTCCCGATGAAAAACTTGCGGCGTTGTCGGTGGTCTTGTCATCGTCGACTTCCACGGCGATCTCGTCGTCCAAGGGTGTCGCGGGGTCCCTGCGCGTACGCGGCATGTCGATAACACACGCGAAATACGGTAACGTAGCACCACAGAGTACTTTTTATGTTATTAGCAGCACGTTGGGCAGCCACTTGTAGCGTGGGTGTTTCGTTTCGGCTTAACAAAAGTACTAACGCGGCGCGCGCAGTGTTGCCAACAATAATATTGAAATTCCGCCGACTCTATTAAAAAAATCCGTTAGAAATCCGTTGTTCCTTCTCTTTTTTCCGCCAATAAAATCCGCTAGAATATTTCGTCCAAATAATGATAGATGATAAATATACATGCGACAAATTAAAAAACAATTACAACTAGGTAGATTCATTTTTTAATTTAAAAAAACATACAAATAAAATCTAAGTTCTTTGTAGAAATTATTTTTAAATAACAACCCGTAATGATAAGGCGAGGTTGTAGTACTTTTTAACTTGTAAAGCTCTGGAAATATAAAGTTGGTAGGGATTCACCAGAAACGTCTTCTTTTCTAACAAGCCAATCTTTAAATAACTTATCTTGAAGCCACTCACTGCGAAACTTTTGTTTATATTGCGGTTTTGGCATTTTTACCGAAAAATTATCGATATACAAGGACACAAACGTTAAAACAATTATTACCAACTAATATCGGTCTGACTCTTGACTAGTAAATCTTATTCGTACGTGAACCCGAACCGGCACATAAACAGTATACCTACTTGAGTACTTGACGTACGTTTTGTTCTTAGCTTCTGACTATGTTTGATTCTTTATGCCAAGGGGCAGTCTCCGTTTCCTAACAGATAAGTTCATTTCATTAGTTGGTGCTGCCAACGTGATGATAAAATTACATATTAAATGTAGTTTAAACATGCCACGGTTTTTAATCATAAATAAATTAATCGATTGAAGGCTGAATAGTTAGTATTAATAGTTATAGTAGTAATATTCATAAGATTCCGCTAAAAAATCCGTCAGCCGTTAACATATGTTTTGTTCCGTTTTACTCATGCCTGAATCCGCCAGATTTGACGGAAAATCCGTCAAGTTGGCAACGCTGGGCGCGCGGGCGAGCGGGGCAGAGACGTCGGTGTTCGGGGAGCGCGTGGGGCGCCTTACAGATGGCGTCGGCGGCAAGCGATCCTATTGGTTGCGCTCCGCGCATGGCGGGATATTTAAATATTGCGCGCGCGCTACAAATGATGTTTTGTTTGGGCAACTGCTAAATCCTAAATTCCAGGTCCACTATTATTCCATACAAAAACACGGACTTTAGGACCAAAAGTTATCAAGCTCCGACATGCTCCGAGGTATACCTACCTAGCTACAATCGACATAATTGTTAACATTTCATTGAAAATACTAATTGGACTAATTGGCACGTCAACTTGTCATACATCATTTAATCTTGATTTTAAAGCAAAGATAATATTATCATCAGGCATTTAATATTAATATCAATTTTAACCGAAGAATTTTTCCTGGAAAGCCTTTGTGACAAAATTAAGTATTGCTGGAACTGAATGAGAGATGGTTATAATTTTCGAATTTCCCTTTGTTTACTATTTTACAGTTTCGAAAGGAAAATGAAATTAATAAAAAAAGTGAGCGCCTGCCAATTTCTACGGCAGAAATAAAAGTTTATTAGGACAATCCGTTATTTTGTGCAGTATTGTATGCTAGTACCTGCAATAACTTTCTCATAAATAAATAGTGTTTTTTTTTGTAATACTTTCATTTATTCATTCATTTTACTCTGATGACGTCAATGAACGTTTTGAATGTAGTTGCACCAAACTGTACAAGGAATATTATCATAACTACCATAGTAGATGGATTGATGGCATATTTTTCAAAGGTTAAATATAAACAGGGGTTTTAATTTTTAGCAGTGTCCATAAATTTGTGTATAATGTACAGGCTAAAATGAATTTAGCTGGCAAAACTTCTAACACGTGTTGGGTATAGATACCGAAAACTAAGAAACCCAATAAAAAAATGTCAGTATTTGATTTGTGAAATTTAATGACCGTATGTGATTAGCTGTTTTTGTAATTTTTTGTAGAACTTAGAATTTTTTTATGAATTTCCGAAAACCATAATATATTAGTAGTTTGGTTGGCTATTCATGTCACAGTGCCATAAAGTTTTGAACAAAGAATGATTGTTTTTTTTTTTTGTTTAATTAATTTTCGGATTATTATAAATTGCATATCAAATAAATAATCGCCTATCAATAGATACTCATCATATATTCTTTTTTACATCAAATAACTTACTTCACTACAAATAAACTAAATGTTTAACAAAACTCAAACTGCAGATAATTCGAAATTATACATCAATATGACATTACTTTTTTCCTCATAATGCAATACAGTTAAATTTATTTTTGCACCAAAATACTACATACATAGCATAAATACTGACTGCACAGCAAATTTTCAATATTTCATAGCAAAATAACTATACCAGTCGCATATTAACCAGTAAGTACAACAAAACCTGTTCATCATATTTGTCTTAATTTTCAAGAAGCCATGCTCGGCAAATTTAATGATTATTATAACAAAAAAATCCTGTCATATTGCATTATTTCTAAAAGCAGAACAAATTAACTGAAAAAGAAATACAAGAGCGAGCGAAGCGAGCTCTGGACTCGGGGCACCCCGACTCGGACAGGTTAAGTTAGAAGAGGATGGCGGGGTCAAAGACCCCGCCATCCTCTTCGTGGTAATTTTTTTTTTTCAAAGCACACAGAAGTAGATTAGAAGAGAAGAAGGCCCGCTTCGCGGGGCTCCATCGACTTTTCTATAAAAAAAACTATGCGCGCCCCTACTCCCAGATGGCCAATAATGGAAATTTTAACCCCTATTCGTTTTATTCGTCAATCCCACACTTTCCGGCCTTAAAATCGATGTCGATACACGAAAATTCGAAAGTGAGGTAAAAATCAATATATAATAATCAATCAATCAATCAACAATCAAAATAAATTACAATTTTGTATCAAATTTTATATTTTTTTTGCTGATCTCATTATGTGGTAATTAATAAATAATAAGACGACTGTGACTAATAAAATGCTGTTTTATTTAGAAAAACTGCTGTAAATAATATAAAAAAACTTTTTAGTAAAAAATTAAACCGGTTTAATTTTTTACTAAAAAGTTTTTATTTTATAATTTTTTGTAGCTTTAATGTACGTATGATACTTGGCAAGGTATACCCTATCCAATAAAAAAAGAATTATCAAAATCGGACTACTCTGTATAAAGTTATGCGTGGTTATACATTACAATCAGTGAGTGAACAATCAATCATCCCCTGTTTTCCGACCCGTAGGGTTCGATTTTGTTTTCCAAATTTATATGAGACCACCTTGAGAGTATACCCTTTCCAATAGAAGAAGAATTATCACAATCGGACCACTATATAAAAAGTTATGCGTGGTCATACATAAAAAAAAAAAATACGCTTCGAATTGATAACCTCCTCCGGTTTTTTCGTCGGTTGAAAATAGAAGCTATATTTAAAAGAAAAAGAGTTAACATGTATAATGTGCATTAAGATTATTAGCTGTGCATTGATGAAAAAGCTTTTGCTTTAGGAAAAATCGCTGTACGCTGCGAAAATAAATTGTAGTGTGTTTAGTGATATTTTGAGTTGAATATTTTGCTGTGCAATCAGTAATTTTGATGGGAATTCGGAATCTTATTGCATATAAAAAGGATATTTTTTGATTTGCGTTTAAATACTACCCTTAATTTTCCTTGATGACCTGACACGTGGCTAAAGTGCCAGCTAATTTAATTTTACCTTGTATACATACATACATAAACTCATGTCTTTCCCCCAAGGATGAAGCTAATTATTAACAGACAGAACTACTATGACATACTAATGAACGACTCATTGCTCTAGTGATCGCAAGCGGTACTACTGAGCATGCGGTCATGGGTTTAATTCCCGGGTCAAGCTAATTGTTATTGTGTTATTTCTTGTTGCTGCCTTTTTATTAAAACAAAATACTATATTAATTTAAATATTTACTCACCAAAATTTTGTAATAGTAGAAGTTTTAAAATCATTCACATACATCTATAGTCTGGCATATAAATGAATTTGAATTAGAACCATTGAGTTTTAACATCCGGAATTTGTCAGTTGCAACGGAGGCCTATTTTTGTGCCCGATTGATGCCAATAGGCTCGCCCTATTACATGGGACTTACACAAAACTGGGCGAAATGGGGTCATTCTAATAAGTACACCTTTGTCTTACCCTTCCGGGAATATGGGCATGATGCTATGTATGTAATGTCTAACAATTCTTTTAATGATACCCACCGTATTAAAAATCAGTCCTAACCCTTACACCTAAACGCTACCCAACCACTCAACATCCCGTTCCAGCCATTATCGTAAAACAATTGAAATGAGCTCGAGCACTGGTTGTAAACGATCCCCCACTTATACCCACTGCATTGGAATCTTTCCAATTTGTAATTGCTGTACGGCTGTACGGTAAAAACCACTTCAGACCTGTTACTGATTGCAGCCATTATAGCAGGTAGAAACGTGACCGATACGTACTTGAAGCCCGCTTTTTGGTCCTTTGGCGCTTTCGATACGGTACTTGTTATGCGGACTGGATTTATGAGTCGCTTTGTTACGTATATGTTGGGTAAAGACTTTTCTTGATGTCGATTTTTCAGCTTGAATATTGGATTCAGTTAATCGGATATTTAAAATATTTGAAATACAGTGTGTATCAGAAAAGAGTGGCTAAATTTTAGAGTGTGATAAAGAGCATCAAATTGAACAACTTTTTCTATGCGACCAATATCGTAATAGCGAAAATTATCAGCCGTCCCATTCATTCAGGTCGAGAAGAGAAGTGTCGGGGTACGTAGCAAGGTGTCGGTATTTTTGAGGAAAAACAAATGTTCATGTTGAAAACTATTTATTGTCTCACTTATATATTTCTAAATACATACATATTATAGATAAATTACACCCAGACACAGAACAAAATGTTCGTGCTCATCACACAAACATTTGTCCTGGGTGGGAATCGAACCCACGACCTCCGGCATAGCAGTCAGGGTCACTAACCACTAGACCAACAGGCCTGTCATATTCATATTAATCAAATAGATAAGCTTCAATTATAGGTTGATAGTTAATTGGCAACTGTTATCATTTTAATTGCTCGTTTCTATTATGTATTTGATAAACAAAAATAAAACGAATTAACAAACGAGAAGTACTTTTATTAGGTAAAGAACACTACCCACTTGTTGCGAGTATAAATTTAAAAATATCTCGCCAAAAACTTAGCTATTCGAGTAATATGTATTATATAGAACTAGATTTTGTCCGTGCATTTTGTTTGAAAATATTAAAACAAAAAGCTAGTCTATTTCAGTCAATTTTTTTACTGAGATAGACTAGGTATTGTTGAGTAATATGCATAAACAAAAGCTCAATGATTAGAGTCTGGCTCGTGACTAAAATAGTATAGCCTTTGTAAACACGCTCCCGGGAATCATCCTTAGGATTCCATTGGGCGACGAGAATCAATTATATTTTAATGTAATTATTGACGATCAAAAGTGCCTTTTATGTGCTTATTTAAAATTAATGCTTTGACTTTGTTGGTGCTCCTCCAAATCCAGCATAAAAATATGACCACATCATACCACCATATTGTGACATGCTGTAGGTATATGTTGTGAAAAGCAAGCATTTCACGATACCTGACACACAGAATGCAATTAAGTCAAACATGAAAACTTGGTTCAGATGTGCCGTCGGAAACTCGCTGTGACATAAATTAGGTGCAATACTCTTGCGCTTGGCAATGTCTGGCAATAGGCCAATTGAACGAATAATGAACTCAGATGGTAGGTTTATGAGTGAAAAGATACGATTGATCACTGTCGCTTAGATGCAACATTACAATCTATTGTCCTGCAAATCTATTTCACTTCTGATCCTTTAGTTGTCTGTTAATTTATATGGGTAACTGGCAGCACTATATATTTATTGAAGCATGTACAGAATAGCCCGGTTAAGCAGCCGACCATCTCCTTAGATAAACTGTGAGAGATCATTCACAAAAAAAAAGAAAAACAAGTGTCAGAGGAATGGTGGAGAAGAATGAATATGTTGGGTAACTGCCTTCATTAATTTGTACTCTGTTATGTTTTATTTGTGTTTATTAAATGGTAAAATATTTACTGTTCGTTTATAAACAGTTCCTGACCAATAGATTTTTCCTTTCATTTACGAGTGTTTTTAAGAGGACATGTACATTTGCGAATTCGGGGTCTTCTCCTTTAGTTATTTAAAAAAAAAATATTTAGTCAAATTACCTGCATATTTATTGAGTAGTTACATATTTCAGTTATAAAATTGAACATAATATGCAACCTAACTATCAGTGATATTAAAATATCTAGTAGTTCTACTCGTTGTACCGTTGAGTATGTTACCTGAAGGCAGCGTAGCGTAGAACTAACATAAGCTTATAATTTTTTTAAACCACGATTAAAAATATTGTAAATTACGTAAATTGTTGACATTATATTGTTTGTATTTATATTTTAATAAATGTAAAAATTGGCACGCCGTAAGGTAGACTGTAGCCGATCTCATTAATTTATGTACAACATCTTATACCTATAGCTACATTTATAGCAAAAAAAAAATACTAATTCTGAAAACTTCGAACTCAAAAAGATTTTTTTAATCTCACTCACTGAAATAAGCTAGCGGTAAATGTCTTTTATTCCCAAAAAATATATATTATTGAGCTGTATTGACATGCAATGTTTAGACGGTGGTCAATGGGCCATCATGATTTTGTTATTAATATTAAAATTTATTTTACTCTAAAGGTCCTAGTTTAGCATTTGTTACTGCAAGTTACAACATAATGCAGCATTGTGTACGTAAGCGGCACGCCCTTTATGCTTGGAGGCTTTTTATTTAGATTTAAAGTTCTTTTTACATTTTTGTTTTCAATCATTTGTTTCTGCTTGAGCATAGTTTTCAATGTTTTGTTGGAATATTGCCGTGTGCTAGCTGATATATGGCCAATAATTTCATTTAATGTTTTGTGTTTCGTAATGTTAATTACTTCCTTACTATTGTATAGAATCAAGTTCAACCTAACAATTCTGACTTAATAGACTGCTGTGCGGCTAGGGAGTTTGTTGTGCCACTTCTTCTTCCCAAGCAAAGCGCTAGGAAGAAGAAAGGGCGTTTTTGGCGTTTTAAGGGACTATCTTGTGTAAGTTTGACGTTCAAAAATGGCTAACTCTCAGCCTAGCTTGAATAAACGAATTTTGATTGGTCTGTGACTGCGTGCAATTGTCTGAGACACGGTGTGAGACACGGCTTTTGACGCACTCTGGATTTTCAACTTTCGGTGTTGAACCGATCATTGATAATCCTACAAAGTGTAGCGCGAGTGAGTCTCAACACGTCGAAAAAACACAGTGTTCAATTTTCAAGTCAAATTTGTTTTATTTCACATAAACAGAGGTCGGAATTAGGTAGAGTTATTTATGTACTTACATGGATTTCATACAACGAAAGAATACAGTGGATATGCCCCAAATCCCGGGATTAATTTTGAAGAGCAGAAAAATCCCGTGATCTATTTATAACAAAGGCGAAGTATAAGCATGAGAATTTGCTTCAGCCTATTAATAATTAGTATTGTGAATTTAATACTAATACAAATTGTATGTTAATTATCTTTGTTTTATTTGTCTTATATATCTCTGAGGTTTTTATTATTATTTAAGTATTTGTAATATTGTTGGTTACACGGGATTGTCTATTAGAAATCCCGGGAAGATCCATATTAATTTCGATGCAAGTACATAAACAACTCTACCTAATGGCACTTATGAAACGTCAGAAGCTAGGTGCACGGTTCCAAATTGTTGATTCCTATGGAGAAAAGCCGGCAAGAAACTCCACGGTTACTCTTTTAAAAATAATTGGGTTAACTCTCAGCGCAGTGCGTTAAAGTTTCGGTGAGCGAAAACTTTTCCCCGCGATATTAATACATTCGAAGGAACGTGAGCTTAGAACACAATTCAGAGAAGCACGTATCTACCGCTTCTTATGTCCACATTTTTATATTTAGGTACATATTTAATGGTTTCGCTACGTCACACCTAATAATATTTTTGAACAGGATTTTCACGGCTCCAAAGAAGCCAAGTCTTGTAATTTTCACGCGATAAGAAACAGCTGACGCACGCAGAAAACAGCCAACAGCCTAATCGGATTAAAACAGAATAGGATCGCAATTATATTATATTCTAAAGGACATTACCAACATGTTTTATTAATTGCATTGAAATCGCCTCGTCAGTTCTCATTGTTTTCGAGAATAGATCATGATTAGTCGTCGCGTGATGACGCTGACAAACGGAGAGCTTACAAATTATATTTATTGTGATAGCAATGTTGACAGTTGGATTAATTTGGGTTAAATTTTATTGTTCCTTTTATTTTTGTGGTGTTCAATTATTCATACTATTATAAAAGCGAAAATAAAGCTCACTGTGTTGTATTTTAATTTTTAAACTAACAATAGTCAAATTGTGACACAACGTGAGTACTTTTCAAGCATATAAACCAACCTGAAAAATAAATAAACTCGTAAAAAATATGCCTCTAAGTCTAGACCTTGCTTACTTTCCTATTTCACCCTAGCTAGAACAAAGCAAGTAATAACAAATGATTAGTTGTGCTCAGATAATTAATTCTGTTTTATTCCCCGCAGCTATCCCTGTAATCTCCCGACACACGGTATTTTACTTAGCGCACCACACATTCCTCAGTGGCTGCTACAGCCAGGCTTTAAACAACCACTATTTAATTACGCACGACGTGACATAGGGAACTCATTAAACAATCTGAAATCCGCAGGGAAATTAAATTGGTAAATAAGTGGCTGGTTTTCTTGTAGTATCGCTCTCTTTCGTAATACGGGTTTCGTTGAACCATGTTCTTTTGTTTTTTTCTAATGTGTTTTACATAGACTACATCTACAATTGCAGTTTGAACCCATACTACGGGTAATATTCAGCCCTTTTTCAGCACCAATTTTAAGATTTGGGATTCCTCCCTCAAACTTTTCGTGCATGGAAAACATCACGTCTTGGGTGTCTCAATATATTTCAATGTAGGGCGTTGCGGCCCTAACGTGCCCCAACTGTTGATGTCACACTATTGATGTCAAAGAAACCATAATTTATTTGAGGCACGCTTATGAATAGTCCTGAATTTGAATGGTTTTATAAAAAGCGCGGCACGCCTGATGTCCGGTCCTAACTCATCGCATATTCAATTTCTTGTGAACCTCTCTCATTTATATACATGAAATTTTTTTCTTGGTATTCCAGTCAAATTCTTCATATTTAATTAAAATCCCGAAGAGAGGACTTATATTTCTTGTCAGAAAACTAGATTTATCATTTTAAATTGTGCCAGACGAGGCCATGAATAAAACTTTGTACTTAAACAAAATTGTTGATTTTGTTTGTTCAATCAAAAACAATCTGTTTCTATAACATTTTAAAGTGAGTAGTTGAGTACTTATTATTTATTGTAATTAAGATTTTATTGTGTTTTCTCGTAACTTTGCAAAATTATAGTTTGATCGAATAAACCTAGAAACATTTTGAGACCTAAAATTCGGCACATTATAAGAAAGAGGTTTTATATAACCTACCCAGCCCGCGTATTTTTAAAAAGGGCCTCGTGTGAGGTCAAGATATAAATAAGACGACATTTGTAGCAATTTTTATTTCTCATTTCTGCCTGCTAGATAAATGCCGTCCCTTAAGACCAAATTCTGGAGTTCAGGACCAAAGATCGATGTTAGGCGATACATATTGCGGACTGCTCTCGTAAAACTCAGATAACCCTTAGTACGATAAATAAATAAATCCTGTTCGTGTGGTATTCCTGGAATATTGGATGCTGTAATAGATATCATGTATCTTGATTAATTTTCGATGGTGATATACAGTATGTACAGGTTTTTATTACTTTGCTTGCAATATTATGTTTATTTAAAGTTTTCTGGACCTTTTTCTGGTTGGTGAATACTTCCTCAAAAGATTAATTTAGATTCAATAGCTTGCGCTTCGAGTGTAATACTAAACATCATATAAAAATTGTTTCCTTGGCGTTATATATGATAAATGATTTATTACTGTAAGTAGGTTCGTATCATATATTAATAACTAGATGAGGTCGGCATTTCCTATCCACTTATTTTGAGAAGAAAGGCCGAAACAAACTCAGAGGTCTCTTTTACAGTTCAGATATAATGTTGGTCAGATTATGCGAAGACCAAGTAGATCTTCGGTCTTTTGAGAAAAGATCCACATAGATTTGAGTGGACCTGTCCAGTCAATGCACGAATGAGTCAATTCTCGTACAGCCCAAATCGTGCAGCACGTGTCTAAAATGGGTAATGGAAAAAATACAGTTATTATAATAAAAATATTTGCAAAGCAAAAGCAAAGACAGTTACAGCGAGGTGTATAGGGATGTAAAATCGTACTTTGTATTCACTGACAGATGTTTTCCTTCTTAATTCAGAATATATTAATAAATTATAAATTCTTCATAAAGTATACATTTAACGCAGGTTTCTTGGACAGAAGGAATAATTCATGGATCAGTATTTCAAGAAAGTAAATTATTGTTTAGATGATAATTGTAATATATTTTTTTTACATAAAGTATGGATTATCATTTCAGCCGTAAGACGTCCACTGCTGGACTTAGGCCTCCCCTAATTTGGGGGGCTTTGCCATAATCACCACGCTTGGTGGGTTGGCGCATGTAATCTCAGGAATCTCAGGAACTTCAGGTCGGAATTGATTTTTTTTTTGTGTTGGGTAGCCTATTTATTGAGGAAGGCGATAAAACATCACGCTAAGATCAAAAGGAGCCGAGCAGCAACGAAAAATGGACGACAACTGGCAGGTAATTCGATGCGACGGGAAGGGACAGGAGAGCAAAACTTTGACGCGGACGAAGTCTCGGGCTGAAGCTAGTACTCTAATAAAAATATTTGTTTATGTTTGTTGTTATTACGGATTAATAAAAGTAAGAAATATTTCTCAACCGGCGTGTGTGTACGATCGAATGTGTGAACGTAAACGAGGCTAAAAGAGTATGTACGTTATGTAGTTTCTGCCTAGCTCCGTGGAAGGAAAGCATGAGTTTAAATAAGTCATCATCACCTCACACCATCACATCACCATGCCTAACCTTTTCCCAACTATATTGGGGTCGGCTTCCAGTCTTACCGGAGGTAGCTGAATGCCAGTATTTTACATGGAGCGACTGCCATACGATACCCTTGATAAGACTGGTTGTCAGACTTTCGGGCTTCCCAAGACCCGTAACGACTGTAAAAAATCCACAAATTACAGTCTGGATCAACGGTTTAGCGTGGTTCCCGAGGCAAGGAGGGGTCTTTGTAGGGTATAGATATTTGCACACCTGTTAATGTACAGTCAGTTCCCTGCATTACCTGACCCCTTTTCCTCATTTCTTCTGTGGAAGAGGGGTCAGATAATGCAAGGTACTGACTGTACGATACGGTTTAAAGAACTTTTTTTTGTTTGGGTCACCTCATGTGCCTACCCATATTCAAGCAAATAAATCATTTTATTTGATTTGACCAAATAGTTATAATGAACAAACTAACTTCTAAGCATACTTAATTCTTTATTTAGTGATAATAAATTGTCTTTTACTATTGCTATTACTCCGTATCTGTTTTTTAAAATGACAAGAGTATTTCATTTATAATGTTCATATATCAGGTAATTAAATAACTTTAAGTAAATTGTAGTATAAGTTAATAAAATTTTGCATGCCATGAGGCAAATGTATTAGGATCCAAACTATTGTAACACCTATTGTATTAATTACCTGCATTCTATGCAAAAAAATAAACTATCTATCTATCTACTAGCGACGGTATTCACCAGACCGACAAACACGACTAGTAGAACATTAATAAAAATAACTTCAACCTTTAGATCAACGGAAGACCTTTAGGTTGGCATTATTTATAATGCATAGAACATTTTAATATGGTTACCTTTTTAGGGTTCCGTTGCCAAATGGCAAAAAACAGATCCCTTATAGATTTGTCATGACTGTCTGTCTGTCTGTCTGTATGTCTGTCTGTCTGTCTGTCCGTCCGTATGTGACAGCCACTTTTCTCCGAAACTATAAGAGCCATGCTGTTGAAACTTGGTAAGTAGATGTATTCTGTGAGCCGCATTAAGATATTCACACAAAAATAGAAAAAAAATTAATAAATTTTGGGGTTCCTCATACTTAGAACTGAAACTGAAAATATTTTTTTCATCAAACCTATACATGTGGGATATCTATGGATAGATCTTCAAAAATGATATTGAGGTTTCTATTATTATTTTCTTCTAAACTGAATAGTTTGTGCGAGAGACACTTCCAAAGTGGTAAAATGTGTCGCCCCCCCCCCCCCCCCGTAACTTCTAAAATAAGAAAATGATAAAACTAAAAAAAATATATGATGTACATTACCATGAAAACTTCCAACGAAAATTGGTTTGAACGAGATCTAGTCAGTGGTTTTTTTTTAATACGTCAAAAATTGTAAACCGCAATTTACCTTTAATTCAATCAACTCAAATATAAAAAAATCATTTAATTTCATAAACATAAACCTTATGCATAAACCGTGAATACGGTTTGTACGGAACCCTCGGTGCGCGAGTCCGACTCGCACTTGGCCGGTTTTTTAGTTTTTAAAACTCTTATTTTATATTCAGGATTTATTTAAATATTACTTTAAGTCTATATGAGGCGAGAATATATAATATAGAATAATTTTAAATTCTTAATATATTTTATACATGTTCATAATATTTACTCATAAAACAAAGATTTCGAGTCATATGGACATTAAACAAGTTTCATAATTAAAATAAATGCAGTTTAAATGAAATTTTTTGGACAATATCTGATAAGCTTTGCATCCAGCTCTAATATATTGTGATTATTACAAAACACGACTTTTTATAAATAAATTAAAATACAAGCTAATAAAATCAAAATACTCACTAATAACAGTGAAGTTGACCCTCAGATTCCTAGTGGGCGAGTTCTTGAAGTCGACCCTGCAGCGGTAGACTCCTGCATCCGATGACACCACACTGTCCACAAATAGCACGGCGGGGTTGGCAGCCGCACGGAAGTAGGCGCGCGTACCGAACCCCGAAGTTGAGGACCAGAGCTTCGGCTGAGACGCCAAGCGGCCTCGGACGTCGTAGCTGAGGGAAATAATAAAAATGTGATTATTTTATTTATGAAAAGGTATTTGTTATGTATTTATTCAAGAAAGTTTATGTTTTGGTTAGATAGAAAAGTGTCACTGTCATGATCATCATGTGGACATCATATAATGATATAACTCATAAACGTTGACTGACGGTATTCATTACTAATCTAACAAAATTATAGTGTCATATTATTTGTACCTAAAAAGTAATGCCCGTAACACAGGTTTGAAAAAACCTAGATCGGATGGGTCAAAATATAATGAAAATGCTTTATTTTAAGCCACTATAATTGCATGGGAAAATTTCTACTGTTAAAGTACACTGTTTTTGTAAAAGTTTTACTAAATAAAATATTCTATAATTAACTAGCTCACCTACTAACTATTATTACTTTTTTATTTCACAATTATTTTATTTATTATTTTAAATTACTAGTGATTAAAATCTCTGCAATAAATATGTTAAAACGCCTAACTTTACACAAAGTTTACAAATAAACGCTTAAGTTTATAACGTCACTTATATTTACGTTGCAAAATAAAATCTAAAACTACAAACATATTATAATCCGATTATTCCACAATACTATTATTTCTAACTCAATGTAGGTACACTGCTAATTATTATCGATGGATAGTGAGTAATGACCCGAACGGATCTAACTGCTCCTTATCGCCATCTCAGGGTTAGTTAGGCGGAAAGTGGTGCTTAAAGTAATGCGTCGTTATCTTATCCGTCTTACGACATTTAGCTAGGGAAATCGGAAAAATAATATGATTATTTTGACTGCCTCGTTGGTCTAATGTCCGCAAGTGCTACTGCTGTTTTTCTATCTGGAATTTCTCGTTAGCAGCCTTTAGAATGGATTTGTGACCGATTAATGGCAATAGACTCGCCCCCTCTTACATGGGACTTAAACATAACAGCTCGCAGCAGTTCATGTCTATTAACTGCTCCCAAATGACGGTGTGCATTTTTTTTTTTTACATACTTCTTTGACTCAATAATTATATTATTTTTCAACACACTTGCTCGTAAAGTGAGCCTTATTATATCGTTCTTAGGGCCATAAACCGAACTATAACATACACGTGCATAATAATATTACACACTAGTGCATAATAGAATGATCCCTACAAAGTTAAGTTAGTACCTAACTGCAAATTATATGCGAGTAAACAGAGCATTTTCAATTTAACCGGGTAATACAGTTTTTTTTTTTTTTTGTAACAACAAAGAGGTTTTATGCCACCGAAAATCTATTTACATTTTTGAAATAAATAAATGTGTCCCTAATTAAGACGAAAAAACATTTATTATTATCAAATTATTTATAATTCACAATAATTTCTTATAAAATATTTGCATTTTATCACAAAAATTATCATTTTGAAGTAGGCTGTATGGCTGTAATCAATGAACTTACATTTGGCGCGTGCAAAAAAAAAAAATTGCGCGCCATTTCCCAATTTTCCCCTAATTTTCATATTTTGTTTGTATCGCATTTGTTGCTGTTATTTGTTTTTTCCTCGCAAGTGTGTTGAAAAACGTCGTATGATACACGTGTGTATTGATGATTACCGTCCTCGGCTCTCTTAAGACCCTCACCTGACGGCTCGGGTCTCAATGGCGCCTCAGCGGTAATCACCAACATTACACACTTGTACCATAATGTACTATTTCAACACACTTGCTCGTAAAGTGAGCCTTATTATATCGTTCTTAGGGCCATAAACCGAACTATAACATACATGTGCATAATAATATTACACACTAGTGCATAATAGAATGATCCCTACAAAGTTAAGTTAGTACCTAACTGCAAATTATATGCGAGTAAACAGAGCATTTTCAATTTAACCGGGTAATACAGTTTTTTTTTTTTTTTTGTAACAACAAAGAGGTTTTATGCCACCGAAAATCTATTTACATTTTTGAAATAAATAAATGTGTCCCTAATTAAGACGAAAAAACATTTATTATTATCAAATTATTTATAATTCACAATAATTTCTTATAAAATATTTGCATTTTATCACAAAAATTATCATTTTGAAGTAGGCTGTATGGCTGTAATCAATCAACTTACATTTGGCGCGTGCAAAAAAAAAAAAAATTGCGCGCCATTTCCCAATTTTCCCCTAATTTTCATATTTTGTTTGTATCGCATTTGTTCCTGTGTGGTAAAACGATTTATGCAATACATATTTGTTTTTTCCTCGCAAGTGTGTTGAAAAACGTCGTATGATACACGTGTGTATTGATGATTACCGTCCTCGGCTCTCTTAAGACCCTCACCTGACGGCTCGGGTCTCAATGGCGCCTCAGCGGTAATCACCAACATTACACACTTGTACCATAATGTACTATTACAATATTTACCAACAATTGTAATTTGAACTATTTATTGGTTGTCATGGTAAAAATGTAATTTGGTTTAAATAAGTTATTTTATCTTGTTTATGTAGATTCTTGTATCCTTTGTGAATGTGAGAAAATTGCAGGCCTTGTAGACTGTAGGCAATTGTCAATTGTATTAAGTACTTGGTACTTGTTCACAATCCTACACTGTTCTCCTATACCTATTAATACTTTAATTTAAAACCATTATAAAAGCCAATTATTTTAAAAAGAGTAACAATGGAATTTTTTTGCCGGCTCTTCTCTATAGGAATCAACAATTTGGAATTGTGCATCCATCTTCGGCCGTTTCATAGGTTTATCTATACTTATAATAAAACTGTAGAGAGGTCAATTCTGTACATTGAAAATATATTCAAAATTAATATTGGAGGATGAATAGTGATCGATACTGATGCTAAAAATGCAATCAGTAAATGTTTTGTGTCTGTCTGTCTGTCTGTCTGTCTGTATGTGCACGCATGAGTCAAAAACTACTGAAGGGATTTTAACCAAACTTGGTACGATTGTACTCCATACTCCTGGGCAGGTTATAGGCTATATAACATAACGCTAAGACACATAGGAGCCGAGCAGTGACGATAAATTTGAAGCAAGTCGGATGAAAATGCGCTTTCGAGCTAAAAAAATAACCTGGATTAACACATAGGCTACTTTTTATCCCAGTAGTACGTTCACGCGGGATATTTTCCAACCTCCAAGCGGGCGAAACCGCTGGCAAAAGTATATATCTATACTTATAATAAAACTGTAGAGAGGTCAATTCTGTACATTGAAAATATATTCAAAATTAATATTGGAGGATGAATGGTGATCGATACTGATGCCAAAAATGCAATCAGTAAATTTTTTTTTCTGTCTGTCTGTCTGTCTGTATGTGCACGCATGAGTCAAAAACTATCGAAGGGATTTTAATCAAACTTGGTACGATTGTAGTCCATACTCCTGGGTAGGTTATAGGCTATATAATATAACGCTAAGACACATAAGCGCCGAGCAGTGACGATAAATTTGAAGCAAGTTGGATGAAAATGCGCTTTCGAGCTAAAAAAAAATAACCTGGATTAACACACAGGCTACTTTTTATCCCGGTAGTACGTTCACGCGGGATATTTTCCGACCTCCACGCGGGCGAAGCCGCTGGCAAAAGCTAGTGTGAAATAAAAATATTTTGATTGATTGATCGACAGCGAAACGTGAGTGAACTATAGTTACACCTCTGTCCAACCTTTTCGGGGAAACAAAGCGCGGTGTTATGTAAGAACATAATTTATGTGTTATTATGTTTCATTAATCTATTGATGAGATTCGAGTATTTCAAACAACTGCGTTACGCGTTTTTAAAATCACTATGTTGATTTGAAGATGTTGTTTTGTATAATTAAAACGACGTCCGATAGTTTCTGTATGACTATTTTTTTCAAATTATGCCTTGGTTTAGGATATCTGTCTTACAAGGAAAGAGAAGAGGCAAACCAACAGAACGTTGGCACTACGAGATAGTAGAATATATTTGCAAATTACGGGTTGTGAAAGAAAAATGCTGGTAATTATTGGATGAGGCTTGTGTTCTCAAGGAGTCCTTAATTAATTAACTAATATTACTTACTTTATTAAGAATTTAATTTCTTATAATTATGGGATAATAAAATTAGCAAGCTGAAGTGGCAATGAGCCTGTCACATTAGCTGTAGAACCGATGACCATTGGAGTAAACGTGTTCTTGAGTGATGACCGCGAATCGGAAATCGTAAGGTAGGACGACCTCAGGCTATGTGGAGCGACGATCTTCACAGGGTGGCTGGTAGCAGCTGGATGGGAGTTGTCGAGAATCGAGTTGAATAGCGTGCAGTTGGTGAAGTCAATGTTCAGCAGTGGACTGCTATAGGCTGATGATGATAAAAGGATAATAAAGCCTTTCTTAATGAAAATTATTAAAAGATATCTGGTGTAGGAATAATCAGCTTTTAATCTGATTCAATAGTTAATAGCAATAACTCGACAGAAAGTTAGTAGTAAACAAATAAAGAAGTAACAGACGTTTTAAAACAAAGACAGTAGTTTAGCAAATGCAACGTCCCAGGAAACTGCAATCCCTCTTTAGAACACAACAAATACACTTGTAAACCGGGTGTTTATCTGTATAAAACGAGTCGATAAAACGTCTAAGCCTTTAGTCTTCGCTGCAGTCTGGAGCGAACCTAAAGCAATCAATCCGCGTGCTTTTCAATCGAGGAGAGAGCTGCGACCGGCAACCTTAGTGTCCTACATAAGTTTAGCGGTGTCTAACAATCCGTACAATTACGAGTAGAAATAAAGGATGTTTTTTTAACCAGCGCGCAAATTTTTTTAGTGGTTCAGTATCAGTAGTAAGGACACATTTCAACTATATTTTTAATACTTTTTTAAATTTTTATCCGACATTAAATCAGTAAACTGTGGACACCCTACATATTTCGTATATGATATCGACAATAGGAATAGGTCAGTAATCGCACGCCGGCGTAGGTACTTCGAACTTCTTAGAATTTTGACCGATCGAACAGCTGATAGGTACTTGTAGCTACGCTTGGTCGTTCACCTTCGCCGCCAGCGCGGCGTCGCGCGCATTTTACCATAAAACCAGTTTCAAAATAAACATCTTTCGTTAACGATAACTTATTTTTTTGTACTAAGATATATTAAAATAAAAATTTCATGGTTATAGCCCGATTAAGTTTAATTTCTTAAAATTTGCGCACTGGTTAAAAACTTATCCTGTATAATGTATATACTGACACTTACCTATGCCAAATAGAAAAAGGTTTTTTTTTAAAATCTCGATTGCAACTGTGATATGAGACCTATTTTATAATAGTGAAGCTACCCAGCTTTTTTTCAACGACATTTTGGGTTCACCTTCTAACCGAATGCAACTGAATACCGGTACCAGTTACTGGTAACACGATACCTGGTAAGGCTGGTTGTTAGACTTTTTAGGGTTCCGTTGCCAAATGGCAAAAAACGGAACCCTTATAGATTCGTCATGTCTGTCTGTCTGTCTGTCTGTCCGTCCGTATGTCACAGCCACTTTTCTCCGAAACTATAAGAGCTACGCTGTTGAAACTTGGTAAGTAGATGTATTCTGTGAACCGCATCAAGATTTTTACACTAAAATAGAAAAAAAACATTTTTTTGTGGTTCCCCATACTTAGAACTAAAACTCAAATTTTTTTTTTCATCTAACCCATACGTGTGGGGTATTTATGAATAGGTCTTTAAAAATGGTATTGAGGTTTCTAATATCATTTTTTTCTAAACTGAATAGTTTGCGCGGGAGACGCTTCCAAAGTGGTAAAATGTGTGTCCCCCCTGTAACTTCTAAAATAAGAGAATGATAAAACTCAAAAAAATATATGATGTACATAACCATGTAAACTTCCACCGAAAATTGGTTTGAACGAGATCCAGTAAGTAGTTTTTTTTTTAATACGTCATAAATCGTAAACCGCAATTTACCTTTCATTCAATCAACTCAAATATAAAAATTTAAAAAAAAACATGTAATTTCATAAGCATAAACCTTATACATAAACCGAGGATACCTACAGGTTTGTACGGAACCCTCGGTGCGCGAGTCCGACTCGCACTTGGCCAGTTTTTGTTTTTGATTACCCACAACGATTGACAAATATCTACGAATGAATGAACGAATGTCGATCTACGATGTCGCAGCATCATGCTGAGATAGGGGCCTTTTGGCTTCGAACAGGACTTTCTATTTTCTTTTTTGCTTTTGTTTTGTTTTGTTTAGTTATAAATTAACTAAACATTAATTTAATGTATATTTTATAAAGTATATTGTTGAGTTTAGTTTTTGTGCAAGTCCCAATAAATACTTTTTCTTTCTTTAATGACTGCGGCTTAGCCTGTTTTCCGAGGTACGTAGGGGTCTCGACTATGGTAACCTGTCCACCTTTCCAAGGTCCGTGTAAGGGGTGTCGTAATGTATGGTCACCCATCCACGAACCAATCGTAGCAAGCTTAGCTTTACCCTTCGATAGACTCGTGCCTCTGTAATAATTTAGCCACAGTACTTATCAAAAGAAGTAATATTTGTTATACCGGAAATTTCAATCTAAACTTCAAAAGAAAACCACTTTTGAACCTTGCGTAAAAGTAAAGCTTAACGTTTGCGACGCTACTCAAAAGTGACGCAGCCAAACATAAACTAGTTAATACCGCGCTAGTATTTCGCATCGCGTACGGACGTCATTGAAGTACTATTACTGAGACATTCTGGTGGTTCAGTGGTAATAGAGTAGAATAGAAAAGAACATTTTTATTTCAGACCGAAGTTCATAGGGTTTGAATAATTTTTATTAACGTCTAGTGTTAGTAGGTTAGAGACACAGATACAAATATACAATGACAAATATACAATTAAAATTCAGCATGGAGCCGCATCCATCTCCACAGCATCGGGGAATCCCGCGTAATGGCTGCGACTTACAAGTTGAAGGTCGTGGGTTTAAACCTGGACAGGCGCTATACTTTGTGAATCACATTTCACCAGCACTGTTCTCAAAACGGTGAAGGAAAAAATCGTGAGAAAATGGGCATGTCCCGTTACGTGACGTTACAGACACGCAATGGCCGACCCATTGCGTGTCTGTAACGTCTTCGAATTTTTAGAATTCGTGGTAGATTATGGTCCTATCTTAGTGAGGAAGCCTGTGTCCCAGTAATGGAAATATTATAGGCTGATTTTGTATGTATGTATGACATTCTGACTACGCATTGGTGATTTGAATTTATAGCAGGTTACTCTTGCCCTCATCTCAATTTATTTTGCTTCAAGCAACATGCCTTTTTCTTCCATACTTCTCTATTAGTCTTCATCTCACTTTCTAGCCATGTTATCTTTCACACAATCCATCCATCGTTTCGCCCCCTACTTGTATAGCCATACCCATTCACGCTCAAAACATTCCTCACGACATTTTCCTCATTCCTTCGCATTTCAAGCCCGTACCATGACAACCGATGTCCACACAACATGAACAGGACAACGTATATATGTTCCAGACTGTACACAAGTTTATTCCTGCCTGACGAACATTCAAGTGCCTCAAATCTCTTTCACTTTCTCTCTACTACTTTTGTTGTCTCCATCAAATATGCAGTGCCTGTCTTGTTGTGCTTTTTACGTGTCGCGACCTTTTCTTACTCGTTTGACATTCCATGATATTGTGTTTTTCTTTTCATGGCAGTGTTCGTTGAAAAATTCAGTTGTTTGACATTTTCAAGATCGTTGAGTTGGACGGAAACATGTTTATATTTGCATTCAACTTTTTGAAAGTGTAGTTACATTGTGTTGCGCGTTAGCATAAACGACTGTTACTTGTGAAGTTATGACATTAATTAGAGCCAAGTGTGTGTAATATTGTTCTAGTTTGTTACGTGTCGAGAACTTCACGTTGTCACTTCATATACTTATTTTAATTAATTTCTACTTTAACGTTGTTTTAATTAATTATCCCTTGTTAGGAAGGTGTTGGAATCCTTTAAAGAGCAGATGTACCCCAGTGGTAACGGCCCCACGAGTTTGAGGTCGTGATTTCAAACCCATACAGGTTCTTTACTTTGTGTAAATAATTCCATTACCACTGCTCTCAAAATTGGTGAAACAAAATATTGTGAGGGAACCGGCATAGACGAGAACGAAAATTTTGAATGCATGTGACAGTTCATTAGATCGCGTGGTACAGTCCAGTCCACTCCTTCTTTAAGAGAGGAGGCCTCAGCAGTGTGCTGATTATGGATGAATGAAATCCTTTACAGGTTTTCCTAACTGCACGGGTCTGATAACATACATATTTTAAATATTCATAGTGCAAAAA
This sequence comes from Aporophyla lueneburgensis, assembly GCA_932294355.1. Classification (NCBI taxonomy): domain Eukaryota; kingdom Metazoa; phylum Arthropoda; class Insecta; order Lepidoptera; family Noctuidae; genus Aporophyla; species Aporophyla lueneburgensis. Next base: position 1,567,091 of record OW028749.1, on the reverse strand, counting down.
AAATGTATTAGAGCCATGAGTGGAGCAGAATATCTGGACCATTGCAGGCCATTATTTAGGGATTTAAAAATTCTCCCACTCCCATGTTTGTATATTTTTGAAGTTTGTCTATTTGTAAAAAAATACTCTCGTTTATTTCAATTAAATGAACAATTCTCCCAAAGACTGAACAAAACAAATGCTGGGAAATTACTCGCCCCTGCTCAAAGATCACAATTATATAGTAGAAATGCTAGTTGCATGACAATTAAAATTTATAATAAATTACCACCCGCCCTGAGAATGTTACCTATTAATAAGTTTAAATGTAAAATGTTTGACTTCCTCTTAGACATGTGTTTTTATTCGGTGAATGAACTTTTAAATCATACTTTTTAATATAATATTGTTATTAGTGATTATCATCATCATCACTGCAGCCGCAAGACGTCCACTGCTGGACATGGGCCTCCCCCAAGCACCGCCAATTTGACCGGTACAATTTTTGGGGGGATTTGCCATAATCGCCACGCTTGGCAGGCGGGTTGGCGATCGCAGTATGGTGGTAAAATGCATAGAGAACGCTGCTGCCCAATCTCTAGTAAGTCCCTTAGTTGCCTCTTACGACACCCACGGGAAGAAATGGGGTGGTGCTATTCTGTACGTCCTGAACCACACGGTACGGCATTTATTAGTGATATTAGTTACGAATTCTTGGACATTGTAGTTTTAATTTTTGACTTTATGATTTATATTTTTGACTTGGCATATATTTCTGATTAAACAATTAATACTTCCACATTATAAATAATGCATGTACCTTTTTTATTATTTAATATTTCTACGCCAGCAATGGTAGCATGTGTGAAACAATGTTAAATATAAGATCTTAATGTACCATATACTGAGAAATAAATGAATTGAATTGAAATAATTGAAGCGTCAGTGATTAAAAATATGACAGGTATCTTTTTCCAGAGAAAATAGACTAGAATATTTATTCAAACCCTCGTTTCGCCATTTAATTAATTCATATCACTCCAGAACGCGGTAGCTCTACCTTGTTACTTTTTAGGGTTCCGTTGCCAAATGGCAAAAAACGGAACCCTTATAGATTCGTCATGTCTGTCTGTCTGTCTGTCTGTCTGTCTGTCTGTCTGTCTGTCTGTCTGTCTGTCTGTCTGTCCGTCCGTATGTCACAGCCATTTTATTCCGAAACTATAAGAGCTATGCTGTTGAAACTTGGTAAGTAGGTGTATTCTGTGAACCGCATTAAGATTTTCACACTAAAATAGAAAAAAAACAATAAATTTTGGGGTTCCCCATACATAGAACTGAAACTCAAAAATGTTTTTTTTCATCAAACCCATACGTGTGGGGTATCTATGAATAGGTCTTCAAAAATGGTAATGAGGTTTCTATTATCATTTTTTTCTAAACTGAATAGTTTGCGCGAGAGACACTTCCAAAGTGGTAAAATGTGTGTCCCCCCCCCCGTAACTTCTAAAATAAGAGAATGACAAAACTAAAAAAAATATATGATGTACATTACCATGCAAACTACCAACGAAAATTGGTTTGAACGAGATCGAGTGAGTGGTTTTTTTTTAAAACGTCATAAATCGTAAACCGCAATTTACCTTACATTCAATCAACTGAAATATAAAAATTAAAAAATATATGTATTTTTAAACCGAAAATACCTACAGGTTTGTACGGAACCCTCGGTGCGCGAGTCCGACTCGCACTTGGCCGGTTTTTTTTTAACTCGTAATCCAACATATGAAAATGCAATGTCGACATTTTATGTATCGAAATAAAACAAGAGCAATAGGTGTGACTGGCAAAACCTTCCGCTCTAGCGCCGCCATTCGGATATTTTATTTAAATTTAGTTTAGCCCATAAAAAGAAACGAGCTTGAAAATATGGTTCGCCGAATACTACGGAAATAACTGGACCGGTTTAATGCGCTAACCAAATAACTAAGTACATTTTAACTTATTCCCTGTCTGTTAAAAGCTTTGCTATCGGATTTTCGTCTTCAATGTAGGAATGTTATGAGAAACATGCACAGAAAATAAAGGATTAGATTAAGACGTGCGTGTACGTATTTATTTAATACTTTGCACACAAATATAAATCATCATTTCAGCCGAAAGACGTCCACTGCTGGACATACATCTCCACCAATTTGGGGAGGTTTGCCGTAATCGCCACGCTTGGCAAGCGGGTTGGCGATCGCAGTATGGTGGTAAAATGCATAGAGAACGCTGCTGCCCATTCTCTAGTAAGTCCCTAAGTTGCCTTTTATGACACCCACGGGAAGAAATTGGGATGGTGCTAATCTTTGCGTCCGGCGCCATATGAAACAAATGTACAGAGGCGGACTTAATGCCATAGTTAATTTCTATCAGTCAACCTTTGGGTATTGCAGAGATAAACAAAAGTAGGTGCAATAAATAAAAAAACGTACTCTTCTACTGTTTTAGACGATAAATATCCACGAGTATTATGGCATAAAAACCTGCCACCTTTCTCTCGTCTCATAATACTAGTCAATACTATACAAGTAGACTATACTAGTCAAAATGAAACTGGTCCTTAGAGGCGAAAGACTGTAAGAATAGAATCGAGATGTCACTTAATATATATTAAGTCTTTACCTATGAAATTGCCGTTCTGCAGTACTGGCCATTTCAAATCAAAATAATTTTTGTTTGTCTAAGAATTCTAATTTCAAATTAATGTTATTTTAAAAACATGGAATTCTTTTTCCAAAAGTAGTCATTTGTTTATTGATTAGTGTTATATTTTCATCGCATTTCATTCTTTTTCGTCATCATGGATACGTTAAAAATTCGAGTCATTATGGAATATGAGTACCGTCGTGGCAGCAACGCGGCACAAGCGGCACGCAACATCAACGAAGTTTACGGAGCTAACACTACAAACCAACGCACCACCTGTTATTGGTTTGCTCGCTTCCGTTCTGGAAATTTCGACCTGAAAAATTAACCTCGCGGTCGTCCGAAGACTTTGGTTGACAATGACGAATTAAAGGCGATTGTGGAAGCTGATGATACACAATCTACGGCTGAATTAGCAGCAGCTTTCGACGTTAGCGTCAAAACAATATTGGTCCCTTTGCGTCAAATTGGCAAGGTAAAAAAGCTTGACAAATGGGTGCCTCAAGAACTCAATGATCGCCAACGCGAAGTACGCGTCGAGACGTGCCTTGCTCTGCTCAACAGACACACAAATGAAGGAATTTTGAACCGCATTGTTACCTGCGATGAAAAATGGATTCTCTTTGATAACCGCAAGTGCTCAGCAAGTTGGTTGGATCCTGGTTCAGCACCTAAAAAATGCCCTAAACGAAAACTTACCCCTAGAAAAGTGATGGTCACTGTTTGGTGGTCTAGCGCCGGTGTGATTCATCACAGCTTCTTACCAAACGGGGTGAGCATTACTGCAGATGTGTACTGTGAGGAACTGAACTCAATGATGGAGAAGCTGGCACATCTCCAACCAGCATTGGTCAATCGCTCGTCTCCGCTGCTCCTGCACGACAACGCGCGACCTCATACTGCACAACAGACGGTCTCCAAGTTGCAAGAACTGTGGTTGGTAGCTCTCCGTCATCCGCCCCACTCACCAGACCTTGCGCCTACAGACTACTACTTTTTCCAGAATTTGGATAACTTCTTGGCGGGAAAAAAATTTAATACCCGAGAGGCAGTACAAAATGCCTTTGAAGAATTTGTTGCCTCCCGTCCAGCTGATTTTTTTAAGAAGGGCATCAATAAACTGCCACTGCGTTGGCAAAATGCATTGATTGCATGGGTGATTATTTCGATTAATACAAATATAAAATACATGAAAAAAAATCGTTTAATTTTTTTCATACAAACCGGCATTTTCGTAGGTAAAGACCTATTACATACCTGTACAGGGGCTCTCCATCAGTTTCCTTGAACCAGAGCACCATGGAGACATGGTCCTCGGCTGCAAGGGGCTGGATGTCACATGGCAGTGCAGCCTTCTTGCCCAGCACACCTTGTGCGTGTGCTGTTGGTACTGCAACAAAGAAACGAAGAATAATTAGATTGTATAAATTAATAATTACTAGCTACGCCCTGCGGTTTCATCCGCATTCTTAATCCCGTGAAAATATGGAAATAATAGTAATCTGTCTTAATCTATGTTATAATTTACCCATGTACCAAATTTCATCAAGATCCGTTTTGCCGTTTTAGCGTGTTTAAACTAACATACAGAAAATAAAATATTGTATCTTATAAATACAAACTTTCACACTTATTTATTAGTAAGATATTTACGACTAATAGTGAAAATATGTCAGGGAAATAAGTAGTTATGCAAATTTTTTAAATCCCAAGTCAATTTACCGTGTTATAGTTATTTCATACAACTGTAAAATAATGACAATAGTGATTTGAGTAAACGGAAAATAGAAGTAAGTAGTACATTTGCTCAACAATTAACTTCCTTGACTATATTTAACATAAGTACTGTAAAAATGTCTACCCTCTACCATTTCCTCATACGTACTTAAGCTCGGAAAAAGAAACTGTGTATCTCGTTGTTTTTACCTATCCATAGAAATAGCCGTGTGATTAAACTAATGTGACCCGGTAATGGAAACATCACTCTTGTACCCATTCTAATACTCGTGTAGGTAGATAAAGCACAGGTAGATGCGAGCTTTACGGTTCAAACTGAGGTCAAATAAATCAATCGAAACCGAACTATTGTCAATCCTCGGCAAACAGAAAAAATGAAACAGGATTAAGAAAAAATAAGATAAAAATATATAATAAAAATGTGTTTTCATTTCGTCTTGATTATTTATAACGAGTTGTGCCCACGGCTTCACCTGCGTGGATGTCAACTTGGACGGGACATAAAGTAGGCCATGTTAGTCCTTATAAAATCAGGTATCTGCCAGTAACAACCTCCAGCCGTTTCGTAAATTAGCTGTACGAAGGGACAGAGCAATGGCAGATAAATTAATTTGATGAATTATACGTGGTACTCACATATGTAGGTATATAAAAACATTGTAAAATTAAGTTTACGATGTTCCAAGAATATTAACAAGTTACACACTGACGTGTGTAACACTGCTTCTTAACAATTTCAGACTTCTGTGTCACACTTAACTTTGGCAGGTATAGAGAAAAATAAATTAACGATGTCTAAGATTGACTTAGAAAGATGATAATGAAGTAAGTGAATAAATGTAAAAAAACCGGCCAATTGCGAGTCGGACTCGCGCACCGAGGGTTCCGTACAAACCTGTAGGTATTTTCGGTTTATGCATAAGGTTTATGTTTATGAAATTAAATGTTTTATTTTTTAATTTTTATATTTGAATTGATTGAATGAAAGGTAAATTGCGGTTTACGGTTTATGACGTATTAAAAAAAAAACTACTTACTAGATCTCGTTCAAACCAATTTTTGGTGGTAGTTTACATGATTATGTACATCATATATTTTTTTCAGTTTTATCATTCTCTTATTTTAGAAGTTACGGGGGGGAGGGGGGGACACACATTTTACCACTTTGAAAGTGTCTCTCGCGCAAACTAGTTTAGAAAAAAGTGATATTAGAAATCTCAATACCATTTTTGAAGACCTATTCATAGATACCCCACACGTATGGGTAGGTTAAAAAAAAAATTGAGTTTCAGTTCAAAGTATGGGGAACCCCAAAATGTATTGTTTTTTTTCTATTTTAGTGTGAAAATCTTAATGCGGTTCACAGAATACATCTTTTTACTAAGTTTCAACAGCATAGCTCTTATAGTTTCGGAAAAAAGTGGCTGTGACATATGGACGGACAGACAGACAGACAGACATGACGAATCTATAAGGGTTCCGTTTTTTGCCAATTGGCAACGGAACCCTAAAAATTAATGATACAATTCAATTAGCAACCGTTTGATTTTGTCTAGAATCTAGATTGTCGACGACCAGCATGTTTACCAGCATGCTTATTTTGATTATAATCCTCTATCTTATGCATTTAATAAAAATCTATTATTTCGACATTACAAACAGACACCAACATTTTATTTATTTATATAGATGAATTAAGGAACCCTCTACGTTTCATATATAAGCTGATCGTTAACTAAGTTCACTCACCTCAACGTAATTCGCAAAAAAAGTATCGAATATACCGCGACAAGACTCATTGAAGTAATCACCGTAAAGGATATTCGATACCAGCTATCTTTTATAACGGTGCCTTAAGTAAAATAATATCTGGATGACCGAGCTTTGCTCGGTATTTTTTGGTAAATTGTGTTTAAAATAATAAGTTTATGTTCAAGTTGATTATCGATAAAGTTGGTCATTGAAAACACGAATAAAACGACATTTTATAAAAATGAATCCTAGCTAGATCGATTTATCGCCCCCGAAACCCCCTGTATACTAAATTTCATGAAGATCGTTGGAGCCGATTCCGAGATTCGGATTATATATATATATACAAGAATTGCTCGTTTAAAGATATAAGATAAAGAACATGACAATATATCTACACAATAATTATATACAAGTGTACAATAACACAGTCTTACCAAGTTGTGTCGTATTACCCAGTAACCGAGTTGTGAAGGCCATGTAGGCGGTCGTTCCTTGTAAATACTGGTGTTGAGCTGCATCTTGTTTGAGTGGAAGTCAACCCCAATATTGTCATGAAATGGCTAAACAGACGATGATGGATTATTTAAGGGGCCTGGTGACCTTCGTGGAGGCGATCAGCGGCGGCGACCTCTCGCGTCCGGCCCTGGTGCGAGCCATGGTACGGAGCGAGTGGGAATGGGAAGCCGTCACCTCCTGCGAAGCAGTAATGCTCGCGAAGGAGGAGGCGGGGCGCGTGAGGGAGTGGCAGTCTCTGCGCCCTCACGTCCCTAGCCGCCGCAGGAGGAGACGCCCCGGGCGTCGGGAGTCCATAGCGGACTCCCGGCCACCGTAGGCGCGAGCTTGCGGGTGGCAAGCAATGGGTAGCTCGCCGCCCGGTAAGGACCAGGCTCGGGTCGACGGCGCGTAGTGTTCCACGCGCGCCTCAAAGAGATGTCAGCAAAACTGAAGCGGTCTGATAGGACCGATGCCTGCTGGGGTTGCGTGATTGTTCGAAAGAGATACCGTGACCCTGGCACATGGGCAACTGAAGGAACACGGGTGGGTTTTAGTCAGTAAAAGTCTGACATGCCCTCCCGCTCCACCCAGAGCGGGAGAAGTCATATGATGATTTCCCATCCAAAAAAAAAAAGAGGCCTGGTGACCTAACTTACAGGTCTGAAAACTAAGTTTAGGCACCAGTCTTCCACAAAATAAGTTCAAAATTGGATCTGTAAACTAATTTAACTCTAAGCTGTAATTTTTGGTAAAGTACTAAAAATCTATTCTATATACAGTCAAAGATTATTCCTCCCAGGGTCGCGGAATTGTTCGAAAGAGTTACCGTGGCTCTGGCATAGGCAACTGAAGGAACACGGGTGGGATTTAGTCAGTAAAAGCCCTTACGTTTCACCCAGACCGGGGGACGTCATTTGGTGATTACCCACCCAAAAGAAGGGGCAAAAATTATTAGAACGAATCCGCTATTTAGTGAAATATCTACATCGGTTACTATATCTATTTACATTAGAAGAGCCTCTATTTCTGAGTAAAGCAATGTTCGTCAGACGCAAGCATGGTAGTCAATACTCCTATCAACTCTGCTGAATCCAGACCAACAACGAATATTCTACATAAAATAATAACTCTATTCCCGACAGTTTCGGGCTTGGGGCTAACCAATAATAGCTGTACTGGTTGTTCGATCACGTTAAGCTGCGATTGCCGCGGTTGCTCTACGAATAGGTGACCATCTTTACATTCCAAGACTCCTCCGTACTTTGGAAAGCACGTTAAGTCATTAGTTGTGGATTTTTGACAGTCTTTACGGGTCGTCAGAATCGCGAAAGTATGGCAACCAGTCTTACCAAGGATATCGGATAGTTAATTTATTACCTATGGTTATACTTGACATTCATTCAGTAAGGGGGCGTCCATTAATTACGTGAGATGTTCAAGGGGGGAGGGGATCAAGCTAAATCTTTCCAAATCTCACTTAGGGGGAGGAGGTCTTGGCAAATATCACGTAATTATTTTTCTCGCAGAAAACGGTATAAAATTGCGTGAAAAATTATTTCTACAATAAAATATGGCCAAATCTGAAACAATAGTACACTGATAAAAAAATTAACTTGACTCAAGAGCCAAAATCTTGAACCAAGAATACCATTTTGAAGAAAATGATTTTCTTGAGTAAAGAGAATAAATTTTTGTGTTAAGAAATTATTCTTGGTCTAAGAAAATTCTTAATAATCCAACACGTTTACAGCCCAAATAGAAGTTTTGAAGAATCTCACGTGAGATTAGGGGAGGGGGGAGGGAGTTGAGGAAAATCTTATGATATCACACCAAGAGGGGAGAGGGGGGGTCGAAAAATTCTCAAAAATGCCTCAAGTAATTAATGGACGCCCCCTAAGACATAAAATAATAATGACAGATGTTCTCGATTAGACCACAGATTTGGACCATAAACAAAAGAATATCTATGCATGTGTGTATTAAATACACGGTAATGAACAGTAGTGTGTATAACGTGTTATTTATTGAAAATAATGTATATTTACGCATAATTTAAACAAATATTAGCATTCGTCACTTCTTCTCTGTATAAACTACTAGCTTTTGCCAGCGGCTTCGCCCGCGTGGAGGTCGTAAATTATCCCGCGGGACATACTACCGGGATAAAAAGTAGCCTATGTCCTTTCTCAGGCTCTAAACTATCTGTGTACCAAATTTCATTTAAATCGGTTCAGTAGTTTTAGCAGGAAAGCGAGACAGACAGACAGACAGACCGACAGAGTTACTTTTGCATTTATAATATTTATTATATATATATATAGTGTAGAAGTGTAGATAAGTGTGCGAAATTTCATACTCCTCCGTCCGCCCAATTTTCGTAAAAAGGGATCCAAAGTTTTCGCTTCACGTATTAATATACATATAGATAACCGCTAAACTCATCCTACATGTCTTGAATAACTGAACCGCTTTTAAAAAAAACTTTTTAACAAAAAATTAAACCGCCGAAAAACTGAAAAGCATAAAATAATAATAAACCTTAAAATTATGAGTCGGCGCTTTGAGTGATCCTTGTTCATTGATTTTTCAGCGCCGACTCAAAATTTTAAGGTTTATTATTATTTTATGCTTTTCAGTTTTTCGGCGGTTTAATTTTTTGTTAAAAAGTTTTTATTTTATATTTTTTTGTGGCTTTAATGTACTAATAATACTTGGCAAGGTATACCCTATCCAACACAAAAAGAATTATCAAAATCGGACTACTCTGTGTAAAGTTATGTGTGTTTATACATAACAATCAGTGAATGAACAATCAATCATCCCCTGTTTTCCAACCCTTAGGGTTCGATTTTGTTTTCCAAATTTATATGGGACCACCTTGGGAGTATACCCTTTCCAATAGAAGAAGAATTGTCGCAATCGGACCACTATGTAAAAAGTTATGCGTGGTCATACATAAAAAAAAAAAAAAATATACGCGTCGAATTGATAACCTCCTCCGTTTTTTTTCGTCGGTTGATAAAGAAATATTTATTACAGACATATTGACGCCACACTACCTACGTATGCTCTAAAGCTAGGTAACCCCGCCTCTATGTCGAGCACCAACTGCGCACTGCACATTTAGCGGGTCGCCAGCTTCATTTAGTTGTAAGCATTATCTAATTGTAATATGCTTTAAACTAACCAAAACTATCATTATACGTGTAAAAAACTTTTTAACAAAAAATTAAACCGCCGAAAAACTGAAAAGCATAAAATAATAAACCTTAAAATTTTGAGTCGGCGCTTTGAGTGTTCCTTGTTCATTGATTCTTCAGCGCCGACTCAAAATTTTAAGGTTTATTATTTTATGCTTTTCAGTTTTTCGGCGGTTTAATTTTTTGTTAAAAAGTTTTTATTTTATGATTTTTTGTGACTTTAATGTACTAATAATACTTGGCAAGGTATACCCTATCCAACAATAAAACAATTATCAAAATCGAACTACTCTGTACAAAGTTATGCGTGTTTATACGTTACAATCAGTGAGTGAACAATCAATCATCCCCTGTTTTCCAACCCTTAGGGTTCGATTTTGTTTTCCAAATTTATATGGGACCACCTTGGGAGTATACCCTTTCCAATAGAAGAAGAATTGTCGCAATCGGACCACTATGTAAAAAGTTATGCGTGGTCATACATAAAAAAAAAAAAAAAATATACGCGTCGAATTGATAACCTCCTCCGTTTTTTTTCGTCGGTTGATAAAGAAATATTTATTACAGACATATTGACGCCACACTACCTACGTATGCTCTAAAGCTAGGCAACCCCGCCTCTATGTCGAGCACCAACTGCGCACTGCACATTTAGCGGGTCGCCAGCTTCATTTAGTTGTAAGCATTATCTAATTGTAATATGCTTTAAACTAACCAAAACTATCATTATACGTGTAAAAAACTTTTTAACAAAAAATTAAACCGCCGAAAAACTGAAAAGCATAAAATAATAAACCTTAAAATTTTGAGTCGGCGCTTTGAGTGTTCCTTGTTCATTGATTCTTCAGCGCCGACTCAAAATTTTAAGGTTTATTATTTTATGCTTTTCAGTTTTTCGGCGGTTTAATTTTTTGTTAAAAAGTTTTTATTTTATGATTTTTTGTGACTTTAATGTACTAATAATACTTGGCAAGGTATACCCTATCCAACAATAAAACAATTATCAAAATCGAACTACTCTGTACAAAGTTATGCGTGTTTATACGTTACAATCAGTGAGTGAACAATCAATCATCCCCTGTTTTCCAACCCTTAGGGTTCGATTTTGTTTTCCAAATTTATATGGGACCACCTTGGGAGTATACCCTTTCCAATAGAAGAAGAATTGTCACAATCGGACCACTATGTAAAAAGTTGTGAGTGTCAGTGAGTGAACAATCAATCATCCCCTGTTTTCCAACCCTTAGGGTTCGATTTTGTTTTCCAAATTTATATGAGACCACCTTGGGAGTAAACCCTTTCCAATAGATGAAGAATTGTCACAATCGGACCACTATGTAACAAGTTATGCGTGTTTATACGTTACAATCAGTGAGTGAACAATCAATCATCCCCTGTTTTCCAACCCTTAGGGTTCGATTTTGTTTTCCAAATTTATATGGGACCACCTTGGGAGTATACCCTTTCCAATAGAAGAAGAATTGTCACAATCGGACTACTATGTAAAAAGTTGTGAGTGTCAGTGAGTGAACAATCAATCATCCCCTGTTTTACAACCCTTAGGGTTCGATTTTGTTTTCCAAATTTATATGAGACCACCTTAGGAGTATACCCTTTCCAATAGAAGAAGAATTGTCACAATCGGACCACTATGTAACAAGTTATGCGTGTTTATACGTTACAATCAGTGAGTGAACAATCAATCATCCCCTGTTTTCCAACCTTTAGGGTTCGATTTTGTTTTCCAAATTTATATGGGACCACTTTGGGAGTATACCCTTTCCAATAGAAGAAGAATTGTCACAATCGGACCACTATGTAAAAAGTTATGAGTGATCATACATAAAAAAAAAATAAAAAAAAAATAAAAAAAAATATACGCGTCGAATTGAGAACCTCCTCCGTTTTTTTTCGTCGGTTGAAAAACCAAGATGGCATCTTCAAATACAGCTTAAACTTTTTACATCAAAACTTAGGAGACTGTATTTCATTTAAACTTAGTTGATGAACAAAATCTTATTATATCAGAGGAAAGTAGTACTTAAGATCAGACGAATAACATTGCTTGTCATTTTTAAATGATTTTTAATCTCACTCGAGACGAGTTCAAGTAATCTGCAGCGTAAATTTAAGTCTCGTACTTCAAGTATTTGAAGTTGAAAGACGTTAATTACGAAATATAAAACACAGTATATCGAGAGGATTAAAAAGGCAAGATGTTTATTGGAACTAGTCATCTTTATGTCAATCTTAGACACCATTGATTATTTTTTGTTTATTATTGGTATATCAATACGTCAATAAAAGTGGTTTAGTTATTCAAGACTTGTCGAATAAGTTTAGTCAATCTAGGTTTAAATACATTTTAGTTATAATACGAGACTTAACGACCGCGTACCGGAAGACGTAGAGTTGGAAGGCCTCCCACAAGGTGGACCGATAACCTTGTGAAGGCTGCAGGAATTCACTGGATGCGGAAAGCACAAAACTGATCGAAGTAAAGGAGCTCGGGGGAGGCCTATGTCCAGCAGTGGACGCCTTTCGGCTGAAATGATACTGGATATCAGTATTTTAGATGGAGCGATTCAAAATCAAAATCAAAAGTCATTTATTCAAACTAGGCTGAGAGTCAGCACTTTTTGAACGTCAAAGTTACATAAGACAGTCCCCAAAACGCCCACCCTTCGACACTTCCTAGTGCTTTAGCTGGGAAGAAAAAGTGGCGGAACAAACTCCCCAGCAGCACAGCTGTCTGTTAAATTAGAAGAACTTGATTCTATACAATATTGTCATTGATTGCCTATCTGACTTTCACAACCCAGTCAGTGTTTGATACGATATCCCTTGTACTATCAGACTTTCAGGCTTCTGAAGACCTGTAAAGACTGTCAAAGATCCATGAATAATAGCTGGGACGACCTGACTATACCTACGTGATTTGGAAGTCTGGAATCGCCAACAAGCAGTGAGAGATATTGATGGCCAACATTTAATCCTTCTCTTTATGAGAAGCAGTATTTCTTTTTACCCTGCAGAGATATTTACTGATATCTGATGTGAAACATAATGTATTTTTAACACGCTTTTATTAGCTTGGTGTGTATGTATGTATGTGATGGAATATTTGAACCTGATTTTTACCCCCTTCAGAACGTCGGATTAATTTAAAACTTTTCATAATTATCAAGGCCCGATAACAATACAATAACTTCATAAATCTGTGCCCCTATCCTGACCAGGATCACCAGGATAGCAAAAAAAACACGCTTTTCTTGTTAGTCGAACTAAAAAATAGAAAATAAATAATATAAAAAAAATACTAAAAAACACATGTACCTACCCCACATGTGTTTTTTAGTTTCAAAGATTCTCTCACATAGGTACCTGTACTCCTGTACATAGGTAACTGTACTCCTGTACCAAGGTAATTAATACAAGCGTGTTAAAAAGCGTGGGGTGCTTATTGAGATATTTTTTAATTGTTATCAAGCACCCCACGCTTTTAGTTTTGTTTGGTTTTCTTTGAAACCGTGTTTTTTAAACTAAAATTTATTAAACATTCATGTACGTTCAATACTTAATTCTTACTTACAATAATTGCAACAGAAACACAATAAAAAGTCGTATGTTTCGGCTCAGCGCAGCCGCGCCTGACGCTCAGTCGCGCGCGACATGTCTCACGGTACTCGTATCACGTGTCGTGTCGTGTCGCCATGTGACCGGGCTACATTCACCCGATCCAGTTACACTGGACACCAGTTTTAATTAAATGTTTTTTAAAGCCTTTGTGGCTGTTTTATTTGAAGCTCTTTAGTTCTGTTTAATGAAAAGCTGGATCCTGGTATTTAATGAATTTTGTTTTCCAGGAAAGGTTTTAATATTACCTTATGGCTTATATAGTAAGTATCTATACCGTAATAGTTTATTGTTGCATACAAGTAATTTTATCTCTTAGAAAAAAGATGACAACGAACTTATTCTTGAAACTATCCAAATTAAATTGTATTCACCCTTGAATATAATAAAAACCTTATTAAAATAAATTAAACCACCTCTAGATCAAGCTAATTTCATTAGTTTCTAGTTTACAAATAATATAATAATGCTCTTCAAAACGTAGACTAAATGAAAATTAAATAACTAAGTGTGGCTGGAAATTCAATGGGGGCATTGAAATACTTTTATATAAGAATAATTAGGTACCTACTGCTCAGTTTATCTAGGTTGAGTCTAGATATAACATAGACATTTTTGTTGTTTGTTGCTTACTTATTTAAGGTTATGCGTGGTAAAATACACAACCCAGGCGTCCTACGCACGGTTGAGTTATGTGTACCTGATGGGTACGTGGGGCGACGGAGGCGGCAAACTTCGACGCACAGCTTTTTTTTTTTCATTTTTTTTTTCTTTTTTTTTCAGGATGGGAAATCATCAAATGACTTCTCCCGCTCTGGGCGGAGCGGGAGGGCGTGTCAGACTTTTACTGACTAAAACCCACCCGTGTTCCATCAGTTGCCCATGTGCCAGGGTCACGGTATCTCTTTCGAACTATCACGCGACCCCGGCAGGCATCGGTCCTAGTAGACCCCTACACTGCTGCTGACATCTCTTTGAGGCGCGCGTGGAACACTGCGCGCCGTCGACCCGAGCTTGGTCCTTACCGGGCGGCGAGCTACCCATTGCTCGCCACCCGCAAGCTCGTGCCTACGGTGGTCGGGAGTCCGCTATTGACTGCCGACGCCCGGGGCGTCTCCTCCTGCGGCGGCTAGGGACGTGAGGGCGCAGAGACTGCCACTCCCTCACGCGCCCCGCCTCCTCCTTTGCGAGCATTACTGCTTCGCAGAAGGAGGTGACGGCTTCCCATTCCCTCTCGCTCCGTACCATGGCTCGCACCAGGGCTGGACGCGAGAGGTCGCCGCCGCCGATCGCCTCCACGAGGACACGGCGGTGCTCCGCCCAGGCAAGGCACACCTCCACCGTATGCTCCACCGTGTCCTCCAGACGATCCTCGCAATGGAAACACCCGGACGTATCCTCCCGCTTTATCCTGAACAGGAACCCACCGAAGCACCCATGCCCGGTGAGAACCTGCGTCAGGCGGAAGGTGAGGACGCCGTGATGCCTCTCTATCCATTCCTCAAAGAGGGGACTTACCGCCGCAATTGTGGCGTGCCCAGCACTGGGTTGCGACAATCGTACCCACCATGTCGCCATGAGATCACACCGGAGCTCTGTCCGCCGTGCCGCGATTTGTCGCGGCAGCGGAGTTTCGCCCCGGCGTTTCGCCTCCTCGCGCCACTCCCACATGTGCGCGAGGACCTTTGCCTCCAGATCCCATGGCGGCACTCCGGCAAGGAGGCTCGCCGCCTCGCACGAGACCGTGCGGTATCCCCGGATTAACCGGATGGCCATGACCCTCTGGGCCGCAAACAACCGGCGCGCTGGGCGCAGCCTCAGTGAGGGCGCCCACACCGGTGCCCCGTAGAGGGCCATGGACCGCACGATCCCCGTGTAGAGCCTCCGGCAGGAGGCGTTTGGACCCCCCAGATTGGGCAGGAGCCGCTTTAATGCAGCCCCAGCCCGCTCCAGTCTGGGAGCCAAACGTCGGAAATGCTCAACGAAGTTCCACCGGCTGTCGAGGACAAGTCCCAGGTACTTCATCGTCGACTCGACGCCGATGTGAACCCCTCCTACCGTAAGTTGGGTACCCACAGGTGGCGCGTTCCGAGGACCATGAAAACCCATGGCCTCGGACTTGTGCAATGCCACCTCGAGGCCCAATTGCCGGATCCTATCGACGATTATCGCAACCCCGCGTGTCATCAGTTCGGCCGCCGCCTCGTACGACCTCCCCTGCGCAAGGACCAGCATGTCGTCAGCATAGCAAACTACGCTGACGCCGCTAGGGAGGTCGGCGCGCAGCACCCAGTCGTAACCGATGTCCCACAGATGCGGCCCCAGGACCGATCCCTGTGGGACACCGCACGACATCTCTCGCCGGTTCCATTCCCCCTCGTGACCGGGGTAGATGACGGCCCTATCCGTCAGATAGGCCTCGACCACGCGACAGAGGTAGGTCGGCATCCGGTGATACCGGAGTGCCTCCCTAATGCAACTCCAGGGCGGGGTGTTGAAGGCACTGGCGATGTCTAGAGACACCGCCAAGACGACCCCACCCCGGGCCACTGCATTCAACGCACAGCTTAGGGCTCAGAATTCAGAATTGAACAGCGTGTTTTTTTTTTTTTTTTTGACTTGCTTAGGTGCACTCTGTTGGATTCTGAATGGTCGGTAAACAATGAAAAAAAAGTTTTTTTTTTTTTTGAGGTCAACGGCGCTTGGTAGTGCTGTTACTTGAAGTATGAACTAAGACAATATATTTTCTATTTTATTATGGTATTTGGGTAACGATTTCACATGTTCCAAAAATATCGACAAATCAATTTCTTCTTAACAAACAAAATAATTAATTTTTCCCATCATTGCTGCGGAGTTTTGTCAGCTCATTACGACCTTGTATCTCGTGGACACACCCTTTTTTTTGGATCGGAAATCATCAAATGACTTCTCCCGCTCTGAGCGGAGCGGGAGGGTGTGTCAGACTTTACTGACTAAAACCCACCCGTGTTCTTCCAGTTACCCATATGCCAGGGCCACGGTATCTCGTTTGAACAATCTCGCGACCCTGGCACCCTTAGGGTATATTGGTGATTATGGGGCGCCCAGTGACGCTAGCTTATAACATCCCCACTGCTTCGACACGGACCTCATCTTTGGTATAGGTAGTGAGCAGTAACAACCACGCGGGCCCAATGGTCAGACCTGACGGAAAAGCACGCACACGCATGGGATAGCCCACTTTTTGCTTATTGCCAAACTGTGTGAAATTTTGAAATTTCACTGCACTTTGTCTACTATTACAACTCTAATGAAACAACTTCCATGGAGATTCTACATCTAACCATCTACTTGAATAAAAAGAAAACTAATTTCATGGAACAGAAAAAGTACAAATTAAAAATATACTTTGTTTTCATAATTTTTACTATATTATAAAACGAAAAGAAGGTAAAGGAGTGCCTGGTTTCTGTGTAACCTTAGTGGTGCCAGCTATGGACTTAAAACACAATCACTAGAATAATCAATTACAGCCAAGTGCTGCTAAGCACTTTCTAGAATTTGGAGGCTTCGGTGTGCTATCCTGTGTTGACTAACGACACAAACTGCATAGTATTGTAATGCAAAATTAAGTTTTCTGACATAATAATTTAGACAGGATATTTTCACTAGGTCCATTTATTTATCTACTAAACATTTCCTTCTTAAATCTATCTGTACAGGTTACCCTAATGCTATTGTTAGGTATAAATAAAATCCACATATTTCTTGTTAAAAATAACATAACATCACGCCTGTATTCACCAAAGTATTAGGCAGAGGTGTACCTATAGCAGGTACACCTCTTTTGGCCAGTTATGTTTAAGCTCAATGTAATTGTAAACGAACCAATTGCCACAAACCAGACACAAATTCAAACTCCGAGCTGCTACTTAGGAATTCTACATGGAACACAATAACATCCTCCCAGAGGAATCGGGCCTAAGACCTTATGCTTGCCACCACGAATCAAAACTTGACCAAATTTATATGGGATCACTCGGTAAGTGTACCGTTTCGAACCAATGAAGAATTTTATAAATCGGTTCATAAATGACGGAGTTCTGAGGACAAACATAAAAAATGTACCAAATTCAGTTATAATATATATTAATAAAATGCAATTATAATATATATTAATAAACTCTGTGTATAATTACAAGTAAATAAACAAACCCCCACCTCAAAGAAATTGGTAAATCGGTAAATCAATAAAAAATTGGTAAATCCGTAAATCAAATGTAAATTGGTAAATCAATGGGTAGGTACTTTATGCATAGATTGTAATCCTAAAAACCAGCAGCCCCATAAAATTACTTTCTGTATTAAAAACGTTGATTTCATTACCACTTAGATTCTCAGAATTGATTCCCTGACTTTTTACCTTCCACTCCATAAATACGTACTTTCTTACTTAAGTCTGACTCCAAAATATCTTTTGATCATCTCAGAACACGACCCTCAATATCCATTAAGTAGCTCATTAATTATTAATCTGATTACGGGAAGGGGTGATAAATCAACTCAATTAACAAGCCTTGCCTTTTCATTTCCCTGTAAATAGATTTCACTGTAAGCGATGTTATTTTGATTTCGACAACCAATCTCGACGAACGAATTGAAACAATGATTTTGTCCGTGGATTTCCTTATTTACCGACGCGACGATAACTTTGGTAACTAAAGTTTCAGAGAGGTCGACAGGAAAGTAATTTTAGGGACAGTAAAAATAATCTCCCATCAATATGAAAAATATACTCTTTAGCCTCCACTCTTTGTATATTTCTATGACGGCGTCTTGGTAAAATAAAAATATTTATTTTCCTGTTCAAGACAAATATTTATGCATTTCTTCGGCCATCTTATTTGAGTTTTCATCTCCTAAAAAAAACTAGTTATAACGTTCTTCGGTTCCCAATTAATTATTCATTTTCTTTCACTACGAATTGGAGGAAAATAAAAAAAAACATGACATCTGTAATTTATATACGAACGGAATTGCGGATGACAGCCCTCATTTGTATTTGTCATTTTAGTGCTCTATAAAAATATGATTTGGCGAAAACATTGTGTGCCAAATAAAAGGAGATATTTTAATATCGAAGATGGAGATTATGAAGAAGTTAAAGGACTGTTTGATATAGTTCTGGCAGAGAGCCAACGTCACATAGACGACAAGGCACTTAATATTGTTGCCATACATGGCTTAATTGCTTGCTAACCGGGTTTAAACTTGGTCGTGCAGGATATAAACGAATTAAGACGACGCGATCCTCCGTGACTTGTGAAGTTTAAAAAGTAGAAGAAACGGACAAGTTTTTCAAGCTGCACGGGGACTAAACAGTTAATTTCTTTTCCGGGAACTAAAATACTTTATTATGAACTTGTTTCTGCGGTTCTGGAATTTATTAAGTGAAAAAATAAGGATATATTCCGGTGCCAAGTGTAGCTTTAAGGTTTTAGCTAGAAATTCTGCTGGAATTTTACTGGGTAATTAAACTAGTGCTGATGATTATAGGATACTCAATCGCGGAGTAACTGATACAGTTTCATATGTGGAAGACTGTACCGACTGCATCTCATAACTATCAGCTACATGAATGTTCTAAAATTGAGCGAGTTAAATGTATGTAAGAGGTAGTTTAGAAGTGACGCCAGTGACGGAATAAAGATGTTTAACTGACAGTCATTTCTGTTTGTTATTTTATTACTCACCTTCATATTAAAATGAAAAACGAAAAATCAAATTCACAGTACTTATACATTCAAAGATACAAAGCAGACAAGTTAGGCTTTGACAGAACAAAAAAAAATACAAAGAAGATGGATGAAATTTATGAATAATGATGTGAGCTCGTAAAAAGCCGACCCCAATTAAATTCAGATACGGACAGAAAGAAGATAATACAGACACTATGACATATTGAAAATCAGCCAAGAACCAAATCATAAGGTAAGAACATAGATCTTGTGGCAGACAGTCATAACAAATGGCTTTGGGGCTGGCGGCGTCACTAGATGTATTGGCCTAATAATCGACCTTGGCACGTGTGTGGGTAATCTGTGTGTTATTAGGACTTACAAGTGAAGGAAGATAGCAAATGCTATGATAGTAAAGCCGTTGGTGGACTATATTAATCCTGTATATTAACAGTCATCGTCATCATGTAAGGAAATACGAAAGGGGACGCCTTACGTATGCACATAGACCTCTCCCAAACTCTGCTTCTTCGACTAGTTGTTCCTCACGCATACAGCAACAATCAAGTTCGACGAAAACTGTAAGTACCCTACAATAAGATTTGAAGTGAACTTACCTTTTCAACAATTTTATAACATTTTCTAGTTGATGTTGGCTTGACTTGTTCAATCGGTAAACTTTGTATTTTATAGTTTACTTTTAGATTTGCATTTTTGTATTACTGACCTATATTTCCATTCTCATTCTTTATAGTCCTCAAACCTCCCATGACAACATGAATCCGAAGCAAATCTTGCATCAAAATCTTTCCCATATTTTATAAAGCAAATAAACTGAGTCGGTTTTATTAGACGGACTTGGCCAGGGCGCAGCGGGACAAAGATATCTTAGTATCTTTCAACTGTGCCAAGAAACTCTCCGATACCTCCGATACAAAGGCGGAGACCAAGATCTCCCAAGAGGGATCCTGAGGGATGCTGAGTTATGCTACTTTGGCCGACGGAGTGCCGTAAGCACTCGACGTCTAGTAACGATGTAAGGCAAGATAACTGGTCGGAGATGGCCGCATTAACAAAGTAAGCTGTGTTTGATTCAAATATTATGATACACCGAGTGGTGACTGGCGTCGTTTTGTGTCGTAATTGTCTTCCATGTGACTTGTATTTTAAAAAGCTGCGATATTGTGGTATTGTAAAACAGGGATAAGTTGTTGAAATATCACGGTAAATTTGTGTTTTTGCCCAATTTCAAATCAAATCAAATAATTATTGGAACTATAAAACAGGTTCACAATTTTTATATGTGTGTTAACTACAACATTTAGTATAAAAAAACTGTGTTGCACCAAATAGCGGCCACCTGCGAGAGGGGAGAAGTCGGCTTTCCAACAAGTATAAATAAAAATTAACTAAAGCAATATAATAAAAACTAAAATAGTTATAATAGAATCTAAAATAAACGTAGGCATAATATTTACTATTTAACTGAAATATTATTAATTACAATGAATTCTTATTATTTTTAATAATGCAAATTTTTAAAATAAATTAGGGTACCATACAAAAAAAAAGGGTACGATGTTTCAGTTCTCTAACGTGATATTAAGTATGTATGCAGGGTGTATATGTCTTCGATTGTATACTTACGTAGATTATTATGAAACGAATATGAATGCCAGGACACGTTTAAGTCAAAGGGAAGTTTGTACCATCAGATTTTCCAACTCTTCAAACTTAAGACTTTGGAACCATTCGTCCGTGAACGCTATACACTGTGAGATGAGTGAATTAGTATTTAAAATCTTATCTGCTCTGTATGTAGTACGAAATAAGGCCAAACAAGTAATACTGACATTTCACAAACACAACACTGGCAGGCTCAATCTGGTACACTGTAATATAATGGTACACTGTAATTAATGTAGTTCCCTTTGTTAATTTGAGCTATGATTAGGGTCAAAAGTAAGTTCCGAGAGTTTGCGTAGTACAGTGCTTAGGAAAAATGCGTGCCTCATTTTAGGCACTTTAGAGAGAACATAAAGTTCGATGTTTGGGAATTGAATAGGTTTGTCTGCCATCATTTTAACAACTGCCCGCAGTGCTCGTTCCAGTTTAAGCAGTAAACAGTAATAAGAGCCACCCCAAGTCACTATAAATTAGATAGATAGAGAGCGCCAATTCGATCATTATTACAGCGATGTTACTCAAATTAGATAGATAGAGAGCGCCAATTCGATCATTATTACAGCGATGTTACTCAAATTAGATAGATAGAGAGCGCCATTTCGATCATTATTACAGCGATGTTACTCAAATTAGATAGATAGACAGCGCCAATTCGGTCATTATTACAGCGATGTTACTCAAATTAGATAGATAGAGAGCGCCAATTCGATCATTATTACAGCGATGTTACTCAAATTAGATAGATAGAGAGCGCCAATTCGATCATTATTACAGCGATGTTACTCAAATTCCGTTCCAAGTGGTGCTGGACGTAAATAAACCCATCCCATTTCTTCCCATAGGTGTCGTAAGAAACGACTAAGGAACGCACTAGAGAATGGGGAGCAACATTCTCTATGTATTTTACCACTGTACTGTGATCGTCTACTCGCCTGCCACAAGCGTGGTGATTATGGCAAACCCTAACAAATCGGGGGACGCCTATGTCCAGCAGTGGACGTGGTTCGGCTGAAATGATGATGATGATGACTCAAATTAAATTCCTCAGTAAAAAAAACTTTTTTACAAAAAAAAAACAACCGACTTCCTTAAAAACACTACAAAGTGAAAAATAACTTTAATTTCGGAAGGATTAGGATTTTTATTTAAGGTTTTTGCCACCGACTTCCGAAATTAAAGTTATTTTTCACTTTGTAGTGTTTTTAAGGAAGTCAGTTGTTTTTTTTTTTTTTGTAAAAAAGTTTTTAAAATTTTTAGTTATAGTATCTATCCCGCACTAATTTCAAACAAACAATGGATATTTATGCGATAGCAGAAATCGCGGTTGATTTGCTGTCATTTTTTAAAGAGTTCTGATGTCTGTCTCCGGAAGTCATCATCAGATTTATATGAAACTTATATGGGACCATTTCGAAATAAACCCCTTTCGAAGAAAAAAAGAATTTTGCAAATCCGTTTATACAATATATGACGGAGTTATGGCCGAACATACATAAAAAAAAATAATAATATAAACATCCGAATTGATAACCTCCTCCTTTTTGAAGTCGGTTAAAAAATAATTTTAAATTCACATTTCAGATTCTGAATTTGTGATTGATTTTCATTCCCAGAAAATTCTGCCTGTCGATAGCAGACAACCTCAAAGCCAAACTATTCAATTATTTAATCAACATTTCTATCTGTGCTAACCACATCGATCGCCTCAACGTCAAAGATTATCAAGTTCATAACTCAAGCGAAACAAAGGCGATTACAGACCGGAGTAAATCCATGCCTTGGAAACCTCAAACCTACGGCTAAACCACAGAAACAATGTAGGAGAGTTCCAGAACTTTAAACACCCTTCAAACTCAGTTATTGATTCGTGGGTAGATCGATTTGCTTGTCTATTAATTAGTCAAAACATCGACGAACTGAGACTTAACACCGCTTAGCTGGCGATTACATGCTCGTGACATACGCGCTGACAGGTTGGTTAGCGAGTTCTATAAAGTTGGGAGTGGTGGAAAAAGAAATGTCTCGCGGAACTTGTTATAACTTTTGTTACTTTGGAGTTATTGTAAGTGGTTTATCTTTTTCCGTTTCATGTTGAAATATATTTTTTCCTAATCAAAATAAGTAGAGAGAAAAAAGAAACCCTAAACAATATAATGTCATTATGACTTACTATTATCAGCTGGTTATTGGGTTCAAACAAAATATAAGCCACGCTATGAAACTACATAGTTTCCAAAACACTAATTTTTTATTCATCGGCACCAAACGAACGAGCACGTCAATTTTAGCACAATGCGAACACAAATTCACACCAAAAAAGCACGTCACTCACAACCGATACAACTTCCAAAAATGCCACAAATGCGGGTAGGCAATATATCTTAGCTCGCCGCTCAGCTAGCCATCGTTCATTCCCGTGTGTGCCGCCGTCAGCTACCCACGTGTGTCGTAAATAAACAATACCACTCGGTTCTGTTCGGAACTCGTCGTGCAATTCCGTCGTTGGTCGGATGGAAACTTACAACTACCGTCCGTCTTTACGTAATGATGAACGACGGTAAATCGAATGGGAGTTGGTTTTAGTAAAAGAGTTAGTTCCAACGTTTCTTATTGGTCGTAAACGGAGTTCTTAAAGGTTACGTCTCGAGTTGCACGGTGTTATTTTTAACTGACTTCAAAAAGGAGAAGGCGAATTGATATATGATTTTTTTATGTATGTTCGGCCATAACTCCGTCATACATAAACGAATTTGCAAAATTCTTTTTTTGTTCGAAAGGGGTTTATCCCAAAATGGCCCCATATAAATTTCATATAGATCTGATGATGAGTTCCAAAGACAGACCCCGGATTCTTTAAAAAATGACAGCAAATCAACCGCGATTTCTGCTATCGCATAAATATCCATTGTTTGTTTGAAATTAGTGCGGGGCTTTTTTGGTGTGAATTTGTGTTCGCATTGTGCTAAAATTGACGTGCTCGTTCGTTTGGTGCCGATGAATAAAAAATTAGTGTTTTGGAAACTATGTAGTTTCATAGCGTGGCTTATATTTTGTTTGAACCCAATAACCAGCTGATAATAGTAAGTCATAATGACATTATATTGTTTAGGGTTTCTTTTTTCTCTCTACTTATTTTGATTAGGAAAAAATATATTTCAACATGAAACGGAAAAAGATAAACCACTTACAATAACTCCAAAGTAACAAAAGTTATAACAAGTTCCGCGAGACATTTCTTTTTCCACCACTCCCAACTTTATAGAACTCGCTAACCAACCTGTCAGCGCGTATGTCACGAGCATGTAATCGCCAGCTAAGCGGTGTTAAGTCTCAGTTCGTCGATGTTTTGACTAATTAATAGACAAGCAAATCGATCTACCCACGAATCAATAACTGAGTTTGAAGGGTGTTTAAAGTTCTGGAACTCTCCTACATTGTTTCTGTGGTTTAGCCGTAGGTTTGAGGTTTCCAAGGCATGGATTTACTCCGGTCTGTAATCGCCTTTGTTTCGCTTGAGTTATGAACTTGATAATCTTTGACGTTGAGGCGATCGATGTGGTTAGCACAGATAGAAATGTTGATTAAATAATTGAATAGTTTGGCTTTGAGGTTGTCTGCTATCGACAGGCAGAATTTTCTGGGAATGAAAATCAATCACAAATTCAGAATCTGAAATGTGAATTTAAAATTATTTTTTAACCGACTTCAAAAAGGAGGAGGTTATCAATTCGGATGTTTATATTATTATTTTTTTTTATGTATGTTCGGCCATAACTCCGACATATATTGTATAAACGGATTTGCAAAATTCTTTTTTTCTTCGAAAGGGGTTTATTTCGAAATGGTCCCATATAAGTTTCATATAAATCTGATGATGACTTCCGGAGACAGACATCAGAACTCTTTAAAAAATGACAGCAAATCAACCGCGATTTCTGCTATCGCATAAATATGCATTGTTTGTTTGGAATTAGTGCAGGGTAGATGCCATAACTAAAATTTTAAAATAAAAACTTTTTTACAAAAAAAAACAACCGACTTCCTTAACAACACTACAAAATGAAAAATAACTTTAATTTCAGAAGTCGGTCGCAAAAACCTTAAATACAAATCCTAAGACACCGACCGCCGAAATTAAAGTTATTGTTCACTTTGTAGTGTTTTTATGGAAGTCGGTTGTTTTTTTTTTTTTTTTTTGTAAAAAAGTTTTTCTATTACAGGTGTTTTGGTGGAGTTTCAAGAGTAGAGTAGGAACGCCTCGCAGAAGGTGGACCGACGAACTTGTGATGGCTGCAGGCATCCGCTGAATGCGGGAAGCACAGAACCGGTCGAAGTGGCACAGCTTGAGGGAGGCCTATATCCAACAGAGGACGTCTTTGGGCTGAAATAATGATGGTGGAGTTTTCAATAGTCTGCTTTATTAACGGTTATCCAGCGACATAGCTCTCCTTTCTAATGAACATCGTCAAGATTATTATTTTATGCCTCGTATTATTTGACAAATGTAGAGTAGAACGCCCCCAGCTAACTGGATGGACGACCTAAAGAAGTTTGCTGGGACAGACTGGATGCAAAAGGTGGATCACAGGGTGTTGTGGTGCAGCCTGCAGAGAGGTTTATAAACAGCAGTGGACTACAAGAGCTATCTAATAACGTAGCTACTTTTTGAAACCTTACCAATTATAATTGACTTTTATTAAACTTGTCAGTAAAATACTACTAGTTCAATATTTCCCCAGGGCATCTTTTTATGGGGACTGCGAAAATATTCATCTCAACTGAACCTGTTCCTATCTCATTCTAAAATGTCTACCATAGCAGGTATATTCACCCAACAGACTCGTGCATCATGAAATTCCCGATACCAGTCGAGTTTATAATTACAACTCGAAGACGGAAAACAAGGATCTCTATTACCTCCTCGTTAGCATCTCTGTAGAAATGTTAGTACACAAACAACTAGCATTTCTGCCCCACCGTTCTAAGAATCAAGATGGTGAAGTAACTTAAAACTGGGCACGCCACAATTGCGGCGGTAAGTCCCCTCTTTGAGGAGTGGATAGAGAGGCGCCACGGCGTCCTCACCTTCCGCCTGACGCAGGTTCTCACCGGGCATGGGTGCTTCGGTGGGTTCCTGTTCAGGATAAAGCGGGAGGATACGTCCGGGTGTTTCCATTGCGAGGATCGTCTGGAGGACACGGTGGAGCATACGGTGGAGGTGTGCCCTGCCTGGGCGGAGCACCGCCGTGTCCTCGTGGAGGCGATCGGCGGCGGCGACTCTCGCGTCCGGCCCTGGTGCGAGCCATGGTACGGAGCGAGAGGGAATGGGAAGCCGTCACCTCCTTCTGCGAAGCAGTAATGCTCGCGAAGGAGGAGGCGGGGCGCGTGAGGGAGTGGCAGTCTCTGCGCCCTCATGCCCCTAGCCGCCGCAGGAGGAGACGCCCCGGGCGTCGGGAGTCGATTGCGGACTCCCGGCCACCGTAGGCGCGAGCTTGCGGGTGGCGAGCAATGGGTAGCTCGCCGCCCGGTAAGGACCAGGCTCGGGTCGACGGCGCGCAGTGTTCCACGCGCGCCTCAAAGAGATGTCAGCAGCAGTGTAGGGGTCTACTAGGACCGATGCCTGCCGGGGTCGCGTGATTGTTCGAAAGAGATACCGTGACCCTGGCACATGGGCAACTGATGGAACACGGGTGGGTTTTAGTCAGTAAAAGTCTGACACGCCCTCCCGCTCCGCCCAGAGCGGGAGAAGTCATTTGATGATTTCCCATCCTGAAAAAAAAAAAAAGTAACTTAAAACGTCAACAACAGTAGAATCTTGCTAACTAAGTTATACCATTATTCTTTAGTTCAACTTTCAACGATCTCGGATTAAATTATATTATAATATTATATAGGATCTATTTTAAATAAATACCTACCAATTTGAAAACAGTTTCATCAATTCCTTCCACCATCATGATCGAAAATGGATCTATTTTTTCATTAAATTGGAATGGTTTAAGAGCGTACTTGGTGAATTTTTAACCTCCTTGTAAATGAAGAATAATTATGAGCCAACTAATTTCAGTAAAAGTGACCCGCCCACGGGTGCAATCTGCCTACTTATCTGGTGACACATCTAGACATCAAGAAATTTATTCAATACAAAAATACAATATTATAAATATAAATACCCATATACATTTTTCCATCGAATGGAATCACAGAAGACCCAGGCATAGATGGAGAGACGAACTCGACGCGTAACTGAGAGATTGGTACGTATTGACTTAGGATTGAGTTGTGTGAAAAAAGGAAAGAGAGGCCTTTGCCCTGCAGCGGGACAATACAGGCTGATTTATTATTACTAGGATATACAACGTGTTCCTATTGATACCCCATAACTCTAGGGTATTAATGACACCATGTCAAAGAATCAACTGGCATAATTATGTTTTTTATAACCGGCCGAAGCGTCGGTGCTTGGGGGAGACCTATGTCCGGTTGTGGATGTTTTTCGGCTAAAACGATGATATGCCATTAATAATTAACTAAAAATAAAGGTATTATTCTACTTTCCGGAGTAAGTTAACACTAAATACTAAGATGGTGGAAACCGCACGAAAATGCATTCTGGAATTTAGAAGAATCAAGCGGCCACACAAACAGACACGAAAAGTTTATTTGTGTTTACATTATTTACAGATTATTTAGAAACCTGACATAAGATTTTTTGGTCTTGAAACAAATTGCAATTTCTGAAAAACGTCCTAATATTTTGTCACAGCGTTCGAAGTCAATGGTGTACAATCGACGCTACCTAATCTATATAATATCGATTGTTGGCGTCCGTCTGTGTAGGATATTACCCTTGAAGTCTGTGCACATGTTACTACAACCCTCATCATTTCCCTAGTCTTTTCCCAACTATTTGAGGTCGGCTTTCAGTCTAACCGGATGCAGCTGAGTACCAGTATTTTAAATGGAGCGACTCTGACCTCCACAACCCAGTTACTGGGTAATACGATACCCCTTGGTAAGACTGGTTGTCAGACTTTCGGGCTTCTGACGACCCGTAACGACTGTCTAAGATCTACGAAAGACAGCCGGGACCAACGGCTTAACATGCATTCCGA
Organism: Aporophyla lueneburgensis; assembly: GCA_932294355.1. Classification (NCBI taxonomy): domain Eukaryota; kingdom Metazoa; phylum Arthropoda; class Insecta; order Lepidoptera; family Noctuidae; genus Aporophyla; species Aporophyla lueneburgensis. The sequence continues at coordinate 1,539,080 of OW028749.1, read as the reverse complement.
GGCACGGAAGGGTCTTGGTATGTAAAGATGGTCCCCCATCTACTGACCAACCGCGGCAAGCGTAGCTTAACCTGTACGATCAACCGGTGCGGCTGTTATTACTTAGTCACAAGCCCTTGTACGTTACTACAACCCTATAAACACTAATCCGTGTGCAACACGGTCCATCCGGCTATCGCATCCGGAGGGAGTTGCCCGAATTAGATTATGGAAACTAGTTCGATGAACTGTACTCACCTGCATCTTGATTACAGTACACTGCAAATTATCAATTTGTGCATTGTTATAAAGTAAGATAGGCGTGTATGCATTGAAGAGAGTTTGGCAGCGAGAAATATATGAGATAAAGAGAACGACTGGCGCATGGACCCACAAATTTTTTTGGGGAATGGGTGGGTTATGTGCTATCTTTTACACATAAGCCCCATGTCCTAAGTGCAAATATTTACAGTGCAAAATATAATCAGCCTGTGAAATTCCCAATACTAGGACACAGATCTCCTCTTTGTTAGAGTCTCCTCTCTGTGAGCCACAAACCACCACGTCGGCCCATTGCCCGTTTTCACATGTCGTCGATTTTTTGTTTCTAATTAATTTCACATATAATTTACATAAAGTAGCGGCTTACTGGGTTCGGACACACGACCTTCATTCAACTCGTCTATATATTATCGTAACTATGCCGTTTTAAACTGAAAAAGACAAGATAATAAACTAACTTAAGTAAAACTATCAACGAACTAAAATAAAGTGACGATAAAAATTCATCCACATCCCTATCGACTGGTAATGTACCTAAGTGGTGGAAGATATCAAGAGGTCTGAAATTACTTTCTTTTCAATTCTAGTCACTAGATTTTTGGTGATAAGAAAAGCATATGCAATACTTTTTCACAAGCGTCACATCTTTTTTTTTTTTTATTTGTTGATGGGTACGTCAAATGATGTCTCCCGCCCTGGTTGGAGCGGAAGGGCGTGTCAGGCTTTTACTGACTAAAACCCACCCGTGTTCCTTCAGTTGCCCATATACCAGGGCCACGGTACCTCTTTCGATTAGTTCGACCCGGGCAGTGCTTCACATCTTTAGGTTTGGTTAGCATTTAGCTTACCTCTCTAGATATAAACAATATTCTTCTATAGAACTACAAATTCAATATTTTTTGGACAAACAATATGAAAATTATTACCCTCGTTCTGCATACAACTTTATCGACTCGAAATCACCTGCTGACGCGACGTTTAAACGCAACGCGATCGTAGAGATTAGGAGATCGTTGAAGCGAGGTGAGTCGTAAACCCCAAGACAGATCGAGTTGGCGTTACAATGTAAAACACTCTGCCTCACCTTAAAGTCTAGGATAGAATGTTTACCATATAGGTATATTTAAGTATAAATTCTAGGAAAAATGTACGGTTACTTCACGGAAGCGCTGATTATTTACTTTTGGGTCTTGTCACTCGTTCTGACGTCGTCCTTAGACTACGCTTTGTTATATTCACCATAAAAATTACAGATAAAAATGTTCCCCTTTGATTTTGACATAGTTCTAAATGTGATTAAGTCGACATTGGTACCGATTCCTTTGTCCACAAACTAAACTAAATTTAAGTTCAGTGCATCTTTTTCTTTGTATTTCATTAAGAAGAGGACAAAAGAAAAATTTTAGTTTAGTCCTGTCAAATTAATCAGGGCCTGTCACTACTCCATACAAGTTTAGACGTGATTAAAAACTTGCCTAGTAAAATTACGTCAAGCGCTGATTAATTTGACAGGACTAAACTAAAATTTATCTTCTGTCCTTTCCATAATGAAATAGAAAGAAAAAGATGCACTGGACTTAAATTTAGTTTAGTTTGTGATTAAGGGAATCGGCACCATTATGGCAAAATTCGATTTCACACGAGGCGCGTGTCAATCGCGTGTTTACTAGTTATATACTATAAAATTTAAAGAGCAAGGAGAGAAGTTTTAAAACACAAACAAAACCTCTAAAAAGAAAATGTATGTGTCGTTTACGTTGCATATATTAAGTTGCAGTTAATATTTTTATCCAAACGTCATCGCATCAGGGACCGGCTATAGAAAACGCCAAATAGACGTGGCTTATACCTAAAAATAATGATAGTATGTTATTGTAGAAAGCATAGTTGCTCTTAACTTCCTCTTTTCATTAGCCAACCCCGACACCACGACGTCGCTTGGATCAAAATACAATATTACCTACTACTTAATACCTTAACTTTAAAGGCATATTATTTTATTACTTTTTAGGGGTTTTTATTTCTTACATATATATTATTGTGTATTGTTTGAAAATTAATGTCTATACTGTATTTTCTGAGCTAGCCACACGCACGGGATTTTAGTTCATATTAAAATGTTTTATCTCAATAAAATATTAATATTTCAAATATAGAACTGTTCCTGAGTATTTCTTAACAAGAAACCTAATAGAACTTTGTCTAACCTTAGAATTGACCACTAAAGGGGATAGTCAGAGATGTCCTCCACACAATAATACATATACATATATAGTAGTAAGATTAGGTATCATGTATGTATAGTGTGTGTCTTCTGACTTGGGGCGATTCGAATTGATGGTATTCCCAGGCGGGGAAAAATACGATAGTAGAATACCAGCCTAATCTTGAAAAGGGCTACTTTCTTATCACACAAATCTCATTTGCAATAAAATGTTTAATTTGATTCTTTACTCAATATCAACTAGATTTAATCTAGAATTTGCGTTTAAAATGGTTAAGTATGCTACTTTGTATGACAAGGATATAAGTACCCATAAAAATAAAATTAACATTCACATGCAAATTAGATTGTAGAATTTTGTGGAAAACGTTTTTTTTCGTTTCCCCACATTAGATAACATAACATCAGAAATACGAAAAATAAACGTGGTCATTTTTAAAACAATCTCAAAGAACTTTTGTTTCGGATTTGTCAACATCGCAACCAATCACAAACTAGTTAATAACGCCTTAGTACGTTCATCATGCTGAGATAAGAGCTTATAGAGGACTTTCTGTTTTAAAGTTTTTTTTTTTCATTATTTTGTTTTTCTTCAATATTTTATTCAGCGGATTCCTGCGGCCTTCATAATTTCATTGGGCCTTCCAACTGTACGTCTTCCAGTACGCAGTCGTTACTTAAGAACCTTCCGGCCCCATCGGCTATCTGTTCTGCGACCAATGTGCCTTGTCCACTGCCAATTTCGTTTGGCAATTCTTTGGTGGAAGGCACAGAATCGGTCGAAGTGGTGGAGTTTGAGGGAGGCTTATGTCCATCAGTGGACGTCGATGTGATGAGGATATTTTTTTGATTGCATTTAGTTTAGTTTGAAGTGTTCCTGTGCGAGCCAGAATGAATATATTTTCTTTCTTTATTTGTAGTCCTGGAGTGGAAACCGCTATCTGTAAGCGTATTTATAAGTTACCGACACAGCTTGCAGACTAAGCAAGCTGAAGTGGTAGTGGGCTGACCATGTTTGTCTAAGGACAAATGGCTGATGGAGCAGATGAGTCTTGGAGTGGAGACTGCTTTCGACAAGCGTAGATATATGGACCGACGATCTTAGAAAGATCGTTGAGACAGATTGGTTGCGGAAGGCGGAAGACAGAGTGCTGTAGCGCAGCATGGCGGAGGGTACATGTCCAGTAGTGTACTGTGATAGGGTGAGGTGATTGATTGACTGACGTCACGGCGATTACAGACCACGTTGAAATACTAGTGCTGTAATATTTTGGATTCTCATTGTTGATTTAATATAAGCGTCGTGGACGATTGGCGTTATTAACTAAACTAAACTAAATGGACAAATTACTCTAATTTGAACTTACTTTAGTTTGTAAATTCGCTCAAGTTATCAGCCACACAAGTGGTTTCGATGTCATTTGTTAGAAACAAGAATTCAAACACATTTTCTAATTTATTATTGGATGGGGACACATTCAAAACGAAGAGCTCCCTTGAGTCTATGTACCGAGCAAAAATATATACAATTTAAGAAGAATATAAATTGGATCGTGTTTTGTGGTTTATGTTACATGACAGTGTATGAGCAAAATTGAGATTTTACAAACTCATAACCTCGTTTTATAAATGAACCATTAGAGGGCTATTACCCACTTGAGGATGACCATCCTTCATACCGAGGTATAATTCTAGTCGGGACACTGACCGCTTCGTATTTGTGTCTGTTTATTTGTGTAATAAATTGGAGTCCATGTTGCTTATATTATAATGATTTACATACTTGATATATTTAGACTTGATAAGCTCTTAGTAACGGCTGCCTCAAATCAAAAAGAATAGGCATTCCCGGAAAATCGTTATTCAATTTAATCATCAAACATCTGAAATAGTATTGTCAATTTGCTTATCTACTAGCTTTTACAAGCGGCGCCGCCCGTGTGGAGTTCAAAAGTATCCTACAAGAGTGCACTACCGGGATAAAAAGTATTATATTTGCTAATCCAGGTTATAAACTTTGTGTTTGCCAAGTTTCATCCAAATAAGTATATTTTTTTTGCGTGATTGAGTAACAAACATAGGGTCTAGGGTTTAAGGGTAACTATCCACTTACTTATGTCTGTAATGGCTGATTAACAACGTTCCTAGATGTGTGTCTCAGTGGCGGATTTACCAACAGGCTAAGTAGGCTGGAGCCTAGGGCGGCAGATTTAGAGGGGCGGCAAATTTAGCCCATAAAAAAAAACTTATAATTATATGTATACACATTACGTTCGTAATTCGTACATCATCATTTCAGCCGAAAGACGTCCACTGTTGGACATAGACCTCCCCCAAGCACCGCCACTTCGACCTGTTCTGTGCCTCCCGCATCCAACGTATTCCTGCGGCCTTCACCAGGTCATCGGTCCATCTTGTGGGAGGCCTTCCAACGCTACGTCTTCCAGTACGCGGTTGCCACTCCTCCACACAGTACCTTCTGACCCCATCGGCCATCCGTTCTGCGAGCAATGTGCCCTGCCCACTGCCACTTAAGTTTGGCAATTCTTCGGGCTATGTCGGTAACCTTGGTTCTCCTACGGATCTCTTCATTTCTGATTCGATCGCGTAGGAAAACTCCAAGCATAGCCCTCTCCATTGCTCTTTGGGTGACTTTGAGCCTTCTTATGAGGCCCATTGTGAGCGACCACGTCTCAGTGCCATATGTCATCACTGGCAACACACTGGTCAAAGACTTTTGTCTTGAGACACTGCGGTAAGTGGGACGAGAAGATATTGCGTAGCTTCCCGAACGCTGCCCAGCCGAGTCGGATTCGACGATTGACCTCTTTCTCGAAGTTGGACCTACCTAACTGGACAGTCTGTCCTATGTACACATATTCGTCCACAACTTCGAGTGTAGCGCCTCCGATCTTCATTGGAGTGGGTATCACACGAGCATTGGACATGACCTTTGTCTTGTCCATATTCATTCTAAGACCCACTCTTTCGGAAGCTCTACTGAGGTCATCGAGCAGTGTACTGAGGTCCTCCATAGTCTCAGCCATGACTACTATATCGTCAAATCGTAGGTGAGTGATGTACTCGCCATTGATGCCAGCAGATGTTGATGCCAGCCCCTTTCCAGTCCAAAACCTTAAAGACATCCTCCAGTGCAGCGGTGAACAGTTTCGGACAGATTACGTCTCCCTGTCTCACCCCTCGCTGCAGAAGAATAAGTTTCGAGGCTTTGTCCTGGAGCCGGACTGACATAGTGGCGTTTTCATACAAACACTTCAGCACCTCGATGTACGAGGGCGGCACTGAAAATTTCGGGAATCATGGAAGTGACACAAAATTACTATTTAAAAATGTATTCATTGCTTTTCGAAGTATTCTCCGCGAAATTTGACACATTTTTCCATACGATGGAACCAATAATTGATGCAACCATTCCATTCGGAAGTTGGGGTCTCCAAAATGGCCGTTTTGTAGGCGTCCACAGCTTCTTCAGGTGATGAAAATCTCTCACCACGCAATTTATTCTTTATTTTAGGGAAAGCATAGAAATCATTAGGGCTTAGGTCTGGGCTGTACGGCGGATGGTCTAATAATTCTATGTTTTCTTGCTCTAAAAACTCTTTTGTTCTGTGCGCGGTGTGAGAACTCGCATTGTCGTGATGGAGGATGATGCGGCGGTTGCGGTTATCTTTACGGACTTCAGAAACGACCTGTGGCAAACAAATGCTAGCACACCATTCTGCATTAACCGTTCTTTGTCCCTCAAGAGGAATAGTCGCAACATGGCCGGTTTTGGAGACAAACGTGGCCACCATTTTTTTTGCAACACTCCGTGAACGAAAAAGTTTTGTTGGACTCATTTTCGAACACCCAAACTCGTGACTGGTTTTTTGTTTCTGGTTCGTACGCATATATTCAGGATTCGTCACCTGATACGATGTTGTATGCAGCATTTGAGGACCCTGCGTGGAATCTCTCGAGAGTTCTGACGCACCAAGTAACGCGAGCCGCTTTTTGCTCTTCACAGAGCGAATGCGGTATTCATCGGGAAAACAACTTTTTTACACCTTGTTCATGCAAGATTATTTGTATTTGACTCATGCCAATGTCTAAAGTTGCCTGAATTTCGCGGTATGTCACACGTCGATCTTCCTCAATCAGCTTACGCACAACATCAACGTTTTCTTGGGTGACTGCAGTTTTTGGACGACCTTGACGGGGATCATCACTGAACTTGACACGTCCACGTTTAAATTCAGCAAACCAGCGGAAAATTGTGGTTTTGGATGGGGCTTCATCACCAAATGCAGAAATCATCCGGTCAACACACTGTTTTTGTGTTAAACCACTTCGAAAGTTATAATGGAGAAGAATAAGAACACCACCCTGGTCGACACACTCTCGATCTTCACAACGTTGCTCACAAGGGACTTATGGACGATGAACCCGACACCACCTTGGGACCGCTGGTCGCCCTCCCGGAAAAAAAGAGCAGGTTTCCGGAATTCAGGATTATCGAGTCTCTTCGGACTTCAGTTAACCCTACTATACCCCATCGTAACCTGCTCAATTCTTCCTCGAGATCGGCGATCTTCTCGTCAATCCGGAGTGTACGCGTGTTGTATGTTGCCAGGTCCAGTTGTTGGTGGTTGTGGTAGCTGTCAATCCGTACATAAAAGATTACTAAATGAACCGTAAAATACATGCTGCTGTTTTTAAATCAACAGTATACTTGTCACTATAGCGGGGCACTATAGCGGGTTGTAAAAATAATCTAGTAACTGACAGAAATATCACCTAGTTCACAATCATACTAATAATGCTGATGATCTACAATTGTATACAGCTGAGCGGGTAGAAAGTTTACCAGACGCTATAGCGGATATAAACCGAGACCTGGATGCAATAAAAAGTGGTCTGATAGTTTCGGAGTGTCAGTAAACCCTACAAAGTGTCAGGCCATTGTTATTGGAAGCTTGCGCATGATGGGTAGGGTGACGCTTAGCTCTCTTCCTCCTCTCATTTTCAATGGTACCGTCATACCCATGTCCACTACGGTGAAAGATCTCGGTTTGCATCTTGACTCGACACTGAGCTGGCAACGCTAGGTGTCTAGTGTCAGTCAAAGAGTCAACGGGACTCTGCGATCCCTGTAGTCTGAGGAACTTTTTGCCCGCTAAAACGAAGACCATGCTTGTGCAGACTTTGATTTTCCCAATCATCGACTATGGTGACGTGTGCTACTTTGATTTGAATGCGGTTTTGCTGGATAAGCTCGACAGATTGCTCAATAATTGTATCCGATTCATATTTAACCTCAGGAAGTATGACCATGTGTCGAGCTATAGGTCTGAGCTCAAATGGATTTCTATTCGCCAAAGAAGAAGTTTGTGCGCTTTGACTACGCTTTTCTCCCTTCTCAACTCTCCAACTCCTCCTTCTTATCTTATGTCTTTTTTTTTTTTTTTTTTTTTTTTTTTCAGGATGGGAAATCATCAAATGACTTCTCCCGCTCTGGGCGGAGCGGGAGGGCGTGTCAGACTTTTACTGACTAAAACCCACCCGTGTTCCATCAGTTGCCCATGTGCCAGGGTCACGGTATCTCTTTCGAACAATCACGCGACCCCGGCAGGCTTATCTTATGTCTCACTTCCAATATCTATGTCCTTCTCACACTAAGAATCTGCGTTCTTCTAACAATCTTCTTCTACTTTGTCCTTCTCATTCTTCTGACTTTGTTCATTCTTCCTTTCATATTCAGTCCATTCTTCTTTGGAATGAGCTTCCTCTCGGTATCAGGACGGCCACCAGTCGATTTGCATTTAAGCAGAAATTGCAGAGTTATTTTCATAACAAATAGCGTAGAGTCATCTCAACACCTCTCTACCTTGAATTTGTATCTATAGATTTATATATATATATATATTAATATATATTATAAGTATGTATTATAGCAAATATGTATGTATATAATTAGTTTATAACCTATTTATGTTCTAGTGTTTCTCTCTGATTTATAATTCATTATTATACATTTTTATTGATTGTTCCTTTCAACCTAAGCACCTGCCATGTAATCTCTTCACCACCCTTGGTTGACTGGTAGAGAATGCCTAAGGCATTAAGTCTGCCTTTGTACCGTTTTTGTGTGCTAGAAGTTTAAATAAATAAATAAATAATGGGAAAAGCCGATGTAAGGAGGACGATAGAACACAAATCATAAAGTTGCAATTTCTGAATAAATTTAATTAAGGGAATGCTCCAACCAGCCTGCTAAATTCAAAATTTCTTGCGTTTTTTGCAATTTGCACGCCAGTGCTAGGTTGTATGTTGATTAAAATATTATTTGCGACTGTAAGACATATGTAGTTACAGAATTATAATCATCAAAATCAAAATCAAAAGTCATTTATTCAAACTAGGCTGAGAGTCAGCACTTTTTGAACGTCAAAGTTACATAAGACAGTCCCCCCGAAACGCCCGCCCTTCGACACTTCCTAGTGCTTTAGCTGGGAAGAAGAAGTGGCGGAACAAACACCCCAGCAGCACAGCTGTCTGTTAAGTTAGAAGAACATGATTCTATACAATATTGTGTAAGTACAACAAAACATCATTACAACGCTCTAAGTTCCGTAGGAACAAAAAAATAACAGAAAAAGTAATTCCTACAGCTTTATGAACTTAGAGCGTTGTATTGATGATTTCGATGATTATAATTCTGTAACTACATTATGTCTTACAGTCGCCAATAATATTTTAATCAACATACAACCTAGCACTGGCGTGCAAATTGCAAAAAACTTAAGAAAATTTGAATTTCGCGGGTTGGTTGGAGCATTCACCTTAATATGATTGTAAAATAAACTAACGTATTGAATTTCAAAAGTCAGTAGGGGCGGCAAAAATTGAATAGCCTACTAGCGGCAAATCTGTAAATACGCCACTGATGTGTCTACACGCCAGTCCCTAAATTACAGTTATCGCTTTGACAATTTTTTTCTCAAAACACTTATTATTTTATAAGGTTCACAAAAACAATATTCTATGTAAAAAAAAAATATTACAGACAAAAGTGTATCGTCATAAATAAATTAAAGTGAAAGTATATTGCAATACATTTTGGACTGCAATATAGTTTCACTTTAACATCAAACACAATATATTTCTGAATTGAGTGATATCACTCAATTCAGAAATATATTGTTTTCAGGGTACTTACTCTTTCTTGATTTTAATTCCGATCAATTGACATTCGAATTGGAACTTTTCGTATTCTTTCATCTGACGCTGGCGCCAAAATGTGTTTAAATTGGGTGTCCATTTTTTAGAACTAAGTAAGTGGAATCGAGATCGGGCGTTGCGGTTGTTCCAATGTTGACACTATTGTTTTCAAGTGTACCGAATTACGTGTTTGCAAAATTAGCATTGGAATCGTATTGGCATTAGATTGGAATTAAAATTAGGTTGAAGAGTAAGCTAAAACTAATAACTGAACTAATTTTTCTGACTCGTGGATTCAAAATGAAGATAAACATTATAAATTCAACTTTTTCATAACTACAAGAAAAGGTTCTACATAAAACTCGGACAGCGTTTTTCTTTTTAACTAAAGTTCAGCATAGACAGAAGATTCCTTTGCTACAAAAACTCCTTTACTAATGCCCTAATGAATATGCTGATTTGGTAATGGAAGAACATTATACTGTTCTAGCTGTCTATCTAGGAGCTCAACTAGGAATATAATTCTAAGAAATCTCTTGAAGTCAAAGTCTAAGTATTAATTTCAAATAACACAAGAGGTACTTTTGAATGTCTACATTTATATTAAAATAGAACTGATGTTCGTCGCCCCTTCTAAAGGTGTGGAGGAGAATGGACAAGCAACTCCACTGTTAGTCTTTTAAATGTTTCACAATATTTTGTATACATTAATTGTATAAATATTGGAAGACAATAACCACAACTGATAAAAAGAATTAAAAATCCAGCAAATACTGATAAATGAATTATTTGATAGATACGGTGTGTGGTGCCGGACGTAAAGAATAACACCACCCCATTTCTTCCCGTGGGTGTCGTAAAAGGCAACTAAGGGACTTACTAGAGAATGGGCAGCAGCGTTCTCTATGCATTTTACCACCATACTGCGATCGCCAATCCGCCTGCCAAGCGTGGCGATTATGGCAAAGCCCCCCAAGCACCGCCACTTCGACCGGTTTTGTGCTTCCCGCATCCAGCGGATTCCTGCGGCCTCAAGGTCATTGGTCCGCCTTGTTGGAGGCCTTCCAACTCTACGTCTTCCGGTACGCGGTCGCCACTCCAGAACGGTGCTCGCATATTAACAAACATTTAAAAAGTAAGTAAGTATACGAGTTTCCTAAAATTTTCACTAAATCAGTTGGTGAGTTAAAGTTAATCACAGTCACTGTCAGTCACAAATTGAAGCTCGTTGCCCATTTCAAACCGTAATAGGTTCATACGGAGAAGAACAGACAAGACTCTTTCTTTCCAATATACAGTCAGAGAAGTTAATTATTTATAAGACCGACTCAACATGATCAACATTTCCTCCACTGGTGGAAATAACTTCTCGCTCCAGCGGGTTCCTGCGGCCTATACCAGGTCATCGGTCCACTTTGTAGGGATCCTTCAAACGCTACTTATGTCTTCCAGTACGCGTGCACCAGCCCAGAACCTATTGGCTCCATCGGCCATTTGTTCTGCCCACTGCCACTTTGGTTTAGCAATAATTTGGCCTATGTTACTTTGTTTCTCCTACGGAACTTCATTTCTGATCGAATTTACTACTATTTTAATCCGAACTGTAATACTATAACAGATGAAGGCCTGTTAGTCTAGTGGTTAGTGACCCTGACTGCTAAGACTGAGGTCGTGGGTTCGATTCCCACCCAGGACAAATGTTTGTGTGATGAGCACAATCATTTGTTCTGTGTCTGGGTGTAATTTATCTATAATATGTATGTATTTAGAAATATATAAGTATGTTTATCAGTTGTCTGGTTACCATAGTACAGGCTCTGCCTAGTTTGGGATCAGACAACGATGTGTTGGTTGTCCAAAGATATTTAGATATTTTTATTTTTTATGTTACTCTTTCACGCAAAAACGACTGATCAGATTTAGAAGAAATTTGGCACACCGATAGTTTATAACCTGGATTAACACATAAGTTACTTTTAACCCAGTAGTACGTTTTCGCAGGATAATTTCCGACTGCCCGAGAGTAGCTGCTGGCAAAAGCTAGTTTAATCATATTCACATATTTTACCTTGTATGGTTTACAGCAAAGAAAATATGTTATCTATTCCTAGACTTAGAAGTAAATGTGGTAATAGTAGGTTAAGAAGATAGAAGTAGAATCTAACATTTACCCATAACTTTTTATTTTGCTATGGTACTTGCTTTCCATTCAATACTGACAGAAAAGGTCACATGTCAAGTCCAAGAAAAATAAAATAAAAAATAGTTTCATGTTCGAAATTCGCCAAGCTTTCAGGATAAAGCTTGTAAAGCCTAGAAATGAAAAGAAAATAGTCGAACCACAATTTTATTTCCATTCGATTCTATTGGTTTTCCCGGCTCTTGTTCAATCACTTACATTAATAAATAATATTACAGTAAATCTGTCTGTCTGTTTCTCAGGTATGTAAAACATCACCACTAAATCATTGAACCAATCGTGATGATAATTATATAGATAGTCTGGGCTATAGAGGTCATTTTATTTATTAAAACTTTATGCACAAGTAAAAAATACTGTGAAAAGGCGGACTTAATGCATAAGGCATTTTCTACCAGTCAACCTTAACCACCTTCCACCATTTACTTCTTTACATCCTTAATATTAATTAATCATTATTAACTAGGTTTCGCCAGCGGCTTCAGCCGTACTGAAATTATCCCGTGGGAATATCCTAGCGGGATACCTTACGTGCTAATCCAGGTTATATACCTACTATTTTTGTGCTACATTTCATCCAAATCCGTTCAGTAGTTTTTGCGTGAAAGAGTAGCAAACATCCATACATTCTCACAAACATTTATAATATTAGTAGGATATACATTATATTGGTATGACATATACAGTAGGATACAAAATGCCTACCCGCAAACGAATTCAAGGACGATAGTTATTTCAATAAACCTTACATTTCGCAAACTCCACTTGCCAGAAACATGTAATTGTAACCAATAACAATACAGGTATCAACTGTCGGGTTTAAGCCGGCTACAGTCTTGGCAAACAACGGATACCGGCTGGCAAGTGCCGGCAATACGAACCGATCCGGATTGTTTACGATCGGCCGTGTCGGATGAATAATCTCGCGGTTCGCCGCGTCGGACAAAATTGTCAGCTCAACGGTCGACTGTGTCATCAAATGTGAAGAAAAGGTTTTAGAATTAATTTTCCTAAACGCTCTATGAACTACGCTTCATGTAATAACTACAGCCTCTTGACCAAGAGGATCTAATTTCGCGTTAAGAACAATCTCTAACAGGCGAAAAACTAATCGATTTGTGGACAGTGTAAGATTGTGTCTAGATTGCAAGCTGATCCTTCAGTGATTTTGTCTGGATATTCATGAGGCAGTTCTGTCAATTCAGTACCTTAGGAACTTTTTATGAACTAACCTTTGATGCTGAAATAAAATGTGATCATATTTTCTTTTATCATGCGCGATAAAAGTTTACTTGCATCCACGCCTACGCGCTAGAAGTGACAATAGCTCATCACTAAAAATAATATCCACTTAACCTGTGGATATACAACGTGTTCCTATTGATATGTCATAGGTAGCTCCGTGTAGTGCCAGACGTAAGAAATAACACACTATCTTATTTCTTCTTGTAGGTGTTGTAAGAGGCGAGTAAGGGACTTACTAGAGAATGTACAGCAGCGTTCTCTGTGCATTTTACTACAATACTGCGATCGCCAACCCGCCTGCCAAGTGTGGCGATTATGTCAATCCCCCACAAATTGGGGAGGTCTGTGTCCAGCAGTGGACGTCTTTCAGCAGAAATGATGAAGGTGATGACTCTAGGGTATCAATGAGACTATGTCAAAGAAACAACTGACATAAGCATAATGATTTTGCTTTAAAAAAATTAAATAGTGGGTCTTTCTTTCTTGAATACGGGTGTTTGATTCAGTGACAAATACGAGTAAATCAGTTTCATTCAAAAAAAATAATTGAAATGCAATGCTAAGAAAATGCGACGTTATCATTTTTCACATAAGGTTGTTTTACATAAGTAAAAGTGAGTTGAATTAACCAGTATAAAAAAAAACAACGAAAAAAAAGCCATACATCAGTTGATTCAGTCTCACTTTTACCCCAGAGTAATGGTATATCAAAAGGAACACATTTTAAAATAAAACTTATGACAAAGTAGTTTTTTAAACTTATTGTAGCATAAAAAGTATCCTTACTTCAATAAGTTTCATCTAGGTCAGTCCAACGCTAAAAACATTTTAAACAAATAATTTCTAAGTCGGTAACTTTTAAAAGTTCTGTCTCTTCTAAATCGATTTATTTTGCCCGTCTGCCCATTGAAAGTCCGTTTGTGAAAGGAATTTCTATAATTCAACCCTCAGAGCCTTACAAACTTGTTTGATTGCTCATGTCTTTGCGAACATTCGGAGGGTTAAGAGCTGTAGTGTGTATAGCTGGAAACTAATTTAATAGCTCGTGTGTCTCAAATGCTTTTTAAAGTCTACATTCTCTTCAAAGTTGGATTTAGATTAGTGGATTTTGTTAAATTGCATGTGGATTAATTTGTTTTAAAATTGAAATAGATTTCTTTATATTCAGTTGCACTGGGATTTCGTTTATCTGCGTCTATACCACTGATTAATCATAGTTTTAATAAATCTACTTAGACTTTTCATAACTATGTTGGGATTGGATATGGATGCAGCCGAAATCAAGTATTTTACATAAAGCGACTACATAACTGACTTCCACAACCCAGTAACTGGGTAATACGATACTGCTTGGTAAGACTGGTTATCAGACTTTCTATCTTCTTACTGCTTGTATCTACTGACTGCCGAGTACAACGGTTTAACGTGCCTCCCAAAGCACGGAATAGTCTTCAAATATTATGGATAGTCACCCATCCCCGAACCGACCAACGGCAAGAGTAGTTTAACTTTCGATCGACCCATATGGCTGTTATTGTATTTAGCCCGACTCATGCAACACCCACTGCGAGTATGGTACGTCTGATCGGACCATGTCCCACTTAATGGAGTGTCCCAAGTCCCCGTTCACCTGCACCTAAGATGATCTTAAAAATGCCATTGCATTCTGGAATCACAATAAACGTGGCTACCTATTGGGCTCAAACGATATAGTATGAAGTGTACGGTACCATCGACACGTATAGAAGAAGAATAGGTCACGATCTTTTCAGGACCAACCACCTCTAATGTACTTATTAATAGGTACTGCTAATTTCTGTGGCAGTACTTTATTTACATGCTGTATCCTACATAATTATCGCCTTCTATGACACCAATAAGTAAACTCTATAAATATTTGTTGAGTAGCAATAACGAATTACAAAAACATCAATCCAATCTCGCTACAATCGTCTAATACGCCATGTTTACAAGCGTCCATTCACCGCCTCTCCGGAGACTTCCGTAACAATACTCAATCAGCCAGCTCAAATACCATTGATTGCTCCATCAAAACATCAAGCTACCGTTGCTAACCAGTAATAAAAATAAACTCAATAGGAACCATTTCTTTTGGTTCTCACCTGTCATTACTTTGGTCCTCACCTGTCAATTGTTTGGTCCTCCGCTGTCATGTGACAATGTTCACGACGTCAAAGGGTCTGAAGGAGACGGCAATCTTTTGTGAGTCATGTCAACAAATATTTCGTTTTGACGACACGGAATTGGAATGACAGGAAAAATGTTATTCATAGTATTTGAGCGGCCATTTTTGTGAATAAAGAACGTGTTTTAATGGGAGTTATTTTTTGAATATTTCTGAAGTAGGAATTATTGTTAGTGGTGATGTGAGTTTTGGTCTGCGATAGATTACTTTCATGAAATATTTGTCTTGCGATTATCACTTGTTATGTCCATTAAACACATTTACATGAAAATTTAATCGAAATTCATTAATGTGAAAATTACTTGTAAAACCTTGTAACGTCCTCGAAACTGGAAAAAAGAAAGGGGGCCTCCCTTTCTTTTTTTTGCCCTGTAGTGGGACAATACAGGCTAGTAGATTATATAGATTAGATCCTCTAAACGTATGATTGTATTTTATATTTGCTGAGTGAAAGTGAGTGACTGTTTACAGTTTTGTTTTAAGTGATTTTAATCCAATATTTAGTTACTTATTGATGTAAAAATTTCGCTTAGTAACCATCATCTTCACGACTGACTCAAAAATAAAAAAATAATTATCAAAGCCACAGACAGAGTTGATTTTTCTTCAAAATCATCTCGATACAAATAACATTAATCGACTTTGACGGTTTCCAAGAAACACGACTTATTATTTTGATTGACTGTTAATATACTCGTAAAACGTCAGAGTTTTCAGTCTTTGAAACTTGATGACTCCATTTTTTTTCTTCTACTTTATTACGTCGTCAAAATCACTGATTAGCTGGTCCCTGAATACTTATTTTATTTATTAAACGAGCTCTGTTGCCGACCGCTAAGACTGATGCCACATCAGGGCGGAGCGGAAAGAACAAAACTGAATAAAATCATCACACTAAAAATCTCTGTTCGCGACAAGGATTGACTCGCAGTCCACTGCTGAACAGAAGCCTCTCCCAAGCTTCGCCATAACACCCCGTCTTCTGCCTTCTGCAACCAGTCTGTCCCAGCGATATATCTAAGTCGTCGGTCCATCTAGCTGGCGGGCGTCCCACACTACGTATGCCGTTACGCGATCTCTACTCACTCCATCTGTTCCACCGGGCATTCATCCTTTGACAAACATGGACAGCCTTCAGCTTGCTTACTCTGCTAGCTATGTCGCTAACTTTGGATTATTTCATTTCATCTCTCAAAGAAACTCCGACCATAGTCCGCTCCGCAGCACACTGAACGACCTTAAAATTTACACTGTACCGTTGTGCTGAGCTCATCCTCGGTCATCTCCGCTCCGCTCCTCACAATAATATCACCCAAACGCTTGACATTTTCGGTTCGATCTCGGGGCGAGCAAATATTTGATTAGGTTTTTCTTCTTCTCCATGCGGCTTATACAAACTAATATGACGGATATAAATCGCGTCGGTCCCTATATCCGGACGTGAATAACTTTGCTTACGAATAGTGAGTAGTATGGTAATGCAGCTGCTCCTATTCTACTTACTTCTGGATATAAGCTGGTAGCAGATGCCCGAGTCGTAGAAACGGTTCGTAATTTATAGAACTGAGAAAAATGTTTGTGTAATGTCTTTATTGCTCGCTGAATTATTTAGTTTATTAGAACTTAGACTTGAACTACGGTGTGTCTTAATAGCTCGGTATAAAGAATAAAGAATAAAAAGGGCTTTTATTTGATATTTAGATACGTAATCGTTTAATAAGCTAATTATGTCTAGCTTTGGTTTACAGTGACAATGTTTTTGAAAATGCGACATTATGATATTGCAAACTAAGAAATGAATAGCCCATTACATTTTTTTTTTCGATAGGACATCTCGCAGGCAACCTATGTGGAGCCCGGCTGCCTAACTGGACTTGCCTGTGGCTACTTAATAAATTATGGCCTCCAGCCAGGGCTTAACAACTTAAAACTAGCGATTACTCGCTATGTACTCGCCCTATGAGGTACAAACCACGGCCTTGGGCATCATGATAGAGAGCAGTAAAAGACGGGCTGGATCGGAATGATGATAAATTAGGGACGAATTTAAAGATACAGGAAAGAGAGAGACATTATTCAAGACACTTTACAAACCGGTTAAAATCAAACATCTAAACCCAGGAAAATACCAGTCTCAAGTTTGCCTAATAACACTTTCATAGCAAAATTTGCTACACGAATAGATAGCTTTAACTCCCACATTCCCGTATACAGGGTGAGCTAGCGCGACCGCAACTGGCCGCCATATACAGTACGATTGATTTGCAAAGCGGCTGCATCGTACATGTAACATAGGTATACCTGTAAACCAGGTTTACAGGTACGTACTATTCCGTACATTGCTTCAAACCACGTAGTGTATTGCTGTATTAATTTGTGATACGGAATTGGTTTTAGGAAAAACGCAGTTTAATACAGAAGAATTGAAAACCTCGTCATTTTTAAGTCGGTTAAATACTTTTTTTAAATTTAACAGAATATGAAAAGTTATTTCTGCTCTCCACGTCAAATATCTCAAATATTTATTGCATTCCATAATATAGGTATAGAGGGTCTAGAAATTGAAACAATTATATAATAGACTAAATACTATTTTATTACATTTCGTTTTCATTTTAGATTTCAACTTTTTATACTTCATTATTCGTATTTATTCTGTTATTTGTTCACATATTTCAATTCGTATATTCAATTTATTTTTTTTTATTCTATATTTAGATAAGAATAATACTTTTGTTGTTTTTGTCATGTTGATATTATTTTTATAACATAAATGTTCTTGTATTATAATTACTTCTCCTTTTCTTTTTTTCAACCGACGAAAAAAAACGGAGGAGGTTCTCAATTCGACGCGTATATTTTTTTTTTCAACCGACGAAAAAAAACGGAGGAGGTTCTCAATTCGACGCGTATATTTTTTTTTTTTTTTTATGTATGATCACGCATAACTTTTTACATAGTGGTCCGATTGTGACAATTCTTCTTCTGTTGGAAAGGGTATACTCCCAAAGTGGTCCCATATAAATTTGGAAAACAAAATCGAACCCTAAGGGTTGGAAAACAGGGGATGATTGATTGTTCACTCACTGATTGTAACATATAAACACGCATAACTTGTTACATAGTGGTCCGATTGTGACAATTCTTCTTTTATTGGAAAGGGTATACTCCCAAGGTGGTCTCATATAAATTTGGAAAACAAAACCGAACCCTAAGGGTTGGAAAACAGGGGATGATTGATTGTTCACTCACTGACACTCACAACTTTTTACATAGTGGTCCGATTGTGACAATTCTTCTTCTATTGGAAAGGGTATACTCCCAAGGTGGTCCCATATAAATTTGAAAAACAAAATCGAACCCTAAGGGTTGGAAAACAGGGGATGATTGATTGTTCACTCACTGATTGTAACGTATAAACACGCATAACTTTGTACAGAGTAGTCCGATTTTGATAATTCTTTTATTGTTGGATAGGGTATACCTTGCCAAGTATTATTAGTACATTAAAGCCACAAAAAATCATAAAATAAAAACTTTTTAACAAAAAATTAAACCGCCGAAAAACTGAAAAGCATAAAATAATAAACCTTAAAATTTTGAGTCGGCGCTGAAAAATCAATGAACAAGGAACACTCAAAGCGCCGACTCATAATTTTAAGGTTTATTATTTTATGCTTTTCAGTTTTTCGGCGGTTTAATTTTTTTTACGTCTAATTCTTTTCCAGTTTAACTGCAGATGTAATAAAAGATCATCATTTCTTTTTTGAAGAGTTAATTATAAATCTCTGTAGCAATACTTGTAGGTAAGTACACCAAGCTATTTCTATAAAAACAAAGGCGAACATAATTCGATACTCTGATGGCGTTCGGCTACCTGTATAAGACACCACCCTATGAGCCTGACACGCGAGTTGACGTGGGGTCGAAGCGATAAATAGGTAGCACAGCTACTCAATTTATTAGATAAAAGGTCTTCCTGTTATGTAAACAACTCACTGGGCAAATATTGTTAATATTGGTGTTCGAAAAAAATGATCCAGGCCTTTATTTTCTTAACATGAAAAAATAAATTGTAATATTTTTACTAGCCGTAGTCAGACTACGGCAAAGCATAAATGAGCGTTCTAATTTTAACCGATTGAATATCTCGCCTGCCCCTATAGAGGACATCAAGTCATGAACCAAAAAAAAACAATGATGCCGTGGTTATTGTCAAATGCAAGGGCTTTATTAACACATTATCAAAAATGTATGTATTGTGAGGTGCGTAACCCTAATTTAAAATTAAAAGTAAATTCAGAAACTAAAACCCAATCATTGAAAAATTACGCTTTAAAAATGTGAAACAAGAAAATATTCACATCTGAAAACCGTGGTTGTAGTAAGTAAGTAGCTTTAAAATGATTCAGATTTTGATTATTATTGTGTAACGCACTTAGGGTGCAGAACATAGTACCCCAGAAAAGAATGATGACATAATCCGATAGCCACCTATGGCAAAAAGAAAAAGGAGAGTACTCTCTGCGCTTTATTTCGGCTCCGGAAAACTAAAAATTCTTTCCCAAACTAAATAACACACGAATACATCCATCAAACGTTTTCGGGTCCACAGAGCGTCCTGCAAAACGGCCTAAAATGGGTTTCAATCGATTTCCAATACCGTTCACTATAATGAAATAGAGAGTGTGTGTTGGTTCGTTAACCCTCATTCTTCGTAGACGGCTGCTTAACGTCACCCGCGACCAAAGAGTCGCCCGAAAAACAAATAGTCGATCGCAACCAACTGTGGTTATAAGAAACTCAGTACAAAGTTGTTTAAACAAATGTTCGGGGTTGTATGGTGTGAGGGGAAAGATTGGAGCGGTGCATCCTGTCCTTCTTACATATCAATTAAAGTAGATGTAGTATTTATAATAATATCATAACTATGAAAGTTTGGACTTTGTTACTCAATCACGCAAAAACGGGTTAACGGATTTGGCTGAAATTTGCTCACAAATAGTTTATGACCTGGACACTTTTTCCGGGTAGTTGAATTTCCGACATTTAGTAGGCAAAGACACGGGCAAAAGCTAGTCGGAAATAAAACTATTAAAATAGTTTCCTAATCATAGTAAACACATTGAATATGCCAAAGCATAATCTGATCAAAATGTTCCCACTGCCGGGATGCAAGCCACTCTGTGAAACGGAGTGGGCCGTAAAACTTCACGTGGGCCCGATACAAGTTGGCGGATTGAGTGTAAAAAGAATACGTTGCCGTTTTTATTTCAAAGAAAGTTTGAAGTCTGACATATTATATTGTTGATATACCTACCTTCTTTCAACGTGGAATGAAACAATCCTGCCAAGCGGCAAGAGTTACTATAAAGTTAGTATTGCCTTTGACAAACTCCACAAGAAACTAATAGGTACCTACCTACTACAAAGCTTCTACAACTTAGTTTAAAGTTTTCCTCTTAAATATCACTTGGTTCAAGCCCTCTAAGCCTTAGGCTTGTTTCAGGACCACGAATGTTGTACAAAATTAATTAAATTACGAAATACTGTGAACGCCAAATAATATAAAGTGCTTATTATTATATTCTTTTGAGGTACTAACGAATTAATTAACTAATTTATATTAATATTTAAACGAGTAGGAACTATAATGTCTTCAGTTAGATGGGTTCGTTTAATTTAATTACAGGAATATAAAATGATTTTTCTATTAACATAATACAAGTTTACTTTTACTTGTTGGTCAAGTTACATTAAAAAGTTCCTCTTCTTTATCTATACATACTATACATAGTATGAAACAAAGTTGCTTACCGCGTTTGTACGCTTAGATATTTTAAACTACATAACGGATTTTAAAGCGGTTTCCATCAAAATACAAAATGGTTCAAGAGGAAGGGTTGAATGTAGCTAGTTTTAAATAATATGCTATTGTTTCCTATCCGTACTTCTCTAAAATAAGTACACTGACATCTGTGAACCCGCTTCCTCGTCCTCTCACGCTGCCTCTCATGCCCGCGGCGTCATAAAGCTTTGTTTACATAAATGACCCCCAGCGCCGCAGGAATACATTACCGGACTTGTGAATGGACAATCTCAATGTTGATATTGACATTAAAATAATGATGTTTACATTCGCCGACGATTTCTTCCAATTTTCAGTAAGAAGTCATGTTTGTATGGCGTTATATTAAATATATCGCTGACGGAGCGTCGATGTATTATGTGCAAATAATTTGGGTTGGATTGTGTAGTCCTTTTACTCTTTTGTTTGTATTTGTTCCGAGTATTTGTATTCTACATAGGGTGTTTTGTTACATTTGTTCGTAATTGGTAACAGGATAAACATTAATTAAAAAGCCTCAATATTTATTTCGTTCTTTATTAATTTATCTCTTGCCATTTTGTTTATTATAATTTCCCTTTCTTCTGAAATTGAGTCGGTATCGTGAATGATAACAAGAAGAGATACGCGTAACTGAAACTTTGGCTCGTGCTAAACATAACAAAATTTAAATCAACACAAATTTTATTAGGTAGTTAAAGAAATCCGTGCTGAGGAAAATCAGCGGTGAGCACCTTGAAGTTCCCAACATCGATCCTTACAAAATGTTACGCAAAAACAATTTATTCTGGAGAGGATCCCTTTGGAGCGGCTTATCGGGAGGTACTTCATTTGTTGGCGAGATTTGAAGTCCGCTATCTAGATGGGGTTGTTAAAGCCCAAGTCGACTGTGTAAAGTGGGCGTGAAGCTGGTGCGACACAGACATCAAATGATATCTTATAAATTATAATTTTACTTACACAGATTACTTCGTATATTGTGTTCCGAGCTTTGGAGCAAATACGGAGCAAGTTCCAGACTTTACATCTGTAATTTAGCTCATTAATGTCTCAAGTGATTGCCTCATTTACAAAGTCTCTGAATGTCACGCTTATTAATATTTAATTGACCTTTTCTTTCGTAGCTACTATAATTAATACTTTTAATAAAGGTAGTCATTAATCGACTTCAAAAAGGAAGGTTCTCAATTTGTCTTTCTTACGGTGCCGCACCTCAGTCAGCAAAATGGAACCTTTATAAAAGGTAAATGATTTTAATTCTGAAAGTTGGTTTGTACAGACGCCACCAGGTCAAGCTACCCGAAACTGTCAATTTTTCCCAATGAACGTTGAACCTAATGCTCTAGAAATAAAGTCGAAAATCTATCAAAGAAATCTGACAGATTGTAGTAGCTTGATGTGTTGGCGTCTGTACAACACTTTTACACGTCAATCATATTTCAAAAACTAGATGAGTTCGGCGTTTCCTATCGGACTACTCTGAAAAGGAAGGTCGAAACAAGCTCAGAGGTCACAGTCTCTTTGTTATGTTCAGACATTATCCTGCTCAGATCATGTGAAGACCATGTGGATTGGTATCTGAAATGCTCTTTTGAAGAAAGAACCACACAGATTGAATGGACCTTTCTAATCAGAGCACGCATTTACCACTAATCATGCAGCTCAACTCAGAACTAGAAATAGAACAGAAAAAGAATCTAATTCATAGGCTGAAACTAGCCTAACTCCCTCAAGACTTGCCAAACGATATCCTCCAATCACAAAATAGACAACTTTATCTCCCAAACTTTTATAGGCGTACGAATATAAAACACAGTTTCTTATGTTGTTTCCATAATTACATTACTAGCTACAGTTTCGTGTTTATTTCCGACATTACAACTCATCCAAGGAGCATTCTAGTCACCACCGATAAAACTTAAGCACGTCGTTAACTTAACTGTCATGTGACTTGCCAAACTAAGATCAAATGTGACTTAGTCACAACTAAATTCACTATTACTGTTATAAACAAGGGAATTGGCGGTAGTTTTGGACCTCTAACCGCCAGCCAGAGAAGCTATCAAGGACCTAATTGTTCAATTAAGCCAATCGACTATTTCACTATTTGGGACATCTTAATTATGAACCAATTTGAAAGTAATTAGGCATCAAACGGGTATGGAATTAGTAAATTAAGTTCGGCTCGAGGAACCTTCGAATTATAGTGTGATTAAGTGTAATGTGAGAATTGAACTGTGAACACTTGGGAGACGGTTCAAGGATGAGGTCTTGATATTAGATAAGGGTCTAAAGTTCAGTCAACCTTCGTGGAAAAGGGAGGATTCCTCCAGATGGGTGTTGTGTTTGGTGGGCAACTGACGGACGATTGAAATCGTGACGTTTCATTTATATTAGTTGCGCGGTAAACTGCCTGCGCGATGCAAAATTTTTTGTGACGTCAGTCTGATACGTAGTTCGCATGTAGCGTTGTCGATGTTGCTACATAAGATGTCAGACAAAAAAAGATGAAACTTGATATTCCTGTCTAGCAAACCTATTTATTTATTATTATTTTTTTATCTGCGGCTCTCTCGAGTGGAGTTCGGAAAATATACCATTGGAACATACTACCTGGATAAAAAGTATCCTATATGTTACAGCAGATTATAAACTATATCCTATTTGTCAAAATGCAACTAAATCTGTTCAACAGTTTTTGCGTGATTCGGGAATAAGCATACAAACTTTCACATTTATAAAATTTGTAGGATAGGATAGTAGGAAGTAAGATTTATTTGTTTAAACGTCTTGCAACATAAAATATACAATCGTAAACTTATCCCGGTTTTCACCAGCACTAAGCGACACATAAATTCATAGTATTGAAAGTGAAAATGAGCAGTAATGCATTAAGGCATTTTCTACCAGTCTACCCACGACGATGGAGAAATAACATGGCAGGTGCAAATGTATAAGTATAAATGTGTAGACAAAAAAAAAACATTGATAAAAAAATAAACTAGATTGTCCAGCAAATACCCTAGCATGTTCATTCCTTGTAATACAATTGTAAGCTATCTCCTACAACAAGCGCTCCTCCCACAGATGTGTGTACATTTAAAAACTAGAGTGAATGTAACCCACTTGTGTCAGCTGGCGAGCTCATCGCACAAACAGAATTAAGTAAGCCATTCCGCTCAGCTGCAGATGAATTACGTACAATACAGCATCTGACGCCCACACGTATTTTATTTTTAATTATAAATTAAATTGGACACAACAAAAATACTTTACATTATGCTAGATTTATTTAACCTAACCTAATACAAAAGGAACACAATATAAAGTTTCATCATCATCATCATTTCAGCCGATAGTCGCCCACTGCTGGACATAGGCCGCCCTCAAATTTTGGGGACTTGTCATAATCGCCACGCTTGGCAGGCGGGTTAGCGATTGCAGTATAGTGCTACAATGTTCAGAGAACATTGCTGCCCATTCTCTTCATTTAATTTCTTTAAAAATAATAACTCGAAAATGGTAACAGTCATAAATTGGGGAACATTTTATTTTGGGACTGCGGCATGCAAGAATTTGCAAAATGGCGGGCGTGAGGTGTAAGCGCGCTATCACACTGAAGATTGCCAGTGTATTTTCAGTATGGCGATTTCTGACCGTGCTCTCCGCGAGCGAGTTAACCGCGACTACGCGACGTGTTTTTCATGTTTTCACAACATTGTGAGCACATCACCTTGGTCACTCTCTATTTCTCTCTCTCTTATACACTTTCTTACATCAACTGCTTTCATTACACAAACGCGACAAACACGTGGCGAGAACAGCGAACGTGTTGAATAGTTACCTCGCTGAGTACGCTCGTAAATCGCCAGTGTGATAAGGGCCTAAGCAGGGCAGCTGCGAAGCTGGTTAAAAAGGTGCAGCTGTATGTAGCCAAAACTGTCAGAGGGTGTAACGAATATAATAATTTGTTATAACCAAACCACCCGCCACATACCTACATCGCCCGGCTGCCACATCTCCTATGACACATGGCATTCTACATATATCATCATGTGCTGTATACACAAATTTTAACGAGCCTGCGTATTGGCAGCAATGACTTTATTAAGGAGGAGACGTGAAATCCATTGATATACTAACACGCACTTAGTAGTGCTAGTAAAAACGTGAGACACGAGTAGACGCGGCAAAGCTAACGAAAACAGTATGTTAGTATAATTTATGAGCATAAGCAGTGTGCCAGAAGAGGGAGTTCATAATTTAATGAAATATCATAATATTACGCGAACTCTTGGCCGTACGGCTCTGTGGAAGTACTTATACCACACAGCTGACACAGCATGACTGTGGAACCAAGCTGATGCCCGAGTGACGGGTGCAGTGCAGTGACATACACAAGGCAGGTTCAAATTACTTTTAGTAAAAGCTATTTCTAATATTAAAAGTGGAACCAAAATCCGATAACATCAAAAAGGTTCCAAATATTCTATTCAACAAACACAAAAGCAAAATTACAATTCTCTTAGATGCTATAAAACCCGATTTTCATTTACTGAAAGGCTAATAATAAACTTTTGGTCTGGATGTAAATTGTAGCTGGTTCCCGATTATGTACTTCGCCCTTACGCTGAGTTAAGTAGTTTAAATCCATTGGATTTCATCCAACCTTTAAATTTTTATGCTTATGATTGTCAAAATATTTTAGCATCATAATTTAAACGTAGAATTTTATTTATTGTGAAATCTTTTTGTGGAACTACACTGGCAAAAAATCGCTCCATTTTATTATAAACCTTCCACTGCCTTTTGGATCAAGGCAACATGTTGTCGTCTTCCATTCTGCCATGTAGCCGCCACGTTTTATTAATTCGCTTTTCCCTCCTAGTCATCATCCGTCACAATATATAATATAATATAATATTCCACAACTATCACACAACGCCATCTAGTCCCAAGCTAAGCAGAGCTTGTGTTATGGGTACTAGACAACTGATAAACATACTTACATATTTCTAAATACATACATATTATAGATAAATTACACCCAGACACAGAACAAATGACCGTGCTCATCACACAAACATTTGTCCTGGGTGGGAATCGAACCCACGACCTCCGGCATAACAGTCACGGTCACTAACCACTAGACCAACAGGCCTGTGTATATATCCTTCTTTACTCCGGTCATCCTTCTTTCATACTTTTCTGATATGTGATTATATATAAGGTGTATCTATTCATACACGAAATATTTTAAGGGGTACACCTGTAGATGGTAAAAAAGCTATAGAAGCAAAAAGAAAATTTTTATCTAAGCGTTTTTGAATTTTCGCAATTATTATAATTTTAAAACTACTTGAGACGTTTTGCATAAAACCTTTACTCCAAATTCTATGAATGGCCCGCCTGACGCTACGAGGGCGACGACCGGACGGCACGAGCATGGCCGCGGTGTCTCGGGCCGTAGAAAATAAGAAGGAGCCAGTATTTCATATGTGCGTTAAATAATTTATGAATATTAAATAAAAAAAAAACCCTTAAAAAATTTTTTTTTCGTTGCTATTGCTTCTTTACCACCTACAGGTGTACCTCTTAAAATATTTCGTGTATGAATAGATACACCTTATATACGGCGTATTTAACTGCGTTAAAATGGCAATCGCTGTTTCCTTTCTTCAAAGTTTTTTTACAGCAAAATGCTTACATTTTGTTACAAATATCCAAGTACATTCATCTCTATATAAGTCAAAGTTACGGTCTAATTTCACAGCTGAAGTAAAAGCATCCCCAAGCCTTGAAATATATGGACCAGTAAAAATAAGCCACTTGCCTCCTCCGGTCCACGAGACCAACGAAGCATACATCGTTGTTTATTAGTGACACTCGCTCATAATTCTCGGGGAAACTCGCATTCTCAGTCTTCCCCACCGTTAAAGTTAAATGAGTCTTGTATACAACCCTTTGAATACTGACTGACACACCTGCAGTGTAAGTCTGGATATAAACATCCCCAATTAAATGCTCACCACTGTGCTTGACTCTCAACCACGTCGATCTTCAATAACGTCTATTGCCTAGCCTTTCATTTTATTGAAATTCTGTACTGCGCTGGTATATACTATATATCATTCACATCACAAATTTCATATTGCACTATACCCGCAGACACTATTATTAAAAATCTCTTCAAGCAACTCGCTCTCACTGCATCCTTTTCTACTAAGTAATAGTAACGCGATTCTTGCTGACACGTCAGCGAGGTGACCACCCCCCCCCCTTCCACCAGCTGTTCTCGAGCGGCCAAACTTTTAGCTGAACTGCACCTTGCGTAAACATTGTACTATGACATGTTTGTTCTGACTACCGCTCAGCATTGTTAGCGCGCGTTCGAAGTGAATGCAAAATTAAATCATGTTGGAGCAGTTTGAAATGTTTAGTGTTTTGATAGTCTGAATTAGCGTTTAAAACTTTTTTGTTTTTGCTAAGCAGTACGTTTACCATTTAACTTAAATATCTGGTTGACCGAACTTTGCTCGGTATTTTTTTGGTAAATTGTGTTTAAAATAATAAGTTTATGTTCAAGTTGATTATCAATAAAGTTGGTCATTGAAAACACGAATAAAACGACATTTTATAAAAATGAATCCTTGCTAGATCGATTTATCGCCCCCGAAACCTCCTGTAGATATACAAAATTTCATGAAAATCGTTGGAGCCGTTTCCGAGATTCAGATTATATATATATAAGGTGTATCTATCAAATCAAATCAAATAATTTATTCAGCAGATCATAAAATCCAATTTTGTTAGTACTTACAAACTTACACATCTTAAACCTAGTGTTAGTATACACATTTTAACATTTTGCAAATTATACATAATTATTATTAATAATGTCAAAACAATTAATAGTGATGTCAAAATAATTAATAGCAATGTCAAATTATTCATAATATCTATTATAATCTATTCATACACGAAATATTTTAAGAGATACACCTGTAGGTGGTAAAGAAGCTATAGCAACGAAAAAAAAAAATTCTAAGGGTTTTTTTTTTTTTTCAATTTAATATTTATAAATTATTTGACGCACATATGAAATCTCTCTTATTTTTGGCTCTTTCTTATTTTTTACGGCCCGAGACACCGCGGCCATGCTCGTGCCGTCCGGTCATCGCCCTCGCAGCGTCAGGCGGGCCATTCATAGAATTTGGCGTAAAAGTTTTATGCAAAACGTCTCAAGTAGTTTTAAAATTATAATAATTACGAAAATTCAAAAACGCTTAGATAAAAATTTTCTTTTTGCTTCTATAGCTTCTTTACCATCTACAGGTGTACGCCTTAAAATATTTCGTGTATGAATAGATACACCTTATATATACAAGAATTGCTCGTTTAAAGATATAAGATAAGATAAGATTAATTACAAAAGGCGTTGACTACATAATGAGCCACAAAAATGGGCGCCCTATTATTTAGGGAAACAAAATTAAAAGTAAGTACACTCAGGATACTTTACCAAATTAATAAAGGAAAAGTACATCACGCGTAGAATCGTATTATATTCCCGAAGAAATCCCTCAAGGTTCCGCGTTTCAAAATGGCGGAAAATACCAATGAATTTTCCTACACCTCGAGATTCAAATTTTTAATTACAACTTGTTAACAGTCTCCATCAGCTCAATAGAACTCGGCAGAAGTTCCGACAGGCAAGCGATCCTGTGAGGGTCGCTTCCTATTTTTGGGTACAAAGTCCTAATTAGAGAGCTCAGCAGTTAATTAAGAAGGGTACCGCGGCGCCGGCGATCAAATTTTAATAAAACTCTAATTGTTTGCTTGGCAAATAAGGCTGCGATGAGCACTGTAGTGTAGGCACGCGCATCTAAACGACCTTTATTTCTATATTAACTGTAATCACGAAAGTGGGACACAAAGAGATTCACGAATAAAGAACACAATGTCATGTTATCACGGAAGGAGAATTGTTTTTACTTTCAGCTTTTGTTCAGTTTTTGGTAATTAACTTCATTGTTACATTCAAATTAAAAAGCTACAGATTAGTCGTCGGATCATAAAGTTTCGAGATGAAACGTAAAACAAACTAGACAAGTGCTACATCCCGCATCGTTAGGATCACAGAGATGGAGCGGTGCGACGTGATGAACTGGCAAACTTGAACGTGCACTCAAGTTTTAGTCCTTTAGAGAACTTGTTCCGTCCGGTCAGAAGGCGTCGTCGCAAATAAATGTTACATCTTATGAATGAAGGAAGTGTTGACGCGCTCGGAGCGCCGACGTAACTAGTTCAATGGCACCTCAAAAGAGCAGCGCAAAACAACTTGAACCATTTCACGACAGGAAAGAATCTAGAAAAACGGCGTGGTGAGGAAAGATTGCTATCAAAGAACGTTTTAAACGGCGCAATAAAACTATTCAAGAGAACAGCGAAATGAAGCTTCATTCACGTCAAAGTCGTGCCGAGCTCACAGTTATTGCAGCACCATTAACAATTCAACATCAAAGAATTCTAGTGGCGTATTTCGTAAAAAAAAATGTACAGAATTGACTCCACTGCCGCCATATTTGATAAAGCGAATTTTATTATTCGAGATAGAATGCAATAAAAAGTGCCATTCATCCTGTGCGCTGGCAATATTTTGTAAACATAATATAACACGGAAACTATCTGTATTCCCGGCGGTCGTGCCCTAAAACCGGCCAGGTCTGAACTGTGACGAGGGTGTACTAACTACATTATTGCTGAACTCTAATTTATTATCTACAAATTGGATCACATTCAATCTTTAGGAGAGCGAGTGTGGAAACTGAAATATTTAGTTAGATAATGTTAGACGGCAAACAGTTTTGGGATGTCCGTAATACGATTATCTCGTTTTATCTGCGACAAATTGTGAGAAAGATTTACGCTCGGAGCAACATTTTATATTCTTTGTCTACAGACGTTATCTAAAATATGTCTCGTCGGCTTGCTGTGGTGAGAATATTTTATGATGAGGAGACGCTTGTCGAACCTGAAAACATGATCTCCTTCAAAAAAATCTGAAGTATGTACGCCTGACTGGCTGACGTAATTTCTTGATAAAATTAGTTTGTTAACAAATGGTGTCGGGAAAGTGCGCGTACAAAAATACGTGAGGCTAAAAGGATGGTACGTTTTGATGAAAAGTAGACGAGTCGCTTGAATTAATGATTAACCAGACTACTCCCTGTAGCCTCTTGAAGCGTAAGTTATTTCAGTATAGCCGAGCTTGGATGTGTTGAGATGGATAAGAAGTGCAGACTGACGCGGCCTTATATTCACAACTGCGCGGTATAATAATAGAGAGGCGGGCATTATTTTTGCAAGAGAAGGTACAGTCAGGCAGTCATCACATTATAAATGAATGATTTTTTTTTTTGCATACACACTGCTTTGTTCACGACGAGAACAATTCTTCAGGAAAATGCAGAGGAAAATTAAAAAAAAATCCACGAAGTTTATAATTTGAATGTGGATACACTAGAAAAGAGAAAAAAGAGACAACATACAGCCAACTTATTTATTTTCTAGGCAGTATTCGACGCAAACAAAGTGCATTGGAATTGATCAATAAACTTCTATTTTTATTCCGACAGAAAACAAAATATCAGTTCTGTTTTAAAGCAAATATATTCTCCCGATGAAAGTAGTTTTTAGACTGCAGATTCTTGGTTATATACGGCTTGCAATATTCTGGGTTTTTTAGAGCGCAATTTAAAATAAAACATATGGGTATCCTCGCGAGGGTCGTAATTCGTTTGTGGTGACGCATACTCAGAACAGCTGCAAAGTGCAGCAGAAAAATATACTGAGTTTTTCGTTTTAAGAGAAAGTAATTTGTATGTTAATCAAACTCATTTGTCTTTGTGATTTGTGTGAAAGTTGTGGGCAGGAATCCAAGTTCTAGATTGAGATTCTAAAATACTGATTTGAGATTTATTATCAGCAGTAAAAAAGCTTTAAAAAGTTCCTGGACATTAACGTATTTAAGTTACGTTGGTAGTTGCTGGTTATGTCACAAATTCACAATCTTACTCACAAAAACTGTCATGTTGACACAAGTTAAAGTATAATAAATCTTACCGTGATCAAAGAAGCCAGTCAGCAAACTCAGTAACAAGGCTGCTTACCCAGCCTGCAGTAACAGATTTATTTTAGAATCACCACTTTTGTAGACATAGCAGAATGAAACGTTTTAAAATATTAGCAGTTAGCAGTTATTTAATTGCAGCTCGACATTGCTAACGGTGCGATTTTAAATAAATTTTAACAATTGGTACAGACGGAGTATCGAGATAAGAGTAACCAAGAATAAGTAAGTAAACTGCTACATAAGGCGGATATTTTAACCGACTTCAAAAACAGGAAGAGGTTCTCAATTCGACAGTATTTTTTTTTAGTATTTGTTACCCCAAAACTTTTGACTGGGTAAACCGACTTTGATGATTC
Organism: Aporophyla lueneburgensis; assembly: GCA_932294355.1. Classification (NCBI taxonomy): domain Eukaryota; kingdom Metazoa; phylum Arthropoda; class Insecta; order Lepidoptera; family Noctuidae; genus Aporophyla; species Aporophyla lueneburgensis. Next base: position 1,507,384 of record OW028749.1, on the reverse strand, counting down.
TTTTTTTTTGAAAGCTTTTGCTTCTTGTGTGGTCCCATTTAATTTGGTTCCAATCTGACAATGGGAAGCATGAGAAAACCATATAAGTCTTAAATTTGCATTAAGTATTTGCGCGACACATGGACGAATCTCGCGATTAGATTAGTTCGGGTACTTACCATAACTAAAAAAAAAAAATACTTTTTATAAAAACAACAACCGACTTCCTTTAAAAAACACTACAAATTGAAAAATAACTTTAATTTCGGAAGTCGGTGGCAAAATAAACTTAAATACAGATCCTAAGACACCGACTTCCAAAATTAAAGTAATTTTTCACTTTGCAGTGTTTTTTAAGGAAGTCGGTTGTTATTTTTTGTAAAAATTTTTTTTCTTTGTCTGCCCGTATTAGAACATCGAACATGAAATGAAACTGATCGATTTCTTGCCTAATGTGTTATATTGCTATAAATTTTAGGATTAGGAAATAGTATACTCACTATAATTACACACAATCGAATAACAACCGAAAACACGGAACAAATCAACTAATAGTTACCACCACATGGGCACTCTGTTCAAAATTTAAATATAGGTACTATTAACAATATATAATTAAGCCAGTGGTTCCGTACGTATCGGTAGCTACTATAATATTTACGTATACCTACAGGCTACCTAACCAACACCCATTTACCCATAAAAGGTGGCTACAATTTACAAACCAGTAATTTAACCGAGGTCACAATGGGGACAAGTTATATTGTGTGATTAACATAATAATAAATGTATAATAGTTCGTACATTTTAAATGAGCGGAGGAAATAATAATTTGGTAATAAGATTGTAAATGGCCGCTTTATTACTGTTTCCGGATATTATATTTTATGGGTTCCTCTATGGAGCGGACGTATTTTGGTATGATGGCGTCTTGTTGACATATTTCAAACGAACTCGATAACGACGCTCAGCAAGGAATCACGAGAAAAATCTGAAAAGTTTTAAAGGAGCAATTTATGGTAAAGATTCTTAGGTTATTTACTTTAAGATGGTAGGATTATATGATTTTTTTTAAATACCTATAACTAATGTTTTGTTGTAGTGTGACAAATACAAAGAAAATAAAGTACCAAGAAGAGCCATCTCATCTAATGAATTTTAAATCAGAGACAATAACATATTGCATTATTAAGCCAAATCAGAAGTAATTTACTCATAATAGGCTAAAAGTCAGCATTTTTTTACCGTCAAAGTTACATAAGACAGTCTCCAAAAACGTCCTACCTTCATTACTTGTGTGAAGTGCTTTTGCTGCGAAGAAAAACCTGTCTATAACCAACTTCCTAGCAGCACAGATAGCTATTCAACATACTTCATCATTTTCATCATTATTGTTTCAGCCTAAAGACGTCCACTGCTGGACAAAGGCCCAAGCACCGCCACCTCGACCGATTCCATGCCTCTCGCATCCAACGAATTCCTGTGGCCTTCACCAGATCATCAGTCCATCTCATGGGAGGTCTTCCAATGCTACGTCTTCCAGTACGCAGTCGCCACTCCAGAAACTCCCGACCCCATCGGCCATCTGTTCTGCGAGCAATGTGCCCTGCGCACTGCCACTTAAGTTAGGCAATTCTTTGGACTATGTTAGTTACCTTGGATCTCCTACGGATGTCTTCATTCTGATTCGATCGCGTAGGGAAACTCCAAGCAGCCGTCTTCATTGCCCTTTGAATGCCCTTGGGTCAAAATCATTTAGAGAAGTTAATCTGGTTTGAAAAAAAATTAAAGTCTGTGTACCATTGATATTAAAGTTACATAGAATTCTTGATGTTTTGTCAAGTCGAGTAACTGTGTGACGTGTGCTGTGGGTCTTAGTAATAAAATATTAAAGTGCTTTTACATAGTTTAAAACAAAGTCGCTGCCCGCGTCTATATGCTTAAAACTTTTAAAGTACGCATCATTTTAATGTGGTTTTCATCAATAGACAGTGACATTCAAATTTAAGGTCTATACGCAGGCAAAGCCGCTGGCAACAGCTAGTAATTTCGTAAATAAAACATTTAGATTTAAAATAAAGCGATTATTGTATGCGAATTCCGATGCGGTTCTATGATTTAAAGTGATTGGATTTAAACAATTTCATTTATGTGCTACTCAGAATTTCAATAAATAATATAATAATATGACATTTATGTTAATTACTTTAATTAATTATTCGAAACAGTTTACTATAGTTCGGCTGAATTTTGTTTCCGATTTTCGGCATCAATTACAAAGAAAAGTACAATAACTGAAAAAAAGATAAGTACTCATAACGCTCATTTTGAATTTTCTGTTACATTATATTGGACTGTTTGTTTTTTGCGTACAATATATCACACAGTGAACTATTTACACTCGTTATCACATTAAAATCCTATCTGACTTGTTTGACAACTAAAACAAATCTATTTTGCATATGGTTTTTAGCCGAAAATGCAAAATTTTCCGAATTTCACACTCGCCGAAAACGAAATCGTAAACGTAACAGCTACCTCTATCTATTTCTCATTTGTATATAATCTAAGCAATACTTTAAGTCCTAATTACTTCTTAATGAGATTCCATTTTCCAACAAAATTGTGAGAAATATAAAACAGCTTTACATAAGTTTATACATGAATCGCAATACGGTGAAAACCAATTCACTTGCAAGCCATAGTATATTATGTTTTGGTAAACCGAAAATCTGAAATATTTTTGTGGGAGGAAAAACATTATGTTCAAAATTGTAAGACAGTTTTGAATATTTTTGTTATTGATCATTTCGTTTTCAAGTCAATCTAGCAAAACAGTAATTTAATTTTTGAGTCAAGCTCTAATATGAATTACTTTTGCGTAGATTTTCGATTTTCCGAAACAAACTTCAGAACTTTTAAAGAGCTGTTTTTTATATTTATATATCCGTTTTGACGGTATGCTACAAGAATAGTACAGGTAGAATAAAAAATAATGAATCATTTAAAACATTTAAACGACAATAGATGAACGCTGCTAATGCTTAACTCCGGTCTTCACCCCTCAAAAAAACAATAGCGTAACCATTCTTTTGTTAGTATGAAATGATGATAGCTGGTGGGCGTGGCCTCCACTGCAGTCACTACAAACGGGACATGACCTAGATCATAAAAATCGGCATTTGCATTTAAGCTTTCTGTTTATTTCTTCAGCTCAAATATAAACAAAATATAGACTTTTGTTCTGACCTATTTTTGACATCACGTGAACAATTGATTGGTTTTATAGACTCAACGGTTCAGTGTGCAAACGGTTCTTGGAACTGAAATTGTCCTTTTGGTTATTCTAGATACATTATTGATGTTTACTGTCGATTTGTGCCCGGTTCTAAGAAAATAATAGCATTTGAAACTGATGTTTTGTCTAAGCGGACGTGTATGAAAAAAGATAAACATTAATAAAAATCCGACTAGTAAAATGGTAAGAAATTGACACTTAATTTGTCGACAGGGACATAACTGAAGGGTAAACCAACAAAACTAGTTAATAAAACAACATTTTTACGACGCAACATGAAGTTTTACAGCCGCGGCGAACAGTTATCGTCCCGAGGAGAGTAGCCTAATCAAATAATAACTAAGACATAAGTTTTTATCTCAAAAATCATCTCTATGAGAGCACGACTCAACCAAGAGTCGTTATACTACCTATTAAAAGTTACTCAGAATTAGTAATCAATAGAGTTTCAAGTTTGGGACTCTAGCACGATTTTAGAGATGATAGAGCACAGTTAAAAAGTAAGAGACATTATTAATGCGTCGGTTGGCTCTTGGTAGAGCCGCTTTGTGAGGAAAAATATTCAAAGCTTAAATCCCAGTTTTAAGTTATGTGGGACAATTTTCTCTGCGGAATAATTTTTCACTTTTTCTATGTGTGTGTGTGTGCCATGTATTATAATGCTAGCTTTTGTTGGTGGATTGGCTTGGGTGCTCAGCATAAGTAGGAGTAAAAAGGTAATCTCTTTCTTCATGATTTAGTGTTCTCTCAAGTTAAAATGATTTACAATCCATTAAATTTAAAGGGTAAAAGATGCAAACTTTTTTCGTTTATTTTTCGTTTGCTCGTTCGCCCGTGCGGTCTATCATTTTCGAAGCCTTCTCCTAACGAAGCTGCGTCAACATTCAGTCACTCAGAATATCAAAATTTGACGCCGAGTAAATACCTTCTGCCCTCCACAACTCAATTACAATACTAGGAAACACGGATATTTCGAAGTTATACCGATGGTCGCTTTTAAGGCTTTTGGCTACCGTAAATACTGTCATACGTAGCATATGTGGTTGTCGTGGTTGTTGAATATCGTCTCTAAGGCGAGTTGTTTTGCCACTACCAATCTGCTGACTATCTACATTTTTAATGACGACATAAACTATTATTAGGTAACCAAGCTTACACAGTAGAAGAAAGGGAAGAAGCATCCATCCACGGACTAACTCACCGCCAGCGAATCATCATCATTTCAGCCATAAGATGTCCACTGCTGGACTTAGGCCTCCCCCAATTTGGGGGGCTTTGCCATAATCGCCACGCTTGGCAGGCGGGTTGGCGATCGCAGTATGGTGGTGAAATGCATAGAGAACGGTGCTGCCCATTCTCTTGTAAGTCCCTTAGTCGCCTTTTACGACACCCACGGGAAGAAATGGGGTGGTGTTATTCTTTACGTCCGGAACCACACGGTACAATATCGTCAGCGAATATCGATCAACAATCCCCATCCATTCACGGACTAACTCATCGCCAGCGAATATCGATCAACAATCCCCATCCATTCACGGACTAACTCACCGCCAGCGAATATCGATCAACAATCCCCATCCATCCACGGACTAACTCACCGCCAACGAATATCGATCAACAATCCCCATCCATTCACGGACTAACCGCAACCGCATATTGATCGACAATGCATGTACGCTGCCAGGCTAGGCCTCCCAATACGATCTCAAGTGCGCAGTGGAAGAGTTATAATCGTGGGGCTCTAGAGACAAGAAGTGGCTAGCGTACTGTCCGCCGTACGCGGAGCAGACAATACAAGTACAAGGTACAATATACAAACAAAAGCACTTACCTCATGGTTGAAGGACACTGCTCTGGTGCCAACCTGGAGATATGTATGTAAGTGAGTGTATGTGTATCGTGTCGTGACGTTATGAGTATTCTCCTGGCAACAATCCGCTTCCAATTAGGCTGGAGGAGGTCACAGCATGCGGTCTTCAAATCACTCATTCACAATAGCGTCACTTTGACTTGACCTTCAAACTATTTCAACCAAAGTACAAAGATACACCCGTTCTAGTTCTTCAAAAGGGGTTATTACACAAACAAAATCAGGATCATGACAAATTGTCCACAAACGGATCCATTTACAAGGATTAATTTCAACAAACGCGTCGCGGGGTTTCAACAGGCGACCGACCTATTTTAGCGGCAAATCAAGAGAGAGCTGTCAAGTGTCAACGTCAAATTGTCAAGTGAGATGTCACTCTGTTACTCGTTTAGAAACATAGGCGCATAGAGTAAACAAATCGTTCGGTACTAAACATCTACCCCCCCCCCGGACGGGCCTTCCCGTCCGCTAATCACTTGGCAATCCCGACAAGGTTGCGTTTTATCAGTCCACCTGACGCGCTGCTGGAGGATGTGCAAATACTCCAAGCTCCAACGCTTCCAAAACTCTGAGCGGGCTACTGCACCAACTGAAACCGCGATAGCCAATTTTGGCTCACATCGACAAAAGGGTGCTCCGGCAGGGCGACAAGTGGCTGTCAAATCAAAAAATGGCCCGGGGTCAGGGCCTCCAAGACGTTCAGGTCCGTAGACAGCGGGCACAATGGACGCGAGTTCAATACAGCTTCAATGCGGCAAAATACCGTAGCTAACTCCTTAAAGGTGAGAACGGTGTCTCCCAACAGTCTGCGCCAGAGTCCCTAACCGCCTTCACCGCGGCCTCAAAATACCCCCCCAATGGGGGCAGGCTGGCGGGTCAAAACAATAACAAACAACAATAACAACCAAACAACAATAACAACCAAACAACAACAACAACAATTTAACCAAATGGCCCTCCTTAGGCAACAAAAGGGGGTGACGGACCCCATAAGGAAGGCTAGAGTGACTCAACCGTCAACAACCAAACAACAAAAGACCCGTATCGTCCAAAAAGGGGTTCAACTTAATAACGGCTCCCGACAATATCCAAAACTCTCGCTGCAGAATGGCCAACAGCGCATTGCAACCGGCATGCGAGTTCTTAATGTGACGATCAGTCACCAACAATTCAACAACAAAACAACAATTCAACAATTTGTCGAGGGAGCTTTATCGACTCAACAAAAAATCAGGGTCCTTTGTTCCAACAGCGAGCACCTTGAGCCCGGGCAAAGGACCCGACATCAAGACTGGCGATCGAGGCCAATCATCCTCGGGATGAGTCAGCCAGTCTGGTCCCCACCATAGGGGGTAAGCAAACAGGCGGGGTGCCATGCACCCACGTGAGGCCACGGCGCCTGGGTTCAAATCTCCAGGCAAGTGCCTCCAAATCAAAGGCGTATCAAAATTTTGAATCTGGGACACTCGGTACGCAACAAAGACCTCCAAATAGTGGACGGACGTCTTCAACCAACACAAACAATTTGACTGTCCGTCCAGGCGTAAGAAACCCGAATGTCCACAGTTCCACCCAAAGTGTGAGCAACGTGGTTCAATAGACGCACAAGACGCGCCGCCCCTGACAATTCAACTTAGGGGTGGTCAGTGCCGTCCGGAGGGGGGCCACCTTGCTCTTGGCCAAGACCAGTGACAAATTCACCTGGCCTGTTGCGCAGACGGTGCGCAGACAAACAACAGCTGCATAACCGTGCGAAGACGCATCACAAACAAGGGTAGCAGTGTAGCTCCCAGGGGGGAGGATAGCGCGGGGTAACACGACCTCGTTGACTGCAGGGAGTGCGGATACAAATTGGAGCCAATCTTCCAACAGGGTTTCCCGAATTGGCTCGTCCCAGCCAAGTCCCGCAGTCCAAAGGCGCTGAAGAAAACAATTTTGCCCAAAACAATACAAACAAACAACAAAACAATAGACAAAAGGCAACCCTGGGCTCCCATGTCCATAATGACACGGACCACAACAGAGTCCCCCGTGGGCCCCCAGACCTGACCGATGCCGTGGGCAACAAAACCGTGTCGATCTGAGGGGTACCTTAGCGGGGCAGGCGCCAATGTCCTAACAATGCCTGGGTGGCGACCGATCGCCGCACCCAGGCCCAAGTCTTTCCCGACGAGGATGAAATTCAAATTCCTCGTACGCGCGGTGTCCCGAGCCACGCGCCATCGCTGGAAGGGCATATCCCACCGGATGCCTGAATGGCGCGGGGCGTGACTCCAACCGGGGACGTTCCGCCAATGGAGGGGAGGGAAGGCGGTGCTGGTCTGGCCAGCGGTGCCTAGCAACAATTGCGTAATCGCCTTTACGCGGGGAGACCAAATGGCTGTCGCGCGGCTCCCGATCAACTTGCGCGGGGGGTGGAGTGCGGCGCTCAAAATTGCGGGCCTCTCCCCGGTTCTGAACCGGCGAGGCAGAAGCCCGGTGACCAACTCCATGGTACCCCCACGTACGCGAACCTTCAACAGAGGCTGGTCTTCCAGCGTGGTTCGCGTTAGCGCACAAAATGTCCAAATGGGACCCCCCACAAATTCTACAAGGGCGGGGGTTGGGGCAGTCCCGATGGAAGTGAGCCCCCAAACAAGAGAAGCACATGCGGCGTGCATTGGCAGTTCGGCGGCGGGCACTCACGTGCAACTTCAAAAAGGCCGCGCAAGTTGCCATGCCATGCCCCGTGTCCCTACAAAACTCACAACCAGGACGACTCTGGGTGCCAGCAAAACGAGCGGCGGGGCGACCATCAACAGGCCCGCGAGCCCTAGTCCGTCCCTGGTCTCGTGGCCGGGAAGACGGCTGGCATGACTCAGTGGCAACGCCAGAGTTGTCCACAAACCGACACTCATCCTCCAAAAATTGGACGAGGTCACCAAATGGGGGGAGATGTGTGACACTATCCCCACCATACTTTTGCTCGAAACGAGCCCTCTAATCGGCAGGAAGCCGTTGCAGCACAACGTGCACCAAAAGGTAAGACCAATGGTCCACCGGCAAGTCCAATTGCTTTAAAGCGTTGGTCGCTGCCACCAACGGGTTCAACAGGTCAGTACGCAATGCTGACAATCCAGTAATGACCGGTAACCCCAAAATCAATTCAATATGAACGTCAGCCAAACAACGTTTATTTTGGTACCGCCGGGTGAGTAGCTCCACAGCGGTAGGGTAGGCTGAGTCAGTCAAAGACAGATGCTGCACCAAGGCTCGGGCCTCACCTTCCAGGACAGACAACAAATAGGCCAACTTTTGGGCGGGTCTGAGGTCCGAGCGTGCATCAACCAAACTTTCAAACAGGTTTTGGAAACTTAACCACTGGTCCAAGCGACCGTTAAAGTGTGGCAGTTCCAAGGTAGGCAGTCTACTCAATAGTCCGGGACCTGAAACAACCGAGGTCTCCGGTTTGACCTGGACAGGTGTCCGGTTCTCCAATATTTCCCGAGCACGTTGACCAATGACATCCCCCAGGTCCAAGATCTGGTCGTAGTCAGCAAGGACCTTGTCACGTGCTGCTTGGTCCAGCACTTCCAAATCCACTTCACAAATGTACTTGTTGTAGCGGGTGAGCAGAGCATCAACGTTGCCGAGTCTCAAGTTCAACTGCTCGAACCGAGCAAGAGTGATCCCCTCAAGATCCTGGCGCTCAGCGGTCGCTGCAGCTGAAGCGAACCACCGCAGCTGTGTGGTCAATCCACTGATTGCCTCTCTCACCGCTTTGTATGCCATTGCACAAACAATACAATTCAATATACCAAACAAAATAATTAAGTAACAAAGTTCAAACAATAAATAACAAGGAAATCCAACGCAAACAATCAAATAAAATAAACCAAGCAAAAGGTAATTAAGCTACCAAACTGACTAATCAGCAACTCAAGAAATAACAATATATTGGTTTCAATTCAATTCAACAATAAACCTTTATTTTAATTCAAACCCAATATCAACGTTCAAATTGTCAATATGATATTCAATTCAAATATTCAAATTCTATCCAATTCCAAAAGTTAAGTTCACAAACCACTGTGTCAATGGTACAACAATAATGAACCCTTATTCCAACTCAAAACAATGGCAATACTCAAAAATGCCAATTTCAAATATTAATATTCACAAATAACCATATCAATGGTACAAACTCAACATTTTAATGTCTTCCTGACATTCAATACAAGACAGAGGTCAAATAACAACAACAAGAGGTTATAACATAGCTCAATCTGACCAACTCTGAAGCATATGCAAACCTGGTTGACCCCCGGCAATATGAGTTACTCAACTCAATTAATTCCAACAAATTATTTCAAACAAACAATTAATTACCGTTAACAAATATTTACAGCGAATTACTACTTCCCTTATAGAGACTGCCAAGTAATTAGCCTACTGTAAAATTACCAATTTGGTGGTTTTGTAGGTTAAAACCACGCCTCTGCATACCAAACTATACGCTGCCAGGCTAGGCCTCCCAATACGATCTCAAGTGCGCAGTGGAAGAGTTATAATCGTGGGGCTCTAGAGACAAGAAGTGGCTAGCGTACTGTCCGCCGTACGCGGAGCAGACAATACAAGTACAAGGTACAATATACAAACAAAAGCACTTACCTCATGGTTGAAGGACACTGCTCTGGTGCCAACCTGGAGATATGTATGTAAGTGAGTGTATGTGTATCGTGTCGTGACGTTATGAGTATTCTCCTGGCAACAATCCGCTTCCAATTAGGCTGGAGGAGGTCACAGCATGCGGTCTTCAAATCACTCATTCACAATAGCGTCACTTTGACTTGACCTTCAAACTATTTCAACCAAAGTACAAAGATACACCCGTTCTAGTTCTTCAAAAGGGGTTATTACACAAACAAAATCAGGATCATGACAAATTGTCCACAAACGGATCCATTTACAAGGATTAATTTCAACAAACGCGTCGCGGGGTTTCAACAGGCGACCGACCTATTTTAGCGGCAAATCAAGAGAGAGCTGTCAAGTGTCAACGTCAAATTGTCAAGTGAGATGTCACTCTGTTACTCGTTTAGAAACATAGGCGCATAGAGTAAACAAATCGTTCGGTACTAAACAATGCACCTACTGCGGGCCGGGTGAGCGGAAGAAATCTGCAACACGACTGTTTTGCAGAAGGATACCTCCACATCCCAAGCCACTATTGACCATTGAGTCGACAGGTTGCTGCTAACTCCTGAGATGAGGGCACGTCGGAGCTCCTCCCGAGCGGCACACTCTGCCATCGACGGACTATCTCACCAAAAGCACATATCGACCAGCCAGCTCCTATCCATTCCCTGACTAACCCAACGCAAGCGCATATCGACCGACCATCCCCCATATATCACCAAAGCATGTTTCTCACTACCAACAACCAAAAATTGCAGCAACAAATCATCCAAACTTGACATCCAACCCTCAAAATCAAACTACAGCTGAACAATTCGCAATTCAAAATGGCGGACACGAAACCGGAATCACGGGTCACAAAATTTATTTCACTATTAATGTTTGGAAACACTGGAGGCCAGTTATTTATATCAGTAATTATCACTTGTTTGTGCCCAGTTTAGTTCTACCCATCCCTCTATTTGGGCAGACAGTCGTAATATTTTATGAGCAAACTTAGATGATCTATGAACCTATAGCTATTGGGCAAGGATACAACTAAACGGCTTTGATAAGGTCAAATGATAGTCGTGAAATAGAAATTGTTTGGAGTAGACTTTCAATAAATGGAATTCTCTATTCAACATTCCTAGTGAGAATAAAACGATTTAGAAACGTTTTTAGTATTAAACTTATTCTTACAAATAAATATTTGACTCCCTTTTGAATAGATTACTTACATCTTATTCTGATTATTTTTAAGTAAGCTATTTACTTTAAGCTACGCTGTCACAAAAATATCATTTTAAATATTAAAAAGTTTACAGTCTCCTTTTAAAAACGAACTCCCTTAAATCCTATAAATCAATCTTTTTATGATTTTCACAAAACAAAAGGTAAATCATATCAGAGGACATTATAAAGAACCTTTTTCTTTGCAAGACAATGGCATTTAAACTTATAAAAAGCTCTGTACACATAATTATGGGAGTTCACACAGTATCACAACCGTGATCTAACAAACATCTTTATGATGTTTATTTTGCAACGAGAAAAACATTCCCTCCAGGAAAATATATCTTAAACGTTTTTTTTTTCGTACATTCACACCGCGACCGTTCTGAAAGAGACTGCAATAAACTATTACTTCAGTGGCCTTAGCATTTAAAATATTCTGCAGCATCTGGCAGGGTCCTTTCCGTTAGCTCAAAGCATACATTTCTCGATATTATAAGTTTTCCAAGTTGACGCGAAACATGGATAAACCTACTTAGAAGAGCTGCCTTCCAAGATTTCCAATAAATGGGGATTCAAACGGTATAAATATTTAACTTTCATACCGGGAAGTTTTATTGCTTTAGAATTTATAGTTCGCAGAGACATTTTTATTATTATTTTAGCCCGTAAACGTTTACTGGTGAACCTGGACGTCACTTTATATTGCTGTTATTTTCATTGCTTTGATTATTTAGCTGTGCATTTAAATAGTCTTAAATTTTCGTCCAACACATCCATGGGCATTCAGAAAAACTATCAAACTGCTGAAATTCTGACCTGTGGCACTAGTGTGAGTTTCTTTTTACTATCTCGACTTAACGCATCGAGGGCGTTCGGCACTCCGATTAGCTCTTGACCAATCCAGTTGGAGCACCGAACGTGGTCTATGCGTAAAAATGAGAAGGTTAAAAAAACTCAATTAATGCCGCTGCTAAAGGACATGAGCTACGTACTTATAAGAGAAAAGAAGAAGTTGTGATTATTTAGAGGCCATCCGTTATAAAAGAAATTGGTGATCCAAGTTTGTTAGCATTGGAAAACAAAATAACGTTCTGTCCATCTATCCACTTTTTGCTCATAAAACGATAACTATTATATCACTTTTTTCTCAATCCAATTTACTTTTAACAAAAACTCTTTTTTCTTTGATAAAAACTAGAAAAACATTCCCGAAATCCTTGGCAAGAATATAAGTTTAGCCCATTTCCTAAAGAGCCTACGTTTTTCTTTGAACTATTAGTCCTTACAAAAAACGTCCTTTTATTTTAATTTCCTTAAAATCTAAGACTCTTCAATAAACTTTTATATTAATATAAAAAGGTCTTTTACCGTCTAGGTCTTCTTTACTTATTAGATTAGTTTTTAAGCAAGCTAACTAAATGTTAAGATTTTTAGATAAAAATAGTAGCCTGATAATAATTTTGCTGAAAGAATATCAGCTTTAGGCAATCCATTATACTTATATTCTTATCTAACCTATAAAAAACCTTACAGGTGAAAAAAACTTTTTAGCCCTTCTACGGAATCGAACGCAGGAACACACAATAACTGCTAAACTTACAACCACTTCACAACACAGACGGTAATCCCAAATTAGCATAAACAATACATACTCAGACAGACGGCGTCCCCACCTGCGACACACTCACACAATACTCATGTATTCATGATAAATACATAATAATATTTGCATGTATATGTGCCGAACATGGTTCTGTCACCGGTACTAGTATCTGTATACCGGTACCACAGAATATATTGGTTCAGAAGGTTGCCTACATACAACGAGCGATACGGTACGCACACAGAAACATGCTTTACGTACAGCGTACTCGCGACTGGCATTTTTTTTTTGTGGGTGCGAAGTCATCAAATGATGTCTCGCGCTCTGGGCGGAGCGGGAGGGTGCGTCAGACTTTTGCTGACTAAAACCGACCCGTGTTCCTTCAGTTGCCCATATGCCAAGGCCACGGTAGCTCTTTCGAACAGATCTCGTGACCCTGGCAAGATAGCTAGAGCATACCACAGTGTATTACTTCATACTGAGGTGGAATTATTGTAGAACAGCTCCACCTCAACACTGTCTCACTGAGTAGACACGGGCTCCTTCGACTGGCATTCGTTTGTGATCTCCGTATGTACGCATCTATGTGTGCGTCTGTTTTCGCTCCTGGTTTGAAGCCAATCTTCCGTTGTTATTCTGTGGCCATGCAGTGGCATTGGTACCTCAGTACTACTCGGCACGTCGAAATAATCCAAGCTTGTGGAAAAGGAAACCTGGTTTTAGAAATGCCTCATAATGTGTAAACATAGGGCGGGAAGATTGAGACTGACACGATGCTTTTACAATGGAGCTACAATACATAAATATTAAATATTTATTATATTAGATTTATCTGCCACAAAATGATCATTATATTAGTATAAAAACCCGCTGTCTCAAAATAATACATTTAGTCACGATTAAAACGTAAGCACTTATGTGAATAGGTTGTTTTGGTAACAAAAATAAAAATGTAGGGTAAAACGCGATACATTATTGTTGAAGAAATAAAAGCTTTCGACACCGTTAACCACTCAAGATTACTACAAAAGCTCAGCAAAATAGGTTTTTCAGGGGTGGCGCTAAACATCATTGAGTCATACATAATGAATAGGTTACACATAGTAAACGTCAAGGAATATCAAAGTACAACACACAGAGTCATTCGGTGTGCCTCAGGGATCGGTTCTTGGACCACTATTCTTTCTCGTTTAGATCTATTTGGTACATTCTTTACACGGACACGTTTTCCGACGGAACTTGTCTTTTTTCTATGGTGCCTACCAAAGACATCAAACGAATATTTAAGGACTATATCTGAAAAATAGAAAATACACATGAACTTTTTTCCCTTTTGGTGTCATTGCACAATATTGTTCATTGCCTTCCGTATCAACTGCGCGAAATCATTTATAGTTAATTGTATGTAATTTTTAAGTGTAATTAAGGTGTAATGTAACTAAATGTAAAATAACTGCATAATAATAAGTACTATTGTTTCCCTGCTAATTAACAAAGTAAAAAACAGTGATTGTTTACCGAGAACCTATTACGAACAGGTCATGATACAAAGAAATTTAGAAAACAGATTTAAAAAATGCAAAGTTGTATTTTTTGTTGCTATAACAAAATCAAAATATTTTATTCCACATAAACCTTAATGGACACTTATGAAACGTCAGAAAATGAAGGTGCACGTTTCCAATTTATTGAATCCTATAGAGAAGAGCCGGCAAGAAACTCCATGTTTACTTTTTTTTAAAGTGAGAGTGTTAATGGGAGATCAATGTAGGCCTGTCATCAAGTGCCAGGTACTTAATAAAAAAGAAAACGGTGTGCAGTCTACAAGGCCTATAATGTCACACACACACACTCACATTCACTATATAAACCGAACACGAAAGCTCAATCATCGAAATAATACATTCGATAGAGACAACGCAAGCTCATGAGAATGCTATTTTGATAATAATGACGATGTCAATGCATGTTAGATTAATGTCATGTGGACATAGCCTAATGAGAGACCTCCGATGAATAATGAGCACCTAACCCTACAATTTCTCCATTAACGTGTTTTTTATTTATAATACTGTAAATGATTGATTATTAACAACTAGCTTTTGCCAGCGGCTTCGCCCGCGTGGAGATCAGAAGTTATCCCACGGGGACTTTTCACCGGGATAAAAAGTACCCGGCGTGTTAATCTGTGTGCCAAAAATTCAAACCCCCTAAGTGTTTTGTCGCGTGATTGAGTAACAAACACCCAAACATCCAAAGTTTTACATTTATATTATTTATTAGTAGGATAGTTGGATGAAGGGCGTGTCCAAAAATAGCTCGTATGAGATACTAATGACCTCAAAGCTTTATGTCATTGACTTCTTATTGTGTCTATTACAAGTACAAGGCAGTAATTATGGGGCATCGAATTTCAGAAAAAAAGTTGACTCATAAAGAGCGATGTCCATGTGACTCCCACCCGTTAGGCGATCTCTTTCTAAGTCTTGATATGCCATATAAATACTCGAGTACTATCAAGGCATCTATGTAGTCAAATGTTTAATTTGCAAAATTACTTTCTTCGTTAACTTGCCGTAATACTGTCAAACTGTGGCAGCTGTCATTAAAAAAACTGGCCAAGTGCGAGTCGGATTCGCAAAAGAAAGGGTTCCGTTCCACAAGGCGAAAAACACCGAATAAAAAAACATGTGTTTTGTATGGAGACCCTTTAATTTTTAACTTAAGTTTTATCTTAATAATTTGTATACACATTCTGTTAAAAATTCGACTGTCTGCCTATTACGAATCATAAGATACAGTTCGATGACTGACTGGACGGTCAGACGGGCGTAAGGAGAGTGGAGGCTTAGCAATAGCGTCCCTTGGTTACGCTTCGGATATGAAACCTTAATACACTGACAATTTAGTCAGGAGTCAATTAACTTAACACTTAATTTCTCTGAATGTACTCGTACTGTCTCGAAACTACTGAAATGTAAGTATTATGTAGAATCTAGGCTTATCTAATAGCCTAACATACAGTTGTAAACTCAGCTGAAGTAGGTATAGAATCCTAAACGTGAACAATTTCAATATAAATAGGAACGTTCGAATATTCCATATCGAATAAAAATCGTTGATATTAGAACCGTATTTTGAGTAGTATGCTCAAAATTATTAAAATAATATGAAAATTTATAACCGCGCCAGTGACGTACTTATTGGTAGATTTTAAGTCTAGCAATTATAATTTAACTGCAGTTTTTATTTTTGAAGTCGCTTGCAATGGACGATTTCATCTGCTATTTTTTACGTCTGGCACCACACCGATTCAATTATATGAAAATGAAAGATATAATAGTAAATAATTAAAATGACGAAACACAACATATTAAATTAAAAGATTTTTACTAGGAGCTAGCCTAGCATAGTCTACCATTATATTGGTTTTATTACAATCAACGTACAGCCTATCCTACCTACACTATACCGCCACAACTGCTCATACTATATCCAACAAAAACCTTGAAACTACCAAAACAGCGGAGTATTTCAATTCTCTTCAGTCATAACTCATCCGCTGAGCCTCATTGTCACAGGAGACAAATTGAGGATACGTCATCATTTGGAACGCACTGGGTTTATACCGAAGATTTGTGCGGAAGTGTGAAGTTACTATTCTGTAGCTGTAAATGAGGAATTATTTTCGTTTCTGTTATGCCCGAGATACACTAGGCTAGTTTCTCAAACCAGGATAGTAAGCTAGTGTTCGTAGGCTAGCTAACTTGTAACCCTGGCTTCTTTTATACAGCACGAGTTTTATTTTTAGACTATACAACACTACACCATATCAAACCACGCCACACTTAACTGGCATTCAAAAATATTCAATAATAACTTATTTTCTATCTTTTTCTTCGTTTATTTTTCTTACATGTGTTCTCCTCCCTATGGTTAAAATTTTGTTATTTAATATCTTTAATAAGATTATATAGTCAAACACTGGTCGGCCTGGCTATGTGTGTGACAGGTTTTTCTAGTGCAGATACCAATCTCTAACAAAGGATTTATTCAAATCTTCATTTGTTTTCGGCATCTTTGTGGAAGAGAAATACAATGTTTATCTATCATATTTTGTAAGCTAGCGTCTCAAGTTAGGAGAATTTAATAGGATGAAGTTCTATTTTTGAGGTAGGTACTAGCACCCACACCATTCATTTTACTATGCTTTGTACTAGTTTCATGTGGCGATACTAGTATTAGATATTCACGAATGCAGTTCATTTTTCTTCACGGACATATTGTTGCCATTATCACTGCAATGGTAATGGCTTAAAATTATCTGGCATCATGAAAACATCTCTGGCATGTGCCAAGCCAGGACAGTAAACCGAACTTGCTATCCTAGCTTTGGATTTTCCACTCTGTGTCGAATTAACCATTAAGATCAACAGAGTACGTCCCAGCGGACCGAAAATACACACTATTCAATTTTTTACTCTCAGCACAAAGCAATTCATTGAAGATATAATGCACGAAAAAATACCGCCACGATATTTTTACATCCACGCAAACGTGGAATAAGTGATAAAAAATTGAATCTTATTTTAATATTAGTAATGCCGCTATAAAGCCTACAAATCATCCATTGTTTATATTTCATGATGACGCTGGCTGAATATAGTAATTATGTCTCATGAAGCAACGCGCGTGTTTTTTGTTGTAGCTAAGTGTACAAACACGCTGTGAATGTGTGCCTGAAGACGATTAGCGTCAGCCTTTAAGACACGCACACACGCACAGAAACACACACACTTTATACTTTGCCATTATCCCGGGCGGTACGAGAGCTCCTGCGCTTACACACATTCACAGCGTGTTTATAAACTTGATAACCACAATCGAAGCGTATATCTCTTTGTGAGATTTAAAAACTGTACCTATTCTACTTCTTTATTTCTCGGTATGCTCTCTCTTTCCCTTACTATTCCTTTTCCCCTTTCTCGCTTCGATGTTCTAAAGAGGCTAGCCAAGGTATTTCACAAAGGTGCGCCGAACTGATGCAAGCTCTTTAAACTAGTTCTAAGTAGAACTAGTTTAGAACTAGAACTTGCTATCCTAGCTTTGAAACACTAGTCTCGTGTATATCGGAAATTATAGTTTGTTGAGGTATAGTTTGCATCTTGCATGGAGACCGCGAATCGGCAAACGTAAGGTAGGACGACCTCAGGCTAGGTGGAGCGACGATCTTTGCAGGGTGGCTGGTAGCAGCTGGATGAGCGTTGCCAAGAATTGAGCTAAAGGTTGACGATGATGTATTACTTGTCTTATGATTTTATAGAGCTTTGGCATCTTATCCAACAAACTAGATTTTTTCAAATACGCTTGTTTTTAATATAACTGTATGACTATGGCCCGGTCACAACAAAGTGGTTTACCGACTGTGAGCGTCCAGTACAAAATGTATGAAAAAACAACGAAAGCCGTCGGCTGACTGTGACGGTCGTTTGTTTTTCATACATTCTCATAGTAGACGGCCGATTATAAGTTTGGCGTGAGAGCGGCCTTAAGCCACGGTTTCCCAGCCAAACTGTGTCCACCAAATAGCGTCTGCAATTTATCGACGAATGACGTCGCTAAAACGTTATTCATAAGTAGGTATATGAAAGTTACTGCGCTCCAAAACAAAGATAGCTGACGTGGCTCAAAAGTCTGCCATGCTGAAATTGGACTGGGCAGGACTTGTTTGCCGCACTTCGAACAAACTGTAGGCTCAATTAGCACAGAAATGGTGTCCTGAGACAGTGAAGCGAGGTCGCGGCAGACCACGTAGGAGATGGCGGGACGAGCTGGATAGATTCCATAAAAAATGGAAAGAGGACGCACGGGCTCGCGAAAGATGGAAAGAGTGGAGGGAGGCCTTTGCTCAGGAGTGGCGCAGTGGAGCTATTAAAAAAAAAATGAAAGTATGTTGATTTGTTTTCCTAGAGAACGTTTTGGCACCGTGTAGTCAAATCCCACACCCATAATTTTCATGATCGTCACTGCGGCCGTAATGTAGCGGCCTCTGCTTTTATAGAAAACCATAGCTAAAATCCACATTAGCACAGACGTAACAATATCGCGACAAGATTTTATCGTGCACTGGATTTTCCACTTTGTGTCGAATTAACCATTAAGATCAACAGAGTACGTCCCAGCGGACCGAAAATACACACTATTCAATTTTTTACTCTCAGCACAAAGCAATTCATTGAAGATATAATGCACGAAAAAATACCGCCACGATATTTTTACATCCACGCAAACGTGGAATAAGTGATAAAAAATTGAATCTTATTTTAATATTAGTAATGCCGCTATAAAGCCTACAAATCATCCATTGTTTATATTTCATGATGACGCTGGCTGAATATAGTAATTATGTCTCATGAAGCAACGCGCGTGTTTTTTGTTGTAGCTAAGTGTACAAACACGCTGTGAATGTGTGCCTGAAGACGATTAGCGTCAGCCTTTAAGACACGCACACACGCACAGAAACACACACACTTTATACTTTGCCATTATCCCGGGCGGTACGAGAGCTCCTGCGCTTACACACATTCACAGCGTGTTTATAAACTTGATAACCACAATCGAAGCGTATATCTCTTTGTGAGATTTAAAAACTGTACCTATTCTACTTCTTTATTTCTCGGTATGCTCTCTCTTTCCCTTACTATTCCTTTTCCCCTTTCTCGCTTCGATGTTCTAAAGAGGCTAGCCAAGGTATTTCACAAAGGTGCGCCGAACTGATGCAAGCTCTTTAAACTAGTTCTACTTAATTAGGTATCTAATGAGTTGGATTTTAGGTCAGTAATTTGCCTATTTGTTAAGACGTGGCAAGCTCCAATTTGTAAAGAGACGAGCTAATTAGCAAATAAAAAAAAATACAATTTATGGTGGTCAAGGCATTGTGACAATGCTAACACATTTTGCGAATTATTTGCATTGTCTTGTTTGCAAAGAGGTGCATATACAAATTCTGTCATAATATACACAAGATAAGAAAAGTGTTACAATCGAGAAATATTCAATTTAGACAAACAACAAAAATATGTTTCTTCTCCGTCCAAAAACAACACTTGTATGTTTCCACAACAATACTCCTGAACACATCACGTTTTCACAATAAAATGCTTCTGAAACTTTTGTGAATACAAAGCGTTTACCGTGATATTTGACGTTAGAAACACCTCGACACCTTAGTGTGCACCCTTCAAGGGATTACAAAAGATACGAGTACCTTTTTACTCTACATTCTTTCTTCCCCACTCCATATACCTAACACTCCCATTTACATATTATCCGGGCGAATAATCATTTACAAAGTTTAGGGAATAAATGGGCATGACAGTTGAATTATGAAGAGAAAGCTATTTGTCAGTTGAAAGTTTGTTTTTATCTAGAACGGAATATCGTAGAACGTATCCAGTAATTAAGAGAGACATTTACATTCTTTGAGGACTTGTTAGTGTAGATTGTGTTAACTTAGATGATGAATAAACAGAGTTGGAATACAAAATTGAACCTTACTAATAGTGTTATTAAAATGTTAATTTGGATGTTTTAACCTTCAGGACTATAAAACACTGAGCAAGCAAAAAAAAAAATTATACACTTTAGTTTTTGTGTACCCTCTATTTTCGTCATTACTCTTCTAGACTGAAATCGGCAAAATAATTTTTGTTCAGTACATTTTTTGTGTTCACATGAATTGACCAAATATATGGCTCAGCTGATTTTTTTTCGCGAATTCAGGGTTAGTCCCATAATAAATGTTGGTCATTAAGATGAGTACAATGGCCTTTTAACAGGTTAAGGGGAGACCTGTTAAAAGGCTAAATAAATCTATACTATATATATTATATATAATATTATAAAGCTGAAGAGTTTGTTTGTTTGTTTGTTTGTTTGTTTGATTGAACGCGCTAATCTCAGGAACTACTGCTCCGAATTGAAAAATTCTTTTTGTGTTGGGTAGCCTATTTATTGAGGAAGGTTATAGGTCATAAAACATCACGCTACAACTAAGAGGAGCGGAACAGTAATGAAAAATGTTGCAAAAACGGGGAAAATTTATTCCTTTTGAGAGTTTCCGTTGCGTGCGCTGCGTAAACGGTTAAAGTAACGCAAAAATCACGTATGACGGAATTGTTCCTTTTAAAAAGTTCTAAAAAAAGTCCGCGAGAGCATATGTCTATCTTTTAAGGTTGACTCACTATAACTCAAAAGGTGCGAGCAGCAACGAAAAATGGACGAAAACTAGCAGGCAAATCGATGCGACGGGAAGGGTCAGGGGAGCAAAAATTTGACGCGGACGAAGTCGCGGGCAGAAGCTAGTCAACAATAAGGATAGGTTACTAGATTTTAAGAGTAAAGATTTGCAAACTGGTTCTCTGATTTTCTGGCTTCTAACGATCTGTTACGATGGATACACGAATGACCGCCGGGACAAGAGGTTTCACGTGCTTTCCGAGGCACGGAAAGGTCTTGGTATGAAAGATGGTCACCCTTCCAGGCAGCAAGGGTAGCTTCACGTGATCGATTGATACGTATGCCTGGTAATATGATACTAAGTCTCAAGCCCTTCCTGTCTATCTATCTATCCTTCGATGGACATAGTATTTACAATTAAAATCAAAATCAAAAGTCATTTATTCAAACTAGGCTGAGAGTCAGCACTTTTTGAACGTCAAAGTTACACAAGACAGTCCCCCCAAAACGCCCGCCCTTCGACACTTCCTAGTGCTTTAGCTGGGAAGAAGAAGTGGCGCAACAAACTCCCCAGCAGCACAGCTATCTGTCCAGTTATCTTATATTCATATCCAAAGACCAAGTTTACAAATTGCCCTTGCACAATCTATAAACCCTACCTGATTCTATTAGTGACTTATACAATCTGTTACACAAATGCATACAGAATCGGTACGGCTTCACCTGGGGACCTTGCCTTGTTAGTGATGTTCGTAAGTTTTTCTTTGTAGAGAAAAAAGTATCCATTGGAACCTGCGGTAAGTAGATCTTTTTTTTAAACTGGTTCCAAGAGTTCTGTTTAGATTTTTTTTTCAGGGAGGTTTAAGTGTGAAATTAAACTGACATTAGCATGGGTTTTATTTGGCAGTTCAATAATATTTTAGTTTTTACATTGTTAAGCATACAAATTTTTCGAAAATATGAAGACAAGTATTAGCATTCTCTTTGGAATCGATTCAGATTGTGATTGATTTATATTATGTTATGCAGTTAGGGTGACGATGTATGAACCTAAACGAACCAAAAATAGTATGTAAGAACCGTAGAAGGTGGCATCCTGTAGTTTCTGCCTACCCCTTGAGAAGAAACCGTGAATTTATGTGAATGGTGTATCCAGACATTTATTGTTATTTAGTATGAACCTTGGAATTTTGTTAAATAAGAGTTAAAAAACAAAGGTATGAGTGTGAAATTATAAAATATATTAAATTGCTGAGAGATATTAAGTCACGTACGTTTGGACCAATTTACCTTCGTAAAGGTATATACGGGGTCAAATTAAATAAGCATTACGTTTGTACGACTTTTTTCTGTTCAATGGTACTTGTCTGTTTATATGGTTACTAGCTTCTGCCCGGGACTTCGTCCGCGTTAAATTTCTTGCTCCCCCGACCCTTTCTGTCGCATCGAATCGCCTACCCGTGTAATTTTCCCCCTTTTTGCAATATTTTTCATTACTGCTCCAATCCTCTTGGTTGTAGCGTAATGTTATATAGCTTATATAGCCTTTCTCGATAAATAGGCTACCCAACATAAAAAAAATCAATTCAGACCAATAGTTCCTGAGATTAACGCGTTCAATCAAACAAACAAACATACAAACAAACAAACTCTTCAGCTTTATAATATTAGTAAAGATATATATAAATAAATTTAAACCGGAGGAAATAAATATGTCGTACCAGGTTGTGTGTGAGCACGGTGTTTTGTTATGTTTTATTTTTATGTATTATGGAAGAATGAGGATAGCAACATATTATTCATACATTTAATCGCATAACCCTGACTGCTGCTCAATTGATTGTAACATCAAACGAAGACCCTAAAAAGCCAATGTATCGAAAAAACTATTACTAACATCCACTAAACTATCACATGCCATTAAATACGCGCATAATATATCCATAAGTAAGTTAGAAAATGAAACAAAAAGCTGGAGATTACGCGGAATCCCCTAGCGACGGTAAAAGTACGACACAACTCGCGGGAAGGTTGACAAAAAATCCTGAAGGGTCGGCCTCTATAAGTTAAGCAGGTGTTTGGTTAGTCGCAGCAAAAATTCGCAAAGTTGCCGGACCGACATATTTTTGCGGATAATCTGATAAACGTGCATAGACGTATGTAAAAGGAAGAGGGAATTTATTAGGTTTTTCGAAATTGAGGTTTCTATTCACGGTTTAAGGTAACATTTATCGTGAAAACGTTTTTGGGGAATCGATTAGCGGGCTTGGGCTTTCGGTTAGCCGGGTCAATTCGTGCATAGAACAAATATTTGTATGACTAAACGGCCAATCTTTTGCATCGAATGTTTGTGTATTTTGCTTGTGTTTGTAAAGGTATCTACGATGCAGAAGAAATTCCTGTGTTCAACGAGATAGGTCTGCACGTGAACAGTTATTTTGCAGGAAAAACATTCGCCCAAACTCTGGAACATGTTTCAAAACATGCAGTTTTTGACAAGTCTGTTAGCAAACGGAAAGTTGCATTTCAACGTTTCTTTTTCAGATAATGTTATTGAGTTCGATTATATCAGCAAATTCATTCAGTATACTACTTTCTGCTAACCTAATAAAAACAAAGTTCATGAAAATTCGTATTTGTCAACCTTTCGACTGTGAATCTACTTATTTGATTTATTAATCGTTTAGGTGGGCAAATTCAAGGGTCAGAGGGTCGCGCTGGACCAATATTTTTGCTACTCCGTTTAGATTACAGCGGCCGGACCTTACTCCAGGGTCCAACTTTAATAGCCTCCAATATTTCACGACAATTTTTTTGTGAAGATGCGTTTTTTCATGGAAGAATTTTGTTTATGTTTTTAATAACCTACGGTGCTCGCAGAATACGTAAATTACGTCACGATGTGAGAACATTATTTTTTTATTTGAAAAGGGTTTTGAAAAATATATCCAAGTATATATTTGCCCGTTTTTATATTTTGTTTTAAATTTGTTGAACATATTTATGTATTTTTGAGTGTACGACTGATTATAATTATTTACGTGGAACATTCGAAAAGAATTTCATATTAAAGTGACCTAAATCTGTACAGAACAACCTTATTATAAATGTCGCATATTTTTATTAATATCGTCTTTATTACTTCGAATGCAATCTAAAATATTGTGTTTTAAAGCTGGACATCAAAAGCGCGTTTTCAAATTATGTAAGTACGTCGAGATTTTTATCTAGTTTCACAAAAAATCGTGCTCATATCCTGTTTCATGTTACTCTGAATTTTTTTCGTATGATCTAGATTATTATTATTAATTCCAATTTATTTAATACCGCCGTCCCAGATTTTAAAGCTTGCCAAATAAATAGTGCTACAAAAAATACGTGGGTAACAAAAGTAAAACCTACACAATGATAATATTGATCACACTTCAACGTTCATCAATTACCTACTTAAGACCTCTTTCACACGAACTTGAAGTATAGCCCATTGTATACAGGCAGCAACCATTATATATTTTTTCTCCCCATTACGGCATATCACACATTGGGATCTAATATACGGCCGCGCAGGTCCCAGCGAGGGTAGTTTACGACTCAAGTCGATACAGATAGCACAGTTTCCGATACCCCGTACTTGTGACTTGCGAGGTTGATACCATCGGTCACCTACTACCTGATTTATAAGACTTAACTGCGCTCTATGACCTGGTGGTCATTTAGTGGGACGTGGACAAAGTTTTTGTGTAAAGGGTTTGCTATGCGGTAGGTCATTATTGTAGGAATTGAGTTGGGAATTGTGTATTAGATTAGTTTTGAACAATTATGTAACAGCTGGTTGATACAGCTGTTAATAATGACGAGAATAATTTTATTTCTAAAACTGATTTAAAAATGAAATACATTTTCTGCTCAAAACTTTTTGTGAAAAATTGTTGTTGCGCCTCGTTCGATAGTCAAACATTTAAGAAATACGTCTAGACTTTCACTAAGTATACTGTTGTTTATTAGAATTCGATTCTCAAACCGTTCAACACAAAAAGACCCGAATAAGGTCACCTTCTCTAGGCTTAGAAGTTAACGAAAAATGTCTTCGTTAAGCTTACTTCAGGTCAAATCCCTGCGAAGTCTCGTGGCATCTTAACGATCTAGTTTTTGATACTTTTTATGATATTGTCAAATATAATCATTGCTGTATGAGGTATTATAAAACAGACGATTTTTTGCCCATCTCTTTGTCCGCTTAGTTCTTTCAAACAACACAATGGATTCTGATGAGTTATTCACCATCATTTAGAGAATTTATTCCGAAAGGTATGTGTGTACATACGTGAGTTTTTAATTCAGATAAAAGCATATTAATCTCGATTTTTATCTTGTTGCTGTTTATGTTGAAGCAGGGGCGAGTCGCGAGTAGTTTATTAATAGCTTCAGCTTTTCAATTTTACAAGATTGAAATGTTTTAAACATCCGCAATCTTAATCGATTGGCCAGCCAATAATCTGGCAAGACTCGCAGCGTATAAACTGGACCTCAGACCACTCCCTTGAATTCGATGGCACAACTGGCAGGCATCCAGTATCGCAATGTACACCACTCGAGGAATGCTTATCTGTCCCGTCTTACGTAAAATATATCACGGCTTTGTCCAAACTAATGTTTTAAGCTAAGCGTGGTAAACAGCTTTATGTAAGCAACTCCCTAATTTGGACTGAAAAGAGTCCTAAAATTTTATTAGGAAAAAGTTTGGGAAGCTCGAAAATTTGGTGTACATGTCAAAGAGAAAAGAAGTGACTCATCCTGAAATAAGATTAGGGGAACTCATATAAGACTTTGAGATACCTAAAGAAAAAGTTAATATCTACTTCGATGAACTAAAGACCTTTTCAAACACCTAAGTATGTTAAAAATTGTTGAATACTTTTAGGCCTTTTGCCAATCACTCAATTTTGAAGTTCCATCCGAAAGCCGATCCCAATAAAGATTATAGATAGCGCTGATGAAATGTTTAAATCTACATTTATCAAGCAAACATTTCGAGTATTTTTCTTTCTAAGAAAATGTTCCTTTAAATAGGTACCTATCACTCATGATTACCTAGTAATTTGTCTGGCTGTTAGTACTAGTGTATTTATGTTACGACCCTTAATGAGCTTATTCTAGAATAAATAACGATTAGGCTGGATGGGTAGATCTTTGTCTTTCTTAAATCGGCACGAACAGTACCTAATAGGAATAGTTAAGTAAGGCTGATGTAAAAATATTGCCAAATCAGGAAGATAGTGAGGCTGTGACGGCTGTGCCTTTTGGACATAGAAGATAATGAAACTTGCGCTGCAAATATATATGAAAAATAATGTAAATGCAAAACACGCCTATGCCTGTAGTAGCCAAGACCGGAAAGTAAGAAGATCTAGAATACAGAAAAGATGGCTTTATATCCAAAATAACAAAAAAAAATACGTACGAAAACTCAAGGGCTAATAAATATCGCAACGCATTCCGAATTGTTTACCTAACTCCTTTTGACGGAAGTATCATTTGAATTCCTTGTCGTCGCATCCATCTCAGGATGTTCACGCACGTGCAACCAAACGATCTCCTCCCGAATTCTCTCTGGAGCTGCGACGACTCGGCGAGCGACGATTTAAACAGGCTTGGATCCGTTCCTAAAGAATTGTTTCCGTAGCAAGCTGGGAATTAAACGACGTATCTTTAAGTCACCGTAAAACTCTGCGATAAGATTCCAAGCACTTTCGAGCAATGAGTCGCCAGCTAGCTTTGCGACAGTATTTTTAGTCCATTTTAGGCTAAACCGTAGATATATGACCGTCATTAGCTTCGCACAAGTATGTCTGGGCCGGGACGTATTTTTATCGCTTAAGCCTCTGTTTTGAACACAAAAGCAAGCCGGGTTCGCACGGCTTGTATGTCTCTTTTCATACTTTTTTATTAGGTTTTCGGGGTTCCGAGGTTCCTGGTCGGATCCGTAGTAAAGCGATTATTGCTGATTTATGGGACTGCCAGCCTCGTTTTATTGTGGTTCATAGCTGACTCGTGAGTCCACGGGCTTATGGCTTTCGCGTGGTAGTTATCTTATCCAGTTATATGACGTTAGGTTATGTGAACCTTATGTGTAAATTATTTCATTACCACTGCTCACAAAACGGTAAGAAAAACGCATCGTGGGAAAACGCGCATTTCCCAGAACCAAAAAATTTACGGCTTGTGATAGTACCAACCCGCACTGAGCCCGCGTGCTGGATTACTCACTAAGAGGCCACCTGTGTCCCAGCAGAGGGAACGTCATAGGCTGATGCTTCTTATTCTACACGCCTTGACATATACTTAATATGAGCTTCCTTATACCTAGTGGGGTGACATGGTTGGTGAAAGGAATGGTTTTCTTTATATTTGCCTGTCCAGCTAAAACAAGTATCCCAAGACCTGAGTCGTCTCTTACACCCACTATTAAAGAGAGGATAATATATTTTTTTCCATTATCGTTAACATTCGTAACAAGTATCTTACAAAACGAGGAAAATAATTGGAGTACAAAAACGCTTGAATGTTTCGCAACTGAAATAATCTCCTACGGTAGAGAGTATCACCATTAGTATTCCTCGCACAGCGCCACGATATATATGAAACCTTGCAATACAAGCCCACTTTAAATGCTTATTCCATTCATTATTAGTTCGACGATACCTACAGTCTTCTGTTATTTAAACAAACAAGCAACAAACTGCCATGACAGGGTTTAAACTGATTAACCCTGTTTCATTTACACGTGATACAATGTCAGTCTTTACCAGTTGACTTACAGAATTGTAGAACTTACTTCTGAAGTCATAAAGGCTGAAATCGCGTACGGTCAAAAAATAAATCACTTCAATAAGTTAAGGTGACTATTCATCAATGTGGATCGAAAATGGGCTTTATTTTCACAGATAATATACTCCAATAAGACTTTACTGATGACTGTTGTGGATTACAAAATAGACTCTATGACCTCATTTTATAATCCACGATAGAATAACGGGTCAATGTAGCTCTGTTTTACATAGACTATTTATATTGTAGTAAGTTTGTAATGGCCAATAATTGGTTGAAATATACGTGAAACTTTAGAATAATGGAAGTAATTCGACGCGATAGATTATAATAAGGCATTTCAGTGACCCTATTCGCTGTAATATATGCAGAAAATGTGAAATTTATTCGGTAACTCGAGACTTTGAAAAGGTCATGTTACTCCAATGCTAATTAGCCATTGATTACTGATGATGTAGTATGTAGTTCGAATAGGAAAAAAAAAACTAATGCAGTGTGAAAGTACTTTCACAGTTTAAGAGGAGCAAGAGGCGGAAATCGTTAGTGTAAGTTCGAAATTAAGTTGAAATCGATTTTAAACAAAAGGTTTTTTATCCTAGTTCTAATTTTACCTACTTAGTCTTCTTCTATAAAATCTAAGAAACTAAAGATTAGTAGTGTTTTATTGAAAGTAAATCGATTGATTATATTAAAAAGTTGTAATTTTTCACTTTCTAGTTTCGGCACCTATCTATATACTTATATGTACCTATACCTATACCACCTATGTAATAAGTGGAGTAACTACGTATTATCGAAACAAACTCTAAAATTACCCAAGGAAAGTAAGTAAAAATATGGAATCACCCCTGAGAAAGCCCCTGAGAAACCCCTGTCCAAGCACCCTTGGGGTGCTTGGACAGGAAACCTCCTCGTGTGCCCGGGGGTTGGAGTTCCCTTATGGATACGTCCGGGGGGAAGGCCAATGTCCGGGACGGTGCATCCTGGGGTGCGGGCAAGGACTCCCCATTAGGTACTTTGTGCCTAAGGGGTCTCGGTGCCCGTATGCTAATGTCCTGTCGGAGGAACGCTCCACCGTGTGTCCCTCTGATCTTAGCAGAGGCGCACAGCGGTGGAGTTAGAGCGGGCTCGGTGTGCACTAACCTGCCGCCGGGCAGGCAAGAAGGAATGTACTCCTTCTGCCACCGTTAGTCTCGTAGCCCCGAAGATCGTCACGGTCATGTCTCTGACTTTTGACGGGGGTCGAGGGTCTTGGCTTAATCGCCCGGGCCGCGAGGTAGAAAACCTCTATAAAAAATCACCCCAAACCTCCAAGCGGCGGCGCACCGTGAGGGAGGTTGACAGCTTGACTAATGGGTAGCTGAATTAGTCACTAGTGCGAACCACTGAATTTTGAGACATTATAAAGTTAATACTCGTGGGAACAATTATGGAAAATTTTTTAAAAACAAAAACCTCAACAAAAGAAGTCGAAGGGAGCGATGCGGGGTCGGAGTCCGACGCCGCGTCAAGTGCAAAGGGTTCGCGTGCGAGCTCGGAGCGAGGAGTAGTGGGCGCTGCTGGTGGGAACCGTAAGTTCTCCCAGAAGCGCCCCAAATCGGGGGCAGGGCAGGAGTCCTCCTCTGAAGGCGGGCTGAGCTCGGCCCGCCGGAAGATATCACGGCGTGGTGGGCTCCAGGAGAGGGGCACCGGCCGAGGACTCCCCACCAAGGAGGCCGGCGAGCCGAGCCGAACAGGCTCAGCCGAGCTGACTCAAGGAGGGGAGAGGCGCGCCACGGAGGGGCATCCCTCTGGAGGCACCAGTAGTAGGGCCCCCTCAGAGTCCTCCGGTGGCGAGTCGGACGCTGCCGGCCACTCAGAAGAAATGGGCAGGTTCGCGGAGGTCGTGGCCACGGCCATCAAGGCGGCGACCTTGAAGAGGCTACAGAGGTCCAAAGACAGGGCCATATCTGCTGCCACGAAAGCCATCGTGGCGGCAGCGAAGGCCTTTCGTTCTGGGCCTCCGGTGGTGGATGGGGTGGCAGAACTGCGGGCGGAGGTCGCCCGCGTGACTGCCGCCATGGAGCTCCTCCAAAAGGAGAATGAGGAGCTCCGAGCGGACCTGGCCGGTCTCCGAGGAGCCGCTCCCCAGGAGGCATCGCAGGCGGAAGCGTGGCATGGGCAGGGCGGGCTCCTGCCCATCGAGAACCAGGTGCTGACCCTGGTGAGGAAGGAGCTCGCTGGCTTCCAGAGCAGGTTTTCTGCTCTGGAGGCCGTGGTCCTGCGCCCCCCGCTGGCGGCAAGTCGGCCGGTTTTGGGCCGGCCTGGGGCGGCTTCGGGTCAGCCGAAGGCGGCCTCGGGCCAGACGAAGGCAGCCTCGGCCCAGCCGAAGGCAGCTTCGGGCCAGCCGAAGGTGGTGGCGTACGCCACCGCCGCGTCTGCCCCAGCCAAAGGGCCGGGGCAGACCAAAGGCCAGCCCAAGCAGGCGCCTGCTAGGGCCCCCCAGCGCAGGTGGTGAGAGGGCCGCCAATGCCGCCCCCGCCTTCTAAATCTCCCCCTGCCAACACCGAATGGCAAGTGGTTGGGGAGAAGAAGAAGGCAAGCAAGGCTGCAAGGGCGGCCAGAAATAAAAAGAGGCAGCAGCGGCGCAAAAAGAGCAGCGTCGCGGCTAGGCTCCGCGCCCCAAAGTCCGCAGCTGTAGTCATCACGCTACAGCCGGAAGCGGAAAAGAAGGGCGTGACCTATCGCGACCTGCTCTCCAAAGCCAAGGCGGCAGTGGACCTCCAGGAGATCGGCATCTCCAACGGCCTCCGGGTGAAGGTCACCTTGACTGGAGCCCGGATGTTGGAGGTCCCTGGTGCGGCGAGTGGCCCGACTGCTGACGCTCTGGCCGATAGGCTTAGGGCGTCCTTAGACGCAGACGAGGCCCGAGTGTCCAGGCCCACTAAGTGCGCTGACATGCGCATCCTGGGTCTGGACGACTGCGTGACGGAGGCGGAGGTGATAGCCGCCGTTGTTAGGACGGGTGGGTGCTCGGCCGATCAAGTCAGGGCAGGTACCATCCGTCCTGACAGCACGGGGATGCGGACCGTAACGGTCAGCTGCCCCGTGTCGGCGGCTCAAAATATAACCGCGGAGGGCCGAAGGCTCCTGGTGGGCTGGGTGTCCGCGCAGGTAAAATTGCTGGAGCCCAGACCTCTGAGGTGCTTCAGATGCCAGACTGGCCATCACGTATACGTGAAATGCACCTCAGAGGCGGACCGCAGCGGTCATTGCTTCCGTTGCGGTCAGCCCGGTCACAAGGCCGGCTCTTGCAATGCCACGCCGCACTGCTATGCATGTGCGGCGGCTGGCAAGCCGGCCGAACACCGGGCTGGGAGTAAGGCCTGCGCTTCATCCGCCAAGGCCAGGGGCAAGGGCAAGCCCTCCGCCACCGCCGTCACCGCCGTCGCCGCTGCTGCCTCGACCACCGTCGTTGCCGGCACCACCACGGCAGGGCCCTCACAGGGGGCTCAGGAGGGGGCTGAAATGGAGTGCCAATAATAGGTACTCCATTGCGCCTCCTCCAAGCGAACATCAACCACTGCGCCTCCGCTCAGGATCTGTTACTCCAGAGCATGGCGCAGTGGTCGATTAACATCGCTGTGGTCGCTGAGCCGTACTTTGTCCCGCCCAGGGATGACTGGGTGGAGGACCTGAGCGGCTCAGTGACCCTCATTTCGTCGGCCGCCGCCGGAACCCCGACCCTCGAGGCCGTCAAGAGGGGACGGGGTTGCGTAGCAGCACGGTTCGGGGAGATTGTAGTTGTGGGAGTATACTTCTCCCCGAGCCGAACTCTCGCCGAGTTCCACAACTCCCTTGCGGAGTTGAGAGTCGTCGTCGTCGGGTTCCGTCCCCTTCCCGTGCTCGTACTCGGGGACTTCAACGCCAAGAATTTGGCTTGGGGTTCCCGGTACACGGACACACGGGGCAGGATGGTGGAGGACTGGGCTCTGGAGACAGGCCTGGTCGTCCTAAATCGGGGTTCTGTACCTACGTGTGTACGGATGCGGGGCGACTCAGTGGTGGACATTTCGTTCGCCAGCCCCGCTCTGTCACCGCAGGTTATTGATTGGCGCGTCATGGAGGGGGTGGAGACGTATTCCGACCATCGGTACATCCGATTTGACGTCTCCGCCCAGACCTCGAGCGCGCCGATCCGGCAGACCCCGAGTGGTCCGCGGTGGGCGCTGAAGAAGCTGGACCGGGAGCTTCTCCTGGAAGCCTCGATCGTGCAGGCCTGGGTGTCACCACCGGACAGGCCTGCTGACACCAACGACGAGGCCGAGTGGTTCCGGGAGGCCATGTCCGAGATCTGTGACGTGGCTATGCCCCGAGTCCAGCCAGGACGGGCTTGGCGCCAGGTGTACTGGTGGTCGCCGCAGCTGACAGCGTTGCGCAAAGCGTGCGTTGCGGCACGACGCCGGTACACCAGGCACCGCAGGCTCCGTATCCGACCTCCGGATACGGAAGCCATTCAGGCGGAGCTATACGAGGGGTACAGAGCGGCGAAGACCGCCCTCCAAGAGGAGATCCTGCGGGCCAGAGGACTGGCCCGCAAGGAGTCGCTGGAGACTCTGAACAGGGACCCATGGGGACGGCCCTACAAGGCCGTCCGGGAGAAACTCCGCCCATGGGCTCCTCCGCTGACTCAGAGTCTCCGGCCCCAACTCGTGGAGGGCGTGGTGAGCGCTCTGTTCCCTCCTCGAGGGGAACATAGTCCCCCACCCATGGCTCCACCTACTGCGGTGCCCGATGCGGACCACACCACTGACGACGACGACGGTGCTCCAGAAGTGACCGAGGTAGAGATGAGGGTGGCGGTACGAAGGCTTAATGCCAAGAATACCGCCCCAGGACCCGACGGATTGCCTGGCAAAGCATGGGTCCTGGCCTCAGAGGCTCTCGGGCCTCGACTCAGGGGGCTCCTTAGCGCATGCTTGGAGAGGGGCCAGTTCCCACTTCGTTGGAAGACGGGGAAACTGGTCCTCATTAAGAAGCCTGGGCGCCCAGCGGACTCTCCGTCCGCTTACCGGCCCATCGTGCTGCTCGACGAGGTGGGCAAGCTCTTTGAAAGAGTGATTGCAGACCGCCTCGTCGGGTGGCTGGTGCGAGTGGGGCCGGACTTGTCGGACGGCCAGTACGGCTTCCGCAAGGGGCGCTCAACGGTGGACGCCATCATGCGCGTGCGAGCCCTCACGACGGGGGATGCAGTGGCCCGGGGTGGGGTCGTCTTGGCGGTGTCTCTTGACATCGCCAATGCCTTCAACACCCTACCCTGGAGTTGCATTAGGGAGGCACTCCGGTATCACCGGATGCCGACCTACCTCTGTCGCGTGGTCGAGGCCTATCTGACGGATAGGGCCGTTATCTACCCCGGTCACCAGGGAGAGTGGAACCGGCGAGAGATGTCGTGCGGTGTCCCACAGGGATCGGTCCTGGGGCCGCATCTGTGGGACATCGGTTACGACTGGGTGCTGCGCGCCGACCTCCCTAGCGGCGTCAGCGTAGTTTGCTACGCTGACGACACGCTGGTCCTTGCGCAGGGGAGGTCGTACGAGGCGGCGGCCGAATTAATGACACGTGGGGTTGCGACAATCGTCGATAGGATCCGGCAATTGGGACTCGAGGTGGCATTGCACAAGTCCGAGGCCATGGGTTTTCATGGTCCTCGGAACGCGCCACCCGCGGGTTCCCAACTTACGGTAGGAGGGGTTCACATCGGCGTCGAGTCGACGATGAAGTACCTGGGACTTGTCCTCGACAGCCGGTGGAACTTCGTTGAGCATTTCCGACGTTTGGCTCCCAGACTGGAGCGGGCTGGGGCTGCATTAAAGCGGCTCCTGCCCAATCTGAGGGGTCCAAACGCCTCCTGCCGGAGGCTCTACACGGGGATCGTGCGGTCCATGGCCCTCTACGGAGCACCGGTGTGGGCACCCTCATTGAGACTGCGCCCAGCGCGCCGGCTGTTTGCGGCCCAGAGGGTCATGGCCATCCGGTTAATCCGGGGATACCGCACGGTCTCGTGCGAGGCGGCGAGCCTCCTTGCCGGAGTGCCGCCGTGGGATCTGGAGGCAAAGGTCCTCGCGCACATGTGGGAGTGGCGCGAGGAGGCGAAACGCCGGGGCGAAACTCCGCTGCCGCGACAAATCGCGGCACGGCGGACAGAGCTCCGGTGTGATCTCATGGCGACATGGCGGGTACGATTGTCGCAACCCAGTGCTGGGCACGCCACAATTGCGGCGGTAAGTCCCCTCTTTGAGGAGTGGATAGAGAGGCGCCACGGCGTCCTCACCTTCCGCCTGACGCAGGTTCTCACCGGGCATGGGTGCTTCGGTGGGTTCCTGTTCAGGATAAAGCGGGAGGATACGTCCGGGTGTTTCCATTGCGAGGATCGTCTGGAGGACACGGTGGAGCATACGGTGGAGGTGTGCCCTGCCTGGGCGGAGCACCGCCGTGTCCTCGTGGAGGCGATCGGCGGCGGCGACCTCTCGCGTCCGGCCCTGGTGCGAGCCATGGTACGGAGCGAGAGGGAATGGGAAGCCGTCACCTCCTTCTGCGAAGCAGTAATGCTCGCGAAGGAGGAGGCGGGGCGCGTGAGGGAGTGGCAGTCTCTGCGCCCTCACGTCCCTAGCCGCCGCAGGAGGAGACGCCCCGGGCGTCGGGAGTCAATAGCGGACTCCCGGCCACCGTAGGCGCGAGCTTGCGGGTGGCGAGCAATGGGTAGCTCGCCGCCCGGTAAGGACCAAGCTCGGGTCGACGGCGCGCAGTGTTCCACGCGCGCCTCAAAGAGATGTCAGCAGCAGTGTAGGGGTCTACTAGGACCGATGCCTGCCGGGGTCGCGTGATTGTTCGAAAGAGATACCGTGACCCTGGCACATGGGCAACTGATGGAACACGGGTGGGTTTTAGTCAGTAAAAGTCTGACATGCCCTCCCGCTCCGCCCAGAGCGGGAGAAGTCATTTGATGATTTCCCATCCTGAAAAAAAAAAAAAAAAAAACCCCTGAGAAATACCCTATCCATTAAAAATGTAATCGATCTATAATTGCCGGATATATCGCTTAAAATATTGGCAGGGGCATTGCCGTGTCCCAGATATATAGTGGCATTGAGAACTTCTTCCTTTTTAAAGTCGGTTACAAAATTAATTTTACTAGTATTCCACGATGATGACGATAAAAACGTCATGTATATAGAAGCCCAAAAACAGCACAAAAACTTCTGCGTGTTAAAGCGCCGTCTCTGTCCATCATGACTTTCTGACAGTCTTGTTGTAGCTTGAT
The DNA here is from genome assembly GCA_932294355.1 of Aporophyla lueneburgensis. Classification (NCBI taxonomy): domain Eukaryota; kingdom Metazoa; phylum Arthropoda; class Insecta; order Lepidoptera; family Noctuidae; genus Aporophyla; species Aporophyla lueneburgensis. The sequence goes on along the minus strand of OW028749.1, from coordinate 1,472,370 downwards.
GAATGAGAAGTACTCTTCGTATCTATCACTATATACATATATTATAAAACAAAGTCCTTCCCGTTGCATCCGTCTATTTGAAAGCGTTTCCCACTAATGGATGTAGTAATTCATGAGGAAGGTTTATGTTTAATTATTTTTATCGATGCAATTTAAGGTAAATTCACTATAAGACAATGAATATTGAAGTTATCGGAAATTATTGGTGATGATATCATATTTACTGAATAAAAACTATGTATAGATAGTATATTTACAAACATCCACGCAAACGAAGTTGCGGGCAGAAATTAGTTTATAATAAACTAGCTTCTGCCCGCGACTTCGTGTCCGCGTCAAATTTTTGCTCCCGTGACCCTTGCCGTCGCATCGAATTACCTGCCAGTTTTCGTCCATTTTTAGTTGCTGCACCGCTCCTTTTGAACATAGCGTGATGTTATATAGCCTATAGCCTTTCTCAATAAATAGGCTACCCAACGCTAAAATATTCTTTCAATTCGGACCAGTAGTTCCTAAGAATAGCGCGTTCAACCAAACAAACAACAAACAAACTCTTTAGCTTTATAATATTAAATATAGACTAGCTTTTGCGCGTGGCATAGCCCGCGAATTATACATATATACCTTCCTCTTGAATCATTCTGTCTACTGGTAAAAACCGCAAAAAATCCATTGCGTTGTTTAAAATATATACGCGTACAGACACGGGGAGCAACTTTGTTTTATACTATGTAAAAAGAAGCTGTGAAGCAACATCGAACAAGTTCGATAAATGTTGTCATACTAAGCAACTTAGCTTACAATATAAAGCTTGGGGCTTGGAATATAGATTGGTGATAACGAAACAATGTAGGTACCTAACTAATACACAGCAGGAACCTTCTTTTAATTAAAAAAGACCAGCTTTTGATGAAACCTTTGTTCTCAGCGTATAATAAAGTGCGGGAAATAGCATTAAAAACATTTGCACGGTTTTGTTTAAACAATTACGTATAAAATCAGGGAAATTAATTTTGACTACCAACTCATCATTAGCCTAACTTTTTCCCAAGAATGTTGAGGTCGGCTGCCAGTCAAACCGAATGCAACTGAGTACAAATATTTTATATGGAGAGACTGCCTATCTGACATCCACAACCCAGTTACTGGGTACTACGATACCTCTTGGTATAGACTTAATTTTTTCCCGACTTTCGGGGTTCTGATGACCCGTAACAATTGTCAGAGATCCATGAATGAAAGCGAGGACCAACGGCTCAATGTGCTTCCCAAGGCACGAAGGGATCGGACCAGCCGCAGCGTCGACTCGTGCGGCAATTAATACTTGGCCACAAGCCTTGCGCCAATGTTAACTAGCATGTATTATAAATTCTAATCACAACCGTCAGTATCTGACAGATATGTGAAATGGATAGAACACGCCAAATTGATTCTCTGACTGTATTTAGAACGGACTAGGCGCTGACAAGGGAAAATTGAAGAGAAAATCATATTGCTCTGACCCCACGTACGTTGGGACCAATTCAGACAGCAAAACAAAAAAAAACACATAAGCACTAGAAGATGAAAGTAGAATACGAATAACTTTTGATACAAACAACTCGGCTGATCCTAGAAAAGGCTGATCCTATAAACATTGAGTTTGCTCTTTTGAAATATATAATAGGAAAAGCGATTTTATTTTTCACATACTTTCTTGTTCATAACATAACAGGTTGGGCAGAAGTTTACCTATAGTACACCCTCATTTTGCCTCTTAAGTCCAATGTAATAGGGGCGAGCCTATTGACTTCAACAGTGCACAAATCCAGCCTATGGGCTGCTACTGAGAAATTAAAGATAGAAAAACTCAATATCATTTTGCCGCTGTATGTGTTGTACATGCTCAACTGTAGCGCTTACTCTCACTAGACCAACGAGACAGTCTAGTTCTTGTTAATTTCCATGCGTTATGTACTTACCATCTAAAATATTATTACATCTGTCTGCTAAACATTGTATGCTCCCATCTCTATCTTAAGTAACAATTTCAAGCGCAGTTATTTAAATTCATTACTATAATTTCGTCTGCAATTAAAGTCTAGATAGCTTAACTTGAGCTAGAACTGAATCGATTAAGGTTCTCGTTACCGAAATAATGCGGTTAATAAAAGTCGACTAATCGACGAATAAAAATCGATTTGCGAGTGGTGCTTGAAAACTTGGCACGGTTGTGAAACCAGCTCTTGTGCATAGTTCATTGGGTAAATAACCTAGTATTGAAAACAGTCTTCGTATTATTGAGTATTTTCCCAATGGTTAAGGGGCTCATGGCAAAGTTACACCCGCAGATTGATCGATCAAAGTATTACACTTTTCGTGCCGTGTGGTGCCGGACTAAAAGAATAGCACCATACTTATTCTTCCCGTGGGTGTCTTCAGAGGCGACTAAAGGACTTACTTGGCAATGGGCAACAGCGTTTTCTATGCATTATACTACAATACTACAATTGCCAACACGCCTGCAAAGCGTGGCAATTATGCCGAACCACCCCAAATTGAGAGAGACCTATCTAGTCTAGCAGTGGACGTCTTTTGGCTAAAATGAAGATGATGATAACTACTGTTTTGAGGACGATTCGTGGATGGGGTGATCTATATTGTACCGAAACCATCCATGCTTTTAAATGAACACTACATCGTTGGACCCGGCTTTCATTTGTAAAGCAGTATCTCTGTTTTAAATACTTGTATTTAGCAGCACCCGGTTAGTCCGTAAGCCGACACCAACATAGTTGGGAAAATGCATTAAGTTCCCTTCAAAATGGTTGAGCTGAATGGTGCTGAACCGTACGTCATGTTCGTGAACGGGCGCCGTGACTCTTAGCTGCCACGGATTATTTTAAATTCTGAATTGTATTTTTTTTTATTACGGATGCTCTTAATTTCCACGTCTTTTCACATCGTCCTTACGTATTATATATTTTAACATGAATGATGTAAACAATTTTGTGTAACAATATTTTGATAAAAGAGTATCCGTAGAGTTTATCGAACGTTCTTCTCCATAGGAACCTACTACGCTGTGGGATGGACTACTAGTGTCATCTTGCTGATAAACCGAACTCTTGACAATTGAAAAGTGCCAGTAATTCATTTATTTGAAATAAATGCCTTTTTTTGGATGGGAAATCATCAAATGACTTCTCCCGCTCTGGGCGGAGCGGGAGGGCGTGTCAGCATGCATGTTTTGGTTTACTAGGCTAGGAAATGACGATAAATAGGCCAACGGTGAAACCGTCGAATGCCACGGTGGTCGCGTGAGCTCGATCCTTACTCATTGCACTATCAAAGGCCTGATCTACTGCCAAGTTTCACCGCTGTCTTATTTACTGGTATATCACCATAGTATCGTGAGCCGACGAGCCAAACTCGCGGTTCGTCAGCGTTGTTGAAAGCATAACGAGCCATACAAACTGCAAAGAATAACTGTTTAGTTAACTCGAGAAGCACGAAAGACGAGCAGCGACGTAAAAGAAAGAAGGTTTAAACTCGTTCGTCGATCAGGCGCGAATCAGTTAGGGATAGGTAAGTGCATAAATAGTACAATACGAAGGTTTAATAAGCCTGCCTCATCAGATAGTTTGTGACAACTCGTGCTAAAATGTAAATTTTATGTTTAATGTTTTTTCTGACAATTTTTTTATGGGTAGGGTATTTTGCCTGCAATGAAACAATATTTATTTATTATTTTATTAAAGCGACATGCTTAGAAAAACAGAATAGTACTAACAGTATTTGCTTTGGAAAATACACAAGACTGCAAGACGCTTTCTGTTTTCATCCGAATCGCTGACAAATCAATCACTACGTGCGCTTGTTCAACCGGTTGAGCACTAAGAGTACATTGGGACTCTAGGCTGTCAGTTAGACATTCGGTCGTGTCTTGAGGGTCGGAGGCTATGCTAATATCCGTGCGGGTGAGAGGAGGCATGGAAACCTCCTCAGAGGAGTGAAGTTTCTCTGAAAATGCTAGAAGGTTTCGTGGGTAGGCTCGAGTTCGCTGAGCATCTTATTCCAGCCCTCGGTACGGTACTTCACAATTATTATTTTTACAACACGCTGCAAATGGCGCATGTGGGTTTTCTTTGGACAAACCTCTTGTAAATAATCAAAGGGCCAGTTATTTCCCAACCTAGCAATTATTCTGTTTCTTGTTGCCTATGTAGTTATTGTAAACCTAATCCCGCTAAATGGCCCGTCGTCTGAACAAGCCTTACCATACTCATTCTAAACATTTGGTACAAAATTAGAATTCACATAAGTACCACACAAACATTCGAATGGGTACTTGATGATCAAACGAAGTTTTTGTATAACGACGAGTATCGATCACAATTATATACCGTTGGCTTTTCCGAGGTTATTTGTGATTAAACTGATTTGGAAACACGGTATATATGTATATACGTGCATACGTATATGGAGCGATGTTTGATTGTTAAGGATATCATTTACCCGGTACGTTCATTAACTGGAAGGAATAACATTCGTTTTCTGAGAATTGTTTCAAATTCAAATAATTTTATTTTCTCTTCACAAACAATGACATAGAAGCTTAAGAACTATATGACACTAGTTTGTGAGAGACTGGTGTCTGCACTAGGAAAACCTGTATAGCAGATCACCAGGGTCCCACCACACGGTATATTAACATTTACAGTTATTTGCTAAAATGTGAAGGGATAGTGTATAAATATCAGTGAACTATGAACAAATTAAAAACAATAAGTAAAAAATAAAAAATAAGTCGTAAAAACTAGCGAGATTCACTATTTAGGATGAGTTAGTAATTCCTCAGTTGCTTTATAATCTAAATTTTGGAGCCATTCAACTAGAGTACTCTTACATGCCTTTTTAGTTAAGTGATAAATTTTTGTAATGCGATTTATTTTATTATATAAATGGGAACCTAAGAAAGTAAAAAATCTTTAAGAGAAGCTCGTTCTTAGACCTTTAGCAGTAATGCATACGGAGTATTTTCTGCGTTTTCCTGATATAGAGAGAGGGTCAAATATTAAGGAGGAGTGCTTCTTGAGAATAGTGTATAAAATAAAAAGTTGCCTTACCGATAAGACTTTGAAGTGTTTGTAAAGATCTGCGGTAGGAAATAAATATGGTAGAAAACAAGCCACCTTAAGTACCACCCGTTGGGCTCTTTCCAATTTTAGCATGTTCGATTTTGGAGCACCACCCCATGAAGTTATGCAGTATGTCAGAAGAGACTCACACATTGCATAATATACCCACCTAATAACTTCTACGTCAGCTACGTGCCGTAGATTTTTAAAAAGAAAGATTAGTTTGCGAATTCGCGATGTGAGGCTGTCTATTTGTGGCTGGAAAGTTAAATTGTTATCTATTATAATTCCAAGATATTTAATCGAGGTAGACTTTTGGAGAACGGGACAGGAGCAGGTGTTAGAATTTGTGTCAATGCAAGAGTGCGCTTTAATATGGAAATGGGATAGCAATTCATTGGATTTGTTAGTGAGGGAGAAAGCTAAATACTTAGTTTTATCGACATTAAGAGTAAGTACATTATTTTTTAGCCATGCCAGGACCGTATCAAAACCTTTGTGTGCATAATTGTAGACATCAGCCTATGAGTCCGCTGTGAAAAGTAGTGCCGTGTCATCGGCAAAAGAAATGATTTTACCATGGTAGTTGTAAGCTACAGAGATCATTAATATAGGCAAGGAACAGGGAGGGCCCGATCACACTTCCCTGAGGCACACCAAAAGTAACAGGTAGATCATCACTAATATAGTTTCCTATTTTAACCCTCTGGAATCTGTCAGACAAATAGTCTCTGAAGAGTTTTAATGGTATACCCCTGATTCCCATGTTTTCCAGTTTGTTTAGCAGGTTGGGTACAGAGACTGTGTCAAACGCTTTGGCCAGGTCAAGGAATATGACAATTGCCTTCTTTTTACCGTCAAGACCGTGAACGAGATGATCTGTCAGCTCATGAACAGCGTCAGCACAAGATTTTCCAGCCCTGAACCCAAATTGACACTGTGAAATAAGGTTATTGCGTTCAAGGTATCCGGTAAGTCTGCCGTTAATGAGGCGTTCCAATAATTTGGAAATAGTGGGTAGAATGGAGATTGGTCGGTAGTTGTTCGGTGATTGGTTGATTGACGCAGCCTCTGGCCCCAGCCTTGTGGATAGGATGTACGAGTGATCTTTTTAAGGGTAAAAGAAATATGCCTGTGTAAAATGCTAGATTAAATAGATGGGTAAGTGAGGGGACCAAGTAGTTCTTGAAATGCTTAAGGAATCGAGCAGAAATGGGGTCGACACTTTCAGAGCAGGTGTTTTTAAGGTTACAAATAAGCGAATCTACCTCCTTTTCTTCTGTAGGCAGAAGTACCATTGAACGCGGATGAGGGACTGTAAAACTGGTAGGAGTAGGTACTTGACTATTTAATATTTTCTCCGCGAGTGATTTACCAATATTGGAAAAAAGTAGTTTACCTCATTGACAGACTTCTGGGGGTTTTCAACTTGTATGAGTTCATGGGCAGAAGGCTTAGGTTACTCAGTGTCGGTGATTCTTCTAATAACTTTCCAAAGCTTTTTGCTATTATGTTTCGCGCTTCTAATTTCCTCTTTCTCGTATTCCTGTCTAATTTTTTTCAATAAGTCATTACAAAAATTACGGTATTTTTTATATGTGATTTGTAATGATTCGTCATTTGGATACTTTTTCAGTTTTTTGTGAAGGTTGTCTCTATTTATTGAACATCTCAGTAGTCCTGGAGTGATCCAGGGCTTGATAATACGGCGACAATTACTAACAGGGATAACCTTAGTGTAAAGAGAAATAACATTGGTTAAAGTATTTATCAGATAACTAGCTGCTAGATTGGCGTCACTCATAGCGTACATAGGGGAAACGTCCAATGCTTTCATAGTTTCATCTAAGCCACAATAGTCGATTACTTTTGTGAATTTCTTTGGGTACATAGGCGAGTTGACAAATTCAGAAAAAGGGAGGCGGAATGCGTTACAAAACAAAGCGCGTTCCTTTTGGTTTTTAAGATTATATGGTCAAGACAGGTACGTCCATGGGTAGGAAAGTTGTGGGCTGGTAGTAGGCCATGAGACGCCGTCAAATTAAGGTAACTGTGAGATCGAGAGTCGGCATTCGTTTCCGTAATATCAATATTGATGTCACCAACCAACACGATATTTTTAGTAGACGAGTATGTTAAGAGGAGATCATTTAAGGAGTTCAAAAAACCCGTGATATTTTTTTGCGCAGGAGGACGGTAAACTGCTATTATAACAGTGTCATTATTTATTTTCATTAGGAGACAGTTTGCATCAAGCAGCAAAGGTTCTTCAACAGATAATTTCATTCTAGAATTATGATAAATCACCACTCCTTCGTTTTGGGTAGAGTTGTTAGAGGTAGAGTGTGACGTATAGTTGTGAAGAGACGGAATGACCTGGGTGCATGGTAGCCAACATTCTCTCAAGATAATGAGGTCCCAATCTATATTACTCCTACTGAGCAAAGTTTGGAACGCGGGTAGGTTGCATCTTATGCTTCTAATGTTTTGGTGAATGAATGAGACATACTGTTTTGAATTAGGAATATGGGTAGAGATGTCTTCAGCGTCACATAGATGAGATTGTGCAACTGAAACCGCATCCAGAATGGAGGTTACTTCGTCTACACAATCGAATATAAATAATGGTATTCTGGTAGGTTGATCTGAAGGTGAGAGCGGGGATAAACAAAAAGGCATAGCGCTCTAAGAATTTCAAAGTATCTACAATAGAATAGCACAACGTCACTTGTTCACTTTTAATACGGCTACTAATGCCAGTGAACTTTGTACGTAAGCATAACCTTACTTTGGTTTGGTGACAGAACTCCTTCCTAACTAAATTTCATTTTTCACTTACAATAATCATTTCTTAGACTGCTGGCTCAACTACCTTCTCACTTTCCATTTCTTGTCGCTTCCTTATTAGTTTTCATCATGATCATGACTCGCAGCGCCCGTGCTCGCCTCGAAGAGTTAAAACTCAATCAGGCTTTGAGTGAATTACAGGCGTCAAAGAAGTTCTGTGACCAACTCAGTAAGGAAATAGATGACAATGAAAGGGTGCTCTTTGAAGCCCATGAAAAGAATAGGAAGTTGAAAATTGAAATGGCTCAGATATATACTCAATTCACTGATGCCATAGAAGAACGCGATAGACTTCAACTTGTTGTGGACGGATTCAGCCAGTGTAGCATAGAGTATGAACAAGCTCTTAGTCATAAGCATTTACTACAACAGCAGCTACATGAGGCTCATAGTCAAATAACAGAATTACAGACTACCAATCATAACATCACCGCCTCGCTGAATCAAAGTCTATTCAATGAGTTGATGCCGATTGCTCCCTCAATGGTTTCCACCATAAACCCCTCTTACACTATAGATTTGACAGGTGATAATGATTCAAAGTCATGTTACTCAATGAGGGTAGGGACCAGTAAAAATAAACTTAAAAAATATATAAAAATGAATAAATACATTGTCAAAACAAAAAAGTTAGTTAAAAAACATAAATTCTTCATCAAAAATGTTAAACTCAATAGAGAAAGACTAAACTTACTTAAAATATTAGATAGGTATTCTTTAAATTTGGAAGAAAGTAATAGGAGGTATAACATTGACACAGAGTGCTTACAATCTGAACTTGATCACCTACAAGAGAAACTTAGTTCAATGACCAACAAATATAATACCTCAGAAGATCTTATGAGGGAATATGTGTTGGCAATGAATGAGCTGGTAAACTCGCAAACAACCAACTGTGAGCAGTGTCAAAAATCATCAAATTTACCTACACCAGAACATTCATTGACAACTTGCAACACCACCCTACTGCAACCCTGTGTTGATTTTACATCTCCTGTTACTAATAGTTACGATAAACAGTGTAAGCAAATTGTAAAAAGTGATGTAGTGTTATTTTGCGATGAAATTGGAAAAGAATTAGGCAACTTGTTGACAGATGAATGTCCAGGTCTATCAATAATAAATTACTGTATGCCGGGTTGTTCCTTATTTAATATTATGAAGAAAATTATTAAATGTAATTTTAACCAGGACACCACATTATTAATTTTTATGGGTAATAGGGGAAATTTGAACAAAGGGGAATTGCTCCAATACTATCAAACATTGAGTAATCTTAGTTTAAGAAAAATTTTATTATTTACATTCCCATATAGTAAAAGTTTGCCACAGGAGGAAAATAGGTTAAGATTTGAAATCAACATGACATTGCACAATTTGACATTAAATAATAATTTGTTTCATTTAGTTGATACTAACAATTATGTTAGCAATAATTGGTATTTGACAAAAGATAGGTATAATAGTATTAGGTATTATCTTTCTAACTTTCATAAAAGACAGATAGCTGTGTCGCTATCATATTTTTTTTCTATTTCAGCCAAGAATTTGGCTAAAAAACTACTTTCTTTTGAGCAATGCAATGACATGTTGAACCGTTCTGCCCATAATTTGGTAACAATTAAAGACATTGATTTTAATTTAAATTAGAAATTAAGACAATAGAGGCCACCTCTAGCAAAAATGTATGTATGGCAAATGTATGTGTAAAAGACTTACATAGTATCAACCTGGTGCATCAAAATATTCAAGGATTTTTGAACAAAAATTTGGAAGTAGATTTATTCATGAATTGTAAAAATATAGATATTCTTTGTATGACAGAACATTGGCTTAAAAGCCACCAGTTCATGTTCAGTTTTAATAATCACCAGGTTGGTAGTTCGTTCAGCAGAGTAAATGCCATACATGGTGGCTCACTAATTTTAGTACATAACCAGCTAAAATTTAAAGACCGTAAGGATATTGTGAGCCTCTCTGTTGAGCGGACAGTAGAAATTGCCTGTATAGAATTGGAGCAGATTATTGTATTAAGTGTGTACAGACCACCTTCAGGATTGTATGACTGCTTTGAACAGGTCATGGATGAAGTATTACACAAGATTAGTAACTCAAACAAGTCTATTATTGTTTGCGGGGATTTTAATGTTAATTTATTGGAAAACTCGGGTTCTTGTAGTAAAATAATAAGTCTATTTCAGTCCTACAATCTTGTAAACCTATTTATGGAGCCCACAAGAATAACCCCTACTAGTGCCACATGCCTTGATAATATTTATACTGATGTTATACCAAGCTACAAAGAAATTATTAATTTACTAGATTCTGATCATTGCGGGCAACAGATTACTATTCAAAATCAAAACAAAAATATGGGTAAAAAAGATATCACTGTAAACCCCAAAACTGCAGTTCGCCTAGAAGCCTTTAAAGTTAAACTAGTTCAGAAATTGCCACTTTTATCTATTAATGGTGGTCCCAATAATTTATATGATGATTTTTTTAAGATATATTGTAATGATTTTAATTCCACTTTTATTCCCCGGACTATCTCAGTTAACAGTAACGTATCTTTCAGTGATTGGGCTACCATTGGTATTCATAAAAGTAGAACACGGCTTTATGAGCTGTACAATGAAAGGATTTTTGTCAACACTGCTGAATTTAATTTGTATGTTAGAAATTATTCGAAATTATTTAAAAAAGTTTGTTGGATGGCCAAGTCGCGTTACTTGAGTTCAAAGATTAAAAACAGTAATAATGTTATTAAAACGACTTGGAATATTATCAATAGTGAAACAGGAAGGTCTAGTAAACGAAATAATGACTACAGCCTGTCTATCAATGACAACATAGTAAAATCAGACTCACAAGTCGCGGCGGCTTTTGAAAATTTCTTTTCAGATATTCCTGTTTCAACTACAAAATCCCTAAACTCATCACCTTCTGTTGCTGAGTCTTTGCTTATTGAAAATGTTAATGTTTGCGATTCGGAATTTCATTTTGAACATATTACTTGTAAAGATATAATTAAAACCTTCCACACTTTAAATGTAAAAAAGACTGCAGATCTGTGGGGTAATTCTGTAGAAGTCGCCAAGTCTATTATTGACATAGTAGCACCTACTTTAGCTCTTATATTTAATAATTGTATCGACTGTGGGGAGTTTCCTGACCTTATGAAGAATAGTAAAATAATACCTTTATTTAAATCTGGTAGTACATCAGACCCCTCTAACTATAGACCTATTTCAGTACTACCTACCTTCAGTAAAATTTTTGAGAAATTAATTTTAGACCAATTGCAACGATTTTTTAATAAACATAAATTATTACATACCAAACAGTTCGGTTTCACAAGGGGTCGTTCAACTACCGATGCCGGTGTTGAACTCCTAGGGCATATTTATAATGCATGGGAAGATAAATGCGATGCTTTGGGCATCTTTTGTGATTTATCGAAAGCATTCGATTGCGTTCTTCATGAAACTTTAATCAGGAAACTCCGCCACTACGGGATCCGGAACAGCGCTCTGGATCTTCTTACTTCATATTTGAGTAATAGAATTCAGAGTGTCGATGTCAATGGAAAAAGGTCTCCCGGATCTATCGTAACAATGGGCGTCCCACAGGGCTCAATTCTTGGTCCTTTTTTGTTTCTTATTTATATTAATGACTTGCCTTACCTCATTAAAGATAATCATAATATAGTTTTGTTTGCGGATGACACCTCACTTTTGTTTAAACTTAAACGTCAGCAGCTGGTTACTGACGATGTTAATAGCGCGATCTCAAAAGTAGTTCACTGGTTCAATGTAAATAATTTGCTTCTTAATGAAAAAAAAACCAAATGTATTAAGTTTACGCTACCTCACGTTAGGCAAGTTAAAGCAAATGTCTTGATAAAGGGCGAAGAATTGAATCCTGAAGATAGCACTGTATTCTTGGGCTTAACTTTGGATGCCAAGCTTCAGTGGGGCCCACATATTGATAAATTGTCGAAAAAGCTAAGCTCCGCTGCATATGCTGTTAGAAAAATTCGGAATTTAACTGACATAGAGACAGCCCGTTTAGTGTACTTTGCCTATTTTCATAGTGTAATGTCGTACGGTATTCTGTTGTGGGGAAATGCCGCCGACATTCAGACTATCTTTGTCTTGCAAAAAAGGGCTATTCGATCAATTTATAAATTAAGCCCGAGACACACACTCAGAGAGAAATTTAAAGAAATTAATGTAATGACTGTGCCTTCACAGTATATTTTTGAAAATCTTTTATATGCCCATAAGAATATTAAATTGTTTAAAAAATACAGTGATATCCATAGTATAAATACTAGGAACAAACACAAATTTATTGTACCTTCAACAAGGCTCAAGAAAATAGGTGGCTCATTCAGATGTCAATGTATACGCTTTTATAATAAACTTCCAAGCCATGTTCAAGATCTAAGTCTCAATAAATTTAAATCATTCATTAAACGTAAGTTGTGCCAGAAAGCCTTTTACACTGTTAAAGATTATATTGAGGACAAAAAAGCTTGGGATTAAGCTGCTCCAATTTTTATTTTTAAATTATTATTGTACTGAATGATATTTTTTATTTTTTATTTTTATTATTAATTACTTTCCTTTTTTTATTTTTTTTTTTATTGGGAATATTCACTTTGACATTTTGATTATTGGTTATACACTGTGACATTTTGATTATTGGCTATACACTTTGACATTTTGATTATTGCTTATACACTTTGACATTTTGATTATTGCTTATACACTTTGACATTATGATTATTGCTTATACACTTTGACATTTTGATTATTGCTTAACTTTGACATGAATATATACTCTGAGGAGTATACTATTATTATTATTTTAATAATTTTGAATGTGAGGACTATGTAGATGTTTGTTTTTTTTTTATATATCCCTCTTACTCATTTCATTTTAATGATAATCTGGCAGTTTGAGTACTTAATGCGGCCTACCAAAATGTCCTTTCTTTGGTATTGTTCGTCGAATCGTTGTGCTCCTTATGTTCTGAGTTGAGCTGAAAGATTACTGACAAATGCGTGCATTGACTGGACAGGTCCACTCAATCTGTATGGTTCTTTCCTCAAAAGACCATTTCAGACACCTCCATGTACATGATCCTCAAATGATCAGACAACGACTATCTCCTGATTTTATATACACATTGCCATTGATGAATTTTACCTATACAATGACATTTAATATTTACTTTTAAAGTATTGTATTGTTTTAATTATTGTAAATGTGAAGATTAAGTGGGTGTTATTTTTTTTTTCTAGGTTCCTTCTCATTTACTTTTTATCACAGTCTGGCAGTTTGAGTAATTTATGCGACCTACACAAATGTCCTTTCTTTGGTATTGTTCGTCGAATCATTGACCTCCTTAAGTTCTGAGTTGAGCTGCATGATTTCTGACAAATGCGTGCACTGATTGGACAGGTCCACTCCAGACCACTTCAGACACCAATCCACCTGGTCTTCACATGATCTAACCAAATTATGTCTGGACTTTAAAAGAGACTGTGACCTCTGAGTTTGTTTCGGCCTTTCTTCTCAGAGTAGTCAGATAGGAAACGCCGACCTCATCTAGTTTAAAAAAATATGATTGACGTGTAAAAGTGTTTGTACAAACCTACTTGCAAAAATAAAGTCATTTATCATTTATCATTTATCATTTGTCATTGGCAGGAACAGAGTAAGGGGGGGTACGTGGTAAAAAGTAAATAAATTTTTAAAATATTCTGGTAATTATGTAAGTTGACAACTTGGAACATAACAAATGTAGGAATAACTTTGCATGTAAGTGTGTTTGGAAAAGGAAAATATTGTTTACAATCATTAACAACTTGAATTTGGGAGGAGTTATTACAAACAAAAAACCATGTCAGGGGAATCATAAAAGCTTATTAAAGAAGCGCTACAGCCTCGAAGCACTTAATATGCTTTGCCGGCATTTTTTCTTCCTTCCGGACCAGGATACGCCCATCTCGAATCCAAACAAATTTGTAGGCTTTTTCTTTGGCGACCTTCCGAACTGCAGCATGAATTTCCTTATTTGAGGAAGATAGATGCTCCGATACAAATACTGGACATTTTTCACCCCCATAACCAAGATGATGAGAGTTCAACTTGTTATCGCTGTGGGCTTTGTTGAACTTCGTAACTGAAGTCAAGAAACCATCACGAATGCCTGTATTCTTAAGCCGGACAATGATCGATCTAGGTCGATTATTTGTCGTATCCATTTTCCTAACTCTGTTTGCAGAAAGCACATCCTGTTCTTGCATGGTATTAGAGACGACATTCGATAGTTGCACGACTGTTTTAATCAGGTTTTCGCTATTATATTCGGGAATTCCATTAATCTCAACATTCTCCTGTCGGGTAAACTGCTCTAGTGCATTTAGTCTAGACGATCATTCCTGGACAGATTTCCGCAAGTTATCGTTTTCTCTTTCCAAACCCTTAACTTTATCTTTGTTAACGATAAACTCAGCGCTAATACGATCGAACTCATCGTTCATAAATTGAACTGATTTAGCCAGTCCTAGTAGTGAAGATAGATGTTCATTAATTTTGGATAGCTCTAAGGTAACGCAATTTTTGATGGTGGTGGCTATCTCGTCAGATAAAGCTTTGTGAATCTCGACACGGATCGTTTCAATAATTTCCGCAGTAAAGGAGGTATCGGCGTGGATGAATTGCTCCATAGGTTGTTGTTCTTGGGGTGAGTCGGTTAGACGAGGACGTTTGAACCTTGAAGAAATAATTTTCTCCGAATCTTGGTCCTGGCACAGCGAGCTTTCAACCATGTCTAAATCCGGTTCGATAACAGTGGGTTTTGGGGTACTTGGGTTCGGTGGCGTGCGCACGACTTTAGGCATTTTGAACCGACTGAATAACACCCAAAAAAATAAAAATTAATAATAATAATAAAGTAAAAAATAAATAAAACAATTAAAAAAAAAAAAACAAAAAGTTGTTTTGCGTGACTTGGATTCGAACCGACTCTGTCTTGTGTGCGTTCTCTTTCTTAGATTAGAGTGCTTAGACCTCGGCACCAAATACACGTTAACTAATTCTGTTAAAAAACTAGTGTAATTATTACAACACTGTGCGTCTGCTGTTGGGTGTGATTAACTAATGAGTCCAAAGTTCACTTGTTTTGTTTGTCACCAACACAAATTCCAAAAAGTGAATCTTCATTTATAGTTTACAAGACTGATTTTAGAAGTTATAAAATTAGAAATTCCTCATAGATTTAACACAGCTTGATCACTGAGTTATGGACATTGATTTACACGGAATAAAGTTCGTACACTATAACTTTTTACTAGTATTTATAATTAAAATTGCAGAGAGCAACAAACGTACGTAGGTTCTTTCAACTACCGTTGGCGGAACTGTTGAGTCAATGAATTTAAGTCATGGTGCAATTAGTGTGTGATTCGTTAAGCTTTAAATTCATCATATCAGTAAGTTTACCTATGTAATATGGCACAAAAGTTACACATAACCTACATTTCACCAGTTATGTTTAAGTCCCATGTAAAAGACGGCGAGCCTATTGCCATCAACCGGGGACAAATCTAGACTTCAGGATAATATCAAGAATTACCAGCTAGAAAAACTTAATGTCACTTAGACAGGTACAAAAGTTCAGTAATCAAAATCCCATGAACAATAACAACACCAATAAGTAAACATTTGATAGCCCAGTGTGACTTATTATTTCCGGCAGCATGTTGCTAACTTGACGAATGAAAATGACAGTTACAAAAGTTGACACGTGTCGGCTACCCAAACGTTCATAAGGCACATCTAGTTTAAGAAAGAGATAAACACATAGATAGAGTTGCCTATTTATAAAACCGGATAGACCAGCCAAATTAGCTGGGCATGTGGGTTAAAAGACCGGACACCCTTAAAGATTTAGTCTTAGTACAACACGAGATTTAAGCAACAAGGCTTTTTTTACCATTAAATCTTCTAAAATTCTAATGAAATAACAACAAAATTTATGAAACAATGATCTTTATTAAGGACAGTGCTATGAGGCTTACTTCCTACTAATATTATAAATGCGAAAGTTTGTATGTATGGATGTATGGATGTGTGGATGTTTGTTACTCTTTCACACAAAAACTACTGAACGGATTTGGATGAAATTTAGAACAAAGTTAGTTTATAACCTGGATTAACACATAGGCTACTTTTTATCCCGGTAGTACGGTCCCGCGGGATATTTTCCGACCTCCACGCGGGCGAAGCCGCTGGCAAAACCTAGTGAGAAATAAATGTCTTAAACCGTACTTGCGTTAGCAATGTAAGGTGAGGCGGGTGGAGCGGAAACCTACATGACGAAGTTAAAAAACTTAACCAAGCCTGGACAGGCCTGACAGCGTCTAATTTGGCCGCATACGCAACCAAAAAGCCTAACTGTGTCCGGCTTTATCCGTAAGCCTGACAACGCCACTCACAGATATACTGTGCCAGAGACTACGCTCTAGGAAACCGATTTTTTCCTAAAACACCTGAAAAAATATTTTCTTTCCATTACACTGCCAATATTTATTTTGCATACCTAGTCAGTATATTGTTCCCACTACTAGGATACTTGCCTCGTCTCTGTGAGAGAGAGAGTTAGCTGTAATCCGGGCCGTGCGTGGGTTAGTGGATGTCACATGCCTTCGAATTGTTGGCTCTAGGTTTTCATTAACCGTTCTGAGAGCAGTAGTGATGTCATCAAATACAAATGTAATCTGCCTTATTTTGGCTTGGACATCATCAAATGACTTCTCCCGCTCTGGGCGGAGAGGGAGGGCGTGACAGACTTTTATGGATTAAAACCCACCCATGCTCCTTCAGTTGCCTGTGCCACGGCCACGGGAACTCTTTTGAACGAATCCACGACCCAGGCAGAATATAATCTGCCTGCTTTCGAACTAACTAGTAAGTCGAGGTCAATACCATCGGACTACCACTGCTCTCACTGGGTCACCACTGCCCATAAATTTATACTCTCTCATATTTCTATGTTCTATGTTATAGCGGTTTGGTTTCCGCACTTAGTCCTTTGAGTGGACCATTGTGCGTGCCATGGCTGCCGTCGGTGTTTATTCCAACCAGCTCACCTCCCTCCAGAAGCTGGTTATGTCTCCTGGTCTGTTGAGAAGGTTCGTGGAAGATTTGGGTGTCCCGAGGGTGTCCTAATCTGTGTGACGCACAGTGTTTTATGAAGACGATTTTTCGGACATTGCTTTTTTATATTAAAAACTGGTAGTTTAAGTCATTTCAATGCAATATTTCGTATCCCCGTTTCACTAGTATGTTTAGTTTTTGAGATATAATTTTTTGAAAATCGTCTTTTTTTCAACCATCCATTTAGAAAAAAAATCATATCTCTGAAACTAAATATGATACGCAATCGTGACCTTAGAATCATCGACGGCGTTTTTTATGTTGCATATTTCAGAGTAAAAATAAATCTCGGACCTTCGTTAGATTCAGACTTATACGAGGTTTTTAGTTTTTCGTTTTTATTTTTTTTCTCGGTAATTCCGTCGTATTTGGAAAAGTTATTTATACTAAAATTATGCCCTTTATCTTCCCTACATACCATAAAAATAACACATTCTAATTGCGTGGAATCTAGAAACCACAACATTTTTAAGTTTGATCCGTATTCTACGTCGTTAAGGTTGTCACGCGATCATATTATATTAGTTCATATCCGGATCTGAAGTTATCTCTATATTTAAACCAAAGTTATCCACACAATCAGAAGAATCGCCAAACTTAACAGGCAGTGGGCAGGGCACATTTACAGTTTAATGTCATTTTTGATTTTCAGAACTACCTCCGATAGAACAATTTAGGGGTTTTTAAAGATTGTATGGAGGAATCTTATTTTTTAGGTTAAAAAACTTAAAACTTATTGTTAGCACAAATTCTTATCAAAATAAAGATTGTCATTGGTGCCGATTCTGTTGTACACCGAACTAAACTATCTCTAAAATTCCTTACTTTTGGCTATGAGAATTGTAACGCTATTCTGGAAGAAAAAAACCTCTAAATTTAAAAATTATTTTGACACAACTAAAATCAAAGTTGCATTTTACCACCCTACTGCGATAGCCAACCCACCTGCCAAGCGTCGCGATTATGGTAAAGCCCCCCAAATTGGGGGAGGCCTAAGTCCAGCAGTGGACGTCTTACGGCTGAAATGATGATGATGATGATGAAAATCGAAGTTGACAATCGTGACTTAACGTGGTATTTTTTTTTTTCTTTTGGCTTCGCAACGTGTTAGTTGTGTGCGCTACGCAATGATTTTTTTGAGAGACGAAGTCACGCTCAATAGCCTGGACGTGTTCTATATGGTATTTTTCACTTTTTGTTTTAAAAATATAAAAATATATTACCCCCATGTTGAGATTTATATGTGCAGGGGTATCACATAGGGGGTCGAAAATGTCATTATTTTTGCGATAGGACACGCCATTTTCGAGACGTAAGCAAAAGAAAAGGAAAACAAAAAATACAGTACTGTCTTTGCACGTGAAGGCGAGGCGTTAGTGTGAATTTTAGTTCATGATCACTAGTTTTATTGCACACCTTTTTAATCGCGATTAAAAATAGTCAGATTTAGTTAAAATAAATTATTATAGTAAAAATGTTTGGTGAAAACCAGCAAACTCAGAATAGCAAAATTGACATTTTCACTAAACTAATAATTCAGTGCAATCTTAGTGCTGTCAAACTAAAATATAGTTAAGTTGTGTCACTATAGTTTATTTCAGAATAGGAAATCGTCGGTTGACAGGGATAAACCAAATTTAAGTGATTTTTAGTTTAGTTTAGAGAATTTTGTGACAACAGAATCGGCCCGTTATTCGTTTTTCAAAACTACCGTCAAAATACAGTTTTAAAGGGTGTTAAAGTTTTTATACAAACAAGCGCGAATGAAGTTGCTGGCAAAGTGCTAGTTTCAGTATAAATAACTTATCCCAATAATACGGAATTATCGAGAACAAAATTAATAAAAACTAAAAACCTTTTATAAGTCTGGATATAACAAAGTTCCTAGGTTTAATAAAAATTGAGTCATCAAAATTCAGATTCGAAAGTGACAACCCTAGCAAAAACAGTTAATTTGGAATAACTTCTAGATTCCACGCAATTAGGATGTGTTATTTTTGTGGTATGTAGGGAAGATAAAGGGCATAATTTTAGTATAAATAACTTTTCCAAATACGATGAAATTACCGAGAAAAAAAAATAAAAACGAAAAACAAAAAACCTCATATAAGTCTGAATCTAATGAAGTTCTGAGATTTATTTTTACTATAAAATATGCAGAATAAAAAACGCCGTCGATGTTTCTAAGGTCTCAATTGCGTATCATATTTAGTTTCAGAGATATGATTTTTTTTCTAAATACCCGGTTGAAAAAAAGACGATTTTCAAAAAAATCTATCTCAAAAACTAAACATACTGGTAAAATGGGGATACGAAATATTGCATTCAAATAACTTAAACTATCAGTTTTTTATATAAAAAAGCAATGTCCGAAAAATGGTCTTCATAAAACACTGTGTGACGCCTGTACATTCAAAAAGTACATGCGCAACGGTTTCCTCAGCCTCCATGCAGGCCCTGCACAGTGGGTAACTCTTTCATATTTATTTTAAACTAGCTTTTGCCAGCAGCTTCACCCGCGTGGAGGTCGGAAATTATCCCGCGGAAACATACTACCGGGATAAAAAAGTATCCTATGTCCTTTCTCAGCCTCTAAACTATCTGTGTGCCAAATTTCATTTAAATCGGTTCAGTAGTTTTAGCAGGAAAGCGAGACAGACAGACAGATAGACAGACAGACAGAGTTACTTTTGCATTTATAATATTAGTTTAGAAGTTTAGATTTGTTTAATCCATACTATCCATACTATCCATACTTATCCATACTTATAAATGCAAAAGTAACTCTGTCTGTCTGTCTGTCTGTCTCGCTTTCCTGCTTAAACTCCTCGACCGATTTAAATGAAATTTGGTACACAGATAGTTTAGAGCCTGAGAAAGGACATAGGCTACTTTTTTATCCCGGTAGTATGTTCCCGCGGGATAATTTCCCACCTCCACGCGGGCGAAGCCGCTGGCAAAAGCTAGTTATATATAATTAGGAGCTCGTAATATCAGCCACACGGATTTTTCAATCAGATAAGGTTGTCGGCCGCAGTAGTTCCGTATATGGGAGACCATCTTTACATACCAAGACCCCTTGGTGCCTCGGAAAGCAAGTTCTGCCGTTAGACCCGGCTGTCTTTCGTAGAACTTTTACAGTCGTTACGAGTCGTCAGAAGACTGAACGTCTTAACAAGGGGTACCGTATTAACTGGGCCGTGGATATTCAGCTACATACGGTTCCAATGGAAGCCGGGGAGCCAGGAGAAATCTAAACAGATTTTCTTGTTATATTTACTACACACACACTATTAAACTTATAGCAATTAATTGATGCCATTTATGCTGAACTTGGCGTATTTAGCGCAGCCATGAGACACACTATACCATTTCGAAGTTTATTCTGTTCTTACTTTATGGAATATTGAGTCCCTTAGCCTGAGCCAAATAAATTTGATTCCTTCTTTTTAATATTTTTTTTAAGCTTCAGAGAGTCATGTAAAAGAATTGACTGCACAACGCACTCATAATATTGTTTTAAAGTATTTGCCAGTTAGCGGCCTGTATAGTATATAGCGTGTTCGGTTCTACTGTACATAAACACATATAAACTAACATACTATATATTTGTATTACCAGTTCAGTGCAGCAGTCCATTCTATTTGGAACAAGGGTAGATTTGCAGATACATTACCGCCACGTGTGACGGCGAATGGTATTGTATGTAGGTACGAATGCATTTGCTGTTTGGAGATTTTTCGCCTCGAAATATATCGTTCGAATAATGATGTGGATGTGTTTTAGATTCTGATATGATATTATTTTGATAATAAGTATAATACTTTTAGCTTAATGTTACCAGATAAACACAAAAATCTAGTCAAAGATGATCTAAGATCCTTTATTTAAAAACAACTCCATGCATCCAAACAGACAAAAACAGATGGTATATTGTGTGGATTCTAGGAAGCCTCTGAAGAATCTGAAAATAGCCCTATTGTCAAAAGGTGGCTAGTAAGTTCAAAGTCCATCCGTATCACTATTGTTATGAACGAGTATAAGGATGCTCTAATAAGGAGACGTTTTCAAATAAAATTGTGATATGTTCCGGTATCTTGTTTGACTTGTAGACTTCAACATACATAGATAGCTGCAATTTCTAGGAAGGAAGGAAGTTATTTACATTCGAGCACTGTCCACATACCAAACGCAGTCCAAGAAAAGAAACTGTAAATCTTGACCTTTATACATATTAAGGGCAGTTGAAGTATTTAGAAATGCAATTAAATTCGAATTAATCATAAAACAAACAAACTTCGTCTTGTATGAAATCTACTTTTCCATTTTCAGTTTCGCAGCGGCATTCGTTTCGAACGGGCGCGTGCAGTAAACGATATTCGCACCTCATTAGTTAATGAGCTTATTATTCTCGGTCGTCGTCGTTGACCTTGAAGCGAACGCGTATCGTAAACAACAGAATATGCCTTTTAGAATCATTATTTACAATGGCGGATAGTAATGAACTTTTTAACGAAGATGTTGAAGCAAGGAGTGTTTTGACTAGCAGTAACAATTCTATAGTGGAACAAGACGTGGTGGAGCAATGTAATATGGACGTGGCAACAGAAGAAGGTACAATTAGAGCGATAAAACGAGACAGAGAGGTAGATGCGACAGAATGGACATTAGTACAAAATAAGAAGAAGGTTAAAGAAAGCAGTGTTGAGGTTTACGTTTCATCTAAAGAAAAGTTACCAAGGCAATTTGCCCTTGCAAGATTATTTAAGGATAAAGGGATTAAAGATATTACGAAAGTCAAATACATCAATAATTATAGGATTCGTATTGACTGCACTAACGAGTTGAGCGCTATTAAGCTTGAGACATGTAAAGATCTGGTAGAAATGGGCTGGAGATTTAGTAGACCAGATATCAAAACGTATTCATACGGTGTTATCAGAGACGTGGATCTTGACCTAGCTGAAGATGACCTTAAGAGTTGTATAACCTGTCCAGAGATCTTTGAGTTGGTTTCATTGCAGCGGCTAAAGAGGCGTAATATTAATGAGTCGTCAGAAGATGTATGGATTACAAGTGAAGCTGTTCGGCTGTGTTTTAAAGGAGATCTGTTACCAGCATATGTTTACGCAGAGGGTTTGAAAATTAAGGTTGACCCATTTGTATTCCCCGTTTCGCAATGCTCACGTTGTTGGAAGTTTGGGCATACAGCAAGAGTGTGCCCATCTAAGAATACACTGTGCCCAAAATGTGGCAGTCATCACCCAAACTGCGATACAAAAACATTTAAATGTGTAAACTGTGGCGGACAACACATGGCGCTGTCTAAAATATGCCCCGCATTTTTAAAAGAAAAAAAACTCAAAGATCTCATGGCAGAGTTTAATTGTACTTATAGGAAGGCCTTATCGTTATATGTAGTTCCCTCTCCACATAGAGAAAGGACGGAACCCATTAACGTTGCAAACATGACTCATTTATTCCCCCCGTTGCATAATAACGTCGAGCCCACAGAGAGATTAAGCTCACCTGTATTTGCGGAGGCCGTCAAAACTAAGGCGATTATCCATAGTCCATCCACTACAAATAAGAAGAATAGTGCCAAAATACACGAACAGATCCGGGTTGCTAAAGAGGATGATTGTACCTACTGGTTACCAGCAAAGGAGGAAACGGAGAACTCGAAGGAATCAAGCAATCGCGATGACCCCGAGATGTCTCACAAGAGAGAGGTGCATTTTGATGAGCTTATAGCTAGGTTAAAGGAGATCGTATTTCTGAAGAGACGTACAGTAGCTGAAAAAATTAAAATGGCGGTTCAGTGTTGTGTAGAATGGGTGATTTTAGTGGTGGTTGATAACGTGTCGGATTGGCGAATGATGAAGAATTTGTTTGAATTATTCAATGGCTAACAAAGCTAGTATCAAACTAAACATCCTTCAATGGAATGCTCAAAGCGTAAAACCGAAACTTATCTTATTGGAACAACTGCTGAATCAAGAACATATACACATTGCAGCAATAAGTGAGACATGGCTGGATACAGAGAGTTACATGAAGCTGAGCAACTACACAATTTATCGCAAAGACAGGTTTGATGGTTACGGAGGGGTGGCAATTCTTACCCACAAATCAATAAAATCTCAAATGTATGAAGTCCAACTAGGTAACCAAGGTATAGAATTAGTTTGCGTAAAAGTTTTTAACTGTGGCGACATTAAAAATATTACTTCCGTTTATTGTCCCCCGTCGATCAGAACTTCTCAAAACGACTGGGATGCTTTACTTTCTATTTCTTCAAAAAATGCGATAATTCTGGGTGATTTTAATGGACACCATCCTAATTGGTCACATAAAACGGATAGTAGAGGTGTTCAAATCTTTGAAGCATTAATGGACAATAACTTTGTTACTTTAAATAATGGCAGCCCAACCCGAATAAAAATGGTTAACTTGGAGTGTCAACAGTCCACACCCGATATTTCTTTGGTATCATCTGATATAGCCTTGATGTTCAACTGGTCCGCCATGAATGAGACATTAAGTAGTGACCATAGGGTCATTAAAATCACTACAAATATTCAGTTTAGTCCTTCGCCAATAGATCGCAGGAATTTCAAAAATGCTGATTGGACTTCATACAGTAAGTTACTCAACACCTTATTTTTAGAATTTACATTCTCGGGGGACTTGCAGGGCGATTATGACAGATTCATTGGTTATTTGAACTTGGCCGCTGATATTTGTATCCCTTCAGTCAAGATAAACCTAAATCCAGATAGTAAGTTTTTACCTAAACCTTACTGGGAACCTAAACTGTCTAAATGTGTGGCTGAGCGTCGATTGGCGTTATCTAAATTTAGACGTAATCCAAACCCTCAAAATTACGAAATATTGCAAAATAAGATTTGCGAATCTCAGAAAATGATTCGAGTAGCTAGAAATAAAGGTTTTGGCGACTTTTGTTCTTCATTGGATTATTCTACATCTCAGTCTACCGTTTGGCGCAAAATGAAGTGGCTGAAGGGACACAAATATTCAACACGTTACGTAGATAAACAAAAAGCTAGTGATTTGCTTATTAGTTTAACACCGGACTTTGTATCCCCGTGCGACCTGGTTTTTGGGATGAGTGACTCTGAACTTGATGCTGCTGTAACTCTCCCAGAATTTCATAAATGTGTCCGATCTAAAGATACTGCACCTGGATGCGACAATATTTCTTATTCCATGATCAAGAGGTTACCACAAAATGGTAAAAAAATATTAATTCAACTATATGACAGGATTTTTATTTCGGGTTTTGTTCCAAAACAATGGCGCGATATTGTAATTGTGCCCATTCCTAAACCAGGACGAGACTCCCAAAGTCTAGCATCTCTTCGCCCTATTTCAATGATCTCATGCGTTTGTAAAGTTTTCCATAACATTTTAATGAATAGATTAGAGTGGTTTATCGAAAAACATATGTTTTTATCAAATAACACTACAGGTTTTAGAAAATGTCGCTCAACTATAGATAATTTATCTGCTTTAGTATCGCGCATTCAAATTGGTTTTTCTAAAAAACTCATCACAGTGGCTGTTTTCATAGATATTAACAACGCATATAACTACGTAGATATCAAAGGTCTATTGAAAATCATGCAACGAATTGGTGTTGGATCTCGAATTTGTAGTTACATATGGAACTTTCTCAAGCTGAGAAAACTTAAAATTACAGTAGGTAATCATGTAATTAGTCGCACGTCTGGTCGGGGATTGGCACAAGGCGATCCATTGTCACCCTTATTGTTTAATTTAGCAACCATGGATATATGTAATAGCATTGGGGACGTGTATTTGTCGCAGTATGCGGACGATTTTGTGTTGTATGCCACTTGCAGTGATGTCTCATTAGCTGAACAACGATTACAAACCGCTTTAAATAAGATGTCCAAATTTCTTTTCGATTTGGGTCTTGAGATATCCCCTATGAAAAGCAGTGTCTGTATTTTTAAAAACGGTGTGGCTAGAGAGACTGTAAATTTAAGAATTAATGAGATATCGCTGCCGATGGTACAAAATGTTAAATATTTGGGGGTTTGGCTTGACCGGTCACTTAGGTGGGCTAAGCATATTAATGAGACTCGAGAGAAAGTGCTAAGGTTAGTTAATGTTTTTAAAATTCTTTCTGGGTCTGGATGGGGAGTACATCCCAAACATCTGAGGCGTTTATACATCGCGACCATTCGGAGTAGAATCGATTACGCTTGTTTCCTTTATGATAGTAGCTGTGAAACTCACCTAAGTAAATTAGACAGGGTCCAAAATGTTTGCATGAGAGTTATCGGTGGCTTTATTAGAACTACAGCGATTCACGTTATGGAGAATGAACTAAACCTGCAACCACTGAAGTGCCGCAGATTCTATCTAGCGGGAAAATATTGGCTCAAATTAAAATCATACGCTGATAATAATGTTATTGATGTAATAAAAGAACTGCAAGCACATTGTCGACAATCACATTGGAGAAGAAAGGTACCATTGTTAGTTAGAATTCACGAGTCCATGGATTTGCTACCTGTCTACATGAGCCCAAAGCTCGAAATGTTCTCATTGGACACTTGGGTTCATAGGATTGATCTGTCTCCAGTCATATTTCCCAAAGTAGATGGTTTGGCTGCTGCTAAAAAGTACTACCAAAATGTTGAACTAAGTGAACTATGCACCACCTATTTAAATAACACATACTCAGGTTTCTATAGAATTTATACAGATGGATCCAAAGACAAAATAGGATCAGGAGCAGCGTTTTTCGATCCACAAACTAAAATTGCAGTGCAATTAAAGGTAAACTCAAAATGTAATATAATGTGTGCTGAGCTTGTGGCCATAGATGAAGCATTATCTTACATTGACTCATTTGATAGTGGCAGTTATGTTATTTTGAGTGATTCGAGAAGCGCTCTTCAACATTTGGTTCGGTGTACCTCGAGTTTTCGGGGTACTCCGATTGCCTACAGTGTGATCAAATCTATATGTAAACTGATCGCAAAAAACATTAATATTGTACTGCAATGGATACCGGCTCATGTTGGCTTGGAAGATAATGAAGTAGTGGATCGATTGGCAAAAGATGCTTGTGAAGAAAGTTCGGTTTGTTCACTTTTTCCTGTGCACAGTGATTATTTGAGTTTCGTTAAAGAAGAATGCACTAAAATGTGGCACGAGCACTTCGATCTGAGGTCACTGAGCAAAGGAATCTGGTATCGAACGATCCAGCCAACACTTTCTCGTTGTCCATGGTTCGACCAGGCTAACATGAGTCGTCCGGAAATTGTAATGGCTCTTCGGCTTCGTTCGGGACACATTCCAATGAACAGCTTTGCGTTTCTCATGGGTAAAGTGGCTTCACCAAATTGTCCGGAGTGTGGTGTAGTGGAAGACACTTACCATATACTGATGGAGTGCGTCCGGAACGAGACCGAAAGAATCACATTGTTACACAAGTCACACGATGTTGGAAGGTGTAATAGCATTCTTGCGGCCCCATTATCAAAGGATGCAAGATGTTTATATAAATTAGCAAAAATAGGATTTAGATCATAAGGAATAATATGTTTGTACCGATGAGGGTGGCATAATCAGTTATTGATTAAACCCTCCATAAAATAAATAGATTAAAAAAAAAAAAAAAACTTTTCCATTTAAAAGGAAAATGCGTAGCAATTAGCTACGAAACTCGTAGCATCGTAGCCTCGTAGCAAGTACTTTAACCGCGTTTCGTAGCAACCGTATCTTTAACGTTGTATTTCAAAATGATGTCCATGTATAAATATAGATATATAGAGATATAGATAGACGGACCGATCGGCGTAGCGGCTCTAAGATAAGCTTTCATGCTACGGTGTGTGGGTTTAAATCCCGTATAGAAGGAATTGTTTCATCTCGAGATTGCGAATCAACTGTAATTTCAGTAGTGACGGGGATGTTAATTTGTAGATTTTACAACTGCAAATGTGTAATGAAAATACAACTTTTAGAAACGGCAAACTGTCTTCTAATCTTATATCTTTAAACGAGCAATTCTTGTATATATATATATATAATCTGAATCTCGGAAACGGCTCCAACGATTTTCATGAAATTTAGTATACAGGGGTTTTCGAGGGCGATAAATCGATCTAGCTAGGATTCATTTGTATAAAATGTCGTTTTAATCGTGTTTTCAGTGACCAACTTTATCGATAATCAACTTGAACATAAACTTATTATTTTAAACACAATTTATCAAAAAATACCGAGCAAAGCTCGGTCATTCAGATATTTTGTTATTAAAACAGCAAAATGAGTAAGTATGAAAGGTACCATAGCTGATGGCGTTCTGTGTTTCCTACCTACATTCATAGAGAAAGTGTGAGCTTATACTTATGTTTAAGGGCCCACCTTCAAAGTGAATGATAGTAGGATGGGCGTGGTTTATGACAGGTCAACCTAAAGTGGCCGGCCGCCACAAACTTATATCTGAACCGTTTATAGAGAATAGGAAAACCAGCGGCCAAAAGTTGAACTAATGACAGAAAATGTCTCGAAATAAAAAACCGTTACTAATTTAGCATAGCCTTGCTGTAAGCACTATTCCTGTCACTGTTGCACATCTGTCAAACTACAATAGCAAGGCAGAGACGGAAACATCTTAGAAAAAAGTACGTGAAAGTAGCATAAATTTAGTCGGTCTATGAAATTTTTGCACATAGCGTGCTATGGAGTAGACAAATAATACAAATATTTAATTATAAGCAATAAAACTATCTTACAGCAATAATTTATTTATAAATAAATTATCTATACGTAATATTATAAATGCGAAACTAACTCTGTCTGTCTGTCACGCTTTCACGACTAAACTTTATTCGTTACCCATTAACCCTATTAATTCCGCGACTTCACCTGCGTCCGCGTAACGTAAGATTTACGCAGAAGAAGTCGCGGGAAAAAGCTAGCTAATATTTATGTACCGATGTTGGGTAATACGAGATTGTTTAACTCAAAATAATTAAAAATATATAATAAAAAATTTAGGTATTTATATTACTAGTCATCGCCCATTGGTCGAAATTCGACCGTGCTTCATTTGAATAGAAATACATTATTAAGTGAAAAAAATATATAATAATTAATATAAAGGAGGTAATAATAATAAGTATATAAGGTACTAAGGAGCTGCTCCTCATTGATACGACCATAAGCCAACAAGTTCGTCGTTCCCGAAAGGATCTGTCGACATGTTGGATAGACTATAAGGCCTATGACTTGGTGCCACATACATGGCTCATGAGGGTGCTGGAGTTGTATAAAGTCGATGCATCTCTTCGCACCTTCCTGATTTCATGTATGAGGCAGTGAAGGACGGTCCTTCGCTATCCAGGATGTTGAAATATCCAAGGGAACAGCGAACCGATAAGGATCGAGCGAGGCATATTTCAGGGTGATAGTTTGAGTCCGCTTTGGTTCTGCTTAGCCCTGAATCCTCTAAGCACACTGCTGGAGGATTCACGCATAGGCTATCGGATGAGGAGAGGTGGTCAGGTTATATCCCACCTCCTTTACATGTATGATTTTAAAACTCTTTGCCCCCAACAATTTTCAACTGATGGAGCTACTGAAAGTAGTTGAAACCTTCAGTAGCGCCATCAAAATGGAATTTGGTGTGGACAAATGTGCGGTCATGCATGTAAAGCGAGGGGAGATTGTGGAATCCGTGGGAACCCAACTCTCGGATTCCATAAACCTCCGAGCCCTCTCCGCAGCCAAAACCTATAAGTATCCAAGTATGTCGGAAGCGTTGGGCATCAATGTTACTGACATGAATCGTTGAAAGAGCGCTTCTTTGGCCACCTGAAGAAAGTTTTTAATAGTCTTCTATCAAGTGGAAACAAGGTGCGCGCCTTCAACGGTTGGGTCATGCCGGTTTTGATGTACTCTGTCGACATACTCAAATGGACTCAAACCGAACTCAACGCCCTGGACAGGAGGGTCCGTACGCTGTTGACTGCATATCGAATGCATCACCCACGGTCATCGGTAATGAGACTGTATATCCCGCGAAAGTGTGGATGTCGAGGTTTTTTAAACGCTAAGACTCTCCACAATCGCGAGATATGCAGCCTCAGGGAATATTTCCTAGAAACCGACGTGGGGATGCATCGAGATGTGGTCGCGGTTGACAAGGGCCTCACCTCGCTCTCCATGGCTAACGAGAACTGGCGTAAACCTGTAATACTCGACACTAATGACCGCATGAAGGTATGGCAGAGTAAGGAGCTCCACGGACGCTATTTCCGGGCCTTACATAGATCCGATGTAGATCTACTAGCGTCCGTAGCCTGGCTGCGTTTCAGTCACCTCTTTGGGGAAACCGAAGGTTTTGTCTGTGCAATTATGGACAAAGTTATGATGACGAACAACTACCGGAGATTTATTGTGAAAGATGGCACGGTTGATATCTGTCGGGTATGCCACCGTCCAGGAGAATCAATTAGACACATAATTTCTGGGTGTTCTCGACTAGCTAACGAAGAATACTTGCACAACCTAGTAGCCACCAGCAACATGCTCTGAAATACAGTCTTGTGGAATCAGAGGTGCCGTACTACAGGTATGTGCCCGACCCAGTTCTCGAAAATGGAAATATCACATTGTAATGGGATCGATCCATCATCACTGACAGGACTATTGTTGCAAATAAGCCTGATATAGTGGTGGTGGATCGAGTAGAGCGGCGCACAATGATTGGATTGTTGACATAACGGTCCCACATGACGAGAACCTCGTGAAAGCTGAGAAAGATAAACAGATCAAGTATCTTGACTTAGCTCGCGAGGTTGTCGACATGTGGGATGTGGATTCAGCGATCATTGTGCCGATAGTCAACGGCTTGATAGCCAAGAGCCTCGACTAACATCTAAGGAGGCTTTCGTTAGGCAGCTGGATCAAGGGCTTGATTCAGAAAGCGGTACTTCTGGATACGGCTCGTATTGTCAGGAGGTTCCTCTCTCTGGAGCCCTGACCGCCGGTAGCTTGGACCCTGTTCCCGATACCGGTGGGCTACTATTTTTTATATTTTTAAATGTTTTTATAATTTTTGTTATTTTAATATTTAAAAATATAATTTATATGTTTGTACAATGAAATAAAAGAATATAAAAAATAATATGGTATTAATATTGAAAATAATGAAAATAATGTATATTTACGCATAATTAAAAAAAAAAATTAGCATTCGTCACTTCTTCTCTGTATAAACTATATGTGTGCGAAATTTCATACTCCTCCGTCCACCCAATTTTCGTAAAAAGGTTTCCAAAATTTTCGCTTCACGTATTAATATATAGATTTACAACATGAAATTAAAAATAACGAATTAATCTTCTAGAGGTCTATGAATAAAATATATGATGGTGTTTAAGAGATTAATAACAATTTCATTTCACCGATTACTATACATTTATTTGGTAAATGACAATAACAATATCTTACATAGACTTCGTCCATTACGAAATACTAGTTATGAGTATTTTTTCACCTTATTTTACAAGTTATTTATATTTCCTTCAAGGTCAATTTCGTATGGCAATGTGTATGATAAATGTTAAAATTACTTGACTTATACATACATATTTTAGTAATTACGTGTGACTGCGGTTAGAAAATCAAAACCGATATTATTGCCGATATTTTGTAAATATGTCTAGATTATATCTTTTTATTTGGGTGTTTTACCCGACTGCAGAGGGCAATGTGTTTATCAGCCTATTAACTCGTATGTATGTTTGTTCTTTTATTAATTTTATTTTTCATTACAGTTATTTTGGGGTTAGGGGTAATTCAGAGATGGAGTACACAAATATTTTGCTAAACAGTCTTCATAAGGTTATAGAAGTATGTTTAGTGTTATTCAAAACAGAGTAAAACACCATTGTTTTGATCATCCATAAAATCTTGTAGGAATTAAAAATTATAAATAGCAAATATGTTTTCAGAAAGCACTCTTGTCTACAAGAGTGCTTTGATTAGATATCAATTAGATATCGAGGAGCAGTGGTGGCTCAGTGGCAACGGCTACCACTTACGAGTTCGAACCCGAGCAGACGCTTTACTCTGTGTAAATTATTTCAACACCACTCAAAACTGTGAAGGAAAACATCGTGAGTAAACATGTCTTAGAACTAAAAAATCGAAGACATACATGTCTTCGATTTTTTAGTGCGGGTTGGTAGATGTCACATGTGACATCTACCAACCCGCACTGGGCCCGCGTGGTGGATTATGTCCCACTCTCTCTCACCGAGAGGAGGCCTGTGTCCCAGCAGTGAGAACGTTATAGGCTGCTAATGATTAGGTATCAAACACGGTACATATAGGGTTCGAAACAGCTAGACTCGGTTTCAGGCCACGTGCCTGACAAGGATGGCTTCGTGAAGGTAGAGAGGAAGAAGCTTCGTAGTCGGAACCAGTGTGGGACCGAGCTAGCAGGACTCAGTATGCTGCTGCGTCCAGCTACACTAACGACGCAGCTCTATGTGTCCCGTCAACATTACACCACGAAGGTTGAGGAGATCGTGGAGTTTGTACGTGTTAATTCCAACTGGACCTTGAGGGTCGAGAAGTTGGAACCGTGCCACAACACAAACTTCAAGTCATTCGTGGTCCGAGTTCCAACTCATCAAATCTTCCTCAAGGAAGAGTTTTGGCCGAAGGGTGTCGTGTATCGGCGATTCCGTGGAAGGCTACGCGATACTACGCAGCGCAACACGTCGCCGTCACTTCGTGTACAATAGTTATGTTTACGTGGTTTTTTTGTATGTATGATACTCTGTATGGTATTATGATTTGGGTCTTTGTAGCCCGAAATAAACTGATTTGATTGATTGATTGATACATGAAATTAAAATTTATATTTTCAATAAAACTTCACATCTGCTATAAATGATAAATGATTTTATTTCTGTAAGTAGGTTTGTACAAACACACTTTTACATGCCAATGATATTTTTTTAAACTAGTTCGGTGTTTGACACAGCCTGTTTAAATCATTACCCTTCTTTGAGCTGCTGCCAAGTAAAACCTCACCTTTTTTACAATTCTAATGCTACTCCATTCATTCGTTGTGCTGTATTTGAAGTGACAGTACTTCACATATAGATATATTGTTGACATACTTCAAACCTAAAAACAAATTATATATTTTATTTTATTTCTAAATGCATGATTATTATAAGTTTTTGGGATAAAACAGACGTTCTTCTCTAGAAAATTAGGTGTTTACTCAATATTACTTTACAAAGTGAGAATAGATTGTTGCTGTAATGCCTTAGTGAAGGTGGTGAATTCGATTTACTGTTATGATCATCTTATTGGTATTTCATTCTTGCAAAATGAATAAATTAATTGCCCTGTGCAGGCACTCCTAACCTTGAAGGTACTGTTCAGTTTTGGTTTATGGTTCTTCCCATTTTCATACATAATTTAGGTCGTCTCTAAATGGTAATAGAAAAAGAATGTTATATTGTTCACAGTCACAAAAATAGACACATATACATTCGAAATACAAAGTTATTTGGAAAGCCAACACTTATTATATTAAATCATTACAGCAAAATGCTTAACTACTACCTTTTTCTGTGAACACAAATATTTAAAAAACGTAATTTTAATCGCACCGATTTGTAAAAAAGTGACATAGGTTCGTCGTCGATGAGCCCTACTGGGCGACTGATTTATGAACGAACGAGAGTGATGACACTACTTATGATAGGCAAAAGAAGAGATGGCGATAATGTGTGTGCGCTTGGAATAAAATAACGTATGTGCCAAAACGAATCGCCGTTTTTTATGAATGAAAAGTATTATTAAAACGAAAACTCTTTTACAAAAACTTAGATACAATTATAATCAATGTTTTAAAGTAACTATGTTTAATAATACATACACATCGCGCGTTGAGGCTAAAAAAATCAGAATCATAGATAGAACTTTGCGATTTTTTTGTATCGAGAAAATTTCATCGTATCGTGTATTCCTTTTACAGGATACTAGATCATATAGTCAAAAAACATACACTAAAAGATTAAGTATGGATGCCATACGGTAAGAAAGGTACGCTAAAAAGAAAAAGCACGTTTATCTCGCTACGTCACCTTAACACTTTGAGGGACACTAAATTCCTATAGGTATAAAAACAATAAAACTTCTTTTGTGTCTGGCTCAGTATCTTTCAACCAATTTATATTAACCTTCAAAAAAATCAAAGTTAAAAAAGAAACTAAAAAAATACGCTTACATAGAAACTTAACTAAAACGTAGATAATAATGGAAAAAAGCGAGTTTTTTCGTTTTTTTAAAACTATTATTTATTTAATATTTTTTAGAGTTTTTGAATTTTGCGCCGTATGTCAGCGTAGTTTTCAAAGACTGTTATTTTTGCTTCCTGGTAACCCTGGCAAAGATAATTAGACAAATTTATGAAATTATTATATTGTCTTTGGTCTTTGATAGGTATGGCAAATTTTGTGTTAATCCGACGTTTTTAAGGGGGTAAAAATCATGTTCAAAGTTTCCGTTACATACGCACATACTAACATACGTATGAAGGTAATAAGAGGGTGTGAAAACTGACCCTTCATTGTACAAAAACATCGAAAAGTAACAATAATAATGGAAGAAGAAGTCACAAAATGAACGAGGTTACGCCTCCATTACTCCAGGGAGCAGGTAATACCCACTCTCTCCAATATATCATACTTGAGTAGCTAACAACGAATTAATGTATCATTGCTAAGAGCCTCTCAAGTTAAATTTGCTTGAGCTGCTTAATTAAGTACATACGAAACATATTGCGTGAGATATTTCGTACATTTTTAATTACGTTGGGTTTCATGTTTTATTATTTCTGAAAGTGAGGACTGAATTTAAATTAAAGGATTCTTTATGGAACTTTAGATTGGTTTTGGAATTAAAGCGTAGGTACATACGTATGTTTGATTATTAACACACAAGTGTATGTCCCAAAATCACTTGACCCATAACAAATTACTCACGTTTGGCAAAAACAGATCGGTTACGAACTAATTTAACTTAAAAAAATTAAAGCATAATTAACATAACTCTGTTTTTATTCCTGATAAGAAAGTGAATTTGTGATAAATGATTTTATTTCTGCAAGTAGGTTTGTACAAACACTTCTACACATCAATCATATTTTTAGAACTAGATGTGTCGGGCCGTAACAAACTCAGAGGTCACAGTCACTTTTAAAGTCCAGACATAATCTTGGTCAGATCATGTGAAGACCATTGAATTGTTGTTAGAAATGATTTTTTGAAGAAAGAACCACACTGATTGAGTGTACTTGTCCAATCAGTACACGCATTTACTAGTAATCATGTAGCTCAACTCAGAACTTAAAAAAGCGCAATGATTTGACGTACAATACCGAAGCAAGGACATTTGTGTGGTGCCAAAATATAAGCTAAAGCAAGTATAGTAACCCAAAAAACGAAACTGTCAAAAGATTTTTTGCAACTCACCTTTTGTAGACCTTTAATTTCAGGAAATATGACATGAACTTACTTCACATCAAAAGCCTTGAAGCGAATCACATAGCTCCCTCTTTTTCAGCCTGACTGCCATAAAATTCAAGACCAAATTGATACAGGAATTTCAGATTCCCAAACAGAATATTAAATTCTAACACACCTTTTTTTGCTGGTACTCAAAATCTAGGAATATTTATTCCATAGCAACACATGCCGGAAATCGTAAATCCGGTGAGCACTTTCATGAAATTAAAGGGAATAATCGAACGTAACGATGAGATTGTGAATATTTGAAGAACTCGTATTTGTGTTCTCCCCAACTTGTTGTGCTTTCATTTAATTAAAAGTTCTCAATAACCATACCATGATATGGTAATCAAATTAATGAAAAATAGAAAAAGGTTTCTCTGTATAAAATATATCTAATATTAACTGTTAAAAGAATCTTTATACGAATTCGAGTAATTTATGTTATTACTGACAGGTATATGGAATAAACAGAAAATATTCTCAATAAAAGGTGATGGTTCCAATCGGCTTATATTTTCCTCGTGTCGAAATCCTTCAAAGAGGTGGTTACCATGACTTTTTGTCGAAAGGGATGGACAGGAAAGCCTTCAATTTAGATTTTTATATGAATATCATATATTTCCTCCGTAAATTCATACATCAGAATAATTGTTTTCTCAATTTCTCGTGAGCCTGCTGGGCAAAGTTCCCACTCATTTTGCGACAAAGATCCCATTCGTGATAACGATAACGATGGTAATTTTGTTAGATATGTAGTAACCTACCGTTACCCAACACTATAAAATCAAAGGACAATGGTTATGCGTATGGGGTAAACGAATGAACCGTAGCTATTAAAGATAATTATTTGAAAACTATCACACTTAAAATTATAATTAAAAAATTAATGACGCGCGATAAAATTAACTGAAACAAATTAAGCTACAGGAAAATGAACTAAACTGCACCATGTTTAGTTAGCACAAAATCAGGCTCAAATTGTGTACCTGAAAGTACTAACAAGTATTAACCTTTAATTAGGCGACGTGCCCAGGTGATCTTCAAGTTAGGTTATTTTTTTACCTATTAACAACGCTGTCAACCCGAATTTAAAATAATAATATAATAAAATGTAATATAATAGTTAATTTAATTACTAATTTAAATGTTTCTTATTTCATACCAATCAATTTGGGGTAACTGCAGACCCCGCGCGTCTAACAATGTTAGTTTATTGGCGCGCCTAATTAAAGGATAATTAACACCAAACTATCTGAACAAAACATTGATGCTATTAAATTGAATACTATTTACAGAATCATAGGGATGACGTAGACAGAAACATAATTATAATATTTATGATGAGAATTTACATTTGGTCCTCCCATCAAATTGATCATTAAAAAAGTTGTAGGTGAACTTACTTGGCTTATCCAGGTCACTGATGAACTCCTCAGTCTCCACATATCCTTGGATCCTGTCAGCCAGCACTATAAGTACCAGCCACAACACTCGGCTCACAAACACTGACATACTAACACAAGTGGATCCCATCGTCAAGAGAACAACACTAAACAAAAACTAATTTAATTTCCAACAACATTTTCTTCTCAAGTCTGTTTTAATTTAAATTCAAATAAAGTACAATGTTTAATCCATGGAAAACTTGTTGATCTTCTTTTTAATTAAAACTCACTTTTGTTTATAAATAAAATGAATAAATTACGTTCTTTTATTTGGTTAGAATAAATATTGGAGATAAGTAAAACACAACGACTCGACACGTGTTGTACGACTGTAAACAAATCGCGCTTTGACAGGCGAGCTCGCGACGCGTGGAGCAACGTGCGTGCGTCTCGACGCCGCGGGCAACACTGATCGAAAACTGATAGGGCAACGGTAGCAATCGCAGAAAAATTATTTTCATTGGAATTTAGAAAATGGTTACAGTCAATTTTATATTCGGTTTTCAAATATTAAAATTTAAGCGCGAAAACTATGATGGCTCGCTTGCCTTGCCACGGCTAATGATCTACGAAGATTCTTAACATTTTAGACGCCACGGAACTATCCGTTGACTCCGTTTATTGAAAAAATAACTTAAATAAACGTGTCTGTTATTCTACATAATATTTTCCCCGGGCCAGAAAACTATATATTACATCATTTGACAAGTACGCAGCTACATAAATATAAGTTTTATGGTAATATAATTCAAGAGTAACGTAACGGACAATAAAGTGTTGAAAGTTTTGGGAAATATAATAAAACACTTGGAAGGAAGTTACGTTAAAATTGGGTCACAAATATCAGAGGTTAGCTGTCACCAGCAAAACGTCTTTATAAGTTTGTGAGTTGGCGAACATTTTAGTTTAGTACCTGCCTGGGCACAGTCGGCAAGAAAAGTGGGACGGTTAGATAAATGGTACTTTATTAACATATGTGTACTTGCATTCCTAGTGAGTATTGTGTGTTTTTGTCTGTGCCTAATGAAATATTGTTTGAGTGAGTCATTTGTTTTTGTTTCTATATTATAAGCATAGATAATTATATTAATATGAAATGCGTTCTAAGAATAAAGAGGTCGTTTAAAAACAGACATAATAATACATTCGTCTCTGTTTCAGATGTGTGGGAATTATTATTGTATTTCATTAATGTCTAAGTATCTGTACTAATTTAGTTTACAATAACATTGACAGCGGATAATGTTCCCACTTCTGAGACACAGTCTACTCTCGGTAAAAGGAAGTGGGCCGTAGTCCACCAAGGGCGGCAAGTGCGGGTTTGTAGATGTCACTTGTTTTCTGTTTTTCATGATGTTTTCCTTCACCGTTTGAGAGCAGTGGTGATGGCATCATACACAAAACATAGCGCAGGATTCAATCCAACGATCCACAACGTATAAGCCGCAGCCTTTACGAGTGGGCCTGTTCAACAATTTACTTTATTTAAAGGTATATTTTTAGATTGAATTTGCGGTATCATGTTTTCGGCTTTATTGAAAGTTGAATGTTTGAAACCCTAAACTGTAGGTACCCACACTTAAAGCTTAATTTGCGGTGCGTTCTAATTTTATAACCTACCTGGTATCCGGTGGTTTATTTATTAATGAAACTCAACACGGGCATACAATATTTTAATTGAGCTGAAAATTAACCTTATTTTAGTGTCCATATAGGCTCTATCACCAGATCAAATACACATTGATTGACAAATTGATTAATTAAACGAACATAATATCACACATTCTTTCCCGAAAGGGCTGAGCAGAGGTGTACCTACTGTAGCGAGACGGTTAAAGAAAAACACCATATTCACACCACTTTTATAATTTCGACAAAACAAGTAATAAAAATACAGCAGTAATATAAAAAAAATATAAAAAACAAGTATATGGTTAACTGCAGATGTGGCTATAAAATATTTGGTTTTTGTTTAAAAAGAGGGACGAGTCAAACTTAGTGGTTAATCAGATATAACGGAAATTATCTTCGCGCACGACCTATCCCCAATACGATTGCAATCGATTAAAAAAAATAGGCCTATGCACGTCGATTTTATAGGTTCCTTTTTTATAACGAACACCTAGTTGAATCGTGAAATACACGTTACATCAGGATGCGTAAAATAGAAAATTATCTAGATAATCTATTACAGAAAAATAGAAAAAATAGGTAATGTTAAAAGGTTCCTTATAACCAGCCGGGCGAAACTATCCAGAAGGACACTGTCAGTGCTGCGTGCAGCGACGGAAGCAAGCAACCGTCTATGAGGGCGTCAGGCTCTGCGTCGGTGGCAAACGTCCGTAACACGCCGCTGACCTCAGTTTAGTCCGACGGCTGATAGCCCGT
The DNA here is from genome assembly GCA_932294355.1 of Aporophyla lueneburgensis. NCBI lineage: Eukaryota > Metazoa > Arthropoda > Insecta > Lepidoptera > Noctuidae > Aporophyla > Aporophyla lueneburgensis. The sequence goes on along the minus strand of OW028749.1, from coordinate 1,433,727 downwards.
CGGGGGGAAAAGCCGAAATTCGGCTTGTATGGTCGGCGTCTAAAGACAAATAAACAGAACGATCAGACCAAGGTTACAAGCGGAATCTTCGATATAGCTAGCGAGAATCGCCGGTAGAACAGATTAGAATAGTAAAAGGAAAAGAAAAGACGTAATACGTACCAGTTGAATGGAAGAGTAGCACACAGAACTTTATCGATATGAGCAATTTTAAAAGTAGCACCAGATAGACACACTTAGGTTTAGTAATAAAATTTTAGGGCTAAAATTGATAATTTAAACTTAGGAGTTCCGAAAATAAGAATATTGATGTGAAAAGTTCGGCTCCCATCTGCAGTCTGCCAGTTGACAAGAAAAAATTTTGGCGTAAGATTTTATAGGATCGAAATTTGAAATAGAACAAAAAATATAAAGGCCAGTGTTTCTAAAAAAAAAGGTTGATTTAGAAACCAAAAAGTTTCGTCCGCAGCGAATTTACGCTGCACTACATATGTAGTACACTTTTTTTTTAAATATCTACATCTCGCAGGTCAACAAAGTTCATACCTTGTCATAGGCTGCTTAACTGAACTTACCCGTGGTTTAATAAATTAAGGCCTCCAGCCATGGCTTTAATAAAATAAAATTATATCGACTACTCGTTAAGGGCACTCTCTGTGGGGTATAGACCTCGGCTTAGGGCATCGCTGATAGAGGGTAGCAAGGTACGGACTGGATCGGATAGATTATTATTTAGGGACAAATTTGAAGCTACAGGGTCTTTGCGCGGGCTGACTCGAGCAAGGATCGGGACGGACATGGATCAGGACGTCGCGTCGCAGCACATTTCGCCATTTATGTTTAAAGTTTAAGTTGAAAAACAGGTTAAGATCCAGTTACCGGGTTGCTATTGAGAAATTCCATATAGAAAAACTTAATAACTCTTACCTGACCTGGACATATTTATGTTTACATAATATAAAACGAAATCACTTCCCACGTCTCTACGGTTATTCTATTAAAATACGTAACGGATTTTAATGTGGTTTTCATCACTAGACAGAGTTCTTCAAGAGGAAGGTCTATCTATATGTACGCGAGTGAACCTGCTAATAAGAGCTAGTTTATTATAATTAAGATAAAATCATCTACCAGATTGTTTACTTGGAAGTTTTCTGGAGGAAGAGCAAGAGGATTATATAAATAGGCTATTTATACCTAAATAGACAAAAATATTTAACTTTCAAGTTTCGTTAAATTAAATCCTGTTGCAAACTGAAAATGCTCAAATAAATACCTAAATTCGCTGTAATATTCGTCGGTATCTTTCTAAATATGACTTAGGGAGGACTTACAAGGGTATCCGTTATTTTATTACGGAGTTCGCGCGCAAATCGTCAGTCCGCCTCCGGGCAAGGGATTGTACGTATCTTGGTTATTGTATTTAGTAACTTGAAAAAACACACAGCTTTTCTCTATGAAAATTACTGTGTCATTTCTCACATTGTGAATGTAAAGATCGATGTTCAATTACGTCATTAACTTGAAATAGTACCTACATAGTAAGAATTAAATTCTTTCTGAACGTGAACTACAAAGGAATGTATTTACAAAGGGACTTATTAATTAAACGAGAATTAATTAATTCTGTATCATGGTTTACGGGTGTTTCCTACTCAATCATTCATTCAAGGTAAGTGTTTGTAGTGACGAAAATGGAATTATATTTATTTAGGTACATAATTATTATGAGCAGTGGTGACCCAGTGGTATCGACCCCAACTTACCGAGTTGTAGGTGGATTCAAACCCAGGCAGGCACTTTCTTTGTGTAAATTATTTCATCACCACTGCTCTCAAAACGGTGAAGAAAAACATCGTGAGGAAACCGGCATGTCTTAGAACCAAAAATTTGAAGACATGTGACATCTACCAACCCGCACTGGGCCCTTATGGTAGATTACTGCAGCAGCAGTGGGAACAATATAGGCTGCCGATCGATTCTGTAAAAATGTGACCGTGAACAGTTAGGTGAAGTGAGCTTAGAGTGAGCTGTCAATGGTGTCAATCCATGGCATTAGTTGGAATGACTGCTCACTTCATCCTCACCGACCCTCACTTCACCTAAGTTTTCACGGTGAGGTGGTTAAAGAATCGCACTGCTGATTATGATGGTGATGATGACATAATTATCTACCTGTATTTGACCCAGACCACCTATCACAAGATTCAGTGTTTCTTTTGTACATGACGCCAATAAGTTATGAAAACGGATGGAGAAGAAAATTATCCCACAGGAACGTACGTGAATAGGTGTTGCTTGTGGTGACTGGTCGTCTTGCTGGCCATGGTTTTGTTATTGTTATTAGTAACTAGCTTTTGCCCGCGGCATCGCCCGCGGCTTCGCCCGAGTGGATGTCGGAAATGAACGCCGGTATTTTTCTAAAATAAAAGTAGCCTAAGTTACTCCTTGTTACATCAGCTATCTGCCAGTGAAAGTCTCGTCAAAATCGGCCCAGCCATTTCAGCGATTAGCCGGAACAGACAGACAGACAGACAGACAAAAATTTAAAAAAAAATTGTTTTGGTATATGTACCGTGTAAACATCCATATACACTTAGTAAAAAGTGGTTATCTTAATATTACAAACAGACACTCCAATTTTATTTATTTGTATAGATGTATATGTAGATAAACTGTTTATTTATTTTAGTCTGAAGGTACAGACCTTCATATATTATATAACTTGAAGCTGACACAGGTCAGCTTCAAGTTATATAATTTGTATATAATGATAATAATGCAGCATTGCTTAAGTAAGCGAGAACACCGTTTATGCCTGGAGAGTTTTTCTTTCAGTTCTGTTAACGTTTATTTTCAGCGGGTGTTTTAGGGGATTGTCTTATGCAATTTGGACGTTCAAAAAGTGCTGACTCTCAGGCTAGTTTTAATAAATGAATTTTAGCTTATTTTTTCTAATAAGTATGTAAATCCAGGTTATAAACTATCTGTGTGCCAAAACATCTGATTCCGTTCAGGTGTTTTTGCGTAATTGAGTAACAAACCTGCAAACATTCAAACTTTCACATTCATATTATTAAGTAGCAGCATGCATATCTACAATTAAGGATAAAATTGAGATTCTGTGTTTGTAGTCAAATTGATAAAACCCATAAACTCTTTGCTTTAGCATTTTTTCGGCGTATGATTAAAAAAAATATATGATTTTATTTCTCTAGGCTACTTTGTGTAAACCCTTTTACACGTCAATCATATTTTGTTAAAACTAGATGACATTGGCGTTTCCTATCTGACTACTCCAAGAAGAGAGGCCAAAACAAACTTAGAGGTCAATAAAGTCGAGATATAATCTTGTGTGTGTCTCCCAAGCTTATAGTAGGCATAATGTATCATCGCCATTTGCCTCGAGCAAAATTTTATACAAAGGCCTCTTTCTCCAATTAAAAATACCTTTCAGTAGAATGTGTTTCCATTAATTTGGTTAATAAACAAAATTATTTGCCCACTGCGCCGTAAAAATTCGTATTAATAAAAATAAATTAAATTTGCCAATTTATTTTACACCTGTTTTATTGAAATAACAGAAAATTTCGCCAACTCCGAAGTTAAGTTCGGAAACATTTTTACTGTTCCTCAAAATTATTCTCTTTTCTTTACCCACTTCTGGTTATTATTGCTCGAACAAATACTTTTTATTATTGTTATAAAGTATCTTCTCACTGCCTCGTTGGTCGGCAAGATGCTGAGCATAAAGTCCTCAGTTTGATCTGAAGGCCGAACAAAGTGTAAAGTGTTTTTCTTCAGGAATTTTTCTGACTCAGCTATACGTGAGTCCGGTAAAATCGCAATAGGCTTGCCGTATACCTCCTTCAGGAATCACAAGCGTGAAGCTATCTTCTTCTTCTTCTGCTCAGGTATCCTCTTCAGGATAAAATTTCACTGTTCTTTTACCGTTTAATGGTTCCTTGTTCCTTCCTGACAACAATTCTCCCAATTTATTCAAAAAATACGAGCAGCCCACACTTTGTACGTACATGGCGGCCATTGGTAGGCGCAAATGCAGCTGTCAAATTAACGGGCTTAATAAATAGTGGTGATACTGCCGCTTCCGACAGCACGGTACAGTAGTGCAGCCCATTCATTTGTTCACTCTTCGCCCCCTCGCCGCGCTGTCGTATTAGACAGGTGCAGTATGCATTCCAAAACATCGATGTCATCGGTGGGACCGCACCTGGCCACTAACAAAGTTCTGGTTAACAACAAAATTAAAGGTTTCAGTGCAAATACAGGCCAAAATATTAAAAGCCGGTAAAGTCTCGAGTGCTAGAGAATTAATTTACTCTGCAGTAACACCCTTGCACGGTTATATTAAAATTATGAAGCTGTCTGTAGCAACGTGTTTCTCGCTAGTCAATTCCCATATCCCTTCTCATTCGTCTTGTTTTTCCTGTATTAATACTGTAAATAAGAAAAAAAAAATCTAGTCCCCAAATAAATTAGTCTCAGTATTCTTACTTCATATTTTAAACCTGTGGTTTTAATTGATTTTTAACCATAAATATCTATAGATTTATTAAAATGCAGAATTTAAAGCAAGACCTGTAAAATTAGGCAGTATAGCTAGGTACTTATAATCGCCTATATTGTAGGTATGCAAAAGGCTAGATTGTACCTGGAACGAAACATTATTTTATATCAATTCCCCGATATTCGATGCAAATAAACATTTCCTATTCTATTCTCATACAATATATCACTCACAAAAATGTCAAGTGCAAATTATGTTGTTTTAAATATCCTGAGAGTGAAGTATGCACCGAATCATGACCCACTCGCATTATTTTACGAGTTATCAATATTTTAAAACTCATGTGACAGCTGTCAACTCTGCACAACATAATTTACAGAGCCATAGATTTAGTTTATTTTTTCATGAAAAATAGACTAAAAACGGGAGCATCCATGGTTGATACTTATTTAAAGGCACTTTTAAACATTTTCTAGAACTTTTGGAGCTAGAATACTGTGTGTAAACTAATAAAAAATGACGATCGCTGAAGGTCGCGTGGAGCAATAAGTGATCCTGACCGACCGTGACTAGTGGGCGCCGGGAGTCGGTCGCCGGCTTAGCTGACACGCCTAGTGGCCTAGTTTACTACGACAATCAGTCATTTAAATAAAAACTAGTTTTGTTCCATTTTTATGTTTTAAAACCAGAATATCAAATTGTTAAAGATCATGGTCAGTTTTACCTAAGGAACCGTATTACCTGAACAAAATCCCCACCGTATGGATCCTATGGAACCATATTATAATCTGAACCATATCCTCTACCGTGTGTATATCATGCTCCAATCAGAATGAATGGTTACGTTTACCGTGAATCGCTAAAATTTTACAGTCAGATTGCTTCGTACACACATCCGTTCAGATCGTTTAGAGCTGTTCATTTTATCTTTAACTAGTTTTGCCCTCGTATTACACATATAAACTTTCCTCTTGAATCACTGTCTATTGATGAAAACCGCATTAAAATCCGTTGCGTAGGTTAGGATCAGGCGTAAAACACGAAATGCGACTTTGTTTTATGCTATGTAAAGACTGGAATGGGGTTACAATTTTGCAAACAAATTCTTCGCCTCTAATGACTAATCCTTCGAGCCAAATGGACTTGAAGAGTTAGGTAGTAATCAGGGCTAGAAGAACATTCATCAGTCTATAATGAAATTTTATTGAAGTACGTCTAAACATACCTCATCGCCAACTAAGGCGGTCTGGAGGATCAATTCAATTCAGCACAAAGGAAAAACACAATTGTGTACTGAAAAATCACGAAGGGATCCGTGGGCCAGAATAATAGCGTTAAATAAATAATATGAGAGCGTCTCAACTTAATTTGGCAGCCCTGTTATGTATTATGTGGTGGAGTGGCCTTGAAGGCAGCGGTTGCAGGAGCGGGTAGTGATTCCACTGTCAAGTTTAGCAGCGATAATATGTCGTCGTCGACATTTCAGCCGAAAGACATTCACTGCTGAACATAGGCCACCCTCAATTTTAGGGGTTTGCCATAATCGCCACGCTTGGCAGGCGGGTTGGCGATCGCGGTGGTAAAATGCATAGAGAACGCTGCTGCTCATTCACTAGTAAGTCCCTTAGTCGCCTTCTACGACACCTACAGGAAGAAATGCGATGGTGCTATTCCTTCCTTCAGGAACCACACGGAATATGGCAAAGTAAGCCTTAATGCTTCCTAGATAAGGTACCACCAAGCATACCACCAGAAGTGTATTGCTTATTTTTTGCAGTTTTCTTTACGACAATATCATTTAATTTCAGTATCTCATGGACCATGGTGGCGCTACTGTAATCTGCTTTTGAGCATAATAGCAATATCGCAATCTTTATCTGTTCTGTGATCGCAATGCTATTCAAAATACTCCCAAAACGCGAGGAAATTTTAATAATTTCACGCAAAATACTTTGCTAGATTTTGCAAAAGTAGACACAATAAGATTTCTTAATAAGATACTTAGCTTCTGCGCTTTACCGAGCGTTCCCCCAAATCGCATCTTTATGAACATATTATAGGCATGAAATAAGATTAAAAAAATCACCTGTAAATGCAATTATTTTGGTGTTTCTACTTTCGTTAAAAATGTCAAAGTTATTAGGAAGTTGTAACGGATTCCTTTTAAAATGATTATATTTGCAGTTTTGCATATGAAATAACACATCGTTGTACATATTCATAATTCTACGAAGCCATTTCAATGAGAAAACTTTGGTTTAGAGGCCACCGATTGGAAGAAAGGGAACTCGAAAGCTTTTACCATGAAAAGATCTGCGATACGCGTATCATTAGTGTTTTGCTTTAACATTGCTGGTTTTGTTAGCATTCCGAACATAATTATATAGCAAAAGCAGTAATGGATAGGAAATGAATAACGATTTCCAGCTGTTTGTTTATTTTGATTGGTTTCTAGTGGGTGTTGGTAAAAGTACCAGCAACATATGAAAGGTTTGAATTATGGGTACAGCAGAGTTGATGGCTGGCGACTGAAAGAGCAACAATGCTGTAACAAGATTAAAATTCCACACAAGATGGATCGAATTTGATAAGAACCTCTTTGTAAACAGCGTTTCCCTTTTACCATGTTTATTAAGTATTGGTTTAGCGGAGCCTTGGTGCGTGGCATCAGGCATCTATTTCGGATATTTTGATAACGTGCCTGAAGGACGCGTGAATTTTCGGTTGCTTGTTTAGATGAGTGTTAATTTTTTTTCTCAAATGAGAGACTAGCTTCCACTTAGCTTTGCTCGCGTTGGGGTTGTAAATTATCCCACGGGGCCGCAGTACCGGGATAAAAAGTATGCTATGTCCTAACCTAGGTCATGATTGATCTGGGTGCCAAATTTAATAAAAAAGACATGAAAATTTATCAGACAGAGTTACTTTTGCATTTATAATATTAGAATAGAAAGATTATTATGACTTTCGGCCCGTCTTTGGATAAATACAACTAAGTATTTGTAGACTTGACAAAATTTATGTGCATTATTGACATGGTTTCCCATATTTTTACATACTCGTACCTACTAACAGCTCACGTCGGATCACGATCTCACAAGAGGGTTAGCGAGGGGTTCAATAATAAAAAAATACACTGGCCAATCTTTAAGGTTAAGCAAGGTGTGCCGCGGTAGTTCCGTGGATGGGTGACCATCCATTACATACCGAGACTCCTCCGTGGCTCGGAGAGCACGTTTTATGGCTTATTATTCAGCCCTTCGCTTATCATTATGTAAGTAGTGAGTCCTAGCTGTCGTTTGTAGATCTATGACAGACAGCATGGATAGTGAAAAGCTGGGAATTCTGCCAACCAGTCTTAACAAGAGGTAACGTACTGCCTAGAAACTGGGTTTTGGACGTCAGATAGGCAGTCGCTTTATGTAAAATACTACAATAGTATTCAGCTGATGGTTACACTGGCAGGTGACCCTAACATAGTTGAGAATGCCTAGGCAGAAGGCTGCCAAAAATAATAAAAAAACATCGTTTATCCCTGTTTTCATGGTGTCGAAGCTTGAGTAATATATGGGGCCTACCCAAATATCCTTTCTTTGGTATTGTTTTTCGTATCGTTGAGCTCCTTAAGTTTTGCTGTGAGCTGCTCGATCACTGACAAATGCGTGCATTAACCGGACAGGTCCACTCAATCTATGTGGTTCTTTCAGACATCAATCTATATGGTCTGATATGATCAAGATTATGTCTGAACTTTAAAAGACACTGTAACCTCTGAGTTAGTTTTGGCCTTTCTTCTGAGGTTAGATATAAAACGGCGACCTTATCTAGTTTTTAGTGATTTAATATTTATTTGATTGACGTAAAAAACTGTTTGAACAACCCCACTTACAGAAATAAAATCATTTATCATTTACCGGTCGATGAACCGGGAATCATGTTTAAATGAACAGATTACTAAAGACTAATCTAAAGTTACTTCTCACGACACCACTGCCTGAATAAGGTAATCTATTTTATTACTGAAACAAATTTTCTCTCAATCGAGTAATTTTCACACACTGTGCCACTTTCTCGACTTCTTCGAAAACTATTTTTTGTTGCAAGAAGTTTCTCGTGTAAGAGTAGTTATTTCTGTCCACCCAAAACTACCTGACTGGCCATAACTACTACCTTTGACTACCTTTTGGAATAGTTTCCTCTAGTTTATCTAGGTAGTTAAGTCCTTTTTATCAAAAGCGAAAGCGAAAGCTGTAATATTCGTGTTAATAATAAATTGTTACTGAGTAATTTGACTTAGTCAGTCAAATTACTCAGTAACAATTTATTATTATTATAAGATACGTAAGTACGATACGTAGGTACCCTTGACCGATAACCTGGTGAAGGAAGTGACGGTGCTTGACGAAGCCCTGTGTCCGGCTGTTAAAGTTTTTGGCTAAAGTGATGATGGTGATGATGGTGACGTACTCCTTAGTAAACTGCTGCATGTGCAATTCGTCACCATCATGTTAACAGCCGCAAGAAGTCCACTTCTGGACATTAGCTTCCCCCAATTTGGAAGGGTTTGGCATAATCGCCACGCTTGGTAAACGTATTGGCGAAATCAGTATGGTGGTAAAATGCATAGAGAACGCTGCTGCCCATTCTCTAGCAAGTCCCTTAATCGCCTTTAACGATACTCACGGGACGAAATAGGATATAGAGAGTTAGTTAAGATTTTTTGACGGATTGAAATTGAGAATAGAATGCACCCATTCTTAAAAATACGGGAAATGTCCCTCTAAAATTCTGAAAATTGCGGTAGCCAAAGAAGGTTTGTTGAAAATAGATGTCAATACCTGTTGGTGTAAAATATTGATGGCCAGCCACATCTTGTTAGGCTAAAAGCCAACGACCGATACAAACCTTGTAAGAGAGGAAATTTTAGACAGGTTGATGATAAAATATGATTTAAAAACAAATGCCAAACAACTACAATGTTAACAGATTATATTAAATTAAAGCCTGTAATTAAAATAAATTAAAAAGGCAAAAGGCACAATTTTCTAAGACAAAAATAAAAGGATTAAAACATTCTGCGCCTTCAAAAATCTAGCCAAGTTTTCTTGTAATCTAGAATAAACTGAAATGGCACATTAGGCAGAAAATGAAAATGGCTTATTCGGCGGAGACTCAGACGTTTTGGGTACGACTTGAGCATTATTTTCACTGTTATTGGTATATGCTGTGTCTAGTTTATCGTACCTGAATTTGTAAAGATAAGACGAGGATTACTGAAAGCTGTTATTATTAGACGTATGCCATGGCTTAGTCTGCAAAAGTACAATTGGCATAAGTACATTTTTTTGTGGTTGGCCAAAACGTAGTAAACTTGACCCCAAGTTTCTTGAAAATATATTGAATTCATACATAAACTTGCCTTTATCCCATGGGGATAGACAGAAGAAAGAAGAAATAAAGAAAATACGTTTATTTGCGGTAAACATGGCGCAAAGAAAAATCACACAAAAAAAGAAATAACTGAGGCATCCACGAAAAACGGCCATCGTTCAGCGTAATGCTATGACCCTATTTGAGACAGAGTCCCAGCGCTGGTTTTCAGCGAGAGCAAACTACAGAACGCGACTTACTACGATTTACACACTGCTTTGTCTCGTTTACGTTCATACATTATTTCAAACACGCATTATTGCGAGTACTACGCATCTGACCTTTCTGAAGAACATCACCAATAAGGTCATTATGTCCTCCTATGGCGTCCTCTCCCGGCGTTTCCACGATTCCTCCCGGCATTTTCACTTACAATTGCCGTGTAAGCTGCCCTTCATTCATCCTCTCAACATGACCAAACCATTTAGGTTCAATCTTAAATTGTTTCATTTCATTAACTCGGAAGTATTAAATTAGCGATGCTGTCATATAAATTATTCTCTCTTATCCATTTAGGTTCAATCTTAAATTGTTTCATTTCATTAACTCGGAAGTATTAAATTAGCGATGCTGTCATATAAATTATTCTCTCTTATAATCGGAAACATAATAATAATCAAATCAATCAATAATAAAATCATTTTTATAATCATTGTTTAATAATTATAAAATAATGATTTCTCATTTTACGTTTGGAAACCACAAATCATTATTTTCGTGGATCGTTTTTCTCGCTATCAATGAAACAGGAATACCTATATAATAATTTTATGAATTGCAATATCAATACGACAGTCTTGCTAGGTCATCGACTTGTGAATCAAAAACCGGCCAAGTGCGAGTCGGACTCGCGCACCGAGGGTTCCGTACAAACCTGTAGGTATCCTCGGTTTATGCGTAAGGTTTATGTTTATGAAATTAAATGTTTTTTTTTTTATATTTGAGTTGATTGAATGGAAGGTAAATTGCGATTTACGATTTATGACGTATTAAAAAAAAACTACTTACTGGATTTCGTTCAAACCAATTTTCGTTGGAAGTTTACATGGTTATGTACATCATATATTTTTTTTAGTTTTATCATTCTCTTACTTTAGAAGTTACGGGGGGGGGGGGACACACATTTTACCACTTTGGAAGTGTCTCTCGCGCAAACTATTCAGTTTAGAAAGAAATGATGTTAGAAAACTCAATACCATTTGTGAAGACCTATTCATAGATACCCTACACGTATGGGTTTGATGAAAAAAAAATTTTTGAGTTTCAGTTCTATGTATGGGGAACCCCAAAATTGATTGCTTTTTTTCTATTGTTGTGTAAAAATCTTAATGCGGTATACAGAATACATCTACTTACCAAGTTTCAACAACATATCTCTTATAGTTTCGGAGAAAAGTGGCTGTGACATACACGGACAGACAGACAGACAGACAGACAGACAGACAGACAGACCGACAGACAGACAGACAGACATGACGAATCTATAAGGGTTCCGTTTTTTGCCATTTGGCAACGGAACCCTAAAAAGCTGAGAACGAATTTAAATTGTAATATTGTAATGAAAAACGTTTATTTAAAACTAGCTTTTGCCCGCGGCTTCGCCCGCGTAGATGTCGGGAATTATCGCAAGAGGACGTAATACCGCGGTAAGAATGTATTAATCCATGTTATACATATATAAAATTACGCCTTTTTCCCATGGGGGTAGGCAGAAACTACGGAACGCCACCTGCTACGATCCTTACATATCATGTGTGTTTGATGTACTTAAAATAAAACTAATAGTATTCAGAGTAAGAAGACTGCGACATAGGGCTGGATTGAATTGAATATAAGTCTTCCTGGTTTTTCTTAACGCTCCTATTCTACCTAAATAAACACTCAGTTATTTACCAGACACCAAATTAAACATAGTTATAAGAATAGTACCTTGGCCAGAGGCTTTGCCCGTATAGCTGTTGGAAAATATCACCCGGGAAACTACTACCGGGATAAAATATCTATGGTATGCTATATATGGTAAGTATCCAGGATAACCAAAAATCCAAATCCATCCAAAAATCTAAACATCTAAGCCATATTTCGCGGTCTCTTACTTGGAATAATACAATTAGCTTTATTTTGAGTAATTCGAACACACATGATGATATGCATTTACTATGAAGCCCAAGTAATATGAATTACAATCCTACTAATCCTGCACAACCCGACCGTTACCAAGCGAGATGGCTGGACGCGGAACGGCCCGCTAGCCACTCTGCGGCTATTTTATTATAATCTCTGATATCTTCTAAAATATTAATTTTAATGATATGCTGTAAAGGGCAATTTTGATCTACATGAAATGCACAATTTATTTAAGGTACTTAAGAGCGTTAACGTCGATTTTGGTTGTTTGACCCAAAAAGCGTACTTTTCAAACCATTTAATCACCTCATAAAACGTATCTAACGAAAGTGTGAATAACTAAATATTGTTGGAAATATTTCGGTCTAAAAAGTTGACTGAAAACCTTTTTAAATTAATAAAGTATTCGTGAATTCTAACCAGATAAACAAACAGTGTTTTCTAAAATCCTTTTACAGTAGTCATTTCGAAGCTTAAAATATCCGAAACCACTAATAAAATTGACAAACTAATAAACATATTTAATTGTTCACATCCTTGAGCAAAAAACTGAGAGAGACTTTTTTGATTTTCAGCGCCTAACATAATAAATAAAACAATAAACAAAGTGAAATTAACAAGAAAAAGCAGTTGCTAAATTCATTATTTCTTCCAATAAATCTTATGTAATTTTACAAAATAAAGATGTATTGTAATAGAAGAACATCTTTTTAAAACTTGCAATAAAAAATTTCAACTAAATTAGTTTTATTATTTTTCTACAATTATTTTAAAACTACTATAAAACCGTGCGCGGTAATAATTTTAAATCAGTCCGCCGCGAGGCTGTTCAAAGAGTGGACGTATCGCTCAGTGCTCTACGCGTGACCTCTCCCGACCCTTGGCATCGAGTGAGTTTATAGTGCGATATAACGATCTTGGGTTGGTAAGTAAAATAATTATTTTTTATTTAGATAATTGAAAACAATGTTTTTCGAAACAACAAAAATTGTTTCAGGTGCCATGGGGAATAAGAGTAAAAAAACGAAACTAGTTTTATCGAGGAAAAGGAAGAGACTCAATCAAGAGGTTTTAGCTAAAGCTAGGGCTAAAAGGTTGGGTAAAATAATATTTTGTATAGAACTTGATTTGTTATCTTTGTTGATCGAAGTTTGCTATACAACATTAATTTTTGTTTATGCGAAACCCGAAACACGGGTCTAGTATTTTTATGTAAAGAATCTATGAAAAAAATTTCAAAACTGTATCATTAATAATCACAAAGTTATAAGCTTGATAATTTACCTGGTTGTCCACGCAAAAACATATGCAGATCACCACAAACAGCTAGTGTACGTACCATCTCCGTGTAATGGACGTTTGAATACGAGAAAGACATGATAATTTTAAAATCGAAACAAAACACTAAGGCCCGCGACTAGGAAGCGTAATTAAATATTTTTGGTACAAAATACAACATGGTGTAAAAATTATTGGAATCGATTCAGTTACTGATTCTGAACAAACTATATTCAGGTTTCGCATATACTAAAAATAATCTTGTATAAGGTCCTCGTTTATTAATTTATTTCCTTCTAGGGGGTCATTGTACTACTCAAATACATTTTTTTTTTCTAAACGATCAATTTCGAAATTGCAAAAAACAATACTTCCTCAAACTAAACCGTCGATCATCTGATTTTTTTTAACTTGCATTGTAATAATAATAATTTAATTGATTTGATTTAATTTAAACTTTATTTCTTCTTTTTAGAGAATTTAACTAAAAGCTTGTTTTTAAAAATGTTTTTAGGGTTCCGTAGTGAAAGAGGAACCATTTATAGTTTCGCTAAGTCTGTCTATCTGTCCGACCGCGGCTTAGCTCAGAGACCCTTAGTACTAGAAAGCTGGAATTCAACATGAGTAAACATATTAATCACGCAGACAAAGGGGTAAAATAAAATCCTGTTTTTTTATCTTCAGGCATTGTAGAGAAAATAATGTTGTTGTGAGTACGGAAGATGTTAAAATCCAAAATGAGGTAAAGGTAAAGCACAACTAACGTATTTTTTATTTACAATTTCATATTTAGGTACGTATGGGATTACATCTATCTTTTTTTTTCAGGACTTAGCCTCGTCTTCCAAAACCAGCTTGTCGATGTGTGGAACACACGTGTCGGTTATCTTTCAAAGTCGGTAAAGGAAAACATTTATTTAAATCTACATACAAGTGCTATATATAATAAATATAATATTATAAATAAAGAATTCTTCGATATTGAAATATTTTATTTTAAAACTAGAATACTTAATAATTTGCTAGAGGACCATCGCGACTTCCTACTACTTCAAAATGATGAACCCCTTCATTATGATTTTTTCATGTACTTTTTTATCAAATGAGCAATTAATCAAAATTCATTTAGTAGTTTTTGTGAAAGAGTAACAAATATACATCTACTCATCCATAAATAAACTCTCAAACTTGCGCGTTTATAATTATTATTTGAAAACATGATCTGTATGGTATTCTGATGTGTAATCGATATGAATTGAAGTTTCATCAAAATTCGTTCAGTAGTTCTTACGGTAAATTGTTAAAATCATTCATCCATACATCCTCACAAACCTTTGTGTTTATAATATTATTCGTAGTAGGATTTTACATTTGTACAATATTTCTAACTTTTCTCCCCTAAATAGTACCTACTTACTATACTACGTATCCAAAATTGCCTTTTTATTTCACAAGCATGTAATAAAAATAAGAATAGTAAATAAAAATCAACTGACGATTAAATAAGTAAGTATCATTAAACATTAAGGATCAACTTGGGTTAGTTTGACTATAATGACGGGCAGCACACCAACTCTACGCACACAGTTATGCGCGTATCTGTGTGAGTGGAAGGAGCACTGCAATTACCTAAACTTGGTGCCGTGGATTTCACGTTAACGCTCTTAATTGCATAAGGATTAATGCTGTATTGCTTAAAATCGCATTCATAAATAAGCCATTATTTCTCGTAAAAAGTAAAGGATAAAAATGGTTATTATGGGTTATCCCTAACAGTTAGACATATACCATCGCGGACTTTTTTGTAGAACTTTTTAAGGTGTACAATACTGTAGTACATTATTTTGAGCTATTTCGTAGGGTTCAGCCAGCGTTCGCAATGTAAGCGCAAAAAATGTGTTTATTTATGACATCACATTAGAAACCTCTAAAATTATCAGCGTTTCTTTAATATATTATGCATGTTATATACATATATACCTTCCTCTTGAATTACTCTATCTATTAAAAAAATCCGCATCAAAATCCGTTGCGTAGTTTTAAAGATATAAGCATACATAGGGACAGACAGACAGCGAAGTGACTTTATTTTATAATATGTAAAGAAGATGAGCCTTCACCTTATTTTTATTGTATAATTCTTTTTAAGGGCCCACCTTGAATGTGAATGATAGTAGGATGGGCGTGGTTTATGGCGGGTCAACCTAAAGTGGCCGGCGCCACAAACTTATATCTGAACCGTTTATAGAGAATAGGAAAACCAGCGGCGAAAAGTTGAACTACTGACAGAACATGTCTCGAAATAAAAAACGTTACTAACTTAGCATAGCCTTGCTGTAAGCACTATTCCTGTCACTGTTGCACATCTGTCAAACTACAATAGCAAGGTAGAGACGGAAACATCTTAGAAAAAAGTACGTGAAAGTAGCATTAGTTTAGTCGGTCTATGAAATTTTTGCACATAGCGTGCGATGGAGTAGACAAATAATACAAATATTTAATTATAAGCAATAAAACTATCTTACAGCAAGAAATTATATTCTTTATCTATACGTTATATTATAAATGCGAAACTAACTCTGTCTGTCTGTTACCCTTTCACGACTAAACCTTATTCGTTACCCATTAACTCTATTTATGCCGCGACTTCACCTGCGTCCGCGTAACGTAAGATTTACGCAGACGAAGTCGCGGGAAAAAGCTAGCTAATATTTATGTACGGATGTTGGGTTATACGAGATTGATTAACTCAACATAATTAAAAATATATAATAAACAATTTAAGTATTTATTAGGTCATCCCACTTCCAGTGTCATATTTTTTTTATTATTTTTTTTACAAAAACTGACTACTATACTATATAACCTTGTGACACTAATCAATAATCTCCACCACTATTAATCACTCGCTCCCAGACTGCTGGCAAATCTTGAACACCATTTAAAGTACCACTTTCATTTAATTCATCAAAAATGCTCTTTAGTTTAATATCTAACTCCTTTTTGCTATTGTATCGAGTACCCGACAATTTCCTCTTCACATGGCCAAAACAATTGAAATCACAAGGATTCATATCCGGGGAATATGGCGGCTGAATAATTTCAATCCATCCTTTATCTTCAATTAAATTCTGAACTATTTTTGATTTGTGCGGTCTGGCGTTATCATGTAAAATTATAGGACTCGTTATATGATGCTCGTCTGCCCAAATAGGAATATTTTCTTGTAAAAATGACTTATATCGCTCTCCAGTCATAGTTGTATTTCATCATAAGTTCTCCAAAAAGCAATGCCTCTGACATCCATAGCTACTATTAGTAGTATTTTTCGTTCATGTAGCTCTGCACGTGGTAAATGTTGAGCTGAAGTGCCCGGTTCCACCCAACATCGTGACTGATGTCTTTGACGAGGAGTATAAAATTCGACCCAAGTTTCATCAAGGCATATGAATCTATTAAGTATATTTTTTTACGGCGATACCACGATAAATGGCTACGCGCAGTTTCATAACGAAACTCCTTCTGATCTGTGTTTAGAGTGTGGGGCACCCACACTACACTTTTATTGACCAGACATAAATCCTCCGTGAGTACTCTATGTACAGTGGAATGAGGAATGTTAAGTTGAGTGGAGAGATCACTGACACTGACCCTATGTGACTGACGAAGTGCTTCTTCGATTTTGTCCCTTGCTTCTAATCTAGTCGATGATAATGATCGAGGTGCTCGCGGCTCATCTTCAGCTGTGGTTCTTCCTTGTTTGTACATTTCAAGCCATCGCTGTACGGTTCTTTTATTTAAGGTGTTACGACCAACACACTTTACCAGTAAGTCGTGCGCAACTCCTCCAGAGTAGTTGAGTAAAGCACAAAACTTTAGAAATATACGTTGCTCCACTACATTAATAGATTTTTTTAAATCTTCCATTTTAAATCAATGCGCGTCTTGACAATACAACACACCAAATTAAACTAACATGATTGTACAAGACAACACATGTATTAACTATTGCATAACATTGCGCAATACATAAATATTGGAAATAAAAAAATATGACACTGGAAGTGGGATGACCCAATATTAATTACTAGTGATCGCCCATTGGTCGAAATTCGACCGTGCTTCATTTGAATAGAAATACATTATTAAGTGAAAACAAAAAATATAATTATAAATATAAAAAAATAATACGGTTAAATTTGATATTCAGTAACACTATAGACAGATTATATTAAAAACAAATATTCTCGATGTGATCATAGATTTAAAAAATGAAATAGGTTATATATCTATAAAATTAATTTATTACCTATGGTTATACTTGACATTCAGTAAGCCTATAGACCACAGATTTGGACTACATATAAACAAAAGAATATCTATGCATGTGTGTATGATTAAATACACGGTAATGAATAGTAGTGTGTGTAACGTGTTATTTATTGAAAATAATGTATTTTTACGCATAATTAAAAAAAAATATTAGCATTTGTCACTTTTTCTCCGTATAAACTATACGTGTGCGAAATTTCATACTCCTCCGTCGACCCAATTTTCGTAAAAAGGGATCCAAAGTTTTCGCTTCACGTATTAATATATAGATTTACAACATGAAATTAAAAATAACGAATTAATCTTCTAGAGGTCTATAAATAAAATATATGGCGGTGTTTAAGAGATTAATAAACCTCAATTTCGTTTCACCGATTACTAAACATTTATTTGGTAAATGACAATTACAATATTTTACATAGACTTCGTCCATTACGTAATACTAGTTATGAGTATTTTTTTTCACCTTGAAAACCAAATGATTGCCGATATTTTGTAACTATGTCTAGATTATATCTTTTTATTTGGGTGTTTTACCCGACTGCAGAGGGCAATGTGTTTATCAGCCTATTAACTCGTATATATGTTTGTTCTTTTATTGACTTTATTTTTCATTACAGTTATTTTGGGGTTAGGGGTAATTCAGAGATGGAGTACACAAATAATTTGCTAAACAGTCTTCATAAGATTATAGAAGTATGTTTAGTGTTATTCAAAACAGAGTAAAACACCATTGTTTTGATCATCCATAAAATCTTGAAGGAATGAAAAATTATAAATAGCCAATATGTTTTCAGAAAGCACTCTTGTAGACCTTTGATAAGATATCGATTAGATATCGAGAAGCAGTGGTTGCTCAGTGGCAACGGCTACTACTTACGAGTTCGAACCCGAGCAGGCGCTTTACTCTGTGTAAATTATTTCAACACCACTGCTCTCAAAACTGTGAAAGAAAACAAAGTGTGTAAACCGGCTTGCCTTAGAACCAAAAAATCGAAGACATGTGACATCTGTCAACCCGCACTGGGCCCTCGTGGTGGATTATGTCCCACTCTCTCTCACCGAGAGGAGGCCTGTGTCCCAGCAGTGGGAACGTTATAGACTGCTAATGATTAGGTATCAAACACGGTATATATAGGGTTCGAAACAGCTAGGCCCAGCTTCAGGCCACGTGCCTGACATGGATGATTTCATGAGAGGAAAAAGAGGAAGAAGCTTCGTAGTCACAACCAGTGTTGGACCGCGCTAGCAGCACTCAATATGCTGCTGCGTTCAGCTACACTAACGACGCAGCTCTATGTGTCCCGTCGACATTACACCACGAAGGTTGAGGAGATCGTGGAGTTTGCACGTGTTAAGTCCAACTGGACCTTGAGGGTCGAAAAGTTGGAACCGTGCCACAACACGAACTTCAAGTCATTCATGGTGCGAGTTCCAACTCATCAAATCGAGACCTTCCTCAAGGAAGAGTTTTGGCCGAAGGGTGTCGTGTATCGGTGATTCCGCGGAAGGCTACGCGATAATACACAGCGCAACACGTCGCCGTCACTTCATGTACAATAGTTATGTTTACGTGGTTTTTATTTGTATGTATGATAGTCTGTATGGTATTATGATTTGGGTCTTTGTAGCCCGAAATAAACTGATTTGATTGATTGATTGATTGATACATGAAATTAAAATTTATATTTTCAATAAAACTTCACATCTGCTATAAATGATTTTATTTCTGTAAGTAGGTTTGTACAAACACTTTTACATACCAATGTTATGTTAAAAACATACTAGTTCGGTGTTTGACACAGCCTGTTTAAATCATACCCTTCTTTGGGCTGCTGTCAAGTAAAACCTCACCTTTTTTACAATTCTAATGCTACTCCATTCATTCGTTGTGCTCTTGCATTTGAAGTGACAGTACTTGACGTATAGATATATTGTTGACATACTTCAAACCTACAAACAAATTATATATTTTATTTTATTTCTAAATGAATGATTATTATAAGTTTTTGGTATAATCAATGTTTTAAAGTAAACTATGTTTAATAATACATACGCATCGAGCCTTGAGGCTAAAAAAATCATAATCATAGATAGAACTTTGCGATTTTTTTGTATCGAGAAAATTTCATCGCATCGTGTATTCTTTTTACAGGATACTAGATCATATAGTAAAAAAACATACACTAAAAGATTAAGTACGGATGTCATACGGTAAGAAAGGTACGCTAAAAAGAATAAGCACGTTTTTCTCAACACGTCACCTTAATAACATTATTATTGTATTTGTACGCCTTTTTAGGCAAAACATGTTGAAACCTCCTGTAATTTCCTCTGTAATCACAACAACTGATTTTAAACCTACACGTGTTTCTGACAAATAAATGCATCTTATCTTATTTTATCTTACAATTTTGTTACATATGTAGTAATTCCATCAATCTGCAAGCAAATTATCAGTAGGCATACTGCAGTAATAAATTAAATTATTTATTAACTTAGACAACAAAGATCCATTTTATGTTAGTAAGTTAGGTACAAAAAAAAAGCAATAAAAAAACTTAAGAGCTATGTTAGTGTGTTATTTCAACTAAATAAATACTGAGCTTACAGAAAACTATTATTTACAAATATGCACCAAGACAATATGAATCACTCCTGCCTAACCAACACTTGCATGAAGTGATTCATCATTGGTGAATTAAATTTATCCATTAACATCTTCAGAATGCTATTAGGGCTGGACCGTGTTCTTTCCAAAAGCGATGCCGTTTTTCTCCTCAACATAGCGTAGAAATCGTGAACGCGCGCCTGAGCGAACATGCCAGAGGCACTACAAAAGCGCGGCAGCCCCAACAGCATTCTGAAGCTGTTATTATACTGAACTCTCAGGGCATCCATTGTTTTCCGCGTGTAGCTGGCCCACAGGCTGCTTGTGTAGAAGGTCTGGCAGTAAGCCTTGAACAAAGTAATTTTAGCCTCCTTACTACAACATGCAAACCTGCGTACCAGCATATTGCTTCTCACAGCAAGAGCCCTGTGCTCGCGTTCAATATCTTCATGGTCTTTAAGGTCCTCCGTTAAGTAGTGACCCAAGTATTTTTTTTTGTTAAACCCTTTGTAAGGGTTGGCCATTGAGGTTAATACTTGGCTCGTATGATTGTTTCCTACTGGGGGCCCTAAAGATCATGAAATGGCTCTTTTTACAATTATACAGTAGACCATGGCTTGCAGCGTATCCTTCACAATATTCCAGAAGCTCCCGTATAGAGCCAGCCGTTGGACCCAGCAACACCATGTCATCTGCGTAACTGAGGTTACTGACGCAAACGTTATCAATCCAACATCCAGTCCGCTTGCTGCTGAGTACAGCGATCAGCTCTTTTACGTACAAATTGAAAAGCTTGGGTGAAGTTAGCCCCCCCTGTCTCACCCCACACTCCAACCCATACGCAGAAGAGAGGGAATTATTCCACTTTACATAGTTCACTTGATTACCATACCAGTATTTGAAAACACGTATAATTTCAGCTGGTACGCATGCTTCCCCGAGCTTTTTCCATAGTATGTCATAGGAGACGAGGTCAAAAGCTTTAGAGAGGTCGAGGAAACATGCGTACACAGGCGTGCTTTTATCAGTATAATATTGAACAGTCTGTTTGAGACTTAATATTGCGCTTTCAGTGGAAAGTCCAGGCCTGAACCCGAACTGTGCGTCGTTTAGTTTCAACCATTTGTCGAGATTTTTGTCTAACAGACTGTCCAATACTTTAGCTAGTACAGTGGCAAGCGATATGGGTCTGTAATTCGTTACGTCAGAGACGTCACCAGTCCTATTCTTTACAATTGGAACTACTATTGTCTGCATTAATTCGGGAGGAAAATACGAGTGACTCAAACACAAAGAATAAAACGTGGCTAGTACTCTCGGATAGTGTGCACCTGCGTGCTTCAAGTGCTCGATGCTGAGACCGTCATGTCCTGGAGACTTACCTCTGGCCATTTTCTGTAT
Organism: Aporophyla lueneburgensis; assembly: GCA_932294355.1. Classification (NCBI taxonomy): domain Eukaryota; kingdom Metazoa; phylum Arthropoda; class Insecta; order Lepidoptera; family Noctuidae; genus Aporophyla; species Aporophyla lueneburgensis. Next base: position 1,412,020 of record OW028749.1, on the reverse strand, counting down.
TGCAGATGATACTTGCTTGGCAGTAAAATGAGTCAGGGGGCCATTTTGACATATCTCAGCATCGACCATTGATTTTGAAGGCCCCAGCGGCGAGGAAACGCGAAAGTGGTTCAGGAAAGTGTTCGCTATTTCCTCTGGTTTACTGCAACCCGCCACTGTCACTGGCAAAGCTGGCTCAATATCAAGCCGGGATGTCAACTTCTTTTGGACGATCTTTGAGAAGTTATTATGTCCATTTTGATTTGATGTTGATGGTTTTGGCACCACTTAAGCTTGCCTTTAAAAATCCTTTGACTTTCCCGCATTTCCTCCCAAACTCTGCCTCAATTGGGTTTATTGTAAGCCAACCATGATTGATACTTAAACCTAGCCTCCATGTGAGTAGCATGAACATGTTTATTCCACCCAATAATACGCCTTTTTCCTTGCGGCCGAACACCTTCATGGCTCTGTATGGCAGCCCTTGACAAAATACCTACAATATCTTGATACATTACCTGCAAGCCACGTCTATGTTTTATGTTATCGCATACTTTATCCGCACAATTAGTAAACAGATCCGGAAAAAGTATATTTTTAAAATCAGTGTTGCATAAATCATTATATCTCTTGATCTGATCACCACCACGCTCATGCCATTTTACTTTGTCTTGCACTGACTGTGCTAATGCAATTTTTTCTGGTACCATATGCAAATTGCACTCTATAGCCAGGGGTAGATGATCGGACTACAAAACATCGTATTGTATTTTAACACTCAGCACAGAGTGCCAAGCTGTTTGCGTAACAAAACAGTGGTCCAACCAACGCTTACTACCATTCATGTCGCTCACATACGTATGATTGTCCGATCCTAAGCCCAATTTTTCCACATCAGCGCATACCCAGTTTTGATCCATACTAAATTCAACGACTTACAATTAAACGTAATAAGCTTTTTGTAATATTGATATTATTTCTATTTGAAACATCCAAATATAATTCGAATTTCAGCTACGTGAACATAATCCAGCATTGTAATGATATTATGTTAGTTATCATGCACTTTATGCCTGTAAGCTTTTTTTTATTCATCATCATCATACAGCAGAACCACGTCCACTGCTGAACAAAAGCCTTCCCCAAAACGGGGTGTATGCCATAATCGCCCCGTTTGCCAGGCGGGTGGGCGATTGCAGTCGATTTTTTGACAATGCTCAAAGGTACCTCAGTCGTTTGACGCACTCTGTATGAATCTGGTTGTTGGGTAATGGGTATACTAAATTAATGTTCAACTAAACGTAATCTAGCTAAATCGTGGGTCAGACGGTAGCAGGTGGCAGGACAGCGTCTATTGCGAAAGAATTTCTAATTCACGATCAGCGCTCCATAGCCAAGCATCATGGAGCGCCCCACCAAATTTGCATCTCCCAGAGTGACCCCAGCTATCGACCAGAAACACAAAATGATACAGGTCATAATAAACTTAAATTAGTCTAAGAAGCGCTCACAAATCAATCAAGCATATTTTCTCAAAAGGTCCCATTATTATATTTCATCAAAAATAAACGCAACAATAAATCAAAAACTAAAATTCCTCATGCCCAACCATAATTCAATCTATCATAGACTAACCCCCACTATACCCACAGGCGAAACAAAAAATCAACTCCTCCGCACATGAAAAATTCATAACCGTTCAACTCCATTTATCCGGAGATAACTAAACATGATCAAAAAAGCGTGAAGCACACACGAAAACAAATTAGGGTTCACTCCATCACTCGTTTTAACATGGTTAGGAACAACACAATATATCAGCCATGCAGCCCTTAAGGCTCTTCGGGGAGAGCATTGTGGGTAGGGAAGGAAAACAGGACTCTCTCTAATAAAGATGTGTTCCGTAAAATGTTTCAACTCTATTGAATGTACGGGGTCAAATGAAAATAGCGATACTTTGCAAACGTTATGGGTATCGATATCTATACTTCTATACTTAATGTTATAAAGCTGAAGAGTTTGTTTGTATGTTTGTTTGTTTGGTTGAACGCGGTAATCTCAGGAACTACCGGTCCGGATCGAAAAATTCGTTTTGTGTTGGGTAGCTTATTTATTGAGAAAGGCTATAGGCTATATAACATCACACTACAATCATAAGGAGCGGAGCATCAACGAAAACTAGCATGCAATTCGATGCGACGGGAAGGGTCAGGGGAGCAAAAATTTGACGCGGACGAAGGCGCGAGCAGAAGCTAGCCGTCTGTAAAACTACTACAACTCAACGATTATAAAACAACTACAGCAAACGAAATTTTAATGTTTAAATATCTACAGCTGACTATGGGATCAATGGCTACTAGTAATGTAGTAACCTGAAATTATGAGTTTGATAAATTACTGTCTTTTGCTAGTGTCCGCAGCTAAATGAGTTCTACCAGATAGATATTGTTTTCTAGGTCAAGATAAACTAGTTTAAATTCAAGGATACTTTAAACTAGTTTTATCTTATCAAATGACTTTGATCTCGTTTTCAGTAATGCTTTAATATTGCGATAGGTTCTGTGACACCAGGAGTAAGCACCCACTTAGGTAGGTGGGCATATTTCGAAATAGAAGAACGAAAAAAAGACATAATGTAACGCATAAGAAAACATACAGTAAAAAAAATATACACACACAAAGTATCCAAAAGGCTCATGCTCAATTATTTTTCTGCGGCCATCCGTTCTGCGAGCAATGTGCCCTGCCCACCACTTAAGTTTGGCAATTCTTCAGGCTATGTCGGTTACCTTGGTTCTCCTACGGATCTCTTTATTTCTGTTTTGATCACGTAGGGAAACTCCAAGCATAACCCTCTATTGCCCTTTGAGTGACTTTCAACCTTCTGATGAGGCCCGTTGTGAGCGACCACGTTTCAGTGCCATAGGTCGTCACTGACAACACGCACTAGTCAAATACTTTTGTCTTGAGACTCTGCGGTATGTGGGACGAGAAGGTATTGACCGACGATTGACCTCTTTCTCGAAGTTTGGCCTACCTAACCAGACAGTAATAATATGTTAAAATGTAAAGAAATTAAACCTGTTAAAAACACGCTTGATATTATTAAGGCAGCATAATATCTTGAGGTGTCGTCCTAATTGCTTTGGAAGTTTATAACTTAATTTTCCAGTTCTAATTTTCATTAATTGTTTCCTTGTTTATTTTAAGCGCCGCCAAATAAAGCTTTTTATTAATTTAACAGGCTTCCAGATGTTCTATGCCACATTAACGTCATCATGTTATCGTCGGCTTTCGCTGACATAGAAAGAAAGAAGGAAAGAAAGAATAAAATATTTACACACAGTTCGTGAAATACAAAATACAACAAAAAGGGAAAATGTATAACAAAACAGTGTGTGCCTCACGCCAGCGCCAGTAAGGTTTAGACCAGACATGTGCTGTGTGACGCTGGTTATATAATGAACCTTTGGCACATTGACGCGAAAACTGAAGAATTCAGTACTTATTTCTAGATCCGTAGTGAAGAAATATATCGTGTATCGTGTGGTGCCGGACGTAAAGAATAGCACCATCCCATTTCTTCCTTCCATTTCTTTATGCACTATACCACCATACTGCGATCGCCAACCCGCCTGCCAAGCGTGGTGATTATGGCAAACCCCCCCAAATTGGGGGAGGCTTATGTCCAGCAGCGGACGTCATACGGCTGAAATGATGATGATGATGATGAGTGAAGAAATAGTTCGCTGGCTATAAAGAAAAAATCATAGAAAAGTGTACCTTACCACATAGGTACCAATACCTACGCGGTCAAAAAGCAGTTTAACGCAAACGCCAAACCCCTATGGGTTTTGATTCATTAACTGAATCCATGGTTACATTAAAGGTTGCAATGCACGTCGATGTCGTTGCCACTCTTTATGTTTTGCCATAAGCATACAGCATTATGCTGAGCGATCGTCGTTTTGCCTGAATGTTACGCATGTAAATTAAATTCGTTTTATTCCGGTTTCATCTGCATGACGTTTGGTTCCAATGATGGCTAGTTCTTTCTTTCTAAGGACTATTCCGCTGGGAAAACCTAACAAGTCATTAGGATCACAAATTGCACGAATTTTAAATGGAAAATATACATTTTTAGGTTACTTACTAAGTATAAAGGATCTCCCAAAGATCACACTGCACCCAAAAATTGGGTAAATGTGTGCAGCATTTGAAAATAAAATAAGGTTGCGGTCAGAAAAATAAAAGATGGCCGGCTTACAACCTTTGGGCAATTTTCTGAACCATTAAATATATCTCCCCTCTTAAGGCTACCTTACAAATTGCTCAATAAGATAAACTGGCGATAATATCCTGTATTTCTTTTTGCATTTACTGTCCTTTATTTGGAAATCGAAAAGGACGGCGACGATATTCCAAAATAAGATAATTTTTCACAAGTCTTCGAATGTTTTATAAATTACTGCCCATCTCTCTCACAGAAAGCAGATATAGATTAGCTAGTTATATTTATAAACCAAGGAGTTACATAACATCACTCCTATGTTCCCTGAAGAGTTAGGCAGAGGTGCACCTTTACTATACTCATAGTTCGCCAATTATAATTGTTTGAGAAAGAGGCTGACTGGAATTTTTCACCACTGAACATTACTGAGCGTAAAAGTGTGTTGCGGACAGGAAGAAAACTTTGAAGATGATTACAAATTTTTAGGTTGCACAGTTTCTAGACACTTGTTGCCCGCACGATATCAGCTAGTCAAAAGAGCTACGCCACGCCGTTGTAGCTCTCTCATCGACTCGCACGAACGTCAGGCTAGACTCTGTTGAAACGCTCCAACTTCACAATCGTGTTTAATTTTCAATTGATATTCTGTCTTCTGTACTCTTGACTCTTCCGATATGTTTATATCCCATGAAATAGAGACGAGGCTATTGCCATCAACTGGTTATAAATCTAGACTTCAGGCTGCTACTGTGAACTTCCAGACATGCCCGTCCCAGATGTCATCAAACCCAGGAGTTGATGCTCAGCAGCGCTTGTGACCAACTAGGCCAAGGAGCTACTTCTTCTTAAAGTGTCGATAGCAATTTAAATATAGTCACCTCTTAATTTTTCTAAGAGCTTGGCACTTTCAGCAGCATCCATCAACTCCTGTAGCGTGCAAACAAGAAGAGACGATGGACAAGATATTAAGTGCCGCATTGTTTGTGGGACAGCACTAAATTTACACTCCAGGGCGGAGTCATCGATGAATATCCACCTAAACAAGTATTCTTTACTTTAGCCTACCTGAGTCCTGAGTCTATAAAAGATTTCCAGGAAAGCCAAGGCAACTTGTGTCCAGATGCGAGATTTTCAGCAGGTGGAACAAATGGGTTTACTAGGTAAGCACCATGTTGCCACAGACTTGGTCTTTCCTTAGGAGTACTGTAAGTAAGGAGTTACTGACTTAGGTATATATACTACTAGCTTCTGCCCGCGACTTCGTCCGCGTTAAATTTCTTTTTCCCCCGACCCTTCCCGTCGCGTCGAATCGCCTACCCGTGTGATTTTCCCCGTTGTTGCAACATTTTTCATTACTGCTCCGCTCCTCTTAGTTGTAGCGTGATTTTATATAGTCTATAGCCTTTCTCGATAAATAGGCTACCCAACACAAAAAGAATGTTTGGTCTAAGTTCAGATGATTACTTAGGAAGTAATATCAAAGAGCAAAATTTCTTTGTTTTATCGACAAACGAGAGTAGCATACCGGCTGGCTATAGAATAGTGATCAGTGCTCGCAGCTAGAACAAAAGATCATGAAAATGCAATTTGGTTGAATCGTTAATACGAACTGAGTCTACTTTTAATTTCTTAGGGGATTGTAGAAATTACTAATTTTGTCAGAAAATCCACTTCTTTTTTTTTTTAGGATTGTTTTCAATCTTTACAAAAACACCTTCTTCTTTACAAATAACCTCTTCAGAATCAAAAGAAGGCCGTCAGTCCATCGTGACAATCCTTCTAACAATAAACCTCATTGAGATCGACATAAAGAAGTAAAGTATTTATTTATATAAAGCTTAATAATTGAGCAAGGTTAGCAAATAAAATAGACACCGCTATTATCACGTAAACTTAAGCTGATAAATAATTTAAAGTGAACTCAAAACTACAGTAAAGTAGGTCGACTATCAGAGCATCAAATAACAACATTCCACAGACTAGTATAGTAACGACAGGCAGGTAGCAGGTAGCTTTGATTGCTCAGCCATTAAAATGGAAGAACTAATATTAAACTTTAATTTACGGACTGAAATAACTCTACGTTAACGGTTATGTCTCCTCGCTTACAGGCGTCAATTAACTATAATTATGAATCGTTAACTTGCTTTCACAAACGTGGCTTCTAGCTACTACATCCATCAAAAAGCTTAACATATTTGGTATATTACATGAAGAGAACGCTGATAAGATTTACGAGGCCAACATAGCCAGATAACGCACAAGACATCCCGGTTTAGGAGGAAAAAGGGGAGGAGTTTGCTCAGCAGTGGAACACAGGATAGGCTTACAAAAAAAAAACAAGCTTTTCCCCGCATCATCGCCCGCTTATAGATTGGCAATTATCCATTGGAATCGTAGGGTTTGACACATTTGGTGCACATCTCAACTTGTACACCATGCTCAAATGGTGAACTTAGCAACTGGTGCACTTCTCATATGGCACACTTCGCAACTGGTGCACTTCTCAATTGGTGCACTTCGCAAAAGGAGCTCTCTTTAAGATGAGTGGAGATTTGGAAAAATTGTCATAGAAAAATAGAATCTTTGGTTTTGCGTAGGTAATTTTCTTAAAAATACAGTCAACAAATACCTCTCAAGTAGGTACACACTTACATAAATAATTTTCAATAATAATATAATGTAATTTTGTGAAGCGCACCAATTGAGAAGTGCAACAGTTGCGAAGTTTACCATATGAGAAGTGTACCAGTTGCTAAGTTCACCATTTGAGCATGGTGTACAAGTTGAGATGTGCACCAAATGCGTCAAACCCGAATCATAGTACTGGGATAAAAAGTGCACAAGTCATGGTCTATCCAAATCCGTTCTCCTTTTACGTGTGACAAAGTAACAGACGGATAAACAGAGTTGCTATTGCATTTATAATTTAGTAGAGGTAGTAGCCCACTGGAATCGGGAACAGGATCCAACCTACTGGTAGTCAGGGCTCCTGAGAGAAGAAGCTCCTAACCATAAATAACGAATCAGTAGTACATCACAATCATAAGGACCAAACATTTCGCTTTATTCTGACTTCTACCAAAATACAGCTAGAAGATATTTTAAGTAAATGATTTTGTAGCTACATCTACACGGCTACAGGCAAAATACGCATTATACTGACGTCATGCAAAATCCTGCATCGCGCAAGCAAAGTTTACCGCGCGACTACTATATATACAACGTCCCGACATCAATCGTCGGGCAGTTGCCCACCAGACACGACACCCGTTTTGTGGGAGGATCCTCCTTTTTCTATGGAGGATGAGTGATTTTTACACCCTGTTCACTATACCTCAAAAGTTTCTTACATTAAATCGACGTTTGCAAGTGCGGTGAAAAACACAATAATACTTTAAAAAGGAAAAATCTAACATAGTTTTTATTAAAAGAAAATACAACGTGGGAAAATAAAAATATCCTATGAATACGTAAATATCACGGAAACGGGAAAACTGCAAGACATTCTCATTGAGCAACAAGAAAATCCTATTTATTGCAGCTTATATACATGTTTATGAATATTGCTCTAAAAATACCCAATTAATTATCTCCGTCATGACAAAGGTTCCGAAGGAAAGTTGAAACCACGGAGATATTAATTCTTTATCAAATTCACAACCGTTTTAAATTGACAGTATATAAAAAACACAACTGCTTCGTTGGTCTAGTGGTTGTAAGCGCTACTGCTGAGCTCCAGGTCCTGGGTTAAATTCCTGGGACTGGTAAAGTGTTATTGGGGTTTTCTTGGATCTCAGTAGCAGTCCCTAGTCTATATTTGTGACTGGTTGAAAGTTGGAGACTCGTCCCTCTTTATATGGGACTTAAAAATAACTGGCGAAAAAAAGGCGTTTTATAGTTGAACCTCTGTCTAACCCTTCGAGAAATGTAGGCGTGATATTATGTTATGTTCAAATCCCAACTATTACTCTTTGATATTTGTATCAAATGGCTCTAACACGGCAAGTTGACTTAGTGTATCAATTTGATAAACAATGAATTTCCCTGACCGTACAAACCTACTAAGTTGCTATAATTTTGTGACACTTTATCCGAATTGACCCTAAGTCGCATATATGAGACAAGATTATTGAGCTGTATTATGAGAATTACCCGGGGCTATATATTTGCGGTGTGAGAGGTCAGCAGTAAAATGAATCGATAAAGTACCGCGGACAGATTCGGGTGCTGTTACGAAGAATAAGGATTCAATTTGGGAAAGGTCTGAGAAATTTTTCGGCGTTTTATAAATTGTTATTGGATGATTTGTTTAAGTGTTACGATTTAGTATCAAATTTCATAGCATTATTTTTGAGAATTTATATAGACTAGTGTTCGCCCATTGCTCGAAATTCGACCGTACTTCGTTTGAATAAAAAACATTATTAAATGAAAAAATATATATAATAATAAATATAAAAAAATAATATGGTTATATTTGACATTCAGTAACACTATAGACAAATTGTTGACGCTGTACAACTGTGGAGAGGGTTCGCTGGCGGGATGGTGATGGCCAGGACCAGGACGTAGGTGTAATGAGTAAAGAATACTTCTTCAGGACTCTCTTCTTTATTTTCTTAATACTTCTTAGCTACTGGATATGGAATGAATTATCACAGAAAGCTCTGTTTTATGGAATTTTCCCTATTATTTTTAATTAATTAAGACAGTTCAAATTTCATAATTATAACCAGCCTGTACAATCTATGATCAGCCTGTACAATCGTGAGGCATACAACCTCTACAGTTTGCACACGACACTAAGTTTTGTATAGGAAACTTACTAATGCCATACTTTACACTCCCCATAAAACCACAAAAAATATTTCTTATAAATCTAAACTAAATTCCTACCATCGCTAATACAAATAATATTAAAGACAAATATTCTCGATATGATCGTAGATTTTAAAAATGAAATAGGTTATATATCTATAAAATTCATTTATTACCTATGGTTATACTTGACATTCAGTAAGACTATAGACACAAAATCAGGCTTACCAACTTAGGGGTTTTCCCAAATTTAGGGGGTAAATAAGAGGATTGGGATTTTTAGGGGCGTTCCATTTTTAGGGGTTTCTTAGGGATATTTTGCCATCTTATATTTCTCATTGTGTTTTTGATTACAATAAAAGTATTAGCGACTTCTAGTAATATTACTATACTGTGTGCCGGTCTATGATTACTGAACATTCGTTGGTTATTTTCATTATCATTTTTTAGGGGAATTTTTTAGTAATTGTGGTAATTTTAGGGGTTTTAACTTAAGCTTTAGGGGTAAATATTTCTGGGTGTTGGTAACACTGCACAAAATATTAAAGACAGATTTGGACCATAAACAAATGAATATCTATGCATGTGTGTATTAAATACACGGTAATGAGTAGTAGTGTGTGTAACGTGTTATTTATTGAAAATAATGTATTTTAACGCATAATTTTAAAAAAATATTAGCATTCGTCACTTCTTCTCTATATAAACTATAAGTGTGCGAAATTTCATTCTCCTCCGTCCGCCCAATTTTCGTAAAAAGGGATCCAAAGTTTTCGCTTTACGTATTAATATATAGATTTATGGTTTTCATATATTGGTTTTCATTATTTGTGTCTCATGCGTTATACTTATGCGTTTTTACAAATCGGAGTACGATTTGAGGCTTATTGGTATCGGAAACCATAGCCAACCAATGACTCAACCGTAGACACTAATTGAAGAAACATCATTCGCATTTTGAGTCTTAAAAAAGATATAAATCTATACAAGTCTCTGATTTTGTTTCTAACTTATAAGTCATCATCATCTTCCTAGCCTTTCCAAGCTACGTTGGTGTTAGCTTCCAGTCTAACCAGAAGCAGCTGGATACCAGTATTTTACACGGAGACCCTTTTTTTTTTTTGTTTTTTTTTTTTTCAGGATGGGAAATCATCAAATGACTTCTCCCGCTCTGGGCGGAGCGGGAGGGCGTGTCAGACTTTTACTGACTAAATCCCACCCGTGTTCCATCAGTTGCCCATGTGCCAGGGTCGCGGTATCTCTTTCGAACAATCACGCGACCCCGGCAGGCATCGGTCCTAGTAGACCCCTACACTGCTGCTGACATCTCTTTGAAGCGCGCGTGAAACACTGCGCGCCGTCGACCCGAGCGTGGTCCTTACCGGGCGGCGAGCTACCCATTGCTCGCCACCCGCAAGCTCGCGCCTACGGTGGCCGAGAGTCCGCAATCGACTCCCGACGCCCGGGGCGTCTCCTCCTGCGGCGGCTAGGGACGTGAGGGCGCAGAGACTGCCACTCCCTCACGCGCCCCGCCTCCTCCTTCGCGAGCATTACTGCTTCGCAGAAGGAGGTGACGGCTTCCCATTCCCTCTCGCTCCGTACCATGGCTCGCACCAGGGCCGGACGCGAGAGGTCGCCGCCGCCGATCGCCTCCACGAGGACACGGCGTTGCTCCGCCCGGGCAGGGCACACCTCCACCGTATGCTCCACCGTGTCCTCCAGACGATCCTCGCAATGGAAACACCTTGACGTATCCTCCCGCTTTATCCTGAACAGGAACCCACCGAAGCACCCATGCCCGGTGAGAACCTGCGTCAGGCGGAAGGTGAGGACGCCGTGACGCCTCTCTATCCACTCCTCAAAGAGGGGACTTACCGCCGCAATTGTAGCGTGCCCAGCACTGGGTTGCGACAATCGTATCCGCCGTGTCGCCATGAGATCACACCGGAGCTCTGTCCGCCGTGCCGCGATTTGTCGTGGCAGCGGAGTTTCGCCCCGGCGTTTCGCCTCCTCGCGCCACTCCCACATGTGCGCTAGGACCTTTGCCTCCAGATCCCATGGCGGCACTCCGGCAAGGAGGCTCGCCGCCTCGCACGAGACCGTGCGGTATCCCCGGATTAGCCGGATAGCCATGACCCTCTGGGCCGCAAACAACCGGCGCGCTGGGCGCAGCCTCAATGAGGGCGCCCACACCGGTGCCCCGTAGAGGGCCATGGACCGCACGATCCCCGTGTAGAGCCTCCGGCAGGAGGCGTTTGGACCCCCCAGATTGGGCAAGAGCCGCTTTAAGGCAGCCCCAGCCCGCTCCAGTCTGGGAGCCAAACGTCGGAAGTGCTCGACGAAGTTCCACCGGCTGTCGAGGACAAGTCCCAGGTACTTCATCGTCGACTCGACGCCGATGTGAACCCCTCCCACCGTGAGTTGGGAACGCGCAGGTGGCGCGTTCCGAGGACCATGAAAACCCATGGCCTCGGACTTGTGCAATGCCACCTCGAGTCCCAATTGCCGGATCCTATCGACGATTGTCGTAACACACGGAGACCCTGTCTACGTGACCTGCACAGCCCAGTTGCCGAGTAATACGATCCCTTTGATAAGAGTGGTTGTCAGACTTCCAGACTTCTGATGACCCGTAACGACTGTTAAACATTCATTATTTACAGCCGCGACCAACGGTTCAATGTGCCTTTTGATGCAGGGAGGGGCCCTGTATCGAAATGCATATTAAACCGATGGTAGCCTATTGGTATGTAGAGATGGTCATTCACCCGTGGACCAGCCGCGGCAAGCATAGCTTAACCTGATTGATCAAACCGTGAGGCTATTATTTATGAGCCACAAGCCCCTCATTTCATAAAAGTATTCAGGTAAATAAAATCTTCCTGGTTGTAAAAGTGTTTTATTGCATTTTCAGTCGACTTTTACAATTTTTCACGAGATTGCCATCTAAAACATGGAACAGTTTGTATTTACCAGCATAAAGGAACAGAAATAATGATTTTACATGGAAAACTTTGTACAGAAAATGGTTTAAAAGCGACCAGACGCGTTGAATTTGTTTCGGTTTTGTCCCAGCATTTTGTATAGGCCGCAGGTGTCCATTGATAGTGCAAATTTTCCGCCATATTCGATGCCAATCGAAGTATCGAGTGAATATCGAGTAACAGTATATTCGGTATGTACCCGCGCAAGTTAAATGACTGACTGATCTTTTTGAAAGCATGATTTTTTTTGCTGCTATTTAATTGCGCAGAAAAATTGAAAACCTCCAGTTGGTAATACATTGAATCGTTTGTCTATATGTAACGACATCTGTACTAATTAAAAAGAGATAAAGTGCATGAGTTTGATTGTAGGAAGTAATCTCTGGAAGTATAGAGCCGATTTTATTGTAAAAATTCTTTCACCAATAGAAAGTTAACTTATTCCTGGCGATATGACATATCTGAACGATAATTTAATTGCAAGATAAAATGATTGACGCCCAGCGAAGCGGGTAGGGATCAGCTAGTTATTAATTTCTTCGGCGAATTGGACACGGGTCAGTTAGATATTTATGTTTCGATTACTACTTATTACAGAATATTAAGGGTGATAAAAAAAGTTTTAATGTAAATAGTTTTATGGTGGTTTCATGAAATACGGTGAAATACGAATAGTAAATCACTTAAGACCAATTAAACTGAACAAGGTCAGAATATAAAACACTAAATCCCATTTAAGAGACGTTGCCAATATTCTAAAACAATAATAACACTGACAGCTCTTGACCGCGGTTGAATTCGCCTTAGGTTATTTACTTTCTGTACTTCACGCTTATTTTATGAAACAACCAACTATTTTACGAAAAAACTTTTAAATACTTTTTTATGTAAACCATTTCAGTCTTTATTAACATCTCCGCGTAAAGTTTAAGTGTTTACCTGCCTGCCTATAACGAAGGAAGCAACTTTATGCCCTCCTTAAGGGGTGTCTTGTGTTTCCACGAACAACTTTAATATTACGGACGTCCGTCAAAAGTGGATCCTCCGTCAACAGTATCTGTAACAACGATACGACTGTCAAAAACGTCATTCCATATATAACATACATTGCGGGTTTTGTATTACAAATGTTGGAGGAAATTCACGGAAAAGTGTTAATGGATTAAAAAGTCAGGTGGATTAACGTGTTTGGTTACATAGTACAGGTGAAGAAACAAGCTAACTTTTAATCATTGCTGAAATATCTATTCCCGAATTCGTTCCGAGTGTACAGTTTCTCTGGGTGGCCGCTCCAGTTTGTTATAAAAGTTAAAGACATTTGAATTTGTAACCGTAGCCGTTTTACAAGTTGTAATGGTAATCATTGAATTATAATAAGGGGATGCAGTTTTTATGCTAATTTATTAACGAAGTAAGAATCCGAAAATGTTATAGAACTGTGACTATGTATTTTTGTGTTAAAAATAGAATGCACTTGGTAGATTGTTTGATAATTGCTTTATTAATTACTTCATAATCTGCCCATAATGTTCTTATTCCTGAGATACAGACCTGTTCTCTGTGAGGGAAACTGGTCCACGTGGACACAGTTCAGGTTGACAGATGTCACATGTCTTCGAATTTTTTGTTCTAAGACATACCAATTTCTTCACAATATTTTCGTTCACCGTTTTTTAGGGCAGTGATGGTGAAATAATTAGCACAAGGTAAAGCACCTGCGTAGTATCAAACTTGCGACCTCCAAGTTATAAGTCGTGTCCGTTAATACTACGCCATTACTTAACTGCCCTATTATTTACATGGTGACTATTAAATTGTTTGTTTGATTCTCAATGAAACCCAACACGTATATTATTTGCAACCTATTCAAACATTTCTTTTATATCGCTAAAGAACCTCTTGTATCTGCTGTTGATATATAGATACTAAAATACAACTCCAGCTTTCTGAAAAAACGCCATTTTCCCACCCAATCTTTACAAAACACACGTAATATTGACACTTAGAACATCAGTCCCCCACAGAACCAAGGGAAACAAAACATTGGCATCTCTTTAGCAAATAACAAACGTTCAAGGCAGGCATCCACTTTGAAACTCGACTATGTCAACCATTTTTTCGATGAGAATCTGCAAGTATATCAGATACCTGGCTGAGTATATTTAAGGTAAGAAAAGGTTGGTGAACTCCTGGCATATTTCATTAAGTTCTTTTGACCTATAGTGTTTTGTTTTCTATTGTTTTCAGCATTTTGTGAAGCTGCACTTTGCTTTGTGTGAGCGGTGCATTGTCTCAGCATTACAGCTGAGGCTCCATAATGTAAAATGAAATGATGTTTATTTATATAAGCAGTTCACATTTATTAAAGACAATTTTACGTGCCATTGCGTTGGCGGATGTGTTTTGAACATTGACATTTCCTAACTTACGATTTTTTGATCGAAGAAGGGTAAAAAATGCAGAGCTTATGTTATGTTAGAGTATGTTTGCACTTACATAAAAATATCGTGGCGAGATTTTATCGTGTACTGGAATTTAAACTCTCGGTATTGAACCGAGCATTGAGAATCAAACGCAGCGTATCTCAGCTCGAAAAAACACCGTTCGATTTTGAACTCTCGAAAGTGCGCTGAAGATCCAGTACATCCCTCCACGAAATTTTTGCACATACGTATGTACGCAACTGTGGACTTTATTTGTTACTGTCCCATCACAAACATTCAAGTGGATTCGGTTTCGATTCGGCCTGCTGGTCAGATGAGTTCTTTTGCTTAAATGTTATGCAGGATAACATTTAAGCAAAAGAACTCATCTGACCTACACAATATTAAAGTTATTCCCAGCCTAGCCCAGCCCATTATTCCAGAATATTGTATAAGAATAAGAATTCAAGGAAATGTCTGGAATAGTATTTTAGAAAGAGCCATTCCAGCTTTGACTTGACCTGTCTCGAAAGACGGCATGCAGCAGTCATCGTGTAGCTCAACCCTATTTTAGGAAGAAACGTTAGAAAATGTTGCTGAACTTTTGACACATATAAAGGACGAGTTTCGTCCTGGAATGCTTGTTGTTCTATAAGATTGGTTTATAGGTATAGTTTTTATGGCCGACCAATTAGCTCTAATAAAATCATAGTTATTTGTCTAAGAAAGATGGTATGTTTTATAGTTAGTATGCGTATCTGAAAACATATAATACCAAAGTTTTCCCCGAAGGAAATTTTTGTTTCCCCGAGTAGTTAGGTATAGGTGTACTTATATTGTAACCACATTTTGCTGGTTGTGTGTTAGTCCCATGTGATGGGGGGGATGGGGGGCCCGGTTGATGGCAATAGGGTCGTATTGCCATCAACCGGGCACAAATCTAGAGTTTGGGGTACTACTTAGAAAGTCCAGATAGAAAGACCCCATAACACTTTGCCAGACCTGCGAATCTAACCCAGGACCTCGTATTCAGCAGTAGCACTCGTGACCACTAGACCAACGAAGCAGTTCTTATTGTTTGGCAAAATAAGAGACATATCCGATGACATGAGATTTGGTTTGATAAAATAGAATAGGTTTTCTGAAAATATTTCTGGTAGAAATAAGGCCTCAAGAGCCGAGTAATAATCTTCTGCCTACGCGAGTAAGTATTCTAATATTTCATCATATAAATCAGAACAAAAATAGGCTCTACCTTTCTAAAAAGAAATACCCTAAAACATGGCGCAATAAAACAACATTTTAACTTGTATTCCCAACTCCAAGACTCAGTTACTTTACTTGAAAGACTCCCAAAAACTCGTTCCTCCACGTGATTATAATAAAATAAAAATAAAAAGTACATACGTGGTCTGGGGAGAGTGCGTATTACCGGCGTTTCACGTAATACCGGCAGGCGCCAAGGTCCCTTGTATTATGATAATGACAAGCATGTGGTGTTATTGCCGCGTACGAAGACAGACGGACTATTCCGCGTACTGCCTAACGTATGACGGTATAACTCGGTAAGATTGAACGTTTATGTAGATAGATCGTACGAATATATCGCACGGTGTATTTGTCTAGGGAAATTTCCATACGGCTGTGGTTAGAAAAACTTGGAGTATATCTGTTAGAGTCTCGAAGTAGGGCACTGTCTTCAGTTGTCAGATTACCGAGTTGGAAAGTTTAAAGTTTTCTTTGTTTGTAGGAGCAGAGGTAAAACATTTATGTGATTGTTTTACAACTGGAGATTTTTGCTTTTCATTTAATAGTTGGTTGTGGTTTGATCAGTTTTATCGTGCTATTGTAAATATACGTTTTTCTAACAACTTTCGAAAATTTCATACACATAACAACATCACACCTGTTTTCTACAAAGGGTTAGGTAGGAATTTACATAGTGTTAACCCACATTTCATCAGTTATGTTTAAGTCCCATGTACTAAAGAGCGAGCCGATCGCCATCAAATGCAGGCTCCGGGCTGCTACGTAAAAATGCCAGATGGAAAAACCCAATAACACTTAGTTCGACCTGGGAATCGAACCTAGAACCTCATGCACAGCAGTAGCGCTTTTGGCCACTCGATCAACCAGGCAGTCTTATTTAATAACAATACACAATATTTTTGAGTTACGCTTCAACAATATTTTCAAGATACGCTTTGGACACAATGGTACAAACGCAAGCACATCAAGCTACGCGAAACTGTCAAATTTTCCCAATCAATCTTGAACTTAATACTTTGGCGATAAAGTTGAAAATCTATTGAAGAATTTGACAGATTGTAGTAGCTTTTAGTGCTGGCATCTGTACACCACGTGTTCTTAAAAACCGCTAAAGGCGATAGAGAAAAGGCTTCCTCTGTCCTTGTTCATTACCACTGTAATGAATCATGATGTGAGGGAAGAACCTCACACTGAGTGAACCATCCAGTTAATGCACACATTTATCAGTAATAGTGTAACTCAACTCACAAGTTAAAGAACGCAACGATTTGTCGAATTCAAAGAAGGGACATTTGTTACCGCATATATATTACTCAAACTAGCAGACTATGATTAAAACGAATGTGTCATCCATTATGTTTTATTGGAATAATATAAAAGAAAACGCAAATTGTAGGCAATCAATTTATTTCTAGTTGATAAATATAATCTTTTTGAGACTGACTGTACGTTACGTGAGAGTGACTGTACGTACTATAGCTCTATAATACAACATTGCACCTATCATTCGGTCGTTTCCAATGAATGTAGTTCGATGAGGCCGGCTGTTAATAACTCGGCTGATGCAAAGATAACATTACGTGCTGAGCGATCACCACTTCGGCTGATTGCTTCGGTGCTCTTCAACTGTAGGGTTATGTTAGGTGTATTTTTTTTTTGTTACTTTTATTCATTATTAGTTACAGTACCAGTTACAGTTACTAGACATAAGAATTTCTCCCACAGGAACATACTACCGGGACAAAAGTATTCTATGTGTTAATCCAGGTTACAAACAGTATGTCAAATTTCATCTAAATTTGTTTGGCTGTTTTTGCGTGAATGAGTAACAATCATCCTCACATGAAACTCTTAACACAACCTTTCAATATACATATAATATTAGTCGGATTAGATAATAGTATACTATTACTACGAATTATCTGAGACCCAAGTTTTGAGAAACATTAAGAACTTCTTGGTCTTGACAAATACCGCAGGAATCAATATCATACACTTGTCGCAAATGTATTTCTATAAGTCGGATTTTTAACAGACTGGGATAAGAATACGATCGTACCTAAAAATAGAACTGCCCCTCTGATATCCGTCACAAGCAAACATCCCTAATAATATAAAAAGACACTCGTATTATTTTTGTCCAAAGCTAAAAGAATGTCATATGACCAGTTTACTTACTCTTTGACCTTTAAGTAAACATAGAATATTTTTATATAACTGAGAATCACACAGGCTGTAGCTATTTGTCTCCCTGCCGGGCAAAGGACCCCTCCCTACTCTCTTTCCACCTTTCTCTGTCCATTTCTGCTGAAATGGAATTAGGGTGGACACATCCGCCGCATGTCAGATGATCAATGGGCCAAACTTAGAACCCAATGGGTCCCGCTTTGGCAAACGAGAACGTGGTAAGTACACACGGAAATGGTGGGATGAGCTGGACTCCTTTAATAAAGATTGGTCCTTGGCAGTTCATTAAAGTAACATTATAACAGAACTAAATTCACTTCAGAAATAAGACTTTCCTTCATGAGATGGAAATCTTAAGTTGTATTAAGTAAAACCCGATTACCAGAGCGTATTCCATACATCGCTACAACGCCAGAGTGTATCTACCTGTAGATAAACAGTTTTATATAGTAACCACTCATCGTTAGTCTGCTTGCATAATATTCATATTTATATGCACACATCACAGGCACTCTCGCAGAAGTGTCTAGAACTCTAGACTGTTTATATTGTTAGACTTTGTTCGCTCACAAAACCAGGGGTTGAAAAGGTTCCAGGAATACGGAGAAAGAACCGAGGTTCCGTTTGAAGTACCCGGACCGTAAGAGCTAGCTAAGTTGGGATCTTTATTGTATCGGTTCTTCTATGAAGCGCGTCGAAACGAGTTTATATGGTGCTACAGTAAGAGTAGATTGTTCAAACTACTAATATAATAATTCATGAGAATATTAATTTGCGAATACTGTACAGTACAGACTTGCACTTATATCGTGTGGTGCCGGACGTAAAGAATAACACCACCCCATTTCTTCCCGTGGGTGTCGTAAAAAGCGACTAAGGGACTTACTAGAGTTTGGGCAGCAGCGTTCTCTATGCATTTTGCCATCATACTGAGATCGCCAACCCGCCTGCCAAGCGTGGCGATTATGGCAAAGCCCGCCATATTGGGGGAGGCCTAAGTTCAGCAGTGGACGTCTTACGGCTGAAATGCTGACGATGATGACAGACTTGCACTCACTAATATTTTGGGGGCATCATCATCATAATTTTCCTGTTTTATCACAATTTATTTGGGGTGGGTGCAACATATCCTCTTCCTCCCTACTTCACTATTGGTCGTCATCTCGGTACTCAATTCTTTTCCAGCATGGTGCAAGTAAACTGACTTAAAGGTGCTATTTTATTCTGCAAATATACACGTTCATTTATTTTATTATCAGCCTATCCACTGCTGGAATACAGGGCTTCTCTCACTGAGCGGGAGCGTATCGTAATACACCTCGCGGACCCAGTGCGAGTTGGTACATCTCCTATAGATTTTGCCATATGACTTCTAATTTTTGCTTGTAGGACATGCTGATTTACTCACGATGTTTTCCTTCACCGTCTTGAGAACAGTGGTGATGAAATAATTTACACAAACTAAAGCAACTGGCTGGGATTCAACCTACAACCTGTTACTGCTGGATCACCACTGGCCCCTATACTGCACTGCTCGCTCTGAAGTACATACTAGATATTAATTAAGACCAAAGTGTTCTCTATGATATAGTAATAATAGATAATAGTTATTTAATGAGCAACTATGTGTTTTAATTAATTGCACTTCACATTAGATTGTTTGAATTGCCATACTTGTTTAAGACGAAATTGTTTGTATTTCAGATGTTGAAATTCAAGTGATTGCTGAGTGTAGATTAAGTTATAAGTGAGTCTTGAATTATACTTATTAAGGTGGTTAATTTAATTCTGTTGAATAACCTACTATTTAATGAAAAAGTCATTAATGAAATTAAATGAAGTCAGAGGGTTTCTGCTCGCGTCTTCGTCCGCGTCAAATTTTTGCTCCCCTGACCCTTCTCGTCGCAACAAATTGCCTGCCAGATTTCGTCCATATTTTGTTGCTGCTCCGCTCCTTTTGACTGTAGCGAGACGTTACTTAGGCAAAAAAATTTAAATTTAATACAAGAATTGAAGAAGTGTTATAGTGATTTGAAACTATGTAATACTTTGTATGATACTGACACTCAACACCTTCGGGATGAATTGTTTGTTAGGGAATTTGCACTAAAGGATATCTTTAGTAAATATGAGGCTACTCAACAAGACCTGAGTAAGCGCATGCAGGAAGCCTGTGAGTTGGCAGACCTGGTCAAGTGCAATGCAGAGAGGTATGAGTCTCTGACAAATAACCTCTGTTTTAGCTGCACTTGCTCCACGGCACCTCAGCCTCAACTTGATACACCCACGCCCTCAGCAACTCAGCCGGTAAATATCTGTATTACTGATGATAATAGCCATATTAACACAACTTATATTTTTTCTGACAAATTTGGTCAAGGTTATGGTAGCATATTTAATCAGTGTTCACAACAATATGTAATTAATAATTGTTCACCCGGTGCCAGTATTAGCCAATTATTAAGTAAAATTAAATTGTCAAAAATAAACCCTGGTTCAACCGTAATATTATTATATGGGGATAGTTTGAATGTTAGGAAAAAAGAAATAATTCAATGTGTCCATTTGATGTTACTTCTCAATGAGACCAACAATTGTAAATTCATTTTCTGTGCCTTGCCTTATTCACGATACTTGTCTGATGAGCAAAACAGGCACATTTATTATTTAAATATGCTTATTTATAATAGGACTAGTTGTCACAGTGACGCTATTTCATTTTTTGATTGTAATCAATTTATTACTGATTACAAACTAACAAATTATACTTTGTATTTGCCACCTAGTTGTAGGAGACAAATTGCTAATCTTTTAGCATACAATTTACACCGTGACACTGGTACTTGTAGGGTACCAGCGATTACTGTTAGTAGTGGTACTTACGCCACTTTTGATACACCTAGTAGTTTAAACTGTTAGATGCGACAACGGGTAAGCCGCATGTGTTGAATGTTGTACATCAAAATATGCAGGGTCTGTCCGGCAAAGAGCTAGAGTTAAGTTTATTTATTGAAAACTATGATGTTCAGGTATTATGTTTGACTGAACACTGGTTGAAAGAACATGAAGTAGTATTTATGAATGATGATTTTTTTACTGTGCAAAGTGCATTTGTGAGGAAAAGTGCTATTCGCGGAGGATCATTAGTTCTTGTTTCGAACAAGTTGAAATGTAAACAACGGTTAGATCTAGTTAATCTTTCCATTGAGCGCGTTATTGAGTTGTCTTGCGTTGAATTGGAGCGTTACGTCATAATATGCGTTTATAGGCCCCCCTCTGGGGATTTTATTCGTTTCGAATCGGTAATGGAGGATTCACTCAATAAATTAAAATCAATTAATAAATGTATAATTTTATGTGGAGATTTTAATATTAATATTTTAGATGTTACTCCATTAAGTATTAGACTGCTCAATCTGTTTAGGTCTTTTAATTTAATAAACTTGTTCCTTGAACCAACTAGGATCACGGCTTCTTCGTCGACTTGTCTCGATAATATATTTAGTGATTGTGATGCCAAAAATAAGTTAGTTTTAAGTGACTTAACGTCTGACCACTGTGGATTATTAGCCAGCTTCCCTTTGCCACTACTTAAAAAGCCGCATAAAATAGTATGCAGGCCTTATACAGCTAGTCGTTGTAATAAATTTAAAAATAATATAGCTCATAGGATTACACCATCTATAGTAGAACGCGAGAATCCTAATGAAATCTATGAAGCCCTTTTTGATATTGTGCAAAAAGAATACGAATCTACTTTCAAGACCAAAACTATTGACATTAATAGCACTTCCGTTAGCTTCAACCAATGGGCTACTCCAGGAATTTATAAAAGTAGAGCAAGACTATACGAGTTATATGGTTTGAAAAAATACAGATTTG
This sequence comes from Aporophyla lueneburgensis, assembly GCA_932294355.1. Taxonomy (NCBI): domain Eukaryota; kingdom Metazoa; phylum Arthropoda; class Insecta; order Lepidoptera; family Noctuidae; genus Aporophyla; species Aporophyla lueneburgensis. Next base: position 1,390,244 of record OW028749.1, on the reverse strand, counting down.
ATACTCCTTTTCTAGAGTATGTCAGTAATTATTCAAAATTATTTAAAAAGATCTGCGCTTTAGCTAAATCAAAGTTTTTAAGCGATACCATAACAAAATCCAATAATAAAATAAAAACCACTTGGAAAATTATTAATAATGAAACGGGTAAACCGGTTAAACAGGAAAAACAACTAGAGATTATGATTAACAACAAATTGGTTAATAAAGCAGCCGACATAGCTGAGGCATTTAATGAGTTTTTTGCCAACATACCTATAACTACGACCTGCTCCTTAAATTCGTCCCCGTCTAAAGCTGAAAACCTTTTGCATAGTAGTGTGCCCGGATGTAGTCGCTTATTTAGTTTCGAACATGTAACGCCTCGTGATGTGATTAATATTTTTAACACACTCAAGTCAAAAAACACTGGTGATTACTGGGGCATCTCTGTTAAACTGTTAAGTAATATAATAGATATCGTAGCCCCCTATCTGGCTGTAACTTTTAATAAATGTGTTGATTTGGGATCTTTTCCTGACCTCATGAAGAGCAGTAAAGTCATACCATTATTTAAAACAGGTAATAAAAATAACGTTGGCAATTTTAGGCCCATTTCTATCTTACCTGCATTTAGTAAAATATTTGAAAAGTTAATACTCAAGCAGTTGCTAAGACATTTTAATTTAAATAGCCTCCTTCATAATGAGCAATATGGCTTTACAAAAGGTCGTTCGACAACAGATGCGGGTGTTGCTCTGCTGAAACATATTTTCAACGCATGGGAGAACTCGCAAAATGCTATCGGAGTTTTCTGTGATCTCTCCAAAGCTTTTGATTGCGTTCACCATGACACACTTTTGCGTAAACTACGTCATTACGGTGTTCAAAACGAAGCTCTCAGTGTCATAAGTTCTTATTTGCAAAATAGGCACCAATGTGTAGATGTCAATGGTGTAAAATCTTCCGGGCTACTAGTTCAGTTAGGTGTACCTCAAGGATCAATACTGGGTCCATTCTTATTCTTAGTGTATATTAATGACTTACCATTTTATTTAAAGAATATCTGTGACATTGTACTATTTGCTGATGATACCTCACTTATCTTTAAAGTAGACAGAAATAGACAAGATTTTGACGACGTAAATAGTGCGCTCTCAATGGCTACGGAATGGTTTACCACAAATAACCTAGTTCTCAATGCTAAGAAAACGAAATGTATAAAGTTCGCCTTACCGAATGTTAGGAATCTGGGACCCAATGTCGTTTTAGATAATGAGGTGCTTGAAACTGTACACTCGGCGGTTTTTCTGGGCATAACAGTAGACGCCAAACTTCAATGGGGATCACATATATCAAGCCTAGCGGGAAGGCTCAGTTCGGCCGCCTACGCAGTAAGGAAAGTTAGACAGTATACGGACGTTGATACAGCTCGATTAGTCTATTTTAGTTATTTTCATAGCATAATGTCCTACGGCATTCTGCTGTGGGGCAAAGCCGCGGACATTCAAAATATTTTTGTTCTTCAGAAACGAGCTGTTCGAGCGATTTACCAACTAGGTGCTAGAGTTTCTCTGAGAGATTTGTTTAAAGATATTGGTATTCTTACGGTGGCATCACAATTCATCTTTGCCAACATCTTATATATTAGGCAAAATATACACCTGTACACTAAAAACAGTGATATTCATAATATTAATACTAGAAATAAGGACAAACTACGTGCTCCCTTTCACCGGCTTCATAAGGTTCATAATTCTTTTGTTGGTCTTGGTATTACCTTTTATAACAAGCTTCCCTCTGCTTTACTAGATTTGCAGTTTAATGAGTTTAAAGTTAAAGTAAAATCCAACCTTTGTTCAAAGGCATACTATTCTATCAACGACTACTTAAACGATAAGAATAGTTGGTCGCTGTGATTAACTCAAGACAAACTCAAGACAATGTTTATGTTCTTTCAATCCAGAATTAGCTTTCCTACTGACAGTTTATATGGGTAGTTCATATAATTGTTTTTTATTTATTTTTTTATTTAACAGATTTTGTTAATTTATTTATTTATTTTTATTTTCTTTTAATTTCATTTATTGTGGACATAATCTACTTATTACAATGATTTTAAATGAGTTGTATTGCAACGTGTAGCTAGCGACCTCGTCAGCTGTTCATAATATTCTTGCCTGACAAACCGGCAGCAAGTTCGTCATGCTCCCTTAGATGTCACTGCTTGCGGTAGCGTCGGGGGTCGGGTTACCACCTTCCCTCAAATATGGCGAGGGGGGTGGTGGCTGACCTTTGCGTTATGCTCGTGAACGGGTGCTGCTTGTGGTGACTGGTCGTCTTGCTGACCATGGTTTTTGTTATTGTTATTTGTATTAACTGTTATTTTATTCTACTCACCTACAACCTCAACTATTGTAACTTCAACTTAGCTATATGCATCAATGTATGTATATCGATCATTTTGCATCGTTGAACATGTAAGCGGGCACGCCCTTTATGCCTGGAGGCTTTATTTAGTTTTTAAGTTTTGTTTACGTTTTTGTTTTATTATTTCAGCTTGACTTTAGTATTCAATTTTTTTTTTGTTGGTATATTGGCGTGTGCTAGCTGACATATGGCAAATAATGTATGTTTTGTTTTATAATATTAATTACTTACACAATATTGTATAGAATCAAGTTCTTCTAACTTAACAGACAGCTGTGCTGCTGGGGAGTTTGTTCCGCCACTTCTTCTTCCCAGCTACAGCACTAGGAAGTGTCGAAGGGTGGGCGTTTTGGGGGGACTGTCTTTTGTAACTTTGACGTTCAAAAAGTGCTGACTCTCAGCCTAGTTTGAATAAATGACTTTTGATTTTGATTTTGATTTTGATTTTATAGCCTTTCTGAATAAATAGGCTACCCAACACAAAAATAATTTTTCAATTCGGACCCGTAGTTCCTGAGACTACCGCGTTCATCCAAACAAAGAAACAAACTCTTCAGCTTTATAATATGAGTATAGGTTTTAATCATATAAAATCATATTTATCACGGTCACGAATCATATTTTGCTCAACATATAGCTGGTCATTGATCTGCAAATTGCAAAAATCTTAACGAAATTAGAATTTTGCAGATCACCTGAAGCTTTTATCTTAGGTGTTAAACATGCAACGTTAATTTGATAACCTTGTTATAATTCTAATCCGTATTCAACCATCGACTATAATAGGTATTATTTAGAAGACACAGGTAGCGTAAAGGTTATGAGTTCACACCAAATTAGTAGCTGAGAATATTGACTTCTAATTTAGCAAAATACTAGTTTTTGCACGCAGCTTCACCAGAGTAGAGGTCTGAAGTTTTAGAATAAAAGCATCTTATCCCATATTTGTCTGCATCCAAATCCATTTAGTTCTCATAAACAATATTAAAATTATTAAAGTATGGATTCCGAAGTATAACCAGTATAATATTATTTAAAACCAAAATAGATACTTCACAGTTACGTAGAAGCAGAAATAAAATAAGCTTCAACCTCTAATAAGCATACAGTCTCATTTATACTCACATGTCCCAGCATATCAGCCCCTTGTTAGAGAGACTTCCCAAATAACAAACTAACCCGCTTCTCTCATCCAAAAATGTTTTCCTACAAAGTAATGCTGCATTCTGTCTGAATATTTAACTACGATTTGATAGCGATCTCTGATCTGCCTGGAATAGGACCTGCTTTAAATCTATCTCGATAAATGTTAGAGCAGCAGGAAATACTCGAGGAAAAGCGATGCTTTGTTCTGAGTTAAAGTGGATGGATGTTGTTTGTTTGATTGTAATTGGAGTGATGTTTCAACGCTATTCATAACTCTATATAAATCTGAGTATATTTTCTGTACCTGCTGGAGAATCCTTACGGTACGTTCGCTGCATAAATTATGGTTTAATACATTTGGTGAGAAAGTTTTTTCACAGCTACAAAACTTAGGTGACAGATTGTCAAACTGTTGGAACTAAATATTGTCATAGAGTGACTGAAAAATAACAGCGAATGAGATCACTTTACAAGTGTTCAACAATCTGTCAAACTGTCAGCTAATTGTTAAATTCCTTAACCCTTCAGAAGCTAGAGGTATAAAATATACAGACCTCACTTTGTTGGAACTCCAAAACCAGGAACAAGTATCAGTATATTAAATATTAAGTTTGAAGTCGGTATCGAGACCGCAAGCCGCAAGAGCAAATGTTCCGCTAGTATCTTCCCATTTAGAAGGCAAGTTTACTATCCCTAAGTTTTCTATTGGCAGCCATAACCACATCCCCAACTAAAGAAACTGTTTACCTACAAAGAAACTAAGTCTTAGTTAACAGCAAACCATAAAACATAATCATAAGTGACTTAGAAATTTCATAAATAAGTGGCACGCGGCTTCATGCAATGAATCTTGCAAACCTCGGGCAGTTAATTTAATCAAGGGAGAATTACGGCTCCGGCTACGCACTGGGGCCCGGGGGCCTGGGGCCACTAACACCCACGTGATGGAAAAATGTGGCTTCTTAAGACAATGGCGTGATGGATGGGACAATGGTGGTGGGTATGTCGATATTTTTGGCAATAATAGAGGCTGTGTTAGATGACCCAGTGTCGGGTTGAATGGCCTTTTGTTTTATTCTGTTCTGTCGATATTTGGTTGCCTATTATAAGTTATTGAAAGGGTAAAGTTCTAAGAAAGGATTCTTTGAGAGACGGTAATTGTGTTCCTGAAAACAACGTCTCAGCCTATTTGTTTGCGGTGTTTAGTTTATAATCTTGAAAATATTCGTGTAACTATGGAGGCATATTATCATCTAACTTTCGAGGGTGGTTATACCTACATGCGTGAAATCTTAACGTCTGTCAGGGTCACGGATTGTTCGAAAGAGCTACCGTGGCCCTGGCATAAGCAAATGAAAAGGAACACGGGTGAGTTTTAGTCAGTAAAACTGTGACAAGCTCTCCCGCATCCCATTGGATGGTGCAAAAATTCCCATGCAAAAAAAGCTAGATAGATATCCATTGCTAGACTCGAACATCTCCCAATTTGGGAGGGTGTACCATGTATCGCCACGCTTGGCAGGCGGGTTGGCGATTGTAGTATGGTGGTAAAATGCATAGAGAACGCTGCCCCATTTCTAGTAAGTCCCTGAATCGCCTCTTACGACACTCACGGTAAGAAATGAGGTGGTGTTATTCTTTACGTCCGGCACCAAACGGATCTTAACATTGTCTCACAATAAATGGTTCAGGAAAAACGGTCAACAAAGCAAAGTATGTTTTGTTTTTCTAAATAACATTTTAAAACAATTTTGTATATTTTAATATATTTTTGAGTCTTATATTATTAACAAAAACAACGTTAAAAGAAAACACAGAGATTCCATATGGACGCTGGGAATAAAAGGTGAACCTCTATCAAAGAAATTAATGGTTCGGTAGCCCGGCAGAGAGCTGCGTGGGCAAATTGGGCTAAAAACATTCTTGTATTGAATATTCAATTCTTTGCCCTCTTCAATTTGCCATAGTAGACGGCTATTTGAATTTGGGCAGTATAAGTTGGCACATACCACGTTGATTTATTATGGTTGTAGATAATCGGATGTAATATATGGGCAGGAGGATTTTTTTTCCGTTGATATCCATTATAATACAAAAAATGAAGTACAGCAACGATCGTTTATTTATCTTGAAACCTAGTAGATTTATCTCACATACAACCACGTATTAAGTGATAGGGCGTTCCAACCCCAAAACACAGCGAAAGTAGAAAGTAAATATCCTATACCCTTTCGACCTTTGCAATCTTCGCAAAATAACAAGGAACTCCATTTTCCCCTACAAGCAAGATAACTTAGTAGCTCATCGGGAGCTTCGCACCTTCCCCTGACCCTTACAACTTACACAAAATAAGCAACTCCATTTTTACCCCAAACATACTTGACAGTTCATTCCAGCGGGAAGGAACAAAAGATTTAGAACCTGTTTTGTTTCGGGCATATAAATTATAATAATATGAAACAGACTTTGTATGAAATTATCTGCCAGATTAGTTAGCCAGAACTTTTTTGAAGGCGGTGACAAATAACACAAGTAATTTATTTGAAGTTTAGGTCTAAATTATGCAATGGAAAGAGCTTGCTAATAGCTACATAGCTTGTTCTCAACCAACATCATCAGCAAATCCCAATCTGGGGGGTCCAAACGCCTCCTGCCGGAGAATGTACACGGGGGTCGTGCGGTCCATGGCCCTCTACGGGGCACCGGTGTGGGCGCCCTCATTTAGGCTGCGCCCAGCGTGCCGGTTGAGTGCAGCCCAGAAGAGGGTCATGGCCATCCAGCTAATCCGAGGATACCGCACGATCTCGTGCGAGGCGGCGAGCCTCCTTGCCGGAGTGCCGCCATGGGATCTGGAGGCAAAGGTCCTCGCGCACATGTGGGAGTGGCGCGAGGAGGCGAAACTCCGCTGCCGCGACAAATCGCGGCACGGCGGACAGAGCTCCGGTGTGATCTCATGGCGATATGGCGGGTACGATTGTCGCAACCCAGCGCTGGGCACGCCACAATTGCGGCGGTAAGTCCCCTCTTTGAGGAGTGGACAGAGAGGTGCCACGGCGTCCTCACCTTCCGCCTGACGCAGGATCTCACCGGGCATGGGTGCTTCGGTGGGTTTCTGTTCAGGATAAAGCGGTAGGATACGCCCGGGTGTTTCCATTGCGAGGATCGTGTGGAGGACACGGTGGAGCATACGGTGGAGGTGTGCCCTGCCTGGGCGGGGCACCGCCGTGTCCTCGTGGAAGCGATCGGCGGCGGCAACCTCTCGCGTCCGGCCCTGGTGCGAGCCATGGTACGGAGCGAGACGGCATGGGAAGCCGTCACCTCCTTCTGCGAAGCAGTAATGCTCGCAAAGGATGAGGCGGGGTGCGTGAGGGAGTGGCAGTCTCTGCACCCTCACGTCCCTAGCCGCCGCAGGAGGAGACGCCCCGAGCGTCGGGAGTTGATTGCGGACTCCCGGCCACCGTAGGCGCGAGCTTGCAGGTGGCGAGCAATGGGTAGCTCGCCGCCCGGTCCTCACCAAGCTCGGGTCGACGGCGCGTAGTGTTCCACGCGCGCCTCAAAGAGATGTCAGCAGTGCTGAAGGGGTCTGCTAGGACCGATGCCTGCCGGGGTCGCGTGATTGTTCGAAAGAGATACCGTGACCCTGGCACATGGGCAACTGAAGGAAAACGGGTGGGTTTTAGTCAGTAAAAGTCTGACATGCCCTGAGTGAGAAGTCATTTGATGACTTCCCATCCAAAAAAAAAAACTGTTTCACATGTTTGTTTTTTATTTGGGTCGCTATAATGGTTGACGTCTTGTTTGTCATAAATATTATTGCACTTGAAGGTACTTAACATGTTTTGTATACAGAAATACTGATGAGTGCTGATTTGACAGTTTTGCATCGGAACAAATCGACCCGCTCTCCCAGTCAGAAACAAGACTTTTAGAGAGATTTTATGTTCATATCGTTAAATTTAATTGCTGAAGCTGTAGTTTTGATGAATTTTATTTAATAATAATGGAAACTACGGAAGCTGAAGTGGCCCAAGTGGTGGCTTTGCTGCAATAAGGCCTAAATCAACGTGTCGTGGCCAGGAGGTTAAATCTCAGCTGTTCTGCAGTTTGGCGAATTTACTAAAGGTTTCTGGAGACTGGGTAGTATGTAAAAAGATATTGATCTAGGAGACATAGGGTGGCAATTCAAAGGGATGACCGCTTCATTGTGATACCAGCTCTATGAAATTGACACCTTTTTGACATTGATTATTAGCGACGCTTACGTGAATATCGAGGTGTGGCTATAAGTGACAATACTGAAAGGGAGAGACTATGTGAGCAGAATTTAAGACCACACAAGCCAGTAATGGTGCCACAATTGACCACAGCTCATCGGTAAGGTAGGCTTCAATTTGTGCAGAATCACGTCAATGGACTACAGGTCAATGGGAGTCAGTTCTTTTAAGTGATGAGAGACTGATGACTTTATACGATTCTGATGAACGCCCTAATGTCATGCGATGGCCAGATAAACATGATGCCCAGTGTTGCATAAGAGAAACAGTCAGTTATGGTGGGGCTTTGAAATGTTTTGGGGGTGGGATATCTTTAACTGGACGCACGGATCTGGTTTTTATAAAAAGTGGTGCTTTAACTGCGGTAAGCTACATCACAGAGATCTTGGAAGAGCAAGAGGTACCATATGCCGGCTATATTGGAGAAAATTTGAACTTATGCATGATAATGCACGGCCATACGTAGCACGCATTGTCACCAATCTCCTTGAAGAGGTCGGCATTCGGGTTATGTCGTAGCCAGCAAGAAGCACTGATCTGAAACCTATTGAAAAGATATGGGACACCCTTAAACAAAAGGTCAGAGCCTGTAACCCAGCCTCTACATCCTTAGGAAATGTGGAAACCGCCATCAGGGAAGAATGAACCTGAATCCCTCAAGAGACCATCAAAACCTTGATTAGGTCACGATAACGACGAATGCAGGCCATCATACAAGCAAGAGGGGAGAATACTCAATAATAAACTGCAGCAATTGTGTTCATAACACTTAAAATTTAAAAATTAGAGCGTGCTTAAAATTTATCCAAAAAAGTTTAAAATTATTCTTTTTAATTTTAAAATCAAAATTATTATTTTTTTAAAGTCATATTTTTTTTAAGACCTATTTGTTGAACATTACCAAATAAATTGTTTCTGTTTAATCATGTTGTCAAATTGGTTACAAATTGTATGAAAATGTCTATAGAGAATTTGAGATATAAGTAATGTCAAATCAAAGCCTTTGTTAACAACATAATTACGCCTAATTTTTGTAAATGACGATGTGAATATCCCCCAAAAATTCCTTCAATCAGTATAACGAACTAAGGCAATGAACTTATTTACTTTATCCTCAGTGTTAATGTACACATCATCTCGGGTGATTTAGCTGAGTACATAGAGTAAAGAGCGGTAGAGTGGTACTTATCATCGTTTGTACTCAATGACGATAGAGATGTCCCTATCCTGTTCAAGACGACTATGCATATGAATTCTAGTACAGACAACTACAGAACTGTGCTTAGGAGTTTATTTAGACTAACTCTTGCGTGCGGTTTTACTCAAATTTTGGCGAAACTGCTTCATATAACCGGTAAAATCAACAGATAATTTTTATTTTAGGATCTGTATGAGAAAATTTATAGAAATTCAAATAGCCGTTTATGCATGATGGAGTGATAAAGTTCTCGACAAACTTTCACTTATTTTGAGTAAGGAACAAAAAATGTTAAGAGCATTGTGTAATGACGTCGGGTTATCTAATAGGATTGGCATGCATGGCCGCTTTAGTAAGTGGCGTTAAGACGAACAAAGATTAGTCGCGTTAAAAACATAGTACTTGCACTGACCAGTATTTACATTATTAAGAGATTTTTGTAATGAAGAAAAGCCAGCGAGAAAGATGCCTTTTGGGATAGGAATTAGATACCTGTTGATTGCGTCACACACATAATATGCTAAATGATCGCAAAGTGCTAAATATTGACAGTTCAGTCACGTCCATTGCGTCCTTTACGTTGCTGAGCCAACAATTTTTACAAACCTACAAATCAATAGATTAACAATTTTCTGTAAAACCCTTGGATTCTGATTGATAGCGTTTACGCAAGTTTAACTATGTGGGTGAACTTGGCAGAGCATTTCCCAGCAGAGCATAAAAAAATGTGAGTTCTATTCGCATGCAGCTGAGTTCTAGAGTTCCTTATACTTAAAAAAAATAGTTCTGTGATTTTTGCCTGAAAAAAAGTCGAATGAAAATATGCTCTGCTAACTTCCGCTGGCAGATCATTGTTTCCAAAAAAAATATTAAAAAACGGTTTTAGGTTCACAGTGGTGAATTTTAGAGTTCCTTATACTTTTCCGGAATAGTTCTGCCGAAAAAATAAAGAAAAAAAATAAAAGGAAAATATTACCTGATAAGAAAAAGAAAATCGATTCGTTAAAACAGGCGCAAATGGCGTAATTTGCCGAGTTTCGTTGATTCTACAGACTCAGTTTAGCAGCCAGTACTACATAAACAGAAACATACTACATAGATGCAGATATCTCATAAACGTATAAGCAGAGCCTTCCAAAAAAGATATATTAAATAAAATATAGATTTCATTGAATGTTTGCGATACAATGACCAAAATAAAAAGTAAAAGTAAAATTGAGAAGCTAGATCTCCACAATTCGTATTGCCACTATAACAGAAGTATTCGAAAATATGCAAAATTAATTAGAACTCTAACTGAGATATCAGCAGAGAACATGTAAAGATTTGGGTTAGTTGAAATCAAGATTTAAATGAGTGATTTGGAGAGATGGATAAAAAAAAATAATCACACTTAGGAGCGGGACCTCCTTATTTTCAGATGCAACTATAACTGAACTACTTGACAGGCTCGATCAGAAATTCAGAACTCTGACTAAAGTATCAGCAGAGCATGGGTAAACGCATGTGTTAGTGAAAATCAAGATTTAATTGAGTGTTCTGGAGAGGTGGATCAAAAAAAACTTATGGCACCCAGGAGCGGGAACTCCTCGTTTTCAGATGCACCTATAATTGTGCTACTTCACAGCCTACAAAAAATATTCAGAACTCTGACTAAGGTATCAGCAGAGCATTGGTAAACACATGTGTTAGTTAAAATCAAGATTAAAATGAGTGTTCTGGAATGATGGATAAAAAAAAAACTAATGGCACCCAGGAGCGGAAACACCTCGTTTTCAGATGAACCTATAATTTTGCTACTTCACAGCCTACAAAAAATTTTCAGAACTCTGACTAAGGTATCAGCAAAGCATTCGTAAACACATGTGTTAGTGAAAATCAAGATTTAAATGAGTGTTCTGGAGAGGTGGATCAAAAAAAACTTATGGCACCCAGGAGCGGGAACTCCTCGTTTTCAGATGCACCTATAATTGTGCTACTTCACAGCCTACAAAAAATATTCAGAACTCTGACTAAGGTATCAGCAGAGCATTGGTAAACACATGTGTTAGTTAAAATCAAGATTTAAATGAGTGTTCTGGAATGATGGATAAAAAAAAAACTAATGGCACCCAGGAGCGGAAACACCTCGTTTTCAAATGAACCTATAATTTTGCTACTTCACAGCCTACAAAAAATATTCAGAACTCTGACTAAGGTATCAGCAAAGCATTGGTAAACACATGACATGTGTTAGTGAAAATCAAGATTTAAATGAGTATTCTGGAGAGATGGATAAAAAAAATACTAATGGCACCCAGGAGTGGAAACTCCTCCTTTTCAGATGCACCTATAATTGTGCTACTTCACAGCCTACAAAAGATATTCAGAACTCTGACTAAGGTATCAGCAGAGCATTGGTAAATACATGTGTTAGTGAAAATCAAGATTTAATTGAGTGTTCTGGAGAGATGGATAAAAAAAAAATATGGCACCCAGGAGTGGGAACTCCTCGTTTTCAGATGCACCTATAATTGTGCTACTTCATAGCCTACAAAAGTTATTGTATCTAACACATGTGTTTACGTATGTTCTACTGATACTTTAGACAGAGTTCTGAATATCTTAAGGATGCTGTCAAGTTGAACAGTTACAGGTGCATCTGAAAACGAGGAGTTCTCGCTCCTGACCTCTATTTTTTTTTTTGAGGTATCCTACCAGTACAATATTTTGAATCTTGGTTAGTCTTGATTTTCACTAACGCATGTGTTTACCCATGCTCTGCTGATACTTTAGTCAGAGTTTTGAATTTCTCAAGGATGCTGTCAAGTAGAACAGTTACAGGTGCATCTGAAAACGAAGAGTTCCCGATCCTGAGTGTGATTATTTACTTTTTTTATGCATCTCTCCAGAACACTCATTTAAATCTTGATTTTTACTTACACATGCGTTTACCCATGCTCTGCTGATACTTTAGTCAGAGTTCTGAATTTCTTATTGATCCTGTCAAGTAGTTCAGTTATAGTTGCATCTGGATACGAGGAGTTCCCGCTCCTGAGTGCGATAACTTTATTGTTTTAATCCATCTCTCCATAGCACTCATTTTAATCTTGATTTTCACTAACACATGTGTTTACCAATGCTCTGCTGATACTTGAAACAGAGTTCTGTATATATTTTGGAAACTGTCAAGTAGCACAGTTATAGGTGCATCTGAAAACAAGAAGTTCCCGCCCCTGACCACTATATATATTTTTTTTTGAGTCATCCTACCAGAACACTAATTTGAATCTCGATTAATCTTGATTTTAACTAACACATGTGTTTACGTATGCTCTACTGATACTTTAGACAGAGTTCTGAATTTTTTAAGGACGCTATCTAATAGACTAGTTACAGGTGCATCTGGAAACGAGGAGTTCCCGCTCCTGAGTGCGATATTTTTTTTGTTTTTATTCATCTCTCCAGAACACTCATTTAAATCTTGATTTTCACTAACACATGTGTTTTCCAATGCTCTGATGATACCTTTTTTTTTTTTTTTCAGGATGGGAAATCATCAAATGACTTCTCCCGCTCTGGGCGGAGCGGGAGGGCGTGTCAGACTTTTACTGACTAAAACCCACCCGTGTTCCATCAGTTGCCCATGTGCCAGGGCCACGGTATCTCTTTCGAACAATCACGCGACCCCGGCAGGCATCGGTCCTAGTAGACCCCTACACCGCTGCTGACATCTCTTTGAGGCGCGCGTGGAACACTGCGCGCCGTCGACCCGAGCCTGGTCCTTACCGGGCGGCGAGCTACCCATTGCTCGCCACCCGCAAGCTCGCGCCTACGGTGGCCGGGAGTCCGCTATTGACTCCCGTCGCCCGGGGCATCTCCTCCTGCGGCGGCTAGGGACGTGAGGGCGCAGAGACTGCCACTCCCTCACGCGCCCCGCCTCCTCCTTCGCGAGCATTACTGCTTCGCAGAAGGAGGTGACGGCGTCCCATTCCCTCTCGCTCCGTACCATGGCTCGCACCAGGGCCGGACGCGAGAGGTCGCCGCCGCCGATCGCCTCCACGAGGACACGGCGGTGCTCCGCCCAGGCAGGGCACACCTCCACCGTATGCTCCACCGTGTCCTCCAGACGATCCTCGCATCTGATGATACCTTAGTCAGTGTTCTGAATTTCTTATTGATTCTGTCAAGTACTTCAGTTATAGATGCATTTGAAAATGAGGAGTTCTTGCTCCTGAGTGCGATAAGTTTATTGTTTCAATCCATCTCTCCAGAACACTCATTTAAATCTTGATTTTCACTAACAAATATGTTTACCCATGCTCTGCTGATACTTTTTTTTTTTTTTTTTTCAGGGTGGGAAATCATCAAATGACTTCTCCCGCTCTGGGCGGAGCGGGAGGGCGTGTCAGACTTTTACTGACTAAAACCCACCCGTGTTCCATCAGTTGCCCATGTGCCAGGGTCACGGTATCTCTTTCGAACAATCACGCGACCCCGGCAGGCATCGGTCCTAGTAGACCCCTACACTGCTGCTGACATCTCTTTGAGGCGCGCGTGGAACACTGCGCGCCGTCGACCCGAGCCTGGTCCTTACCGGGCGGCGAGCCACCCATTGCTCGCCACCCGCAAGCTCGCGCCTACGGTGGCCGGGAGTCCGCAATTGACTCCCGACGCCCGGGGCGTCTCCTCCTGCGGCGGCTAGGGGCATGAGGGCGCAGAGACTGCCACTCCCTCACGCGCCCCGCCTCCTCCTTCGCGAGCATCACTGCTTCGCAGAAGGAGGTAACGGCTTCCCATTCCCTCTCGCTCCGTACCATGGCTCGCACCAGGGCCGGACGCGAGAGGTCGCCGCCGCCGATCGCCTCCACGAGGACACGGCGGTGCTCCGCCCATGCAGGGCATACCTCCACCGTATGCTCCACCGTGTCCTCCCTCTGCTGATACTTTAGTCAGAGTTCCGAATTTTTTAAGGATGCTGTCAAGTAGACCAGTTACAGGTGCATCTGAAAACGAGGAGTTCCCGCTCCTGAGTGTGATTACTAACTTTTTTTTTATGCATCTCTCCAGAACACTTATTTAAATCTTGATTTTCACTTACACATGCGTTTACCCATGCTCTGCTGATACTTTAGCCAGACTTCTGAATTTCTTATTGATCCTGTCAAGTATTTCAGTTATAGATGCATCTGGAAACGAAGAGTTCCCGCTCCTGAGTGCGATAAGTTTATTGTTTTTATCCATCTCTCCAGAACACTCATTTAAATCTTGATTTTCACTAACATACGTGTTTACCAATGCACTGCTGATACCTTAGTCAGAGTTCTGATTATCTTTTTAAGCTGTCAAGTAACACAATTATAGGTGCATCTGAAAACGAGGAGTTCCCGCTCCTGAGTGCCATTAATTTTTTTTTATCCATATCTCCAGAACACTCATTTAAATCTTGATTTCAACTAACCCAAATTTTAACACATGCTCTGCTGATATCTCAGTTAAATTTCTGAATTAATTTTGCATATTTTCGAGTATTTCTGTTATAGTGGCAATACGAATTGTGGAGATCTAGCTTCTCAATTTTACTCTTACATTTTATTTTGATCATTGTATCGCAACAAACATTCAATGAAATCTATATTTTATTTAACCTTCCTTTTTCGCAAGGCTCTGCTAATACGTTTATGAGATATCTGCATCTATGTAGTATGTTTCTGTTTATGTAGTACTGGCTGCTAAACTGAGTCTGTAGTATCAACGAATCTCGGCAAATTACGCCATTTGCGCCTGTTTTAACGAATCGATTTCCTTTTTCTAATAACATGTAATATTTTCCTTTTATTATTTTTTTCTTTATTTTTTCGGCAGAACTATTTCGGAAAAGTATAAGGAACTATAGAATTCACCACTGTGAACCTAAAACAGTTTAAAATTTTTTTTTTTTGGAAAAATGATCTGCCAACGGAAGTTAGCAGAGCATATTTTCGTTTAACCTTTTTTCAGGCAAAAAACACAGAACTATTTTTTTTAAGTATAAGGAGCTCTAGAACTCAGCTGCATGCGAATAGAACTAACATTTTTTTATGCTCTGCTGGGAAATGCTCTGCCAAGTTCACCAACATAGTTTAACTCGGTATTTAATGACGGTAATTTATTAACCCCCGACGCAAAAAGAGGGGTGTTATAAGTTGTCTGTCTGTCTGTCTGTCTGTGTGTCTGTCTGTCTGTGGCATCATAGCTCCCGAACGGATGGTGCGATTTCAATAAAAAAAAATACATATTAAAGGTGACTTATCTGCGAGTGTTCTTAGACATGTTTGATGAAAATCGGTTCAGCCGTTTAAAAGTTGTGGGGGGGAAAGTGGGGAAGAGTAACCGAATGTCAGCAAATATACTCGAGTGGGGTCTCAAATGAAAGCGCACTGAAATAGAATATTGATGAATTAATCGAGAGTGTTCTTAGCTTAAGTATATACCTATAAAAAGTACAAAATAAAAAAATAAATTAAAAATTTAAAAAACCCCCGACACAAAAACCTAATTTCCCTTTAAAAAGTAAAAAATAATAAAAATAACTCAATCTTAAAGTACCTAAGAATGTATTAATAATTCAAAATAAAAACGTCGCGTTGGGGGACCGCTCCGCGAGTGCAGACGTCGTTCACTGCTTAGTTAGGTAATAAGACTATTGGTAATTAAATTGTTAGGTTTGAAGCGGTCCCCCAACGCGGCGTATTTTTTTGAATTATTAATACATTCTTAGGTACTTTAAGATTGAGTTATTTTTTATTATTTTTTACTTTTTAAAGGGAAATTAGGTTTTTGTGTCGGGGGTTTTTTAAATTTTTAATTTAATTTTATAATTTTAAACATCAAGTTAAACATGTCGGGTGGCAGTGTCCACAATAATAATTAATCAGTGAACATTGTCAGCGCGATCGCTTTCAGGAAAAAATAATAATTTAAGAGGATACTTGTGTTGTTTATGAACTTCTGAACGCAAGATATAAAGTTTCTTGACTATATATTTATTATTCATGTTTGACGCATCGCTTTAATATACTGAAGTACAAAAAATAGTATGAGTGTAGTATGTAGGGCGTAAATAAGACTAATAATAATGAACTACCTCTGTGCCTGTTACAGCAATCCGAGATAGGGTAAAAGAGGTTTTAGTTTTTTGTTGTGCCTTTGTTGAGATATTGTAGTATGCTAGATGAAATATATTTATTTTATATATTTTTAGCCTATGTTGTCCTACTACAGGGTGAACGCCTCCCTTTTTCCTTTCCACTCCTTTCTCTTTTGAGCTCGTTTGGACCAATCCTATGTGTAGGTGTCAAGGTCGTCCCGCCATCTTCTCCTGGGTCAGCCTCCATGTTGACGGAAGATTTCTTGGACCCACCTGGTGGTAGATTTTGCCCATGACTCGTTTCGCATGCGTCAAACGTGTGTGCCCTAGTCATTGGCTGCTTTTTTGGTAGCGTCGGCAGACATACGGCATAATTAAATATTATATTGGGTTGTTCTGTAAGGTTAATTACTTTGCATATTCAGAATAAACTTCATCTAACTGAATATACAGCTGAAATGCTTGGGAATTTGTTGCGCCACTTCTCCTTCCCAATTAAAGCACTAGGAAGTAGTGAATGGCGGGCGTTTAGGGAACTAACTCATACAAATTGTAAGATTGAAATAGTGCTGATTCACAGTATTTGCCCATCGACGTATTGTTCTTTACAAACTAACCGACTCAATAAAGCAAGCCTGTTTTCCATTACAAGCAAAACTTTTTCTGAGTCTTTTATTTTATTCTCTAGTTATTCATACCCATAAATGATCGTCGTTATATATTTCTATAGCAGGAAAATAAACAGCAAAAATAGCAATCGCTTATAATTCCGCGCGTGTAGTGTGGGGTCAAGCCTTCCCTTAGTTAACGAGCGGCACAGAACGCGTTTAACAAACGAGAGGCGATATTCGTACAGCTGTATTTGTATAACACCACTATATTACTGCTAAAACAGTCAGTGTATTGTAAAGATGGCCGCCAATAACATTAATAAGTCCAAATTACTACTGGTTCACGTTGTCCCGGACAAAGCAGCAAGTAAAAATTTTGTATTTTCATTTTTAAAAGGAATTCAATTTTTTATACACATACAAATTATACATAAACGGCTTCTTCCCATGAGCATAAGCAGAAACTGCCGAACGCCGCTTGCTACGATCCTTATTTATTCCTTTTGCCTCGGTTACGTTGTTGCATTATTTTTTATAGTTGTAAATATTATTTTTATTTTCAAAATGTTGTTTTGTTTATCATGTAATTGTTATATTGTAAATTGTAGGGTACTTGGTGCATAATTATGCAATCAATTCCTTCTCTTTTCACAAAAACCCGTTAATTACGTTGCGCTCGGCTAAAAGCGCGTTATTTCTCCGCGTTCACTAATACTACGATATCTCAGAAATTCCACGTCGTAACTCGACACATCTATTTATCATTGAAATTGTTATGAAATAAGCAGTTGGATTTAAAAGTTTTTAGTACAGTTTTACCTTGTAAGATATTGCTAATTCGACGTTAAAAAAACTAAAAATATCATCGTCGTCTTCTTCTTCTTCGTTTTCCCATTTTTTGGTATAAAATTCGTCATATTCATGACATTATGTCATTAATTCCAAACGTTATGATTTCATTTCCATAAATACATATTTTTTTACAATAATCAATTGATAAAACACACCTCTCAATGTATAGAGAGGTGTGTTTTAAAAAAAAATGTATTTTTTTTTATACCAGAAGCGATACAATAAAATATAAATCCAGATTTTCTCTCGACGCCGACGTTATGCTGCACCTTTATCAGTATGACTGATTAACTTAAAAGAAATAACGTTTCACTAAATCCCTGAATGTAGAGACCAGAAATTGTGAAGAAACCTGGAAGCAAGCGTAGATCGAAAATAGCCAACACGAAGCGAGCAGTCGGCGAACAATGCAAGTTTCTCCTCAGTTTAACAAAAAGCTTTTGCCAAACATCGGGACCGTTACAGACTGATATTATATTGTTAATTGATGGCAGCTTCGCCCTGGGCACAATTCCAAAATAACTTCTGTTTCTCTGAATTTTCTTTTTACCCGATTGGGGACTTGAAGGGGGGTCCTTGAAGACCCCCTTTTACAATCTTTACAAACTCGTAAACCTTACACTTGATGGCCTCTTCGAGTTCTATCAGTGTGACTGTATTTATGTTCAATATTTGCATAATATTCATCTGCATATTTTATAGTCGTTTTGCTATAAAACAGAGACAAAGCAAAGATTACGAGTATGTCCCTGTCTCGTCTCAGATAGCAGTTTAGTTAGTTTAATGATGGACTAGCTCGTCATGCTTTTATTAGCAAGGCGGTGTTGTTTGTTTAATAATTTGTCTTGCTATAAACAAGTCTTTAGATATTTATTTCAAGGAGGAACGAGAAGAAACAAACGTGTATTTTGTCCGATTATTATTAACTTTATAAAAAAAAATATTTTCAATGTCTGGAAATTTCAATAAGCACAAATTCTAGGAAAACCCTTTTTAAAATGAAGACATAATCAAATGTTCCTTCGGGGAATGAAGGGAAGCGTTGGTACGTGGCTGAAATATTTACAAAATTATTTCAAGGATATGATAGATATTTGACATTGCTGAAAACAACTTTTACATTACCTACATAGCTACCTATTAAGGGGTACCTAGTAAGTACTATAAGGACCGCACACGGTCACTGGGATACCGAGGTCTATTAATGAAACGTTTATATGCGTATAATTATAAATTAATTCGTTTATTCCACGATTATGTGTGTACAGAACCACGTCTTGTCAATCAAGTCCTTTCTTCCGAAACAAAGAGCCTATGCTGAAATATTTGAAAGGTTGCTCTAGAACACGGCATAAAGATAGACTTCAGCTGCCACCAATAAAACTAAAATTATTTAAGAAAAATGTATACTGCATGTCGATTATTATTTACAATCATTTACCAAATAGTTTGCAAGACTTACCTCTAACATTGTTTAAAAAAATACTTTTCAAACTATTGCTGTTTAAAAGATATTATACCGTTAATGACTATTTAGAAGACAAATCAATAGAAGCTATAATTTATAAGTTAGAATAATTGACATCGCTGATTTAATTGACATTTGTACGCCAGGTTATGGCAGGATATGCTGAAACAAAATGTATGTAACACCTTCTATACCATATTCTTGCAAATAAATATTTTTGATTTGATTTGATTTGATTTAGATCAGGGATGTTGCGAATATTCGCATCCGCATCCGCAAATGCGGAGCTTCCGCATTGATTTGGACATCCGCATCCGTAATAATCATTGCGGATATTCATGCGGATGCAGATGTTGCACAGGTCGCGACAAGAAAGAAAATTGACGTGGCCGGCGACTGGCGCGTGCCGTACGTACGTTATCATTAGCCAATAGCAGCGAAGATTTCGCTCGGTGACAAGATCTGACACGTTTGTTATTGTGTAATGTGTATCATTTGTTTTGGTAAGTAAATCAGTCGTAAGGTGTTGTTAAAACTTAAATGAAATGAATGAAAAAATGTTTATACGATATAGCGCAGTTGCGCTTATCGTATAAACATTTAAGTTTTCGAGTGTATTGTAAAATTGTGAATATACACAGCATTGTGCTCTTAAATAGTGGAGCGAGAAGAATTTAAATTATTATCACCAATAGCACGTAGATTTTTATCGACACCACCAGCCAGTATCCCTAGCGAGCAATTGTTTAGTAGTGCGGGTTTAATTTATAAACCTCTGCGTAACAGACTAGACCCTGAAAAGGTGGCAATTTTACTATTTATTAAATATAATGCTCTAATTTTCAACTTTAATTACTAAATATTTGATTAAAATATTAATAATTACTCTCTTATTATTTAATTTCTCCACTCACATAGTTTCTTATAATAAATCTTAAGATCCGCATCCGCATCCACATCCGCCGATGTGAGCCTTCAAATATCCGCATCCGCATCCGCATCCGCGCATGTGGAAAAATCGGAATCCGCAACATCCCTGCTCTAGATGTCCTTGATAGTTTGAATGTGATAAAGCCATTTCGTTGCCTTCGGTAAACAACCAACCTTTACAGTTTCTCGCAATGAAATTCAATTCAATGATCAAACGAACTAGTAAAAGGTCCAGGATCTAATAACTAGACCCTACTCAGGGTCAGGACAAATAGGAACTATAGTTTACGGACCCATTCCCCCATATTCTTTGTGCCAAATTTCAAGCGGTTTCCCATCGGCCGGAGCATATTCCGTTACATTTTACACCGTTCCGGTCGACCGAGCCGGCCCGGAGATCATTACCCATCGGCTTTCCGCTTTAATGTTTTGGCTGTTATTTTGCCGAAATTTTTCGGCCATCATCAGACCGAAGTTAGCGACTTCCGGCTCCTAACCATTTTTATGACATACAAGACGACGGAACCCGAGGCGTTAGCCGCAATTTGGGGTTTGTTGTCCTATATTTATTCTGATTTAATTCCTTTCGGAACTCCCGTTTTTGTCCCGGATCTTTTTTGTTACTGCTCATAAAGTCTTTAGGAGTTCGATCCCCGGCCTTTTTAAGATTTAAGGATCAACGTATATAAGTTGTTTGATCTTCCCTATTGAATTTCTTGCCCTCATTCGTGATTACAATACCCTTAATCGGTGAAACCGATAAATTTTGGAGTATTAAAGGAATCAATGTCTGTCGTTTTTTCTCGATATTAAATGTGTTCATTTTATTTGTAGCATATTATTAAAGTTTAGCTATTGCGAGAAGATTATCTGCTAATATTGATAATGTTAATATCTTTTAATTAATTTTAACCTCTAAGTCCCTGAGATACCACATTTGGTATAGACACAATCGTTTTTTAATTGTGTCTGTAATTACGGTAATTGACTGGTTAAAGTACAGATTAGGAAACAATATAAATCTTAAAATAATGTGTTATTTGTGGCCGTTCACTTCACTGTATGTTATCATATCATCCTTAACAGTTCTACTCACGTTTCGACGCGCTGCCAATTTGCTGACTCATTTTGACAATTGCTAGGACGGACAATTCAGCAATCAGCATATTGATAGAGGGTTTCAACAAGCCTACACACGACTCAATCAAACGCTGACTCATGACAAATTCATAGAACAGACCGAGTGTGATAGCGAACCAAATGGCAACTTTAAAAATCTGCTGGCATTAAATCTTACCTCCTGAAAGGAGGGTGAAAAGTTAATAGTCACCTACTTTATCCAAGAATACTTTATTCAAGGTAATAATATGAATACATGGCTAGCACTTGTGCGCGCGATCTCACCGTGAGCAAGTGCCCGTTTCGCACATTATAATAATCGATGGCATCACTTACCAGCTTATGAATATTTTACATCCCTCATAAGACTCATATGTCCCCCTTTCACTCCCTTCCACCCCCTAGCGGGTAATGTCCGCCCGTAAATTGTGTTTTGCGGGTAATACGGCGTAACTAACGCCCTTTTTGCGCTAAATTATCAAGTTGCAGTTCATCAAATAATACGTGTTTTATTAATACGTAATGGGTAACATTACCCACTCGCTTTTACGTGTCTATAGTTTGAAAGGATTTGGGCAACCACCGGTGCGAGGGAAAGGATTCTGATGAGAATTAATTAATTGTTTTGTATGACGGCTTAATGGTGCCCTGGAATTGCATAGAATATTACGCTACATTAAAATTATCAATTATATATTGAAATGAAATGGAAAATAATTATAATTATTTTTGCAAATAAATGTAGCTGCAATATAAGTTTTAGTTGTTACTTAGTTGAAATTAAAATGTTTATACAATATTATTACATTTGCCGCAGTTAGTCCGTGGATAGATATATATTTATATACCACCAGGACCAATACGTCCGTGCTTCGGAAAGTACTTTAACCTGTTGGCCCCGGCTGTCTCTCTTGCATATTTGACAGTCGTAACGTGTCATCAGAAGCCCGAAAGTCTGAAAACCAGCCTTACTAATGAGCATCGAATTACCTAGTGACTGCATTGTGGAGTTCAGATAAGGAGTCACTCCATGTAAAATAGTGGTATTCAGCTATATCCGGTTTGACTGGAAGCCGACTCCAATATGGTTGGAAAAAGGGTACGCAGAAGATGATGACTTAGTTGAAATATTTAATATTATTTAGTTACAGCTATAAGATTGTTTCAGGAAGAAAGGAGAAAGCGGTAGCGTTTCTATTCCTGCAAAAAATATAAACAACAGACTACCAACCCCCAAAATGTGGTGACAAACTGCCTATAACTCACTACGAGACTGTTACTGAGAGGTAAAATAAAAACTAAAGGATCGCTGGCAGCATGTTGAAAGGAAATAAAATGCAGATGACATTTACTTCTAAACATCTTCCAGACACATTGAGCAGAAGAATTTCTTTTAGTAAATAGTTACAATAAATTCTTTGGTAGCACTTTATAAATTTTACATGAGTCACAATCTGAGATGCCGCCGAGTTATTACGGAATATTTTTCCACAGTAAACATAAGAAAATATATTTGTAACATGTTACATCAAAGAGAGTGTATTTTTTATGTCAATAATATTATATTGGAGTTCAAATATACGTGTAAGTCTGGAGCAAGCGGGCCAGAGTATTTTATCTCCGGACGGATGGTTCTCGAATACTAATCTCGTGTGCGGTGAGCTCGCTACAAGTTTCTTCGCCGTGTTCTAGAGGCCTATTTATTGCGATCCGAAGTTATTGCGTTTGTGTTTTCGTGCGTAATTAATCTCGTCTGTAGCTTTCCGGGTTAGACGTCTTTCCTTTATTTTATTTTTTTGGATTGACGTAACGTTATTCAAGTTGATAGAAATATTGATAGAAAATTCGACTTCATGTAATTAATAGGTAATAGGTAATAGGTAGAACGGGCTGGTTTCCGCAACTCCACGTCTGAGCGCGTATTTTGCGTACGGGTGGGAAATCGGTTATTCGATCCACCCCAGCTCCTCGAGAAAGGCCAGCAACGCCTTGATGTTGCTGACTATCTCACGTAGGGTACCTGGGTTACCGAAGTACTTGGCCCTGTATGTGGCGATCACCGGGCAGTTTAGAAGCACGTGCGCTGCTGTCTCGTCGTCCTCAATGCAGGCCCTGCACAGCGGACTGTCTGTAGCTCCTATGACAAATAGATGTTTATTAAACGACCCATGGCCAGTTATTGCTGCTGTAACCATACGCAGCTGTCGTTTGTCTAGCCGAAGGACCTGTTTTGTGAGTCGGGCATCGATGGTAGGCAAAGCCTCCTTGGCCTGCCTGCAATCACTTTGGTCCACCCATTGCTTAAAGTGTAGATCCCTGGTACGTTTTCTTACCAGAGAGCGTAGAAACCCAAAGGGGAGTGGCGCGATGGGTTCTGGTCCCACCGGTGTCATGCTCGACCCCCTTCTGGCTAGTTCATCGGCGGCATCGTTACCAAGCGAACCGCTGTGTCCTTTTATCCACTGAATGGTTATATTATTGAGGCTACCCACCTGGTTGAGGCGCTGGTGGCACTCGTATATTAACCCAGAATCAATCGAGTGACTGTCCAGCGCTTGCAGAACAGCCATACTGTCTGAGAGTATGCGGATCGAGTGGTCTTTAACTGCCCTGGCCATGATGGCTGAGGCGGCAAGAGTGATCCCAATGCATTCCGCCTGGAACACTGTGTTGTGAACTCCTAATGGTGTGGCTATATGTATGTTGAAGTCCTGCGAGAAGACTCCAGCACCTGTGCCCCTGTCTGTTTTTGATCCGTCCGTGAAGATGCGCAGCTCAGTGGGGCGAAAACCCTCACATCGGCGATCTTCGTGCAGCTGGATTCTGTATTTTTTATCAAAAATGAATTGTTTAGGCACCCGGTCCATTATAGCTTTAGTAATGGGGAACTCATTGTTGAGTTCCTTAAGCAGCGCGGTGTGTTGTGTGTCTCTCTTCCTCCAGAGGTTGGTTGCGTTCAGACGCGCCGCCGCCATCGTGGCTTCCTGCTGTATGAACAGGTGGAGCGGTGGTAGTCCCAGCATGGCTTCCATGGCTGCAGTCGGAGTAGTCCTCATGCAGCCCGTGACCGCCATGCAGGCTAGTCTTTGCATGCGTTGCAGTTTGTTGCAGGCTGTAATAAGCTTGGTGCGGGGCCACCAGACCACAGCCCCGTAGGTGATCATGGGTCGGATCACTGCGGTGTACAGCCAAAGTATGATTTTGGGGGATAGGCCCCACTTCTTACCTATCATTTTCCTGCATTGCCAGAATGTGATGCAGGCCCTGTTTAGTTTACTGTCTAAATGGCTACTCCAGTTTAACTTACTGTCAAGAATGACCCCGAGGTACTTGACTTCGTTGGCCAGCTGAAGTTCTGTATTGAACAATTTCGGTAGGCGGAAGGGGCCTAAAGCTCGTTTATGGGTGAACATGACTAGCTCCGTTTTAGTGGGGTTCACTGAGAGGTCATATTCACTGCACCATCTCTCTACGATACGTAGTGCTTGCTGGGTGAGGTTAAAAATCGTGCTCGTCACCTTCCCTGAGACAAGGATGGCGAGGTCGTCCGCATAACCTATTGTGTAGTAATGATTGGCATTGAGTCTGGCAATTAATTCGTTAATCACCAAATTCCATAGAAGGGGTGACAGCACCCCTCCTTGGGGGCAGCCTCTGGCAATCATGGCCAGCTGCTGCTCATCCTCTAGGCGAACCACGCGCTTGCTTAACATGTTTGTGATCCAGTCTATGAGTACCTGTTCAACTCCATGTCTGGAGAGGGCGCTGCTGATGCTGGAGAAGTTTGTTTTGTCGAAGGCTCCTTCAATGTCTATGAAAGTGCCCAGGCAGGTCCCTTTCTGATGTATCGCTTCCTCTATCTGGCTAACTACCAGATGAAGCGCCGATTCGGTGGACTTACCCGAGCTGTATGCATGCTGGTTACCGTGCAACGGTAGGGTTTTCAGAGCGCCGTCCCTCAGCTCCCCGTCGCACAGTCTTTCCAGGGTCTTTAGAAGAAAAGAGGTCAGGCTGATTGGTCTATGGGATTTGGCGTTTGTGTAGTCGCCCTTACCTGGTTTAGGGATGAATATTACTTTCACTTCCCTCCATCCTTTGGGAACGTATCTAAAGGCCAGGCACGCTCTCATTAAAGGCACCAGTCTTTCTGCGATGAGGGTTCCACCCCACTGTAGTAGGGCGGGGAACACCCCATCCGGGCCAGCGACCTTAAATGGATGGAAACTCCGGATGGCCCATTGAAGTTTCTCCAGCGTGATCACCTTGCTAGCATAAAACCAATCATTGTCTGATGGTGTTTGAGTCGCATCTTGCCAGTCGATTGCTTGCGAGAAAATACATCCCGGGAAGTGTGTTTCGATAAGGACGCGTCTCGTTTCTTCTAGCGAGGATGTGAGAGTGTTGTCTGGCTTGCGAAGGGTAGTTGGCCCTGGTGTAGTTTGTTGCGCCAGTACTTTCCTTACCCTGTTTGCTTCCTGGCAGGACTCAATGCTACCAGTGTATTTGCGCCATCCCGAGG
This sequence comes from Aporophyla lueneburgensis, assembly GCA_932294355.1. Taxonomy (NCBI): domain Eukaryota; kingdom Metazoa; phylum Arthropoda; class Insecta; order Lepidoptera; family Noctuidae; genus Aporophyla; species Aporophyla lueneburgensis. The sequence continues at coordinate 1,364,610 of OW028749.1, read as the reverse complement.
TGCTCCTGAACCTGATGCATTTTTTGTAGCAGGATTTGGCTGCGTAGTACACATCCCAGTCCTCATCCGCACATGTATTCATTGCTCTATTCAAAGCTTTCCTTACCTTCTCGCGCTTTCGCTCCAGATCCGCACCCCACCATGGCTGTTTGCCCGGTGTACTACGAGGAGTCGTCTCTGGGCACGCAGTTTGGTAGCTGTCTATCATTGATTTAGTGAGGTGTTCTACTTGTACCTCAATCTGTGTAGTGTCCGCAAATGACGTCGGATCGCTTGGTGTCGCAAGTTTGGAAACTAGGCTGCGTTTGTAGGTACCACGATCTGTGTTGCGCGGTTTGCGGCGCGGAGCTACTGGCGGGACAGAGGCCTGGATGTCAAAGCGGATCCGTCTGTGGTCGGAGCAGGAAGCCTCCCTGGAGACCTGCCACCCAGTGGTAATTTCCGCCGCGGCCTCTGTTGCCAGAGTGAGATCTATGATTGTGCGGCTTCGTCTGGTTACGAATGTCGGTTCGGAGCCAGTGTTTAGTAGGGATAGGTTAGTCGAGAATAAGTAGTCAACCAAGGCCTTACCTCTTTCGTTTTGCGTTTCCATACCCCACAGCTGGTGGTGAGCATTGGCGTCGGCACCGATGATGACCTCAAGCCCGGAACTCTCGCAATAGCTCACGAGGCGGGCGAAGTCATGCGGGGGTGGCGCCTCCGCTTCGGGCATGTAGGCCGAAGCGAAGACGATTGCCATCTCCATGGCGCCGTCACGCTGTATAATCAGCTTCACTGCAGAGATGTCTCTGCAACAGAATTCAGTTAGAAGCTGTGTTTTAAGGTTTCCTGTTACATAGATACACGATCTTGGTTGATCGTGATCAGTAGTAACCAGGAGCTTACCGCCAAGATTGGAGAGTCCTTGTATGCGGCCCGCTCTAATCCACGGCTCCTGGATCAGGGCGATGGCCGTTTGTTGCACCTCCAACCACTTCCGGAGCTGAGCCGTTGCGGTCTGACTGTGGTGGAGGTTTGCTTGGAGGATTTTACATATCGACGAGGAGGACGCCATTGCTGGTCGATTCCTCATCGTCTTCCTCCAGATTGAGCCCGGCAAGCAGACCGCCCTCTTCGAAGTCATCCCCCTCCCGGCACGAAGCCGGAGACAAGGTAATGTCGTCCGACTCCTCGCCCGAAGAAGGGACAGCTCCCAAGGTGGCGGCACTTGGGGCGGCCGATTCTGCTACAGCAGGTTCGGCCGCGGTTGCTACCGGGTTGTTTGGTGGGGGAGTCGATTCCCCCGCTGGTGTCTGTGGCTGCTGCAACAGAGCCTCCGAAATGGTTCCCGTGGCGGAGTCCCATCCTTGGGGGACATCGGTGAACCTGCCGTTCCTACCCTGGAACTGCAGGTACACCTTCCCTGCCCCCAAAGATAGACGGCGACCCGCACCCATCAGGGTCGGGATTTGGTCCACCGGGACACCGACCACCACGAACCATGCCGAGGCCTGCATGTCGGCGTGCAGCAGCAACCAGCGCTTGACGTCGACCCAGGGGTTCTGGTAACTGAGAGCACGGCCAATATTGGTCGGCTCTCCGAGGACCCCCTGCTCGTCGGGGATCACGATGCCACATCGTGCCCGTCTTAGGATCTCCGACTGACTCTTGACTACTAACGTTAAGTTAGTAGGGAGAGTCGTATCGGAGACTGTTTTCCTTAGCCAGGCTAAGGTGTGGTCATTCTCGCACCACAGTTTGAGGACACCACCGGCATACAGCGGCTTTGCGTTAAAAGTCGGTGCCGTGGTGTCTTGTTTCGGAGAGCAGGCCTCGACTAGTATCTGCTTCTGAATAGCAGCGAGTACCTGGTCTGATACGTCCTTGCTGATGAACCCAGTGCGGTCACAGGTGACCGCTACATCGAGGGTAGCACTAGCAGCTTGGACGTAGCTTCTTTGAGCAACCCGTTTGGATTGATCAAGACGCGGCCGCTTATGCTCTCCACGAGGTGTGATAGTCTCGTTGAGAGCTCGCTTGGCCGCGGCCTGACCCTTCCCACCGGGTTGCTGAGTCTTTGCCGGCGCACTGGATGACGGTCGACTGGTCGTCGGACGGCTTAAGCCGGCCTCCGCCTGCGACCGCTTCCCAGCGGCGAAGTTTAGCTGGCCGCTAGTTGGTTTGCCCGAACTAGCGGCAGTGGCCTGGTTGTTTGGAGCCCCCCTACCTGGCCTTCTGCGAGCCTGACGGCGCTCCTTCCGCGTCATACGCTGTGCTGTGGCAGCTGGAGCGCATGAGGCGTTTGTGCAAGGGCAACGGGCTTGTTGAGTGCTTTTACCCTTGCCCTTGCCCCGCTTCTGAACAACCTTCCAGGCGCGAGAGATCGCGTCCTCGTGGCTGTCGGTCACCGTGTGATCGGCGGCGACCTCCTTATGGGAGGAGGCTAGAGGAGCCGCAGAGGTGGGATGGTGTTTCCCAGTGCCAGTAATAACCGGCACCGGTGTTAGTTTAGGAAGGGTTGGACCGGCAGCGGTGTTAGACTTCGCCGTGGTCCTCCCCTGAGTTTTGGAAGGGCTGGTACTGGTCCCAATCAGCGCCGACGCCCTTTGTTTATTTTGGGACTTTTTTTGTTTGGTCTTACCTGTGGCTTTCGCCACAGCCAGACCGGCGCCCGCGCTGGTACCCGCGGCGTTAGCTGCAGGGTGTCCAGGGGCAAGAGCAGTGCAAGCACCACTCTTGAGAGTTTCATCGGCTTTCGCCTCCACTCCGAGTTTGTTGGTTTTAACTGGGGTTAAGTTCTCCATGTTAAAAGTTGTGAAAGGATTCGTCTCTCTGGCTCCCACCGTCCATGGAGCCCGCACCTGGGAACGTCTTGCTATGAAAAAGCTCGAACGTTAGGATTACCAGAGAGATATAGGGGCGCAAGGCTGGTTTACAGTGCGACATCGGGTGCTCGATCGGGTTGGCCCCCAACGAGCTGAACAACCCTCTCTTACACCGTCAGCATGACCTTTACCTACCGCTTCGGTCATCCGAGGACAACCTCCGCGGACCTCACGCACCTCGCCTGTGGCCCTCTGACGGGACACTATGGCCATTTCCCTACCCCTGGCTAGGGGGTAGGGCCACCGTTTCGCTTGAAATCCAGACCAAAGGGGGCGTGTTGCCTCACGGACACATAACAACCAGCGCCGTTCGGCTCAGCCCCCCAGGACTCCTTCATCCCCGCTCACGGCGCTCAACTGCGCAGGTCCTAGCGCAGGTGACTGGTTCCTCCTAACTCGCCATCAGCTGCTTTTAGTGACAGTCGAGCCCGCCACCACCCAGTCACAGGGTGGTCACGTTCCGGAGTGGAAGTTGGGCAGGTGGGAGTTGGGTGGAGAGTGGGGATTTGGGTGGGATAGTGTGAGGAGGGGTTGTGGTATTTGGGGCAGGAAGGCTGTTTGGGACGGGAATGAGGGGTTGTGCGGGAGTGGGGAGGGGAGAAAAGTGAGGTGAAGTCGCCTGGCGGTTTCAGTTACGTCTATTTCATAAGGAATTAGACCAAGAACAGGGTGGCAACCTCGTGAAGGTATATCCGCCAGACTTGCCTTGAGGATCTACACGACTTCAGCGCTCTCCCTCAAGACCCCGCCACTCTACCGCCTCTGAGGGAGGCGGCCGAGTAGGCCTGCATCTATACTACCAAGCAAAGCCAAGCAAAGCGTGTCGTTGTGCAACCGCAAAAGCATAAATACAGACCCCCCCCTTCATGTAATTATCATTTAAACAGAAAAACTTTCACTGCTGGACAAAGGCCTCCCACACATTTTGGTAGGTTTGCCATTATCACCGCGGTTTGCAGAGGGTTTGCGATCGCTGTATTTTGGTAAAATGCATAGAGAACGCTGCTGCCTAATGCGACTAAGGGACTTACTAGAGAGTAGATCCATTAATTACATTTACGACAGCCCCGGGTAGCAAATGAGATGGTGCTATTCTTTACCTCCACACGGAATACATATTCATGTAATATTCGGTCCTAAAAAGAAAGATCTGGTAATTTAATCATCGTATAATAATGGCAACAGTAAATGGGCATAAACGAACTTCCTCAAAAACCGCGCTTGATAAATTAAAAAAATAATCCGAAAAGCCGCGCGTCACACTGCGCAGAATTAAGGATTCTGTAGTTAGGATGAATTTATCTCAAGAACCAACTTATCATTGTAGTTAAAATCATGTTCTACCATACATTTCTTTCTATACTCGTAAACTTGTAAAGCCTACTTAGCTGTGATAGTTGTTTTTTTTTTTTTAATTTCGCTACTACCGTGAATTTTATCACATATCCTAAAACAACCATTCAGTTGGCAAAGGAGAGGTATACTTTTCTTTAAAAAAAATGTGTACTTTGAAGCTTATTATTTCACATACGGATCCCTCAATAGAAAAAAAATGTGTTAACAATAAAAATGTCTTGATATTTGCACGTGAAATCATGTGGTAAACATACCTGTACCTTCAAATGTTTTGATCATCTTACATGCTTGCTTTTTGTATGTATGACACATATTAAAGCAAATAATATTATCTGATGTTATCTTAACAAACCCGCATTTTTTTTTTAAATCTATCATACAACATCCCACCCACCACGCCAGGGTAAACGAGAAAAATAACGATTTTTTTTGTCGGTTTATTTTATGTGCGCATCCCTGTCAAATTACAGCTTACTATTAAAAAAGTTTCTTCTTATACTTTTCCAGAAAGGAACGAAGGAGTATACCCATTCAAATCTTCCAGGCTTACTTGGAGAAATATCTTCAACAGATTTCCTAGTAACGACTAGACAAAGATATTCGTCGTCAAAGGCGGCTCTTGTGAAGCCGCCCCCTTATCCTCACCTTGGAAACTTCAAGGTACTCAAAGGTACAGAAAGTAGTTTACAGGAATAATCAAGATCTAAATATCGGAGATTTGGAACTAAAGCCGGCTTGATTTGTCAATACCGTTTGATTTTGTGATAGTTAAACTTAGTTTTCGACGAAAGACCGTTAATTATCTTGACCTTGTGCTCCAAAGATTTTAGATCTGACACTAAATTAAAGCTTATATTGTTAAGCGGACCATAATCCACCACGCGGGCCCAGTGTGGGTTGGTAGATGTCACATGTCTTCGAATTTTTGGTTCTAAGACATGCCGGTTTCCTCGCGATGTTTTCCTTCACGCGATGTTTTGAGAGCAGTGGTGATGAAATAATTTACACAAAGTAAAGTGCCTGCTTGGGTTCGAACTCACGACCTAATTCGTAAGTCGAGGCCGTTACCACTCGGCCCCCACCGTCCAAAATCTAGAATCTATAATATAAATTATTATAAATGCCAAAGTTGAGTTGCCATGGCAAAATGTGGGTTGTACTATAAGTAAATCTCTGCCTAACCCTTCGGTGATATCAGGCGATAATATTGTATTATGATATGCGAAAGTTACTTTGTTTGTCTGTTATCCGGGTCTATCTTTTCCATTGGTTATGTCTGTGTGGTGGTTATATGGTGAAGGGTTGGCGTTTCGGGGGACTGTCTATTATAATTTTGACGTTTGATTAATTGATAAATGACCTTTGATTTTGATCCGTCCTCGCCTTAACACTTGAACGGATTAGGATGAAATTATTCACAGAGATAGCCCATGTCCATGGCTAGCAAGATACTTTTATTACGGTTGTTTGTGTCTGTGAGATAATTTGCACATCCCTCACTCCGCCGAAGCCGCGGGCAGGAGCTAGATACATAGTTTTGTGAAATTTATTTGAATCAACGCAGTTTCAGGGCAATAAACAGTTATCTTAGTTTCAGACAAACATTACAGGCACATGCTGTTTTGAAACTATCTAAATATTCATTACTTTACAAACTCATACAGGATGAGCCATTAAATTAAATTCGGTTCCTTGTTGTGACTGGTAGTTTTGTTGTAAGTTTTTTTTTTAAATTCACTTTATAAGCGCGTATTAAATTAAAGCTTATTATTATAGAATAAGAAAAACATGTAACTGACCCAATAGACGCTGGCAAAAATCCCATAGAAAATGGGACGTTAATTTTTCCCAAAATTGTTCATTTTCCGGGTTTTTCTTCATTTTTTCTTTCCATAAAAACCAAATTTGGATTAATGTGAATATTTTAAAACAAACAATTGCCAAGTTGGTGCAGGTGTTTTCAAGTGATACGCTTACTAACGAACAATAATCATATATATTTAGATAGACCTGTTCTACAATAAAATCATTAAGAAATTCAATGCAGAATGGTATGCTAGCATTTGTTTGCCACAGGTCATTTCTGAACTTCGTAAAGAGAACCGCAACCGCCGCATCATCCTCCATCACAACAATGCGAGTTCTCATACCGCGCACAGAACAAAACAGTTTTTAGAGCAGGAAAACATAGAATTATTAGACCATCCGCCGTACAGCCCAGACCTAAGCCCTAATGATTTCTATACTTTCCCTAAAATAAAGAATAAATTGCGTGGTCAGAGAATTTCACCACCTGAAGAAGCTGTGGACGCTTACAAAACGGCCATTTTGGAGACCCCAACTTCCGAATGGAATGGTTGCTTCAATATTTGGTTCCATCGTATGGAAAAATGTGTCAAATTTCGCGGAGAATACTTCGAAAAGCAATGAATACATTTTTAAATAGTAATGTTGTGTCACTTCCTTGATTCCCGAAATTTTCAGTGCCGCCCTCGCGATTATATATTATAAGAATTTTATCACCGCTTAAAAAAATCTGTTGAAAACTTAAGTGAAAATGGTTGCTAACCGATTTTAAATCATTAGAGATCCTACATGGTCATTCAAAATTAAAAATCTTGACAGGAACCTAAAGATGATTGTAGTAATTCATTACTACGTACTAACCGATTGAATATCCTCAATGTTTGACATTTTGTCTGTATATCAATTTTAGGTCAAATCTTCATCACGTCCATTATTATTTTATGTTTTATCGTTTCACACTAGTCTTCTATTGTAATCCTTTCATTTAGTTTCATTGTAGATATTGTTTTACTGCAACAATTATGAGTTTATTACTTTTCACATTCATGTTACGCTATACTCACAAATTGCTCACAGATGATGCGCAACATTTTTTACTACACTATCCACGCACCAGAACCTTTAATTTCATTGTATTTCTTCATGTTTTTGCAAACTTTGTGATTATTAATTCTTTGACATTTATGTCTATAATCTAGTCGCCATAGCAACCCTTTAATCTTTTGTGGTTTTCTATGTGGACCTTACCGCTTTTTATCTTTAAAACCAGAAAATCGTTCTGGCCGTCTACTTTTTACACTATATTTTCAAAAATATCCAACTCCAATTTTGATTTTCAAAATATATGTCAAATTCAGCTATAAAAGGCTGAGCTGCCCTAGACCTGGGGTCATTTCTTCGGCTAGTTGCCTATCAGCTAAACGAAATTATACAGGCCTTATCCCGGGGCCGACTGCCCCGGGACTCAAGAAAAGACCTCAAAGTCGCATGACAGATTCTTGGCCTTTTCTCCAGCATCTTCACCAAGCCTCTTCACCAGCTACTTCTCCGAGCTCAAGACTCTGTTGAGTCTCTCCACGGCGCCTCTTCACTGCTCAGGGTTCTGCTGAGACTCATCACGCCGCCACAAACCTGCTGTGCCACTTCTCACAACCTCGTCACTGCACTTCGAGATTCGACGGAGCCACTCCACGTCATCTCCACTACAGGGCACCTCATCTGTGTCACCGGCTGTGCTGTGCTGTATTACGGACCTCCGTGAATAGCACCCTGCATTGACCTTCCCTACATCCGGGGCTGGAGTCAGCTGCAGGACCATATTGTCTGACTCGCCCCGGACTGCCGCCGACCCACTCCTGCCTTCGAACCCTCTCGTGCTCTCCATCATTCATTAATTCATTAATCAATCAACCTTCACCTTCAGATTGTTATTTTTGAATTTGGTTTGTCTTTTATACTCATACTGTTATAATAAATCGTTTTAAAGTTTATTTTCCTATTTTCTTTGTTTTGTTTTTAACTGTCGCTTCACGACAGTTTGGCGCCCAACTATTTGTCTTCAGGTTCTTCACTACTACACTTTTACATAACACTACACATTTATTTTTATAACCTTCACAAAATTCTAAAGAAAACACTTTGTCTAGTGTCCATAAATCAGAGTGAAAATAGGTACTCATTTTAAAACATTATTTCTGGTGGTCATACACCTTAAGTAATATTTTTAAGATTGTGGTATCCTACCTTTACATAGTGTGCCTCATTATATAAACTAAAGAGGTCATTACTCTTCACTAAACCTTAAAACCTTTCTGCTTGGCCTTAAAGAAATTGTTTCTGTTCCACCTTGACTACAATTTTCCTCTGATTTAATACCAACCTTTTTTGGCAGTCTTTCTTGGCAACGTCATCTTAGACCATTCGTTCATCTTCATACCACTGACATCATAATTTGTATATTCATATAACTATCGTATTACTTTTAATTTTTCTTTTAGAAGGAAAACAGGTATTTTTCCTTAATTTTTTAGCTAACTTAATACTTCTAATTTTTTCTTTTCTTCTAGAAGAAAACAAGGTATTTTCTTTGAACCTTATCTATAATTTACTAAAATGTCTAGACTTATTAAGTTCGAATTTCTTAATAAACCTGAACTCGAATATGAAGTTAGGATCAGACTTGAGGAACCAGTAGACACTGTTATACGTTTAAGAAAGCAAGTTCTTCGACTTTCTTCTATTACCTCCTCAGAGGAAATTTTAATCTCACCAATTCCAATTGAAGAAGAGCTTCCTCAGGTTAACGCCACTATTAATTACTTAGACTTAAAAGTAAATAAATTACTACAGGGTGATTCCAAATACAGTCGTCTTATAGAAACTTATCTCAATCATTTATTTTTTAGATTCGAGCGTATAGACGTTGACGTACTAAACTCTGAACAGAAAAGTGAGTTCGTTGGGCGCCAAACTGTCGTGAAGCGACAGTTAAAAACAAAACAAAGAAAATAGGAAAATAAACTTTAAAACGATTTATTATAACAGTATGAGTATAAAAGACAAACCAAATTCAAAAATAACAATCTGAAGGTGAAGGATGATAGATTAATGAATTAATGAATGATGGAGAGCACGAGAGGGTTCGAAGGCAGGAGTGGGTCGGCGGCAGTCCGGGGCGAGTCAGACAATATGGTCCTGCAGCTGACTCCAGCCCCGGATGTAGAGGAGGTCAATGCAGGGTGCTATACACGGAGGTCCGTAATACAGCACAGCACAGCCGGTGACACAGATGAGGTGCCCTGTAGTGGAGATGACGTGGAGTGGCTCCGTCGAATCTCGAAGTGCAGTGACGAGGTTGTGAGAAGTGGCACAGCAGGTTTGTGGCGGCGTGAAGAGTCTCAGCAGAATCCTGAGCAGTGAAGAGGCGCCGTGGAGAGACTCAACAGAGTCTTGAGCTCGGAGAAGTAGCTGGTGAAGAGGCTTGGTGAAGATGCTGGAGAAAAGGCCAAGAATCTGTCATGCGACTTTGAGGTCTTTTCTTGAGTCCCGGGGCAGTCGGCCCCGGGATAAGGCCTGTATAATTTCGTTTAGCTGTTAGGCAACTAGCCGAAGAAATGACTCCAGGTCTAGGGCAGCTCAGCCTTTTATAGCTGAATTTGACATATATTTTGAAAATCAAAATTGGAGTTGGATATTTTTGAAAATATAGTGTAAAAAGTAGACGGCCAGAACGATTTTCTGGTTTTAAAGATAAAAAGCGGTAAGGTCCACATAGAAAACCACAAAAGATTAAAGGGTTGCTATGGCGACTAGATTATAGACATAAATGTCAAAGAATTAATAATCACAAAGTTTGCAAAAACATGAAGAAATACAATGAAATTAAAGGTTCTGGTGCGTGGATAGTGTAGTAAAAAATGTTGCGCATCATCTGTGAGCAATTTGTGAGTATAGCGTAACATGAATGTGAAAAGTAATAAACTCATAATTGTTGCAGTAAAACAATATCTACAATGAAACTAAATGAAAGAATTACAATAGAAGACTAGTGTGAAACGATAAAACATAAAATAATAATGGACGTGATGAAGATTTGACCTAAAATTGATATACAGACAAAATGTCAAACATTGAGGATATTCAATCGGTTAGTACGTAGTAATGAATTACTACATTTCCCCGACAACCCCAGAAAATTTTCGACTCAGAGAAAATTTTAAGTTTAAGGTTCGAGAGAAATCCTTGAAACATAACTTCGTCCAAACAGAAATCATCTAACAGACATTCATTCTTCCTCAAGCATACTATCATCTACATAATGGTAAGGGTGGAGTTCACAGTCAATGACTACCACTCTAGAAGTATGTTCCTATATTACCTAAGGCTTATTTAGGGAGTAATCAACCGCTCCATGGGTGGAAAATATTTTGACCTAAGGCTTTTTAAAGGAGTAATCAACCGCTCCGAAGTTTAGAAAGAAAATTGACCTAAGGCTTATTTCACGAGTAGTCAGCCGCTCCGAAATTTAGATAGAAAATTAACCTAAGGCTTATTCTACGAGTAGTCAGCCGCTCGAAGAAAACCTTAAATGGTAATTAAAGAAAATACAGATAAAGGAATAATTAATATAATTATTAAGATGACTATTTAGTTTAGTCTAAGATAGATTCGAGCGGTAGGGCTCTAAAGTAAAGGTATCAGAACTAGTATTGTTCTGAAATTACTTGTAAGTGAAGAATAAGAGCAGTAAGCTCTAAATTACAAAAATAAAGACAAGTTTAAGGTAACGTCGCATAGGACGTTGAATTGTGAGTTTAAAAACTCGTATTCAAAACAAAAATAAAGATTAATTTTAAGAGAATGATGAATGAGCTAATGAAAGATTAACTAACTAAATAATATGATTCGATGAAGAAGAGGTTTAGATTTTAATGTCTTTGATGTGCCATTTAGCTTTCGTTCCATTAGTATCTTCTAATATGTATACTAAGGGCGAGAGTTTCTTAAAGACTTTGCATCTCACAAATTTAGGGGCCAGTTTTGCGCTGAAGTACGAACCCGCGTTGCTTTGTACGTAATTCTTACGCCAAACTGTATCGCCGACATTAAATTCTTTAAATGACCGACGTAGGTCATAGCGAGCGCTATTCTTAGCGTGCGCTATGTATAAATTAGTTTGAACCTTATCAAAAATTGACGAGAGGAAACCAGTATTTGTAGCGTAGACATCGCGAGGTAGAAAAACAACTTCCTCAAAATTTTGAGTTGGAGTGTAGAATGAACCACAAGGAACTGTTTCCCGACCAAATACTAAAAAGTTTGGAGTAAAACCAGTTATAGCATTAACACAACTGTTCATCGCGTGTTGAATTTTGGGAAGATAAATATCCCAGGTTCGATGATCGTCACCTACTAAAGTAGCTAGAGCCGTGATGATGGTCCTATTATACCTTTCCGTAGGGTTGACTTGAGGACAGTAAAATGGAGAGTAGAATATAAAAGGGACTTTATATTTATTTAGAAATGTAGTAAATTCACGGGACTGAAATTGAGGACCGTTATCCATGATAATATTTTGAGGAACACCATGGATAAGAAATACGGAATTCTCTAAAATGTTAATTATGTTAGACGCAGTAGCACGTTTTAAGGGAAAGATTAAGGTATATTTAGTAAAGGTACAATTAATAACTAAAATATGTTGGTTACGTCTTCTGGTCATGGGCAACGGACCCATAAGATCAAGCGATATAGATTGAAAAGGTCTCGAGCAAATTTTTGGTTTGCCCATAGGGCCATAAGGAGAGTGATTAGGATGTTTATAAGCAAGACAAGTGTCGCAATTAGAGATGAATTTAGCGATATCTTTAAACATGCCAGACCAGTAATATAGTAGCGAAAGCTTCTTGTAGGTTTTGAAATTTCCGAGGTGAGGTCCTTGAGAAGGAGCGTGATTCCTTTCGATAATAGCCTGTCTTTCATGTGGGAGTGGAACTTCTTTCCACGTGAAGTCATCGTTCAGAGAATAAGGAGAGTGAATGCAACGATAGAGCTTGTTTTCTTTAACCGTATAGTTTGGCGCCCAACTCGTGTGGCTGGGTTGTGATGGTCAGATTGGCAGTCGGTCCATGTAAAATACTGGTATTTAGCTACAAAGTCAAAATCAAAGCATTTATTTCAAATAGACACATAAAATTGATTATAGTCGCCCCTTCCAAAAGGTTGACTTTCAGTTTACTCTAACATAGTTTGAAAAATGGCAGGTGATTTTCATTCCTTTTGTGTATTAAAGTTATCCTTACAGAAAATCTATACGTAGTATAAAACTTTTGTGTATTAAAGTTATCCTTACAGAAAATCTAAACGTAGTATAAAACTTTTGTGTAATAAAGGTATCCTTACAGAAAATCTATACGTAGTATAAAACAAACTCACTACCCGCGTTTGTTCGCTTAGATCATTTCAAGAGTTACGTTTTTGAATTCAATAGGAATCTTTGTATGTAAAATATGCGGGCATAGTGTATAGTAAAATCTAGTAATTTATAAATCATCTTCGATTCCCCAAAACTATAAAAAGCCTGAAATCTTGAATCTTTGAGCTGGGAGCTCAACAATTCTTGAACAATACAAGAAAAGACGAACTGAAAAGACAGCCTTTTACTCTAGATGGGCCAAATCACACGTACCACAACCACACCACAACTTAAACACGTGGAGAGACGCTAATTTGTATGACTGTGAATATTTTATTCACACGAATGACATTTGTCCACCAAAATCAACCGTATGGCCAGTACCGACCACATCAAAACCACGTCGCAGCCACAACGCAACCACCAGCGCAGCGTTTCAGACCTTACACAAAGTCTTACCTACATAAAGTTACTAAAATTAATATTCTCTCCACCTCCTCATACGTAGACGAACTGTCAAAAATCCATCAGTAATTCATAAAGCAAAGTTTGTCTTACAAAGTATAACATATTAAATAAACACCTCTTACTTGAAAATACTTCAGCGTGGAGGAAAGTTCGCCGCTTTTAATTTATGTAACAAATCATTTTACAGCAGATATTTTTGTTTCCGCATGAGTTGGATCGATTCTTGAGGGTTAAGTTTTTGATAACTAGAAATCATAACTATGCATAATTGTATAAGAACCTGGTATATAAAATTGGGATTCTTAGAATTTAATAAAAGATATATAATTAGAAATTTGTACCTGTATTAACTACTTAATTTTTTGATTATTTTAACATATTTTCCAGCTAAGATTGCGCCCCATTGATGGCAGTAGGCTGCCTTCGCATCTGGAAATACAGGCTTGATGTTTTGTAAGTATGTTAGGGTTTTTAAATCATGTTATATTTATCACAAAATGTGTTTGTGTGTAGAAGATACGATCAACGGTGACATCTTTCTATGAGTAACTTTACCCATAAATATTTAAATATAACTTAACTCATCTATTGCAGCTCTTTAATATCAGAGCGATAAAATAGAAGAAAACTCGACTATTTGTAAAGATTTTTAGTAATTGAGAAATATTTCATTCATATTAATAATATACTCATGGCTAAAGCTGTTCATGGAATATACTGACACCATAGTTGACGGTCCCTGACCAATAACAGAAAATCACCAACCTTTTTAGGGTTCCGTTGCCAAATGGCAAAAAACGGAACCCTTATAGATTCGTCATGTCTGTCTGTCTGTCTGTCTGTCTGTCTGTCTGTCCGTGTATGTCACAGCCATTTTTTTCCGAAACTATAAGAGCTATGTTGTTGAAACTTGGTAAATAGATGTATTCTGTAAACCGCATTAAGATTTTTACACAAAAATAGAAAAAAAACAATAAATTTTGGGGTTCCCCATACATAGAACTGAAACTCAAAAAAAAATTTTTCATCGTACCCATCCGTGTGGGGTATCTATGGATAGGTCTTTAAAAATGATATTGAGGTTTCTAATATCATTTTTTTCTAAACTGTATAGTTTGCGCGAGAGACACTCCCAAAGTGGTAAAATGTGTGTCCCCCCCCTGTAACTTCTAAAATAAGAGAATGATAAAACTAAAAAAAATATATGATGTACATTGCTATATAAACTTCCAACGAAAATTGGTTTGAACAAGATCTAGTAAGTAGTTTTTTTTTATACGTCATAAATCGTAAACCGCAATTTACCTTTCATTCAATCAACTGAAATATAAAAATTAAAAAAATAGGATTTAATTTCATAAACACAAGCCTTATGCATAAACCGTGAATACCTACAGGTTTGTACGGAACCCTCGGTGCGCGAGTCCGACTCGCACTTGGCCGGTTTTTTTCCATAGACGAACAACATTCAACAGGAGTCACAAACATTTCTTCCACCTTCATAACTCACATAACGTAAACAAGTTTTCTGCAACAGTAGATAAAGCACTTCCTTTGTTTTTGTTTGTCGATCATAATGTGGCGCTGATAGGCCTCCGCCTGCTATCACCGGGCTCGTAAACTGCTGCCGTGGAGTAAAGACGTCGGTAATGTGGGTCGTTTACTGCGGGAACATGGACATCTGACGGTTTATTTGTTTGAATGGTGAATTTGATTTGTGGGGATTTTTATTCTCGGTTTTGCAATTCGTACCTACTTCAAATTTCTTACGATTTTTTCACGAAGTAACATTGTGTCAGCATACTTTATTATATAAATTTAACATGTTTTTCGTATCTGCCTTGTTCTTCTGAACCACGCTACGAATTTAACAATGTTTTTCGGAAGCTTTATGTGTAGTAATGGTCACCCACTGAACATAATTCGACATTTATTCATTTAATGCAGATTATAATAAGAAGCGCACCAGACCAAACGTTTGCCTACCTTTGCGTTGTCATACGGCGGCAGCCAGGCGACAGCGAATATATCTTGCACCTTTCCTATACAATAAAATTAACAAAATTTTGGACATCAATCCCCTTACGATTCGTGAAACACAAAAGAAGGTAAAGACTGGCTACTGACACAGGACTACAGCGCAACTGAAAATTTATTGCAATCGACATAAAATTATTGGAACATAGATAATAAATAATTGGTATTCACAATTAACACACACACATACACTCATACATACACACACTCTCACAACACACTCTCGCACACAAGTACACACACCCCTAACACACATTTACACTCATATCAGCACACCCTAATAATAATCAGTGTTGTTTTATTATTTAATCTTGCTTTATTGTAATTGTGTTTTTGCCCTAATTTTATTTTGTTTTTATCTCAATTTTAATATTAATATTGTTTTTAATTTTCAATTCAAATTATTTTTTTATCAATATTTGTAATAATTCTAATAATATATAATTGTTTTCATTTGATTTTATTGAGATTGATTGATAAATCGACTGCCGCAACAAACACTATCGAAACTTCAAAAATTCGATTTTTGCTTTTTTACATAATTGAAAAGAGAATTTAAAACTCTATCAGATACATCAAAAATAATAATTAAAAAGTCATTATTAAAGAAGTTTTTAATTGAACAAAATCGAAACAGAATATGTTACGCAACGAACATCTTTGGAAGTGGTACGTACAATGATGTTCTATGCAAGCGTGTTGCGCAAGCGTCCCGAATCTACCAGAATCGTTAGTGTTCGCCGCAATGTGGCGGAGTGAGGTCGCGTTAGTTTTATTTCGTTAGGTTATTAACGTTTCGTGTTTAGTTTTTGTTTTTATTAATCTTAAGATTTTGTTAAAATGGTTAGTCGATATTGTCGAAAGTGGTAGTTTCGATAATGTTGATGTTATTTTTGGTTACTAAAAATATTGAACCTACCATATTCGATAATCATCAATCAATCAACATGTGTGAGAACACTATCGTATTTGGTAGTTTCGATGAAATTCTGGCTATTATAAAATTAAAACATTATCGAAAGTGAAATATTTAGAAAAGTATATGAAATATGAAATTTGTTGTCAAGGAAAGAAAAACTGTATAAAATTTACAATTGATTCCAAACATAATTTTACCTAAGTTTATAATACTGATTCTTTAACATCAAATTACAACTTTGAATTGCTCTCCTGTAAAGTACGCGATTTGAAGTTTCGATAGTGTTTGTTGCCACAGTCGAAATTTTTCTTTAATGCTAATTTGCTTGTACAATTTTATTTAGTGCTTTATTTAAATGATTAGAATTGAATGTAATTTTAAGTAATGTAAATTTGTCACCATTTGCTGCATAAAACATGAATATTTACAACCCAAATGGAAGAAGTCACTGGCTCCTGAAATACAGGTACTTTAACCTAGCTCTGGAGCCAGGGTCTCAAATTTTCTGTAACCTGTTTTTATGGCAATAAAGAAATTTATTTATTATTTAAAACTTAATATATTTCTAATCCATTGTTGCATATAAAGTTAGTTTTCTGTGCTACTTCTCGGTAAGTTTTAACTGTGCCAATTTTCACACTCTTTCGTCCACGTAATTTGATGTTTTGTTATCTTAATAAAACCATTCTAAAATGGTTCACTCGCTAGTTCATTGAACATAATTATTGCGAATGACATCTCGACTTGAAAATATATCAGAAAATCCAATAAGTAACATAACATATCATAATATATCATCCTATATTACCCGTAGGGCGACGCAGAAATATAGCTGTTGTACCCGCATTTTACTAGTTATATACTAAGTAATAAGATGTAAAAACAACCCAGCAGTTGCAAGCACTAACCTAGAGAACCAGATTATAAAAACCACATTGTATGCAACCTACATATTACTTTACAGTCCAATAAAATTGTTTTCAACCCCTGCTCCATTATTCATCCATTTTTGTATTTATTTGAGCACGTATTTACAATTTTACGAGCCTAATACACGTCAGATGCATGTGAACGAACGTTTTTCGCAGATTCTATGTATTTTAATACGACAAAATAACGTTCAAAGTATATGGACTATCTTTTAAAAAAAACGAAAAACGTTCTTCACAAACGTTAACCTTACTCGTGTAAGGAATACATTTATGTCAATCAATCTATCTTATATTTCATTTTTGGACATAAGTGTTTTATGTAACAGACCTTCTCGTCAAATTCATGTTTTTTTCTTTTTCCGGTTGTCAAGCAGTCCTGCTACTTGGCAACGAATATAAATAAGAGTAAATTGCTATATTCCAGTGAAATTACAGGTAGATAAATGAATTGTATTTATTTTATCACTACGGTCAGCTGTAACCAACCAAGACAGTGATCATCGTCTCGTTAAACATCAAAAACTGAGTTATCACCGTCTAGTGCTGGACATAAACGACTTCCAGGTTACGCCACAACACCCTGGCCTCCCCTTTCCTAGACTCTTGTTTGAGGTCGTCGGTCCATCTAGCTTGGAAGCGTCTACACCACGGTTGCCGAAACGCCGCTGGCGTCCCCACTTCAGGACTCATCTGCTTTGCCAGGGTTGCGAGATTTGTTCGAAAGAGTTACCGTGGCCCTGGCATATAGGCAACTGAAGAAACACAGGTGGGTTTTAGTCAGTAGAAGTCTAACACGCCCTTCCACTTCACCCAGAGCGGGAGACGTCATTAGATGATTCCCCATCCACATAAAAATCGGACTCTTCTGCTCAACGTGCCTTCGGTTCTTCGACAAACTTGGCCAGCTCACTGCCACTTCAGCTTTCTTACTCAGCAAACTATGTCGGTAACTGTGGTTATACATACAGCTTCGTTTCTGATTTTATCCTTGAAAGAATCGATATCTTTTCACGTAAAAAAGTCTTAGTACTTTTATTTTCGTAACTCGCATAACATCTTTGTGCCTCTTACAATTTCCATATCTTTGGCTCTCTTCCCGAGAAGCACCTTCCTTCCTTTGACAAATTATGAGATACATATTTACAATTGAATTGGCAAACTTGTATGGGACGTAAACACGTGGGTACGGTCGTATTCCTGTCACGTAACCGCTCCGGCCCCTAATAAGCTGATAAACGGCGCTGAGATTGCGAATTTTTTATCGAAAATACGATTTTAAATTAATATTGTTTTATCTAATATTAGCATCAATGAAACGCCGTGCGGAATAAAAAGGCTTTGATTTGTGAAAGATTGTTTATTTTTGTAATTTTAATATTTAATGGTGGTCGTGGTGCCGCAGATGTTTACCGGATCCGCCTGAGCATTTATAATCCGATTTTTACGTTATTTTCAGTTACTTTGGCTTCTACTTTAGGTATGTATTTTTATCTATGTTTCAATATTTTTATGCCCAATAAAGAAAGAAAGGAAACTTTTCTTTCTGCACAAACAAGACACACATTAGCCACACTAATATCTACAAATTAGCAACAAACGAAATTAACAGCCTTATTCATAAAAATCTCGCTAATCACTGATTAGCCACTGTTTAGTTAAGCAAATGGTTAGCTCATAAGTAATGATTAACTTTTCTTAATTCATAAACGCTAGTTAGCAGATGATTAGTTACGACACGAAATAGAGGGGAAATTATGCGTGCAGCACAGATTATAATCAATATAGTTGACTAAAAAACCGAATTAAAAGTATAAAGTTGTCAGAACCACGGTATTTGTATCTGTGGTGCCTTTGACAGATCAAAGTCAACAATGTCATCGGATATTTCAATTTGTATAAAATAATTTAATACGTTTAAATCATAATTATTTCATTGTTTTTCCGATGGTAAACTACAATGTAATTAGCTCGAAAGGCTGGAAGATACAGGTATTTATTTCTGATTTTATATCCGCTAACCTTAAACTGACCAAATTAATGTTAAAAAGCCGTAGCCGATAATACAATTATAGCTATGTATTTGCATGTCCCCTATGCTTGTTTACATGAATATAATTAAAAAATTTAATAAAATTAAAAAATCTTGTTTACAGTTGAAAGTTTGACGAAGCACCAATACTATATAACCTCGGAAAGACGGCGAGGGCGCAGAGAATGCTACGTGAATAAGATGAGGAATGAGAGTGCCATGAGAATAGAGTAGCACCCATACATATGTTACGGAGGAAGAATAATTGGAAATCAAAAATATGAATTTATAACAAAAATGTAGCTTTATTAAAATAAACGTAATTGTTGCTTGGCTAACTAACATAGCTACTCTGCATTTCATTTCGTAGGCGATCAAGTGCAGTGTCATCCAACATATGATTACGCTGGATGACCCGCACCTGATCCGATAGTTGTTGGGTTGAAACGTTGACGGTTGCCTCAAGCACCTGAAAAAGAGAGAGCAACCGAACACAGTATGCGGTCAGATTGTTTCCCCCCCTCTGTAGCCCCATAGTATGAGCGCATGACATTCTCATTGATAGATCTTGTCCATTTCATGCTCTGGCCACGACTAGCAAAAGACAGAAATGTTTGGAAAAGGGAGAGGGAGGCCTTTGCCCTGCAGTGGGACAATATAGGCTAGTTAGATTAGATAGATAGAATGGTTGCTTATGAAATGTCTCTTGTTATTTGAGCAAGACTGCCACAACATGGCTTTTATTCAGTTCTATGCCTTGGAACTGACGTCAAAGAATGTGAGGGGCCTAAAACCTACTCAGCCTCCTCTTGTTTGAGCTTTCCCTAAAAATCCTTTATCACGTTTACTTCGCATGAAGAATATGTACCTAATATGGACTTATTCTCATCGCAGATGTAAACAAGCCTTGTAGGTCTTCCTCCGTCTATTTCCCGTCGGCGCGTAGCGTTTCAAAATTATTTAATTCTCCTGTACTATTCCGAAATCCCGTAAATATTGTTGAAATCAATATTTACTAAGGCATAATTAGATATTAGGGACAAAATAACCTTGAAGCACACAATAATCCTATTGAACCGATCAGCTGATTCAAATAAAATCCGCCATCTTGCCTCTTAGAATCCTCTTAACAAGCTACCAGTGGTGTTTAACTTTGACAGCTTTTAATCAAATGATTAGCGACTACTTAGCGCTAAATAGCGTTTATGAATCAGAATTTCACTAATCAGTTGCTTAGCAATTGATTAAAATTTAAGATGCGTTTATAAATAAGACTGTAAATGTTTATTTATGTAAGTAGATCTTATAAGCGTCAATATTTGAAAACTAGATGGCACCACCATTTCCTAGCCGTCTGATCCCTGAGAAGGAACGCAAAAACAAACGCCGAGATAAAAATAAAATTAACAAATAAAAGTTCAAACAAATCAAAGACAACACACATTGTGCAAATATTATGTGTTACTCACCGATGTAGTTTATCTTTTTTAAATGACGTGCAGCAAGCGTGATAAATCTGTTAACCCTATCTGTATGAGAAAATTTATTTATTTAACTTTTACTCCTCTATTTACATTTGAAAGTAACGCTTTTCCCTTCACCATACATAATACGGTACTCCCTTTCTTGTCCTAAAATTGTTTGTCCGAAAATTATTATCCATAACACGTTAGCTATAAACGGCAGTAACCATAATATTCAAAAAGTCGAAATTTTGTTTTACATAATTATCTTTGCTTCTAAATCTATTATATCATAATATCAAATACTATTATCACTAAATCTCCTAATTTTGCATGTTATAAAGTCATATGTCCTAAGTATTCTATTATATAAAGTGTATTATGCCGAATGTTCATTTTTAATAAAATCGTTAGTAGTAAAAAATTGCTACAAGTTAGGTTTTCGTGACAGAAACGAATCGCTGTAAATCCGACTCCACGTAGTCTTGTCTGCCCTACCCCTAGAGTGTTATTTAAAATCGCGTAGGCGCGGAAGGGCGAGGCGGCCCGCGAGCTGAGGAGCAGGTGGTTGTAACGCTCGCCGCCGCTGCTGCTGAGGCTGGCCGGCTTCGCCAAGACGAAGCTGCTGTCTGTCTGACTGTCTGCGACGATAAGCTCGCGTGGGACCGCCTTAGCCCCGCAGTGCCGGAGCCGCGACAGAAACCATGCCTGCTGCATGATGCATGCTCGCTTGCATACGGAATGCTTGCTTGCATGCTCGATTGCATGTTGCTTGCTTGCATGCATGCTCCATGCATGGTGTATGCTTGTTTGCATGTTTCTTAGAGGGAAATAAAACCACATGTTCACAATTACCTGTTTTATTGAGTGATATGATAATACATGCAGCGCCATGCCAGGCCTTGATGCCATAATGCCATAATGCTTTTGCATCTTTACTGTTTATGTGTTGTATCAGTTGGATTTGATAAAATAATGAAATTCTTAATGAACTTTGTAACAAAAATTTGTTTTAAAAATATAAGGATAAATAAACATAAAATAATTTGAATTTAGAACTTGTAACTTTTATTGAAAACAGTTTTAAGTCTTTTGTATATTATTGATAGTAATATTTATGACAAACGGATTTAGGGCATATTATATTTAGGGATTTCAATTTGCATGTGATATTATGTGTTATTTAGTTCGGGCAAGTTATCGTTCGGACAAATGATGATTAGGACAAAAAAAAATTATGACTCTTTAGATTATGGATAGAAAAGTTAGGTCACGCAATAGAGAACCACATAATACCGAGCCAACACAACCCCAACCACCAAACAGCACCCATTTTTTTTTTTTTTTTTCAGGATGGGAAATCATCAAATGACTTCTCCCGCTCTGGGCGGAGCGGGAGGGCGTGTCAGACTTTTACTGACTAAAACCCACCCGTGTTCCATCAGTTGCCCATGTGCCAGGGTCACGGTATCTCTTTCGAACAATCACGCGACCCCGGCAGAAACAGCACCCATACCAATTAACACAACACGTACCGCCTCATCAAAATTAACACAGAATTACCAATCTGTTTATTAATCTAAACATAAGCCAAAACACAATCACAATCCGGAATAGTGCAAACCCCCGCTTGCAAGTTGTGCCGTGAAGCCCGTCAAACTAAGTTATAAGCGAATAGCCCAACTTGTATGACGAACGTGAGAATGGTACACAAATGGTACACAATCGGGAACAAGTTATGACACCCGTAAGTGATCCCAATTAAGTTGAACTGTGTGCACAAGTATAATGGTTTTAAGTGGAGACGTGAGGTTCTCGTGCACTATAGCGGTGTCGGTAGACGCGCGATTGAGCGGTTTAGTTAAGATAAGTTTGCTGTTTGTAAGTGATAGTGATGATAGTGGATATTATGTTATCGTATTTATTTATATTGTAATAGATATATTATATTTTGTAAAATGGGTTTATATCTTTAAAATATTCTCATGCTTGACAAGAATAGAAAAGGCTCATAGCAAAGTTGTAAAAAATAAAGAAAACATACGATGCAGTTGAGTATAACGCATGTGATCTTGTGATAAAGAAGCCCTTCTACAATATGATTGCACATTATTGCATAATTGCAAGTGTAATATAACACACTTTACGTAATAAAACCCGTACTTATTAACTCAGATTTTACACACACCGCTTTCTTTCAAGCTTCCAATTAAGGTATGAGAGTACCGACACAACGCACGCACGCGCGATTAAGCGATTAACGTAACAATTTCATGTTTATAGGCTTGTTGAAACAGCACCTCTGTGTATTTTCCTCAATAAACAAATAAAACTCAAAGTGGAGTAAAACGATGCAGTGCAGCTATTTGAATATCGTAAAGAATTATGTGTTAGGTTTAAGGTTCTGCCGCACGGATACAATTTACATAAACACGGCAAAAGCCCGTTGAATATGCGACCATATCATATTACCATCAAATTGTGAGGCGTTTGAAAATTTTCGTGTTAAGCTAATTTTAGTGTAATACAAACTTTATTTTACTAACAATTTTTTAAACTCAATTTTATTCAAACAAATCACTACCACAATGGTTGTACTTGTGAATGTGCTTGAAACAAATGACCGAAACACTTTTACATAACTACGTTTAGGTACGGTTAATAAAATGCTTTATTTAAAAAAAAAAACACAAATAGCTGTTACATCACTAAACCCAAATGTTACATAAACCATTGCTCATTTAAAGCAACAAACCACTGTTTTCGCGTAAACGTCACATTTATAACCCACGGAATCGGTTTGTAAAATATTGTGGCCTATTAAAGTTGTTGTTATATATGTTCGGCGTTTCCTCACGATCGCTCTGGCAAAATTGTGTTCCGTGTTCTGTATTGCTTGTTCGCGGATGGTAACGCGATAAACGTCAAGCGGCCAACGTGTCGTATCGCGCGGTCGCGTGTCGCGGGATGTCACAATGATCACATGGCCTTATTTGCGAGAATTTTATGTAAGCCTAAGTATATTCCTTTAAAGGTTTTTGAGGAATTTCCAATCGGGTATCGGAATGAAAGGGAATGGTTGGGTGGAATGAAGAAAGTATTTGGCCTTGAAACATGGAGTGGTGATTCGTGTTCAAGATGGCAGATAATTAAATATTTTTAATACCGTCGGGTGACTTTGGATTGCATCAGTGCTTGTCCAACATACCAAGTTTAATATTCGAGTTTATATGATAACTGACAATCATAATTCTTAGGATACAGCGGGGTAATTGCGTGATACACTGACAGTAATAAAATCTTTCATATTGACAGTTTACAACATTCATTACGTTAGTTAACGATGTTGAGCTGTTTTTTTTTTTCACACATATATGATTCATGAGTAGGTTTTAGCAAAATCCTTCAAGATAATTCCGATTCTGATAAATTGTGTCTCAAGCTGATTAGTGATAATATGTATTTATTAATTGCCATAGATGAATCTTGGACTCTGATTTAGATCCATGAGTTAGTCTCGAAGCTTGCAAAGAGTATTTACTTAATAACACGCGTAATATACCTATAGTATTTGCCTAATAATTATTTATAGACAATAGTTAAGTACACAAGAATACTTTCGAATTTTACAATAAACACTGATACTACAATGAATCCTAGACAAAACTCAAAAATCAGAAGAACAATAGCAGCTAAAAAAAATCTCCACTTAGACATTCTAAACACAAAACTTGAATTCGCGCGCAAAGTGTCGGTCGGCCACTTAACAGCGCAAACACTAGACAGCGCAGTCTAGCACAGCCGATAGACTACGCTGCGCTAAATACTACGCAAACATTTGCTGAGCACACCTCGCCTTCTTTGCTATTGTTCTAATAGTTAGGATGCAAACGTAGGGGGAATAACCTTTGTGTTTTGAAGAATGTATTTTGGTGAAGGGCTTTTTAGACTGTCGGTTTTTGATACAGAAAAGATCAAACTTTTTTATAAGTATTGTCAAGTTTAAGTTTTTATTTACATCAGTAAACGTTCTGCAAATGCAAATTCGTCTATTACAGTTTTCGTTGATTGATTTTTTGACATAATAGTGATAGCGATAGTGGTATCAGCCCCGACTTAAGAGTTCCAGGTCGTGCGGTCGATCCTAGACAGGCGTTTTGCTTTGTGTAAATAATTTCATCACCACTTTTCTCAAAACGGTAAAGGAAACAAAATTTCGAAGACATGTGAGATATCTACCAACCCGCACTGGAGCCGCGTGATAGATTGTAGCCCACTCCCTTTCGAAGAGAGGTGGCCTATGCTAAGCATATTTGAACAAAAATCATACATTGTGATGCGTGTCGGAGTGAGCACATTAAAACGTTTAACGAAACGTAGTTTAGTGACGTCATCGGTATCGCCTCCACTCAATGAATTAGACTAGTTGTGGCATTTATGAGACAGCGCACCGAGCAAAGGAGGGCAGTTGCCCTGGCTGGAAGCCTTATTTAATTGAGGCACCCACAAGTAAGCACGGTTAATCAGCCACTTCTTAGGTTGACCTGCGAGATGCCATTATCAAAAAAATAACTGAGGGCAGTCCGAGTCTAGTGAGAAAACGTGTCTTCTAATTCTCTAATTGTAACACGGATCACGATTTTGAGTTAAATATTCATTTACTTTAAATAACGGCGAATGAAAACCTTCAAGACCATTAGTACAAGTCGCCTTCAACAATACACCAATCTGGCCACCTTTTCATTTATTACACCTTACACCACTTTATCTTTATGCAACTCATGTTTAGTAATACTCAGTCTCATTTTATGCCTAAATCTACAATATTATCATAAAAATGTTAATAGGCATCTTTTATTTGTTTTTCGCAGTCACCTTATTTAACTACCCAAAAATAGTTTAATAGTTTCACTTTAATTTGACTCCTTCAGATCAACAAGATTAAAATTTTCCAATCAATCTTTCTCATGTAATATCATTACTTAGGACTGTTTTAAGCAAATATCGACGGAGATCTAAATCTTTATCTATTTCACACATAAATTAAAGTCGATTTTAGTGTTTGTCTATGTGTGTGATAGTGTTGTTTTTGTAAAGCATGGAATGGATTTTGATGCGGTATGAAATGATTTTTTTTATCAGTATGAATAGCATAAAGAAGGTTGGAAGTCTTAAGACAAATTATTTCTGAAGAATTAGATACCAGAATTACATTAATTAATTAAGAGCTCGATATGATGTCGAATCGTCGCTTACTCAGGAATAAAATATCCACGTTTTAATAAAATTTTAAATGATAGTTCGCCAAATCTGTATGCCTTGCCAAGTCAATTGTTTTATGCGGCTCAATAGAAACTTTCACCGAAGTTATTACATAAATCTTATTCTTATACTTTTCTTATTAAAAGTAGAATGCCAGAATTGAATAATTCAACGTATACGTTAGCATTGTGCTGCGGATGTGCCCGCTCAGTAATAACATTACTGCACGGGTCTATCCATCAGGTTAAGTTACGCTTGCCGGAGTTGCTCAATGGATGGGTGGCCATTTTTAATTATCGAGACTCCACCGTGCCTCGGAAAGCATGTTAAACCATTGGTCTCGGCTGGCATTCTTGGTCTTTTCGGGTCGTCAGAAGCCCAAACCACTCCTACCAAAGAACGTATTACCCAATTGCTGGGTTGTGGAGATAAGCAGTCATACATACATAATCAGCCTATGTTGTTCCCACTGCTGGGACACAGGCCTCCTCCCGCTGAGAGGGGGTGGACCGTAGTCTACCACGCGGATCCAGCGCGGGTTGGTAGATGTGTCATGTCTTCGAATTTCGGTTCTTGGACATGCCGGTTTCTTCACAATGTTTTCCTTCACCGTTTTGAGAGCAGTGGCGATGAAATAATTTACACAAAGTATAGCGCCTGCCTGGGTTCGAACCCGCGAACTGCAACTCGTAAGTCGGGGCCCATACCACTGGGCCACCACTGCAGACTGATAGGCAGTCGCTCGATGTAAAATACTGGTGGTCAGCCGCAACCGGTTTAACTAAAACCGACCCCAACAAACTAAGGAAAAGTCTAGGCAAACTGAGTTTGATTGATCTCGTCGAAATGTATTTACTAAGGGACGTATTATTCCGCTGTCGTACTGAAAATTGAGATTTGTTCGGCAATACTAATTTTGTTGCTTGCCCCGAACACTTAACCAAATAGACGAAATGACTAACCCTCTTCAAAATATTTCTAATCTTTCTTTAACAAGACATAGGTACTTGCGTTTAAGTTCAAATCGTCCACGGAATAAGAATATAGGACGATTAGTCTTGCTCCTACTAGTATTATTCCATTTATTAAACACAATTATTTAAATTACATCAGGGGGATCACCTATTGTGTTTATATGTGGTCATGGTGCTATTCACTAGAAAACTAGCTTTTGCCAGCGGCTTTATAAGTGGCCATCATACTATTCACTAGAAAACTAGCTTTCGCCAGTGGCTTTGATCACGTATTATATAATACATATTAACCTTCTTGTCGAATCAGTCTGTCTATTGATAAAAATCGCATTCAAATCTGTTGCAAACTTTAAAAAATCTAAGCATACAGACGCAGACGCGGGAAGCGAGCTTTGTTTTCTACTATGTAAAGATAAACATAATAATTCACAAAGAGCCCGAGGATTTTTCACAACAATCATATTAGGAATTTATTTTACAATTCTTCAAGCTTATGAATATTTCGAAGCACAGGCCCCAACAAAAAGACAAAAAGTGGCAGTTATGATTTGAACATAACATAATATCACGCCTATATTTCTCGAATGGTTAGGCAGAGGTGCAACTTATAATACGCCTATATTTTACCAGGCTAGGGTCTTTTTTTTTTTTTTTTTTTTTTTTTTTTTTTTTCCAGCATGGGAAATCATCAAATGACTTCTCCCGCTCTGGGCGGAGCGGGAGGGCGTGTCAGACTTTTACTGACTAAAACCCACCCGTGTTCCATCAGTTGCCCATGTGCCAGGGTCACGGTATCTCTTTCGAACAATCACGCGACCCCGGCAAGGCTAGGGTCTGCCACTAATATCCAGGAAAATCCCAATGACACTTTGCCAGACCCAGGAATTGAATCCAGGGCTTCAAGTTTCAAAAGAGTTACCGTGGCCCTGGCGGTAAGTCAGTAAAAATCTGACACAAAGAACGTGACATGTCATTTCATGATTTCCCACTTACAAAAAAAAAACCAACATAACTTCATACGTGTATTCTCAAAAGGAGTAGGCACTTGCGGTAAAACACCAACTTTTCGCTAGATAAGCAATAGGTATCAACCTTCTTCCCTGGCTAACCTCGTCACCATCTCACGTACATACAAGTCGTGCCGACATAAGATAGTTACGAAGGTTAACGTAAATATTTTCGCTAAGTGTTACTCCGAAGTGCCTCTGAACAAGCGGGGTGCTCCAAGTTGTGGCCTCATTACACGTGCAGTTTACTGTCTCGACTTGGAAGCACAACTTGAAATTGTATGCATTTAATTAGTTCATCTTAGAGATACTATTTCGACCTTGTTATTCCATTACGTGGTGTATTCCTCATTGTCGTAGTTTCGAGGTTACTCGTGAAAAAAGGGTTTATGAAAAACAACTGCCTCGCTGGTCTAATAGTCGTAGAAGTTATTGCTGAATATAAGATCTTCAGGTTTTTCCATTATGGATTTTTCAATAGCGGTATAGCAGCTTGGAGTCTGTATTTGTGACCGATTGATGGTAATAGGCTTGTCTCGTATTACATGAGACTCATACAAAACTAGTGAAATGTGGGTATACATATTCAAGCAAGGAGCAGTTCTGTGTTTCACTCTTCGGGAAAACGGCGTGATGTTATAAAAAAACATATTTTCCATCTGAAAGAGTCTGACAAGTTTTCTTCTGCTACGTCATAAAGACAAGGAGACCAGCACACATTTTCGAAAGAACAAATTTGTCAGCTAGTTCACGGTCTTCTAAAACCAGTTACATAATACTTCTAAGCACCTAGAACAATGAATATGTTCGTCACCTCAAACAGATACTTAATTTGGATTTTAATCATAAAAGTAGATGTTACTACTGGTGCTACCTACAGAACCACGTTCATTCTCAGCTATAAACCAATGTCAGACCATCAACATCACCATACATTGTAACAATTTATCACCGCAGCACTTAAATTGGTAAATGAAACCAGTAGGAGCGCTGAGTACGCCATAGCTACTCCACGTATTATACGTATCTTCGTAGTACGCCGTTGAAACAATACGCCGGTGCGCGGTAATGTGCCAGGCGCCTCGTTAGGGCTCGGTTACAGTGAGGGCGGGTGGAGGGTGAAAATTTCTTTATTTCCGGTAAACATGACGCAGAGACGGAACACAAACACAAAAAGAACAACTTGGGGGAAAATATGCGTCACATCCACGCAAAACGGCCGTCACTCAGCATAATACTACAACCCAATACGAAACAGACCCCCAGCACTGATTTCCAGCAACAACCGGTATTCCCGTAATAAATTCAAACTGTACAGCATACGATATCATAAAAAAATTCAAAATAGAATAAGAAACAAATGCAATTTGTGAAAGCAATAGTTCATGCTCATGTACAAAATCCACGGCTCATGATTCTCAAATTCTTATACGAATCAGAACTGGTATTCACAACATCTTCACAGGTTGCCATACTACAACCGTCTCAGCTCATAACGGCAATGCCACTATGGTACTCCAAAGACTCACTGATCAGTCCATTGATAAGTCAGAAAGAATCGAAACATTTCAGACTGATAAATCTTTTAACCCGGCCCAACCTCTTAACACAAGATAAAGAAGCAATACACCGTAATCATTTACACAATCCACGGCTCGTTACTCTCCCATGCTTATGCGATGCGGGTCAAAAACAGTACGTACAACGAACATCTTCATAGGTCACCATAGTATAGCCGTCTCAGCTCATTACGGCATGGCCACTATGCGGGCGACGAGCGACCGCGCCGTCGCAGCCCGGCTGGACTCTTTGAATTAAACATTTAATACTTTTGAGCTAGCGAGGACTAGAAAAAGGTAGAAAATCTTTTATATTTTAAAACGACGTTCTTTTGTTCGTTTGGCATGATCTTGTTGGTTTAGTTTTGTGTTGTTTGGTTTTAGTTTTGATTAAAGTAGTGGAGTTATGGATTGAGGAGTTGTTAAGTACATTAAATTGGGTAAATATACATACATGCATGTCGCCTTCTTTCCATGGCGGTAGGCAGAAAATACAAAACACCACCTGCTACGATCCTTGTATACTCCTTTGCCTCGTTTACGTTCTATGGGCAATTCTCACCATTTTAAGAACATTCACAGTCTGTTAACAGCTTCAGTCAGTCTCTCAAAAATACCTCGAGTTACTCTACATTTTTGACAAGTTTTTGACATTTGGTTGTCGCCAAGATGGAATGCAACTAGATTTTGAACGTTTTTAATTATAAAAATTGGCCTGTTGGTCAAATATGTGAGTACAACGCACCTGAGTTTTCTGAAGTATTTCACAATAAGGTCACAATAAGTATTTCCTCCTAGGGCGTCGCCTCCTGACGATTTCACTCACATTTTTGTCTAGTAATAACCTTTTTTTAGTCACATCTCATTCATACTTTCAACATAACCCAACACTACATCTTCTTTTAAACCACACCGTTGTCTTATCACATAATTTCTCACTCTATCATTCAGAGTCACACCACATCTGCTTCGCAAGGAACGCAGTTCCACAGCATTTACTCTAGTTGCATGCTTCTTTTGCCACATCCATAGATAGTGAAGAAGATAGATCATTGTTAAGTATTGTTTAATATTTGTCCAAGTAGGACACTACCAATACAAGGGCCTTATTTGCTGTGGAAAAATAAGCAGTGAGGTTGCTAAAATATATAGTGCCATTTTACTCTAGATTTTTAAATATAATCAAGTCCGTAGTCAAAAAAAACTGGGTTGAAAATATTTATACAAATCATTTAAAAATTTATCTGGAAATGAAAACTTTTAAATGTCAAAAGTTACACGAAAGCCAACAATTATTTGTGGATTACTTAAATTATAACGAATTAAATTCTACCTTCTTAATAATAATTGTTACTTAACAATTTCTTTTGAATTACGTTACAAAGAAACTTTCTCTAATTTCATAGTTTATTCAATGCCGCTCCTCGCCCACACTCTTACCTAAGGTCTAGGCTAAAAATAATTAAGTTGAATGAGATTGCAATACATAAAACAATAATTATATTTCATCCGCGATAATAATGGGCACTTAATTAATAAATTCTTGAAGATTCCATTACTGTTGAGTGCTTCGTGTAAATTTGTTAGAGGTAGGCAGATATAGTGCCTGATGCTACCATTGTGCGTAATTGCTTCAAAATGTTGTATCTTCATCTTGATACCTTTTGGGTGTAGGTAGGGTGAAATGTTGTTGCGTTGGCTATGAACGTATTGTTTCAATGTTATATTGAAAAATTTAGTTAATACCTTTAAAAAAATCAGTTCAATTTATTTTTATTATAATCCATAACGTAAACATACAGGTGGGAAGTTTTAATATAGAAACCATTACAACACCTATCGGGCACATCACTATTTTAAATGAGTTTGAGGGAGCAAGCGCAGTTTTATGATTTTCCTTATTACTAAATATTTAAATTATTTCCTATGTTTACAGTTTTTCTCGTGTGATAACGACGACTGAAAAACAAATACCTAAGTCACAATCGCATCGATTACACAAAATAGAGTTTTAGATTGATTTCAACTCGATATTGGTCTAAATAAAAATTCATATCAAACCGTTTGAATTACAGTAAAACTGTCACAATACTATAAATATGTCAAAGTTAACTACCAAACGCTAACTACTTAATATTACAAATGTGAAAGTTTGTGAGTATGGATTATGTTTGTCACTCTTTCAAGCAAAAACAACTGAACGGATTTAGATGAAAGGCACACAGATAGTTTATAACTTGGATTAACACATAGGGTACTTTTTATCTCGGTAGTACGTTCCCGCAGAATTATTTCCAATCAAAGCTAGTAAAAATTTCTAAACGTGCCATTTTTTTTGTGGGTGGGAAATCTTCAAATGACGTCTCCCACTCCGGATGGAGCGGGAGGGCGTGTCAGATTTTTACTGACTAAAACCCACCCGTGTTCCTTCAGTTGCCATATGCCAGGGCCACGGTATCTTTTTCGAACAAATCTCGCGACCCTTGTAGGTATCGCTCCCCAGCAGACCCCTTCAGTACTGCTGACATCTCTTTAAGGCGCGCGTGGAACACTACCTACCGTCGACACGGGCCTGGTCCTTACCGGGCGGCAAGCTAGCCATTGCTCGCCGCCCGCAAGCCCGCGCCTCCGGTGGCCGGGAGTCCGAGATGGATTCCCGATGATTGGGGCGTCTCCTCCTACGGCGGCTAGGGACGTAGAGACTGCCACTCCCTCACGCGCCTCGCCTCCTCTTTCGCGAGAATTACTGTTTCGCAGAAGGAGGTGACGGATTCCCATCCCCTTTCGTTCCATACCATTGCTCGCACCTGGGCAGGACGCGAGAGGTCACCGCCGTTGATCGCCTCCAAGAGGACATGGCGGTGCTCCACCCAGCTAGGGCACACCTCCACCGTACACTTCACCGTGTCCTCCAGACGATCTACGCAAAGGAAACACCCGGGCGTTTCCTCCCGCCTTATTTGGAATAGGAACCTCCCAAAGCACCCATGCCCATTGAGGACCTGCATAAGGCGGAAGGTGAGGACGCCGTGGCGTCTCTTTATTCATTCCTCAAAGAGGGGACTTACCACCGCAATTGGGGCGTGCCCAAAATGTGGCATATGCGTTCTGAATTCATAAAGCAAAAATCAGAAAACTGGCGGAGATTAAAATAATTGATTGCATTTAAGGTGGGAAGATCATTTTTGCATCTTATTATTTGCAAAAATAAAATAGCATATCGGTTAGACAATTTGGGCCATTGGGATGTGGTTCAGTGTAATATGTAATATGAAGTGACCATAAAACAAGTAAGATACAGTCGGCGTCATACTATACGCGATTGTCGTGGTTTCTGGGTACTAACGGTTCCCAAAGGTGTAATAAATGACGACTATGAGAATGTTCTGTGCTATCGTATGGGAAATAAGAATGTATACACCTGTGGACTATTAAAAGAGATTGTGCACATTAGGGTTTACTTTAATTTGTGCACTTGTATTTTGAAGAACTAATAGCAGAAGGCGCTATTAAAAGTCAAGCCTATTTGGCGTTGCCAAGCAACCTCCGCGAATATTTATAAAATAATGGCATACGATTTACGAATGTTTTAAATAAGTAGTTATGTGTAGTTTGATACACTACTTTATTTACTCTCATAAACTGGGATTGAACCCACTAAATTAAATATCCAAGTTAAGGAATAGTTTTGTAATGTTATAAAAATGGCGCGCCCGCAAATGCTTTCCATTTAAAAAAATTATTGGGTCTACCGGAAAGTTCTGTCGGTTTTTGCAAATAAAAGTCGTGATTAATTTTTAAAGCAGTTATATATATTTTAGTAAATTACATACTGTCCTTGATTTACTACTACCTTCTTCCATCTATCTACTAGCATATAAATGCCATTCCTGTAAAAATTTATTTCTTTTGATGCCAAAAAACTTTCAACTGCTGCTGAAACCTCTCCTTCATTTTTAAATGTTTTTCCTTTTAAATTTGCGCTTAGCGACCGAAATAAATAAAAATCTGATCGTGTAATATCTGGGGAGTACGGAGGATGAGTGAGGACTTCCCACCCTAGTTCAGATATGTTAAGTTGTGTTGTCTTTGAAACATGCGGCCTCGCATTGTCATGGTGTAAGTTCACACCTTTTGTATTGGCCATATAAGGTCGCTGATTTTTAATTGATTCATTTAATTTACTTAACTGATTTCAATATTTTTCAGTGGTAATAGTTTCCTGTGGCCGTAGCAATTCAAAATATAAAGGTCCCTTGTGATCCCACCAGATACATAACAGCTGTTTTATTTAGTGTGAATCTGATTTCAGCGTAGGAGATGCAGGTTCTCCTGGTTTTAAATAAATTTTCCTTCTTGATACATTATCGTAGACAATGCACTTTTCATCGCCTGTAACTAATCTATCCAAAAATGGTTTAGTTTTGTAACGATTAAGATGTGAAGAATATACCGTTCTTCTCTCTGCCTAGTTTTTTTTCGACAGTTTCGACGGTACCCACTGGGAATATTTAAGTATAAATATGGTCTAACCTAACCTATGAATATGGTCAGAAACTCTTTGCTGTGCTACGCCTAGTCTCAATGCAATATCTGATGATGTAAGAAATGGATCTTCTTTTAATATCGCTTCTAAAACGTCGTCATCAATTAAGGATGGTCTTCCAGAACGAGGTTCATCATTAAGACTTAAATCCCCTTTTTTGAAACTCTCAAATCATCTTTGACATGTACGTTCAGAGACACTGTCGAGCCCAAAAACACTACACAAATTCCTACAGGCGGCAGCAGCGTTATTGCCTTTCTGGAACTCGTAAAGTATACAATGCCTTAGATGAACTTTATTGATGACACTCATCTTGACACCGCGGCAACTCTAGAGTAAATAATAAATTATTTATACTACATATTGTAGAAATTGTGACGCAATATAATTCAATGTTTTTAACCCATTGCATCTAGAAATAAATAGACAAACTTTTATGTACAGCCAGAACCGACAGAACTTTCCGGTAGACCCAATATTGATGGCAACTCCATGTTGGTATTAACTTCTTGTATTTGTCTTGTATCGTAATGGTAAAAAAATATGTCATTGGTTTGTTCGAGAAAATGGGTTTACAAACTCGTTTCGAAGTTTACAGTGTGAATATTAGGTTATGAGAGTAGATAAATCGATCGGCGGCGACGACCTCGATCGGCGGCGACGACCTCTCTCGTCCAGCCCTGGTGCGAGCCATGGTACGGAGCGAGAGGGAATGGGAAGCCGTCACCTCCTTCTGCGAAGCAGTAGGTAATGCTCGCGAAGGAGGAGGCGGGGCGCGTGAGGGAGTGGCAGTCTCTGCGCCCTCACGCCCCTAGCCGCCGCAAGAGGAGACGCCCCGGGCGTCGGGAGTCGATTGCGGACTCCCGGCCACCGTAGGCGCGAGCTTGCAAGGCAAGCTTGCAAGGGTGGCAAGCAATGGGTAGCTCGCCACCCGGTAAGGACCAAGCTCGGGTCGACGGCGCGCAGTGTTCCACGCGCGCCTCAAAGAGATGTCAGCAGCAGTGTAGGGGTCTACTGGGACCGATGCCTGCCGGGGTCGCGTGATTGTTCGAAAGAGATACCGTGACCCTGGCACATGGGCAACTGATGGAACACGGGTGGGTTTTAGTCAGTAAAAGTCTGACACGCCCTCCCGCTCCGCCCAGAGCGGGAGAAGTCATTTGATGATTTCCCATCCTGAAAACTAAAAAAAAAAAAAAAGAGTAGATAAATACTATTTCGAATTTGGAAAATACTAAATCGAAGTCAAAGCGTGAAGAGTGCGCATCATCATTTAAAATGATAAATACTGTTTTAATGTTGTATTGTGTTTGATAAATAATGATTTTCTGTTTATTTTCGTAATATTTATGATGACTTTCTAGATTCGGGGGTACCAAAACTAAATAAGTTTAGGTACCCCCGACTATCCAAATAAGTTAAATGATGTACCTACTTTAAAGTGATGAAATCAGCCTAAGGCCAAAAGGCGACTTAAAATATAATTAAGTTGACGTATGTGGCCACTATGGTAGTAGACAGTTACTTATTAAATAATATCGATTCTGTTTCAAAATTTTACGAATTAGGTACTGAACAGAAATTCCACAATGCTAAAGAAGACACATAGGAATTCCGTGGGACAACTGAATCAACCCAAGCTCGGCGAGGGACAAGCTATAAATTAAATCTAAATCCGGATCAAAACCAATTTGATACGTGACTATATTTGAAATATTCAATTGATGTGTAGCTATCGCCGTATAGTAAGGGTCTACTACTATACTAAGTACCTACCGGGAACGGTCTAAGGCGGTTATCTTACGGTACCGGACTCCGCACCGGTGTGCGGTGCTGCGATTTTTAACTATGACTGTAGATTCTTGCTTTGTATATGTCACCGTGAAATTGTATATACCGTTAGATTATAATGTATCCCACGAGATTGTAATCTGTGGAAAGATTGTGAACTGTAACATTCTGCTTACAATTTAACGCATTATTTTTTGTTACATTATAGTCTATCGAAGTGAAACCGTCAGATTGTGAAATGGCATGCGACGAAACGCACCTTGCGCGCTGATTGGTTGAACGTCGTAAGCACCGTGCCGCCATATTTGTTTGTTAGTTCGTTTTCTGTCGAATGTAAATATCACCGTAACATAATGAACATCATTAGATTATAGGTTACGTTAGAACTGTGCGGCCCGCGAGCCGAGCGAGCGAAGCGAACGTTACCGTGGCAGCGGCCGGCAAACGCTACCAAGCTGATGGCAGTTACTTGGCTATTTAGTACTAGTGCCAGATGCGATCCGTCGCATGCAAATGAAGAAGAAGAAGTTTGCCATGGACATTAATATATCGAAATATAATGCGTTAGATTATAAATGGTTTTTGCAGTTCACAATTTCTAAACATTATAATAATCTCGCTAGATAGATTGAAATCTAACGGCATTTACAATTTGACGGTGACATAGACAAAAATCACAGATAACACATTAACACCGCATCAAACTTAAACACAACAGCACCGCACACCGGGGCGGTATCCGATGCAATGTGATAACAGCCAAAGAGGAATTTAGTAATCATGCTGTGCAATTTGTGGTGATTTACAATTCCGTCAAGGCTTTGGAAGATTAGTGCTTATTGGTACATAGGAAGAGGCATTAAACGCAAGTAACTTACTCATAGACACGCTGTTTTTAACAAGTCTTGTAAAACACTTGTCAAAAACATGTATCATGGATGTGAGACGTTATTTCAGACAATGTTTATTTTTACTTTTAGATATACTCGTATTTTATCTGTATACAACTTGTATTTACAATATCCTTTAGATGGAAACGACAAACCAAAACAGTTTTTTAAAATGAAACTTTTAAAGTGAAACTTTAATTACATCGTCTCACACTTTTTTGTCTGTGTGTTGCATGTCGCGTGACGGTTGGCCGCGGAGTAGGGATAAAGTGAAAGGCACTCGCTGGTGCATGTTGTTGTTTATAGATTTATTTCAATTTTTAGTGCTTGAATTTATTATTTAACTTTTTTTCGTATGAATATTAAATTAAGTCTTTTTATTAAGCTATTGCATATATTCCGAAAACTTTTAGTTAAATGTCGTATTTTGTGAAAAAGTTTCACTTTTACCGTGGTTTCATAAAAACCACACAATCCTTTTTAGCTTTATACGTAACTGTAAAGGCGCGGTTACGCAGGCTAGTTAGTTTGCAGTGTTTAAATTCACGTGCATGCTATTTCTGTGTGTATGATTGCTACTCGGCCAGTATTGAACACTCCCGATCTTATAAACACACATAGAATCAATTTACACGTAAATCTCTCAACACTATCTTAAGTCATTACATAATCATGTTTACCCTTCTTGTTCTCGCACAATATTCTACATGTTTCTAGTCTGCTGGAAGAAATTCATATTACTCCTAACTTTTTTAATGTGTGTACAATCAATAAAATACACTTAATTAAGTGAACAACTCGCTTGTGAGTTAAAACATCTATTCTTGTAGATCATCGTCAGCATTTCCGCCAAAAGACTTCCACTGCTAGATAAACGCCTTCCCTAAAGGGGATTTTCAAAGTTGCCATGCTTGTCAGGCGGGTTAACGATCGCAGTATGGTGGAAAAGTGCATAAAGAATGCTGCTACCCATTCTCTAGAAGTGTCTTAGTCGCGGTACGATGCTATACATGTAGAATGACAATGTATAATCCTAAAAAAAAAAAAACATAATAAATCGTAATAATAATCATAAGAGAACGTTTCCTAATACCAAGGTTTAATAGGCCCGGAACCTGAAGCAAGTAGGTGATTAAACAAGAATATAATTACTCCATTAGACATAATTACGATGTCGTTATCAAGTTTCAGGGCTCTTATAATTAACTTTAATTATAGATTAGCA
This sequence comes from Aporophyla lueneburgensis, assembly GCA_932294355.1. Classification (NCBI taxonomy): domain Eukaryota; kingdom Metazoa; phylum Arthropoda; class Insecta; order Lepidoptera; family Noctuidae; genus Aporophyla; species Aporophyla lueneburgensis. Next base: position 1,327,067 of record OW028749.1, on the reverse strand, counting down.
CCGGCCCCTTCAAACAGTCAAGTCATTTACCTTAATCAAGTTGAAAAGCAAAAATATAAGCGTCGTATAGGTAATTACTGGAAAGTTTTACTGAAGACGGATACCATATTATACGTTCCATTTTTAATCACCACGGTTGTCGCAAAACTTGATGATTTTTTTAATGTGTATGACAAAAAAGTGTAGGCTAGCACACTATCTAATATTTTTAAAGTAATCATCAGGCACGTTTTATGTCACCACTGAAATATTCTACAAGACTTTTATTAATTTAATTCCACGCAGTTTTTATAAAGCAATGAAAAACAAATTTCCATTCCAAAGCCTAAACAAACTTCATCAATATAAAAGTACGCTAATAAACCATTCGTGTACATCATACGCTATGATATTAAACAGCTGAAGCAATAAACCCGACTGTGAAGGGAGAGGTAATCGGCTATAAACAATACTAACGGGTATGCAGAACCTGAACATATGTATGTAAGGGCGAAGTATGAAATTTAAATGTAAAATACGTCATATATCGCACCGCCAACTCACTTTAGAGGCTTTGAAACCAGCGAGAATTGCGTAAATGAGTTTCTAAGTGTGCGTTTCATATGGTTAATGGGCCTGAAAGTTGGAGTGACAACCGCGTACTGGAAGACGTAGCGTTAAAAGGCGACACACACCGTGGACCGATGACCTGGTGAAGGCCGCAGAAATCCTGTAGAGGCGAGAAGCATAAAACCGGTCGAAGTGGCGGTGCTTGGGGAGGCTTATTTCCAACTGTGGACGTCCCTTAACTGAAATGATAATGATGAAGTCTCCAGGAAACTTATTTAAAGTAACATTATCATGTTTTTCAAGGATGTTCTGAAATTCTAACTAGGAAGGCTGAGGTAATCGCTGTCCGTGTGACAGTATACAAGAAAAAGTTTAATATATCATCTCCAAACCTTAGAAGTAAATAATAAAAAAGCAATTATGCTCACAGAGAAAATTAGATGTGTCAAAAGTCTTATATTTTAAATAAGACTAATTAGTTTGTGAATACTAGCGACCCGTGCCCTTTTTACACAACTTTTGCCACTTGAAAAACTATCTAGATTTTGTTTTTAAACATACATTTAAATAAAACTTCCAGATTTTTTATATCTAAGACCATATTCGATTCGTACCGACATAAAAAATCGTGGCGAGATTTAATTCTTCACTGGATTTTCAACCCTCGGTGTTGAAGCATTGAGAATTCAACAGAGTGCATCCTAGAGCGTCGAAAAAGCAAAATGTTCGATTTTCTACTCGCAGCGCTAAAAAGTGACTTGAAGATAAAGTGCGCAAAAAAACGAGACTTATACGTCCGTACAAACGTGAACTTAATGGTGATCAAAGCTAATAGTCAAGTTTAAAAGATCAATGTGGTCACACATATTATACATAATAATATCTTAGGACAACCAACAAAACGTTATCTGATCCCAAACTAGGCAGAGCCTGTACTATGGCAACCAGACAACTGATAAATATACTTAATATATTTCTTAATACATACATATTATAAATAAATTACACCCAGACACAGAACAAATGATTGTGCTCATCACACAAAGATTGGTCCTGGGTGGGAATCGAACACACGACCTCAGTCTTAGCAGTCAGGGTCACTAACCACTAGACCAACAGACCAGTCATATAAACATGATAAGAGATTTTGTTGATACCATTTATAGATAGTAGATACAGATGTTGCAATCTCGATACCCTAACAAGTCAGTTAGTTAATGAATAGACACAAGGATGTGGCACAGACATGTGTATTGACAGCTCTTGTAGTTGTCTAGGTCCGCAATAGCTATGTAATCCCCCAGGTATTCCCAAGACGGGCAGGTTTAGCCATTGTGTAACAGTATTTAACTACAAACAACCTTAAGAGGATTCTGCTGTCCGTTCCGTTAATACAATCCCTGAGATGACATTCACGAAAAGCGACGTATATCTTCGCCTATCGTGAACTTAGTCGAACAACGTCGTAAGTACACAACTACGCATAGAACGCTCTTTGTCATCATCATAAATAACGTAATTTATTGCTAAACTGTGTCTCCTAGATAGACATGAATAACTTAGCCGAAAGGATGAACAAGCCGAATTCAATATCATAATGTTATTGTTGGTTCTCCATTCTTCCCCATATTTTATGGGATTTTGCCAAGCGTGATACAATATCCGATTTAGGAGTGATATATGGTTCTAATCTGAACATTATCTTTTTAGTAACATTGTTGGAAAAGGTGGAGAAGTTGGTCTGGAAGTATATTTTTAGTTTGTTTTGACCATCTGGTAGGATTGGGTATATTTTATTTTTTATCTTTTACAGTAACAAAACCGATGGGCCTCGTCCAACCAAAAAAAGCTCTAAATGGCAATCAATTCAGTTCTAAAAATAAAATTACTAGGTACTTGATTTATGTTTGATTTCTCTTTACATAAAACATTCACGTACTGTGTATCCATTACTTACAAAACAAGCAATAAGGAAAAATCTGTTCAAACTTATACAAAATTGTTATTCAAAGCCAATTTAATGAATGTCTTATTACACCGTCTTCTCTTGAGAACCCATGTTTAAATTAAAGTAACAGTACAAATTCAAGGTTCCACTTTGAACCAATAACTAAATTAACATACCGCACAGAACCCGCTGGTTCTGTGGCCCTCCTCCATTTACTCAGTAAAATATAGCACCTGCAATGCCATTCCGCGTCCCTCCGTTGAATATTGATGTATCTCGCATCGCCTTGTCGAGAATCGATGCCGTATACCTGGATGAGAATGTATTGCAAGGGCCTTAAGATCATTACCTGTGTCTTTACTGTATTAATCTATAGGATTTGTTGTGAAATAGTGATAGTTCCAAACGCAATATTCAATAGAGCAATACTTTACATTACGTTTATCGTACCAACCACCGGTCTCCACTCGTATCATCGTGGACGGCCCATCCCGGTTAATATTTTAACGAATTATTTTACCTACGTCAGATAAATGTTGTCCGTGGCATAATATTAACATCTGGCGTATGAAATTCAAAATTATTTCCCAGGTAGCAAGTCGTAGCGCGTAGTGTGCTACGCGCTACGACTTGCTACCCGCTACGGTGTGCCGTAGCACGTAAATACGTCATAGCGAAGTGCGATTAACGTCGCCAGTTGGAGAGGCTAGATAGCCAACCTACTACTAAAAGTACTGAACGTTAAGTGTGTTTATTGTCACCAACAAAAAAGTTTTTACAAACATATTTTGATACCAGCGCTCATTTCTCTAGTCCCCTTTTGCTACTGATATTGGTATAGATAAGGGAGTTGTGATGCCTACGGTCTTTGTTCTAACAGAGATCAACAGACAAACTCTCTTTCAAAGATTAAAAAAAAAAAATATTTTCTAACAATAAAAAAATAATCACAGAGGACTTTACTACAGAATAATAAAACCAATCATATTGACTCGGAACTAGCAAAAAGCCTCAAATCTTCAAATAACGCTTGATTCTCAATTAAAAACCGTCGTGTTTACTGTTGATAAATAAATTATTTATGTGACGAAATAGTTCCAATTAATGTTTCAATTAACAGTCAATTTAACACATCGATTTAACCGAAACCTGAGGGGCCTAATAGAATTTGATACCTTAAATTCCGTTTCCAATTTAATCAATTGTTTAAACTTGTTATATCGCTTACACGTGAGCAATCGTAGGTACAGTCGACCACATATCGGTGGTCTAGGGTACTATAATACAATACGTTGACTCTGAGCTGGCCTTCACGGAGTTTCAACAGACTAAGAAGCCAGCATATACTGGTTTTGTTACTACATGTGATCTCTTATTTTTGTTGTAGATGGCAAAAAGTTCAAATAAATTAATGGTGTCATTTACTTGAAATTGGTTTACTTGAAATAAAGGTTTTGAATTGTTGTGTTTCGAAGGAAAATAAACAAATGATTTGGTGCTTTTTTTTTAATCAAAATATTTTTTGTAGCATCCGAAATAAGGACAGGTTTCATCAAAGTAAATCCTGTTACCCAGTCAGGGTTGTGGAGGTCAGACAGGCAGTTGCTTAATGTAAAATACTGGTATTCAGCTCCATCTGGTTAGATTGGAAGGCTACCCCTACATAGTTGGGAAAAAACTAGGCAGATTGAATGAGCAAGGGCAGGTCTTAACCTCCTTCTGAGCTATAATTACACAAATTCAGCATTCATTTTACAAGAAGAAAATTGCGTTCAAGAAAGAAACTTGCGTTTTACTCCCCATTCAATTAATGGAGCCCTAAGTAAGAGCCAAGCTATTTCGTAAATCTATTGGTTCTACTTTTTCTTTGCAATCTGTGAGAAATATTACTATAGTACTTCATAGTAACGCAATTTATCAACTTTAAACCCACGCCATATTTATGCAGAACGTAGCTTAAAGTTTCAAGTAGTGTTGAAGGTAATTATAACTTTACTTAACCTTAACGTAGCCTGTCAGCCAACATAAAAGCGTTTCGGATCTAAAGAATGAAGTTAAATTAATTTCAGTGGTCGAATTCTGGGAATCTTATCACATTTTCGATAGCAACAGTTTATTTTTAGACGTTCTAAACAAAATTATATGGAGGTACGTGTATCGTGTTTATTTTTAGATTTAAGGATTATTATAAATTGCATATCAAATAAATAATCGCCTATCAATAGATACTCATCATTTATATTCTTTTTTACATCAAATAACTTACTTCACTATAAATAAACTAAATGTTTAACAAAACTCAAACTGCAGATAATTCGAAATTATACATCAATATGACATTACTATTTTCCTCATAATGCAATACAGTTAAATTTATTTTTGTACAAAAATACTACATACATAGCATAAATACTGACTGCACAGCAAATTTTCAATATTTCATAGCAAAATAACTATCCCAGTCGCATATTAACCAGTAAGTACAACAAAACCTGCTCATCATATTTGTCATAATTTTCAAGAAGCCATGCTCGGCAAATTTAATGATTATTATAACAAAAAAAAATCCTGTCACATTGCATTATTTCTAAAAGCAGAACAAATTAACTGAAAAAGAAATACAAGAGCGAGCGAAGCGAGCTCTGGACTCGGGGCACCCCGACTCGTACAGGTTAGGTTAGAAGAGGATGGCGGGGTCAAAGACCCCGCCATCCTCTTCGTGGTTATTTTTTTTAAACCACACAGAAGTAGGAGCCCCGCGAAGCGGGGCTCCGTCGACTTTCCTATAAAAAAACTATGCGCGCCCCTACTCCCAGATGGTCCATAATGGAAATTTTAACCCCTATTCGTTTTATTCGTCAATCCTACACTTTCCGGCCTTAAAATATATGTCGATACACGAAAATTCGAAAGTGAGGTTAGAATCAATATATAATAATCAATCAATCAATCGGTAATCAAAATAAATTACAATTTAGTATCTAATTTTATTTATTTTTTTGCTGATCTCATTATGTGGTAATTAATAAATAATAAGACGACTGTGACTAATAAAATGCTGTTTTATTTAGAAAAACTGCTGTAAATGATATAAAAATAGAATCTGTATTTAAAGGAAAAAGAGTTAACATGTATAATGTGCATTAAGATTATTAGCTGTGCATTGATGAAAAAGCTTTTGCTTAAGGAAAAATCGCTGTACGCGAAAATAAATTGTAGTGTGTTTCGTTACATATTGAGTTGAATATTTTGCTGTGCAATCAGTAATTTTGATGGGAATTCGGAATCTTATTGCATAGAAAAAGGATATTTCTTGATTTGCGTTTAAATACTACCCTAGATTTAATTGGCAATTCTACATAAAAGAACCCAATCATATTGAACACATTTGAATCGAACTGTAGGTACATCTTCAGGCGGGATTGATGTAGCAGAAATTTAGATCTAAGAAATAGGATTTGAGAAAACATACCTTATTTGTATCAAATATAAAATCAGCGGTATAAACTTATTCGATCAAATAAGTTAGAAGGCAAAGAAAAAACAGCAACAAAAGTCTCTTAACAAGAGATACGACAGTAAATTAAATTTAAAAAGAGTTTTCAAATACCAGGAATGACAAACCAAAAACATAAAGCACTAATATATCTACGAAATTCAAAAGTGACCTACAAACGACGTCCCTTACTTTCTTCAATAATGGCACCTAATTCCCCAAATGGCCTCACAATCATAAGGGCATACCACTTGCTACTCTCTAAGATTATTCAGCACCCTACTTATATCTAAGCCTTATATTATTCACCTCACATGACGTACAGCCATCGATTGCATTGCGTTCACATACAAAACAGAAGTTTGTAGAATGTTCACTTTTGATTTCGGGATGATAAGGGGAATACGGCTATTCGCGACGTTCCTTGCCTAATCGCGGTTGATTGGATGGGTGACTGTGACTTTGGTAGGTCTGCTGACTACCTAAAAATCTTGAGGTTTAAATCCAAATTTGTTGAAAGCATCAAACCATCACGGGTTTAATTATACACAACTACGTATGCAGCGAGACCCCAATACGTGAATTTCCTCAGTAAATTTTGAAGTAAACACTTTATCAGTCACTTCATTTCTTTACGCTTAAAGTTTTTAACATTATAACCAAGCAGTATATGATGAGGACGTTGATAGTTTTTCGGTGATCATGTGCATCTCTGTTACGCCATGTTCGCGCCAGCCCCAATACCATTCTTTGAGTGTTGGCTTATAGGTAGGACTATCCGATCTTGGGGCGGTGGATACGACTGCACGCAGTCACGTAGATATTCCCCAGGATCGGCGTGCCTCACACTGCTTAGAATATATCTATAAAGTTACTTACACTAGTTTACATTGTGTTTAAAAAATATAGAAGTGATTCTGAATCAAGTGTTTTATTTTACTTGTATAGTGGGTCATCTGCAAATATATCCCTCTTATGTAAGGACACGTAAGATACATAGTTACGTACATAAGTCCACAGCAGTCGGTGCCGGAGCGGCGTCCAATTGCAATCGCATAATTGACGTCACGTGTCCGAGGCTTGCGATTTGGAGGTGAGCCGCTTAAACCAGAGGGAGTTGTACATACTGCTGTGATTTGACTCCAGAATATTACATTCCAGTGCTTATATTCGGTTAAAATACTGATACCTAGGAGATTGATGGCTTTTGCTTGTTTTTTTTTTCTGTTGGTTGATTATAATTAGCTGGAATGACAGTTTTTTTTTTGGATCTCTTGTTCTTGAAAACTGATCTAAAAATAATGATTTATATTTAATTTATTAATTGGTTAAAATATAACATTTACGCATATTATTTAAAACTAGCTTTTGCCAGCGGCTTCGCCCGCGTGGAGGTCGGAAAATATCCCGCGGGAACGTACTACCGGGATAAAAAGTAGCCTATATCCTTCCTCGAGCTCTAAACTATCTATGTACCAAACATTTTAATCGGTTCAGCAGTTTTAGCAGGAAAGCGAGACAGACAGACAGAGTTACTGTTGCATTTATAATATTAGTGTGGATAGTGTGGGTTTAAAGTTGATGAGGTCGGTGTTTCCTAGCAGACTAAGAACGAAAGAAACTCATAGGTCAAAGTCTCTTTTAAAATCTATAAAATTACATTTCATTGTGATGGACAAACTCAGAAAAAGATTTGAGATTATAATTTTTACTCCTTATAGTAGGAACTGGAAACCAGAAGAATACCCTTATAACAGATACAATTAAAAACACATTGTATCTCGCGTGGATCCACGTTCTATACGAAGGGTTCTCCAATGTACCACCAAGCAACTAACTATTATGCTAAGTGTGTGAGCGAATATTGTTGACATTTTATATTTATCGTTTTTTTTATGACATTCAAAATAAAACTGACTGCGAATGTGAGTACCATGCAGGCTAGATTGAATTGTGACACTACACCATAACAGTCTGGCGGCTTTGAGTATTTTGTATATGGCCTACGCAAATGTCCTGCAGAGCAGGTAGCGTATTGTGACGGGTCATTGAGCTCCCTAAAATAGGGTTGAGCTACGCGATGACTGATACATACATGCCGTCTGTTTGGATAGGTCAGCTTAAAGCTGCAATGGCTTTTTCTTCAAAAGGCTCTTCCAGACATTGCCCTGCATTAGACTTACAAAAAATTCTAATAATATAATGTTTAGACTTTAAAAGAGGCTATGACCTCTGTGTTTGTTTCGGCGTTTCTTCTCAAGGAATAGTCAGCTAGGAAATGCCGGCGCCATCTAGTTTTTAAAAAACATTGACCAAAAAATGGTGACGTTTAAAAGTGTCTTATAAGATCTTTTCATTTCATGGATTAAATCGAAAAATATTTATCTCACCCATTATCATTTCACCCCAGACTCACCCACTGCGGATACAGGCTTACCGAATGGTTGAATTGAATTACCACGCCTACCGATTTCGTGCACCCTCGTCCAAGTGTTATTTGCTGACTGGCAGATATTTGTTCGATTTCCGATATTGAGTATTGTAAAGCGTCAACACAATACCATCCCAAAAATTATAAAGCTTTTATTTTTAATTACGCAACAGGTAAGACAACAGCATTCACTTTGCTTTAGTCACTTGAAAATTCAGCCTGATATGTGTTGTTTTCCTCAAAGTGACTTCATTGTATCTTGTTATGAAGACGTCTTGAGGTCTCTCCAGGGATATTAGGTTGTCCTTTTCAATTGACCTCGGAATCAAAGTGCCAGCTGTATGGGATAAGGATTAAAATGGACGAAAGAATAGACCATGACGTAGACCATGCCACTGTTTGAGGGGATACCTACTTATTATAGGTATAATTTAAGGACATATTTTAGTATCTTAAAAAATCTGTTTGAATTAAATGACAATTAACGTGGAGTTTTAATGTAATAAATAATAGTACATTATGGTACAAGTGTGTAATGTTGGTGATTACCGCTGAGGCGCCATTGAGACCCGAGCCGTCAGGTGAGGGTCTTAAGAGAGCCGAGGACGGTAATCATCAATACACACGTGTATCATACGACGTTTTTCAATACACTTGCGAGGAAAAAACAAATATGTATTGCATAAATCGTTTAATTATTAAAACAATTGGTGAATGTACAATTTTCAAAACGATATTGGATTGTTTTTGATGGCAATTTCACAGTTTGTGTTACATTGGTACTTGCCACTTCTTTAGTACCTTCATTTACTTCTTGTGTAAATGTCGGCGACAAAGGTAAATCATACAAATTACTGGAAGGAGAGGGCACCAAATAACTCACGCTAGTAGATGTACATGGTTGTGGTTCGGGGCAAAACTTTTTTGCCTTTGGCTCCAAATTAATGGCTTGCGTTATTTTGTCATTGATTTTTGCTTTGTTATGAATTGAGTCTTCTATGTACGATTCAGCGATTGCGTCAGAACGCCATCCACCATGTCGCTTCAAAGTTAGTATATCAGCCCCCGAATCAGCCAACATTGTAGCCGACGTTCTTCTAAAACTGTGTCCAGTGTAAAAATCGGCCTCAGGCAAACCTAAATACTTCGCTATTTCTCTTGGCATATTACCAAATTTGTTAATACCGATTGTTTGTGCAGTACATTTTCCTTTCTGAAAGTTTTGGAAAAAGCGGTCATTCTTTGTTTTTGTTGAACGGAGATCTTGGTATTTTTTCACTATTTCACGAAACGTTCCTTGGATTGTAAAAGATCGTGGAATCTTGGTTTTAGTCTGGGTAATTTTGACAAGAAGCATATCTCCGTGGATTTCTACATCTTTTGTTGTAATATTGTACAGCTCTTGTCGTCTACAAGCACCAGTAACACCGAATATTAAGGCAACCTGCAAAGAAATCAATTAATTAGTTCTAAGAAATTATGCTAAAGTTACACACTTGTATATTGTAGATTCGTTTCGATTAAAAATATGAAACGTACCTTTGTTGCTAGATACTGACTATCCGGAGCCTCATTCAAAAACTTTTCAACGTCGGCTGGTGACAAAACTTTAGATTTCCGACCAATATATCCATCCGAGCGTCTCTTCAAAAATGCCATCAGGTTACAGTACGTTTTGATATCAACACCATGTTTGAGCTTAACCATGCTTCTTAACATGGAATAGATGCACCACAGGGAGCTAGGTTTGTATGTATTGGCGAGTTCAGAGAAATACGCCAAAAACACATTTTCAGAAAATGACTGGGTTTTTTTGTTGCTCTTCCATTGCAGGAAACTATCGTAAGCAGCTAAATACTTTTCTCTAGATTTTGCAGGTATTAGGCTTTCGTTTGCATTTTGTGCTGCATTTAGTATTTCTGGCGGGGTTAAATCAATCAATTGTTCATCTTCTGTACTAAAACCTGACATTTTTATAATTATTTACCACACAGCAACAAATGCGATACAAACAAAATATGAAAATTAGGGGAAAATTGGGAAATGGCACGCAATTTTTTTTTTTTGCACGCGCCAAATGTAAGTTGATTGATTACAGCCATACAGCCTACTTCAAAATGATAATTTTTGTGATAAAATGCAAATATTTTATAAGAAATTATTGTGAATTATAAATAATTTGATAATAATAAATGTTTTTTCGTCTTAATTAGGGACACATTTATTTATTTCAAAAATGTAAATAGATTTTCGGTGGCATAAAACCTCTTTGTTGTTACAAAAAAAAAAAAAAACTGTATTACCCGGTTAAATTGAAAATGCTCTGTTTACTCGCATATAATTTGCAGTTAGGTACTAACTTAACTTTGTAGGGATCATTCTATTATGCACTAGTGTGTAATATTATTATGCACGTGTATGTTATAGTTCGGTTTATGGCCCTAAGAACGATATAATAAGGCTCACTTTACGAGCAAGTGTGTTGAAAAAGTTTTTATTAAACTGATAAACCCAAATAAACGAAAAAAAAAATTGTCTTTGACTTTACTTATTTATTTATTCACTTAGGGACAACAAACAGCAGTGTACTAAAAGTAGACATAGGTTAGAACTTAATAATAGAGGTAACAAATACACTACTCACAACGTTATCCACATATTAATAAACATAACTTCTAGTTGTTCGAAAGAACGATACAAATGAAAAATAAAAACAGAATAAAACTAAACATTACTTAACTATTAGGGTTCTGATCACTTAAAATAGTAACAATATCTTTTTTAAATAGAGCCTTACTGAGAAACATAATATCAGTTGAGCTAAATTGCCTATTGTAAGTGTCAACTAATCGATGCAGCGGCGAACGTACGCCTGAGTTGATTCTACAAAAAGTAGTTGCGAACAAATGTCTCGAGCGAACTTGTCGACCACGTACGGTACGAGGGATCAGGTAGCACAAACTGTTCACTAGATCGGTACAATCGACTTTATTACGACATATACTAAAAAGGGTCATCATCTCAAGTAGGGTGCGTCTAGATTCTAGAGTAATAAGGTCGTATTTTTGTAGTAGTAATTGATAAGAAATTTTCTTTTTAAAGCATCTATAGTGCATTGCACGTAGAAATTTGCGTTGGACCAATTCAATAATGTCAATATACTGTTTATAGTAAGGGTTCCAAATAGGTACTGCGTATTCCACTTGTGGTCGTATTATTGACTTATATAAGTATAAGTAGGTGGAGGGACGACGGAATTCCCTTGATGCTCGCATCACAAATCCAAACATTTTAAATGCCTTATTGACAATGTTTTCTATATGAGCATCAAGGTGAAGCTTTGAGTCTAACTGTATGCCTAGATCGCGAAGAGAATGAACTTTGCTCAGTGGCGTGTTTCTAAAAGAATAATTGAATTTGGTCACATTTTTCTTCTTTGTAAACGTAATGCTATGGCACTTAGATATACTTAGGGAGAGTTTGTTAACAGAGCAGTAGTCCAGAAAACGGTCCAGGTCCTCCTGAAATTCTAAGCAGTCGGAAATATGGCTGATATTTTTATAGATCTTCAAATCATCTGCATACAGGAGAAATTTGGAATTTTTAAAACAATTTTTTACATCATTAATAAATAAAATGAACAAGAGGGGACCTAAAATTGAACCTTGAGGAACTCCGGAAGTGACTTTAACCACACGAGACTCATAACCATTTATTACAACCTTCTGGGTCCTATTGGTCACATATGATACAAACCAACGCAATAAATTCCCTCTTATGCCGTTGAATGCAATTTTGTCAAGAAGTAGTCTGTGATCGACTTTATCGAAGGCTTTTTGGAAGTCAGTATAGACCACATCAATTTGCTGTCTATTGTCAATGCCTTCAAATAGTTGTTTTGTAAAAACAAGAAGATTGCTTACACAGGACCTACCTTGAACGAACCCGTGTTGCTCTTTTATTAAAACGCTATGCAGAATATGCTACGTAGATCTCATTGTGGATCAGTCTTTCAAAAAGCTTGGATAGTCCAGACAACAAAGAGATTGGGCGATATGTAGTAACATCTCTCTTAGAGCCACATTTATGAACTGGAACTATGTTTGCTTGTTTCCATGCATCAGGGAAAACCCCATTAGAAAGACATTTATTAAATAGTATAAAGAGAGGGGAGCATAGTGTGTCACTTGTGTTTTTTTAAATAGATTGCATGAATACCATCTGGCCCAGGTCCTTTGGAAGCAACCAGTGATTGTAGTTCTTTTCGTATTTTTTGTATTTTTTGTAGTGAAAAGTGCAGATTACAAATATTGATATCACCATCAGGATTGGCACATGGTGGTACCCATGAAGTATGATCAAAAGAAGATGGTTCATATACAGATTGGAAAAAGTTAGAAAATAGATTACAAATGGTAACAGGGTCATCTGATGACTGTTGGAGATAGTGAACTGTAGCTGGAATACTATTAGTGGAAGTACGACTAGAAATGTATGACCAAAATGCCTTAACATTTTTTACCACACTGTCCTCTACACCATTCATATACTTTTTAAAACATTCGTCCACCTCTTTTGTGAATTTTCTTCTATAAATAGAAAATAGTTCGTAGTCTTTAGTGTTTCCATATTTTTTCCACTTAACCCATGCGCGAGATTTATTTTTGAATATGTGCAAAAGAGATTTAGTGAACCAGCTTGGGAAATTCAAACTTTTAGGCTTGTGAGTGGGGGTGTACAATTTAATTATTTTATAAACGTTTTCATAAAAAGTTGCAACAGCTTGATCGGGGGGTAAATCTTCAAGTAGGTTGTACCAATCTATTGATTCCATGTCAGTATTGATCTTAGAATAATTCGATTTGTAATAATTTAATTTGTTAAGTTTTTTTTGTTTAGGTATTTGTTTTGGTTTTTTAAATGGTATTTGTACGTAAAAAGAAGGGTGGTGAGTGTCTATTGGCAAGAGTGAGATGTTAGGATTATGGGCAACAGCATGTGTATTACAGAAAAAAAGATCTAAAATCCGTCCATTACAGTTAGTGAGTACGTTATATTGATTTAAATCTAACTGTGAGCAAGAGTTTAATAGATGTCGACTTTTATTTGAATATTGTTTATCCGAGGCACATGTCATGTACGAATTTGTACTAATCCAGTTCAGCTCAGGTAGGTTAAAATCACCGGTAATAATAATGTTTTCTATGCAGGGATCATCTGCCAAGTTCGCCAACGAATTAATAAAGTTTACATATATACCATCCGTGGCGCTAGGGGGTATGTAAGTAGCACAAATAAGTAGGTATTTGCAACTATAAGAGGGAATTTTTATTATTTTATGTTCTGGTAAAATTAATGGGGGTGACAGGGTGAGACTAGTTGGTTTTAGATCTTTGTAGACCGCTATCAGTACGCCTCCACCATCTTTTTTACCAGAAGCAGCTCTATCACGATCGTGTCTGAAAACAGTATAACGGGAATCAATAAATTCGTTATCGGAGATCTCTGGAGTCAACCAGGTTTCTGTTAAAATAACGATGTCGTAAGAATGTGATAATATATTCATGAATAACGTGTTCAGTTTGGTCCTGATCCCTCGACAATTTTGATAATAAATTGACAAATCATTATCTAACATCGCGATATTGAGAAAAAATGTTAGTATTAACTGTACGTGGTGTAATGGAGAGTTTAGTACATAAATGAGTAAAAATTAAGATCGACCGTTTCCAAGAAATATGCATAATCAAAACTACAAAGACTCTTATTATAGAGATTAGACAGTACGATAAATTGAGAAAACATAAACACCATAAACTACTTAATAATATGAGCAGAATTAAAGCTAAATAGCAACTTATGTGTACGCAGTAAAATAGTGTGATCAAACAATGAAAAATACATACAAAAATATTAAGAAAAACCCTACAAGTTAGAAAAGGCAGTGCAAGCAAACATGAATTACGGGGAGACCGTTTGGGTGACCGGCTGAGAGGTCGGTTTAATCTTATTAAAAATGTCATCTTCCGTACGTATGGCATAGGTAGAGGAGTCTCCAGATTCCTTGACCAGGATGGTTGCATTTCTGATCCAAACAAACTTAAACTTGTTAGTTTTGGCAGCTGCACGACATTTACGAAACAAATCCTTATTGCGCAAAGTCAAGTGCTCGTTCATGTATATGCGACATGGTGTACCAGAGAGTCCTATGCGGTCTGACGTCAGTCCTTTAGATAACCGGTATGCACTTAAAACATTGTCACGCATTAGTTTAGATGTAAATTTGACTATGACATATTTAGACTGGTTATTCTGCGAATGTGCGTGCGGAACGCGGTGAATGGAAATAATGTCCTTCGATGTTAAAGACATGTTGAGTGCGGAACCAATAGACTCTAGGATAGTAATTAAGTTTTCACCGCGCCTATCTGGCATATTTCCAATTTCAATGTTGCATTGCCTTGCCTGCTGCTCCAATGAATCTATTTTTCTCTCCAACATACCGACAGTTGATGCTGCTGAACTGTTAATTTTCGATTCCAACTCGTTCAGACGCTTCTCACAGTCAACATAGTTATCAGAGTTAAAGTTAACTGTCGATTTCAGCTCCGTTATAGTCTGTGATATTTCTGTGTGTTTCATATTTAAGTCTGATATATCTTTTTTGATAACGGAGTATTCTGCACGCAGTTCCTTCACATCAGTTTGAATTTGGGTAGAAGTAAGGGATAAAGTATTAAACTCATCTCTGAGGTTATTAATACATGCATTAATATTCACAAACTGGTTATTCATATCAGCCCGGAAATCACACAAGTTTTGCTTCAGCTCTGCAGACAGTTGGGTAATAGCCACTGTTAGTTCACAGTCGGGTTGCTTTCGTTTTCTCTGGGCAACATTCGCACCAGGTTCATTACTTGTGCACTGATCAGGGTTAGATTTGCTTATTTTATGGTCAGGTGAACGTAACATGTTGGCGTAGTTCTACAAGGATAATAAATGTTGTTATTTTTAATACAATTACCCCAAGAGCGATACTAGTAGATACCACTATAAAAATTCGCGCAGCGGATTCCACGTTCAGTTGGCTCAGTGGTCTAGGCCGCCACCAGCGCACGCTGCACCACACGACCGCCGGTTCGCGACCCGCGAAGCGCGAAACTTTTTCCAATTTACAAAATTTGTTAAAGTATTTCTAGCGAACACCAGGTGAAAGGGACGGCGCACTATAAAAACCAAAATGGCGCCGAACGTATATGACACTTCACACAAGATAGTACGAGAGGCACCAATAAATTAAGGAAACAAATTGCTGTCAAAAGTGTACTTGCGAACAGACGCATAAAATTTTGCTCCCTTGAATAAAAAGTTTAACAGTGCAAATACATACTAAAACAGTGGTTGACACACATCATTTTAAAGCCAAAACTGTGAACTACATAACTGTGTAATAATCTGGTGATAATTCCAAAG
The DNA here is from genome assembly GCA_932294355.1 of Aporophyla lueneburgensis. Taxonomy (NCBI): domain Eukaryota; kingdom Metazoa; phylum Arthropoda; class Insecta; order Lepidoptera; family Noctuidae; genus Aporophyla; species Aporophyla lueneburgensis. The sequence goes on along the minus strand of OW028749.1, from coordinate 1,311,170 downwards.
ATAAAGTATAATAAAAGTGAAAAAATCTGTGAGTACAATATTTATCTACCCTTGTCCTGAGTTTAATTAAAATCTGTCACTTAACGTAAACAGAAGAAATGCCTACTAGTTTTATCATTGCAATAAGTTGCATTCTCTTCAATTTACTACAACATTAAAAACAGGCCGCAAGAGGTCAGAAAACGAAATGCCTCGGATCCAGAGATCACCACCTAAAACGTCAGACTGTCATACTTCTCATGTACAATCCGATCCAGACGTGACAACTCTATCTAGTCTCAAGAAACTGGAACTTAGCAACGTTTCTACCAGAACGAATAAGCGTCCACGCGTGGAAGATTCACCCCGCAGTGATTTCAGTGCATTCAAACAGGAGATGATTGACCTCTTGACTGAATGGAGAAAGGAACAGGATCTGAAACTGAATAAAATTGCCGCGGACATGTCTAAAGTTAAGGAGCAAAACGAGGAAATTAAGAAAACAGTAGTTGTGATTCGCGGATTCTGGCGCAAGCGCCAGAGCCCGCGCTTGCAGAGCCCGCGAATCTGTAGCACCCATCGTAAAAAAAAAAAAAAAAAAAAAAAAAAAAAAAAAAAAAAAAAAAAGGTTTTGGTGTGCTCTGATCTCAAATCTGCGGTCCATTTTAGCGTAGGATGCGTGGTTCTGGAGTTATGCAAATCAATTAACTGTTATCTCATTGATTTCCGGTGGTCCTGCACCCTCATTAGCATTCCATTGTTCGCCTAATCCTTTTATCTATTATACTTCGAACACCTCATTACGTTGCGCCAGAACCCACGAATCTGTTGCCCTACGGTTGATTTGGCGTTCTTATCTATTACTCATTGTATGTCTGCTTTTCTATGTCATCAATAAAACACATTCATTTTTATTTCAATATTTTATTACTTTTTTCTACAAAATATGAGCGGAAGATCTCATCCACAAAAATATCATTGTGCAGTGTGTTCCCTGTAAATATGTTCGTAAAACTATGCATTGAACATCCCTGAAACTTAAATAGCAAATACATTAAGCAATATTCACCACAAACTGAAGTCCAATCATTCTGAATCCTATCAACATTCCAGTCCCATCTCTTACAATTCCTTTTCAAAAACTGGAGATGATATCGCTCAGGTGTTCGTCCATATGAATCAAAATATTGACCGATACCATTCGTATCGATATGTACAGCTACCCAGTGTGAACCTGGTTTATCATCCGCATCCAAATTGCATATTATATACGTTGGTACATGTGTATACATAGGTAGTCTATTAGCAGCATAAACATTATTTTCTAGACTGGGATGAATCTTTTTCATATGTTTTTGTAATTCTAGTGTATCCATGATATTACTGTTATTAGCAGATTATTACAGTACCAATCTATTCAATGGTTGTCATAGGAATGTTCAATTATAGTGATTTGTAAATATTAAATCGCATTCTTTGTGGGAGTCACAAAGCTTAGGATTATCATTTTGCTGCAGCTAATTTAAAGTTTGTTATATGGGTCTGATTATATTAAATAAAACACTTTGAGTACATAGACATTTTTAATTAACTGATCAACACAATAATTATTAAATAAATAAATTAAATACAGACATATTATTATCAAAATACCATTTTCTAATACACACAGCATTATTCAATGCACAATTCAATTTATGGTTCACACAATTAAAATCAGTTTTATTTTTACAGAACTTTTTTTTTAATGTCGCAAAATTAGGACATCCCTTCTCACCTATGTCAATCACTTCACAGTTTGCACATAACTCTTTAATCCACGTAATCTTTTCCAAACCCTTTGTCATAATTTTTTTATTTTCTAAATATGGTAAAATAACACGTTTAAACTCTTTGTAGTCTATGTAGCCTTCACTCCAGTAAATTCCTCGATTTCTTTCTAACCATCTCACCTGCTTTTTTTCTTCTAGTGTTAGGTAATGGAATGAATATGGTGGTTTCACCAAGAACGTCTGTGTATGATCATGACTCGCAATGGCCAATTCTTTGATAATAAAATGATTTAAAGAATCTTTAAATCCTTGATAGTATATTGCATACAATTTGTTTTATTTAATTTTATAATGTTATCTTTAGTTACACACACACAAAATGCATTAAACATAACACATATATCTAAAACACAACACACATTATAATCCTAACTACTATAGTCTACAGTAACATTTCTATTTTTATCTATTTCAATAATATTATCAAACTCAGCATAAACAATACAGTTAATTGTTTGTATTAGTGAGGATTCAAATCGTACTTCTAATCTTACACTACCATGCTTTATGAGATTCCAATGGGCTGATGAGTTAGCTGATAAATCAGGAGTTAAATCAAATGCTAAAAGACAGTAACCTTTGGCATACTGTTCACGAGAGATTGCATTTCCTTCATTAAGAAAGTGAATACCAGTCCCCGAGAATAGAGTATGATATGCTGATGTAAATATATTATTATTAAAAGATGGTTGCAAAGCTTTGGAAGGTATTTGTTGACCATCAATATATAAGCTGAAAGAGTTAATACCATAGTTTTCAAAGTTAAATGGATTTTTAGTAAGTGAACCATTAAATGCAGAATTATTCACAAAACCAATAATACACCTTTTGGGTACCTGTCCTAAGAATATATTATCAAGAGTTTTTCCTTGAACACCCGATGCAATTGTTAAAACTTTAACTTCAGCACGAGTAATAGGATATTTAGCAGTGGTAGAAGCTAAAACTTTCTGATGTGCGAGTAATACACTTGGATTAATTCGTGCTCTTCGAACAATAAGAGTTGCGTCCGTAATGCAAACTTTAAACTTTACATCATTTGACCCAGCAATTAAATTAAAACTCTCTCTTGACCGAACTAATTTTACACTCATTTCAACGCCATTAATTAAAAATTTATCTTGATTGAAAATGTCACCATGAAGATGACCAATCATTTCTATTTCCCTGCTTTCATTAACTAATTCCTGTCTTTTAACAAATCCTATGTTTTTACCATCTGTGGAATCCATTTTTCCTGCTGTATCATCATACCAAAGACTACAAGTAAGATGAGATTGTTTAGCAGCAGGAGCATAGTTTAAAAGGGTTTCCATGTATGCTCGATAGGCATAGGTATTATTAGGTGGTGATACAAGTTTTTGGTTTAAATAAACATCGAGTTGACTAAAAAGTGAATGCAACCAATTATTTACAGGTGCTACTGCTGTAGCTGATATCAAGTTTGTTGAATCTTGATTTAATACTTTTGCCTTTATGTGGAGTAATGTATGAGACAAATCTATGTAGTCATCGCCTGTTCCAGGAACTTGAAACTCGATAGGTCCATCATCAGCAAGAGATGAAATTGGTTTATAGTGAATCCACAATCCATTTTCAATGCTTGTTTGTGTAGACGGTAATGCAAACAAATCTAATTCTGACTTAACGCACTCACAAGAATGATTATGAAGGAAAGACATACTTAATTTGAAAATATATCTTTGATGTTTTTTGGTTTTAGACCAAGTTTTTTCGTAGCTTTCACTTTAGCTGTTAGTGGTGGAATGAACGAGGCCAATCGTTTTCTTTTACTTATATACCCAGATCCTGTCATGTTAAATCGATCAATTTTGTCATCAGCCTTTCGTTTTAAGTTTGTACTAACTTGCTTTAGACGATCTTTTATTGAGGCTTCCATAGGACGGGCTTGAACCATATCCGATAAAAGTCCTACTCCAGCGTTTAATGCCTCCTTACCAACCACTCGAGCACCACTTGAAAGTAAAGGTAAAACTGATCTAAATAACCCTCCTAAGAAGCTCCCAATACCATGACCGCGTTGGTATGGTGAACCCTTATAAATTACTCCAACTCCTGATCCAGCTTGATGTGAATAATAATTTTCATATGGACATTTATGATGATCATGAGGAGAATACATTATTATAATTTGCGGAAATGTAGTTTAACACACACGGTTCCAAACTGGAATGGTATTTTTTGTCCTGTGCTCGATCTTATATCTATTTCCAGCGTATCGAACTCTCTTCGCATAACAGGTAAGTAGTGAGGTGGAGAGAAAATGTACATTTTATTCGCACCATAAATGTATTTTGAAGGATCTAATGAAATGACTCTTAATAGTGGAGTCATAACATCACCCACAATCTGAGGATCGATAATGTCGCAATATAGAAATAGTTGAGATGGTAACCCTAAGTGTAAATTAGCAGGACACTTCCCAAAATTTCTGTCTAGGAGATTTGTATTTGGTTCATAACCTAGTTGTAAACTTAATTTGGGTGATAATGTTACGGATGTTATATTTTTATCCAAAACAGAAACAGACACAAATTTTGTTATTTCATCATAACGAAATTTCAAGCTCTCTCTGATACCATTTAACGCTCTTAAAATATGTTCAACGTTATCGTAGTTGGTAGCGGGAATATGTTTTTTGTAGTACACTGTTGATGGTTTATCTTCATTAGGCATTAACATGGTTTTTGTGATGTATACAACATTTTCATGATCTTGAACAGTAAACATGGTGCATGGATATTGAAACTCGACAACTCCAACCGCCCATTCACCTTCTAATTTCATAGCTTTTGGTAATTTTGTTGAAAAATTTGTGGTCTTGTTATCAGGAAAGTATTCCATTGAACTATTGCTGAGCAAAGTTAAATAAAAACTTTCTTTATTCATATTTCTTTTAAACTAGAAGCTAAAATCCAACTGTTAAATTTATCTGGATAACCTTTCCACTTCACTAATACTTCTTTTCTGTTACCCGAATAACGAGTGCCAATTATTTTATCTATTTTATATTGTGAGGTGGGGTTGTAAGTGACCTTCTGTAATTCTCTTTCATAAAAAGTACCAACTATTGGTTCATTTTGTAAATCTGTTATTGTATAAACAACCCATGGAGATCTATCAATTATTGAAGATATAATAAATATTTCATCACTCCAATTTGATTCATATCCTTTTTGGAAAACATGTTTATATTTAGTTATTCGAACATAATCACCCACGTTGAAATTTGGTTTTGGATTTTCTAGAGAAAGTTTGTTTGACCCTCTATCATAAAGATTAGTCCAAACTGTCATAATATTGTTGGAACTTACATCACATGGGCACATCTTAATACTCGAGTGAATGCTGTGATTATAAGAGTATATTAAATCTTGTAAAACATCTATATATCTATAAGTATTATTATGAGTGAAATAACGCCACATTTTCATTTTTAGAGTTCTTTGAAATCGTTCAACAATACTAGCCTTAATATCAGGATTGTTAGTGGTATAGTAATTTATCTTTTTGGATTTAAAGTATTTTTGTACATCTTTTGAAACAAATTCTGTACCTTTATCAGATTGTATGTGAGTAGGTGTTGTATTACTTTCAGTAAATATACTTTCAAAACATTCTTTAGTTGTTTCTGAGTTTTTCTTTTTCATTGGTCTTGCAAAAGCATATTTACTAAATACATCAATAACACAAAGTATGTAGTTGAAACCATCATTATATTGAGAATAAGTTCGCATATCACTTAAATCAGCTTGCCACAGCTCATTAATATTTGATAGAATGTACTTATTACGCGGGAATTTTTTCCGAATGGGTTTATGTAATGTATATGTTTCTTGTGATTGTAACCATTCCTTTGCTTGCTTTTTATCCATTTTACCCTTCATAGCTTTTGATAATTTATCAATACTACCAAAACCAGCGGGGTTAGATGGATCATAATAAATCCTGTTAATTTCTTCTAGTACAGGGTCCATTTTTCCCAATCGATCTTTTTATGTATTTTAGTTATAGATCTTTTATCTCCACTGCTCGGTGTAGAAAACTCTTGAACTTCAATCTCAGAGGTTTTGTTCAGATCTTTTACTTGAAGTTGGTTAATAAACTCACATCTCTTTGGATTTCCAATATAAGTAAGTGGTACTTTAATATCTTTTAATGCTTTAGCAAATCTATCCCACCCTATCGGATCACTTTTTTTTAAGGGTCTAAGTGAATCATTTATTAAATCAACAATATTACTTCCTGGAATTTTTTCATTATCAATTATGACTGTGCCTTCATTATCCCAACGTATTTTACTTTTACTTGTTCCAATTAAGTTTAATAATGACTCACCTTTTTTATTATAAGTTTTTGGTATTAAACTGAGTATTTGTGTTGATGAATACAGTGGATTTGCCTCACTTTCTATACTTTTAATAGATCCTTTCTCCTCCAACAAAGATTCAGCATCAACTGAACTTTTTAGATCTCTATCTTTATTTTTAAAACCAATTTTAGACCCATTTGAATCTTCATTAGATGTATCAGAATAAATTGGTAATCTGAGTGGTTGACGATCCTCTTCGGTAAAGTGAAGGTATCTTTGTAGTGTTTGTAAATATAACATCCACTTCTTTCGGTCTTCCGTCTTACTATTCATAATATTTTGCATTTCAATATCTAATCGAGACAAATTACTAGTAACCTTATTTTCTTGTTTTAATTTTTCAATCAATCCCGGTTCAATAAGTATCATTTTCTTAGCATTTTCCATGTTAACTGGCTAGTCCACTTACTAATCCACTCAATATTGCACCTAATATTATTGGTAAGAAAGCCCCTCCTTTTTGTATAATAATATTTTTTCTTAGTTTATGTTTACACTTATGCACCAGTTTACGGAGTATATTTTTGTGTTTATTCAATTTTTGTTTATCTTGATCTTTAAGAGGTATCTTTCCTTGTAAAACGTTATGAATACATTCACAAATACAATTTATTTCTTCTTCATCACACGTTTTAAGTAACGCTCTTTGATATTTTGGTTTAAGCGTATGCAAAGCGTTTAGCAAATGTTTATGCGTTGTGAGTCGACGATGCATCATTTAGAAATGATTTGAATTGTTTGATTCTTGGTGTATTTAAACTGCAAAGCGTTTAGCAAATGTTTATGCGTTGTGAGTCGACGATGTATCATTTAGAAATGATTTGAATTGTTTGATTCTTGGTGTATTTAAACTCTTTCGTGGGGACGTAGACTGTGCAGTAACCATTAAATGGGAATACATTTGTCTTGATACGACAAAAATCATTTGTATTCTGTTTTAAATCTACCATTAAATATCCATGCGCTTCTAAAGTTGCATCCCTGTAGGCGTCTTCAATGAATTTTGGGTTATCTGGTGACACTTGTCGTGCTAAATATCTTATTTGAGTTTTATCTCGAGGGTTTTTAAAATAAATTATATAACTTGAGTTTAAAGAAATGTCTCTTTGACCTTTACCTTGATGAAATAAATTTTGTGTTAAATAAAATACACTAAGATTCCTGTGATGACTACCTTTTGTAAATATATCCACAATTCTTCCATCAGACTCTCTCATTAGATCATCAATAATAATAAGGTGTGGGTTTTCACCATCAAACATATTAAGATTTGGAATTCCTTGATGATAGTTAACATTTGGTAAATTATTTAAAGCCTGCATTTCATCAAAGCACCATGTGATCTGATTAAAATCACAATTACATATTTCTTTAACTGATTTTATGAAATTTGTTACAAAATTTGACTTCCCACATCCACTTGGTCCTGCCACAATAGCAGTAAACGGATGGATAAAGTGAAACATTTCACACGTCTAGAGTTTTAAAGGGATGAAATAAAAATGAAAATTTTGGTGTAAAAATTAAATATATATATATATTGCTAAAATTATATAAAACATGTAATTTGTGAAAAACAGAATGATCTGTATACTATTTCTAACACAATTAGTACTTATCAGAATTTCACAATCACCTCAACGTCAAATTTAAGCACACAAATAAAAACTACAATTATTTTACATTATTTACAATCAAACAATAAATTTTAAATATGTAATAAACTATTATATAACATTACAGTAATATCATAATTTTACAATCAGTACAAAATTTGTATATACACACAGAAATAAAAGTAAAAAGTATTACACTTAGCGTAATTTATAATGTCCCCAAGCCAATGTATCAATGTTGTTGTTCATAATACATCGTTTGGTATCATTATATGATAAAGATGTTTTATTTATTTTTTGTGTAAAAATAGTGTGTTTGATTGACTTAAATCGAAGCATACTACAATATAATACATTTTTATTAAACAAACACGATTTGTAATTTTCCATATTCATTTTTTTGGTAACACTTTTGTTAACCCCTTTTGCCTTTGCTATAAATTTATCTTCTATTTCTAAGGCATACATTTTTGATCGCAACCCTACAAATTCCTTCAATACTTTACCATTATTCTCATCTTTAAAAAAACCTAACTTTTTTTTATTTATTTTTGGATATCCGTAAATATTATTTTCCGGGTAATCTGATGTATCGAAATAGTGAAGTAGATCTGGTTTTATATCCTCATAAAAATTGTCTGTAAAAATTTGATATATCAAACTATCGGTATCGGTGTACAATAACTTAATTTTATTATGAAACTTTTTAATCATGTAGTTATAATGAAATTCATACATAAGGGTCTTAGATATATCTAAAATACAAAATCCTAAATAAATCGGCTTATCATAAATTAATTTTGTTTTGTGTAATTGTATTGCAACTAAATGTTCTGAAAATATTGATAAACTATGGAATTCTGGTTTTGCAATCCAATCCTGAGCACCTAAAACTTTACCACGATTATCCCAGTGAGTTAGTAGTTTAACGTTTACTCTTTTTTCAATATTTTCCATAGTCTTACCGAAGACAGAATTGTTCATTAATTTAAAAAAGTCTTTTTCAAAGTTTGATGTAGCTAACGTTCTCAAACTAGTATTTAAGTCTATGTATTTCTTTAACCAAGAACTCTGTTTAAATTTTAAAATTCTATGTACTTTAATTAATTTAATCCCCATTTCAATGCATTGTTTTAAATTCCTGTAGTGAATGATGTATTTATTTTTATTATTTAAATTAGGAACTAATTTAGTTTCTTTAGTATTACCCACACATATGTTTTCAGGACATAACGGAAAGTCAGAATGCAAATTATGAAGTTCATCAGGATATTCCAAATCAACTTCTAAAACATAACCGAAATCAGAGTTATCCGACACATTATAATCTGTATTAGAATCTATCCATTCGAAACCACCAACAGGAAGAGATTGAGACATTGCCCAACCATATAAATTATTCGCATCAAAATATGTTAGATATGAATTAGGTTTTTCACTATCATAATCTTCCATGAATTTATTATTTGCTCTAGCAAAACGATTGCTACACTGAGATACACCCCCTCTAATACCAGCTTTAAAAAAAGCAATTTTGTCATAGTCCGTTAACAATTCTAATTCTATTTTGGTAAATTTTAACATTGCATCCCAACTTAAACCTGGGGCAGTATAGTAATGAGCAGGATCTAATCCATAAGTTTTAATACAAAGCTTTCTAAAGTTTTCGAATACATCAGTCAAAAGTAAAACATCAGTTTTTAAATATAAATTGGAATAATCAGACATACTACTACACTTAAAATGTTGCCAAATATCTTTTGCGTGATTATAATCATCATTTGAAATATTTGAATCTGTGAGTGAACTATAAAATTGGTGTTGATCAGGAAGTGATGGATGTTTCAAGCAATCACTATTACACATAAATTCATAAGGATAAATACCTTTCCGTCTTAAACGTGAAAAATCTTCATTATTAGGATAGTTCCTTTTTAGTTCTGTAAACTGATCATCATTAAGATTTTTAGCTAGTTGATCTAAACTACACGATAAAAATTTCAATGAATCTATGAATCTTAAACTTACTGGTTGATTATTTATTGTTAACTGTTTTGAAAATGATATGTATCGTTCTTTATTTTGTGGAATAACTTCAACTTTGTCATCATCGAGGTTTAATGCATGGATAATGAAATGAGCATCGTAATGACTGAGGTTATGTAAAAATATTGGAATATGACGAGGGGTTCTGTACTTAGAACTACACACTTGATGTGCAACACCCCTAAAACTGCCAGTGTGCCAATCAAAATCGTAAAAAAGATCTTCATTTAACTCAGTTTCACAAATATGACATATGTTTGAATTTGAAATTTTAATTTTATCTTCATCTGATAATGGAACGAGACATTTTTGGAAACTATTTTTTTTAAATATTGTTTTCACATCTTCACAAAGGCGATTCATAAACACTTGTGCACAGTTTGACCCACTATACGTCTCATATTTTGATAATCTGTTATCATATGAACATTTAATGTAATATCCAAAACTATACACTTCATGTTTTTGAATATTAATTGTACTAGGCTTGGATGGATCGTTACTACATGATTCTATTGGGTTCAAAAATGCCTCAAAGTCTGCATAAACCACAAAGGGCATTTTCAACTTTTTCACGAATTTATCAAATTTTAATTTATTATTTGAGGTTGCTTTACCAAACCAATCCTTTTTGGAATCCTCACCGTTTGGTAATTCCGTACAAATGTGAGCGCAATCATATTGTTGATGGTTATTAAGTCTTTCCTCCGATGGGAAATGAAGTAAACATGAATCACATATATAAACTGCACAATGATGTCTTGATATTTGTGAACTAACTAATCGCGATAAGTTTTTAATATAACAGTAATGATTGTTAGTACCATTCGATATATATAGTAGGTTAATATGATTAGGTGTACGACATTTTGTTAAATATAAAGGACCTACAACAGAATTACACTTTTTTTCTTTATTATACTCTAAGCCAAAAACATTAATACTAATATTGTTTAATTTCTCTACTTTTGATATATCTGCAATTATAACCGGAAAAGAAATACCAGTAAATTTTAGTTTATTTCCATGAATTGCGTAAGATGCTACCCGATCTACACTTTTACATACAGGATATAAACCAGAGAGTAATGCCCATTTGAAACACATATTATCATTATTTTTAACATTGATTACAGCTTTTTTTGATTTAATATCTTGAGGAAGGTCGATATATGAACTACCACGTAGGGGGTTGAATTTGTTAACATTCATATCTATGTATTTAATTTGATTAAGACTCCAACCACTATCTTTTTTTTCAAATTGACAAATTTTACCGACTACAGTGTCTATTAATGATGAATAAAAAATATTTAAGTCATCTCCCTGACAAATTATGTAATTAAACGTTTGAAAATCAAACGTATTTTTAATATCTTTAGTTTGTTGTATGAAATCAGCATGCAATATGAAGTTTATTTTAAAAATTGTATGTTGTTGAATACATTCATTTATCAAAAATAAGATATCAATTTTTAGCGAATTTAAAAACGATTCCGGTGTTTCAAAATATTGTCCCGATTGAAGTGTTTTACTATTAATTCTATATGTTAAAATTCGATTGCCAAAAGCGGTTTCAACAACTGTAACATTTGTTAATGAATTATGTGATTTTAAAAGATTATTTTTATGTGAATTGCTTTTTAAATGGTTGTTTAGATACCTTTTATTAATATAAACATGACATGTATCACATTCCACCTTATTGTTGTCCACATCATTGGTTTCAATTGATGATGTAGAAGCTCCTTCATCAAATTTTGCTTTCTTGGTAACCTTATTTTCATCAGTAGTGATACCTCGTTTGATACCTCTTCCAACTTGTTGTTGACTGTAACAAAAAGAAAATTATTAGACAAATCTTAAAATAAAACATTACTACAATAATATTTCTTATTGAGTTTGTACTTCTAATACTTACATCAACTTTGTTTCAACCATCAAACATTGATTATACAACTCATCATCATACGATGAATCGAACAGTTCATGCTTCTCTATTTCATCACAAACTTTAGACAGCTCCTGATTGAATTCGCTGTTGGATTGTTCTATATTCTCTTCAATGGGCGCGGAAAAGAAAGCACTGGTGCACATTTCACTGAAGTTTTCCATCTTTATAATAAAGAAGAAAGTATGTAGCACAGTAAGTAACAGTTAAGTGTTGGTAGAGCAACTGATACCCAATTTCAAATAATGTCCAATATTCATAGTCTAACAAAGGATTAGGAAAGTCATGTAAAATCTAATGAGTACACAGAAGTACTTTAAGTAAACAGAATCACATTCACTAATCCACTAATGAGTGTCATTGTTAAAAAAGTATTTTTTAACTTTTTCACTTTCTGCTATTGTCTTTGTAATATTGTATACGAGGCCGTTTGTGTTGTCGTAGATGCTATCCTTATTATTCTTTATGTAATATTTAATCCTCGTGGTAGCGTGCTTCCAGTGATCACTAGTTGGAATCTTGGATAGTTTCTTCATATCATACATTTCAATTTTTATGAGATGCGTCGCTTGGTCTCCGTCGTCAGAATTTGTAGAGATGTATGATACGCCATCTCTAGCAGCTCGTGTCACAGTCGAGGATAGCAGCTTCTTCCTTTTTATTTTTGGTACCACTTCAAAAAATTGATCAATCGGTTGCGATTTCCTTTTTCCACCATCGTCTGTGTTATTAACGACGATGTCATCACTCTCTTCTTTGTGTTGAGGAGAGAGTGGCGAGTAGTAATACTGTTTATAGGTATTTTCATTATCGTCTGCGAAGCTGAATGATCTCTGCAACAACAGAGTTATCACGTTAATATCAATTTGTTTACACTTAATCACACACGTTAGGAAACAACAACAGAAATACAAGTAAGTTTGTCAATAGAATAAACACTTACCTCCATGGCCATTGATGCGTTGAAGTAACACAAACGTAGTATTGGTAGACGTATACAATCCACTGTGGTCAAACGACCATAGACTGACTGCATGACTGCAACTGTTCGATCTTATATAGCACCATTCTTATCTAAAGCAAATTACTAAGTACAACGAAACTGATTGTAACTCTATGAGTCAACAAACTTATCTCACGTTCCTTATTCTTATCTAAAGCAAATTACTAAGTACAACGAAACTGATTGTAACTCTATGAGTCAACAAACTTATCTCACGTTCCTTCGCAACAGGCATCAACCTGCTTTGTGACTCCCACAAAGAATGCGATTTAATATTTACAACGAGCAATACACCAGATTTCAACAGTCGTATTACGGACGTCGACCGGAACCCATATTAAGCGAAAAACAGTTTAGAGATTTAGCACCGCTGTTTGTCATTGATTGCTCTAGACAAGTGGATAATCTAAAGACAGGGCCAGTTGTGGACGTGAGAGTAGAAATTGAAAGTGATTCGGAGATACCAGATCAAACTTCAGCATATTGTCTCATTCTGAACGATTGCATTGTTGAATACAAACCATTAAGTAACATTGTTAAGAAGATATCATGAAGACGGACACCCTTATAGTGGAACTCCAAGGATTTAAAGATTCTTTAAATCATTTTATTATCAAAGAATTGGCCATTGCGAGTCATGATCATACACAGACGTTCTTGGTGAAACCACCATATTCATTCCATTACCTAACACTAGAAGAAAAAAAGCAGGTGAGATGGTTAGAAAGAAATCGAGGAATTTACTGGAGTGAAGGCTACATAGACTACAAAGAGTTTAAACGTGTTATTTTACCATATTTAGAAAATAAAAAAATTATGACAAAGGGTTTGGAAAAGATTACGTGGATTAAAGAGTTATGTGCAAACTGTGAAGTGATTGACATAGGTGAGAAGGGATGTCCTAATTTTGCGACATTAAAAAAAAAGTTCTGTAAAAATAAAACTGATTTTAATTGTGTGAACCATAAATTGAATTGTGCATTGAATAATGCTGTGTGTATTAGAAAATGGTATTTTGATAATAATATGTCTGTATTTAATTTATTTATTTAATAATTATTGTGTTGATCAGTTAATTAAAAATGTCTATGTACTCAAAGTGTTTTATTTAATATAATCAGACCCATATAACAAACTTTAAATTAGCTGCAGCAAAATGATAATCCTAAGCTTTGTGACTCCCACAAAGAATGCGATTTAATATTTACAAATCACTATAATTGAACATTCCTATGACAACCATTGAATAGATTGGTACTGTAATAATCTGCTAATAACAGTAATATCATGGATACACTAGAATTACAAAAACATATGAAAAAGATTCATCCCAGTCTAGAAAATAATGTTTATGCTGCTAATAGACTACCTATGTATACACATGTACCAACGTATATAATATGCAATTTGGATGCGGATGATAAACCAGGTTCACACTGGGTAGCTGTACATATCGATACGAATGGTATCGGTCAATATTTTGATTCATATGGACGAACACCTGAGCGATATCATCTCCAGTTTTTGAAAAGGAATTGTAAGAGATGGGACTGGAATGTTGATAGGATTCAGAATGATTGGACTTCAGTTTGTGGTGAATATTGCTTAATGTATTTGCTATTTAAGTTTCAGGGATGTTCAATGCATAGTTTTACGAACATATTTACAGGGAACACACTGCACAATGATATTTTTGTGGATGAGATCTTCCGCTCATATTTTGTAGAAAAAAGTAATAAAATATTGAAATAAAAATGAATGTGTTTTATTGATGACATAGAAAAGCAGACATACAATGAGTAATAGATAAGAACGCCAAATCAACCGTAGGGCAACAGATTCGTGGGTTCTGGCGCAACGTAATGAGGTGTTCGAAGTATAATAGATAAAAGGATTAGGCGAACAATGGAATGCTAATGAGGGTGCAGGACCACCGGAAATCAATGAGATAACAGTTAATTGATTTGCATAACTCCAGAACCACGCATCCTACGCTAAAATGGACCGCAGATTTGAGATCAGAGCACACCAAAACCTTTTTTTTTTTTTTTTTTTTTTTTTTTTTTTTTTTTTTTTTTTTTTTTTACGATGGGTGCTACAGATTCGCGGGCTCTGCAAGCGCGGGCTCTGGCGCTTGCGCCAGAATCCGCGAATCACAACTACTGAAAACATACCAGGAGATTGAAAAATCAATAAACTTCTTAAGTACAAAGTACGATGAGGTCAAGCTTAGGCTAGACTTAATAGACAAGGAAAGAAAAGACCAAAAAGAATACATTATGTCTCTTGAGAAGAAAATCCAGGACTTTGAGCTAAGTTCCCGCTCATCATGCATTGAGGTCAGAAATATACCGTCTTTGGAAAAAGAAGACAGGGCTAACATCGCTACCGCTGTGTCTAACATTGGTCAAACCATTGGTATGAACATTCAGTCATCTGATTTGAGGGACTTGTACCGTATTCCCGGCAAATCTGGGACCTCCGGGCCCATTATTGCTGAGTTTACTTCAGTGAACCAAAAGATCGATTTCCTCGCAAATGTCAGGTCATATAATAAAGACAAACCGTCTGCAGCGAAACTGAGCTCAGAAACACTTGGCATCCAAGGGCAACGTACACCCATTTATGTAACTGAATTTTTAAGTCAGTCAGTTAAAACTCTATTTTACCATGCACGAGTGTTTGCAAAAAAGAACTGTTTTAAATTCTGCTGGACAACAAACGGAAAGGTTTTTCTACGCAAAGAAGTTGGTGCCAAGCAGTACCGTGTTCACTCAGAAGACTGTCTTACGAAAATAACACAGGAACAGTGACTAGATAGGACTATCACTTGCAGCACACTTGCGTATTGCTTCTTTTGTTATTTTTACATTTCCTACCGAGCAATAAGTGCTAATTTAATTAATCTTACAACTGTTATATCTTTACATGTTACGTTGAATGTCAACCATTTTAAACTCTATCTCTTACGCTTTAGTTTTCTAATTATTTTACTAAATCCAACTATAATCATTACACTCAACATAAAAATCACACTTCACATATACAAGCAACAAGTACCTTCCGTAAACAACAAATTAACAAACTGGAAAATTGGTGCCGTCTGTCAACCGCTTCGCTATCGTCTCCTCATGGTGAAATACCTGTCAATATTTGTTTTTTGTTACATATGGCGAACATAGATAACATAACTACGGAACTTGATTCTCTTCAAGTATCTAAGTCATACGTCTGACTCCCTGACCAATGTACCAAAATAATCAGTGATACTGGAAATACTTTCAATATTTTTCACATGAATATTAGAAGTCTTAATAAGAACTTTGACGAACTACAGGTACTACTAGCGGTGATGCAACTGAGATGTGACGTCATAATTCTGTCAGAATGTTGGCTCAGAACTATATCAGCAATTCCCAATCTTCAGGGTTATTCGTCCTTTCAATCCTCAAATCCCCACAATCGAAATGACGGTGTAATTATTTTCGCAAAGGACGGCGTGAACTGCTCCGTTACTGAGCCCTGTCTCGATGAAGCAAGTAGTCTACTCTGCGTTATCGACCATTTTATTGCAATACTTGCTGTTTATAGACCTCCGTCATTTACGAATACAGACAAGTTTATAAATAGCTTGGACAGAGTATTAACAAACCCCTTTTAAAAAAATTGCTTTGTTTGGAGATATCAATATAGATATAAAACAAAATAATGACAACCGTTCCTCTAATTCATATCTTACCCTCACATCCTCACACGGTCTACTCCCAGCTCACCTATCACCTACAAGACTTAATAACTGCCTAGACCACGTAATCCTGAAATCTAACCAAATAGCTACAACCTTAGTTATCGAAAGCACTGTCACTGACTGTACGCTGCCAGACTAGACCCCTACAATAGCATTTCAATTGAGTAGGTGGAAGCGTGATGGTGGGGTCCAGGAGACAAGAGTGGCTAGCGTACTGTCCGCCGTACGCGGAGCAGACAATCAAATCAAAGAGAACAACTCACCTACCATACAACAAAACAACTTACCTCATGGTTGAAGGACACTGCTCTGGTTCCTACCTGGAGTTATGCATGTAAGTGAGTGTATCTGTATTGTGTTGTGACGTTACGAGTATTCTTCAGGTTAGAATCCGCTGCAACAAGGCTTGGAGGCAATCACAGCATGCGGTCTTCAAATCACTCGTTCCCAACAGCGTCACACTTAACCATCGGGTCATGACAGATTGTCCACAAAACGACCGGTTAATTAATACAATTGGATCACGACTAATTGTCACAAACGGATCGATTTAAAAGGATTAATATCAACAAACGCGTCGCGAGGTCCCAATAGCGCGACGGACCCATTTTAGCGGCAAATCAACAGAGAGCTGTCAAGTGTCAACGTCAAACTGACAAGTCAGTTCTCACTCTGTTAAACGTTTAAAGTAATAAACGGTACCGAACACTGACCATGCTGCGCTTTTGTTATCTCTTTCAGTAAAACCTCAAAAATCTAAAATAAATCGTACTAAAACTATAATTGATTACTCGGCTGTCGCGAAAATCGTCGAATCAACAGATTTTTCTCAAATTATAGCCACTAATGACGCAAACGAGGCAGCTGACAGCTTAATTGAAACTGTTGCATCTATAGTTAAAAATCACACGTCCATTGTAAATATTCCCCGTAAAAAAAGAACCGTAGCTAACTCATTAAAGGTGAGAACGGTGTCTCCCAACAATCTGCGCCAGAGTCCCTGTGCCGCTTTCACCGCGGCCTCAAAAATACCCCCCCAATGGGGGCAGGCTGGCGGATCAAACAATAACAAACAACAAACAACCAAACAACAACAACAACAACAATTTAACCAAATGGCCCTCCTTAGGCCACAAAAGGGGGTGACGGACCCCATAAGGAAGGCTAGAGTGCCTCAACCGTCAACAACCAAACAACAAAAGACCCGTATGGTCCAAAAAGGGGTTCAACTTACTAACGGCTCCCGACAATATCCAAAACTCTCGCTGCAGAATGGCCAACAGCGCATTGCAACCGGCATGCGAGTTCTTAATGTGACGATCAGTCACCAACAATTCAACAACAACAAACAACAATTCAACAATTTGTCGAGGGAGCTAAATCGACTCAACAAAAAATCAGGGTCCTTCGTTCCAACAGCGAGCACCTTGAGCCCGGGCAAAGGACCCGACATCAAGACTGGCGATCGAGGTCAATCATCCTCGGGGTGAGTCAGCCAGTCTGGTCCCCACCATAGGGGGTGAGCAATCTAGCGGGGTGCCATGCACCCACGTGAGGCCACGGCGCCTGGGTTCAAATCTCCAGGCACGTGCCTCCAAATCAAAGGCGTTTTAGAATCTTGAATCTGAGACACTCGGTTCGCAACAAAGACCTCCAAAGAGTGGACGGACGTCTTCAACCAACACAAGCAATTTGACTGTCCGTCCAGGTGTAAGAAACCCGAATGTCCACAGTTCCACCCAAAGTGTGAGCAACGTGGTTCAATAGACGCACAAGAAGCGCCGCCCCTGACAATTCTAACTTTGGGATGGTCAGTGCCGTCCGGAGGGGGGCCACCTTGCTCTTGGCCAAGACCAGTGACAAATTCACCTGGCCTGTCGCGCAGACGGTGCGCAGACAAACAACAGCTGCATAACCGTGCGAAGACGCATCACAAACAAGGGTAGCAGTGTAGCTCCCAGGGGGGAAGATAGCGCGGGGTAACACGACCTCGTTGACTGCAGGGAGTGCGGATACAAATTGGAGCCAATCTTCCAACAGGGTTTCCCGAATTGGCTCGTCCCAGCCAAGTCCCGCAGTCCAAAGGCGCTCAAGAAAACAATTTTGCCCAAAACAATACAAACAAACAACAAAACAATAGACAAAAGGCAACCCTGGGCTCCCATGTCCATAATGACACGGACCACAACAGAGTCCCCCGTGGGCCCCCAGACCTGACCGATGCCGTTGGCAACAAAACCGTGTCGATCTGAGGGGTACCTTAGCGGGGCAGGCGCCAATGTCCTAACAATGCCTGGGCGGCGACCGATCGCCGCACCCAGGCCCAAGTCTTTCCCGACGAGGATGGAATTCAAATTCCTCGTACGCGCGGTGTCCCGAGCCACGCGCCATCGCTGGATGGGCATATCCCACCGGAGGCCTGAATGGCGGGGGGCGTGACTCCAACCGGGGACGTTCCGCCAAAGGAGGGGAGGGAAGGCGGTGCTGGTCTGGCCAGCGCTGCCTAGCAACAACTGCGTAATCGCCTTTACGCGGGGAGACCAAATGGCGGTCGCGCGGCTCCCGATCAACTTGCGCGGGGGGTGAAGGGCGGCGCTCAAAATTGCGGGCCTCTCCCCGGTTCTGAACCGGCGAGGCAGAAGCCCGGTGACCAACTCCATGGTACCCCCCCGTACGCGAACCTTCATCAGAGGCTGGTCTGCCAGCGTGGTTCGCGTTAGCGCACAAAATGTCCAAATGGGACCCCCTACAAATTCTACAAGAGCGGGGGTTGGGGCAGTCCCGATGGAAGTGAGCCCCCAAACAAGAGAAGCACATGCGGCGTGCATTGGCAATTCGGCGGCGGGCACTCACGTGCAATTTCAAAAAAGGCCGCGCAAGTTGCCATGCCATGCCCCGTGTCCCTACAAACTCACAACCAGGACGACTCTGGGTGCCAGCAAAACGAGCGGCGGGGCGACCATCAACAGGCTCGCGAGCCTTAGTCCGTCCCTGGTCTCGTGGCCGGGAAGACGGCTGGCATGACTCAGTGGCAACGCCAGAGTTGTCCACAAACCGACACTCATCCTCCAAAAATTGGACGAGGTCACCAAATGGGGGGAGATGTGTGACACTATCCCCACCATACCTTTGCTCGAAATGAGCCCTCAAATCGACAGGAAGCCGTTGCAGCACAACATGCACCAAAGGGTAAGACCAATGGTCCACCGGCAAGTCCAATTGCTTTAAAGCGTTGGTCGCTACCACCAACGGGTTCAACAGGTCAGTACGCAATGCTGACAAACTAGTAATGACCGGTAACCCCAAAATCAATGCAATATTAACGTCAGCCAAACAACGTTTATTTTGGTACCGCTGGGTGAGTAGTCCCAAAGCGGTAGGGTAGGCTGAGTCAGTCAACGACAGATGCTGTACCAAGGCTCGGGCCTCACCTTCCAGGACAGACAACAAATAGGCCAACTTTTGGGCGGGTCTGAGGTCCGAGCGTGCATCAACCAAACTTGCAAACAGGTTTTGGAAACCGTACCAGTGGTCCGAGCGACCGTCAAGTGTGGCAGTTCCAAAGCAGGCAATCTACTCAATAGTCCGGGAACTGAAACAACCGAGGTCTCCGGCTTGACCTGGACAGGTGTCCGGCACTGCAATATTTCCATTTGTATGCCATTGCACAAACAAAGTCATTCAAATAAACAAAACAATTAAATTATCAAATAACAAAGTTCAATCAATCAATACAAAATAACTACAAGCAAACAATCAAACTACCAAACTGACTAGTCAGCAACTCAAGAAATAACAAATACTGGCTTCAATTCAATTCAACAATAAAACTTTTATTTTAATTCAAAATCAATATCAACGTTCAAAAAATTCTATATCATATTCAATTCAAAATTCAAATTCAAATCCAATTCCAAATATTAAGTTCACAAACCACTGTGTGGTACAACAATAATGAACCTTTATTCCAATTCAAAACAATGGTAATACTCATAAATGCCAATTTCAAATATTAATTTTCTCAAACAACCATATCAATAGTACAAAACTCAATATTTTAATGTTTTCCTGACATTCAATACAAGACAGAGGTCAAATAACAAACAAGGGGTTGTAACATAGCCCAATTCATTGAACTCTACTAGCATATGCAACCCGGGCTGACTTATGGTAACATGAGTTACTCGTCTCAACAAATTTACAAATTATTTCAAACAAACAAGCAATCATAGTTAACAAATATTTACAGCGTATTACTACTTCCCTTATAGAGACTGCCAAGTAATTAGCCTACTGTAAATTACCAATTTGGTGGTTATGTCTTATAACCACGCTCTGCTACCAAAAATGTACGCTGCCAGACTAGACCCCTACAATAGCATTTCAATTGAGTAGGTGGAAGCGTGATGGTGGGGTCCAGGAGACAAGAGTGGCTAGCGTACTGTCCGCCGTACGCGGAGCAGACAATCAAATCAAAGAGAACAACTCACCTACCATACAACAAAACAACTTACCTCATGGTTGAAGGACACTGCTCTGGTTCCTACCTGGAGTTATGCATGTAAGTGAGTGTATCTGTATTGTGTTGTGACGTTACGAGTATTCTTCAGGTTAGAATCCGCTGCAACAAGGCTTGGAGGCAATCACAGCATGCGGTCTTCAAATCACTCGTTCCCAACAGCGTCACACTTAACCATCGGGTCATGACAGATTGTCCACAAAACGACCGGTTAATTAATACAATTGGATCACGACTAATTGTCACAAACGGATCGATTTAAAAGGATTAATATCAACAAACGCGTCGCGAGGTCCCAATAGCGCGACGGACCCATTTTAGCGGCAAATCAACAGAGAGCTGTCAAGTGTCAACGTCAAACTGACAAGTCAGTTCTCACTCTGTTAAACGTTTAAAGTAATAAACGGTACCGAACACTGACCATGCTGCGCTTTTGTTATCTCTTTCAGTAAAACCTCAAAAATCTAAAATAAATCGTACTAAAACTATAATTGATTACTCGGCTGTCGCGAAAATCGTCGAATCAACAGATTTTTCTCAAATTATGGCCACTAATGACGCAAACGAGGCAGCTGACAGCTTAATTGAAACTGTTGCATCTATAGTTAAAAATCACACGTCCATTGTAAATATTCCCCGTAAAAAAAGAAACATAAAACCATGGATAACGCCTGGTCTCTTGCGTTGTATTAATAATCGGGACAAGATGCACTATGACCTAAGAAAATCCCCAAATAATATTACCTTACAAGTTACATATAACCGATATCGTAATTTTTGTAACGATTTGTTGCGGAAACTGAGAATCACTTATGAGAAGGGTCAATTCGAAAAAACTAAGAATAATCCAAAAGCGACGTGGAACGTCATCAAAACCATAACCCATACAAACACCTCTAAAATACCGTGCACCGATCTTCTCAAAATTTGTGGCAGCCCAGAAGACTCGGTCAACTTGATAAACCGTCACTTTGCGGAAATTGGCTCCAAACTGGCCGAAAAAATACTTGCGGAACAACCCCAAACCCAGGAGGCTCCATACTGTTCTGATTCTCAATCTAATTCCTTCGTCCTCCAAGAGGTGGACGAGACTGAGGTAGAGGAAATCATCCTGACTCTTCGTATTGACACTGCCGTTGGCTGGGACAATATTTCAACTCAGTTAATTAAAGCCTCATGTAAGTTTCTAATCCCAGTAATAACACATATTTGTAACCTTTCGATTACTACTGGTGTTTTTCCCAGAGCTTTCAAAAAAGCGCTTATTCACCCAATTTACAAGTCTGGCGACAAACAGTGTGTTAACAATTATAGACCTATTTCTGTACTTTCTGCGATGTCTAAGATATTAGAAAGAATTTTAAATAACAAACTTATGAAATATCTTGATGCCTATAACATCATAGCACCAAATCAGTTCGGATTTATTTCGGGTAGGTCTACAGAGGATGCCGTGACTGGCTTAATTAATCTCCTATCCCGCACTCTGGATCAGGGTAAGAAATGTCTTGGTATCTTCTTGGACCTATCTAAAGCATTCGACACGGTCTCTGTCCCCAAACTGTACGCTGCCAGGCTAGACTAGACCCCTACCATAGGATTTCAAATGCGCAGTGGAAGATATTATGGTGGGGTCCAGGAGACAAGAAGTGGCGAGCGAAATTAGTCCGCCGTACGCGGAGCAGACAATATATAGTACAATTCAAAGCAAGACGCAATACAAATAACAAATGACTCACCTAAAATACAACAAAACAACTTACCTGGTGGTTGAAGGACACTGCTTCTGGGGTTACCTGGAGTTATGTATGTAAGTGAGTGTATATGTATCGTGTCGTGACGTTATGAGTATTCTCCTGGTAACAATCCGCTTGCAATAAGGCTGGAGGCAATCACAGCATGCGGTCTTCAAATCACTCATTCCCAATAGCGTCACTTTGCTTAACCTTCAAACTATTTCAACAAGATATGTCCAAAACCCGTGTTATCACGTCAAATTAGGGGTTAATTGCAATCAGTACAATTGGGTCAGGACAGATTGTCCACAGAACGACCGGGGTAAGGGATAACTTTCCAAAAGATCGCGAGATACAACCAGCGACGTGTTCCTTTCAAGAACTTCAGTTTTAACAAACGTAACCCGTATATTTTCAAATTGGGGTTATTTAACAATCAAAACAATAGGATCACGACTAATTATCCAACAAAACGATCGGTTTAAAGGGATTAATTTCAACAAAAGGGGTCGAGACGCCAAGAGGACCCGCCAAAATCCAGAGAGAGCTGTCAAGTGTCAAAATCAAACTGACAAGTCAGATGTCATTCCGTTCGATGGCGCGTTCCGAAAGCGCATAGAGTAACTAATCCAACGGTCCGAAACATCTACCCCCCGCGGACGGGCCTTCCCGTCCGCTAATCACTTGGCAATCCCGACAAGGTTGAGTTTTATCAGTCCACCTGACGCGCTGCCGGAGGATGTGCAAATACTCCAAGCTCCAACGCTTCCAAAAACTCTGAGCGAGCTGCTGCACCAACTGAAACCGCGATAGCCAATTTTGGCTCACATCGACAAAAGGGTGCTCCGGCCGGGCGACAAGTGGCTGTCAAATCAAAAAATAGCCCGGGGTTAGGGCCTCCAAGTCGTTCGGGTCCGAAGACAGCGGGCACAATGGACGCGAGTTCAATACAGCTTCAATGCGGCAAAATACCGTAGCTAACTCCTTAAAGGTGAGAACGGTGTCTCCCAACAATCTGCGCCAGAGTCCCTGTGCCGCTTTCACCGCGGCCTCAAAATACCCCCCCAATGGGGACAGGCTGGCGGAACGAAACAGTAACAAACAACAAAACAACCAAACAACAACAACAACCAAACAACAACGACAACAATTTAACCACATGGCCCTCCTTAGGCAACAAAAGGGGGTGTCGGGCCCCATAAGGAAGGCTAGAGTGCCTCAACCGTCAACAACAAACAACAAAGACCCGTATCGTCCAAAAAGGGGTTCAACTTACTAACGGCTCCCGACAATATCCAAAACTCTCGCTGCAGAATGACCAACAGTGCATTGCAACCGGCATGCGAGTTCTTAATGTAACGATCAGTCACCAACAATTCAACAACAACAAACAACAATTCAACAATTTGTCGAGGGAGCTTTATCGACTCAACAAAAAATCAGGGTCCTTCGTTCCAACAGCGAGCACCTTGAGCCCGGGCAAAGGACCCGACATCAAGACTGGCGATCGAGGCCAATCATCCTCGGGATGAGTCAGCCAGTCTGGTCCCCACCATAGGGGGTAAGCAAACAAGCGGGGTGCCAAGCACCCACGTGAGGCCACGGCGCCTGGGTTCAAATCTCCAGGCACGTGCCTCCAAATCAAAGGCGATTCAAAATTTTGAATCTGGGACACTCGGTACGCAACAAGGACCTCCAAAGAGTGGACGGACGTCTTCAACCAACACAAAACAATTTGACTGTCCGTCCAGGCGTAAGAAGCCCGAATGTCGACAGTTCCACCCAAAGTGTGAGCAACGTGGTTCAATAGACGCACAAGACGCGCCGCCCCTGACAATTCAACTTAGGGATGGTCAGTGCCGTCCGGAGGGGGGGGGGGCACCTTGCTCTTGGCCAAGACCGGTGGCAAATTCACCTGGCCTGTGCGCAGACGGTGCGCAGACAAACAACAGCTGCATAACCGTGCGAAGACGCATTACAAACAAGGGTAGCAGTGTAGCTCCCAGGGGGGAGGATAGCGCGGGGTAACACGACCTCGTTGACTGCAGGGAGTGCGGATACAAATTGGAGCCAATCATCTAATAGGGTTTCCCGAAGTGGCTCGTTCCAACCAAGTCCCGCAGTCCAAAGGCGCTGAAGAAAACATTTTAACCAAAACAATACACAAACAAAACAATTTTGCCCAAAACAATACAAACAAACAACAAAACAATAGACTAAAGGCAACCCTGGGCTCCCATGTCCAAAATGGCACGGACCACAACAGAGTCCCCCGTGGGCCCCCAGACCTGACCGATGCCGTTGGCAACAAAACCGTGTCGATCTGAGGGGTACCTTAGCGGGGCAGGCGCCAATGTTCTAACAATGTCTGGGCGGCGACCGATCGCCACACCCAGACCCAAGTCTTTCCCGACGAGGATGGAGTTCAAACTCCTCGTCCGCGCGGTGTCCCGAGCCACGCGCCATCGCTGGAAGGGCATATCCCACCGGATGCCCGAATGGCGGGGGGCGTGACTCCAACCGGGGACGTTCCGCCAATGGAGGGGAGGGAAGGCGGTGCTGGTCTGGCCAGCGCTGCCTAGCAACAACTGCGTAATCGCCTTTACGCGGGGAGACCAAATGGCGGTCGCGCGGCTCCCGATCAACTTGCGCGGGGGGTGGAGTGCGGCGCTCAAAATTGCGGGCCTCTCCCCGGTTCTGAACCGGCGAGGCAGAAGCCCGGTGACCAACTCCATGGTACCCCCCCGTACGCGAACCTTCATCAGAGGCTGGTCTGCCAGCGTGGTTCGCGTTAGCGCACAAAATGTCCAAATGGGACCCCCTACAAATTCTACAAGGGCGGGGGTTGGGGCAGTCCCTATGGAAGTGAGCCCCCAAACAAGAGAAGCACATGCGGCGTGCATTGGCAATTCGGCGGCGGGCACTCACGTGCAACTTCAAAAAGGCCGCGCAAGTTGCCATGCCATGCCCCGTGTCCCTACAAAACTCACAACCAGGACGACTCTGGGTGCCAGCAAAACGAGCGGCGGGGCGACCATCAACAGGCCCGCGAGCCCTAGTCCGTCCCTGGTCTCGTGGCCGGGGAGACGGCTGGCATGACTCAGTGGCAACGCCAGAGTTGTCCACAAACCGACACTCATCCTCTAAAAATTGGACGAGGTCATCAAATGGGGGGAGATGTGTGACACTATCCCCACCATACCTTTGCTCGAAATGAGCCCTCAAATCGACAGGAAGCCGTTGCAGCACAACATGTACCAAAGGGTAAGACCATTGGTCCACCGGCAAGTCCAATTGCTTTAAAGCGTTGGTCGCTGCCACCAACGGGTTCAACAGGTCAGTATGCAATGCTGACAAACTAGTAATGACCGGTAACCCCACAATCAATTCAATATGAACGTCAGCCAAACAACGTTTATTTTGGTACCGCTGGGTGAGTAGTCCCAAAGCGGTAGGGTAGGCTGAGTCAGTCAAGGACAGATGCTGTACAAAGGCTCGGGCCTCACCTTCCAGGACAGACAACAAATAGGCCAACCTTTGGGCGGGTCTGAGGTCCGAGCGTGCATCAACCAAACTTGCAAACAGGTTTTGGAAACCGTACCAGTGGTCCCAGCGACCGTCAAGTGTGGCAGTTCCAAAGCAGGCAATCTACTCAATAGTCCGGGACCTGAAACAACCGAGATCTCCGGCTTGACCTGGACAGGTGTCCGGCACTGTAATATTTCCATTTGTATGCCATTGCACAAACAAAACCATTCAAATAAACAAACAATTAAATTATCAAATAACAAAGTTCAATCAATAAATAACAAGGAAATCCAACACAAACAATCAAATAAAATAAACCAAGCAAAAGGTAATTAAGTAACAAAGTTCAAACAATCAATTACAAAATAACTACAAGCAAACAATCAAATTACCAAACTGACTAATCAGCAACTCAAGAAATAACAAATACTGGCTTCAATTCAATTCAACAATAAACTAAATAATCATAGTTAACAAACATTTACAGCGCATTACTACTTCCCTTATAGAGACTGCCAAGTAATTAGCTCACTGTAAATTACCAATTTGTTGGTTATGTCTTATAACCGCGCTCTGAATACCAAGAATGTACGCTGCCAGGCTAGACTAGACCCCTACCATAGGATTTCAAATGCGCAGTGGAAGATATTATGGTGGGGTCCAGGAGACAAGAAGTGGCGAGCGAAACTAGTCCGCCGTACGCGGAGCAGACAATATATAGTACAATTCAAAGCAAGACGCAATACAAATAACAAATGACTCACCTAAAATACAACAAAACAACTTACCTGGTGGTTGAAGGACACTGCTTCTGGGGTTACCTGGAGTTATGTATGTAAGTGAGTGTATATGTATCGTGTCGTGACGTTATGAGTATTCTCCTGGTAACAATCCGCTTGCAATAAGGCTGGAGGCAATCACAGCATGCGGTCTTCAAATCACTCATTCCCAATAGCGTCACTTTGCTTAACCTTCAAACTATTTCAACAAGATATGTCCAAAACCCGTGTTATCACGTCAAATTAGGGGTTAATTACAATCAGTACAATTGGGTCAGGACAGATTGTCCACAAAACGACCGGGGTAAGGGATAACTTTCCAAAAGATCGCGAGATACAACCGGCGACGTGTTCCTTTCAAGAACTTCAGTTTTAACAAACGTAACCCGTATATTTTCAAATTGGGGTTATTTAACAATCAAAACAATAGGATCACGACTAATTATCCAACAAAACGATCGGTTTTAAGGGATTAATTTCAACAAAAGGGGTCGAGACGCCAAGAGGACCCGCCAAAATCCAGAGAGAGCTGTCAAGTGTCAAAATCAAACTGACAAGTCAGATGTCATTCCGTTCGATGGCGCGTTCCGAAAGCGCATAGAGTAACTAATCCAACGGTCCGAAACACAAACTTTTACTCAAACTTGAGAATATCGGTGTACGAGGAACCCCACTAAATCTGTTTAAAAGTTATCTCACAGATAGAACTCAAAGTGTGATTATAAATAACTCTACAAGCAATGAGCGTACCTTAAGTTACTACGGAGTGCCCCAGGGAAGTATCCTGGGACCAACATTCTTTCTAATATATATTAACCAGTTATGTACACAAAAGTTCACAAATTGTAATGTTTTTACCTATGCTGATGACACAGCGCTGATCGTGCACGGCTCAGATTGGGATGAAACGAAACGTCAGGCTGGGAACTGTCTTATCACGGTATCAAACTGGCTTGCTACCAATCTTCTTACCCTTAATCTCGAAAAAACGAAATACGTAACCTTTTCTATAGGTAAGAAGAGTCAACCTCCACAGGATATTAATATTAAATATCACAGTTGCCACTTAAAGCCTGACTGTAACTGTTCCCAATTGAGTAAAGGATCACATATTAAATATCTCGGAGTAGTAATAGATGAGAATCTAAATTGGCACAAACACATTGCATCACTTACATCTAGAGTTCGCAAGATAATATATATTTTTAAACTACTTAGAAATTCAGCAGACCCCGACACACTAAAAATGGTCTACTACTCCTTGTGCCAGTCAATATTGACTTACTGTGTGACTGCCTGGGGGAGAGCCACAAAAACATCACGGTTACCACTGGAGAGGGCTCAAAGAGCTGTTCTGAAGGTAATGCAAACCATTTAGATACCCGACAGAACAGTTATATCAGGACTGCAAGTTGTTGACCGTCAGACAACTCTTTGTTTTCCGATCTACCCTTCGCAAACATGCTTCCGTACCACCAAAACAATTACCCCATAATCGACGTAGATCCGCTCGAGTATGTCAGGTGGATCGCTACAGGACCACATTTGCTACCCATCAATATTTCATCTTAAGCTCCAGATTATATAACAAGCTAGAAATCAAATTAACAATAAATAGTCTTAACTCCTTTGAACTCAAACGCAAATTGCTAAATTTCCTCTTAAACCTAAATTACCCTGATACGGAGGAACTCATCCATTCTACTACCTAACAACTAATGCACCAACATATTTCACTCACGCACGTAATAGAAAAATCTATATCTGTATATAACTATAAGTATTATGTATATATACCTAATATCAAACTTTGTGTATCAGAATGGTTACGGCTTATTTACTGTGTGTGAAGGTTCTTATGAATATGATTTGTTGGGAAAGGGTTTCACTAAATAAAGCACAGAAAGACAAGACTATACTTTTATTTCAATTAGGCTTGTCAGTAATTAATCAGAAAGCTAGTTGTCCGTTCCAAAACTAGGTCTTCATGGAGAAGAAGGACAAGAAACTCCATGGAAACAGTATTAAGGTATTATATCAACTCACTTCTTACATTGCCATAAACTATTATTATCTTAAATACATTTCATTCTATCTCTTGGACCGTTGTCCAAGAGATCTCAGAATAGTATCAACATAATCACAACAATAACAACAGCTAGGCAAAGAAAGAGTATGAACATTCCATTTTATATGATTTAAAACATTATCAGTATCGGCAACAATATAAAAGGTACAACAACATTTTCATAATAAGCAATAAGTGTTACATAATATCAAATTACTTAACTTACGTGACCTCTGCTCGATATTTCCACACAACCACAGCACTAGAACTAACCAACTACATATCTTCCGAGGAACTGTCCCGATAAAGTAATTACAATCCTTTTTATATCCTACAAACGTCAACCTAATAAAATCGTCAGACATCTACCGCCATTTTGAACAAATTCAGATCATTACACATTTTAGCTTAATAACTTCTAACACAGATAATAATAAACCATTGTTATGTAGTGAAACAGTTTAAAAACATTTTAAGGTAATTTAGCAATTTAACAAGGACTGATTCGTAACTACGAAGAAGTGTCATTAAAAGAATATCAATATGAACTGGCAGCATTGTACTACCAGTCGTTTTGATCAGCTTAATAAAGTAAAATGGCAATATAAAACCTACAATATACTACAACTACAATTAAATAATTATTAATTATTTCTAGTACTAAAATCATAATTATTTTTACTATTTAAGACGAGTCAGTTTTTGTAAACACTTTATCTAGTCAAATTAGGTACTTCTATATTAGTTCAATGCTTCTTTAATGTGATAGATGTCATTATCTACCCAACAATTATAAAATACCAAAATGAAATATCTAACACGGCCAGACTGACAAGTACTTCGTTCTCGAAGTACCTAGGAATGTACCGTCTCCATAAACGACAGCACTTGATTATCCAATAAACAATGAATCTATCACGGCCAGACTGATAAGTACTCCGTCCTCGGAGTACCCATGAATCCACCTTACAAAAACAATTCTTGATTTCAACAGAGTAAAATGTTAATTCTCATTTTAAATACTCGGAGCTTAATATAACTTATCTACCTATGTTTCGACACATTCATATTTTCCTTTACCTCCCTAATGTAATAGAAACAGGCTAAGTATTTTAACAATTTGACAAATAATAAATCGTTTACCAGTATAATTTAGTTTTACAAAGCAATTGTTATAGCAACAATTCAAAAATCCTTTCCTATTCACCAGCCGTTGCATTGAAGCACTAGCCAGTGATCATGAAAATAATTCGAATAATTCATCGCTCGGTCATTCTGACATTATTACCGAAAACCGTATTTAACAAACATTTACTATTAATATTTTCACAAATTTTTGACCTTGCCTCTCTGACCAGTTCTTTCCTTTAGAAGCAATAACTTTAAATAATACCTCACACACCAAAGTATTTTTTTTTTCGTATTATGTGATGTTCACTACTTTGGCAAAAAAAAATAATAAAGAATTAATAATAAAATTCATATGTAAATTAATAAAGAAGCCACGTCCACACATTAATTTCAGCAGGTGGTATTGGCTACTTTGGAACAGAGTCAAGGGAGCCTGAGGCCTGACTGTCCGCTTAAATGGGTCCAGTAATCACTATCCCCAGCAACAAGGGACCAATTGAAGAAGTGATGGAGAATCAATCCGAAGTATAAGTTGAATTTTCAGGACGTTAAACAACCCACCAATTATTTATATTTGGTGTTGTTTACTACGTTAAAATTATCTTAAAATATTTTGTAAACATCAGAACCTTATCAAGTAAAATTACCGTGAACATGAATAGCATTTAAATATCCCTCAAATAACATCGTTTATAAAGTACTTGTACAGTCAAGTCGAAAATATGTTCGTACAGCTTTACCGACTCAACATTTTATAAATGTTTGTATCAATTTTTATTTTATTCTTTTTAGTTTATTTATATTTTATCAAATGGACAAGCTATTGACAATAAAAGATTTGGATTGATTTATCGGTTATCGTTGTAATGCAATTAAATGTAATTTCCTATGTGATAATCTGCTCAGTACCGTAGCTTAAAGAGGTACGACACATCTTTACTTGATAAAGGAAATAATTTAATAACAGAAGAACACAAAAGATCAAACCATACCTACAAACAAAATAGTAACCGCCCAGTACAACTGTTACATTATGTTATAACATTAATATTCACAATACCTTTTTCTTCATGTTACATAATAACTATCCAATAAATCATAATATCGAATCTTTGTCAATGTGTAGTTTGAACGTTCGGTTAAACTGAAATGCACCACAATGTTAATTAATCTGAAAAATAACCTTTCACGGCCATACTGAACTGTATTTCGCTCTCGAAGTACAAGTCTCAAAAGCAATAAGAGGAATATTTTTATTGTTATCATTGGTCTATGACCCAAGTGATGTAATGTTCCCACCTGCTGTACGTGAGCCCCCTTACACCAGGCCTATGACCTCAGCAGATATGTTTCATTGGTCTATGACCCAAGTGATGTAATGTTCCCACCTGCTGTACGTGAGCCCCCTTACACCAGGCCTATGACCCCAGCAGAAATTTTTCATTGGTCTATGACCCAAGTGATGTAATGTTCCCACCTGCTGTACGTGGGCCCCCTTACACCAGGCCTATGACCCCAGCAGATATGTTTCATTGGTCTATGACCCAAGTGATGTAATGTTCCCACCTACTGTACGTGAGCCCCCTTACACCAGGCCTATGACCCCAGCAGAAATTTTTCATTGGTCTATGACCCAAGTGATGTAATGTTCCCACCTGCTGTACGTGGGCCCCCTTACACCAGGCCTATGACCCCAGCAGATATGTTTCATTGGTCTATGACCCAAGTGATGTAATGTTCCCACCTGCTGTACGTGAGCCCCCTTACACCAGGCCTATGACCCCAGCAGAAATTTTTCATTGGTCTATGACCCAAGTGATGTAATGTTCCCACCTGCTGTACGTGGGCCCCCTTACACCAGGCCTATGACCCCAGCAGATATGTTTCATTGGTCTATGACCCAAGTGATGTAATGTTCTCACCTGCTGTACGTGAGCCCCCTTACACCAGGCCTATGACCCCAGCAGATATGTTTCATTGGTCTATGACCCAAGTGATGTAATGTTCCCACCTGCTGTACGTGAGCCCCCTTACACCAGGCCTATGACCCCAGCAGAAATTTTTCATTGGTCTATGACCCAAGTGATGTAATGTTCCCACCTGCTGTACGTGGGCCCCCTTACACCAGGCCTATGACCCCAGCAGATATGTTTCATTGGTCTATGACCCAAGTGATGTAATGTTCCCACCTGCTGTACGTGAGCCCCCTTACACCAGGCCTATGACCCCAGCAGAAATTTTTCATTGGTCTATGACCCAAGTGATGTAATGTTCCCACCTGCTGTACGTGGGCCCCCTTACACCAGGCCTATGACCCCAGCAGATTTTTTCACAATTAAATCATCCTCTTAATTGTGTAACTTAATCATTTCTCTTATCAATTCCTTTTTCTTTTATTTGTTGTTTGATAAATCTGGTCATTTCAGTTTAACCAAACGTAAATAATAAAGTTTTGTCTCAAGCCTGATCCCCGTGAGCACTGATAATTCCAATCCAATTCATCATACAATTTCATCATTACCTATGTCCTTATAATGAAAGGCTCACAAGCTAATTCTAAATATCTTTAAATACTGTAACCCCCAAAAGAAATAAAATTACATTAAGTACTGTTATCTACATAACCACTTTTACAATCAAACAAAGTATTATCTATGAATTCTGGGTTTTACTACCACCTCAAATATTTTTTTCATACTTATCCCGTTACTAGGTTGATTTCAAAATGCTAGAACTACCTTGGGCATATATCGTCTGTGAAACGTTCCGAAGTGAATACTGAACAAGCTGTGAAGAATTAACACTTTTAAAATATAATAAATAGACCCAGAACTAACTATGGAAGGAAAAATATAAAGTACGAGGGAGCAAAACTGTATAAATCATTACCTGATGGTATAACCAATAGTGACACCATATTAAAATTGAATAAAGGCCTAGAAGAATAAGTTAGAAAACAACACTAACAACATTAATCGTCGCCTCTGTTGCCTAATTCTCTTATTGTGAGCAAAGAGAATCACACTTACTTTTAGTTTTATATTTACATTTCTCAATATTTTAACTGAACTGCAATGTTCTTGTTTTTGAGAAATAAATGAGTTTAACCCATTGAATGCCGTAATTACAGACAAAGTTAAAAAAAAAAAACCATTGTGTCTATACCAAATGTGGTATCTCAGGGATTTAGAGGTTAAATCGAAAATATATCTTATAACGGAGCAATAAGTCTATCTTTAGTGTATTCAAATCCTAATATCAAATTGATATTTTAGAAACTTGAATATCTATTTAGCTTTACGTGTAGGTATCAAGATTATTATTTTTGAACTAATTTGTTTACATATTTGAAAATTAAATGGCAAACTCGCATAAGACAAAATTAAAAATGCAGAAAAACAATAAGTCAACAGTTTGACGTTTTAGTATCTTATTTTTTTTTCTAAAAGTAATTTCATGTATTTATTTATTTGTCACCTTATCAACGGTTTCTCCTTATACTGTTCTAATGCTACGGTAAATAATAAAATAAGTGACCAGCCAAGTATGTATTACGGCCTTAACGTAACGATTTCTTGTTGCTAGTATGTGTTTCATAAAAACTGTACGAAAAACGGATTCACAATGCATTTTTTTTTCAATTTGTGGTTAATTTTAAAAGTGGCTAGGCAGTCAAGTTGAATATGATTTGTAACCAGTACCTTATTTCTGTGCAAATAAAGAATTTTATTATTATATTCTAAACAACTGAGATCGCGAAGTTTCACTTTCGTGAACACTTACATCATACTTCTTCCCGTTTTTTTTTCAAAACTATATCCTCTAATAATATTTTAAAGTTACTGGTTCTACGACTATTAAGTTGTTAAAATATTTTCATTCCCCATAATCCAAGCATGGACCAAATTCCCTATAAATATAATAATAATTGTATTTAATTATTTATTGAATAATGATGTAAAAGTGATTGGCAATACCTAGTCTCGAAATTTGATCACCTTATCCATATGTATTTCGTTTTAATTTATGTAAAGAGAGCCTCTAAGGACTTCACCGATTTCATTTACTTCTTATTTCCGGAAAACTTCCAGATATTCTTACAAAAAGTTAAGGTTCCGCAGTCTCAAACCTCACACAGCAACTTGCAGCACCGCAGCACCGATGTCAAAGGCAGCCAACCAGCAGCGGCATTTCCAAAAGATCGTTATTAGCCCCACCATCGAACATGAAAATAAATAACAAAATAAAATTCATTAGTAAGCGGTTTTAGAAGGACAGGGAGCAATCGTCACTTCTGATAATAGAAAAATCTATATCTGTATATAACTATAAGTATTATGTATATATACCTAATATCAAACTTTGTGTATCAGAATGGTTACGGCTTATTTACTGTGTGTGAAGGTTCTTATGAATATGATTTGTTGGGAAAGGGTTTCACTAAATAAAGCACAGAAAGACAAGACTAGACTTTTATTTCAATTAGGCTTGTCAGTAATTAATCAGAAAGCTAGTTGTCCGTTCCAAAACTAGGTCTTCATGGAGAAGAAGGACAAGAAACTCCATGGAAACAGTATTAAGGTATTATATCAACTCACTTCTTACATTGCCATAAACTATTATTATCTTAAATACATTTCATTCTATCTCTTGGACCGTTGTCCAAGAGATCTCAGAATAGTATCAACATAATCACAACAATAACAACAGCTAGGCAAAGAAAGAGTATGAACATTCCATTTTATATGATTTAAAACATTATCAGTATCGGCAACAATATAAAAGGTACAACAACATTTTCATAATAAGCAATAAGTGTTACATAATATCAAATTACTTAACTTACGTGACCTCTGCTCGATATTTCCACACAACCACAGCACTAGAACTAACCAACTACATATCTTCCGAGGAACTGTCCCGATAAAGTAATTACAATCCTTTTTATATCCTACAAACGTCAACCTAATAAAATCGTCAGACATCTACCGCCATTTTGAACAAATTCAGATCATTACACATTTTAGCTTAATAACTTCTAACACAGATAATAATAAACCATTGTTATGTAGTGAAACAGTTTAAAAACATTTTAAGGTAATTTAGCAATTTAACAAGGACTGATTCGTAACTACGAAGAAGTGTCATTAAAAGAATATCAATATGAACTGGCAGCATTGTACTACCAGTCGTTTTGATCAGCTTAATAAATTAAAATGGCAATATAAAACCTACAATATACTACAACTACAATTAAATAATTATTAATTATTTCTAGTACTAAAATCATAATTATTTTTACTATTTAAGACGAGTCAGTTTTTGTAAACACTTTATCCAGTCAAATTAGGTACTTCTATATTAGTTCAATGCTTCTTTAATGTGATAGATGTCATTATCTACCCAACAATTATAAAATACCAAAATGAAATATCTAACACACGCATGCACGCACGCACGCACGCACGCATGCACGCACGCACACACACACACACACACACACACACACACACACACACTCCTCACTATTAACTCATAAGCCTTTTAGTAAAAATATTCATCAGAATTATTATGCAATTATATATATTTTTGTAAAAATGTGTCAATCCACCTAAAGAACACTGTCCTTCAAGATACAGGACTCTCCTAGTTTGAAAGACAGGGGTCTTATTCATATGCTATGGCCATACTTATCTATGACCGAGATAATACTGATGTTACCTAGGCTTAGTGTTTTTGTTAAATAAATGATTACTTACTTACTTACTTAAATTAAATGCAATCAGAGTCCCGAGACAACGTTAGAATGTTTAAACTAAAAACACGTCCTCCAACAACTAAGTCAGAACAAGAACTGAAAAACTACTTAATTGTAAAATTAAATTTCTTATATAATATTCATTTTATTTGTATAAATATTTACGTAATTTAGAAACTACCGGTTTTAAAATAATTATAATTATAACTCAGCAGTGGGACAGCAACGGCTAATAAAAAAAAGTATTTATATAAGAAAATAAGCAAAGGGCATCAAAAAATTCGTTCACATCGTTTACAACAGGAAAATTGCCCAAAAGGCTGGCAACATTGCCACGTCCTATGTCAATGCTGATTCTTTGGTGAAAAAAAAAAACATTTTTTTAAATCAAAGTTTCCGGAAACTTCTGTGTAGAACGTCATTGAGCTATTCTGTTTGCTCTTTCATAGCAGAAATGCATAATAACAGCACATTTCTCATTAATTAATACTTAAGTGAACAAAGCGGACATTCGGTATCAGTTAACACTAAACAAGGCCTTTCTAACCCGTCGCCATTGAATCCGATCGCTTTAATTATTAACACCAGTAAATTTCATTAGTACGGTACTTTACGGGCATTAGTACAGGATATTGGTAGCCTGCATTTGCCGTAATTACTGAATTTAATTGATAGAGTATTTAGGAAATAGAGTGCTAATCTACAATTGCCTAAACCTAATTACACTGATGATATACAATTAATATATATAAATAAGTTGACATTCTCCCTGCATCCGTGTAAAAGAAGAAACATAAGATAGAAAACACATTTATTCTGCACAAGATGTACATAATATGCACATATACAAAGTACCCAAAAGCTTCGTATTCAAGCAGTAATATAGTTTCACAATTCTGATGATGATGTCACGGCCAGGGAGCAAATACAATACAAATGGATCTGTAACGGATCTGTTGTTGAGACACTGGCAAATAAATAATAACGAATAAAAAATAAAACAAACAAAATAATCAACAATTAAAATTTGTTTATAAGGCTAACATTCATTCATTAACATTCCGTAAATTTACTTACTCTGTGGTACTTTTGTGGTATTATCCAAATTCATCAATTCTAATCTAAAGTGGTTTTAGCAGCTCTGGTTGCAGTGTTCAGAAATACAAAAGGTGAGAAAATTTCAATGATTAAATCGAGGTACTATTAATGTTGTGTACTCCAACTAATGTGCATACGTACTCGTATGTACTATACAATTATACACGTACGATTGTTGATGAAGATCAAATTAACACGTGGTATTCCGGTTCTCATTATGTTAAGTAATTTGGCCAATTAAACTGCCAAACCTACGGCTTGATACGTACATATGCATGCATATATATATTACTGATATGTACGATATACAACATGTAACGTAATTAACGGAAGACCTCATACACCCCAATTAGAATATTGAGTAAAAAGCATAAGCAAAACATTTTGTTTTTAAAGCTTACTATTATTTCCTATATTTTACTTACTAAATTATATTTTAAATATTAGAATATAAAATCATTCAAAAATAGTATCTGTTTTTCTGTTCTGTTTTACTGTTTCCGATACCTACCGGTACCGGAAACAGGGTCCAAGCTACCGGTGGCCAGGGCTCCAGAGAGAAGAACCTCCTAACGATGCGAGCCGTGTCCAAAAATGCTCGTGAAATAAGATTGCTTTGGCTCAATCGGCGGTAGGTATGGCAAAATACATAATCTGGAAAAAGTTGCCATATTTAAAGTTACTGAATCGATTACAGTAACTTTAAATATGGGTATAAACAAACTAATTTTAGGACTTGCGTTTTTTCTCTTTTCTGTTACACCTTGTTAAATGTACTATGATGCAATTTTTTATATTTTTTATGGGCCTGCTCTTGACCTCGATCACGCCCTATGGGAAGCGATGAATATAGGCACACAAGGATTGCCTACTACCTCAAAAAATCACTATAAGTCTGTCCATTACATTTAAATGTCCCGAAATTTTTATGAAATGAACTAAATTATCATACATAAAAAAAACCTACCTATACAGAAAAAAACGCACGCCACTCGGATGACGTCTATGAGATTTTCGGAAAATCTGTAAAAAAAATTGTACTTTCGCCCAGAGAAGTACCTACAGTCAACACACCTATGATTATTTTCTTTACCTTGTATTATTGACTGACCTGTTAGTCTAATGACCCTGACTGATAAGACTGAGGTCGTTGGTTCGATTCCCACCCTGAAAATTTTTTTGTGTGATGAGCTCAATTATTTGTTCTATGTCTGGGTGTAATTTATCTATAAATATCTGGTTGACCGAGCTTTGCTCGGTATTTTTTGGTAAATTGTGTTTAAAATAATAAGTTTATGTGCGAGTTGATTATCGATAAAGTTGGTCATTGAAAACATGAATAAAACGACATTTTATAAACATGAATCTAGCTAGATCGATTTACCGCCCCCGAAACCCCTGTATACTAAATTTCATGAAAATCGTTGGAGCCGTTTCCGAGATTCAGATTATATATATATATATATATACAAGAATTGCTCGTTTAAAGGTATAAGATAAGATATGTATATATTTAGAAATATATAAGGGCATTTTCGTCAGAACATGTACAAAATCTAAAAAATGCATGATTGAACCAAAACTTTTGTAAATAATATAATACTAATGAATTTTCATGCTCGCTTTTATAATCTTTGATTTAAAACGTAGCATCTTGATGAATTTCAGTTACTTTTATTTTAATTGAATTAAAAGAAACATAGTGCACTTAATTTTGTCATGTTCGTTACTCATAAAAGCACTGTTGATAAAATAAAACGAAATTTTTCTTTGAAATTTTAATTATTTCAATAATTAGTAACTATCATGTTAGTCAATTAATAATGAATGTTTGTTTTATAGCAAAATACTTATTTAACATTTTTGCAATAAATGCGTCCGTACCGTTACTTATCGTTGGATCACAACATTTCACTTCAATGTATTCAATCAAATACTGTACGTAAAAATCCAATTTTTTGTTTATTAGTATTTACTAAGATATTAATTCTATACATACAGAAAATATTTAAAACTTCTTAATAAAATAGGAAATAATCAACCAATACAATAAACTTTCGTAAGGGACAGTAACGTTACTTGACCTACCCGTAACAAGCCGGACACAGTAAAGTTGAGATCACACTTCGACATTTAGAAGTAACGCAAAAATATTTTTTACTTTTTATTTATTATATTATTACTAACATAACATAATATCTAGTAGTGTTAGCCCGCAAAAAACCGAAATAAACGATTTCTTCAATTTTGATAAAACAAAAATTTCTAGTTTGCAACAGCTTAATTTAATGCACTTCTCAAATCACCTACATATGTAGTTAACAACTCTTTAAATTCAAACTTTGGGTTTTCTATAAATTAGTAAAAATAAACTTCTATCAAGCTTTGGCTTCGAAAAATAATAGTCATGTAACAATCAAACAGTCGCTATTCTAAATTATCTTGGCAAGAGATCAGTACAAAATACAGTTTAAATCATTTGAGCTAGGTACTAAATAAACTCTGACTCAAATATTACAAAAATTAACAACTTACGACACTTTTACTCAGTGTTTTAATAACAAAACTTTGGTTATTCTCCAGAAATAAACTAAATAAACTTTAAAACAAAAAAAACAAACAAAATAACACACACACACACTTAGATAAAATACTGTGTGTGTTGCAATTACCTTTAAAAGGTATTGTAAAACCTATTAAAGTTACAAATTCTACTTAATTAAGAAATTAGCTATCTTAACTCAATATTACCTACTAAAAATGTTATCTGCTCTATTATACCCGTATATATCAGCATTTAATCAGTGCCTTCTAAACACATATCACATATATAGTCGATGATGATTTGGTCTCCACTACATCGCCAACAAAACCATTTTTTGCAGCACATGCATTTGGCTATGCGGTTAAGGGTTAGTGGGGCTTTGCATTCATCGCAGTGAAACTGGCGTTTTGTATATGTTCTCAATGTTTTTGGTATGTATATTTCCTTTAAAGGAATTCTTTCAGATTTTTGACTGGCAGTAAGATCTCTGGTCTGATTGAGGTTTTTAGTCGACGAACTACTTGCTTTGCAATTGGATAATGATACAGGATTTCCTTTGTAAACGTGTATCGGTTGCTCTAAGAACTTATTCTCACCTGTAGCATTATTCGTTAAACCTATTTCCATATCAGGATAGTCATGAAATACTACAGGTAAGTCAGTAACCTGTTCCAAAAGATTGTTTCCAATTTCTTCTATTACTGGTAAATTTGACTTACTTATTTCTGATCTAATATCCAAAGTATCTCTACCAACAGGTAAGTTCTTGAGTTCCACTTGCAAGGTGTAATTTTCGTCTGGGCTGATTGATGTATTTTGAGTGGCGATCTTATAGTATGCATTAGCTGTAGTATCTGGGAATGTATTTTCTACTAAAGGTAAGTTTGGATCAGTTTCAATTTCTTGGATGATGTCTTCTATCATAGGTAAGCATGACACTGATGGTTCAATTTCCATAGCGGCGTCTTCACCCGTAGGTAAATAATGTTTTATTGATTCAAATACCGCTTCATTTTTCAGGATAGAATCTTCAAGACGAAAGTAGGGTTCTGTCTCTACTAAAGGCGAGTTTGTATCAGTTTCGGTTTCCTGGATGATGTCTTCTATCGCAGGTAAGCATGACGTTGTCTGTTGTTGAAGTATCAAAGTAGCATCTTCTTTGCAGGTAGTAGTATTAACAGATGCAGTACCCAGTCTTATACGGTGAGTTTTTGTTCCAAAGCAGTTGCATAACCCTTTCAGTTCACCGCAAAAACAGCTGATATCTCTGTATGTCAATGTACCGCTTCCTTTTGTAATAATTTGGTGAAGCTGCATGGTGCCTACTAAAGTGGGCACTTGTAGTGGCAAAACTGAGGATATTTTATTAATTTGTTCGTCGGTAATGCACCAAATTTTCACAGTTTTCATACATTCCTTTAATATTTTATAAGCATCAGAGGCGTCTGTAATGTCCTTTCCGAAACATACTTGTCGGTCTAAGACCCTTTTCACCGATCCGCCAATGCCGTCCGCTACACCCTTCCCATGACCACTTTCGAAATATGACCACGTAGTATAATCAAGTTTTAGCTGTTCGGTAAACAGATCAGTTAAATAAAAGTTATTTTTCTGGCGGTACTGAGATGTCGGCCCGTCGGAATAAAAATGAATAATAGAGACTTTAGGAATTTCTTCTTTTATGATTTTCAGGATGGGTTGTAAGTGTGCCCAAATAGCTGGCGGTTGGTGTGTAGTGTTTTGGGAAACTGTGCAAAATGATTGTGACTTATTTTTAAAATACACCATACCCGTGTGTAGGGTAATTTGGGATTTAGACGCTCCAAAGTGCATGCTCTGAATTTCTTCGCTTAATTTGGTTTCGTAGTTCTCCGAGAAGTCGCAAATAACTAGAGCTTCGTTCTCTCTTAACTCTGCAACGGCTGATTGATATTTAAGTTGTTGGTGGTAAACGTTAAAATAATGTTCTTTGAATTTTATGAGATCTGTTTCAAATTCATGTAATAGTTTTCTAAGAGTTCCAGTCTTTTCAGATTTTGCTGTTTTCTTTGTAGTAACTTTTTTTGTTTGAGTTCCTACTTTTTTGGTGTATTGATAGTCGATTCGATCCCATTGGTACCAGGTAACATGTTGGTCTAATTGTTCATCATTGGCACTGTGTCTAAGATGTATTTCTTTGCAATAATTGCATTTGCCATGCATACACTTATATGATTTTAAATCACAAGACTGTGATGCAAGGATTTCTTTTAAGTTGTTCTGTAGTATTAGATGTTTTTTCAAAATATTAAATTTCAGTTCAATATTATTGTGCTTTATGCATAGGCAAGTATTTCTGGATCCAAGGTGTGGTGATAAAATATAAAATGGTTTGTATTTATGAAATGAAGTAAATTTAAATTTTCCACCTTCGTTTCGGTACTTTTGATAAAGATTCTGTAACGTGTCGAGCAAATATCTAATTTGATGTTTTTCCTTATTTTTCGTTCTACATTCTTTTTTTCCTGCTGTGCACCTGCTGACATCATCTTTGAGGAAAAAGTTTATTATTTCACTATTTTTTTCTATTCCCTTTGCCTTTTGCATTATAGGTCTGACTCTCCCAGTCAGACCGATGAGTTGCGCTACGTAAGTTTTAGCCTGTGCATTAGTAACTAATGACTTGATAAGTCTTTGTTCTGAGCGTTTCTTGCAGTTTTTATACGTATTTTTCAGTGACACTTCTAGCATTTCTTCACGTGCCTTCATTTTCTCGATTATATTCTCAAGCTGCTTAAGCTTTCTATCTGATTCTATTTTCATTCGATAGTGCCTTTTTCTGAGTTTTTCTTGCACAGTTAGTAATGTGTTCACTCGATTTTCATAGCCTTTGCATTTTCTAGACAAGCAATCATACCTTTTCTTTAAATTTCTTAGTTTAGAAGTTACACCTGAGTCATTTTTATTTCTTTGACTATCACTACTATCATTTTTATTTTGTTCCTTTATAATGTTGGTTTGATTATTCTCTCGTGTCTTCGTTTTGTTACGTTGCCTTCGTTTCTGATTTTTCCATTGTTCCCTCAATTTCTTTTTTTGTGTATTATTTAATTCAGCTACCTTCTTTCGCTTTTGTTTAACTCGCTCTAAGTCCTTTTTACGTTGCATTTCGTATTTTTCAGGGTCATTTTTAATGCGTTCCCTGTAACGCCGCATTTTTTCTGCGGCTGTAAGAGCCATTTTTAGTTTAGTCAAAATATACCTAGAACCAAAAAAATACAAGTTTTAGTTTTGCTCCCAACTATTAAAAATAAATGATAATGTATTATGAAAAGTACCTAGAAACCTTTCACAGGGTTCAAGTTATCTTCATACCAAATTTCAGTAAATTGCGTTCTACCATTTTGGCGTACGTACACATAAAAGACGAAAA
This sequence comes from Aporophyla lueneburgensis, assembly GCA_932294355.1. Taxonomy (NCBI): domain Eukaryota; kingdom Metazoa; phylum Arthropoda; class Insecta; order Lepidoptera; family Noctuidae; genus Aporophyla; species Aporophyla lueneburgensis. The sequence goes on along the minus strand of OW028749.1, from coordinate 1,268,028 downwards.
TTTGTGATATTTGTTTTAATTTAATTTAAACGATTTTTGTTTACATCTATAAATATTCTTTTTTTAATCACATACATAATGATAACTATTTAATACGAATAATTTAAATTTGATTTTTTTCGTTGATTCAAAATACATATAAGTAAAGCACCCGCAAAACACCCACCGTGGCACCATGGGCAATTAGCTTCTTGTGTGTCGCAACTTTATGCGGTCATGTTCGTTACTTTTTTGGTCCGGCACATACGTTACCTTTCGTATGGTATCAGACAGGACGTAACGGAATCACAATATTTAGCAAAACTCTTTTAATAATCAAAAATGTTGTTTTGTTTTCTTATAATGAATTATGTATCTTGCTATAGAATTAAATAACCTGTATGGTACAATACATATCAAACTGAGGGTGATAGTAATTGTTTAGTGAAATCGTGATTACTTACCGGACAATCGGACAGGAAAACGAGGGATCGCCTGCTGTAAAGCCCCGACTGGTTCTAACACGACGCTAAAATGGCCGACAGTGAATATGACGGCTTCGATTTTGGTGTTACCATTTTAATAAAACACAACGTAATATAGTAGAAAATGTTTGTAAATTGCTAAAACTTCGGTAACTGTGCCGGACAAGTCCGTTATCAATAAAACTATGGGACAATGTTTAAAATTAGAAAATAAATTATAATTACGATATAAAGCTGCATTAATGTGTTTTTTATTTAAAAGAAATATATTTGTTATAGAAAAGTTAGAAATTATAAAACATTTATAGAAAAATTCATCGAAATTGGCAACTCAAAAGTAGTTTGGTAGAAATGGGACAGTACTGTACAGAATAATTGTCAAACTTTGAAATTAGTTTTCATGTCTTTTAATCAATAAATGTTATATTTTATGTATGTTAAACGAATGTCCGGAAGCTCGTTCAAATATTATACAAGAAGTTGCAGTTATTATAGATGCACAGACCTCTGTAAAAAAAAAATCATCATGGGACAACCAAAATATTAGGATGTACATGTTTTTATGAAAATGCCCATAAGTATATTTATCAGTTGTCTGGTTACCATAGTACAGGCTCTGCCTAGTTTGGGATCAGATAACGGTGTATTGGTTGTCCTAAGATATTTATTTACTATTGCTACATTAAATTAAGTTGGGATTGCTAAGATAAATAATGCTCGTAAGATTCAACAACTCTCTGTTTGAAGGTCGACAGCAGATTTACAAATAAATCATAAATCTTCATTTTTACAGACTTCGAAATAGGGACTTGTTAATATAAAATGTATCTTAGATAAAGAAAGCTGTCTGCGGTTGACATATCCTTAATGATACAATTTGAATGAGAGTCTACTTCAAATTACATGTTTATTTTTATATTTCAGGTTAAAAGGGCAAATTGGCAATTCTCAGGGCGTTTCTCAACCTGAATAACATAAAAAAAACATCATCAAAGGCAGTGACAACAAAACTTTTACCTAACCAACCCGCCAAAGTTTCGGTATCCCTGAAAATTTCAGGATTATATTCTTTAATTCGTTATCAAAAGATGGCACGTCCTGATTAGCGCGAACTTTTCCCATTTCACCCACGGCGAACAAACCTACGATAGGAAATCTAATCTATAATTTCTTAATAATAGGCGGGGAGTCCGCTCAGTAGCGTCAGAGCGGAAAATTAGCTCCATCGGAACATAAAAGAGATCAGTACAGAAGTTCGACTCCGTACAACGCCCATAAACGCACGTACACATTGACATGCTTCACGTACAGTAAATACAATCGCACTCGCGACTAGCATTTGTTTGAGATCGCCTAACTTACGCGTCTTTGTGTGTGAGCACCTGTCTTCACTCATTGTATGGAGCCGACCTTCTGTCTATACATTTTGTGATGCTCGTTCTGCTTGAGTGGTGACGCTCAAACCGAGAGAGAATGATAATAGAAGTTGCAGTGCATTGAGTTTCTGTTTCAAAAGAGAGATTTTCTGAATGGTACAGTTTTACTTGTATATTAGAACTACTGGCATCTACTGATTTGAAAGTTTTCCCCAGGTTCAAATAATTTACGATACCTGCCATTGATTTTATGTGAAACACTTTCTCCTAGTTTTCTAAGAGTAATTCTTTCTTCGTAGGTAACAATTCGTACAGGTTTAGATTGCCGTTCTTAAAGGTTTACAACTTCAGGAATCGAATGTAATGAATCTATGCAGCATAGACTTTTCAACAACCCTTGCTTGTAAAGTGACTCTTATGGCAACATATTTAGGTTCATAATTCAGCTTGTTTTACACTATTGTTTTTAATTTCCTTTTTTTTTCAAACTCCGCAACGAACTTTTATATCGGCTGTTTGGCGGTTTTGCCAGTACCTTTATTTACACCTAGTGCTAGTGCGGCACGCGGACTGAAAAAAACCTCTGCACGACGTATTCCATACATTGTTTTCATCTCAAGTTTTCATTTCAACTATTATTAAAAATTTCAACTTGACATAGGGAAGATTTACAAATAACAATACAAGTCTGTTTTTCTCCTCGCAAGTGTGTTGAAAAACGTTGTATGAAATTCGTGTGCATTGATCGTTATTCATTACACCACGGTTGTGATGACTATAATGTACCTATCACCTTTACCCAATGATAGATATAATTGTTTCTTCAGCAGGTACTCTCTCCGAATTTAAACAAAATATTGTACAACTAAATTGTACCTCTGAAAGATCTTTAATAAAATTACTGTGACGTCACTGAGAACCTCGTGTTGTATAAAAAATAAATGAAAAAGAAATAGAAAGAATTATCTAAGAACCTTTGTGAGTTATTGAATAAAATATTAATTTGAACATCAAAGCAATACGTACGACTGACAATTTATTTATTCGAAGTTCCAGACTTTTAGTACTTACAAGTAAAAATAAATTACAGTAATCATTCATTTGTTTAATCATACACTTTCGTTCGTTCGTCAAATTAATCATAAATTAAACTACAAATGACTTGTATCGAGTGTGGCATTCGCTTTGTACCAACAGAGTTATTTTTCAATGTCTGGCTACCATTTGTATTGTATTTCAATATCATATATAATATGAAGAACGGTACAAAATACATTTGGTTTAGTTTCTTTTAATAAATCTCAGGGTGCTTTATCTAAATATAGAAGTTATGTTTAGTACTAACTATAAAATATAATACAATTTTGGATGCTTATCACAGCAGATATAATGTAGATTTTATCCAACAGATAAAATCTACAACATTTTTCCAAATGTGATGATTAGGGAAAATAATTATGTCTGTAGTCTGGATTTGTGTCCAGTTGATGGCAATAGACTCATCTCATATCACATGGGAATTAAACACAACTGTCGAAATGTAGCTCTACTCCAGGAACACATCTACCTCACCCTTCGAGAAATACAGGCTTGATGGATGTTACTGGTATGTTACTATTAGGAAAATACTTGTGATCACTTCATTTACATAGATCATTATTATCTGAAGTCAACCATTACAAAAAGAAAGTCGCATCTACATATTAAAAGACTGAACATTTTCAAAGAAAGATTTCGATATCGAGTTTCACTATTTCACGACTTACGTGAAATAGTGAAACTCGATATGGTAATCCATATCGAGTTTCACTATTTCACGTAAGCTTACAAAACTTGTTGAACAGTTTGTTCAACAAGCGACTCTTAATAAGATTTAAATAGTTTCTCTTATTGGAAGAAAGAAGTAATCTTTGCACAGAATTAAAATTGGAAAAAGGTTAATAAATATTGTACTGGATAAATTAAAATACTATTCGGTGTCTCTAAACTGAGGTTTCATAAAAGGTTATCATTAAAAAATTGTCGATTACCTGTTTACTTAATCTTTAAGACTAAAAGTTTAACAAAAGGATATCTTAATTTCTATCAATGTCACGTGGCATCTTTCTTCTTTCTTGGTACTAGACAATAAATAACACTCTCCAAACTATTTACAAAAGGAAATCTTAAAAATAAAACCCCAGAAACAGAACAACAAGAATAACAATCAGCAAGAAGGCCGATCAGCTAGCTCTCACGTCGTACACAAACAGTAGCTGGCACATGTCGCCAGATAGCCCATTTGAATTCATAATGGCGCCGCTCGCCAATCCAACAGATTACAGCGCACAATAACACGGGGCTTGGGACGGATCCCACGATACCAACCCACTGCTTTTGCACAGAACAGAAAGGTATATACAGAAGGTTGACTCCAGACACGGAGTGAAAACAGTCCGTGAAAATGCAACTACCCTATACCATTTTGGTTTAAGCGTGGCGCGACAGCGCGATTCGACTCTTGTTGGACAATTTCTATGTAAATTTCATAGAAATTGTTCAACAAGTAACGCATCGCCCTGTCACGTCATGCCAATCTTATATTTTTGAGAGGAGCATAATTAATATAATTTATTGATACGCATAAAGTCTTAAATTTGATTAATACTGTGTACTTAATGAATATTTTCGATTCAAAAATCGTTCAAATTTACGATCCGTTGACTCCGCGCGTTCGTACTATGCCTACGGGTTGATTTAGACCAAATGAACGTACGCACGGCTACAAATCAAGCTATACATTTCTAGTATAAGCTGACTTCTCATCGCATGAAAAATCTACACAATGCGATCTCAACTAAACTGAAAATGTATAGCTTGATATTTGTAACCGTGTGTACATAGAACCACAGAAAGGATAAGTGCATTCCAGATTTTCTTGATAATGATAACTTATAACAACGAACGAAGCATTCGTTCGTTGATATAAGTTATAACTTTGTTATGTAGAGTTTGTGTTATATAACTTTGTTTATATAGAGAAAATTTCATAGAATAGCGTGAGACGAGTAAGTGGGACAGTTAATTAGCATTCACTCGTCCCACGTGCAAACGTATACCAATCGCAAGAGTGCGCTTGCAGTCACTGTACGTGAAACGTGTCTTTGTGTGCGTGTATTTTAGATAGTTGTAGGAGACAACCTTCTGTATCGATCTGTTATATGCCGGTCGACTGCTTGCGCGATCACATTGTCGGGACAATTGAGACATTGAGGGAAACTTGGGCCTTTTAATGCTTGAATTCACCGAATTCGCCGCGTTAAAATTAAGATTCTAGGAATGATTTTTATAAAGGCTTTTATATTTAGAAGATTTTACAGATAAAGAATTCATTACGGTAGGTTCTTAAAATCTCTAAGTGAAATTAAATTAGATTCATTTATTTCTAGATTTTAAGAAAGATTTTTTCTTACACTGACAAGGCGACATACTTACAATATTGTATTTGTTAAACATTTTCTATTAATTTTCCAAATTTCGTCGTAGAAAATATATATTTCCTTGCCGTTATTTAGTTACAAATGTAAACGTCTTAAAATAAATATAGCGGCAGGTAGGCCATTATCAAAATTCAAGGTTAGAATGAATACTCTCTTCACTCATTTCTTCTTTGTAGTTTTATATTACAGACTTTCATGATTTATTTTTGATTCTCTCGAAATCTACCTAACTACATGAATCATGTGTTTTATTACTCACTTAAATATGTAATTCAAGCATATCAACATCACTTTCTACTAACTGTTATAAATAAATAAGGTCACTGATATCTTCGTCGTTTTCTGCCAAGGGTTGTTCAAATCTCTATTTTGATTTGATAAGCGATAAACCGTAATTCAAATTCAAATTAAATAAAAAGATAACGTATCCTTTAACCGTCTAATAATTAATTAAATTATTGTCCTTTCTTCATATGATTGATCGAACTATCTGATCTAAACTTAGATTACTCTGTATGAGCTATTCAGATTTGTTATTCATACATATCAGTTTGTATATTTTTCTGTAATTCATATGTATTTCATGACCTGCTACCAAATTTTAATAAATGTTATTTCTTTCTTTCATTCAACCCCAGCATATGAAACTGGACCACCCTGCGCAAAAAACTTTGATCTAATCAAATTATAATCTAATCTATATATGTATATAAAAGAAAGTTGTGTTAGTTACACTATTTATAACTCAAGAACGGCTGAACCGATTTGGCTGAAAATTGGTGGGGAGCTAGCTTAGAACCAGAAAACGGACATAGAATACTTTTTAATATATAAAGCTGAACAGTTTGTTTGTTTGATTGAACGCGCTACTCTCAAAAACTACTGGTCCGAATTGAAATAATATTTTTGTGTTGGGTAGCCTATTTATCGAGAAAGGCTATATAATATCACGCTATAACTAAGAGGAGCGGAGCAGTAAAGAAAAATGTTGCAAAAACGGAAAATATCGCGCGAATATAGGGTCGGGGGAACAAGAAATTTAACGCGGACGAAGTTGCGGGCAGAAGATAGTATAAAATAAAATAATAACACTAGTTTCGATGAGTTTTGTCCATGAAATGGAATATATATGGTTACGTTACTTTGGGTATATACAACTCGGAAAAAAATATTTTAAAAATCCAGCACGTCATTTTTTTTAATATTTACTAAGAAGGTTTTTACAGAAAACTGTACTAAATAAACAATTGACAGTTAAAAATGGGTATGTTTTGCTCTTTTGTTATAATTTTTTTCATCTGTATCTCTCGCAACAGCCCAACAATAGTCATCTAGCATATTTTGATGCCAGAAACCTTGATAATTTTGCTCAAATGATTTTAAATCTTGGCTAAATCGCTCACCGTGGTCATCACTCACACTACCAAGATTTTCTGGAATAAAATCTAAATGGGAATGCAAGAAAGAGGTTTTAGTGACATATTTACACCCATACGCTCATAATTTTGCAATAGATTTTCAACAATCTCTTTGTAATTATCACTTTTTTATTGCCAAAAAAAAAGTTTACGACACTTTTGATAGAGTTTCAGGCTGCTTTTTCTACCTCGTTTAAAAGGCTCTCGAATTTTGTATCATCGAATATTCTCCTGATTTGAGGACCCACAAATATTCCTTCCTTTAATTTAGCCGCAGAAAGATTCGTAAATACAGGGCAGAGGTATTGAAATGCAGACTTAGACTTATCCAAAGCTTTGGTTAAATTTTTCATCACGCCCAACTTAATGTGAAGCGGTGGTAATATTTGTTTTTTTGGGTCAACTAAACATGTATTTTTTACGTTCATCTTACCTGGAACATATTCATATTTCATACTATCTTTGTTTTTTGAGTTGAAATCCAGAGTTTTTGTTAAAAAAAGTTAACAATCGATTACGCGGTTAGTTAGCTCTCTCCATATCATTCGTTTACCAAATTTCAGTGATCTATTTTTACCTGAATACCAGGAGCTGAGGACCAATCTGTAACTAGTGCAAATCATATGAGGAATCTTAATTTTATATTGATTTGACACCGAAAATCCAAAATAATATAAATAGGCTTCTTGCAATGGTTCTGTTATAGAAAACCCACGATTTAACGGAACAATTTTCCCACAAACATAACAAAATCGATTTGCATGTAGTCTACACACTCTAGATGGAATTTTTATATATAAATAAGAATTTTGAATCATACAGTTGTTGAAAAATAGAATGATAAACGTATTAAAACAATTGCGTGTAGGTAAAAAACAAAGACCTCTATATCTCAGAATTGTAACGTGCTAGGAAAAAAAAATGTTTTTAATTACCATCCATAGCCTACATAAATAATAGATGTTTCATGTCATGGACAATTTTTTTTACTTTTTTGTAAACTAGTTTAATTATCTACACCCTAATTACCTAACAATTTATAAGAATCATTTTGAAGGTTACTGTTTCTCCATTTCTTCAAATGTTCGTAAAATTTGTCTACTCAGGAACGTATATTCTGCTATGAATCTTGTTCAACTATCAAAATGGAAGCCATTTGTAGTTTAAGTGTGTTACGTAATTACCCCCTGTTAACCAACACCAACAAAATTGCACACAAATCCCACATAAGCACGAGCTAAAATTCTCCACCAGCAACCCTCGATACCTGCTTTAAATTTCACCACACCGATCCGGACAACTTGAAATACCATCGGGATCCCAACTTCCGCGGGACTAAGTCTAACTTTAACAGACTGCCTTCAAATTCATGCGCCATATGGGGTGAACACTTTGGCTTTGTTGATACTTGCTCTGCTTTCCATATCTGGCTGTGAAAATAGTTTTTATAAATAGGAAAATTATTGCTTGCTGTTGGTTCAATTTTTTTTTCACTCGTATTACCAAAATAAAGTTAAAAAATGTTTATAGGAAGGGTCTATTGGCACGTGGCCGAAATTGGAACTAACGCCGCCATATTATTTTATTACACGTCATAAAGCAATTGGGACGGCAACTGTCAAAATTGCACTATTGTAGCTAGTTCCCAACACAAGCTATTCAAATAAAGCGTGAGGTGGTTTCTTTTTTTATTGCAACAATGACGCGTTGTTTTCCTAAATACTTCAAACTTGGAATCCACCATTTCCCTAAATAACCCAAAATTAGAAGATTCTTAAAGATATTCGTAGAGATAAAAAAAAATCGAGCTTATGTCGGAAACATTTTGAAGAAATTGATTACGAGGAAATTTGGTTCAAAATTCATAAAAATACCAAACTTAGTAGTTAAACACGCATTTACGTGAACGCATAAGTAACGCTCCCAATTACATGAACATATTCATTAAGGCATTAAGTCCGCCTTTGTACCTTTTTGTGTGCGAGAAGTTTAAATAAATAAATAAATAATAGTCATAACTGAGAGTAGTGGTAGCCCAGTGGTATCTGCCGCGACTTTCAGATTGTAGGTTGCAGGTTTGAAACCAAACAGGCGCTTAAGTTATTGTAAAATCGTGGAAAAACCAGCATGTCTTAGAACCAAAAACTCGAAAATATGTGACATCTACCAACCTGCACTACGCTCACGTGATAGATTACAGCTCACTCCCTGTCACACAGAGGAGAGCTATGTCGCAGCAGTATCATATACTATAGAGTCATAATAGACGAAATGTGAGCTGTCATTTGGAGAAAACAGGCGTGATGTTATGCTTATGTTATGCTAGTTCAATTAGAGCTAGAGCTAATTCAATTCTAAAAATAAATTTGACCTCCATTATTTTATACCTCCATGTTTAGAACAACCACACAAAAATACCCAAACATTATTCCATAGACGCCACACATACATTGTTAGGAAAGTGACCGGCCACCGTAATGCCCTTACACAGGGTGTCTCAATGGAATGAATGGGGCAGGTGACAGGGTGTTTCTGTGCCGTTCGCAACCCATTAGGATGCATTGTTAATGGCACCCCAGGCTGCCCTTGACCTGTGCGAATTGAATTGTTAGAGTACAGACTGCATAAAGGGTTTGGCAGAGGGTTTTAGTGCCTTGTAACGGTGACTTTGCAAAATAATAATGGCATTTTGTAAGAGATTTTTTTTGTAGTAGTAGTAGTACTAGAATTACTTACACAGCCGATGAAATACGTTTAGTGTTGTGTTTTCCATTTTCAATTAAATCATGACTTGAACTGGACGCCCAAAATATTCAATATTTAGTTTCAAGGTATTTCTGATTTCTACATAAGCATTTATTCCTAGAAAGCAGTACCTAAAATACACCCACAATTCACCAGTTATATCAGGACTCAATTTCAGTATTTAAATTTTCACAAATAATACATTTAATATCATTTCAGATTTTTATAACAAGCGCTACTGAAAGTGTAGTGTTTAATCCTTGACATATCTCCCGCACAATGCCCGGGACAGTCCGTCCATGATAACGCAGGCACGGGCGCTGGGTTCGCGTCCCGAGGCATTGTGTATACTTGTCGCACTGTACCACGCTACCGTCATCGTCAACCGCATTGTTCCGATGCAACTCTGAATCTTTTGTTGTTCTGTCGCTGACGTAGGTGGAGAACACGACAATCAATCTTGACTTTTACTAATATAACGATAAGGTGGAATTTAGTTTGGGCTTTACCCAAGTGCCATGTTATGGAGAGGCTCTCGATGGAAAAATAAAGGCAAATGAAAACAATGAATTCCTCTTTTGTAACCTACGATTTTAGTTTTCCAATGGATTATGATAGGAAATAAAGGACGTTGAATAGTCAACAGCCTGTTTTGTAACAGTTAACTGCGACAAAGTTAGTTAATTGGTGGTTGAGCGGTTTTACGGGACTGTGATTTATTGAATTTGTAATTGGAAATAATATTTCTGTGTATTGAGTTACTCGGTTTCATTTGATTTTCATTGGCAACGCATATTTTTATTGAATAAAATGTTAATTGTACAAAAATATCAATGTGGTTATAGTAAGTAAAAATTTGTAGTTATTCTACGTCATAGAGGTACGTCTTATATGAACATGAACAAAAATGTATACAAATAAATTAAACTGAAGTGTCTGTTTGTAATTTCAAATTAACAGTTTTTCTCTAAATGCATATGAAAGTAAATACGGTACTTACATCAAAAAATCATTTTATTTAAACTTTTGTCTGTCTGTCTGTCAGTCTGTTTGTTCCGGCTAATCTCTGAAATGGCTGGACCGATTTTGACAGGACTTTTAGTGGCAGGTAGCTGATGTAATACGGACTAACTTAGGCTACTTTTATTTTAGAAAAAATCCTGCGTCCACGCGAAAGCTAGTTATTAATATATTTGCCCCAATGTTCCACTATCTCAAATAAATCCAGCACATCTACTTTTAAATTACACTTTTACTGACTCATCGTTATCATTTCAGCCAAAAGACGTCCACTGCTGGACATAGGCGTCCCCCAATTTGTTAGGGGTTTGCCATAATCGCCACGCTTGGCAGGCGGTGTGGCGATCGCAGTATGGTGGTAAAATGCATAGAGAACGCTGCTACCCATTCTCTAGTAAGTCCCTGTTATGTCCCAGTTTCTGGCTCACTCGGTTAAAAAGATCCTAATAGACCGGTTACAGCGTAGTATCTTCATAGAGACAATTCGACCTTATATAACAATGTAATTAACTAATTGTATTCGGATCTCTTCTGCAGAGATAAGGCCAGGGTGGCCGAACTGAGCGAACTGGACAATGAAATCAAATTGAAACGGTTACCGATAAACCGCCCCTTGCTATCCTTTTAACGTCGGGTCCTACCCAAATAATGGGTCAAAGTGAATCCGTATTGTCGAATTATTATAGTTTTGTTCGTAAAGATTGTTCTTGCGATATGGTTTTTATTTTTTGGTCTGAGTTAAGAATAATATGTTTAGTTGCTTTTACCTATGATATAATTTAATAATTGTTCTTTTTAACCGACTTCAAAAAGGGGGAGGTTATTAATAGCGCTGTATATTTCTTTTTAGGGTTCCGTTGCCAAAAGCAAAAAACGGAACCCTTATAGATTCGTCATGTCTGTCTGTCCGTCTGTCTGTCTGTCTGTCTGTCCGTCCGTATGTCACAGCCACTTTTCTCCGAAACTATAAGAGCTACGCTGTTGAAAATTGGTAAGTAGATGTATTCTGTGAACCGCATCAAGATTCTTACACTAAATAGAAAAAAAAATTTGGGGTTCCCCATACTTAGAACTGAAACTTGTTTTTTTTTTTTTTTCATCAAACCCTTTCGTGTGGGGTATCTATGAATAGGTCTTCAAAAATGGTATTGAGGTTTCTAATATCATTTTTTTCTAAACTGAATAGTTTGCGCGAGAGACGCTTCCAAACTGGTAAAATGTGTCCCCCCCCCCACCCGTAACTTCTAAAATAAGAGAATGATAAAACTCAAAAAAATATATGATGTACATAACCATGTAAACTTTCACTGAAAATTAGTTTGAACTAGATCCAGTAAGTAGCTTTTTTTTAATACGTCGTAAATCGTAAACCGCAACTTACCTTTCATTCAATCAACTCAAATATAAAAAAAAAAAAAAAAAAATTTCATAAGCATAAACCTTATACATAAACCGAGGATACCTACAGGTTTGTACGGAACCCTCGGTGCGCGAGTCCGACTCGCACTTGGCCGGTTTTTTTTATGTATGTCCCGCGATATTTCCGGTAACTGTGGATGGATTTAGAAAATTATTTTTTGTACATCGGGTGTTCCTCACGGGTGATTCCATATTACGTATATATTAAATTAGCCTACACCATCCCACTCCTGAACGAAAACCTCCCCCAAATCCCACCAGGCATTATTTTCTAGGGCCACCTCGATCCAATCCACATCTAGGTCATCTAGCTACCTCCTCTTCATACTACATTAAATGTATTTGTCTTGTGCCTTCTTATAATAGTGTAAATTTAGCGGTGCAAAGAGGACCTTTTAATGAAAATACATAAAGGCACTCCTTTTTCTCGTGGAGGTAGGCAGAAACTACAGAATGCCACTTGCTACGATCCTTATGCTTTTTTCCCCGTTTAAGTTCATCATCATCATCATTTCAGCCGAAAGACGTCCACTGCTGGACATAGGCCTCCCCCAAGCACCGCCACTTCGACCTGTTCTGTGCTTCTCGCATCCAACGTATTCCTACGCAATATCTTCTCGTCCCACTTACCGCAGTGTCTCAAGACAAATGTCTTTGACCAGTGTGTGTTGCCAGTGATGACATATGGCACTGAGACGTGATCGCTCATAATGGGCCTCATAAGAAGGCTTAAAGTCATCCAAAGAGCAATGGAGAGGGCTATGCTTGGAGTTTAAGTTCATACATCTGGTTAAATACGCATGCCGATTACCAATACTACGCTTCTGACTGTTTTGAAGAACATCACCAATAAAACCTAGGGCGTCCCCTTTCAACATGTCAAGTAACATCTGCCTTATGAATATTTTTTTTTATTTTCTTGTATTTATTAGGGACATAAAACAGTTACATACTAAGAGCAATACAATAAATCCTTAACTTAGAATAACAAACATGTAACCCACAATATCTAATATCTCCTGTTAGCCGCACTTCATTCACCCTCTCAACATGACCAAACCATCTAAGCGTAATATTTTTTTAATTAAGTGTCCTTAAACCCTTCATTGAACTCCTTAAGTTAAGTGTTCGAATTAACTGATAAAATTGCCTTGAGAGTACCTACAAACAAATTACCCACTAAATATTATTATTGTTGGCAAATAAAAAGCAGGCTTAGGAATTGGAGCTCGATTTGTGTCCACGCTTCTGGAGGGACCCAAAGATATTCTATTTCTGCCACTTTCTAAGAAACACTAAATTGATAATATCCATTGGACGATATATTCCGTCAATTCACCGAAACACCCACAGAAAATATGGATACGTTCCTCGAAAATAAGGCCTCCCCCACATTAGGCGTGCGCGATCCTCGGGCGTGTGAGTAGCGCGAGCGCCGCGCGCGCGTCGCGAGCGCGCCGCGTGAGCGTCGCGTTTAGCTGCCCTGCGGCGCGCTCGCGGCGTGCGCGCGGCGTGCTCGCGGCGCGCACGCGGCGCTCGCCTTGGCGTTTAACCCCCTTCAGTCAAGTCAGTCACAATTTGAACAATTTTTGTTTCAAAATCCACACTATCCACACTAATATTATAAATGCAAAGTAACTCTGTCTGTCTGTCTGCCTGTCTCGCTTTCCTGCTAAAACTACTGAACCGATTTAAATGAAATTTGGTACTCAGATAGTTTAGAGCCTGAGAAAGGACATAGGCTACTTTTTATTCCATGACTTTATCTGCGTCCGCGATAAACGACATTTACGCAGAAGAAGTCGCGGGCAGAAGCTAGTCTTTTATAAATAAAGTGCTGATTTCTTCCCACACCTTTTTTTTGCAATACGATCACTATACTCCTTTGTAGTCATGTCCCATATCGCAGGACGATTCTGTATTTCTAGGATAAAGCTTTCGATATTAATTTCACTCGTGACTCTATTTTTAACGTGTGTCAACACAACACTGCCCACCATGTGACTGACCGAAACAGTAGCAATATACAACAAGTTACCAGAATCCATAAGGACAGAGAAAAAAAGCCATCTATTTACTAATAAATTAAAAAAGCTGCTGATAAGCAAATGTTATTATAGCGACAACGAAATTTTAAATGATAAATCCCTGAAATTAGTTTAAAAAAGTCCAAAGCATGTATTTCATCTATTTTTAATTACTATTTTAGAATAAGTTACATTATAAGATAATCAATAGGTCCTCCTCTCTACCTACTGTATTTTCCTTTGCTGTGCCCAACAGGATCCACAATTGTTTCTAAATAAAATGTTTTACCACCTAAGCATATACATTGTGAAATGCAATAAAGTATTGAGTATTGAGTATTGTAGCGGGCGAAGGGGTAAGAACGCGACTCGAGCGCCGCGAGCGCGCCGCAGGGCAGCTAAACGCGACGCTCACGCGGCGCGCTCGCGACGCGCTCGCGACGCGCTCGCGACGCGCTCGCGAAGCGCGCGCGGCGCTCGCGCTACTCACACGCCCGAGGATCGCGCACGCCTAATGTGGGGTCAGCCATAAAAGTATTCGTTTCAAATACAAATTACAAATATTTTAGGTTAGGTACAGATGTTGTCATTATTAAAGAACGCTATGTCGAGCCGTCATCGGCGTACAAATATTATGTTGGTACAAACATGCTACTATAAGTTATTTCATATAATATTTCCAGTAAAGCCTTTTTGAATTCGTGTATGTTATTTATTTCTTTAATTCGAGAAATGTATCCGTATTTTCTACATATTTTTTATATTACGCGTATACTATTGGCGTGTACATATTTCTTTGAAAAAACAAAATATAAGTGCAAAACCAAGCAAGAAGTCCAGAAAAATAAAAATCTATTTAAAATGTCACTCGCACGCAAGCGTGGGGGCCGTTTAGACCCAAACAATTAGTCGGTGCTGCCAGCAACACCTCGCATTTAAACAGACCATACGTCACAAACTTTTGCGGGGTCGAATGGGCCCCAAGTTGGCCAGACTGACCTGGATTAAATTCTAGGACGGCTGATTACAACGTTTGGCTCAACAATGAAAAATAATTCAATTAGTAAACAAGTGTACCTATTTAAAATGTTGTAGCTAGGCAACTGTGGATAGAATCCTCACGATTGAGCATAGAGTTATTGCAAAATATGTGTGCTTTTGTTGTTGATTTATTAGGAACGAACATTCGTTATAGGTTCAGGTTAAGGCCGCCTTTCAGATAAATTGCATAATGATCTGTTCAGACGTAACATTTTAACAAACAAACATTCACATTTATAAAATTAGTTTGATTTTCTTATTTTATATGCATAAGAAAAATAAGAAAACATTTTTATTCAAGATAATATTTCAACAATCTAAATTATTTAAAGATACTAACATTTTACAAGAACCACTCCCATTATATTGTTCACAAACTTTGAAAGTTATACTGACAAGTATTACAGTTTCTTTGTTCCACAAAATATCGAAAACTACAACGATTTGTATAATTCTTTCGTTTTTCCCACAAAGAGGGAATGGCTATATAATGAGCCGAAACTTTCCGACTCACTTGGAAACTGTATCCGCTCCGGTTTCTTTGGCTACACGGCGGATATATTTTTTCTGTATTTATTATAACTTTCTTTAAGAACGCTGTAAGGAAATCATCAAGTGTATTTGCCGACTTTTGTGACAAATTAGAGCAACGCAAAGGATATTGAATTCTAGGAATTTTATTTTCACAAATTATGAAGTAAGTATTTTGCATTATACATTTACATGCTTTATTGTAGACTAGCTTCTGCTCGCGACTTCGTTCGCGTGAAATTTATTGTTTTAATATTAAATATATTTTATAACAATCGGTCATTAGTAAATAATTTCCCCGTACTAAAATTCACACGCCAGCCTGTCACATCCCGATACTGGAAACAGGTGCTCCTGTACCTAATTTCACCACATCCTTCTATCTTCCGCCAGAACAACCGCATCTACATTCTTTATGCGTTTTGGCCGGAGACTGGTCAACCAATACGAGTTCCTTTTATGATACTAAAGAAACAAAGTAAAAATATTTGGTCTGTTACAGTTGAAGTTAGTTTTGCCAAAATAAGTTAGTTAGTCCACATTCTATTTATTTAATCATAATTTAATTTCACAAAATCAATGCCATGGGGTCCAAGTGCTCATCGAGTATTCCAGGATATCACCAAGCGGTTGGCCGAATCTTCACGTGACCAGAGGGCTGGCCTCTTCAAATCAAAATCAAATGTCATTTATTCAAACTAGGCTGAGAGTCAGCACTTTTTGAACGTCAAAGTTACATAAGACAGTCCCCCCAAAACGCCCGCCCTTCGACACTTCCTAGTGCTTTAGCTGGGAAGAAGAAGTGGCGCAACAAACTCCCCAAATATTTTTAGGTCGAAGAATCAGCATTGCCATCCAACGTGGCAACGCTGCCAGCCTTCTGGGTACTTTTCCCACCGTCAGCGATGCGAACGAATTATTTGATGCCCAGTGAGGTCTTTACTTTTTTGTACATTTATTTAATTGTACATTATTTATTTTAGTGTTAAAAAAAAAAACTAAATCCATCCAATATGTCATCAAATGACTTCTACCGCTCTGGGCGGAGTTGGATGACGTGTCAGTCTTTATTAGCTAAAACCCACCCGTGCTCCTTCAGTTGCCTGTGCCAGGGCCACGGTAACTCTTTCTAATAAATCCGTGACCTTGGCAGGATACCTCAAAAACTGAAAATGGTGGCTAATTTTAAATTTATACGTCTAAACTGAAAATAGAATTCAAATTAACCGGCATTAACTATCCATAAACACTACAATTATTTCGGTAAATAGGAGACATTTCAGGTAATTGGTTCATTTTAGCAGAACTAAGCTCAATAAACATTTGCCTGTAAATAAATCCGTAGGGAAATTATAAAAATAGTTATGAAATATTTAACTAATCCTTTTAAAACTAATCAACCTTCTGTTGATTAACACTTTTTTGAATATTGGAACCTCATTTTATGATCTTCTCTTACAGTTGGTTGCAGGAACTTGGGTATTTACTACTTTAGGACACTAAGTCTAGAGTTACTAGAGGATTTGAGAATTTTCTGAAGTTTGATTAAATACAAGCCAACAAATAATAGCTCCAAAAAAAGAAATCAAGCATCGCGATAACTTTATTCATTCAACAGCCACCATTACGTAAATCAGTTGTAAAGTGGCCGGGGCCCTTCACGAACGGGTTACGACGGGAATCTTTTTATGGGGCCCATTTGATATTGGTGGAATGATAGCCACATATGCGACGCGCGCGCGGTGCCAAGCACGGGGGCCCATGCGCGCAGCTCGTAAACATTACATTATGCTAGCGGTGGAAGGACAGAGAAAGCTAGCTTTGTAGTTGGAGATCTCAGATATTAGAAGATATACGATGACATTAGACCAGAGTGTTGAAATGTGCTTATGTGATTAATGACCTAAAACGTAGTTTGGTAATACTGCTATTGATACATATTGATTAATTGATTGAAACCAAGGTTACCGACATACCCGAAGAATTGCCAAACTTAAGTGGCAGTGGGCAGGGCACATTGCTCGCAGAACAAATGGCCGATGGGGTCGGACGGTTCTGGTGTGGCGACCGCGTACTGGAAGACGTAGTGCTGGAAGGCCTCCCACAAGATGGACCGATGACCTGGTGAAGGCCGCAGGAATGCGTTGGATGCGGGAGGCACAGAACAGGTCGAGGTGGCGGTGCTTGGGGGAAGCCTATGTCCAGCAGTAGACGTCTTTCGGCTGAAATAATGATGATGATTACTTGATTGAAATGGTCAAAATCAAAATCAAAAGTCATTTATTCAAACTAGGCTGAGAGTCAGCACTTTTTGAACATCAAAGTTACATAAGACAGTCCCCCCAAAACGCCCGCCCTTCGACACTTCCTAATGTTTTAGCTGGGAAGAAGAAGTGGCGGAATAAACTCCCCAGCAGCACATCTGTCTGTTAAGTTAGAAGAACTTGATTCTATACAATATTGTGTAAGTAATTTATATTATAAAACAAAACATACATTATTCGCCATATGTCAGCTAGCACACGCCAATATACCAACAAAAACATTGAAAACTAAACTCAAGCTGAAATAATAAACCAAAAACGTAAACAGAACTTAAAACCTAAATAAAGCCTCCAGGCATAAAGGGCGTACCCGCTTACATATTCAACGATGCAAAATGATTCATATACATACATTAATGCATATAGCTAAGTTGAAGTTACAATAGTTAAACTAGGACCTCCGGAGTAAAATAAAATAACAGTTAAAACAAATAATAATAACAAAAACCATGCTCAGCAAGACGACCAGTCACCACAAGCAGCACCCGTTCACGAGCATAACGCAAAGGTCAGCCATTACCCCCCTCGCCATATTTGAGGGAAGGTGGTAACCCGACCCCCGACGCTACCGCAAGCAGTGACATCTAAGGGAGCATGACGAACTTGCTGCCGGTTGGTCAGGCAAGAATATTATGAACAGCTGACGAGGTTGCTAGCTAACTACATGTTGCAATTATGTCCACAATAAATGAAATTAAAATAAAATAAAAATAAATTAACAAAATTAGTTAAATAAAACGATTATATGAACTACCCATATAAACTGTCAGTAGGAAAGCTAATTCTGGATTGAAAGAACATAAACATTGTCTTGAGTTAATCACAGCGACCAACTATTCTTATCGTTTAAGTAGTCGTTTATAGAATAACTAGCTTTTGCCCGCGGCTTCGCCCGCGTAGATGTCGGAAATTATCGCAAAAGGACGAACTACCGCGGTAAGAATGTATTAATCCTTTTTCCCATGGGGGTAGGCAGAAACTACGGAACGCCACCTGCTACGATCCTTACATATCTTGTGTGTTTGATGTACTTAAAATAAAACTAATAGTATTCAGAGTAAGATGACTGCGACATAGGGCTGTATTGAATTGAATATAAGTCTTCCTGGTTTTTCTTAACGTTCCTATTCTACCTATATAAACACTCAGTTATTTACCAGACACCAAATCAAACATAGTTATAAGAAAAGTACTTTGGCCAGTGGCTTTGCCCGTATAGCTATCGGAAAATATCACCCGGGAAACTACTACCGGGATAAAATATCTATGGTATGCTATATCCAGTAAGTATCCAGGATAACCAAAAATCCAAATCCATCCAAAAATCTAAACATCTAAGCAATATTTCGCGGTCTCTTACTTGGAATAATACAATTAGGTTTATTTTGAGTACTTCGAACACACATGATATTCGCATTTACTATGAAGCCAAAATAATATGAATTACAATATTACAATCCTATTAATCCTGCACTACCCGACCGCTACCAACCGGGACGGCCGGACGCGGGAAGGCCCGCTAGCCGCTCTGCGGCGATTTTATTATAATCTCTGATATCTTCAAAAATATTAATTTTAATGATATGCTGTAAAGGGCAATTTTGATCTACATGAAATGCACAATTTATTTAAGGTACTTAATTGCATAAGGATTAATGCTGTATTGCTTAAAATCGCATTCATAAATAAGCCATTATTTCTCGTAAAAAGTAAAGGATAAAAATGGTTATTATGGGTTATCCCTAAGAGTTAGACATATACCATTGCGGACTTTTTTGTAGAACTTTTTAAGGTGTACAATACTGTAGTACATTATTTTGAGCTATTTCGTAGGGTTCAGCCAGCGTTCGCAATGTAAGCGCAAAAAATGTGTTTATTTATGACATCACATTAGAAACCTCTAAAATTATCAGCGTTTCTTTACTATATTATGCATGTTATATGCATATAAACCTTCCTCTTGAATCATTCTATCTATTAAAAAAATTGCATCAAAATCCGTTGCGTAGTTTTAAAGATATAAGCATACATAGGGACACACAGACAGCGAAATGACTTTATTTTATAATATGTAAAGATAAAGATATGCCTTTGAACAAAGGTTGGATTTTACTTTAGCTTTAAACTCATTAAACTGCAAATCTAGCAAAGCAGAGGGAAGCTTGTTATAAAAGGTAATACCAAGACCAACAAACGAATTATGAACCTTATGAAGCCGGTGAAAGGGAGCACGTAGTTTGTCCTTATTTCTAGTATTAATGTTATGAATATCACTGTTTTTAGTGTACAGGTGTCTATTTTGCCTAATATATAAGATGTTGGCGAAGATGAATTGTGATGCCACCGTAAGAATACCAATATCTTTAAACAAATCTCTCAGAGAAACTCTAGCACCTAGTTGGTAAATCGCTCGAACAGCTCGTTTTTGACGAACAAAAATATTTTGAATGTCCGCGGCTTTGCCCCACAGCAGAATGCCGTAGGACATTATGCTATGAAAATAACTAAAATAAACTAATCGAGCTGTATCAACGTCCGTATACTGTCTAACTTTCCTTACTGCGTAGGCGGCCGAACTGAGCCTTCCCGCTAGGCTTGATATATGTGATCCCCATTGAAGTTTGGCGTCTACTGTTATGCCCAGAAAAACCGCCGAGTGTACAGTTTCAAGCACCTCATTATCTAAAACGACATTGGGTCCCAGATTCCAAACATTCGGTAAGGCGAACTTTATACATTTCGTTTTCTTAGCATTGAGAACTAGGTTATTTGTGGTAAACCATTCCGTAGCCATTGAGAGCGCACTATTTACGTCGTCAAAATTTTGTCTATTTCTGTCTACTTTAAAGATAAGTGAGGTATCATCAGCAAATAGTACAATGTCACAGATATTCTTTAAATAAAATGGTAAGTCATTAATATACACTAAGAATAAGAATGGAGCCAGTATTGAGCCTTGAGGTACACCTAACTGAACTAGTAGCCCGAAAAATTTTACTTTTTTTGGTCTTTTGAGAAAGATGCTCAAAATACCATTTTAGTCACCAATCCACATGGTATTCACATAATTTGCCAATTCAGACCTTAACAAGAGACTGTGTCTTTTGAGTTTGTTTAAACCTGACTTTTTAGAATAGTCAGGAAACGCCGACCTCATCAATTGGCGAATTGTTACTTTTAAACAATAAAATATTTTCTTGAAGTGACTCTGTTAATTGTCTCACGAAGTTAATTTACTTGTAGGCGAATTGACAACTCCAGAAATTCGTATTACTCAACTGGCACGTTTTGTATTGTAGTCACTATACTTTTCCTTTATTTAACATTAAATGCAAACCGTACTCGTTACTAAATACGATTTTCTGGAATTGTCGATTCGCTCACAAATAAATTATCTTCGTGCGAGTTGCCTACTGAAAACGTAATATTATTTAAAAGGGACATTTTGTCCGATTCGACTTATAAGTCAATCTATTATGAAACTTTTATGTAACTTGCAATGTATTTTTTAAGTATATTGATGTGAAAAGTGTTGGCACAAAGCTACTTACAGAAATAAAATAATTTATTTGTAACTAGTTCACATACCTTTTTCGTTTTCTTGTCGTTTTTACTCGACAGCCGAATCGCTTTCCTTATTCTATTAACTGCAACAGTATGCGAAAGTCTTTGGTTGCTTGAGACGCTGATATATTTCACGCATATTACCCTCCAGCCCAGTCCAGCATATTATTTGCCCTCCAGTCCCGGCGTATACCCTGATCAGTGGAAAATCTCGCGAGTCATCCCCATCCCTAAAACGAGTGACAAAAGATCTGTAGAAGAACACAGACCTATCGCTATCCTGCCTACCGTTGCCATGACTTTTGAGCACATACTCCATGCACCTATCTACAAGAGGATTAATGTGCTACTTGCGGATGCTCAGCACGGTTTTCGACCAGGTCGCTCCGTTAACACAACACACCTACTGATCCATACAGACTATGTATCTAGCGGTATAGTCAGTGGTGGGCAGGTCGATGCCCTCTATTTTGACTTTCGGAAAGCGTTCGATAAAGTCGACAACGATATACTCCTGTCAAAGTTAGGGGCTATGGGATTCTCATCCAGTTATCTTAACTTTTTCTCTGACTACCTACGTGATCGCAAACAATTCGTCAGACATGGCTACTTCGAATCAAAACCTTATTATACTCGCTCTGGCGTGAGTCAGGGATCCGTGTTGGGTCCGCTTTTATTCCTAATCATGATGAATGACCTTGTCAATAAGTTTAAGTTTGCAAAATGCCTGCTGTATGCAGACGACCTTAAACTAGTCACTCATATCAGAACGAACGAGGATTGCAATTTCCTGCAAAGAGATATTGACGCAATCTATGAGTGGAGCATTGAAAATAAGCTGCTCTTTAACACGAATAAGTGCTACGTCATGACATTCGGTCGTGGATTACGACCAATCCATTTTGTCTACAGCTTTTTTTTTTTTTTTTTGGATGGTAAATCATCAAATGACTTCTCCCGCTCTGGGCGGAGCGGGAGGGCGTGTCAGACTTTTACTGACTAAAACCCATCCGTGTTCCATCAGTTGCCCATGTGCCAGGGTCACGGTATCTCTTTCGAACAATCACGCTATCCCGGCAGTTTGTCTACAGCTTAGGTGGTGAAAAAATAACTCGAGTCACCAACGTAAAGGACCTGGGAGTGACTTTTGACCATTGTCTGACTTTTAGAGATCACATTTCCGCGCTTGCAGGAGAATCCTTCAGACGCTTAGGCTTTGTGTTGCGAAATGCTTGTGATTTTAACAACTCGCATGTGATTAAATTACTGTACACCACTATAGTTCGCAGTAAGCTAGAGACTAGTAGTTGTGTCTGGCATCCCTATACCGTGACTCAAACACTTGCCATCAACTTGCCGTCATACTCGAGAAAGTGCAGAAAACTTTTCTGAGATATTATTTTAAAAGAATTTTCTATTTCTACCCTTACATGTACCCCACCAACTATATCCTAGGGACTTCGGGTTTCAACTCGTTGGAGGTAAGAGGAGGCCTTGATCAGCTCACGATAGCGTGTAAGACCCTTAACGGTTGTATCGACTGCCCTGAGCTCCTTGGCCTTTTCAGTCGACTGTTTGTGCCCGACAAATACATCAGCCACTGCCTAAGCCGCTGACACAATCTGTTCACGCAACTGCCTTGCAGAACGGTCGCCAGAGCTGAATCACCTGTATGCCATACATTGACGATGCTCAATGCCCTCCTGACGGCCAACCCTGAGTGTGATGTGTTTGCGGACGAATGGAGTAGAATTATGTGCGTATGTCTGATGTTCTGTAAGAAACAGAATGCCAGGGTGTCCACTGTTCCATGTTAGTAAGTAGATTGTTAATTGTATAATTTTGTTTTCTTTATGTTTCTATATTAATTAATGTAATTGGTATTGTTCCGTGTTAATTAACTATAAATAAATTACAATTACAATATTTATGATAAAGATGACTCACATTGTCTTACCAAGGGTTATCGCAGTCCCTCCATGTAAAGTACGGACGGAAAATACGCCGTATCTTCAGCTGGATGGTTGAAAAGATATCCGATCCTAACATAGTTGGTAAAAGGCTAGGCAGATGATGATAGTGATGACTGACATATTCATAATTACTCCTAGTACAAGCATTATTGCTCTCAAGCGTTTCTTCTCACCTAGGATGGCTACTAATGACATTAAGAAGCATCTTCAAGTAATTTCACTAACTAGAAATATGAAATCTATACTTTTTATTTTTTAATATTATACAGCTGAAGAGTTTGTTTGTTTGTTTGTATGTTTGTTTGATTGAACGTGCTAATCTCAGAAACTACTGGTCCGAATTGAAAAATTATTTGTGTGTTGGGTAGCCTATTTATCGAGAAAGGCTATAAGCTATATAACATTACGCTGCAACCAATAGGAGCGGAGCAGTAATGAAAAATGTTACAAAAACGGGGAAAATCGCACCGGTAGGTGGTTGGACGCGACGGGAAGCGTCAGAGGAACAAGAAATTTAACGCGGGCGAAGTCGCGGGCAGAAGCTATGAAAATTTAAAAGCATCTCCAATAAGCGGTAAAATATTCTTGCTGTATATGTTCATATCTTTCACTGGACATCAACCCGAAACATGTAGTAATATTTTTATTCGATGAGCAACAGCCATGTTTGGTTTATTTATGTGAAATTACAGCGGTCAATAGCGCTGTATTACACCGTTTTGCATGGAACGGCTTGTGTTCGTGCCCGAGTGTGTACTAATACATACTGGTGTTTGTAGAGTGTGTACTCAAACATACTTGTGTATGTTGAGTGTATAGGTAATGTACACTTGTGTGCGATAATCGCGGGAAACACTTTACCGTTTTGTGGTCCCACCCGGTTTATATCTTTAATTTCGTTCGCTTTTACTGATGGCTGTGTGGAATGGTTTTCGTTAAGTGAAAATAGAAGTTTATATTATTTCACGTTTCACGGATTTACGAATACTTATGAAAATAATTATTGTACCACAACTTCTAGTAAGATATTTTTTTTTCCAATACTGTTATGTAGTTTTAGTTTTCCTCTTCAACATATTCAAGTTAACTAGTTTTGTACCTGCCACCTCATCATCATAATTATCGTTTTAGACGAAAGACTTTCACTGATCGACATAGGCCTCCCACATTTTTGGAGGTGTTTGCCATGATCGCTACGCTAGGCAAGTGGGTTGGCGATCACAGCCACCTGCAACCTTTCACCTATCACGCGCCATTACGTGCTTTAACTATGGATCTATTGCCATTTATTAACACACCATCACATAAATACAACATAAATTCACGCCTCTTTCAGGTGGAAGGTAGGCAAAAACTACATAGCGCCACCTGTTAGGATCGTTACATACTCCTATTGCTTCGTTTACGTTCATACATCAGTAGGATAATTGGCTAACATACTAACAGTAGGTATGACTTTTCTTTTGACAGTTAAGCAACATTAATTGCTGTATTTACGTTGCTGAGCAGACATATTTGTCAAACAAATGAAGCAATGGTTTAACAATATCCTTCAAAATGATTCAGATTCTGATTAATAGTGTATTGCTAAGGTGCAGGTTTTTATAACTTTATTATTATTTATTACTTTGATTAGATTAAAGTTTTATACGCTGGGTAGTCCAATGTTTTTTTTTATGCATGAATTGAATCTACATGTCAAAATGTGATGTGTAAATGTCTTCAAATAGCTTTTAACAGCGGCTTCGCCTGCGTGGAGGTCTGAAATGATCCCACGGGAACGTACTAACGGAATAAAAGTATCCTGTAATCCAGGTTATTAAATATTTGTGTATCATATTTCATAACCTTAGGAGCCTTTTTGGCCTCGCACAGATCTTACTCTTTTATTTTTATATCTTTCGCAATTTTGTTTAGTAACTTAAAAGTTTCAATGTTCTTCTTATTGTTCGTATTTCCTGTGCGTGTCTCAAATAAAATATTTTTCTTTCTTTCTTTTATACAATTCCGTTCAGCCATTTGTGCGTGATTGAGCAACAAACATCTAAACTGTGATATCTTTTTTTTTTGTGGTTGGAAAAACATCAAATGACGTCTCCCGCTCTGGGCGGAGCGGGAGGGCGTGTCAGACTTTTACTGACTAAACCCCACCCGTGTTCCTTCAGTTGCCCATATGCCAGGGCCACGATAACTCTTTCGAACAGATCTCGCGACCCTGGCAGAACTGGTACATCTTAACATAGTTTAAAACAAAGTGTCTTTGATCTTTTAAACTACTCAACGGATTTTAATGAGGTTTTCATTTATAGACAGACTAGTTCAAGAGGAAGGTTTGTATTCAGGCATAAGCCGCTGACAAAAGCTAGTTTAGCTAGTTTTTGTTTTGTTTTTTTTTTTTGTTTCGTCCCGTGACAACAGACAGACCGACCAACTGACCGTGCGACCGTTTGACTTGTTTACTCTGTGCGCCTACGCATCATGGCGTGTAACGGAGTGACAACTGTCACTTGTCAGTTTGATTTTTACACTTGTTTTTGGTCTTTGAAAAATGAATAATCGTTGTAATTTGCCTTGGGAATATTGTTATTATTAATCTTGTTGAATCTATAGTTTTGTGGACAATTTGTTGTGATCCAATTGTTTTGTGTGTAAACAACCCCTTTTGACGATATAGAACGGGTTTAGTTTGGAATTTGATTGAAATAATTTGATGTGATAGTGATTCATTGGGAACCGCATGCTGTGGAAATTTCTAGCGTATTGAAGCGGCCTGGAATCCTGGAATACTTACAGCACCACTACACAGTACAATATACACTCATTTACATACATAAATCCAGGTAGGCTCCAGAACCAGTTTTCCTCAACCAGGTGAGTGATTGAATATTTGTATTAATCAGCTCCGCGCACGGCGGACAGTTCGCTCCACTTTTGCCCAGGGCCCACCATCACGCTTCCACGTACTCATTAAATCCTATGGCCAGGGCCTCGGCCTGGCGTCGAACAGTAAGATTTCGGGATAGTAGGATGGCGCTGTTGTGTCTTAGTGTCTCCTCTTAACTTGAACTGAAGTAACATAATACCACCTTAAAATACCGTTACTGTGTCTGTAATGGATACCAACCGATACCTAACAAAGGGATTAATTTCATGAAGTGGGTAATTCGTTGTTTAGTCTTGTATCGACTTGGATAAAACATGATGGATTACCTGTTTCCTTTTAAACCAAATATTTTGTTTTTACAAGGAGGAAAGTAGCTAGTGCTCTCCATCCGTCGTCTAACTGGAAATGTCCGGGGCCAAACGGGCAGCGCAACTCTTGGATAAAATGGTTCCGAAGGTCGCATCCCAACTCCAGTCCAATGGAAAAGGTAAACAGATAAAGAAAAACTTTTTTACAAAAAAAAAAAACAACCGACTTCCTTAAAAACACTACAAAGTGAAAAATAACTTTAATTTCGGAAGTCGATGGCAAAAACCTTAAAATACAAATCCTAAGACACCGATTTTTTGTTTTGTAAAAAAGTTTTTATTTTATATGAAATAAACCCCTTTCGAACAAACAAAGAATTTTGCAAATCCGTTTACATATGACGGAGTTATGGCCGAACATACATAAAAAAAATATATAAACATTCGAATTGATGATAACCTCCTCCTTTTTGAAGTCGGTTAAAAAAGAAAGAAAGAAAATACGTTTATTTGCGGAAACATGACATGATAGCTTAGAGCCTCGACCAACACCTCAGGAGGTTCCCATTAAACAGCTGGATCAAGAGCTTCATCCAGAAAGCAGTACTTCTGGACACGGTGCGCGGTGCGTATCTTCAGGAGGTTTCTCTCTCAGGAACCCTGACCACCGGGAGCTTGGACTCTGTTTTCGGTACCGGTGGGCTACTATGTTTTTTCTTTTTTATATTTAAATATATTTAAAATAAAATAAATATGTCACAAGTTAGCTCCCAGTAATGAAATATATCCGAAAAGCACTAAACCCGAAATAAACATGGCATTGCGTTTTAAATTAATTTTTTGCTAAAACTGAACTAACATTTCTGGGACCCGGTATCCTAGTACCGAAATGGCAAGAACGGCTAGGTACTGATACAGAACCATTACTTTTAGCACCGGTTCCAAGCTCTATGAGATGTTTTTGATTTTTGATTTTATTTTTACGCACCTGAAGGACATCACCAATAAGGTTACATAAATGCTCCTAGGGCATCCCCTCCCGGCGTTTTCACTCATATCCGTGTGTGTATGGTCAGATATATGAACCTAAATGAGGAGAAAAGGAGAATGTAAGGATCGTACTGAAGGAACACTGGTTTTAGTCAGTAAAAGTCTGACGCACCCGACCGATCCACCTAGAGCGGAAGAAGTAATTTAATGATTTCCCACTAAAATAAAAACTAGGTGGCGTTCCGTACTTTCTGCCTGCCCTTATGGGAAAAAGGCGTGAGCTTTTGTGTTTATGGCGACCATACGAGTTCACGCTTTGTAAAAAAATTCAAGTGCCTCTCTATTACGATTAAAAAGAGTAGCCCTTTGGCAGACGGACAGAGAGCAGAGCTTTAAAAATAGTGTCCCTTTGTCAACCTTTGGGTACCGAACCCAAAAAAAAAACAACCGATAACCACAGCAGAGTTGTCGATGAAAGATGCTGATTAGTTTCAGAGTTCAATCAACAGTGAATATTGTTTGAAAAGGCTAGTCCGCCCAGTGCTGAAACGAATGAATTGAAACACGAAACAATGTGTACGTATGCCAAATTGGTTTTAGAATTCAACACAAATTTTGAAATGGAGTTTGGTACGTAAATGTTTATAATTGCATGACTGTTTAGAGTATCTGCAATTTCGTAATTATGCAAGCATATAATGCCATGGATCGCAAAACAGATTGCTGAAATGAAAAATATGACAATTTAATTAAATTTTCTGAGTAACTTCCCGCATAAGCTTTTGCTCAACTTTTTTTATTTGTCTAGGGGCATTTATAATCGCACTGCGTATTTCGGTCCCACCATACCCTTAATACACATGGTCATATCTGGGCCATGAACCTAAACAGAGTCTTCGCATCATTGCCATTTAGCTCAACTTTATCAGTCACCAAATACATGGTTAATATGGAGATTGTTTTGAGTGCAAGGTGCATTTTTAATTAACGAGACGAGAAGGGAAAGAAACGTGTAGAAGAATGGGTTCATCGCACGGTTTTGACGATTAGGTAGCTGAGAATAATAACGTGTGAAGAGCAGCTATTTTCGGAGACTGTTTTATACAATTTTGACTTTCAAAAAGTGCTAACTCTCAGCCTAGTTTGAATACATAACTTTTGATTTTAACGGATTCACACAGACGGACTAGAACAAAAGATATAAATAAATGTATAGATATACGCAATTTATGTTGCCTCTCTCAATAAATCCAAATATCTCAAACACATTGTTTTATAAAAACAACAAAGGGACATATAGAAGAAAACAGTGTATATTTGTTCAGAAAGCGGCCTCAATAAATCCAAATCCGCAATCACAGCCATACTAATAGACAAAGGAAACTATTCCTACATTCGCTGATTCCCAAATCGCAGACCCACTTCCCATCGATCCTCCCAAAATTATTGAGTGTAAGAGGCGATTGTGTAACAAAGAGAGGTAATATTTCATCCCCGTCCCTCGGGCCTGTCCACTACAAGTTATAACCTCCACGGTTCCACGTAAGCCTCCTTGGAACAAAGTTGGTCGCCATCCGTTTAGCTGGTGATTTACTTATGACTAACGTGCATAATGTACGTAACTATGTTGGCTGTTTGTGCTGTTACGGTGGTGTTATTTGTTTGGGTGTCTTAATAGTTATTCCCACAAAGGCAAAATTGTGTTGATGAATTAGAAGGATTTACTGTTGTGTAGAAGACCGCAGTGTTACTCCTCCGGCTATCAGTCCTTCGACCAACATGGTCAGCCCACTGCCACTTCAGCTTACTTATGCAAGCTATGTTGGTTGGAATAATTTAATTTCTAATTTTATTCTTCAAAGTAACTCCAAGCTTAGCCCGCTCCGTAGCGCGCTGATCGACCTCAGAATATGTGGCCAGCACAACTGTCAGTGTCCACATTTCATATAGGCAGGACGCACTGGTTGAAAAGCTTGGTCTACAAATATTGCGGGATAGGCGACGAAAAGACTTGACGAAGTTTCCCAAACGCTGACTAATTCAACTGGATTTTTGTCAGCTTCTTTTGTATGTTATAATTTACTTAAACACAACAATTAAAGATTTAAACATGTAGATAATTTCTATGTTATTTACGGAAAAATGTTGTAAGCACTTACGTACACGATTATGAATAGCGTCAGTAGCATTATTGCGACATTCATAGATCATCTTCAAGGCTACATTAGGTATTGGAGCGGTCCGCAAATGTGATTAGACAGCGATAAACCGAGGGTAAGTAGGGCAATAGATACATTTCGCGGGCTACATTAAAGAAACCTTAAAAGTAATGCTAAAGTTTGTCCCAAATTCTAAGCTATAAGTAACTAAATAAAAACAAATTACCTTTAGGAGCCTTCCTTTCCGTTATCTTGAACATAATAAAAAGACTGTATAACCATCTATCTACATCTATACTAATAATAAAGCTGAAGAGTTTGTTTGTTTGTTTGTACGCACTAATTACTGAATCTACTAGTCAGATTTCTAAAATGCTTTTTTCAATTTGTAAGGAAGGACCCCATACGATGCGACTAGGCTAGTCGATCGAACAAGAAATATAATCTATATATTAATACGTGAAGCGAAAACTTTGGATCCCTTTTTACGAAAATTGGGCGGACGGAGGAGAATGAAATTTCGTACACTTATAGTTTATATAGAGAAGAAGTGACGAATGCTAATATTTTTTTTTTAATTATGCGTTAAAATACATTATTTTCAATAAATAACACGTTACACACACTACTATTCATTACCGTGTATCTAATACACACATGCATAGATATTCTTTTGTTTATGGTCCAAATCTGTCTTTAATATTTTGTGCAGTGTTACCAACACCCAGAAATATTTACCCCTAAAGCTTAAGTTAAAAACCCCTAAAATTACCACAATTACTAAAAAAATCCCCTAAAAATTATAATGAAAATAACCAACGAATGTTCAGTAATCATAGACCGGCACACAGTATAGTAATATTACTAGAAGTCGCTAATACTTTTATTGTAATCAAAAACACAATGAGAAATATAAGGTGGCAAAAAATCCATAAGAATACCCCTAAAAATGGAACGCCCTAAAAATCCCAATCCTCTTATTTACCCCCTAAATTTGGGATAACCCCTAAGTTGGTAAGCCTGATTTTGTGTCTATAGTCTTACTGAATGTCAAGTATAACCATAGGTAATAAATGAATTTTATAGATATATAACCTATTTCATTTTTAAAATCTATGATCATATCGAAAATATTTGTCTTTAATATTATTTGTATTAGCGATGGTAGGAATTTAGTTTAGATTTTTAAGAAATATTTTTTGTTGTTTTATGGGGAGTGTCAAGTATGGCATTAGTAAGTTTCCCTTACAAAACTTAGTGTCGTGTGCAAACTGTAGAGGTTGTATGCCTCACGATTGTACAGGCTGATCATAGATTGTACAGGTTATAATTATGACATTTTGAACTGTCATAATTATAACCAGCCTGTACAATCCTGTTAATTAAAAATAATACGGAAAATTCTATAAAAACAGAGCTTTCTGTGATAATTCATTCCATATCCAGCAGTTACGAAGTATTAAGAAAATAAAGAAGAGAGTTCCGAAGAAGTTTTCTTTACTCATAACACCTACGTCCTGGTCCTGGCCATCACCATCCCGCCAGCGAACCCTCTCCACAGTTGTACAGCGTCAACAATTTGTCTATAGTGTTACTGAATGTCAAATATAACCATATTTTTTTTTTATTTGTTATTATATATATTTTTTCATTTAATAATGTTTTTTATTCAAATGAAGTACGGTCGAATTTCGACCAATGGGCGAACACTAGTAATGAATTAATCTATGAACAACAGCGACACGGCGGGTCTAATCTATGAGTGGCATATAAGACATGGGTTCCATGGGTGGAAGATAGAACATGACCCACCCAATCCACCAAAAAATGTTGTTGGTCCATGCGCCCAACATCCTGCATATAACTTGAAGAATGGCCAGTTCTAGTTTACGAAGCATAACCGAAGACGAGTGAGAGAGAGCTATCCAATACATATCCCGTCTATATTCATGTATCCTATACATTGTATTATTTTCCATGCGAGGGTCATACCTCAGTGCCGCAAATAGGTACGTTCTGATAAATCACGAAATATTGGTGGGTTCACCTTTGATATTCAATATCGAAAACAGAAAGCACATTGCAAAATCCAACTCTATCTTTGCAGCATAAGGTTGAGGTTTCTTCCGTGATGTTACAGTATGATATTGTCTCGCTAGGGCTGCCACGCACTATGAATATGTGAGATGTTATACGGGACGGCTTTCTACGGGATATAGACGCGACATATGTCGAACGAGCGACTATTTGTTTACACGGTCTCTCAGGCTGTCATTTTCCTTTAATACTTGTGACAGGTACAATCTTGATACATTTGTTGCAGACCCGGGTGATTGCGTAATACACTATCAGTAGTAATCGTTTTGATTTTGACAGTTCAACAACATTCATTGCGTTGTTTACGTTGCAGAGCCGACCAATTTTTCCAACAGATGAAGCAATGGTTTAGCAATATAAGTGTTCATTGGAAACTATACAAGTGCGAGAGAATCTCATCGCTTTTTTCTAACAATTTTGTTTCTATATTACTGATATAGAGAAAACAGAGATTCTTGTTTAAGGTTGAGCGAGCCAGATAGAGGAATTACAAACTAAAAATAAAATACTGTATATTTGCACCATAATAAATTAAATCTAATTATGCACTGCAAATAATTATTTTATGCAGATAGGTATTTGAATACCTATGAATACCGCTACTCTCATCAGCAGAAGCTCTAGTAACGGGTTGCTAGAAGTTTAAACGCCATCATTAATATTCTATGTTTATGTTTCAATTTCATCAGAAATTTGACTTTACCTGTGGTCAAAGCGGATGCGGTCTCATCAATTTGAGCCTCTGGTTTATAGACCAACATGTGTAATCAGATCTATTTGCAGTTCGTTGTATACTGGGCCCGCATGTTAGATTACAGTCCAAGCCCTAGAGAGGAGGCTTGTTTCCCAGCAGTGGGACCAGTATAGGCTGATTATATTGTTATATTGTACACATAGTCATGCAAAATTCACCTACGGATAATATACCGATACATACATATGGCTTGACTTTGATACCGTAATTAGTAATCAAACTTTTAAAAATCTGCACCACCATTTCTAAAATTAATTTTACGGTTTAAAAATAAGAATTTCATAATATTCTACAAATGAATTAATTGTTTTTTGTGCTTTATAAATAATTTTGAACTTTTTAAATTAATTGATGACACAGCTGTTCCCATCCCATCGTGGAAACAGATGTGATGATATTATATGTATTTGCGTAACTGAAAATAATTTAACTGACAAAGAAAAACATCAGCAACATCCATAAAAAAGGGTCAAATAGTGCATTTACATATAGGAGAACGTTCAGTTATAATTAAGTGTTTAAAATGTCAGATAACTATGGTAAAAAAATCAACACAGTCGTTTTCAACACTTCACTATTACGTATAAAACAGAGAATAACGAATCTCTGTGTTTTGTTTGCTCTTAAAACAGCGCAGAAAGTGCGAAGCGACGGTTCCTGACACTTGGCTAACTTAAATCGAACAATAGTAACATACAATTTATTTCAACAAAACAATGTGAAAATACTGTCCCAAAAACCTACCTGTGTTATCATGACAATAATAATTTGTTGGTTACAGTTTGTTATGGCGTCGCATTTTTAACTTATATTTACTTTTTTCTCACCTTCTGAAATTGGACTTTTGAATAAAATTCACTTACCTTCCACAATCCAACCAAAATTGAAGGTGGTTCACCACAGTCCTAGAGTCCAATCTGTCTTTCTATATAATAAGTTGCCAGTGGAGTTTAAAAGCATAAACAGCATAAACTTATTTAAAAATAAATTGAAGACACATTTATTGAGGAAGGGCTATTACAGTGTTGATGAGTTCATTGACGATAAACGGGCCTTAACTAAATGGTTTGTAAATTATGACTTGTGTGTATGTTTTTTTTTTTTTGTACTGATTTTTGACTTTTTCTACTTAAATGCTGTGTTAATTATTATTACTGTTTTTGTTATTGAACTACTGACCTATTTTAATTTTATTTTTTATTATTTTACGATATGAATGCACTGATGTAGTTAGTATTATTGATTTTTCTATTTGATTTATGATGATTTTCAACACAATGTATTTTGTTAAGAAATAAATGACTTTATGACTTTATGACTTATGACTTGGTTACGTTTATAATACCTAATTTTGTTCTAACTATTTTCAAGGTAACTACGGTTGATTCACATATGTTCATAACGCATATTGGTCGACTCAGCTACTGCGCTGAAATGTTTTTACCATCGTCTAATTATCTACTCGCAGGCAAATTGTATGATTAGTCATTTGAACTGAGTGAAATAGGTTAGGTTAGGTTAAAGTTGAAACCAACCGCTACTTCCATGTTGCTCGCAGAAATGTTTTTACCATTGTTTAATTATCCGTGTTTTCGCAATATCCCTAGGGTTTTCGCGAAAATTCGAATTAGCAAATCATCCAATCGACATAAACAAAATCATCATTAAATAAAACACTAGACCACAGATAAATCAACAGTAGGTGAATCGAACATTAGTTTAATCAAACTTAGTTTAATTAATTGTAGTTGAATAAACCGTAGTTGAATTGCCCTTTATGGATTTCGTTCATTAGTTATTACAAAAATCGGTGAAACGATCATTAGATATTTTAAACGATAGGTCTTTTGACCGCAGTTATACTGAAAATAGTTGGAACAAATTTAGGTATTATGATACCTAACCATTCACTTTTAGATTTGTTTACCTCGTTATTGAATGATAAAATACGCACAAGGAGTGTGAGAGAGTTAGGTCAATTGTTTTGGAAACTAAATTGTATACTTTGTATTACCCTACAGAGACACCGATAAGGTGGCTACAATGTTATGCAAAAAAGGATATTGAGAATAAAATGTTTCTTTATCCATGTATATACTTTTTTGGGCTGACTGTACACTTAAATTAACAAATCATCTTTTTCTTTTTCCTATCCTTAGCCTTTGACTAAACTACGTTCAGGTCGACTTCCAGTCTAACCGGATGCAGCTGAGTACCTGTATTTTACATGAAACGACAGCCTATCTGACCTCCACATCTACCCCTTGGCAAGACTGGTGGTCAGGCTGTCGGGCTTCCAGCGCTGTAAGTTGAACTACTGTAAGTTACTACAAGATTTAAGAAACCAGAGGTCTTGGTTTAAAGTTGGAGTTTAGTAAGAAACTGATGGATGTTTTCGAAAATGAACTGTTTCATCATCAGCCGCCTATAATGTTCCCACTGCTGGGATACCGGCCTCTGTGTCTCTAGAGAGGACTCTGTGAGAGGAAGTGGGCCATAATCCACCACGCACAATGGACCGCTTTATTTTCTACTAGTTAAATTAAGTTTTATTCGAAAACTTCCAACGGTTTCTTACTAAACTGCTAATACACCGCCAACCCTGGTTACCTACTTATCTTTTTTGATGACCATACTTTAACCCTGCTATCGGCATCAAAAGAAAAAAAACGAAAATTATAAAATAAAACTTTTTTCGGCGGTTTAATTTTTTGTTAATAATTTTTTGTAGCTTTAATGTACTAATAATACTTGACAAGGTATACCCTATCCAATGAAAAAAGAATTATCAAAATCGGACTACTCTGTGTAGAGTTATGCGTGGTTATACATTACAATCAGTGAGAGAACAATCAATCATCCCGTTTTCCGACCCTCAAGGTTCGATTTTGCTTTTCAAATTTATATGAGACCACCTTCAGAGTATACCCTTTCCAATAGAAGAAGAATTGTCACAATCGGACCACTATGTAAAAAGTTATGCGTGGAGTTAGGCAATCGCCTGAGTAACATAATCGCTGACTAATGCAGCGGATGCGCCCGCGCGTCAATATTAAACTGCACAATTGCATAAATTATAGTAATAAGTTTTAGTTAATAGAAATATCATAATTGTAAATTAGTCTTGTAGAACATTCCATTCAATAAACATTGTTTTAATTTAAATAAATATCTTTTTTAATAATAATCTCGTTCGCCGTAACTTAACTGGCGCAGTCGGTAGGATCGCGACACTCTATTTCGAATACAACTCTTCGGTAAGAGTGAACGGTATCTATCGTTATCTTCGCGATCGCAAATTCGAATCTACAAAGGCGAGCAAGAGCAACCTGCGGGAGTCCTGGAGAATTGGGAGCCCTGCTGTTCTACAAGGCCCGGCTAGAGATGCAGAAGACACTGTGGTGAGTGCTTGTTGTATACCCAGTTTCCTATGCTATATTTCCTGCCGTATTTTTATATAAATGTTATCCTGTGTGTTTGTTTATAGGCTAAAATCGCTATAGGCAAATTACATTAGTTATTTGAGTTTATTACATTCATTTTAATTTTGGCGTTTATGTATACGTGCTAGAATCGCGGTATACATTTCGCATTTCAGCAGTTTATTCTGTAACAAGATATATTCACTTTTTTACGCATTCGCTATAATCGTGGTTCGTATAACACAATTAAAATAACTTCAAGCTAACCTTTTAGAGAGTAGGCAGTATTTATAACGAAATAATTTTTTTAGACGTAATCTCAATAGTATTTTAGAGTGAGCTAGAATTTATTCCTTTTAACAAATTAAGATACGATGGCTATGGCAAGCATTGATCTAGCAACTTTCAAGTTCGTTTCAGAGCTATTGCCAAAATACGATGGCAATCCTAAAACGTTAAATTACTTTATTAGAGAAGCTGAAAATGTCATAGCATTACTGGATCCACAAGTTAGGGCAAACCCTGCTATTGTTAGTTTAATTAAAAGCAAATTAAGCGGTTCGGCGATCAGTGCAATAGCATCCGAAGAAACAGTGGATAGTTGGCAGATAATTAAGGCTGCGTTAACGCGTAGATTAGGGGAACCACGTAATGAAATACAGCTGATGCAAGAACTAACGCGTTTACGTCGTAATAAAAATGAAGATGCTGAGACGTTTGGTAAACGACTACGGGAAATTTTAGACACCTTAAACGTAGTAGGTAAGCACACGGATAAGTCATACTATGAGAGTATGGTCATAGATCAATACATTAACCATTTGGACTTTCACGTTTCTATCGGCGTGCGGATCGCGCAACCTACGACTCTTGAAGCAGCTATAGTAGCAGCTAAGCAAGAAGAGGCACGTTTAGCATTCAATAGATTCAATAACAGTTTTAATACACTTTCCATCCAAAACAAACCGAAAGAAATACCCAAGCCAAACCAAACGGTATCGCAAAATAATAACTTTCCCCCGCGTAATAGCTGGAATACAGATCAGAGACAACAAAGGGGTCAAGGCATACCCCAAGGTCCCCAAGGAAGACCCGCTCCAGGTAACGTAAGACCTAGTGGTTCTGGCATTATCAGAAACACAGGTAATTTTAGATCACAGCCAAATATGCCTCGTCAGCAGGTAAACCCGCCACAAAAAGTGTCTGACGTCACCATGAGATCAGTAAGTAAGCCCGAAGCACCGCGTTTTGCTTCCGAAGAAATGTTTTATACACAGCACAACCAAGACCAGTGTTACCCTGACTACAATGCCTACTATGATGGTGAGTATAATAATAATAATTTACAGCTTACTGGTGAAGACGGCAGCTACACACAGGACATGCGTATAGATGGACCAAGCCATCAGGATTTTCCCCAGGACGAGGAGCTATTGAACCAAACCTAGTAAAGACTGTTCACCTCAACAACCAAGGTAAAGACCATCTCCCTTATATAGAGTTGCCGGAATTTCAAGGAAAATTTTTATTAGATACTGGAGCTTCGCGTTGAATGATATCACCTGACGTAATAGCCGGTACTAATCTTGAACATTGCGTTGAGCGCGAGCCATTCCAAGTAAAAACTGCGCATGCTGTTACTCGTCATGAACACGTTGCTATTTTACCTTTACCCCCACTGTTTAAGACAGACATATATCATAAATTTTTACTTTTCGATTTTGACCCAAAGTATAAAGGACTAATAGGGATGGACTTATTAAAAGAATTAGGGTGTAACATAGATTTTAAAAATAAGTTACTGCGAACTTATAATACCGAAATACCAATTCACTTTGATTATCCAGTAAAGAGACTTAAAATTGAACCGAATTGCGAAAAGTTTATAACAGTAAAAACGAATTATATGGACGGTTACTAGATCTGTGACGACTTTAATTGGTTTAAAGGACTTAAGTCACCCGCCGCGGTAGTAACGGTAAAAAATGGAATTTTTAAAACATCTATAATTAACTTAACCGATAAAGAACAAGTAATTAGTAACAATTGCCATCTACCCCTTGAACCTTTACCGCCACAATTGATAAATCAAAATAAAACACACAAAATTAACAACCTTCAAACTAAAACGGACATTGACAAAGAACTTCACGAAAACTTAAAGAAAATTAGAACCAGTCATATGAATGAGGAAAAAAAACGTGAGGTTACCAAAATTTGTTATCAATATCGCGACGTATTTTACTCGGAGAACATACCGTTATCTTTCACACATACTGTAAAACATGAATTAAGACTAACCGATGACACACCCATTTTTGTTAGAAACTATAGACAAGCTCCGCAACAACGTGCCGAAATTAAAAAACAAATAGATAATTTACTAAAACAAGGAATTATACGGGAAAGTATTTCACCCTGGTCTTGCCCTGTCCATATCGTCCCAAAAAAACCCGATGCTTCAGGGAAGGTCAAATGGAGACTTGTTATAGACTACAGACGACTGAATGATAGAATTGTTGAAGACAAGTACCCGTTACCAAATATCAACGACATACTTGATAGATTAGGGCGCGCACAGTATTTTACCACCCTTGATCTAGCAAGTGGCTATCATCAATTAGAAATGCATCCTAATGACATAGAAAAAACAGCGTTTACTACAGAAAGAGGTCACTATGAGTTTTTAAGAATGCCGTTTGGATTGAAAAATGCTCCAAGCACTTTTCAGCGGCTTATGGACCATATTCTTAGAGGAATAGATAACGTTTTTACCTATTTAGATGACGTCATAATTGCAGCCACCTCACTTCAGAATCATAACGAAAAACTCAAGTTAGTACTTCAGCGATTCAGAATGCATAACCTCAAGGTGCAATTAGACAAGTCAGAATTTTTACAAAAACATGTGAATTTTTTAGGACATGAATTGACTGACCAAGGACTACAACCTAACAAAGACAAGATTAAAGCAGTTTTAAATTTCCCCGTACCACGAACACAAAAAGACATAAAGTCTTTCCTAGGATTAGTAGGTTATTACCGAAAATTCATTAAAGATTTCGCGAAACTTACAAAACCGCTAACAGCCTGTCTTAAAAAAAACGCAAAAGTTGTTCACAGTAACGAATTTTTAGACGCAGTTGACAAGTGTAAACAAATTTTAACCAATGCCCCAATATTACAATACCCTGACTTTGACAAACCATTTATCTTGACAACAGATGCATCTGACTTTGCGTTAGGCGCGGTCTTATCGCAAGGCAATGTTGGTGCCGATAAGCCCGTAGCTTTTGCTTCAAGAACGTTATCAGAAACAGAGACTCGTTTCTCGACTATAGAGAAAGAACTACTCGGGATAGTTTGGGCTATCAAATATTTTAGGCCTTATTTGTATGGTCGGAAATTCACTATCTATACAGACCACAGACCTTTGACATGGCTGATGTCTTTAAAAGATCCCAACTCAAAGCTAACACGTTGGAAACTAAAGCTAGCGGAATACGATTATAAAGTAGTTTATAAAAAGGGTAAACAAAACACCAACGCTGATGCATTATCCAGAGCCAAAATCTTTCATAACAGCATAGATTCTCTAGCTGTCAATTTTGACGATAACGATGACGACGAGATTATAAACAGAATATTTGAGAACGCTCGTAGACAAGCAGAGACAAATAACGACCGAGACGACAACAATGACGGACTTAGCAATAATAATACCAATGTACCCATTGACAATAGTAACGACCCTGGTAATAATAATGACGTAGAAGAAAGAAGTGCTAACCACGCCCACACTGACAACAGAACAGACTCAATGAGCATTGTTACAGTCGACCCTGACCAATTAGTCTCGACAAATCATACCCAACCCGATAATGAAAACAACGGCATTCCTATTTTATCCGATGCAATAGATAGACAACTGAAACAATTCTATATTAGGTCTACCCCGGGTTCAACATATAGAGTAGACAATAGATCAACTAACTCTAGGACTGTTATTAAAGATGTTTTTATCCCCGTAAACAATACGGAACCCGAAATCATTAGGTTCCTTAAAGAGCACACAATAGCAGACCGTATCTTCCACTGCTATTTCTACGATGAAAATCTGTACTCGGCCTTCGCGAGAGTCTACACTACAATTTTTAATGACAGAGGTCCTAAACTTATACGATGTACGTCACGGGTTACCCTTGTTGAAAACAAAACTGAGCAACAAGAACTCATTAAGCGACATCACGAGGGTAAATCATCGCATAGAGGTATTCAGGAAACGTACAAACAACTCCACCGAAACTATCACTGGCCTAATATGCTTTTGTCAATTCAAAGATTCATTAATCAATGTGACATGTGTTTAAGAGCCAAATACGAAAGAAATCCTTTGAAACCCCCACTAACGTTAACGGAAACACCCACGAAACCGTTTCAACATTTGTTTATGGACCTATATTCCACTGGAGGCGCGACTTTCTTGACAATTATAGATAATTTTTCAAAATTTGCCCAGGCTGTACCGCTAAGTGCTTCAAGCAGCGTTCATATCGCAGAAGCTTTATTACAAGTATTTTCCATACTAGGATTACCTCTAAAAATTACTACTGACTCAGACACGAAATTCGACAACGACGTCATAAAGGAAATATGTGCGTCTCACGATATTAACATACACTTCACGACTCCTTATAATCCGAATTCAAACTCACCCATTGAACGATTTCATTCTACTATTGCTGAAATAATCAGAATTCAGAGAATGACAAATAAAGATGACCCTATACAATTACTGATGAAGTACGCTATTATTGCCTACAATAATGCCATTCATTCTACAACAGGCTATACACCGCGTGAGCTTTTATTTGGTCATACAGCATCCAGAAATCTACTAGAACTCTACTATCCTAAAGAGTTTTATCAGGATTATGTCCATAACCATCGCAAAAATGCAGAAGCAGTACAGGAGTGCATAGCAGCCCACGTATCTAAAAATAAAGAGCAGGTAATAGAAAAACGGAATCAGGCTGCTGAGGAGATCACGTTCAAGGTAGGTGAAACAGTATATAAACAGGTTGCAAAGACTACGAGGAGCGACAAAACGAAACCAGTATTTAAAGGTCCGTATAAGATTATTCACCTTCATCCTAACAATGTTGCTGAAATCATAGGAAACCACCCCAACTCAAAATCCATCAGAGTTCATTTCAAACTTTTACGAAGACAACATCTTGTTCCAGGACCTTCATCACAGGAACCCTCCTGCTCTACGCAACTGCCAACCTGACTCTTAACCCCGTAGATAACGTCAATGGCATACTTTTATTAAAACAAGGTCAAATTTTGAAGCAAGCAGATACGTTTAGTTTGGCCTGCGTGTATAACATATCCTATTTACACGAAACAACTTTAAAACTTATGTCTTTATATGCCAATACTAAAGCTGCTGAAAATAATGAACAACTAAATAAAGCATACAAAGATCAAATAGATAATAGCTTAAACTTAATAGGTAAGAAAATAGTTTTTATTACACCGCACCATAGGTTTAGACGTGGTTTTATTAACGGCCTAGGTTCCATCGTTAAAACTATAACAGGTAATTTAGATTATGAAGATGCTATTAAATTCGAAAACGAAATATCAATATTACAGAATTCAGTAAGTAAAATTAATTTGTCTCAAAAGCAATCATTATTCATAGCAAAACATGCAGTTGAAGAGTATAGTAAACAGATTAAGGTGTTAGACGAGAACCAGAAAAAATTAAGTGTAATGCTAAGAAATACCACTTTTAATAATAATGTTATAGTAAATAGGTTGCACTTTCTAGATTTATATATACAAATAGATTTCAGTCTGCAATTGCTGTTAGATAAGTTAGTAATTTTAGAAGACGCCATGACTTTTGCCCAGTTAGAAGTCATGCATCCAAGCATTGTATCCCCACACATTCTTATAAACGAAATGTTAGCTATTCAGAAATCATACAATTTTAGACCAGTGGATAGCGTTACTATTAATAATTTACATAGCTTAGAGAAGTCTATTAGTGTAAAAGCGTATAGCACAGATCACACGTTAACATTTATATTAGATATCCCTTCCATCGATACAAACCAATACGACCTAATCCACCTGTACTCCATTCCCGACAAGCAAAACCTGACAATTATTCCTAAATCCAAATACCTTGTACTGGGCACCAACGAGTACTCGTACCTAGAGGAAGACTGCAAACGGATCACACAAGACACACAACTCTGCACGTCGTTGAACACCCAGCCTGTTGATAAATCAGAAGACTGCATAATATCCCTTGTGAAACACCAAAACGCAAACTGCACACGGGCCAAGATAGACCTCAAACATGGAAGAATCCAGAAACTCCAAGACAACAAGTGGCTTATCATTCTGAAGGAAGAAGAGGTCCTAAGAAGTAAATGCGGAACTAAATCTGAATACAAGAGGATATCAGGAATACACATCGCCAGTATTACAAGCGATTGCCAAATGCAAGTTCTTAACCGAACACTAACAACAAACATCAATACTGTCGCAGTAGACGAAATTATACCACTACCCAGTAAAGCCGTGATTACAGAGGAGAACATCCATTTCAACCTACAATGGGAAGATATATCACTGGACAGCATCCACGAACTGATAGAACGAGCCGACAACTTACAAGAACCCACAATTGACTGGCAGACTATGATGGCTACGCCCAGTTGGTCAACACTAGGACTGTACCTCATCCTGATGACAATTCTGCTATGGAAGCTTTGGCAGTGGAATCGGCGTCGCCCAGAGAAACAGATTGAACCTCGCACCGAGGACGCTGCGGGAAGCTGCGGGACGCGCTTCCATCTTAAGGAGGGAGGAGTTAGGCAATCGCCTGAGTAACATAATCGCTGACTAATGCAGCGGATGCGCCCGCGCGTCAATATTAAACTGCACAATTGCAGTTTCATAAATTATAGTAATAAGTTTTAGTTAATAGAAATATCATAATTGTAAATTAGTCTTGTAGAACATTCCATTCAATAAACATTGTTTTAATTTAAATAAATATCTTTTTTAATAATAATCTCGTTCGCCGTAACTTAACTGTGGTCATACATAAAAAATATACACGTTGAATTGAGAACCTCCTGCGTTTTTTTTTTTCGTCGGTTGAAAAAAACACAGTATTTTGAGCCCGACAATAATAGGTAGTATTTGTTGTCCTTAAATATAGTTGCTTATCTTTTTACAATCTAAACCAGTTCACTCCTAACTTTCTAAGAAAACACTAATACCAAATTAAGACAGCTAAAATCTGAGTCACAATAGACTTGTCAATGCAATTAACAGAATCTAAAACATTCTATTGTTATACAGTCCAAGGATTAAGAACTTATTTATTACGATCATAGAATATTAATTTGTTTGCGCTAGACAAATTGTTTGGTACTAATTGAGAAATGTCTGGGCTGTCCTGACTGACGACTCGCCAGATATTGGTGTCAGGATGTCATTAGGTCCGCCAGGGTCGCGAGATTTGTTCGCAAGAGTTACCGTGGCCCTGACATACAGGCAACTGAAGGAAACCGGGTGGGTTTTAGTAGTTTCAATAAAAGTCTGACATGTCCTCCCGCTTCGCCTAGAGCGTCATTTGATGAATTGCCACACACAAAAAAAGGTTATCATTAGGTCATTTATAGAACACTGGCTTTTACACGCAACTTTGGTAAGACTAGTTGTGACTTTCGGGCTTCTGATGATCCGTAAAAACAGTCAGGAATCCAGGAATGACAGCTGTGACCAACGGCTGAATGCGATTTCCGAGGCACGGAGCAGCCTTGGTATGTCTAGATGGGCACCCATTTACGGAGCAACCGCGACAAGCGTAGCTCAGCCTGATCGATAAAAACGTGTGGCTGCTCTTACTTAGTCCCCCAGTATGGAATAGGTCTTTACATGTCCTAAACTGATCTTCGTAGGACTACGTAAGAATATAAGAATAGAATAGGTCTTTACATGTCCTAAACTTATCTTCTTACGTTCCCCTAAGAAGACAGGTTTAAGACCAGTTGTATAGGAAATGTCGACCCTACCATCTTAACATGCAAGATATCACCTAGATTCTGTGGTTATGCGTTATAAAGTTTGGCTTTACAACATATTTCTATCGTACCCACTATTACATCATATTAATAAAATGAAGGTGTACCTAATCAAAATTGACAAGATTTTAATTGCATTATTCCTTTCTAAATATTCACATGTCGTCTAACCCAAAACTAATTAACGCTATAACCGCATCCCACTTGTGAGGCGACAACACACACAAAAACACAGCACAGCACCGCTCATCTCCACTCGCTACTAAAGGTTG
Organism: Aporophyla lueneburgensis; assembly: GCA_932294355.1. Taxonomy (NCBI): domain Eukaryota; kingdom Metazoa; phylum Arthropoda; class Insecta; order Lepidoptera; family Noctuidae; genus Aporophyla; species Aporophyla lueneburgensis. The sequence continues at coordinate 1,223,647 of OW028749.1, read as the reverse complement.
TAGCTTTGACAAACGATCATTAGATGCAGCCAGGCAGCGTCATTAGCCAGACACTCGACACCCCCCCCCCCCCCACCTTCCTCACCACGGCTCACCCCCAGCGTCATTATAAAATATCCCACACGCCGACGCGTTATAACAAATGTGGAAAAACTACGTCCTCATTGAAATATGAGGTTAAACTTATTTATGTGCGCTCGCTTCTCTATGCGGCCCGAGTTAAATAGAAATATTTTGAATGCGTTTTTATGCTTCTCGTTTATTTTTATATACAGCTTCTTCCTCGAATGAGAAATAAAAGAATCCAATTGAATATCCTCTTGCTTGCGGTTCTAGTCGAGCGAAAAACTACATTTGGCAGGTTTAAATTCAATTCTCTTCGTGAATAAACTACGTCATAAACAGCTGGTCAAAACCAACGAAATGAACTAGTCCATAAAGTGGGTAAGCTAACTACCCAGAAGCTACTTTTTAAACGAATTAACACGAGAGTAATTTGCAAAATTAAACATAATTTTGTAAAACAATTCTCTCTGGTAGACGTTGTCTACGACAGGCGTAGCGGCGTAGCGGGCTCTACGAAAACGCTACGATTTAATTAATGCATTTCCAGAAAACGGGTTACAAGCTTTGCTTTACACACAGTGAGCTTAGTCTTGTTATGTTAGTTTGTCTTACATACAAAGTATATATTATGTAAGCTAGCTACGTGAATATAGTTCACTTTGGCCTTGAGTGCCCAGAAAGCAATTAGTGAGATTGAACTACGTCACAGTGGGGCCTTAATGGAAGTTTTTGTCGCCAATGAAGGTTATAATGTAGAAGAAGATAAGGGTGGTAATGTACCCTATTAGTACGGCTAAAATGCTTGGGATCGAGAACAGAGTTCTTATTCTGTTTCAGAGATAGCCATGTTATAGATTTTATTGAATTTTTACATAATGTTAAGGTAAAAAAAAAACGACACTTACACTACACTACAAATAAAAATACTTAAAATATGAACACACGTAATAATCTAAATGATAAACTTATAAATACTTCACGGTCTCCGAGACTATACTTGTCGCACACAAGCAAAATAAAACACGTTCACGCACTATATTAGCAATCACAAACACATTCACACAAGTAGTTCGCTTCGTAATCGTTGTTTGCGCTCCTCACAAAGCGAAAAATCAGTACGTATGAGGGGTACCTTGGTGTCAAATTTGCCAGCTGTAACTTTTTATATTTAAGTACCTACATTTTTGCTATGTTTGCTGTTGGTCTCGTTCGTTGTAATAGTTTTACATACTTATTTTACACCTGCATGCTTCGTCATTAGACGACGATTATTAATTTTAAATGTTAAATCTCATTTAAGTGAACTGTATCATGTTCTTATGAGAAATAAAGATTCTTTAAACCTATGTTACGCCCGTATCCTCAGAGTTAGGCAATAGAGCGAGGTGTAACTATCGTATACTCACCCACCATTTCGCCAGTTATGGTTTAGTCCAATTGCATAGAGAACGACCCTGTTGCTACGGGACACAAATCCAGACTCCGGACTGTTACTGAGAAATTCCCAATAGAAACTCCAATAACTATTTGACTGACCAGATAAACGAACCCAGGACCTTATACTCAGAATTAGCCCTAGCGAAGACTAGGTCAACGAGGTAGTCTAATGCTATATTTATAAAAAATACTTAATTTCTACAAAAACGTAAATTATATGATTAGCATGTACTTCTCACTACACTATAACGAAGGAACCATTTACATGAAGTTCCCCATTTGTCGTATTACAATATTTAAGTCACCGCTACTCGCCACTATTTGCAATCCAATCGTGTTCTAATATTAATTAACGACCTTTGTTTGGTCTCATTGTGATCCTCAGTGGCATGCGACCCTCACACAATGGTCTATATTGGCCATGCTGCCTTTTGTCTTATTACCATTGTACACAACTATTGGGATTGAAAAATGCGATTCTTTCTATTTTTTAGGAAGTATTTCGTTGTGAAGGCTGCAGTTTTAAGGTAGTGGTTTGTGGAATGAAAGTAGTAGGTATGTAGTCTGTGATCTCATCATCAGCATTATTTAAGCCAATCGACGTCCACTGCTGGACATAGGCCTCTCCCAATTTTAGGGGATTTACCATAATCGCCACGCTTGGCAGGCGGCTTGGCGTTCACAGTATGGTGATAAAATGCATAGAAAACGCTGCTGCCCATTTTGTAATAAGTCCCTTAGTCGCCTTCAATGACACCCACGTTAAGAAATGGGATGGTGCTGTCCTTTATGTCCGGTGCCACACGGATCTGTGCTCTACAACGCGGTAATTGCGTAAATCACTTATAGTAAGTATGGCCTTCATTTTGATAGTCCAACTACATTCATTGCGCTATTAACGTTGTTGAGTGGACAAATTTTTCGAATATTTGAACCAATGGATTAGTAATATCCTTCAAAATAATTCAGATTCTGATTGATAGTGTGTTACAATAAGGGTATTGGTTGGCTGTATTATGCCGCGACGTACTCAGTTGAGAACCTTTTGGCACGAATAGGAACGAACGCATTTTTTTTTTTTCAATTTCACAAATATTTACAAAGATCACTCTCCCTTATTTTATGTCATTTAGGTGAAAAAAGATTCTTGTATTGCGGAACAACACCAAGCCAACTATCATTCGTAGGAGAATATTGTTCTACTATATACCTATGTCTCCCCAGTTGGCCTACACGTGTCGACAAAAGTCTTGTTACGTAATTTTGTCTGACTTTGCTGTCAGCTAAGGGTAGGATTAAGGGAATGGTTCCACAGTGTTGTTTTGACATTCATAACTAATTCATTTAAAGGCCGGTTTATATGAATTATTTTTTATTGCCAAGAAACTTTCACAGCACAATCAATTAATTTAGCTTGTCACTTTACATTTAAATCGTAAAGTCACCAAAATGTTTGACGATAGTTTTCTGTGATGAAAATCTTCCATTATGATATTTACATGGAATTGGCTCACGTTCTACCAGCGATATAACTATGCTTCTAGTTTTTAAAACGAGAAATAGTTGAGAATAACAAGCTTCACATTGAAATAACCACAAAAACACACTCCACTAAACCACAATGAGGTCCGCACACACTAATTCAATCGCAAACACATAATCCTTTCACCTGTGTCTTACATAATTAGAGCGCATCGTTACGCCGGTGCGCTCACGCCCTTACACGCCACTCGCCGTGTGAACAAGGCTTTAGAGCGGCTCTGACGGCATTTTATTCGTGAACTTATTAAGCATGTGTTTAATAAAGGTTCTGTAAGGGACGGCGGCTGAGTGGATGCTTTTGAATTGCCTTTGCGTAATGTGGTGCAAATAGAATTACTGTGCCTTTGAAATAAAACTTATTAAAGTAATATAATTCATCTATTTATTTAACAAACACAATTTAAATAATGAAATAATCTACAACTAGACAGAATGTTTTAGAAAAAAAAGGAAAAGTGTAATCGCTAGGCACTTTAGTAGCAGTACATGCAGTAATCATGTAATGAGCATTAATAAAGTTAAAATTAATATAAAGATTATGTGTGTAAAATACGGCCTTAGTGAGTTTAGGCGTAGGAATTAGTCCGTCGAATTGGGATCGAACTCACAACCTCTAGCTTACTACTCCAAGTCATCATCAAGCTATTGTCGTTTGTCATTTGTCAATACTGAAAGTAATCTGTTAAATTGACAGTGAAAATTGATTAAGATACATCGGTAAACTTCGGCATTGACAATGTCAAAATGTTATTACCAATCTATGTCTATCAAAGTTGTTATTTAATTCAATCTAAATCCAATTTGTAAATTGATCAGCTGTTTACAACATGGCTGAAAATCCTATTTTCTACACATTCGTAGAATTTCAAAGGATACATAATTGAAAGATCTGGTGCCTTAGTTTCAGTCTACTACGTATGTGAGTACAGTCGCCAAAATAGGAAGGTATGCAGGCCATCAATGAACATGAACTTTAGATTTTAAACAGGCAATTGATATCTGTGTAAGTAAAAACTTATTATACTGGTGAGGTCTTTTTAAGTTTTTCCTTCTGGGGAGTTAGTTGCGCCACTTCTTCTTCCCAGCTAAAGCACTAGGAAATAGTTAAGGGTGGGCGTTTTGAGGGACTGTCATTTTGACGTTCGAAAAGTGTTGAACCTCAGCCTAATTACAATTAATGACTTTTGATACCAGTCAGTCTGACTAGTAAAGCTGCGGAAAAGACGTGGTAACAGTTCCCGTAGTTTGTTTCGCAATTTCTTCTCAGAGGTAGTGAGATAGGAATCCAGTCATCTAGGTGTTTTTTTTTTTTTGACGATAATTTAATAAACGTTATTTTAATATCCTATTGACAAAATAAACAATATCATTTCATTTTCCGAAAGTATCTTAATCTCATTCAGTACATTAATATGCGATATTTCCAAGCCTGCACACTCACGTCTTCCACTCACTGTACAAAGGTACCATTCAGTTGCAATATTGGAAAAGTTTCCTTCAATTTCATTCGTCAAATATTTTCTGAGCTAGTTTCCAATGCTTCAGAAAAGTTAAATTTGTTTTTTGTTTAAACGTGCGTGATTGGAATGAGAAATTAATGTTCAGATCCGTTTGAAAGCTCCTTGATCTGAGTTGTAAACATAGCAGTTGTGGAATTTACAATTACAATTTGATTAACAGTTTTTAAAAAGTGCAAGTGACTGCGCATAGAACGGATGGTTTTTGTTGCCACAAAATCCTATTATGATATTTTATCACACAATAAATATATACCTTCTCTTGGCTTCTTTTGATAAATAAATAAACATAGGTAGTACAATTTTTGAAAATTCATCCACTAATGTGATTTAATAGAGGATGAAAGTACCTATATTATCATATTTACCGATGGGACATCGCAGCTAGCGTATAGAAAACTTTTTACAAAAAAAAACAACCGACTTCCTTAAAAAAAAACACTACAAAGTCAAAAATAACTTTAATTTCGCAAGTCGGTGTCTTAGGCTCTGTATTTAAGGTTTTTGCCACCGACTTCCGAAATTAAAGTTATTTTTGACTTTGTAGTGTTTTTTTTTAAGGAAGTCGGTTGTTTTTTTTTGTAAAAAGTTTTTATTTTCTGACTTTTTAGTTGTGGTAGATAATCCGCACTAATCTAATCGCGTTATTCGTTCATTTGTCGCGCAAATACGTAATGAAAATTTAAGACTTATATGGTTTTCACATGGACCCCATTGTCCAAATAGAACCAAATTAAAATGGGACCATTCGGAAAGCACCAGCTTTCAAATAAAAAAAGAATCATCAAAATCGGTTCACCCAGTCAAAAGTTATGAGGTAACAAACATAAAAAAAAAAAAAAAAATAAATAAAAAAAAAATACAGTCGAATTGATAACCTCCTCCTTTTTTTGAAGTCGGTTAAAAAATAAAACATTTTCTTTACGTTAAATAGATTTATTTTATAATGGATCTAATACTTATCTTTTGACAAACGTTTTATTCGGGGTAGATCCCGCGGCATATTTGACGCGCTGCCATCGGTTAACCTGGAATGCATGATAAGTCCCACATCACGGCTCGTGAAATCCATCGTACAATTGGTTATTTATAGTATTTGATACTTACCCGCATTATAAATATCTTAATAGCTTAACAACTCTCTACCAGGTACCGTCTAAAACTAAACTAAGCAACAATACCTATACAAAGGTGAATAGTTTGCGCTCACCAGTTAGCCGCTTGCAGCGCTGTATCGCCGATTAGCCGTCTAGCAGCGCTTGTTAGTGTGCAGCATACAATGTTAGCGTCTGGCGACTTGATTAGAGGTGCGGCTGTATTGCCTTTGATGTTCAGTACTACCAGCATTGGACATCAAAGAATTTTTTATTAGGTACCTGAGAAGTGATCGTATTTTGTATAGGAAAACTTTGCCAGGCTACCGTGACATTTGTGGATTTAAGTCGCATGGTGATCATTGTGTTAGGTTTCTAACATAATAAATTATAACATTATGATAAGGCTCGTGCAGACTAGCGCGACGCGACAGTCACGCGCGGTTCGGCGATTTATATCAGTAGAACAATTTCTATGACCGTGTCGCGGCGCGACAGGTCGCCTCTGCGTGAACGGTCACGCGCGTTTGCATACAAATAATTGTTTTACCGACATCGACATCGCCGATTCGCGCGCGACTTTCGCGTCGCGCTATTCTGAACGAGCCTTTAATCAATCATTGGAACAATTTATTTATAATACTTACTGGTAGCAATAGTGTTGAATGAATAACGGTCTGAGGTGATGATTGAGAACGCGGGGTTGCACTCGGTCTATTTGTCTATTTGCTCTAGCAAGCATCGAATACGGACGTGCAATGAGTGGTCAGTAAAATAACCTACAATAATTTATGTAACATTTATTTTACTATAATATAATAAGAAATATAAATGAATGATGAATATGTTTCATTTTATTTTCTTTATCCTCTATACCTACCTATAACTTAGTTTATAGTTTGTGATTTTCGGGTAATTTTACGACTTTGAGGTTAGATATATTAGCAATTAAATAAGTTGTTTTAGACCAAGGATGCCTCTTCAACAAATGCGTGTTTCATGTCTGTATAAAAGAACCCTTAGTCAGGAACTCAGGACAGCGGTGCCAGAATAGTTATTTATCACTTCAATCGATAAATTAGACATAAAATATTAGCATAATTGACAAGTTATTAATGTTTGTTAGGTTTTAAAATAATAATTATACTAAATTGTAATGTTGTCTTAGTCGATTATTGGGACTTTTGATGGATAATACTGGCAACACTAGTTTTGAAATAACGAGGTTCTGAGACAACGGTTGAGAACACGGGGTTGCACTCGGCCTACTTCGCTCAGGGCCAGCATCGAAGACGGACGTAAGTTTTGTTACTGTAATATTCTTAAATATTAAGTACTTATAAGATTGTAAAACATTTATTAAAGAGTAGCGCTGGAGTTTCTTGTCCTTCTTCTCCAAACGCCATTACTTTTTGGAACGGACAACTAGAGTAAATTCTATTTAAACCTTTAAATGATACAATGTGTTACGTGCTATTTTCCTTACCCTGTAATACCTACAAGTCAGTTTATAGTTTGAGATTATCGAGTAATGACGAATGATGCATTTGGGTACCTATCCATAAGTTTCTACTTTGATGATAAATATATTAGTTGTTTTAGAGCAAGGTTACCATATTTTATTACATGTTGACATGACTTTGTCGTATTTTGGGATAAAGTACAATTATATGGAAAAGTTATAAGATCCTCTGAAGGCTATATGCCCTACAAATAGTGGCCGCCAACTTGGATTTTAACTTTAACGTTTTTTCTGCATCAGCACTCTAAAACGATGAAAATGAATGACTATGATGAAAAAAAAAATCGCGATTACGCTGCGGTATCGAGATTCTGTAGATTTTAGTATCATGTCTGATTACTTTCAGCCAAATCCTACTAATGTTATAAATGTGTAAGTTTTTGTGTTTGAATGATTTCACGCAAAAACTACTGAACGTATTTGGATAATATTTGGCACGCAGATAGTTTATAACCTGGATTAACACTTAGGATACTTTTTATCTAGGTAGTACGTTCCCGGGCGAAGCCGCTGACAAAGGCTAGTGAGAACATAAGCCAGTGACAGGCATCTATAATATGTACGTATTTAAAAAAAAAATCGTTGTGCTCCTTATGTTCTGAGTTGAGCTGAAAGATTACTGACAAATGCGTGCATTGACTGGACAGGTCCACTCAATCTGTATGGTTCTTTCCTCAAAAGACCATTTCAGACACCTCCATGTACATGATCCTCAAATTATCAGACAGCGACTATCTCCTAATTTTATATACACATTGACATTGATGAATTTTACCTATACAATAACATTAATATTTACTTTTAAAGTATTATATTGTTTTAATTATTGTAAATGTGAAGATTAAGTGGGTGTTATTTTTTTTTTCTAGGTTCCTTTTCTTCTCATTTATTTTTTATCACAGTCTGGCAGTTTGAGTAATTTATGCGACCTACACAAATGTCCCTTCTTTGGTATTGTTCGTCGAATCATTGTCCTCCTTAAGTTCTGAGTTGAGCTGCATGATTACTGACAAATGCGTGCACTGATTGGACAGGTCCACTCAATCTGTGTGGTTCTTTCCTTAAAAGACCACTTCAGACACCAATCCACATGGTCTTCACATGATCTAACCAAATTATGTCTGGACTTTAAAAGAGACTGTGACCTCTGAGTTTGTTTCGGCCTTTCTTCTCAGAGTAGTCAGATAGGAAACGCCGACCTCATCTAGTTTTAAAAAATATGATTGACGTGTAAAAGTGTTTGTACAAACCTACTTGCAAAAATAAAGTCATTTATCATTTAAAAATATATAAGTATGTTTATCAGTTGTCTAGTACCCATAACACAAGCTCTGCTTAGCTTGGGACTAGATGGCGTTGTATGATAGTTGTGGAATATTATTTATTTTATTTATTTATATATGGGGCACATATATTATTGGATTCGTTTCACCGGAACGCTCGGAAACATTCAAGCGACAAATAAAATATTAATTATAAAATTGCTTTATAACTGTTACCAGGTTGCACATAATAAGCATTCAGCATAATTGGAAATAACTGGGTCGTAAATAATGGGGAATATAATTGATTTTATTTTTGAATATATTTTCGTGTTAGTGGAGATTTCACACTCAGTTACTTTTGAATACTTCATTATTAAAAAAGTATTTAATTTGGAATTATCATTGGGTAGCAAGAAGCTCCTGCTTCTATAGGTATTATATTTACTTTCGATCGGCAATAGTCGCCTTTTTTAGAAATCCTAGATTTTTCTAGCACAATTTTTACTGTGCGTGCGTGGTCGAATATCGAATATACAACCATAAAAAATATACTCATTCAACAAACACACGCAAATATAGACACGGAATAGTCCAACGCTTCGTAAAAATTAGTGTACCATTGAGAGTTATAGAGTTCAGAGCGCACCACAAACTGAGTCGATTCCATTCTATCACGCAGATCTGTAAGTATCCAACTTCGGATCCCCTATATCCGAATAGTTAATTCTAATCGCTTTGTTCTAAGACCCCGAGGGTCAAGAAAGGGGGTAAGGGGGAGGGTAACAGGGTTTCTGCTTTGTGCTGATACCCCCAGGAATGGCATTGTACAAGTGTCTAAATTGTACTTGTAGTTGGAGTAAATTGAAAACGCTTGTGGAATGTTTTGCGGCGCCTAAATGCAGCGGGAAAAGGAACATTGAACGTTTGGGGTAAGCAGATGCGGGGTAGCGACGAATATCGGATGGACCACAACTTGGCAATTATTGACGCTTCACATACGCAAATTCTTTTGAATTAGATTGTTATTAAAACCAACTTCTGTATTTTTAAAGGAAAAACGTTCGCATTCAATTCACTATTTTATTTCCAAAATCGGAAATCATATTAGTATTTTTACTTACAAACTATGGCAGCAGCACTAAAATTTAAAACTAAAAACTAATTAACATACCTTCTAATTTTCTGCCCGGGGCCGGCAGCTAAGTCTCCAGGACCAGTGCATTAGTAAAGGACAGTCTGGCCTTTCCACAACAACCTTTGGGATGCATTTGGGGCTTCCACGTATACGACGCATTAGAGATGCCGTTCTCTTGCGTATGACAGCCCCAAAACCATATATACCCGACTTGGCAAAAAAGAAAAGCATTATTGGACTAAATATGGAGGGCGTTGTAGGCCCTCTGTGTATATTTGACCTACAGGCTGCAAGTGTAAAACGTCTGGCAGTATGTCTTAAACAACAACCTGGTGTTTCTTGCTGACTCTTCTCCATAAGAATCAACAAATTGGAACCGTGCACCTAGCTTCTGATGTTTCATAAGAGCCCATGTAGATTTATATGATATAAAAAACTTTTTAACAATAAATTTAAAAAAAACTGAAAAGCATAAAATAATAAACCTTAAAATTATGAGTCAGCGCTTTGAGTGATCTTTGTTCATTGATTTTTCAGCGCCGACTCAAAATTTTAAGGTTTATAATTTTATGCTTTTCACTTTTTTCGGTGGTTTAATTTTTTGTTAAAAAGTTTTTATTTTATATCTTTTTGGAACTTTAATGTACTCATAATACTTGGCAAGGCCTCATCCAACAAAAAAGAATTATCAAAATCGGACTATTCTGTATAAAGTTATGCGTGGTTATACATTACAATCAGTGAGTGAACAATCAATCATCCACTGTTTTCCGACACTTAGGGTTCGATTTTGTTTTCCAAATTTATATGAGACCACCTTGGGAGTATACCCTTTCCAATAGAAGAAGAATTGTGACAATCGAACAACTATGTAAAAAGTTATGCGTGATCATACATAAAAAAAATACGCGTCGAATTGCGAACCTCCTCCTCCTCTTTTTTTCGTCGGTTGAAAATATTTTGATTTGATTTGATTTATACTAATCTCAGTTTTGATCTATCAAAAATACCCGTCTACTTTTCCCACATTTTTATTATTTTTCAGTATTGATTGTCGCTGAAATGAGATTGCGTCTAATATAGATTTTGAACGCTTTTTTTTAAATATTCGAATTGCCACATATGTCAGACGGCATGGTGATCGTAGTTTGTTATTAATACCAGACTAGAGAATGTCATCCCCTTTGATATACACACTTGCCCTAGAAAATATTGCTTCTTACCAAGTGAAAATATGAGTAACCTATATATTCCGGTACATTAATATGTCCAGACTATCCAGTTATTCTTTTTGTCGAACGTTGGTCATCGGACCATTTTTCTAGGGACGTGATTCGTAACCGCAATGTTATCGATATTTCTCAGCCTAGCGCTTGTATCGTACCGACAATATCTTCACATGAAATACCGACTTATTTATTACAGAGTCGTTCAATATTATATTCTGTATCTATTGTTGTAAGGTCGTGGAAAATAAAAATGTTGGAGGGATTATGAAATAACGCGTACTAAGACTTTTACTTACATAATGTCACTTGTTTCTCTGAAGGGTAGGGCAGAGGTGTAAGTACCTACATAATATAGTTCACCCACATTTCGCAGATTGCATTTAAATGCCAAGTAATAGGAGGCAAGTCTATTGTCATCAACCGGGCACAAATCCGGACAACGGACCCGGACCCGGGTTGCTTGTTTTATATTTAGTATGGCATCTGATAGGTCTCCTCAGTCTTCTCATCACCAATGCCGCAATGTTTGAAGACTAAAGTCTTCCACCAGTGCATACATCCCATTTTAACCTACGGTGCTGACTGGTCTACAAATTTGAGGTCGGTCAGCATGCTATGGAGCGGGCTATATTCGAGTTTCTTTGAAGGATGAAAGCAGAAACGAAGTTATCCGGAAAAGAACCGGATCGACCGTCATCACTTGCAGAGTGTTGAAATGTCAGTTGGCTGGCCATGTTTTCCGAAGGACCGAAGGTCAATGGAGCAGACGAGTCCTGGAGTGGAGACCGCGTATCGGCAAGCGTAGTGGAGGATGCCCCCCAGCTAGATGGACCAACGACCTTAAAGAGGTGACGGGGACAACCTGAATGCGGAAGACGGAGGACAGGGCGTTGTGGAGGAGCATGAGAGAGGCTGTATTAATTGATCTCATAGGTGACCAGGGACCTAGGAGGTTATCGGCTACCTAACCAGGCTTGCCTGTGGGTGCTCATAAAATTAAGACCAGGGTTGAAAAACTGGACGACTACACGCTGTGGGCATGACCTGTGGGGTACGAACCTTGGCTTATGGTGTCGCTAAGGTGTGGCAGCAAGGGACAGACTGGATCGGATTAAAATTTATCTACGGGTCATACCCGATTCATTTAAACAACGTTGATTAGAGAAAGCAGTCCTTGCTCAAGGTCTCTGGCAACTAAATGGCGCCAGAGCCGCGTCATACATTGCAGTTTGAGCTAAAAATAGAAGCTTACAAAGCCTTGCATTTCCCTATTACTCATCAGAACGTCATCATTTCAGCCCAAGACGTCCACTGCTGGACATAGGCGTACCCCAGTTTGGGAGGACTTGCCATAATCACCACGCTTGACAAGACGGGTTGGCGACTGCAGTCATCATCTGCCTGCCTTTTCCCAACTATGCTGGGGTCGGCTTCCTGTGTGACCGGATTCAGCTGAACACCATTATTTTACATGGAGCGACTGCCTATCTGACCCTCACACCCACTTACTGGGTAATACAATACCCTTTGGTAAGACTGATTGTCAGACTTTGGTTTGGCGATTTCAGTGTAGTTGTAAAATGCATAGAGAAATAGTACTACGTGTGCAGATTAAAAAGAAAATGGTTTTTATTTCTGTGAATGTCTTGTATGTGGGCTGTTATAAAAAGAAGGTAAGTTGGAACATGAGTATCTTGGTATCTATCTCACACAAAATGGTTTAAGAAATGATAAGACTGTGCTGACATAAAAAAATGTTAAAATTTCTAATGTGCCTTTAATTGTTTTTTTTTTTCTTGATCAGAACATAGCCATGCTTGGCCATAGTGCTGAGTATACTAGCACTATTTTTAGCTACCTTTTTCTGAAATATTCAGTATTTTCCTAGCTTTGTTTATGTAAACTACATAAAACAGCCAATTTAAAATAAATTGGGTTCAACCTGCTACCAAGCCATTAAACAAGCCTCGTAAAGTTTATAAATAGCTAAAATTTACAACCCTCATCAGAAAAAAAATATAAAGAACTTGTATTTTCTGCCATTCGTGAGTATATTGTGAAAATATTTCAATTAACACATTAGACAATTAGTGTATGACGGATGATAGAAATCTGTGGCGTGTATTAAGAAAGGCAGCATTTTCAGTCAGTGTCGTGATGTGCTCATTGTGTGTGATGTATACACACACAATGAGCTTATAATGTTCCCACTGCTGGGACATAGGCGTTCTCTTAGTGAGAAGGAGTGGACCGTAATACACCACGTGAACCCAGTGCGCGTTAGTAGCGTGTCACATGTTTTGGAATTTTTGGTTCTATGACATACCAATTTCTTTATGATTTTTTCCTTCACCGTTTTGAGAGTAGTGGTGATGAAATATTTACAGATAGTAAAGCACCCTTCGGGGTTCGAACCTGCAACTCAACTCTTAAGACGCGGCCATTTTTAACTGGGTCACCACCGCTTTCATGCTGTATGCATTAGACTGAAATTGTTACAATATGCGTTACCTGTATCTAGGAGACTCGTGAAGGAACGATTTTTGTTGTTGTGATCTGGTTCACATAAGTGTAATATATAGTTGTGATTTATCTCCGTTGTTTATATTTATTTAGTATGTATCAATTACTGTATATTGTATCTATATAAGGTGTATCTATTCATACACGAAATATTTTAAGAGGTACACCTGTAAGTGGTAAAGAAGCTACAGCAATGAAAAAAATGAATTTCTAAATGTATTTTTTTTAAATTCATATTTATAAATTACTAGCTTCTGCCCGCGACTTCGTCCGCGTCAAATTTTTACTCCCCTGACCCTTCCCGTCGCATCGATTTGCCTGCTAGTTTTCGTCCATTTTTCGTTGCTGCTAGCTCCTTTTGAGTTATAGTGAGTCAACCTTAAAAGATAGACATATGGTCTCGCGGACTTTTTTTTAGAACTTTTTAAAAGGAACAATTCCGTCATACATGATTTTTGCGTTACTTTAACCGTTTACGCAGCGCACGCAACGGAAACTCTCAAAAGGAATAATTTTTCCCCGTTTTTGCAACATTTTTCATTACTGCTCCGCTCCTCTTAGTTGTAGCGTGATGTTATATAGCCTATAGCCTTTTTCCTAGAGTAAAGGTTTTATGCAAAACGTCTCAAGCAGTTTTAAAATGATAATAATTACGAAAATTCAAAAACGCTTAGATAAAAAAATTCTTTTTGCTTCTAGAGCTTCTTTACCACCTACAGGTGTACCTCTTAAAATATTTCGTGTATGAATAGATACACCTTATATACTCATAATTTTGCACAAATAGCACCCCCATTTTTATGTCCACGCAATCAGAATGGACAGTTCTATGCCAAGGTTGTCTGGCAAAGCTCACAGAAAGCGATAAGGCCGCCATTATATGTTTTTAGTGTTAAACGTATTTCTGATATGCCAAAATGATATGCATAAAAAATCACCTAAAAGTATGTCTACACCGCATGTATTTCGCCTAATAAGTCATTCACAAACAATTTTAGACAACCAGGTGAACGCTCGCTTCGAAAAGCTCGCAGTATAGATCACTAGCTAATTAAATTTAGTGTTCCGAATGATGATTTTTAAACAAGTTTAGAAATTATCAACTGCATTTAGTAATAGAATGTACTGAGAACTTTCGAAAAACAAAATTGAAAAACGTTGAATAAAATTGAAAGCCACATTTCTTTCTTAATCTCAGCTATACATTTCGTTCTCTAATTTTCTTTTTGTTTTAGCACTAAATTCAACAACTAAGAAACACAAGCCACGGTCGAACCCTTGCAATTATTATTCTACAGCCATCCCCCGCAAGAAACTTGCTATTTAGTTTCAGCAAAACCAAATAAAAAGTCAATAAAGTACAAATAAATCAGCCTGTCTGCGTAATAAAGAAATCTAACTAAGTTCCAGTCAAGCTAAGGTCTGAGCAGACTGGAGAGGTCACGCGAAATGTACTAACTTTAAACTTTGCGAATTGACAATTGGTTCGGATTGAAGCCGAATAAAGATGATAATTTAAACTTTTATCGATGAAGCCTGTTTTGAATTTGAATTAAAGAATAGAGAATTTAATCTTGATAAGTTGAGTAAATACTACTTAAAACATTTAATTTAACTTGATCAAACATAAAGAAACCTGATGGCTCTGTAATGTCGTTTTAAGTAAAATAATGCATGACATCACCGTAGCATTTTGTAGGTTCAAGGCTGACACTAAACATGAACGATCTATCCACACATACTTCTATCCCACCACAAAAGTTAATGTCCCC
This sequence comes from Aporophyla lueneburgensis, assembly GCA_932294355.1. NCBI lineage: Eukaryota > Metazoa > Arthropoda > Insecta > Lepidoptera > Noctuidae > Aporophyla > Aporophyla lueneburgensis. The sequence goes on along the minus strand of OW028749.1, from coordinate 1,208,545 downwards.
TCCCATTCGCAGTCCATCGCGAGCGAACGACGGGCATTATCATTACCATAACGACCACGAAAAAACAGAAACAGGCCCAATGTGTACACGCCCTTACCCATATTGTTTCACTTAAACGACATTCTGAACTCAAGGGATTTACATACATCGGCGGACCAGCCGACATGTATTTTTCTACCTTTCATATTAAAATAGAACAGATAGTATTATCTCTATGTTCTGTTACAAATGGGAAATGAAGGCACAACCTGTGTGATATCAGGTTTATCATTTCAATTTAGTTTGGAGCCGCAGAGTAAATTACATTCAGAGGATTTGGACTTAGTTAGAATGGGAGGATTGTGTGAAGATGGGTCGCTAGTTTAGTAGCCACTCTGAGCATTTCTGGGAACTAAAAAAAAATTAGCATAGATTTTAGCTGTAACGGCTTCTGCCAACAGGTCATCGCACAAACAAGCTGGTCTCTGAACTGCGTCGAATCTTTAAAATCGTCATTATTTCATAGGATTTCGTTTGTTCTTAAGCCTGTATAGATTTTGTTTATTTTTCTTTCTCTGTTTAAATGGATAGATATTTTTTATTTGCCCCTAACAGTAGTTTGCATTTCCGTAAAGTCTATATTAATAGCTAGGTTTTTTACTAGCCTCCACTGTCCCACTCCTGGGTAAAAGCCTCCCTCCACTCCTTCCATCTTTAGCGAGATTTGCATTTAAAAAAAATAAGACGCTAAGAAGTATTTTGGTTATGAATGCCACACTAGATCGAGCCTGTCTCGTGGAGTCCATGTGTGGTATTACAATATAATGAAGTGCGCATTACATTAATGCTAATGGATTATTACAGTCGAGAAACCCGTAAAAATGTTATTACTTTAAAGTAATTTAAAGCAGTGATATTAAAACAATAAGAATGTTAAATTCATATTTTTATCGCAATGTGCACAGTGCGTAAGTAACACTGTGTCACCTTCTTTTTTTTATAAGGCAAACATTTGTCTGAAAAATGTTACCAACTTCTAAATCTAAATGCTTTCCGATATTTTACTTAATATAATTTAACGTGCTTTCTACAAGAGCATGCAACATAACACTCTTGCAAACAACCGGAATCAGAAACAAAACTACAAACAAACGAAACCGCTGTTGGATTTAATAAAAACAAACTATCTCCAAAAGTGTAAACAGTAAAACCGAAAAGAATCCCGTACCGAAGCTAATGCAGGTTTCACACTGCGACAGTTTTATCGCGCGTTAGGTCGCGGACACACTATCGACTAGTGCAAGCGCGCCGGCCCGCGGCCGCCCGTCCAGCGGCACCCTAATCATGTTACTTTAATGGTAATTGGAAACTGTATCGTTTGACATTAGAAACTCCACTGATGTTATGGGATTTGGTTACATGGTAAAGTTTTGCCTTCGTCGCAAATTGTACTAACTGGCTGAGGGGAGATTTAAAACCATTTTGTTGATAGTCTTCTTGGTTAAGGGTCGCTATTATTGATATTAAATTTTATCTAGGTGATACTCGCGTCAAAACTCTATATCCTAATGTAAGTACTCTTTACGAAACTGAAGGGGTCTGTTAGGACCGATGCCTGCCAGGGTCACGAGATTGTTCGAAAGAGACACCGTGACCCTGACACATGGACTACTGATGGAACACGGGTGGGTTTTAGTCAGTAAAAGTCTGACACGCCCTCCCGCTTCACCCATAGCGGGAGAAGTCATTTGATGATTTCCCATCCAAAAAAAAAAGTACTCCTTATGAGTTTTCGGTTGAAATGAGGAAATCTTTGGTTGGCATTGTTAAATATTTTGAGAATTTAATCTAATGTGACGTGGTGAGGTGGTGAGACGACCTAGACGCGTTCTACAAGGGTTGAACTGAGGTGGCCGAACAAAAGGATGCCTAGAAAGATGTAGGGGTTGGCCAGACTTGTTCAGCAGTGGAACAGTGTTAAATAATAAAAAAAACTAACCTGATATGCTTGAAAACATTAATTTACAAAACAAAATTATAGTACTTCAAAAATCTAATTTCGATACTTTCACGCATTATTTTGGATAAGTTTTGATTTTAACAGTACCAGTTTCAAGTTAGCAATTTGATAACACCCCTTATTAAATAAAAAAAACATTTAATCGCTAATCATTCGTTATTTTAGATTAAAATCGACTAATTAAATAATAATAATAATAATAATTTTGTAATGATTGCGAGTCTTTTATAAAATCAGAGGTAAGAACACTTAGGGATCAGAAACCAAGCCAACAGAGACTTTCGTAGAATAAGCCATTTCAAATATAATTAGTACCATTTTAGTGACTTTATTGACCTGATCTTTGATCTGATCTTGTATAGCTTGTAAGTTTCTGACCTTTATCGTAATAATAAATATACGTATTAATAATAACAATGATTTCTGTAACAGATTTCTCTAGAAATTACCAACATCGCCATTGTACGCACTCTTCCTTTTACCTTGTATGTATAAATGTGTGAAAATAAAATTATTAATTGCTTTTTTTTATGAATTTGATTTGTTTTTAGTATTGACTGACATAATTTGGAAATCTTTGTTACTAACAATTACAATAATTTATTAAATAAATATTCCAATAAATAAATATAAAACGATTTATTTGTTGTTGGTTTAAACTTTTCCTTCACCAATGTCAGCAACAATAATCCAAGATAAACTTAGCTAGTTTAAAAATAAAAAGCACAACTAAATAATATATGCCTTTTACGTACAAGGACATAGGTTTCCGTTTCAAAACGTAAAAGAAAATTGCTTCTATGTTTCTTTTTACAAGCGTTTTTTTTTTTTCATAAAGTGTTCAGTACATATCAGGATCTTGTTGCTCAGTGAAAAATACGCGCCAAATGAGTTAAACAAGGAGTATAGTGAAGATGTTACCAGCAGGGAAGCTGTGATCACATACTCCAGAATTCTGTCCAAGTAAAATATTGTTTCGGACACGATCGGTAAATGGTCTCATGGTCCCATGTCTTATATGTGGTAGGTGAGAAGCAAGTCCGAAGGCTTACTTTTTTTAAATTAATTCTACGTGATTTTATTTTTATTTTGTGTACTTTCTAATCATATCATTATTGTATTTGTACGCCTTTCTAGGCAAAACATGACGAAACTTTTTTTTTTTTGTAATCGCACCTACGTAAGCACCGTGTGGTGCCGGACGTGAAGAATAGCATCATCCCATTTCTTCCCGTGGGTGTCGTAAAAGGCGACTAAGGGACTTACTAGAGAATGGGCAGCAGCGTTCTCTATGCATTTTACCACAATACTGCGATCGCCAATCCGCCTGCCAAGCGTGGCGATTATGGCAAAGCACCCTAAATTGGGGGAGGTCATGTCCAGCAGTGGACGTATTACGGCTGAACTGATGAATCGCACCTACTGATTTTCAACCTACACGTGTTTCTGACAAATAAATGTATGTTATCTTACCTGATTTTACAAAAAGACTTTCCGATTAATCACCTATACTTAAACGAAAAGTTGTAATCGTGCGCGTGTAGTGTGTATGCTGGATGCGAGAAGCACAGTGGGTCTACGCTCTGAACACGAAATCCGTACTTTCGGCAGAAATAGGTGTTTTTTTTTTTTTCAATATGACACCTACACATAAGGTCACAAAAGACTAAGGATATAAGATTTCTTCGGGGTTCCGTACTAAGAATGAATAAATACACGATTTTACAGTTTTCCTTACACCTGATGTGTCTTTGCCCTTCCGATGTTTCAAACTTCTTTCGCAAAGGCTAGTATCGTCAATGTCGGACAGAGAGTAGGTACCTAGAAACGGTCGAAGTATCGATGCTTGGGGAAGGCCTATGTCAGCAGTGCACGTCTTTCGACTGAAATGATAATTGTTTTGTACACACACTCACAGTATGTATGTAATTGAAGAATAAAAATATCTTGCGGACGTCTTCTGAACGTCTTTCGGCTGAGATGATAGTGATGAGCGTATGCATGCATGTTATTGAAAAAACAAAAATATCTTGCGGACGTCTTCTGACTGAAAATGATAATGATAATAATAATAATAATATAACATTTATTTGGACTCAATAAAATATAGCCTAATACAGTAATAGATTCTTAAGAACTAGGATACAAATAACGTGTTGAGTAAACGGCTAAAACTATATGAACTCCTGAATTCCAAACTAGGCAAAAACCTGTATCTTGGAAATCAGTGCTCTTCCGTGGTAAAATAGGAGTAAGAACTATAAATTCACATATATATAACAATTCCACAATTAAATGACTTAGACTATGAAAGGAGATACAATAGCAGCGTATGTCTAAAACTTGACGGGTGATTGATGGAAGTGATTATGTATGGTGTGTGTGGAGTGGGTGTAGGTTGTGAATGTGTGTGGTGTGTGTAGTGTAGGTTTAGGGTGTGTATGTGAGTGTTGTATGTATTAAGTGTAGATACATAGTGTGTACTCTTAACATATTGGTGTGCTTCGGTATAATAATTCTATTTTAGAATAGAATATCCATTGTTTTTTCCGTACTTGTATAATCAAGACCTAGCAGCCATTTGGTGACCACTATTTTGCATTGTTGTTTAGTTAAAGGATATATTTTTAAGATATAGTTGATTTTGTTGTACAAATATCCACCTAAGAAGTTAAAAAACCTCTGTGCAAAATGAGTGTGGCAAGCTTTGTATACGCAGACTGTATGTTTCCTACGTTTCTGTTGAAAAGTTGTAGGGTCATACGTCAGTGAACCATGCATTTTGAGAATAGTATGAAGTATGAAAAGCTGCCGTATTGATAATACTTCGCAGGTTATGTAGAGGTCGGTAGTGGGATATAAGAAAGGAAGAAACGTACTAACTTTAAGCAGAGCTCTTTGAGCGCGCTCAAGTTTCAAAATAATTGTTTTACACGCACCGCCCCAGGAAGTTATACAATAAACCAATAGTGATTGACATAAGGCATAATAAACAGTTTTTAGTACCTTAGGACTAGCTGAACGTCGGAGATTTTTGAAAATATATATTAATTTCCGCACTCTAGAAGAAACAAGGTCTATGTGGGGAGCAAAATTAAGCCTGCTGTCTATTAAGACGCCAAGGTACTTAATAGTACTCGCTTGATCAAGCGAAGGGCAGTTACAGGGTTTAGAACGACTGCAAATATGGGAATGGGCCAGAATGGATTCTAGGTTACTATCAATTAATTGTGGGACATTTCGGAGGGAAAATTTTAAATATTTTGTTTTGTCAACATTTAATGTTAAGAGGTTACATCTCAGCCACTGGTTAACGGCATCAAAACCACATTGTGCGTGTTGAAAAGTGCTGTGCCATGATGTACCTCTGAAAACAAGTGCCGTGTCGTCTGCAAAGGCAACAATCTTCCCATTTTGGAGTTCAAGGTCGCAAAGGTCATTAATGTATATGAGAAATAGAGTAGGTCCAAGGACACTACCTTGAGGGACTCCGTAGATAATGGGAAGGTCTTCACTTATCCAGTCGCCAACTCTGACACATTGAAATCTGTTACTAACATAGTCTGTAAAAAGTTTAAGCTGTAACCCCCTAATGCCCATACGCTCAAGTTTGACTAGCAACCTGGGGACTGACACTGTGTCAAAAGCCTTTGCCAGATCTAGGAAAATAGCCAGTACTTTATTTTATTATCAATATTATTGACCACAAAGTCTGTGACTTCACGAACTGCATCACTAGTTGTCTTATTACGTCTAAACCCGTATTGGCAAGTGGAAAGTAGATTAATTTTCTCTAAGTAGTTTACCAGTCTTTTATTCATTAATTTTTCCAAGATCTTTGACAGAGTAGGTAATATTGAGATTGGTCTATAATTATTAACACAGCCGCGATCACCAGACTTAAATATAGGCAGGATTTGTGAGATTTTGAAGGCTTGCGGGAAAGTTCCAGATGTAAATGCCAAATTACAAATAAACGTTAGTGGGGAAACTAGTATGGACCTATAGCGGGAAAGTAAGTTTGCAGAAATATTGTCACGTCCAGCAGCACAGTTAGTTTTTAGATTGAGAACTAGGTTGTTTATCTCATTTTCATCTGTAGGAAGCATTACGAAAGAATTGGGATAGGTAGGCTTAAGGGGTACTGGAGGATTTGGCAAAGATTCATTTGATACATGTTTCTCTGCAAGTGATTTTCCGAAATTCGCAAAGAAGGCATTAATAGAGTCAACGGAACGCTGGGGGTTACTTGGGGATATCAGTTCAGAAGCAACTTCCTTAGACCGAGTAGTGTGGGTGATAGTTTTAATGGCATCCCAGAGCTTTTTAGAATTGTTTCCCGCGTTATCGATTTCCTTCCTTTCATATTCACTTTTCAGTTTTCTTAATAAAGCATTGCAAAAATTCCTGTATCTAGTATAGGTTAGCTTAAGAGTCATATTTTTAGGGAAATTATTTGACTTGAGGTGTAAGTTATCCCTATTTCTCATACATCTCAAAAGTCCTGGAGTTATCCATGGCTTTAAAATTATTTTACGTCTTGGTATAGTAATGGTTTGTGTGCAGGATACCATAGCAGTATTTAGAGAACCAGTAAAAGTTGCTACAGCATCATTTACGTCAGTCATTGCGAAGAGAGGTGCGAAGTCAATGTTCGGGATGGCCAAGTCAAGGGCAGTATAATCAATTCGCTTTAAGGTTTTCGAGTGTTGCTTAGAAGGAAGCGACTTATCTATGGAAATAATAACACTATAATGATCGGTAAGGGCAGTTTCAGCTACCAGACATGTTGCTGGAAATTTGGTTTTAAGTATGATATGGTCACTGCAAGATTTTGAATGAGTAGGAATCTGGTGCGCTGGCAGCATGCCATGCGAAGCCATTAGGTTTAAGTACTTGTGTTTTCTTATGTCCAATGTGTTTTCGGCAATATCAATATTTAAATCCCCAGTTAAGATACAGTTTTGGTATTTAGACGTATTATTATACAAGCAATTATGTAAACTTTCTATAAAATTATCAACGTTCCTAACACTAGGTGAACGATAAATAGCAAGAAGCATAGTATGCTTTCCAAGTGTTATTAATAAACTATTACAGTCCAGGATGGATGGTTCCTTAACACATGCATTGATACCTTTTTTAATAAAAACGACAATCCCTTCATTTTGGGTTTTGTTATTAGAAGTTGAATAATAATCGTATCCATCCATTATAGGAGGATTATGTACACCACGCAACCAGCACTCCGTTAACACTATTAAGTCCCAGTCAACTTTGGACCTACCCAAAAGAGTAAGCATACCAGCCATGTTGCAGTTGATGCTTCTAATGTTTTGTGTAATAACTTTCAAAGCTTTAACAGATGTTGAGATTAGAGATGAGCATTCATCAATGGTGCAAGTAGATGTATTAGCCACAGATAACAGGTCGACATTAGTAGATATATCACAATTTATGTTATCGAATTTAATATAAGGACATGTGTAAAACTAAAGGAAAGATATATTTTGTATGCAAATAGAATTAAACCGGATGTTGAGTACATTTGTAGTTGGATGTGTGTGTGTAAGTGTGCGAGTGTTAGTGATGAGACCGTCAAGTCAGTGCAAAGATGGTGTAAAACATTTTTTTTTGTTAGATGAAGCTTACATTTTAAATAACTTAACTTGATATTAGAAAGCAGTATTAAGATATGAGCATAACTGATACCGCTGTTCTGACGGTAAAGTCATGCTTGAATGAGTTGCAGAATATCTTCCTCATTATCAACACGCATGGGTGGTTGGTCATCACTTTTCTTCATGTAGATTTTGCCATAAGAATGCCAGCAACCCGTGAAAGAATTTTTTTTAGCATGTTGACGAGCTAAGTAAAACAGTTTCTTTGCATATGGAGTAAGAGACTCAGAGATATAAACAGGTTGCGATGGACCGTTAATCATTAGGTGTGAACTATTTAGCTTATTCTCTTTGTTGCTCTTATTAAACAACTTGGCCTTCTGTATAATATTTTCTTTCACGGAAATTGATGCAAATTCAACAATTATTGGAGAGTTAGCATTACTTTTGGTTTTCAATCTGTATGTCCCCCGAATATCAGAAAGCTGAATGGATTGCTGTAGCACTTCACCGACTTTGGTTATTATTTGTGTGATATTATCCTTGGTTTCAGTTGGTGACTGCGGCACATTTCTCAGCTCAATGGTGGTGGACCTAGCTTTTCTTTCCAAAAAATCAATTCTCTGTTCAAGTAGTTCAATCTGAACTTTATAAGTGGAATTTTCCTTCTGCACTTTACCCAAGGTTTCCAGGACTTCATCGTACTTCTCCGACATGAAGTTTACTGATTTTCTCAACTCGGCAGTCTCTTGCTTTAATTGCGCCATAGCTTCAGTAAGAGCATCAAATTTTGTGGATTGTATTGTGGAGAATTCATCAAATAGTTCCCTTAATTCAGCCATATGCAAGTCACCTTGCTTACGCTTGTTTTTTCGGGAAGCGTTAAACATTCGAGCTGAATCACTATCAGAGACGATTTTATCAGATGCAGTATCAGAATCTTGAAGAACATGCAGAGGATCATCCACCTTTGATTTAGTTGTTTTAGGTGGAGTACGTGACACCGACATGTTGGCACACTTGTTTGCAGATTATTTAGTTTAGTATTTAATAAGTTTGTTATGATTATGCAGCCGTTCCGTGAGATTTGTAGTAAGTATGTAAGAGTTACTTCGCGTAGCCGATGCGGCGTGTGTAGGTTGACCTCGTAGCAACTTCGTAGCGGAATCCGGTGTCGTAGCAAGTGCTACGGAGCGCAGCAATGTTGGGTGAGCGAAACAGAGTTATGGTTAACCGTCTCTTTTCCCCACGATTACGTAACATGCGCTGGCGTCACCGGCGTGATTGAATGACGTTTCTTCGCGTGAGCAGGACGACAAGTAGGGCGCTGTTTCTTTTCCTCGCGGGGTGCGGGTGAGGAGAGGTGCGCCTCCGGAATGTGGGTGTTAGATTACTCGCGTACGTAAATTTGATGAGTTGACTTAGAATTATGCACTAATATCGATTGTTATTAAAATTTTAAATTATGGAGTAATTAGAAACATGTCTGTTCTCGATGCAAGTTCGAACGGAAGGGGATGATGTACTTGAAGAAACTTACGAACGTCTTTCAGCTGAAATTATATTGATGAGTGTGTATATGAATGTAATTGAAAAAAAATATATCTTCTGAACGTCTTTCGGCTGAGATGATAGTGATGAGCGTATGCATGCATTTTATTGAAGAAACAAAAATATCTTGCGGACGTCTTCTGACTGAAAATGATAATGATGTGTACGTTATAGAAAAAACAAAAATACAGTGTGTATGGGACAGCCCTCCATAACCTGACAGAGTGCATTCAGCTCCTCATTTTGAATCATATTCCACCGGAATTTTTATCTGGTTTTTTTTTGCATTTTTTCAGCTTTTTCTTCAATTTTCTTTTATTTCAATGTAAATTTACATACTCTGAAAGCAGCACTCCATTTACGTAAACAATACGGCTTAAATAAAAAAGCAGCAATGGATGTTGACTCTAAAGAACGACGCGTAAAATGAGCTGTTCACTTCCTGTCTAACTACAGAGTTCATCGAACTCGTCGTCGGCGATTGCACAAAGGCGGCTTTCCGAATTGATCCGAGTTGCATTGCGTGTGAGGAAATAAAACAAATCAAGTTTATTGGATTCCCATAACAGGCCTGAAATAATTTCTTGTATGTCATCTTAGTATGATATACTGAATCTACCCCATCAGTTTGTGGAGGGCTGTCCCTTACACCCAGTATTAGGCGAGACGCTTAAAAAAAAAAATCAAATCCACAGTCACAGATAGTCGCCAGTCTGTATCGGCCCTAGCAGTATATTTAAAAGAGCTCCTTATATCCGGCAGGCTGCAACGTTATCCACTGCAGTGCAGTGGCTGCATTTATCCGCGTTCTTCTAGTCCCACCGGAATTAATGGCGCCCAACACTACGCTCCTTTTAATTGATTCTCGTTTATAAAATAATCAGGCTTTTTATTAAGACCAGTAAATATGCCGAACTAAAGTTCGTTAAATTTTTTATTGCTTTTTAAATTTGGTTTTGATAAGATAAATATAGTTAGAAATTTAAATTCGTGATTTGGTTTAGCGTTGGATGAGATGAAAGAAATTATGTTGAAGTTAATATTGATAAATAATTTTAATAAGTAAACGTTTTAGTAAAATATTTTTATTAATTGGTTGTAAAATTTACAGTAGAAAATAGCAATGAAAATAGTAGACTGGTACTTGTTAGGTACTTACGTAAAAAATAGCTGTGGGTAGTCAAATGTACTGATTAAACCATTATTTACAGTATGCCAGACGATTAAAAGCATACCTGTCAGTGTTACAGTTCTAGTAGCTAATTATGATCGTATTCTCTAGACACGTGTTCGTCTGTATGAAACCGACGGTATCAAGAACGCATCCTTTCGGCGGCTGGATACCTATAGGAACATCATTATTTTTTCATGTATTGTCCAGGTCATTATAATTTACGTCGAGGTGAACCTCAAAAATTTTTTGGTAAAATCTTTAAAACAGAACAGGTTTGTTTGAGAATAGAATGTTCCCCATTCACTTTACGATAGCTTGCAGAGAATCTCATTTTTTTTTTTTTTTCAGGATGGGAAATCATCAAATGACTTCTCCCGCTCTGGGTGGAGCGGGAGGGCGTGTCAGACTTTTACTGACTAAAACCCACCCGTGTTCCATCAGTTGCCCATGTGCCAGGGTCACGGTATCTCTTTCGAACAATCACGCGACCCCGGCAGGCATCGGTCCTAGTAGACCCCTACACTGCTGCTGACATCTCTTTGAGGCGCGCGTGGAACACTGCGCGCCGTCGACCCGAGCTTGGTCCTTACCGGGCGGCGAGCTACCCATTGCTCGCCACCCGCAAGCTCGCGCCTACGGTGGCCGGGAGTCCGCAATCTACTCCCGACGCCCGGGGCGTCTCCTCCTGCGGCGGCTAGGGGCGTGAGGGCGCAGAGACTGCCACTCCCTCGCGCGCCCCGCCTCCTCCTTCGCAGAGAATCCCATTACGATAATGTTCAGTCAAAAGATGATCACAATGTAATGCAATATTTTCAGTTTTCTATACAGGTTTTATTTATATAAAGTTATAGTCAGAATTAGCCACACATATTCTTAATTTACTAGATTTTATTGCTGGATGCGGGAAGCACATAACTGGGCGATATGACGGTGCTTGGGGGAGGCGTATTAAGAGCAGTACACATATTTCAGGTAAAATAATGTGGATGCATAACATGCATAATCAGCAGTAGACGGAGTACGTAGATTGATTTTACGTACTCACATCATGAATAGTCATAGAAATCACAACATAAATAAACCTTTTTTTCGGGATTTCATTTTGGTACTTACGGGATTGAATCAAATATTGTTAAAGTAAGGTAATTTTTAAACTAGGTACTATATTAGAAATTTATAGAATGCGAATGCGATAGATAAACATTTAATTTTTTTTTTCTTACTGTAGAAGGCCGATCACCTATATACCTACTATTAAAAAGACAGCAAAAGAGTTAAACGTTTCTTATTCATATTGATGTATTCTTTATTTTATACATTACAATATATGAAATTAATTTCAAAATCCCGGAATCCCGGAAGCATATCCACACTAATATATACGTGCCAGTTCATTGATCCCATTTCAATCTACCTACCTACCTCTGATAATCAGCCTATAATGTTCCCATTATACTACTGGGGCACAAGCCTCCACAAGAGGTAGTAGGCTCCAACGTACCACACGGGCCCAATGCGAGTTGTCAAGTGTCACATATCTTCGTACTGTTGGTTTTAAGACATGGCGATTTCCTCACGATGTTTTCCTTCCCTGTTTTGAGAGTAGTGGTGATGAAATTTTTGTATACAAAGTAAAGCGCCTGTGTGGGTTCAAACTCACGACCTACAGCTCGTAAGTCGGAGCCGATACCACCAGGGCATCACTGCTCTCCACCAATGATGTGGATGATAAATCTAAAATGACAGCTGTGGTCAACAACAATAGTAAAAGCTGTCATTTTGGTCTACCAAATTTAAAATTAGAGTATAATTCATTCTATGCTATCGCGCTCATCATGGTCGTAATGTTGTTTTCTTATTAATGTACATAAACGTATGATGGAATGCACATTTTCACTCTTGTCATCACCCCTGCCCTGTCCCACCCCTGCCCTCTTCTATCCCTCTTCCAGGCAGGTTCCCTTCAACTGCAATAACTTACTTTATTTTAGCGAACAACAACAATACATTTCACTGTTCTACATATGTACAATTCTCAAGAGTGCATTGAAGCTGCGCAAAAATTGTATTTGTATCAAACAATATCGTCAATCATTGTTCTATCGTACAGTCGACCACCGCGATCCTGCGCCCATTACAGTAATTGAATTACGAACAATTTGTTTCCTTTGAAGAAATTGTTTATATCTTAACAACGCATTTGACACCATGGCAAAATTATCCATTAACTCTGCTACGTAGCACATAAGGTCGATTTTTGAACTACAACAACTTTTTGAACTGTAAATGGGCAATGGTTATAGGACCACTCGGAAGTATTAGGATTTTGATTTATACCCGATAACGGAATTCGCTTATACCCATGAATGCGTAGCAGGAGAAAGCGGGAACTGAAAATTTATGCCACTTGTTTCGACTTTAAGTGGGATTGAGACAGCCGATGCTGTGGCATTGAATGGGATTAAAAGACCAAGTAATTTGTCCAAAATACGGTGTTTTTGGTAGCGAATTGTGGAACTTGACAGCAAAGAAAAGCATTATTTTGTTAAATTTCGCAGTTATATATGAAATTATTTTAATTGATTGAAGTGTACGGGAGATGAATGAAAGTCACAGTATATTCAACAGCTTGGTATATTGTCCAAATTCTACACACGTATATGTGTACGTCTGTGGAATTTGAAGATTAAAATTTGACGAAGTTAAAAGTCTTCAAAAGGAAAGCAGATATTTAGATCGCTAATATTTTTGCGATATAATTGAATAAAAATATATTTCGATCACTTTGAAACCTATTGCCATGTTATGTTACGTTGACTAGTGATGCTACATTGACTAAAGTTCTTTTTGGATCCCTAGGACTATTCTGACATTTCAAGTCGTTTATGTTTGCTTTCTAATAAAGTGTCATGAGTACAGCTGTCAAATTACTATCATGGTTTAAAAAACAAAATTTAGTTCAGAAGCTTTAAGTAAACATTCCGTGTGATGTCGGACGTTAAGAATAGTTCCATCTCATTTCTTCTCGTGGGTGTCGTAAGAGGCGACAAAGGGACTTAGTAGAAAATGGGCAGCAGCGTCCTCTATGCATTTAACCACCATAATGCGGTCACCAATCCGCCTGCCAAGCGTGGCAATTATGGTAAACACAGGGGGTGTTTGCCATATTTGCCACGCTTAGGAGAAGCCTACGTCTTATAGCTGTAATGGTGATGACGAAGTAAACAGTGTTACTAAGTTAAAACTTTTATTTTTATTTTGCTTCTTATTCCTTTGTTAATAAAAACCAGGTCAAGTTTCCACTAGCGACGTTACAATTGGTACTAGCTATTATTCATTGTATCGCTAGTTATTAGCTTAATTTAGCTTGGGGCTGGTACCTGATACTCGCTTCAAAGTATACACAATAATGAATAAATATAACGGTTCAAGGGTCTTGGGTGACAAGACTCTCCTGTAATGAGAACTATAAGCCGGTGTTGCAACTAACAAGTTCCGTAAACTTCAACACGGTTAAAAATACTTATTGTATCGAGGATGTTCACGCTATATCACACGGATGGCTTTGGTGGAGGTCCCTTGTTAAATCATTTATAAAGTTATTCATAATTTTAATTTAATTTTTATGTAATTTAAATTTTTCGTCTTATGTTTATGGAGTCTTATGTTTTATTTATTTAATTTATACATAGTGTAACGAATCTACTTAGTGAATGAAATGGATAAGGCAGATCTGATACAATTTATTAAATGAAAAAGAGTAAACTGGCTTCCAGAGTAGAACGCTTCAAGAGGGCTTCAGAGTAGACCGGCTTCAGAGTTCAGAGTAGACGGGCTTCAGAGTAGACGGGCTTCAGAGTGTGAGCGCTTCAGAGTAGACGGGCTTCAGAGTGTGAGCGCTTCAGAGTAGTTTCCCCAGAGTGCGGGTGCTTCAGAGTAGTTTCCCAGAGTGTGGGCGCTTCAGAGTAGTTTCCCAGAGTGCGGGCGCTTCAGATAGTTTCCCAGAGTGTGGGCGCTTCAGAGTAGTTTCCGAGAGTCTACAGTCTTCCAGAGTGTCTTCCAGAGTGTACGGCCTCTAGAGTGTGTCCTCAGCGGTTCGAACGCCCCTTTTTATACCAAAGCCGTCTTCCCTTTCCAAACATTTTCAAAATATTAGTTTAGCCATCATCTCATCTGACAAGTGTAGTCGGCCAGGACACATCCATGAGTGCGTGTAGCTGGCCACATGAGTGCGTAAAGGATTTTATAAATATAATTTTAAGTTAAGCTATTTAGTAAACAATCGTAATAATTAATAAAATCAAATAGCTAGATATATTGACAAAAATAATTTAAAATTATATAAACCAAAAAGTAGCCATTCATAGACTAAGCAGAACAGTAACTGACAGTTGACAATTTGGCTTGTCACAACATGAAAATTTGAGTTAATATTTTATTTCAGCTATTTTTAAGTTAATAAATCGTATTTAGATCGATTTGTTGAGTGTAGACATATAAATAAAATAAAATAAGTAAAGCATGAAGTGTAAACATAGAAACAAATAAAGAGGATGATAAAGAATCATGAATTAAAGTGTAAGTATAGGATGAACACTATAATAGGTATGTTTTTTTATTATTATATTTATTTAAAGAGGGTTTTAATCTAGACGGATTATGCCACCCTCATCGTTACAAATTGACTTAACATACACAACTTAAAATTAATTAAAATTATCTTAGACTAGGTACCTAGTCTTAATACCTATGTTTACGAGTCTGTACAGCATTCTTGCTGCTTCCGATGCAGGAGCAGCAAGGACGCTGTTACATACCCCAGTCTCGCACATACTGTTATACAGTACTAACAAATCTCGTTTTTACGGCTCGTTCCGGACACATTCCATGATGATATGACACACGTCTTCAATCATGTCGCATTCCATAAAATTTGGTGAATCAACTTTACCCATTAAAAAGGCAAATTTATTTAAGGGTATGTATCCGGAGCGAAGTCGCAGTGTTGTAATGGTTGTCCGTCTTCCCATATTGGCACTGTCTATCCAGGGCCTGCAGTCTCGACATAGATAGCGACCATTTTAACAAACGAAAAAGTTACAAAGTTCCGAAGATCGGAATGGAACGATATTTGGTAGTCTCGACACTAAAAGTTATCAACTGTCGTTGGTCTGTCGCAACTGAGCTCTGTTGATGTTTACGAGTCGTTTTTGCAGCCATTTTTGTTTTCATAAACTAGTTTTTTAGGTGTTTGAAAGTAATTATAAACAAAAATTATGAGGAATGGGGGTTCTCAAAAGTGTGTCTGAGTGTCTGTACTGATGAGGCTTTTAAGTCTACCTATTTATGGGTTCCGGACAATCTACGTGCAAACGAGCTTTGCCAACAAACACCGCATTAGAAGGAGCCTTATATCTTTTGAAGGGATCGAATCGTACGATCGCTGTTTATAAATAAATAAAAAACAACCACGAATCATGTTTCAAATCAAATTTATTAAATCTCCATGTATCATCATCATCTCACACAATGATCTCCTAATTACACACATTCTTATAATCTAGATGCTGCTTACATATGTTACATTCCTATTCATTTGACATTACTAATGCATTCTGTAGTTCATTACAACAGTCAAACTGTACGAAAACTGAATAAATAAAAAGTATCCATCACTTCGTATATAAATAACATACAACGGCAAATCATGTTTTCAAATTTATTAAATCTTCATTAATTATCAACAGTTCATCACACAATCATCTGATTACACACATTATTTTAATCTAAACACTTTACATGGCACATGTTGCATTCATAACCACATAACATTTCCACACTTTAATAAAGTAGCTTGACAATAATAATTTAACTAAAAATATCCAAAAAACTGAAATTATTTTATTAATACACTGTTATTTTATAATTTAAGCATTGCAATCTTAAGTCTAAGCTCCTTACTACTTACAAAAGAGCAACATATGCACTACATTATGCGCAGACTATAAAGTAGTTAATACATAACAATAAAAATCTGGTGACAATATGGGTGGCTTTTCATGTTTTGGTACTTCTTTGTCTCCCTAGAAGTAGCCATACTTGTAGCTAACCAACAATATTATCTACCTCAAATGTAACCCATGTAGTTAACGTTGGATCTCAAACTAATTGTGAATAAACATCGGTGCCCAAGAAACATTTTCTTTGTTTGTTTTGCACCTGTTGTTCTAAACTTCTAAATAAAATACCTAAGAAAATTGAAAGACATACTATTAAAAACAACAGCTAAAATAATTAGACAGAACTTGTTAGTATTTTGTACAAGATTTCTTAACCGACAAGTATTATTAAAATTATGTTTTTGTAATTTAAATGTACTAAATTTGCTTACTTAAATAGGTAGAAAGTACATAGATTCCTCACAACTGTAACAACTGATTGCAATTTGTACATTCTTTGCAATAAAATATATCTATTCTATTGAAAGATACATAAATAACACATAACCGCAAATCATGTTTTCAACTTTATTAAATGTCCATTAGCAGAATCATCTAAGTTTACACACTCTATTTAGATACTGTTTACATGAGGCATGGTGCACACCTATTGAAAAATCTTTATCAATTGTTTACACTTTCACTATTCACTTAGTTCAAACTGTTTTCTTCCATGTTGTGCCCTCCTTACAGCAGACAATGACTCAGGTACCACAAATGATGCATCTCCAAACATAATTCAAGCTGTGAACCCGTAGTTTCACGCTGCCTTAGCCCTCCGACAGCCTTGATATGGCTATGAGACGGCAAATCTCACGCAAATGAAAATCCTTTGGACTTGTTCATATCTGTACATTTACAAATTAACAGTAGAGGTGTTAACCGAGCTCTTAAGTAAACATTAACCATTTCTTCGAATACAAACAACCACACGAATCTCTGCAGTGTCCCAAGTGTCTGTACACAGCTATAATATGATTAAATAAGAAACTATATGAAGTGAAGTCACCGCTTGACTCAAAATGGGTTAGCCGAGTAATAATATGTGATAATATGCTGTAACCTTGGCTATCTATGAAAATATGTGTAAAATAGTCTTGTGTAGTTCGCGAACGAACTAGTTCGTAAGAGCGCTCCCATAGATGAACTACGCGAACTAGTTCGCTTATTTCCCGATCCATAGTTCGCTAGTTCATCAGTTCGCGACCGAATGAGCGAGGATGGCGTCAACCGAACTGAACACGGGACAAAATACAAAAAAGTTTTTGTAATCACTAAACTAGTTATTGCAACAATAAACCTTGGTATTATTTACAATCATGATCTTTTTATGAATTATCACTCAATGGTTTTTGCTGTTTTTAGAGTCCAAAAATTGTAGGTAAAAGTAGAACATTCCATAATCTTGTCACGTGCAATATCTAAACGAGCGAAGGAGCGAACGATCTGCCTCTCTTTGATTCGAGCTGGGAGCGGATGAACTAGAAGAGCGGATGAACTTGAAGAGCGGATGAACTAGAAGAGCAGATGAACTAGAAGAGCGAACTAGTTCGTTAAGGAGCGGTGAACTAAACTGAGCGATCTCAGTCGCGAACTACTATGCCCAAGCCTAGTGTAAAATACACTTGAGAAAAAAATCAATGAAAACAAATAGACATGACTTCACAAGTTTGGCATTAGTTTTATAGTGTTGCAAGGATGCAGATTGTAATGACCTTAGATTTATAACAAGTTATTTTAATCCTGTAAAACAGTTATTGCTACTTAGTAGATTCCATAAAAAAACGAGTATTTGCAAGATATAATTTCCAATTTCACTGCACAATTTTCTAGAAAAATATTATTCTTTATTAATAAATGTTCTTCAATTTTCCCTGAATTCAAGGAGAAATTCTTACGGCCGCCACTATGTCATCGAAAATTCGGATCACTAGATAATACCGAAAACACTCGCTTGCCGTACCGATGCATACGACAAAAGCAAGTCTCTACATCGGAGATACCGCGCAACATCGTACAAAACGATGCCGAGACACTACCGAAGACTACTATTTATAGTTCGACTTCAATTATTAGCCGTTAAGAACAAATCCTTGAATTCTGGAAAAAAATGGAGACCACTGATTGGTAAAAAAATATTTTTTTTTACTACAAATTGTATAGTGACATTTTAAACCCTATCTTGGAAACTGTTTATTAAAGAAATTTAGAAGGACTGATAAACATTTAAAAAATCTCGGGCCATCATGTTTGTTACGGGTAAAATCCGAAACTACTGAACAGATTCATAACAAACTTCTAATTATTTATAATTTGGTCCAACTTAAAAGATAGGATAGTTTTTATCTCAATTATTACTGTTCTTTATATTTGGAAAAAACATCTTTATTATACGAAAATAGTTTGTATTTATTGTTTAGTTCTAGGAATTCCTAAAAGATGGTGGTGTAAGTAATTTTCACGACATAACCGTACTATTTCAATAATTCGTGTTTTTTTTTTTATTAATTTCATAAATTTGTGCCAGGATCAACAGGATAGATAAAAAGAACTTTTGTAGCTAGATGAACTAAACCGGCCGGACGTAAAGAATAACATCATCCTATTTCTTTCCGTGGGTGTCGTAAAAGGCGACTATGGGACTTGCTAGAAAGTGACCACAGCGTTCTCTATGAATCTTACCACCATACTGCGATAGCCAACCCACCTGCCAAGCATGGTGATAATGACAACACCTCCTGTACATGCACAGAACCTAGCACTGGACGACTTTCGGCAGAAATGATGATGGTGAATAGTTTAAAAACATGATTAGACTTAATCAAGGTAATGATATCCTTCGATATTAACACTGTGTTGGCGTCACCGTTTCGGGCGACCAAACTTAGCGCCAATATCAGGAGTCAAGCGACGCACTGTGGGGCGCAGTGCTGCCCTAGAACTGTAATTTGAAACCATTGTAAACACCAATTATTTTTAAAAGAGTAACCGTGGAGTTTCTTGCCGGTTCTTCTTCATAGAAATCAACAATTTGGAGACATGCTAGGTGCATGTCTTCTGACGTTTCATAAGTGCCCATGTAGGTTTATGTAAATTAAAAATATTTTGATTTGATTATAAACTAAGATGAGATAAATAAAATGTTATAATATGTTATAATTCAAAAAGAGTATGTCTGTGTGTGCTTAATTTCAACATTCCGATACTTTACCTACTTATCACTTTGAATTTTTGCGGTTTTTGTTTTCCATGAAATGATTTTAAGTCAATGAATTTGATTGTATCAAAAGAATGAGTGAAAAATTTGTAGAATCTATTATTACTACCGGGTCAGCTAGCAATTTATTAAAAATAATATAATCTGCCTCCTTACAACATTGTAAAAAAAGAAAGAAAGAAAAATTGTTTATTCTGCACAAACAAAACGCACATTACAAGATAAAAATGTAACAAAATGCAACGTAGCCAAAAGCCCCGTATTTATGTCAATAAAAAAAATGACAGTTAAACAACATAAATAATGCCAAAGTTGTCAAGTGTCAGATCATTATGGAAAATGTCTTTTTTGTTGATATAGCAAATTATGTGGTATTTCACATGATAATTTTTCATTAATAGCCAAGGTTACAGCATATTATTACTCAGCTAACTCATTTTGTGTCATGCGCCGACTCCACTTCATGTAGTTTCTTATTAAATCATATTATAGCTGCGTACAGACACTTGGGACACTGCAGAGATTGTTGTATTCGAAGAAATGGTTAATGTTTACTTAAGAGCTCGGTTAACACCTCTACTGTAATTCTGTAAATGTACAGATATGAACAAATCCAAAGGATTTTCATTTGCGTGAGATTTGCCGTCTCATAGCCATATCAAGGCTGTCGGAGGGCTAAGGCAGCGTGAAACTACGGGTCCACAGCTTGAATTATGCTTGCTTTATTTTTCAATAGGTGTGCACCATGCCTCATGTAAACAGTATCTAAATTAAAAGAAAGTGTAAACTTAGATGATTCTGCTAATGGACATTTAATAAAGTTGAAAACATGATATGCGGTTATGTGTTATTTATGTATCTTTCAATAGAATAGATATATTTTATTGCAAAGAATGTACAACTTGCAATCAGTTGTAACAGTTGTGAGGAATCTATGTACTTTCTACCTATTTAAGTAAGCAAATTTAGTACATTTAAATTACAAAAACAAAATTTTAATAATTCTTGTTGGTTAAGAAATCTTGTGCAAAATACTAACAAGTTCTGTTTAATTATTTTAGCTGTTGTTTTTAATGGTAAATTTTCTTAGGTATTTTATTTAGAAGTTTAGAACATCAGGTGCAAAACAAACAAAGAAAATGTTTCTTGGGCACCGATGTTTATTCACAATTAGTTTGAGATCCAACGTTAACTACATGGGTTATATTTGAGGTAGAAAATATTGTTGGTTAGCTACAAGTATGGCTACTTCTAGGGGGACAAAGAAGTACCAAAACATGAGAAGCCACCCATATTGTCGCCAGATTTTTATTTTTATGTATTAACTACTATAGTCTGCGCATAATTTAGTGCATATGTTGCTCTTTTGTAAGTAGTAAGGAGCTTAGACTTAAGATTGCAATGCTTAAATTATAAAATAACAGTGTATTAATAAAATAATTTCAGTTTTTTGGATGTTTTTAGTTAAATTATTATTGTCAAGCTACTTTATTAAAGTGTGGAAATGTTATGCAGTTATGAATGCAACATGTGCCATGTAAAGTGTATAAAAGAATGTGTGTTATTATATTATTGTGTTTGATGAAGTCGAACAACTCTATTAAGTTTCAACAGGAAACTTAATGTGTGTGACGAATTGTTGAAACTTAATTGAATAGAGAGAGCATAACTGTTGATAATTAGTGGAGATTTAATAAAATTGGAAACATGATTTGCTGTTGTATGTTTTTTGTATACAAAGTGATAAATACTGTTTATTAATTCAGTTTTCCTGCGGTTTGACTACTGTAATTTATGTCATGTCTCTCACGGCTATTCTTTAGTAATAGTGCATGATATCAGTTTTTTGGATATGTATGTATATTTAAATTATTTTTGTCAAGCTACTTTATTAAAGTGTGGTAATGTTATACTGATAGGAATGCAATATGTGCCATGTAAAGTGTTTAGATTAAAATAATGTGTGTAGTTAGATGATTGTGTGTGATGAACTGTTGAAACTTAATAGAGATTTAATAAAGTTGAAAACATTATTTTCCGTTGTGTATTATTTATATCATCATCATTATCATCATCAATCATTAAATATTATATGTGTAGATTAATAACGTCGAGCTATTTTATTAAACTGCAGAATGCGGTGGAAATGTCCTGTGGATAAGAATGCAACGTCTCGTAGAAATTCTAGCTTAAACGAACGTGTCTAATTAGGAGATGATTGTCTGTGATGATACTTAATGGAGATTTAATAAAGTTGGAAACATGATTTGCGGTTGTGTGTTATTTATTAAATATAAAAACGACGATCGGCTCCCTTCAAAAAGATACTAAATGTATTTGGCTCCCTCTAATACGATGGTTGTTGGCGACGCTCGTTCGTAACTAGTTTTGCCGGAACCCATAAATAGATGGCC
The DNA here is from genome assembly GCA_932294355.1 of Aporophyla lueneburgensis. Lineage (NCBI taxonomy): Eukaryota > Metazoa > Arthropoda > Insecta > Lepidoptera > Noctuidae > Aporophyla > Aporophyla lueneburgensis. Next base: position 1,186,570 of record OW028749.1, on the reverse strand, counting down.
TTAAAGCCTCATTAGTACAGTCACACCTTCGAGTACGCCATTTTTGTTAATAAACACTTGCAAACACCAAAACATATAGTTTGCGTTGCTAACGAATCACTTTGCGGGCTTTCAAAAATGGACGCAACACATACTCGTAAACATTAACAAAATACGGTAAAGTTCATCGAAATGTCGATGTCAATCAATAACTTTGAGTGTCGAGACTACCAAATATCGTACCATTGCTACTAAACCGAACTATGAATGCGTTTTGCGCTAACTGTCATCGTTTTTTTCAAGTATAATGTATGACTTTGGTCCGTATCTCAGATGTCGAGACTTCCATTTTGTCGCTGGCATCGTTACGGCAAGCGAATTTTTTCGGTTTTATTTAACGATCGGTAGTTTGCGATAGTGTCGCTTTCTATGTCGAGACTGCAGGCCCTGGTTCTTTTAAAGACGCTCGGTTGTATAGTGGCATACCATATGCCTTTATTGCGGCTCCTTTCATTGAAATATTCCTGCCAGCTGTCATAGCAAATGTGTTTTCAACCGACGAAAAAAAAACGGAGGAGGTTCTCAATTCGACGCGTATATTTTTTTTTTTTTATGTATGATCACGCATAACTTTTTACATAGTGGTCCGATTGTGACAATTCTTCTTCTATTGGAAAGGGTATACTCCCAAGGTGGTCCCATATAAATTTGGAAAACAAAATCGAACCCTAAGGGTTGGAAAACAGGGGATGATTGATTGTTCACTCACTGATTGTGACGTATAAACACGCATAACTTGTTACATAGTGGTCCGATTGTGACAATTCTTCTTTTATTGAAAAGGGTATACTCCCAAAGTGGTCTCATATAAATTTGGAAAACAAAATCAAACCCTAAGGGTTGGAAAACAGGGGATGATTGATTGTTCACTCACTGACACTCACAACTTTTTACATAGTGGTCCGATTGTGACAATTCTTCTTCTATTGGAAAGAGTATACTCCCAAGGTAGTCCCATATAAATTTGGAAAACAAAATCGAACCCTAAGGGTTGGAAAACAGGGGATGATTGATTGTTCACTCACTGATTGTAACGTATAAACACGCATAACTTGTTACATAATAGTCCGATTGTGACAATTCTTCATCTATTGGAAAGGGTTTACTCCCAAGGTGGTCCCATATAAATTTGGAAAACAAAATCGAACCCTAAGGGTTGGAAAACAGGGGATGATTGATTGTTCACTCACTGATTATAACGTATTAACACGCATAACTTTGTACAGAGTAGTCCGATTTTGATAATTCTTTTATTGTTGGATAGGGTATACCTTGCCAAGTATTATTAGTACATTAAAGCCACAAAAAAAAATCATAAAATAAAAACTTTTTAACAAAAAATTAAACCGCCGAAAAACTGAAAAGCATAAAATAATAAACCTTAAAATTTTGAGTCGGCGCTGAAAAATCAATGAACAAGGAACACTCAAAGTTATGCGTGTTTATACGTTATAATCAGTGAGTGAACAATAAATCATCCCCTGTTTTCCAACCCTTAGGGTTCGATTTTGTTTTCCAAATTTATATGGGACCACCTTGGGAGTATACCCTTTCCAATAGAAGAAGAATTGTCACAATCGGACCACTATGTAAAAAGTTGTGAGTGTCAGTGAGTGAACAATCAATCATCCCCTGTTTTCCAACCCTTTTTTTTCTGGATGGGAAATCATCAAATGACTTCTCCCGCTCTGGGCGGAGCGGGAGGGCGTGTCAGACTTTTACTGACTAAAACCCACCCATTTTCCATCAGTTGCCCATGTGCCAGGGTCACGGTATCTCTTTCGAACAATCACGCGGTTTTTCAACCCTTAGGGTTCGATTTTGTTTTCAAAATTTATATGAGACCACCTTGGGAGTAAACCCTTTCCAATAGATGAAGAATTGTCACAATCGGACTACTATGTAACAAGTTATGCGTGTTTATACGTTACAATCAGTGAATGAACAATCAATCATCCCCTGTTTTCCAACCCTTAGGGTTCGATTTTGTTTTCCAAATTTATATGGGACTACCTTGGGAGTATACCCTTTCCAATAGAAGAAGAATTGTCACAATCGGACCACTATGTAAAAAGTTGTGAGTGTCAGTGAGTGAACAATCAATCATCCCCTGTTTTCCAACCCTTAGGGTTCGATTTTGTTTTCCAAATTTATATGAGACCACTTTGGGAGTATACCCTTTCCAATAAAAGAAGAATTGTCACAATCGGACCACTATGTAACAAGTTATGCGTGTTTATACGTTACAATCAGTGAGTGAACAATCAATCATCCCCTGTTTTCCAACCCTTAGGGTTCGATTTTGTTTTCCAAATTTATATGGGACCACCTTGGGAGTATACCCTTTCCAATAGAAGAAGAATTGTCACAATCGGACCACTATGTAAAAAGTTATGCGTGATCATACATAAAAAAAAAATATACGCGTCGAATTGAGAACCTCCTCCGTTTTTTTTTCGTCGGTTGAAAACACATTTGCTATGACAGCTGGCAGGAATATTTCAATGAAAGGAGCCGCAATAAAGGCATATGGTATGCCACTATACAACCGAGCGTCTTTAAAAGAACCTGGATAGACAGTGCCAATATGGGAAGACGGACAACCATTACAACACTGCGACTTCGCTCCGGATACATACCCTTAAATAAATTTGCCTTTTTAATGGGTAAAGTTGATTCACCAAATTTTATGGAATGCGACATGATTGAAGACGTGTGTCATATCATCATGGAATGTGTCCGGAACGAGCCGGAAAAACGAGATTTGTTAGTACTGTATAACAGTATGTGCGAGACTGGGGTATGTAACAGCGTCCTTGCTGCTCCTGCATCGGAAGCAGCAAGAATGCTGTACAGACTCGTAAACATAGGTATTAAGACTAGGTACCTAGTCTAAGATAATTTTAATTAATTTTAAGTTGTGTATGTTAAGTCAATTTGTAACGATGAGGGTGGCATAATCCGTCTAGATTAAAACCCTCTTTAAATAAATATAATAATAAAAAACATACCTATTATAGTGTTCATCCTATACTTACACTTTAATTCATGATTCTTTATCATCCTCTTTATTTGTTTCTATGTTTACACTTCATGCTTTACTTATTTTATTTTATTTATGTGTCTACACTCAACAAATCGATCTAAATACGATTTATTAACTTAAAAATAGCTGAAATAAAATATTAACTCAAATTTTCATGTTGTGACAAGCCAAATTGTCAAATGTCAGTTACTGTTCTGCTTAGTCTATGAATGGCTACTTTTTATTATTTTATGCTTTTCAGTTTTTCGGCGGTTTAATTTTTTGTTATATTCTAGCGAATCGGTCGACCATCATTACCGGTCATTACCTTTTTTTTTTTTTTCAGGATGGGAAATCATCAAATGACTTCTCCCACTCTGGGCGGAGCGAGAGGGCGTATCAGACTTTTACTGACTAAAACCCACCCGTGCTCCATCAGTTGCCCATGTGCCAGGGTCACGGTATCTCTTTCGAACAATCACGCGACCCCGGCAGGCATCGGTCCTAGTAGACCCCTACAATGCTGCTGACATCTCTTTGAGGCGCGCGTGGAACACTACGCGCCGTCGACCCGAGCCTGGTCCTTACCGGGCGGCGAGCTACCCATTGCTCGCCACCCGCAAGCTCGCGCCTACGGTGGCCGGGAGTCCGCTATTGACTCCCGACGCCCGGGGCGTCTCCTCCTGCGGCGGCTAGGGACGTGAGGGTGCAGTGACTGCCACTCCTTCACGCGCCCCGCCTCCTCCTTCGCGAGCATTACTGCTTCGCAGAAGGAGGTGACGGCTTCCCATTCCCTCTCGCTCCGTACCATGGCTCGCACCAGGGCCGGACGCGAGAGGTCGCCGCCGCCGATCGCCTCCACGAGGACATGGCGGTGCTCCGCCCAGGCAGGGCACACCTCCAATCTCATTACCTTCAATGCAAATATGAGAAGGCACCCATTGTATTACAACATTTTTACGTAACACGACATAAGCAATGGGAATTCCCCGTTTGGATAAGGTGCATCGTATCAATAACTGTAAGCCACTAATGCCCGGTTTCTGAAGTTTCAAGATAAACTCTCAACAACTATTCATTCAATAAAGTTATGCATAAGATAAACGTCGGCTAACTGTCACTGCGTTTCTGAATACAAAACAAACCATTCAATAACTATGAAACTGTCAACTAGTTTTTTAGATGCCGCTAGATGGGTCTGTTTATGAGATTGCATCTAAAATTGTTTTTTATTATTGAAATGGTCTTTAAAACTAGTTTAATAAACAATGTATTTTTTTTTTCAAGGGTAAATAACTGGCTTAATATTATTTTAGTTAAAATATATAAAGTCGTTATTTTATATTTATGGGTAAAACCTGTTTTTCTATTGTCAGTACTCAGTTCATTGTTTATGATTCCTGATATTAATTTTACTTCGCTGTCAGTTACATGTCTTTCGAATCGTTTGCGCTTAATCCATTCTTTTATATCATCATCATGATCATCATTTCAGCCGAAAGACGTCCACTGCTGGACATAGGCGTCCCCCAAGCACCGCCACCTCGACCTGTTCTGTGCCTCTCGCATCCAACGCATTCCTGCGGCCTTCACCAGGTCATCGGTCCATCTTGTGGGAGGCCTTCCAACGCTACGTCTTCCAGTACGCGGTCGCCACTCCAGAACCTTCCGACCCCATCGGCCATCTGTTCTGTTGTTCTTTTATATAATAATAACATAATGGAATCTGGAAATCGTAGTAAACATTTTACTGAAAGAGACAAGATGCTTCTTTGTAGAGCCAAGTTCATATGTGTATTTTTATTTGTTTCCCCATTATACGTACATAATTGTACAATATGACAATTTTCCAGTTTGAAATATTTATAAAAACGAAGGTTAGCAACCTAAAATATTGCTCCAACAATAACCGCCGGGCATGGTTTCCTTCAGAGGAAAGGGGTTGATCAACAGAGTCTATTACGATTTCTTGTTCAGAAGCAGAATCAAGTGTTAGTTATCAGTGAATCATTTTGCTTTAGAGTTATACCTATAATGTAACACAACTGTTGCAATAATTACAGCTAATATGTGATCTAATTTTTACCGTAATTTTAGAGAGGCATTGAAATTTTCTTTTCCACACATCAAATGTTCTTTCAACTGTGTTTCTGGTCTTTATTTGTGCTTCATTGTAACGTTTTACCGCATTTGTAGCTGGATTTAAGAATAGTGTCATCATGAACTTTCTACAAGGATAAGCACTGTCTTCCATGAGGTGACCATCTATCTCATTATTATCGAGTCGCGCTCGTAGGAATGAGTTATGATACACGGTACTGTCATGCAACGAGCATCTATATCACGAATATATAACTTTGCATCACATAGGTACAACTTGTACAGTAATAGAAAAGAAACTGTTGGGGTTTATATCCAGAATTATTTTGAATAAAAAGCTTCCTATGATTTAATAGCTGTATTCTGTGCAAAGACAAGATGAAGAAGAAAAAAATAACATAAAGTGTACAACTTGGCAGGTACTTATAAAATAAATTCTTCAAAACTAAATGTTCATGCAATGAGCCGTATTTGTGCATTATTGCTCAACAAACTTGATTAGGCGTTTGATTAAAAACGAGTTGACATAGTTTGAAATGAAACGTCAAATAAAGTTATGGAACCGATAAACGCCTAATTTTAAACGGAGTTTATCTTACATTGCGGTGTTCGGAAACGCAAATTGTCAAGTTATCAAACCAATAGCGCTAATGAATAGATAAACTACCGATAAAAGTACCTCAGAAACCGGGCATATGACAATCAGATACAATTACAAACTCAGAACATGCAATTGTGTCAATATAGGACAATGCCTCTAAAATTGCTAATAATTCTGCATGCATTATTAAGATTACAGAAACGATTTTAAGTTTCATCGAGGTACTTGTAACTAAATCAAAAAACTTTTTAACAAAAAATTAAGCCACCGAAAAAACAGAAAAGCAAAATATTAAAAAACCTTAAAATTATGAGTGCTTTGAGTAATCTTTGTTCATTGATTTTTCAGCGCCGACTCAAAATTATAAGGTTTATTATTTTTTGCTTTTCAGTTTTTTCGGCGGTTTAATTTTTTGTTAAAAAGTTTTTATCTTATAATTTTTTGTAGCTTTAATGTTTTAATAATATTTTTCGACGTATACCCTATCCAATAAAAAAAGAATTATCAAAATCGGACTACTCTGTATAAAGTTATGCGTGGTTATACATTATAATCAGTGAGTGAACAATCAATCATCCCCTGTTTTCCGAACCTTAGGGTGCGGTTTTTTTTTCCAAATTTGTATGGGACCCTTTCTAATAGAAGAAGAATTATCACAATCGGACCGTAATGTAAAAATTTATGCGTGGTCATACATAAAAAAATATATATATACGCGTCGAATTGAGAACCTCCTCCGTTTTTTTCGTCAGTTGAAAAAAAGCAACACCAATTTCATTTTTAGTGATAAACACATCAGTATAAATTGTATATTTACCGGTATAATTTATTTATACTCGTAGATATCTATCACAGAGGGCTTTTAATTGTACACCACCACCAACAAGTATTGTACTCTTTTTTGGCTTGGTCAATACCATCAAGAGTTGGAATTATACTATCGTCTAGATCCACGTTGCTGACCCATGTGGGTAAACTAAACTTTTCTAATATGTCACTACCGTAAACGCGTTCGTATTTAAGAGGCCTCTCACAAAATTAGAATGCTCGAGTTTAGGTAAAAGACGGCAATCTTATGTATGTGTGCGTAGCTATCCACACATGCACAATACAAACAGTGTAACGCGAGTGTCGAGCCGGTCTAAACAATCTTGAGCCGTTAGAACAGTTAGTCTTTCCCAACGTGGGCGATAACGCCCCCTTGTGGGCGCTGCAGGCCTAAAGGGGGGCGGTAAGAGACCCAGAAAAAAAAGGGGGCATTGTGTAGGGCTTTGGGGTCGATTTATAATTTCATCTACCTAGCTAGGAAGACTCTTAGACACCGACTGAGTTCTCGCCTCTTGACTACATCTTGTGAACATCAACTAATATTAATTAAGATATAGCTCAAACTCGGTTCGATATAAAAGACCGCGGGCAATCATGTTTTAACAAGTTTTTGTTAAATAATCCGAATTGTACATTCCTATACCAATCGGCTGGTTCTATAATACTTGTTCTTGCTTGTCGAGTACGATTGGGCGTCGAATGAGATAAACGAGTTTATGCACGTTTGTCTTATTCCCGTTGGTGCGTGCTGCTTATGCAATCCTATATAAACGACGTAAATTTATTTTATTTTCATTTGCGGTTTCGCGCATAATAGATAAGCAGTACTTGATTTCAACACTTACGTATTTCTTAAAACAAAACAATGTCGGAAGTAAAAAAGAAGAGACGGCAATACTCTGCGGAATATATTAAATTCGGATTTATTGAAAATCCTACAAACCCGTCGTCGCCTTTGTGTCTTCTATGTCTAAAAACATTTTCGAACGAAGCAATGAAGCCTTCAAGACTGCAAGATCATTTGAATAAAATCCAGATAAGACAGAAAAGAATGTAGCATATTTTCAAGACCTAGAGAAGAAGCATAATACTCAGCCAAGTGTATCAAAACTATTTTCGGCGGCTGCTAAGCAAGATGACGACGGACTTCGAGCTTCGTACAATATCTCTTTGTTAATTGCTCAAAAAGGCAAACCACACAACATCGGAGAAGAGTTAATTTTGCCAGCAATAAAGGAAGTAATAACTACTGTGCTTCATAAACCGGCCGCAGATATTATCCGAAAAATTTTTTTGAGTAATAATTCTGTGCAAAGACGAATTGATGAAATGGCTGAAAACATTGAAGAATCATTGTGCAATCAACTGAGGACTAGTCAATTCTCAATTCAGCTCGATGAGTCCACTTTACCAACTAATGAAGCGTTGTTGCTATCTTACGTGAGGTTTATTAAAGATGAGAAAATACGTGAAGAACTATTGTTTGCCAGAAATTTGGAGACAGATACAAAAGGCGAAACCATATTCAATACATTGGAAAAGTCTTGTGAAGAGAAAGAGATTCCTTTGAAAAATATTATATCAGTTGCTACGAATGGCGCTCCGGCTATGACAGGGTGCCATAAAGGCTTCATAGCATACTTAAAGAATAAAATTCCAGATGTCCTTGCTATACATTGCGTTATTCATAGACAACATTTGGTTGCTAGAAACTTAAGTGAACGACTATTTCTATCACTGCAATATGTCATCAAAGCAGTCAATAAAATCCGTAGCAGCTCTTTGAATGATAGATTATTTCATCAGCTTTGTTTTACTAATGACGAAGATTTCAACTGTTTGTTGCTTCATACTGAAGTTCGTTGGCTGTCAAGAGGCAATTGTCTGATTCGATTTTACAACCTGTTTGACTCTATGATAGAGTTCTTGGAAACTAAAGATACAGAACTGCGCAACAAGCTCATAACATCAAAGAATGATATAGCTGTCATGACAGACCTGTATAAAATGTTCAACGACATGAACCTCCAACTGCAAGGCGATGAACTAAATTTAATTAAAACAAAAAATGTCGTTGCTGCTTTCGCAGCCAAACTGCTTCTGCACAAAAAGAATATGGGCAGACATGAGTTTCACAATTTTCCGAATTTATCAGTATACTGCAGTAACGACGACTTGTTTGCCTACTGCCAACATTTGGAAAACCTCCACATTGACTTCACTGAACGATACCAGGACATTTTAAACTTGGAAATACCAGACTGGGAGTTGGATCCGTTTTCAAATGTCAACACAGCAATGTCACCTCAGCTGGAAGAAGAACTTATAGAATTGACAACAAACGAAGAAATAAAAATCAAGTTCAAAAATGGATATCAAGAATTTTGGCTACAAAAACCGACCCCGCAATTGTACCCTGGATTGTGGTCAATTGTTCAACGATTTTTGATAGCATTCCCATCGTCATACGTGGATTTAGTGCTGTGGCAACGCTGCTTACTAAAAAGAGAAATCATTTGCGTGTTACCGAACGTGGCGACTTGCGGCTGTTTTTGAGTAAATTGGAACCTGATATCAACAAACTTATTGAACAGCATCAGATTCAACCTTCACATTAGTTTTTATATAAGAATTGATTATGTTTGTTTTATTTTCAATAAAAGATACTCTGTCCGAATACTATAAATTTGCGTTTCAATAATCAGTTATAAGTACTTAGCAGTGTTTAAGTATGTTTAAAAAGGGGGGTGTTAAAAAATAATTTATTCTTAAAGTGGGCAGTAGACAAAAAAAGGTTGGGAAATAAATCTCTAAATACCGCATTATAATTCTAACGCAGGGGGCGTTAGAATTATAATGCGGTATTTAGAGATTTATGCAAATACTTACTTTTATTTAGTCAGTCTAATAAAGATTTCTAGACTAATAAAAAATTACAAATATATGCTATGTAAAGTATACAATAAAAATAAAAAATTCAAACAATTACATATTGGTGCCGTTTCTGTTGTACACCGAACTAAACTATCTCTAAAATTCCTTACTTTTAGCTATGAGAATTGTTACGCTATTCTGCAAGAAATAATCTCTAAATGTAAAAAATATTTTGACACGACTAAAATCAAATTTGACAATTGCGACTCAACGTGGTATTTTTTTTTCTTTTGGCTCCGCAACTTGGTACTTGTGTGCGTTACGCAATGAACTTGTTGAGCGACGACGGCGCGCGCAAGGGGGCAGCCTGGACGTGTTTTATATGGAACTAGCTTTTGCCAGTGACTTCGTAGCGTAACGTAGCGTAAGCGAGCGCTAAGAAAGGAAGTAGAATTGCACGGACGAAGTCACGGCCAAAAGCTAGTAAACTACAAAACTTCTTTATAAACCACATTTTTTGCTAATCTATTATTGTATGCCAAAGTTATCAGACTACTGGGCGAGCTTACACGAGAGCAAGCCACATAGAATTGCCCGTGTGAAAAACAGTTTTCTCTCAAGTCTATACCCACAAATTTTAATGTCTGCCCTTGTGATTCTGGTCATTGCAAAGCACTTTGAGGGGAAACTGTATTCGTTTGAATTCAAAGGGAAGATCATTCAGGATCAATACAAAAAGGTTAGTATTTCTCACCTTAGTATTTCTTTTGGTTTTGCCATATAATTCATTTGAAAAAAAAATTAGTTTGGTTGTTTATTTTCATTGTTTTTTAATTTTTAAATTATATTATTTTTGTTCAAGAGTAATTTTGTGGTTTCCGGCCGTCGAAAGTAAACACCTACGTCGATCTGTTACAGAAAATAATTTAAAAAGTCACGTCAAAAGTTATCTGGCGAAACTAATCACGGTGATTGTGGAAAGTGCGCGTGTTGTGTTACGTTGTCACAATAATAAAACTATAGTGAGAATCTATAAACACCAAAAAACAACATTAAACTGTGGAACATATGTGGTTTGAGGTTAGCTGTCAAGTTAAAATTTTCAACCATAGACAATACAAAACAGCTGTGAAGTTAGTAATACAGTGCAACCGACCGGGCGGTCAGATATGTTCGGATACACGTCCACATGAATGTTAGCTTCGACTAGAAACATCAGAAGAACCACTCCCAAGTGTTTACAAATAACCAATTTTGTACGATTAGTGGTGTGCATTGATCAAGTAGAACCTTAAAAACGACATTGATTTACGGTTAGAAAATAGAACGAAGGAAAGAACACATTAATTACTTATATTACGTTCCTTTATATGCAAACACAACTTCATAAAACAATGGAAGGTCAGTTTCAAATATTATTTGACAAAATGAAGGCCGAGATGCAAAACCAAACTGCTGAGTTGAAAGATTCCATCACAAAAAGTATTATGGACAAGATGGATGAGAAATTAACACCTATAATGGAGGAAAATAAAATCTTAAAAACCAAAGTGGAAACATTAGAAAGAGAGATAGAGTACTTAAAAAGAGGTGAGAGAAAGAACAATATTATAGTGTTTGGCTTGGAGGAAAAAGAATCATCCACTTCCGAACTACTACTTAAATTTAAGGATAGTCTTAAATGCGATTTAAACATTAACATCGAAGATTATGAAGTCAACAAAATTCATCGTTTAGGAAATAAAAATAGAGAAAGTAGCATTCCGAGGCCAGTACTATGTTCGTTTATAAATTACTGGAAAAAGACCGAAATTCTTAAAAATAAAAAGAATCTGAAAGAAATTTACGTCACCGAGGAATACTCTAAAGAAGTATTAGAAAAGAGAAAAGCTATGCAAGCAGAGTAGGTAGAAGAGAGGAAGAAGGGTAAAATAGCATATTTGAAATATGACAAACTAATAGTGAAAGAAAACAATCATCAAGAGAAAAGGAAAAGAGAAACATCCGCGTCACCATCTTACAATAGTAACCAGCCAAAAAAGCAGCAGTTATCTTCAATCAAGGTAAACAGGACAAATGCCTTTGATTTGATGCGGTCTAGTTCAAACTCCCTCTCTAATACACCCACTACCAAACAACAATAGCTATTAGGAATCGGCAAACGGAACCCAAAACCAACAAATGAAACTAAAAACAAAGAAATAGAAAAACTCCAAACTCCCCCAAGCCGACTGGTCACCGTGGGGGAAAGAGACCACAACCTTCCAACAAAAGGAAACTACTACTGCGAAGAAGAAGATAACAAATATAAGAAACTTCAAAAATCAAAAATATACATCGCCGCCCTTAATGTACTTACCCTCAAAAACGAAGAAAATCTTACAGAACTAATATACGCGTTAGAACAAATCAAATGGGATATTGTTGGCCTGAGTGAAGTAAGAAGAACAGGTGAAAGCATAATTTCTTATCCAGACTACTTGCTTTACTATATAGGAGAAACCCCAGGCCTCCATGGAGTTGGATTTATTATTAAAAAACATATAACACAGTATGTAGAAGGATTTATAGGAATTTCAGAACGCATTGCAATTATGAACTTGAAGCTACCAGGATACAAAGATCCTTGGTCCATTGTACAAATATATTCGCCTACGGAAAAATCGAATCTAGAATCAATAAATACATTCTACCTTGACCTAAACAAAGCAATTCAAGAGCACGCCCATAAGAACTTGATAGTAATAAGAGATTACAATGGCCAAATTGGAGAAAGGCGTCCAGGAGAAAACACCGTACTAGGACCATTCACATACAGCAACAAAGCCAGAAGTAGGAATGGAGAGAAAATCACAAACTTTGCACTACAAAACAACCTAACCATCTTAAATACCATCTACAAGGGAAAAAAGAAAAACAAGTGGACCTGGATCTCACCTGATGGTAAAACAAAAAACGAAATTGATTTTATAATTACCAACAGAAACACCTACTTCACTAACTTCAGCGTAATCAATAAATTAAACTTTAACACTAACCACAGACTTCTCAGAGCCGAGCTGAAAACAAAACAACCAAAAATGCCTAGACCAAAACAAGATCCAGGGAATGCAAGACTCGGAAAACACCAACTGGAACAAATAACGATCGCCCTAAGAAACGAATTTATAGACTTCAAAGCCAACACAAAAGAATTAGGAACGCAAGAAAAATACAATTTTATAGAGAATACTATCAAGACACAGACGCAACTAATTGCAACCACCATAACTGAACCGAAAAAATACCTAACAACTGACAGTATAAAACTACTAGAAGAAAGAAAGCACTTAATCAGCGAAAGAGGTGCACAAGACAGAAGAAAGCGTTTAACTAAAATTTGCAAAGAAATCAAAGACAGCATAAGGAAAGACAGGAAACAGAACAGAATGGAAATTATAGAAAAGTACATAGCCAGAACGGGGGGAGTCAAAAAAGCATACAAGGAATTGACGAATTCGAAAGATTGGGTCGTAAAAATGAAAAGCAAGAATGGCAAATGGAATCATCGTAGAACTGACATACTAGGAACGGCTACATCTTTTTACAAGAAACTCTATGAAAGCAACACAATTCATGGTGAAACCGAAATAGAATTGGTAGAATTCTCAGACGTTCCCGACATTCTTCATGCTGAAGTTAGGAGAGCAATAGACTCCCAAAAAGAAGACAAAGCACCAGGACCCGATGGCGTAAACAACGAAATCCTAAGACACAGCAATGAAGTCCTTATACCTGTTCTCACAGATATGTTTAACTACATCATATCCACTGAAATTATTCCCCAACAATGGACAGAATCTAAGATTATCTTACTGTTTAAGAAGGGAGACAAACATGAAATCGAAAACTACCGCCCAATCAGTCTCATGTCGGACATTTACAAGATTTTTGCTAAGATAATTCTATAACGGATTGAAAGAACATTGGACGAACATCAACCCATTGAGCAGGCCGGATTTCGCAAAAACTACTCGGTGAACGATCACATACACGTAGTGCGCCAAATTTTTGAAAAATGTGACGAATACCAGCTTACGTATTATATTGCATTTATCGATTACAAAAAAGCATTCGACTCTTTAATACACGATAAAATATGGGAGGCACTGATAGAACAAGGAGTTGAACACAAGTACATACGAATAATAAAAAACGTTTACAAAAATAGTACAGCGAGGGTTCAACTAGAACAGAAAGGCGTTCCATTCAGAGTTGGGAAAGGTGTTAGACAAGGGGACCCGATATCCCCAAAACTATTCTCGGCTGCATTGGAATCAATTTTCAGAAGACTTGATTGGGAACATCTCGGGATCAATGTAGACGGTGTATCACTGACGCATTTGAGATTCGCAGACGACATAGTCCTATTTGCAAAAACTTCAGAGGCATTAAGCAGGATGATAAAAGAGCTTGCGACGGAAAGCGAGAAGGTAGGGTTAACAATGAACCCGGAAAAAACTAGAGTGATGACAAACGGGATTAAAAATACGATACAATTATCAAACACCGATATCAAGTATACCGATGAATATATTTATCTAGGACAGGTCATAGCTCAAAAAGAACCTATGCGCAAAGAAATAGAGAGAAGAGTAACTAACGGCTGGAGGTGATACTGGAGCTTGAGAGAGGTAATGAAAAACAAGAAACTCCATGTGAATATAAAAAGAAAATTATTTAACACCTGCATATTACCCGTTCTTGTGTATGGGTGCCAATCATGGGCTCTAACTAGAGGAATGGCAAGCAAACTCGCATCCTGCCAGTACGCAATGGAAAGGAGTATGTTGAACGTCAAAAAATCAGACAGACTAAAAAACTGTGTCATTAGAAATAAAACGAAAACGACTGACGTAACCTTAAAAATCAGAAGACTCAAATGGAAATGGGCAGGGCATGTGATGAGAGGTCCAGAGAAATGGAGTAAAACAGTGACAAGATGGTATCCCAGAGACGTTAAAAGGAAGAGAGGTAGACCGCAGAAAAGGTGGGATGATGATATAAGGCTAGTGGCAGGAGTGATGTGGAACAGAGTGGCCCAAGAAAGGTCTGAATGGAAGAGGTTGGAGGAGGCCTTTGCCGATTGGCAAACAGATCTGCAGAAAATTGTTAAGCAACAAATAATAAACTAAGTTCAAGTGTAAACTTTTTATTTTTCTTAAGTTATATATGTTGTAATATTTGTTAGAAATGTAAATCTGTTAGATGTTATTAAATGGCTATTTATTTATTTATTATTTATTTATTTATAATTTTGTGCAATTTTTTGTACAAATCTTCTTGTCTATTTTGTTTTATGTTTTTTGTGCAATTTTTGTGAAATAGTTGTTGTTTTCGTAATCAGCGACCCAATAAATCATAAAAACGATACCCATGTTGATTCAGAATTTGTCAACCCTTTTCTACCTTTTAGGGGTTGAATTCTGAAAGAGTCTGACACACGTGTTTACTCATTTATTGATAGGAAGTTTCTAATAAAATAGTTTAACTGATCTTGTTTCCCCATACAAACTTTCAAACCCCTTTTTCACCCCCTTAGGGGTTGAGTTTTCAAAAACCCTAGGACACAAAACTGTTTATTTCTATTTGTTAACCTAAAAATAAAGTTTCAGGCTTGTAGCTCTAAAAATGACGGACTTCCATACAAAATTTTAATCCCTTTTTCACCCCCTTAGGGGGTGAATTTTCAAAAATCCATTCCTAGCGGATGCCTACGTCATTACAACTATCTGTATGCCAAATTTCAGCGAAATCCGTTCAGTAGTTTCGGCTGTGCGTTGATAGATGAGTCAGTCAGGTTTGCCTTTTATATATTTAGATTTTTCATTTTTTGTTTGAATTCTAAAAAAAAAATATTACCCACGTGTTAAGATTTACATGTGTGGGGTTTTATAAAGGGAGTCGAAAATGTCATTATTTTTACGATAGGACACGCCATTTTCGAGATATAAGCAAATGAAAAAAAAAATACAGTACTGTTTTTGGACGTAAGGCGAGGCGTTGGTGTGAATTTTTGGTCATGACCACTAGTTGTATTCCACACCTTTCTAATCGCGATTAAAAATAGTCAGATTTAGTTAAAATAAATTATTTTAGTCAACATTTTTCTATAAATATTTATTAAAATAATGCTTTCATTGATAATAAACGAAACTCTTATCTTATACAGAAAATAAAATGCGAAGAGTAGCAAAATGTTGTAGTCGTAGTATATTTTTGCGTTCACGATACGAGTACCCGAAAACTGAGACGCGGGAAAAAATGGCACAGGTCCTGCCTCGTTGGGCGCTTGTGCCGTACTAAACGCTGCCCGCTTGTGCATCGTAATTTATTCTAATCTAGAGTGATTTCAAAAACGATATTATGTCTAATTAAATAAACGGATTTAAATAAAACTTGAGAATTCGATTTGTTATAGAGCATACTTTATATTGACATGATTTTTTAAATGTAATTATGCTTTATTCAAACCAAAAAAACGCGATAAAATTGCGAATAAATCGTAAAAATTGCCATAAGACTTATTTTTTTTTTACTAATTAAGCTTATTAAAAATCAATATTCTTGTACTAAATGTAACAACTAGATTATATGTCTGATGTTTTGTGTATTTTTTTTTACTCAAATTTCTACATATTATTGATAGAAATAGGAGTCTGAAATTGACCCTGCGCTGATTTTTAAGAAAACTAGTTGTGGGAGATTAATTGCTACGAAGTAAAAAAATAAGTTTTTGTAAATGTGCTACTAAAAGTAACAAAACAAAAGATTGATCTATTTTTTACATGTGTTCGTCAATCCCAGAGTATTTATAATGATGAGATGAGAGGTAAATAAGGCGACTAAAATCTTAGATATTCGCGCAAAAATGTAAAATGGCTCTTAAGTGAGTATCGAAACTAAAACAGGTTTTGGTGTTGTATCACCAATATGAGCACGATGTCACTAAACTTATTTCATAATAAAATAATTTGAGAAATTCCTCTATTTTATGAAAACGGTTTCAGTGCTAAAACCATTCTCGTACACATATTCATAGCCCCAACTTTATGACGCGTCGGCATTTCGTGGTGCTGAGCAAGTTGTGAGCTGTGACGTCACGCGACTCATTTTCACATCCCACTCGACTAACTTGTGTTACGGCTAGTTTTATGTGCAGGAAAGTTTGTGTGGGGCTGCTTATGTAACAAAATCAGTCTATAATGTTCCCACTGTAGAGACTTACGCCTCCTCTCTGAGAGACAGACTAGGTAACAACCACGTGAGCCGACTGCGAGTTCGTAGATGTCTACATTTTTTTTTTTTAAACGTGCCATTTTCCTCGCAATATTCTCCTTCACTGTTTTGAGTGATAAAATTAAATACACAAAGTGAAGTACCTGCCTGGGTATATTTTTCATAGTACAGGTACCCCATTATTTTTGAGATTATTTACTTTATGAGGCGACTACTTAGATATTAATTTCTACAGATTTAGCTCTCATTTAACTCCTCAACTCCAATCAAACTTTGATCTGAAAAAATTGTTGCCAAAAATGCTCTTAAGAGTAACGTTTATTGGAGTCAAAGTTTTTGAGGAAAACTTAAAATATCGTTAGTCTATGTATTGCGCCAATAAAAGTAGAGGTCGAATATATTTTTGTTACATTTTCTCGTGTACGAATATGTACATAACCAAAATATCCTAATTTTATGCACTAACACACAACGAACAGGTCCAGAATCATCAATTTTTGCATTAGAGTTCCTTGTACAGCGAAAATGACCACTGAGGAAGGATTTTTGAATATAAATCACTTACGGGGATTAAAAAAAGAAGAAGAAAGAGGGGTAAAAAAAAGTTTTGTTTTTAGAAGTTCATTAATTCACCTGATGAGAAATCTCATGGGGCACAAAGCTTTGTAAGAATAAGTGTACCCAAAAATTAGCCTATCTGTTAGCACAGCAGCATACAGCAGTAAGACACACTACACACCTAATCAATAGCCACACATAAACACATTCATCATAAACCAAAGCACTAAAGCTAGACACCCACAACAATTAGGCCACACCTGCCGAGCCGCTAAAGTGCCAGGCGCGAGTAACCGAGACGTCCCCGCCAGCTCGCACTTACCTCCAATCCTTTGCGATATTAATCTCCTTGAGCGCCGCTTAACTACGACACCAGATTAACTGTAGCACCATTAAATCAGCGGAAATAAAACATTTCTAATAGAAGACTTGTCTAATCCTAATTAGAAAATTATCATCACCATGATTTCTGCCAAAAGACGTCCATTGTTGAACATAAAGCTGAAAGTCACCATATTAACTCGCTCTGTGCTTCTCACATGCAGAAAACTGGCGAAACAAGCTTATAAAAAGAAAAACATTTTAAAAACCACTGACAAAACAAAAACCTATAAAAGCAAAAAAAAAGTCGTAGGTAATATTCTGTTCATAGGATCGTCGTGCCGAATTTGATACAACATGTTTAAGAATCACCGCTGGAAAGCTTGCTTTTAAGTAAAAAAAAACGCACCTAAATTGACTCACCCGTTTAATAGTTACAGTGCCACGTACAGACACATATAGCGGTCAAACTTATAACACCACTCTTTTGCGTCGGGGGTTCAAAATGAATGTACCTTATCAGTCATATAAGTCACTAGGCTAGATATATTGCTACGGGATCTTGGGACGCGTTCTCATGTAAAATTAGAATAATTCGCCAAATTGATAGATCCAAAATTGACATAGACCAAGAGTTTTATCCAAGGTAGAAGTAATAGGGCGTCGGGAATGTAAGTAATGTCTATCGGTTGGGCCATTTATCTCCGAAACGGCTGGACCGATTAGTGCGGGCTCCTCTAATGGTTTGTGGCGTTAAAGTAGTGCTGTAGGTAAACCCGCTTTTAGGGCAATCCCTAACAACTGATTCACCTACTTACAACATTGGGGGGTTATTTAATGTCGGCTTTGTCCTGATTGACTAAACACTGCGTTGCAGTAAACAGTTTTATTGTTGTTTGATGTATTTTATATAAAATGATTTCCTTTTAAACCTTGACCTTTAAGTTTTGGTTTAGAAACTACATCCAAAAAAAACACCAATGAAACGTATATCTGAGTAGGAATGAAATGGATTAGCACACTCAAGAAAAAGGAGAAATTCCTAGTATAGATTATGCACTACCACCTGCTATTTCTATATTTTATTTATTGCAAAGCCATTATTTTTCCTGAAAATTGTCCAATGATCATCACCCAAGTACTTCCGTCGCTGACTGCGTGGCGTCACCACGTCAGGGTCCACAGCGTGTGAACACGACGTGACGCGACGTCGGGCCGCGAGCTTAGCTCACACCTTCAAATTTACCAGCCCTTTGCTTGATTTTATTGAGTAAAACAGATGCAGTAGTCCTTCTTTGACTAAATAGTCAAATAAATTTTGACGATGCATATGCATATGCATAGCTGCGATACTTACTTTACACACAAATGTTTGGTATCGTGTAAAGTAATAACTAGATAGTGGTAGTGAGATAAGCGGACGGTCCACGTAAAGTACCGGTATTTAGCTGCATACGATTAGACTTAAAGCTGACCTCAACATACATAGTTGGGAAAAGATTTGGCAGAACATGTAGAGTCCTCTTCCATCGTATTGAGCTGCTTCTATCCGAGCATCCTTTTTTGTGAAAAACCAGCCCCCTTTATTAGTCCGTTAAAATAAAATTCTAGCTATAATCACAATATTTGAATCAGGTCGATAATGACACGGATAAATAATGCAAAAGCCGCATCCAAATTGGTCCAGGACTTTTTGATTATAATAGTAGCTAATAAACAAGCAACGTCTTATACCGAACGTGTCTCCAACCTGACATGTCCATTCTGTCGTGGATAAGTAGGGGTAATAATATTTAGTAGAAATAAATACTTGTGTCTTCAATTTTCAACCTCACAATGAAATCTAACATATGAACCTTCTGAACATTATCTGTGCAGAGTTCTCCCCAAGCAATTCTTGTTTGCACTAACTAAGTATGTATACCTTCAGCTAAGATGCTGCCTGTTAAAAGGCTGGTCTGTGTCTTTCACTTAAATTATATTAAGATGGCTGCCAGTTCTTGTATGCTTATGGGTCAATTTGTTGGAGTTACATGGGTTCAAGTGACTTAGCTTGCAAATTCTTGAAGTAATTGATATGGCTGAGTTGATTCATGGGTATTTTTCCTCTAACAGCAGTTACTCAATAGTAGTGACCTTATTGTAACAACAATAAAAGTACACTATGTAAATAAATTATAACAAACCAGTGGATTACATGGAAACATGCAGGTCCTGCTCAAAGCGTCAGTCCAGAGACTAAACAGAACCAAACTAGTTGCTAACTGAATTGTATAATTTATTATTTATATGATATTGATTTTTGTAAATGACGTTCAAAAGCGCCATTTATGTGCCTATTTGAAATACATGCTTTGACTTTAGTAATACTATTCTAGGTGCATGGTTTTCACTAGGGATGTTATGGATATGACATTTCGGATACGGATTGGATACGGATATAGGAATGATTATTATACTGGATACGGATACGGATACGGATATGAAATTATTTCGGATTATCCGTTAGTTTCGGATAATATCGGTTACGGATATTAAACTTTTAAGGAATTTCAAAAGTAAAATATGAATAGCTAATAAAATGGTTTTATTTATATGTCACCATTTGGTAGGAATTACAATCAGTGTTGAGTAATTATTACAGCTATTTAAAATAAAAATGATTATAAATATACATATATTGAGTTACCTAAAATAAAAATGTAATAACAAATCCGATATTATCCGAAACTTTTATTCCGGATTCGGTTACGGTTACGGATAAATTTTTATATCGGATATCCGATAGTTTCGGTTACGGTTACGGAGCTCCTTAACATCCCTGGTTTTCACATATAATGGAATAATGAATGAATACAAAACATTTTAAAAGAGTAACGGTAGAGTTTCTTATCCACACTTCTCTACACGAAACTACATTTTGTAAGGGGCAACTAGAATTAATTCTACTTTTTGGTTAATTTGGACTTCCAAAAGTACCTTTTATGGGCCTATTTGAAATAATAGATTTGTCTTTGTGTATATTATAAGATAAGCAGATAACAATGATCATTTTGACAGTGACGCAAAATCACAGGTAAAAAAAAACTGTGAACGTAGGTAAATAATATGTTTAACTGTCCCGTTGCTCTCATGGTCGCAAGCGCGACTGCTGAGCGTGGGGTACCTGGGTTCGATTCCCAGTTCGGGAAAAGTTTTATTGGGTTTTTCCATTAGGAATTTCTTAGTAACAGCTCGAAGTTTGGAAAGCACGTTAAGCCGTTGGTCCTACGCCTGCTCTCTGTCTGGTCGTGTCGGATTGCCGTCCCATCGGGTTATGAGAGTGGGGAAAGAATGAGTGCTCTTGCGGCTGCGCACACACTTGAGCACTATAATATCTCCCGCGCCGATGGCTAGTCTCAGTTGATATTGGCCGCCGTTGCCGAAATACGGTCTGGAGGACTATTAACGTAAGATAATTAAAGTATAAATCGCCATATAATGCCTAGGTAATACAGGCTAATGTGCGCAACTCCACGTCAAAGCGAAAATTTTCCTATAGGTGGGATATTCAATCCACCCAATGCAATGCTAAAATATTCACTATAGTATTTAAATTTACTTAGAACGATTAATTGAAGAGCGAGAGATCTTCAATTTATATTTTAAATGCCAATTATATTAGCAAAGTAAGAGACACCGACGCTTAAAGCCTATGCTAAAGTAATTAAACAAGACCTAGTCTTATAACTAAGAAATAGTTCAGTTAATTTTCTACACGAATTTACTATCAACGACATAAATATTAAATTTACGACCTTACCCACTCATATTTAACCTTTTTCACTAAAAGAGTACGTCTACTATCCCAGTTCTTCTCGTGGCTGTCGTAAAAGGCAACTAAGGGATTTACTAGGTAATGGGCAGCAACGTTCTCTATGCATTTTACCATCATACTGCGATCGCCAACCCAACCCACTGCCTCCCTCCCAAATTGGGTGAGGCCTATGTCCAGCAGTGGACGTTCATGATAATGATGACAAAATATTATAATTTAAGAGCTCGCAAAGAAGACGAGCTGCAGTTGTTTCCGCGAGTAATTGACGTGTGACGCGTTGCGGTACGGTGCGGTGCGATGCGACGCGGCGCGATGATAAACGAGCGAATTGTGAAGACTCACTTGAGCATTATCCCTGATAGTTCGAGAGCACACGGACCAAATATTTTGGTGATCTGTTCGACGTGCAATATTTAATTAATATGGATTATTTGTTTTACCATTTATCATGATATTACGTCTTTTTTGTGTGTGTATTGTACTCTACAATTTAAAGTTTATTCCAATTCAAGGAACCAGCAAGTAAGCTAGCGAGGAAGACACATTCAGCGAAAACCGTCCAACCTCAAATAGTTTTAGATAAACAATAACGTGTAAAAGTGACATTTGTAAACAATTTACAAAATAAAGATCATTAGTCAAAGCATTCTTGCTGTTTAGGTTGTCTGACCGACCAAGTACGTGCCTTATTGTCCTTAAATATCTAAAGTCCAACCCAAATGAAGTGATCTAACCGTCGCCAGCTCCCAAACTAAGACTATAATATGAAACCCGCTTGTCTCCAAACTTAATTTATTCACTTCGTAGTAATGCCTATACGTATAACCTAACAAAGTCTAGAATTCAGCCTTTGTGGGTCCCGTTACTTAGACATCGGATTAAATATGTAGCTTCATAATGCCTAGGACAGGTGTAATCAACCTAGGTATGAATAGAGAATTTTTGATGAACATGTTAACAAAGATGGCTTTAATGATCGTTGCTCATAGTTTATTGTTAAAGCAAACATTAATTATTCTATGTATTAAGACGGATGTCGCACTATTATATATTTTAAATGTGAATGTTTAAATGTTTGGATTTTTGTTACTCAATCACGCAAAAACGACCCTGGGTTCGAATGCTTGGCACACAGGTATTTTATAACCTGGATTAACAAGTAGGATATTTTTATCCTGGTAATCCATTTCCGTGGTATATCCAAACTACACACAGGCGGAGCCGCTGGAAAAAGCTAGGTGTTTTTATTTTAAGGGCGATTTGATATAAATTAGGAGTGGAATATGAACTGTCTGAAAACTGAAATCGCAATAGCCAGTGGAAAGTTTTATCCCGACTGGGCCCAAAATCTTACTTTCAGGCTGTGTCCACTGGGCACGCCACAATTGCGGCGGTAAGTCCCCTCTTTGAGGAGTGGATAGAGAGGCGCCACGGCGTCCTCACCTTCCGCCTGACGCAGGTTCTCACCGGGCATCACCTGGGTGCTTCGGTGGGTTCCTGTTCAGGATAAAGCGGGAGGATACGTCCGGGTGTTTCCATTGCGAGGATCGTCTGGAGGACACGGTGGAGCATACGGTGGAGGTGTGCCCTGCCTGGGCGGAGCACCGCCGTGTCCTCGTGGAGGCGATCGGCGGCGGCGACCTCTCGCGTCCGGCCCTGGTGCGAGCTATGGTACGGAGCGAGAGGGAATGGGAAGCCGTCACCTCCTTCTGCGAAGCAGTAATGCTCGCGAAGGAGGAGGCGGGGCGCGTGAGGGAGTGGCAGTCTCTGCGCCCTCACGTCCCTAGCCGCCGCAGGTGGAGACGCCTCGGGCGTCGGGAGTCGATTGCGGACTCCCGGCCACCGTAGGCGCGAGCTTGCGGGTGGCGAGCAATGGGTAGCTCGCCGCCCGGTAAGGACCAAGCTCGGGTCGACGGCGCGCAGTGTTCCATGCGCGCCTCAAAGAGATGTCAGCAGCAGTGTAGGGGTCTACTAGGACCGATGCCTGCCGGGGTCGCGTGATTGTTCGAAAGAGATACCGTGACCCTGGCACATGGGCACTTGATGGAACACGGGTGGGTTTTAGTCAGTAAAAGTCTGACACGCCCTCCCGCTCCGCCCAGAGCGGGAGAAGTCATTTGATGACTTCCCATCATGAAAAAAAAAAAAAAAAGGCTGTGTCCACGCTAAATTTATTTATTCGGCCAACTGTCAGCGTCCAGTAAAAAAACGTCAGCCGCTGACTGACTGTCCTTTGTTTTTCATGCATTTTCACAGGACTACTACTAATTATTATGTAAGTTTATGTTTGTTCCGCTCTATAAGCAACGATTTCAATCTAAACTTTGTACCTTACATATCCGTTTTCAAGCTTATACCCAAGACCGGGTGGGTCAAAGAACTGTATACATCAACAAAAACCATTTATTTACAAGCTTTTATTTACTTTCACCTGTCCCGTTGTCTGTCTGTAATCAAATCTTGCAAATTTAATTTTGATCCACTTCCCGGTAATCGACTGAGCTGAGTTTTTTTACTACTATACCTAATGTTTCGCCTCAAAATATATTACACAGTACAGTAGACAATGAATGAATTATTATCGACCTAATGAATTACTAACTGTAGGTCGTAGCGCTAAATAAAGATAACTTTAGTGATCAGATATCCCTCTGGCATTAAGTCCGCTTTTGTATTTTTTTTTTTGTTTTTTTACTTGTAGGTACATAAGGTTTGAATAAATAAGAAAGAAGACGCTACTGCTCCTAAAACTTTGAAAGAAAACATCATGACAACACCGGCATTTCCTAGAACCAAACATTCTATGACATGTGACATTTACCAGGGTACGCTGGGCACTCTGGGAGGCATGTGTCCCAGCAGTGCGAACATTAAAGGCTTATTGTACAAATAAATTCAGCAGAAATTGTTTTTACAGCAAATCTTCACAGCTAATTGGATGTCGCAGGACATGGAGTTTTTTTGACCGAGACCTTGGCCTGCTAGTTCAGTGAGATTTGGAAGGTATTTTTAGAAACAATATCACTTCTTCTTAAATTAGAAAACATCTTTTATTTAATCCAGCAAAGGGAAGAAAATGAATCACTCGGATTACGCAATAGTGAGCGGCAATTTCAGTCCACTTACCTACGACCCCGTTTCACCTCACAATTATTGTATATAATGATGAATAATACAGCTCAAAAGAGCCGCAGTTTGACCGTGGACCCTGTACCATGGAAGGCCGTCATCGTTGACCTTGCATAAGGTCAACGATGACGCTGTCGAAGTGGCCGAATTACGGTTGAAGTTTATTTGAAAACAATATTAATATCGAATTATCGATGTTACCGGAAATGTATGAAAGCTAGGAATTGTATACATTTCCTAGGAAATTTATACAATTCCGAAGCTATTTAGGAAATGTATAAACTATTATTTTAAAAATTATTTCAATCAAATCAGCCTATCGCAGTCCACTGCTGGACATAGGCCTCTCCCATGCTGCGCCACAACACCCTATACTCCGCCTTCCGCATCCAGTCTGTCCCAGCCACCTTTTTGAGGTCGTCGGTCCATCTAGCTGGGGGGCGTCCCACACTGCGCTTGCCGATACGCGGTCTCCACTCCAGGACTCGTCTGCTCCATCGGCCATCGGTCCTTCGACAAACATGGCCAGCCCACTGCCACTTCAGCCTGCTTACCCTGCAAGCTATGTCGGTAACTCCGGTTCTTTTCCGGATAACTTCATTTCTGATCTTATCCATCAAAGAAACTCCGAGCATAGCCCGCTCCATAGCACTCTGACCGACCTTAAATTTGTGGACAAGCCCAACCGTCAGTGTCCACGTTTCGGCAGCGTATGTCATGACGGGCAGGACGCACTGGTTGAAGACCTTGGTCTTCAAACATTGCGGTATCGCCGACGAGAAGACTTGACGAAGTTTCCCAAACGCTGCCCAACCCAACTGGATCCTCCTGTCGGCTTCTTTCTCGAAGTTGTGTCTACCAAGCTGTATGACTTGCCCAAGGTAGACATACTCCTTCACAACCTCGAGAAGCGACCCTTCGATGCGGATTGGACTCGGCAAGACATGCGAATTGTACATGACTTTCGTCTTGTCCAAGTTCATGCCGAGACCTACCCGCCGTGAGGCTCCATTTAGGCTATGCAGCATCTAGTCTAACTGTTCCAGCGTCTCTGCCATTATGACGATGTCGTCGGCAAAACGAAGGTGTGAGATGTACTCGCCGTTCACACTGATTCCCTGTCCAGTCCAGTCCAGCGTCTTAAATACGTCTTCCAGCGTATTGGTGAATAGTTTCGGGGATATCACATCCCCCTGTCTCACCCCCCTGAGCAGTTGGATTGGGCTGGTTTTCGTATCCTGGATCTGGACAGTCATCGTTGCAGCGTCATACAAGGACCTCATCACCTCGATGTATCTCCAGTCAATTCGACATCGTTGCAGAGAGGCCAGAACTGCCCAAATTTCGATGGAGTCAAAGGCTTTCTCGTAATCCACAAATGCCATACACAGCGGCTGATTGTACTCCTCGATCTTCTGTACAATTTGCCGAACAGTATGGATGTGGTCTACGGTGCTGAAGCCTTTTCGAAAACCGGCTTGTTCTGGTGGCTGGAACTCGTTAAGTCTCCTGGCGAGACGGTTCGTGACGACCCTCGAAAACAGCTTGTACACGTGGCTCAGGAGTGAGATGGGTCTATAATTCTTCAGCAAGGTTTTGTCACCTTTTTTGAAGAACAGAACCACAACACCCCTGCTCCACCCTTCAGGTGTTATACCCTCTAGGATGACGGAGGTGAAGAGACTTGCGAGCTCTCTCAGGACTGGTGCCCCTCCCGCTTTAAGGAGCTCTGTCGTTATTCCGTCATCCCCAGGTGCCTTATTGTTCTTAAGCTGCTCGAGAGCCGCCCTAATCTCGTATTGGTAGGGATGTCCTCCGTGTAGTGGCGCGTTAGTTCGGCTCGATGGTCATCTTCACTATGTCCCGCTGGTTTCACCGTCCGCGTTGAGTAAAGGTGCCCGTAGAAGTTCTCAACTTCCTCGAGTATCTCGGACTTTGAAGTCACGATTCTGCCATCAGCAGTTCTTAGTTTCGTCAGATGGGACCTCCCTAATTGCCGAGCGAACACTTTTGACCCTCGGTTCTGCTCAATCGCAACCTTGATGTCACGGGTGTTGGAGCACCGAAGGTCTCGTCGTGTCAGCTTTCTAATTTTTAGGTTTAAGGTCCTTTTATCTGACGAAGACAGCTGCGTGGATGGCAACTCTCGTCTTTCCTTCATAAGTCCGAGAGTTTCCGAGGAAAGTTTTGACACCTTACTTTTTCGCTGCGACGGGAAAAGTTTGCGGGATACGTCGCATAGCGCTCTGACCACCTCATCGGCTTTCTCGTCAATAGTGCCTGTGGTTTCCAGCAGTGCGAATCGATTTTGAAGTTCCAGTTGGAACTTTTCGGATCCCAAAGCAGCTTGGAGCTGCGTAGGTCGGAGGGTAGGCCTCATCATGTGGTTTCTCTCAGCACGAAAATTTATATTTAGAGTGCCTCGTACAAGTCTGTGATCGCTTCCGGTTTTAAACCTGCTGATCGCGGAGACATCTCTAAATATATGCTTTTCATCCGTCATGATGAAGTCTATCTCGTTCCTCGTCACGTTATCAGGGCTCTGCCAGGTCCATCGTATCCTCCCCCTGTCTTCGGACTTCCGATAACCCCAGTATGTGCCAGTTAATGCGACCTAACTCTACCTCAAGTTCGACAAGGTGATGGTCCAGCCTCATCGAACGTCCATTGTACGTAGCCAGATGTAGTCGTCGTTGGTAGTGGTGCCGTAACCCGGGGATTCTTCGCACCCCCCGTCCCGCCGTTACCGTGACCGCTACCTTGATCAGGAATAGCGGGACCACCGGGAACTGGGGGCCGTTGCTTTGGCACTTTCAACATGTTGAGGTTTAATGCCCATAGTCACCACGCTGGGCAAGCGGGTTGGTGACCGCAGATCCAATCCTTTCGCAGCGATGACGCTGCTGCCCATCATCGCTCTGGAGAATTTAGGTTGGCTTTCTGGATGGTTATACCGCCATTAGTCGGTCGCCAGCGCCTCGTCTGTCAGTGGCAGGGTGTACCGCGTGCAGGTGAGGTTGACATTTGGGGAGACCGGTTGTTACGAGCTCCCCCTTACACCCCAAAAATTATTTAATACATACATATCCTGGGAAATGTATACATTTCCTAGGAATTGTATATAATTCCAATATCGTATTAGGAAATGTATAAAAAGCGCCATAATAAATTGTTTTCGAATCTTTTTCCAAGCTAGGCGACGGAGCCCCGCTAAGCGGGGCTCCTACTTCTGCGTGGTTTATAAAAAAATAGCTGCCTTAAAGTCCCGATTGCATCCAGTTTCTCCTAATATAACTACCGTTATACACCCAATGGCAGTATACCGTTTAACATTTCTGATTGCTATTTAGGAAATGTATAGATTTACTAGGAAATGTGTCTAATATTAGGTCTTTACCTATGAAATTGTCATTCTGCAGTACTGGCTATTTCAAATCAAAATAATTTTTGTTTGTCTAAGAATTCTAATTTCAAATTAATTTTATTTTAAAAACATGGAATTATTTTTCCAAAAGTAGTCATTTGTTTATTGATTAGTGTTACATTTTCATCGCATTTCAATCTTTTTCGTCATCATGGATACGTTAAAAATTCGAGTAATTATGGAATATGAGTACCGTCGTGGCAGCAACGCGGCACAAGCGGCACGTAACATCAACGACGTTTACGGAGCTTACACTACAATCCAACGCACCACCTGTTATTGGTTTGCTCGCTTCCGTTCTGGAAATTTCGACCTGAAAAATGAACCTCGCGGTCGTCCGAAGACTTTGGTCGACAATGACGAATTAAAGGCGATTGTGGAAGCTGATGATACACAATCTACGGCTGAATTAGCAGCAGCTTTCGACGTTAGCGTCAAAACAATAATGGTCCATTTGCGTCAAATTGGCAAGGTAAAAAAGCTTGACAAATGGGTGCCCCACGAACTCAATGATCGCCAGCGAGAAGTACGCGTCGAGACGTGCCTTGCACTGCTCAACAGACACACAAATGAAGGAATTTTGAACCGCGTTGTTACCTGCGATGAAAAATGGATTCTGTTTGATAACCGCAAGCGCTCAGCAAGTTGGTTGGATCCTGGTTTAGCACATAAACAATGCCCTAAACGAAAACTTACCCCTAGAAAAGTGATGGTCACTGTTTGGTGGTCTAGCGCCGATGTGATTCATCACAGCTTCTTACCAAACGGGGCGAGCATTACTGCAGATGTGTACTGTGAAGAACTGAACTCAATGATGGAGAAGCTTGCACATCTCCAACCAGCATTGGTCAATCGCTCGTCTCCGCTGCTCCTGCAAGACAACGCGCGACCTCATACTGCACAGCAGACGGTCTCCAAGTTGCAAGAACTGGGGTTGGAAGCTCTCCGTCATCCGCCCTACTCACCAGACCTTGCACCTACAGACTACTATTTTTTCCAGAATTTGCATAACTTCTTGGCGGGAAAAAAAATTCAATACCCGAGGGCAGTACAAAATGCCTTTGAAGAATTTGTTGCCTCCCGTCCAGCTGATTTTTTTGAGAAGGGCATCAATAAACTGCCACTGCGTTGGCAAAGATGCATTGATTGCATGGGTGATTATTCCGATTAATAAAAATAAAAAATACATGAAAAAAAATCGTTTAATTTTTTGCATACAAAACGGCATTTTCATAGGTAAAGACCTATTATTATTTATTTTACACATTTCCGGGGGATTTTAGGAATTACATACATTTCCTAGGAATTGTATACAATGACGGATTACATACATTTCCGTTAACATCGATACTACGAAAAAGTAGAAGAAGATAGGCTAGCCTATTATTAACATCCTCTCATACAGAGAAGGGACTAGCTAGCATTGATCAGCGAACTTACTAAAGACGCGTTGGCTAATTCAGACTTATATCCACTATAAGTGCAGGTTCCCACATTACGTTTTCTTCAATGATGCCAGTATCGTCAAGATAAGATCAAAAAGTTCATTTAATTGTGAAACCAATTAAAGTCCCAGTGTGAGACTTGAAATTCCACAACCTCTCCCAAGAGTATATACCTGCTTACAGTACCTTGGTCATAGGTTAATGACATTGTAATTTTTTTTTTGTAGAAGCTTTAGCCTACTCACCATTTCTACACAAGCTCATGGTAACTAATCTTTCAAGCATAAACGTTTTGTATCTTTAAAAATGTACTAGGATAATATAAAAGTGCTACAACATGTAGAATATCGACCCCAGTGTACTGAATTGTTCAGTGGCCAATATTTCAAGTGCAATCTATCAGTACGGTGGGCACCTGGGACGGGGAATAGATCAGAAGCTGTTCAGGGCACTATCATCGCTTTCTGTTACCCTGGTACTTATAGCACACCTATTTAGAAGAGTAAGTGTATTGTAGTAGTATTACGTATGCATGATTCTTTATCATCTTATCTATGTATATTAAAATGGTTTGAAAGGCGTGGTTGGCATAGCGGCTAGTAAAATTATACGAACTAGTGATCGCCCATTGGTCGAAATTCGACCGTACTTCATTGGAATAGAAATACATTATTAAATGAACACACACTATAGGCTTTTTTTTTTTTTTTTTTTTTTTTGTGGGGCATCTCGTAGTTAATCCTGAAAGATTGTTACTACTTAAACGGATTGGGGGCCCGGCGAGTTCTAAAAAGTTACCTTTTTAGGCCTCCAGCCGGGGCTTATTATACTTAAAAACTAAAGCGAAAGCTCTAAGGGTTACCCCGAGGGGGGTACGAACCTCGGCTTAGGCAATCGCTGATAGGGGGGGCAGCAAGGGACTGGCTGGATCTGAGTTAAATTATTTATGGACTAATTTAAAGCTAACGGCGCAGCATCGCGGGCTGGCTCTTGCAAGGGTCGGGAGGGACTGTTAAGTCGGGGTCGCGACGACGGACCTCGGCGGCGAGGTCGGTACGGTTTGTGTCTGTGTGCTGGTCTAGCTGTACTGGTCTCTTTTCGACTCTCCTGGAGGAGAGTAGTGGGATCATCAGGATCGGTAAGAATGTGCCGCGAGCGGCGGACTTTGCTAATACGGGAGGGGGTGTAAGTAGCTGCCGCCACAACCAGAGGGTTGCGGTGGGCTACGGCCCTATCGAAGAAGCGCTTCGAAGCGCGTTTTATGTATTGATGGATAGTCGGGAGTTTCATATCTAAATGAAGATTGATATTCCGAACAAACCAAGGCGAGCCTGTGGCTTGACGGAGAAAACGGTTCTGGAGAGTCTGCATCCTATGGATGAATCGGGGCTTGGCATGTGCCCAGACTGGGCTTGCGTATGTCATAATCGGCCTGATACAAGCGGTGTAAAGCCGCTTCTTACACAGAAGAGACAATTTACTCCGCTTGTTCAGGACGCAATGGAGCCTACCCAGAGCGAAAGCGGCCCGCGAGCGAGCCTGCTTTATGTGCTCAGAAAAGGTGAGGTGTTCGTCGAGGATGACACCTAGATATTTGGCTTGCTTCGCCCAAGGGATCTGCTTGCCGAACATTGAGATGGGTCGGGGAGGGGGGTGATTACGTCGAGGTCGGGTGTAAAAGACCGCCTGACTTTTATCGGGATTGACTTCGATTCGCCACTTCCTGAACCATTCGCCGAGCTCGTCGACTGCGGTTTGGAGGTAGCGAACCAGCGCTGTGTCACTAAATCCCGAGAAAAAGATGGCAGTGTCGTCTGCGAACAGAGCTAACCTTGCCTTCTTGCTTCTGGGGATGTCGCTAGTGAACAGCGTGAAAATGAGGGGAGCTAGTACAGAGCCTTGAGGGACTCCTGCACGAATCGGGTGAGGGGAGGAAAGTGCCCCTTCGATGCGATAGCGAAAGGTGCGGTTCGCAAGAAAGTCTCGTAAGATGAGCACGAGACGGTCTGGCACTCCGAGTTGGTACAGCTTATATAATAAGCCGTTGTGCCAGACTTTGTCGAACGCTTTCGCTATATCGAAGTATACAGCGCCCGTGAACATACCACGCTGAAAACCAGCATTGATATGTTCGACGATACGGTGTACCTGATGGACACACGAGTGTTGGGTTCGAAAACCAAACTGCTCGTTGGGAATGAGGCCCTTGGTTTCGGCATAATCTCTGAGTCGCTTATAAATAAGTCTCTCATAGATTTTGCCGAGAACTTTGAGCAAACTGATGGGGCGATAGCTCGTGGGCTCGGTTTTGGGCTTACCGGGCTTAGGGATGCCAATGACGGTGGCTTCCTTCCACGCTTGGGGGAAAATGTTATTACTCAAGGCACCATTGAAGATGGTACACATGAGCATAATCAGGTGCGCGGGGAACAGCTTGATCACTCTGTTGGTGATGCCGTCTGATCCGGGGGCTTTACGAGATTTCAGACCCTTGATGATCTCGTGCACCTCGTCAGGTGTGACAGGGGGCAGGTGATCATCAGGGTCTTCAACGGGCGGGAGTGAGGCTTTGCGTTCGACTTCCGCGTTTACCTTATCGACAAACGCTTGGTCTACTGGCTGCGAACTGGGTGTGCATTGGGCTTCGAGGCTATCGGCTAGGCATTCAGCCCTGTCGATATCCTCGAATGCAATGGTCGCATCGGGGCGGGTCAGGGGGGGCATAGTGGAAAACTCAGAGGATTTCAGTTTCCTCTGAAGTTCCCAGAAAGCGAGATGAGTTGGCTCTAGTTCGCCCACCATCTTGTCCCAGTTAGCGTCACGCAGCTCAGTCACACGTGTCCTTACAGCACGCTGTAAGTAACGCATGTGAGCTTTGTTAGCGTCACAGGGAAAGTTGCTGTAGGCACGAACGGCCGCGTTCTTCTCTGTCAGCAGATCACGTACATCGTCGGGGAGTTTCCATTTACGGTCACCCGTATCTGGAACCTCCCGTGAACTTTCGTTCACGATCGATTGTACGTGCTCCGTGAGAGAGTCGATCGCG
This sequence comes from Aporophyla lueneburgensis, assembly GCA_932294355.1. Classification (NCBI taxonomy): domain Eukaryota; kingdom Metazoa; phylum Arthropoda; class Insecta; order Lepidoptera; family Noctuidae; genus Aporophyla; species Aporophyla lueneburgensis. The sequence continues at coordinate 1,154,085 of OW028749.1, read as the reverse complement.
GCTGTTGTGTCAGCGACAGAGTCGAACTGATCTGGGATAGAGTCTAAGTGATGTGACGTGTTAGATTGTAAGCGTTCGCTTACTTTCTTCCAGTCAGTGATCACTTTAGTGGCGGGGGGTTGAGAGGGGTCGCGAGTACCTAATCGGGGGGCCAGGTTCATGACTACTGGTCGATGATCAGAGTCGAGTTCGTGAATAGCCTCTATAGAATCCAACCTTAAGTTGATATTCTTAAGGAGTGCTATGTCAAGAACGTCGGGTAACTGATCGGGGTCGAAAGGAAAGTGAGTGGGAGTCATCGGGGCGATGACGTCAAAGTTTATGGTAGAACAGAGGTTGAAAAGTTGCCTACCTCTAGTCGAGGTCCTGGTGCTATTCCAGGCGGGATGTTTGGCGTTGAGATCGCCCGCTATGATAACGGAGTCACTCATGCCGAAAAGTTCGGAGAGGTCGTTAGTGAGGAGTTGAGGGTCCTCGGAACCGTCTGGGGGAGGGAAGTAAGCCGACACGATAGTGATTGGCTGGTGGCCTGTCAGTGCTAACCGACAGGCCGAAACTTCTAATCGGGAGAGTTGGGGAGTATCCATAGGTATGCAGTACAGGGACTTCCTATAGTAAATGAGGGTGCCGCCTCTGTGACAACGTGACCTGTCGTTGCGAACTAGACGATAGTTTGCAATTTTCGGGTCACGATGATGAGGTTTTAGGAACGACTCTTGAATGAGTAAAATGTCTACGTGATGGTCGCGGAGGAACGTGGCGATCTCATCACGTTGGCCGTGAATGCCGTTGGCATTAAAGAAACCTAGTTTTAGGGAACGGGGTTTTTGTCTGGTTAATATTCCGCGACAATCCATAATGGGGGCGTTGGGAGTTCATGACATGGATTGCTTGCGTGATCTCGGGATACGCAGCATAAATTGACTGGATTCGGAACAAATTACCGCCGGCGGCAATAAGTTCCTGGGCCATCTGTTGGGCACGCGGGGAGAGGAACGTGCTATAGGTATTAAAGGTCCCAGTGATGACGTTAAACGCATCAAGGGGAGCCTGACCTTTCCTCTGTACGGGTACTGGTCCTGCCATAGGGGCAGTGGGGGGGGCCGCGGCGCGGGCCGGAGGTGCGGTCGCGGGAAAACCGGGGGGCGTAAGGGGCGCGGGGGCACGGGTACGCGGGTCCACTAATGGAGGGATGGGAGCGGGCTTAGGCCTGGAGGCCAGTGGGGGGAACTCCTTCTGGGAACTCATTAGAGGCCATTGGGAGGGACGCTGAGGGGCCAGTCTCACGGGGAGTTTGGCCGAGGGGGATTCCCTAGTCTGACGAGCGTCGAAACGCTTCGCCAATTTAGGGGAAGATGACTTGGGGGCTTTCGGGCAGCCCCGGTAGTTTGCCGGATGACCGGGCTCTTTGCAGAGCACACAACTAGGTGGCTCGGTGCAAAGAGTGCGGTCTTTAGGCCGGGTACAGTCTGCTGTACCGTGGTCTCCCAGGCACTTGACGCACCTGGGAGTAGCGTAGCAGTTGTACGCTGAGTGCCCGTACAGTTGGCATCTGTGGCATTGGCCAATGATGCCTGACTTACGGGGCTTCTCGATTTTAAGGCCTGACAGGTTACAGACGGACCTTACATTGAATATGGGGTGGTGACCCTCTGTGGGAGGGCACACCACCAAGACCATATCAAAGGCGGTACCTTGCCTGGACCGGTGCATTCGATGGACCTCTGTGACAGGCACGTTCTGTCGTTCGAGGTCCGCCTTAATATCGCTGGTGGCGATTTCGCAGGGGATCCTGCGAATCACCACCCTGGTCAGTCGCTCCTCGGGCAAGGAATACGTGTGGAAGGACACGTTCCTGGCAGAGAGGAGCCTGGTCAGATCGCGATAATCGCCTGACGTGGGGACTGATACTTTGATCCCGTGCTGGGTGGCACGGGCGCTAGTATAGTTGACCCTTTGGTCAACACACCATTTGGACACCTCCGTCCACTTGGCCTTGTCCTGTATAAATACAGGGGGCGGTGGAGGGAGTTTCCTGCCGGTGTTTGAGCCAGAGGGTACGGGCTGGGCGCTAGTTTTAGCGCGGGGCGCGGCAACCTTCGCGGAGGTTGAAGGCGAGGGGCGGGAGGGGGACGCGTTGGCGGCGGTCGCCGGCGGCGTGGAGGGGATGGACGCGGTCGCGGTGGCGGGGGTCGCCTGCGTAGCGGGGTGGGGGGGGTTCGCGGTGGCGGAGGTCGCCTGCGGGGTAGGGGCGCGAGACGGAGGAGCGGAGTCCTCAGCCGCTATGATTTTAGCGGCTGGGGCTGAGCTGCTCGCCTTGTTTTTCTTGCGCTTGCTCCCTTTGCCCTTTGTATGGGAGACGAGCTCGTACGTCTCTGCGTCCGAGGACGAAGAGGAGTGCGAGTCCGTCTGGGGAGAGAGCGCGGCAGTATCGGGAGGAGTTGTGGATACATCCTCCGTGTCCATTAGACACGGTTCATCGGTGGAGGCTGGGGCCTCGAGGGCGTCGCTGAAGTCAGCGATGCCCGGGCTGGGCGGAATTACGAGTTGCTCAGCTCTGTACAACTCGGAGAATTCGGCAGCGAAATCTTTGTTTTTCTTTATCAATAAAAGAAAAACAGAGACAACCGCTCCGACCTCCGAGTGCTCAATGCTGAGCTGACCCGCTGGTTCAGCCAGGAGCGCCTCGATCCTAGCAAGTCTCTCCGTAGGATCCATGGGTTTATCCATGGCGGAGGGGAGGGGGGACCTAATCACTCATGAGAGTGATCCTGACACCAAAACCCTACTCCTACGTAGCCTAATCCCCGGTGGGATGCCGGGGGTGAGTGTTACACTCCCTGTTGGGTATAGACAGGGAGGTGATCCTGGTGAGCCCTAAGAGTGACTCCCGTCGCCAATCTTATTGTGCGAACGGGTTCCTAACCGGTCATGCGATGGGTACTGAAGGTACCCGACCAGTCTAGTGCGAGGGGTATAGATATACCCGCGGCACTAGTACGCGGTTGTGGAGGGAAGACTGTCACCGGGGCTGACGAGGGAAGCCCCCAAGGCCAGCGATCCGGGACCCGTCCAACTTTCGTCTAGCCCTGAAGGGGATAGACGGGTGCGTTGGGTCTGCACCCACTCGGCTTCGTTGGCACCGTTAAGGTATCCACCGAGTGACCACGAAACTGTGGATTTGCCCTGAAGGGGCCACAACACAACACACGTTTTTGACGATTTTCTGACGAATCAGAAATACCACTGTCTTGCGAACAAGACAGTACGGTTTTAGACTGAATCTGAAGAAACAGGAAATTCCGAATTTTGCGATTTAAATAAATTTAAATCGCAAAATAGCGGAGAGTAGTCGGGGCGACTACGCAGCGTGGCGCACGGAGCACAACTGACGGGCGAACGAGCGGCGGGCGGTGGAGGGGATACGCGCAGCGGAGCGGCAGCGTAACGACCTTCCAAGGCGGGCGTCGAGCGTAGAATGTTTTGCACACTATAGGCAAATAATGTTAAAGTCAAATATTGTCGATATGATCATAGATTTAAAAATTAAATAGGTTATATATCTATAAAATTAATTTATTACCTATGGTTATACTTGATAATCAGTAAGACTATAGACACAAAATTTTAAAGACAGATATTCTCGATTGGACCACAGATTTGGACCATTAACAAAAGAATATCTATGCATGTGTGTATTAAATACACGGTAATTAATAGTAGTCTGTGTAACGTGTTATTTAATGAAAATAATATATTTTTACGCATAATTTAAAAAAAAAATGTTAGCATTCGTCACTTCTTCTCTATACAAACTATAAGTGTGCGAAATTTCATACTCCTCCGTCCGCCCAATTTTCGTAAAAAGGGATCCAAAGTTTTCGCTTCACGTATTAATATATAGATAACATCCATGGATATATAATCAGCCCATAATATTCCTACTGCTGGGACACAGATCTTTAAACGGTGAGAAGGAGTGGGCTGTTATCTCACACGGACCAAGTGCGGGTTGTTAGATCTCAAATTTTATCAAATTATTAGGTCTAGAAAATTCCAGTTTCCTCACAGTGTAATCCTTCTGTTTTGAGAGCAGTGGTGATGAAATAATTTAATAAAGTAAGGCGCTTGTCTGGGTTCTAACCCTCACCTCATCTGCCGGGGTCGCGAGATTGTTCGAAAGAGATACCGTGACCCTGGCACATGGGCAACTGATGGAACACGGGTGGGTTTTAGTCAGTAAAAGTCTGACACGCCGTCCCGCTCCGCTCAGAGCGCGAGAAGTCATTTGATGAAAAAAAAAAACCTCACCTCGTAAGTCATGACTGTTATCACTTGGCCACCACTACTCTCTGGGTTTGAATTTTAATGCATATAACTTATTCATGCATGAATTTCACAACGCTTTTCAATACTATAATATCGTGAAAAGTTTGAAACTAAATAGTTACATTTGAAAATGAGCCTGGTTTATTTATTCCCGAGAAATCTAATGTCTGGGTTAGTCAAATAGCTAATACCATTTTAATTATAGCATCTTTCACATGCCTTTATTACCTATGGGTACCTTTTCGTTTGATATAAACGAACCTTCGTAAAATCAAAATACATGAATGCTTCGCTGTGGTTGCGAATTTAATCAAGTAGCGAGCGTTAAATCCTAACCGAAATTGATGCGAATATTTTATTAAAACTTTCACTGAAATTTTGATGCTATTTGAAGTATTTCTGAAACCTGTTAGGCTATTTACTGTGGCATCGTTATTTGGGTCTAGATTGAACATTTTATCGACTTTCATATTGACACGAACCTCAGACATAACTCCTCACTCAGTTTTAGGACACTTAAGTATCTTGGGACTTTTTATGATTTTTTCTTCCAACATCACTGGGACTTATAGTTTAACTAGCCTTTGTCGGCGCGTTCATCACCGCGGTTGTCGGAAATTATCTCACAGGAACTTACCATCGGATTATGAAGTATGCTATGTCCTAGACCAGGTCATAGTCTATCAGACATCTTTATGCCTCGGAAATCACCGTAAACTGTACTCGGAAAGCACTGTATAATGTATCATTCGTAGTTCTTAGACAGTCGTCACGGTAGACAGCAGCCCAAAAATCTGACAACCAGCTTTACCAAGGGGTTTCATATAACCTAGTTACTTGGGTTGTGGACGTCAGATAGGCAGCCGCTCTATGTAAAGAAATGATATTAAGCTGCGTATGGTGAGACTGGAAGTCGATCCCAACAATATTCCCACTCTCGGCGGCCTCTTTGTGAAATGAAGTAGGCCACAATCCACTACGCAGGCCCAGTGCGGGTTGGTAGATGTCCCATGTCTTCGGATTTTTAGGTTATAAGATACGCCGGTTTCCTCGCGATGTTTTCCTTCACCGTTTTGAGAGAAGGGATGATAAAATTGAACACAAAGTAAAATGCCTGCCTAGGTTCGTAGTCAAGACCTACAACATGAAAATCGAGACCGATACCACTGAGTGACCACTGTTCAACTAGGTACATGAACAAAAAAGTATAATTCAATTAAATACATGAACAAAAAGATTCAAAACAAAGCTTAAGAAAATTCAAATGTTCCGATCACTTACATAACGAGCTATCAAACATTTACTGAAGGAGAATCTTAATTCCGTCCGAGCTTTGCGATCAACAGAGCGACCACAACTGTTTAAAATGCAGGCTTCGGTTTCAACCAGTTTGAATCAACAAGAATTTATCCTTAACGAATTTGTAACTGAGTTTTGTTACATTGAAATTGAAACCGATGGAAATGATCTTGTCTTGACCTAGAATTATTTAAAGTTTACAAGTATCTTAGAATTATGTCTAAGATGTTTTCAGAAGGTAACGATAAATTTCTAAAACTTAGGTACGTATATTTCTGACGTCTTCGCGACTGCAAAGACAGGGTTATGTTTACCATGAGTATCTACATAAAGTGTCTTTGTATGTGGGATTCGATAAACCCTCAAACCCACCATCCTAACGACTGGATAGATTTTTATACTTGGGGATAGACTTATCTTTCCAAAGCCACTAAGCACGGCGACTCACTACGTTCACTGGCTCCGAACCCGAACACGCGATGGAACAGAAAGTTTATTCGCTCGTTTGGCCTAGAGACCGATCTTTAGACATCGGTTTGACTGTATCCAGTTAATCACTGAATCTGGAATGTCTCGGTTGGCAACAATATGTTTGCGAGCGCTAATCACAGTCGTGCCTCGTAATTATTTCCGCCTATCGCAGTCCACTGCTAGAAATAGGCCTCTCCCAAGTTGCGCCACAACACCCTGTCCTCCGCCTTCTGCATCCAGTCTGCCCCAGCCACTTTCCTTAGGTCGTCGGTACGTGTCTAGCTGGGGTGCGTCTCACTACGCTTGCCGATTTGCGGTCTCCATTCCAGTACTCATCTGCTCCACCAGCCAACGGTCCTTCGACGGACATGTCCAGCCCACTGCCACTTCAGCTTGCTCACTCAGCGAGCTATGTCGGTAACTCCATTAAAAAAAAATTGGGTACGGCTGGTCTATTTTCTACCTAAGTTTATACAATGAGATTTTACAGATCAGATTCGCAGGTTTAGTGTCATCATCATTATTTCATCCCAGACTTCCATTGCTGAACTTAGGCCTCCCCCCAAGCTCACCACTTCTACCGGTTCTGTGCTTTTTACACAAAGTCATCCATCCACCTTGTGGGGGAGGTCTGCAAACCCTATGTCAATGGCAATAGAGAGGGCTATGGTTGGGGTTTCTCTACGTGATCCAACCAGGAATTAAGAGATCTGATCACACTGAAACCCAATAGAACCCGTTATTTTGGTTTCGTTGTAGTCGGGTAAAATTAGTCTACTTCTATGGAACATGATACATCCGTACACATAAATTAATTAGTTTTACATCAACAGAACAACAAGCACAAAACTAACATCTGTTTCTACTTACTTATTGTGTACTGGCTTTTGCCCACCCATCGACGCCCGCGCGGATGTCGAAATTTGTGCCACAGAAACCTTTAATAGATCTATTTAAACGCTTTATTTTTGTAATACATTGTCTTCATTTAAGTCTATTGGCTTATGCGGCGCATGCTAGTACAGCTCCAAGTCGATTTCATTTTTTCTGACATTTTCAACAAATCATTGTCATATTTCAGCCAATTTACACCTAAACCTCATGAATCACTCCATCCATTGGTGAAAACCGTATGAAAGCTCGTCCAGTAGTTTACCTCCATGTCACTTCGTTCTACACAACAAAGAAAATAATGCGTGGCAATATTTCTTTCTTTTAACTTCATGCTTTACAAAGCTAACAAGAAGCTTGTTGACACTTTCCAATACCCCTATACTAGATATTGTATACTTCTATTGTAATAATTCTTTTTACCCATTTTATATTGTGTGGCATCGAAGTACACTGAACAGTAGAAAAAATATAGGACGTATAAATGTGGCGTCTCCTATACCAAGATAAAGAAGACACCATCTATAATTTTGAATTCAGTCATATCTAGTATTATGTGCTGAAATTCCTTCATGCCCAATTGACCTTCCTTCCACCATTGGATTTGAAACATACAAATAGCCATAAATACTTTGGCTAATTAATTTACTTAAATTCATCATAATCAGCCTATATTGTTCCCACTGCTGCGACACAGGCCTCCTCGCGGTGAGAAGGTGTGGGCCGTAATCTACCACGCGGGCCCAGTGCGGGTTGTGTAGATGGCACATGTCTTCGAATTTTTGGTTCAAAGACGTGCCGGTTTCCTCACGATATTTTCCTTCACCGTTTGAGAGTAGTGGTGATGAAATTATATACACAATGTAAAGCGCCTGCTTTGGTTCGAACCCTCGACCTACAACTTTTAAGCCGGAGGCGATACCACTGGGCCACCACTGCTCCATACTTTACTTAAATTATCAAATGATATTTCAAATCTCAGCGTCGCTGGTTCATTTATTTTCCAGAGAAGAACAAAAACTTTATTACGAGTTAATCCAACAACGCGTTAAAACTTTGTCACCGCTATATCCTCTTCGAAGGGTTGTTTTAAAAAACTAGAAGTATCGATCTCTATTATTTAGTGAAGCAAATATTGCCAGATTTTCAAGTTGATTAACCAATGGAATACGATTATTCACATAAACTGTATCTCTTCTTTTCCTTCCCACAGGGGTGGAGTTTAAAATAATGGTTTGTCATGTTTTCATAACTTGATTCAAAGATTATTTATGCCTATTTTGCCAGGCAGTAAAATAGCCCCCTGCAAAAATTTACTACCCTTTTTCACGGGTAAATTTTCGAAATACTCTTAACTCTATCGATGCACTTAACTCTTTATATTTAACGGACTGTGCGTTAAAACTCTTCCATACAAACTTTAAAACGTAGTTTAAAAAACTCTATAATTTACCTAGATAAATATTGGTCCTACGTTTCAAGTTATTAAATCAAGAAATATGATTTTTCATACAAACAAATTCCTTTTTTCAAGGGAGTGCCCTTGAACGTTGAATTTCTAAAATCCGTTCCTAAGTCTTTCCTTACGTTATAAAAGGAAGTCGTGTGGAAAATTTCACGTTCCTAGTCCCAGTCATTTCAGCTGTGCCTGCAGTCAGTGTAATCGATCAGCTGTTTTTGTAACTTCTCGAGAAACAAATTTTTTTACCAATTTATAAAAACCTTAGCCTAACAGTCGTTTGTTTGCCTTTTAATGTTCATGTCAGTCTCATTTAAAAATTTGAACAATATTGGAATGACGACATTTTTATTTTCGTTATTTTTCGATATAGATACACATGGGTAAAGTTTTGCCAGCTTATTGAAATTTACCCTGTATATAGATATATTTCTTGAACACAGCTGTCGTCCATATTTTTATATCACTACATAGTATAAAACAAAGTCGCTTCCCTCTGTCTGTCCCTATGTATGCTTAGGTCTTTAAAACTACGCAACGGATTTTGATGCGGTTTTTAGGGTTCCGTTGCCAAATGGCAAAAAACGGAACCCTTATAGATTCGTCATGTCTGTCTGTCTGTCTATCTGTCTGTCTGTCTGTCCATCCGTATGTCACAGCCACTTTTTTCCGAAACTATAAGAGCTAGGCTGTTGAAACTTGGTAAGTAGATGTATTCTGTGAACCGCATTAAGATTTTCACACTAAAATAGAAAAAAAAAAAAACAATATATTTTGGGGTTCCCCATATGTATAGGGAACCCCAAAATTTATTGTTTTTTTCAAAAATGGTATTGAGGTTTCTAACATATTTTTTTTCTAAACTGAATAGTTTGAGGGAGAGACACTTCCAAAGTGGTAAAATGTGTCCCCCCCCCCCGTAACTTCTAAATTAAGAGAATGATAAAACTAAAAAAATATATGTTGTACATTACCATGTAAACTTACACCGAAAATTGGTTTGAACGAGGTCGAGCAAGTAGTTTTTTTTTAAAACGTCATAAATCGTAAACCGCAATTTACCTTTCATTCAATCAACTGAAATATAAAAATTAAAAAAAAGAAACATTTATTTTCATAAACATAAACCTTATGCATAAACCAAGAATACCTACAGGTTTGTTCAGAACCATCGGTGCGCGAGTCCGACTCGCACTTGGCCGGTTTTTTTTTTAATAGATAGAGTGATTAAAGAAGAAGGGTTATGCGTATAATACGCGGACTAAGCCGCTGGCAAACGCTAGTCTAATGATATAAATAAAATAGACTACACTTCACACTTAAAATGAATATACGTACGTACCTTAACATTAAATTTTCAAACTTAGATCGTAAACAACAAATCGTTACATTCGAAAATTTACCGACAAATTGATATCCCGATATCCCGGTACCGATACTGAGGTACATATCGACTTCCGATCTCAAATCCGAACCGATACTGAGGTACATATCGACTTCCGATCTCAAATCCGAACTGTTCGCTATCATCTAAACTTGCTTGCCTAGTTGTCCAGTTTATGGGCAAATTCGCTCACTTCCTAATTACATTTCAGTATCGTCGTGCGAAATTGAATGTTATCCTATGTAGTGGCGTGGTAGGGGACCAAAAGTACGGATTGTCGATTGTAAATAGAAGGGATAAGGGCTCTGTAATATTATGTAACGGTTTCGTTTCTTCATTTTAGTTTTTACAGACATTATGTAGGCTCTCATTCATTCTCACTCTCTCTCTCATTTGTTAGTCTATTTACATACTTTCCGCTGAGGACTTCGTTGCGTCACCTCTTTTTCCCAGCTAAAGCACTAGGAAATGAAGGTCTAGAGGGAATTCTGTGCAACGTGCAATTCCTCAACCGAGGTTAAATAAATAAATGACATTTGATTCTGATTTCCAAAATATTTTGTAATATTTTGTAAATAAGACCTTATAAGGTGTGAGAATGAACTATTTTTTAAAGACCATAATTAGACTACACGCATCAGTTGTCAAGATACCCATCGGGTTTAAGGGCCATAATAACCTCAATCCTACATTAGCTCATACACAAGACGCCATTAACTCGTGAAGCGAGACATACTTCACTTACCCCTCAGCCAACAAAAATATAAAATACCGCGTTATCAATACACTCACAGCTTTTACTAACAATAACAAGGAAACTCAACACAAATAAGGGGGAAAATACTTTCTTAACAATATATCAGCCGCAGAACATGTATTAGGCACATCGTCAAAACACAACACTTTTAAAAGACAAAGCCCGTAAACACACCATCACAAAGCCACATACATGAGAAAGCTATTTGCTATGTCCGAGTGTTTGATAAAAGCGGTGCAAATAAATATTTTCCTAGCCATCGACGGGTTCTTTGCATAAATTTCCGTTATGGTAGGACATTTGTCAATGGATAATGCGGTGCCAGCGATATTCATGGTTCCGTATATCGGCGTGTGCATACATCTCACAGAACGCCGACTGTTCGATAAACATGATATACGACTGCTCTAAGACTGTATTCCCTTTTGGTGTTAAAGATAGCGGCAATTATTGGCCCTTAATATGTTTTGTATGATAATTCCGTATATTTCAACGAATTCCTTTGAAGAAGTATGCGGAATGGTTTTTTGATGGGATTATGTCTGGATGGTTTTTACGATCGGTAATATAGGAAAATTTCATATTGAGAAAACGAATTGTGTCTGTCTAGTCCAAATTTAAATTATTCATAAAAAAGTACTTAATTTTTTTCCTGAATTTGAAACTTTTCGAATGTTTCCGACCGTAAGAGCCTAATTTGGATTATTCATTACTGTTTACGCCTGCACTATCATTATGAAGATTTGTGTTTCAAGTGTGTTACATGTTGCAATCTAAATAGGGCCAGGCGCCGTACGGATTTTATTTTAGTTATACCGCCATAAATTATATTTTTTCTGTCCAAAATTTTATCGTCACGCGAACATGTACGCTCCGCATATTTTTCTGTTAAAAATTAGTAAACCTTATTAAACAACCACTACCTTGATACGGGAGTTTCATTGAAGACCACTGAAGCCCCAACAATTACGAACATTTAAAAACAAATAATAACCAAATCGGTCCAGCTGATCTTAAGTAATTCGCTTTACACCAACGAAGTATTTATTTTTTTTCATATATAAGTATTAACAAGCACAATGTATGTACTTGAAAGAGAATAATATTATAACAAAACTTTAAAAAAGACATGAAAATATCAACAGATGGGATCGAACTTAGATTTGAGACAAACTTGTCGATGATCCACTAATTGCTTGGATTAACGTGGACTAAAATAGGTTTCCTTATCATGATTGACTGCATAAAGCTGATTTTTCAATAGTAAAGTAACTTTTAACTGATTAATAAATATTGCAGTTAGACAGCTCTTGTATAGAAAAAATGTCAAACTGTCAGATTTATTCTTCCGATAAAAGATATTGAAATATCAGCCCTTAATTAAAAGGTTAGATCTGCATTTTTGGCTCATATTTGGTGCAATTTACAAAAAACTATAGTATCCAACAATACAAAAAAAACTATACTTACAGCATAGGAAGTGTTTCACCACCAGTAGCAATAACTTCTTTAAAAAAAACCTTGTTCAGTTTTGCCTCCGATTTTATCATTATACCTATATAAATACACAATATCTGGATGACCGAGCTTTGCACGGTATTTTTTAGTAAATTGTGTTTAAAATAATAAGTTTATGTTCAAGTTGATTATCGATAAAGTTGGTCATTGAAAACACGATTAAAACGACATTTTCTAAAAATGAATCCTAGCTAGATCGATTTATCGCCCGCAAAACCCCCTGTATACTAAATTTCATGAAAATCATTAGAGCCGTTTCCGAGATTCAGATTATATATATATATAAAATTGCTCGTTTAAAGGTATAAGATTAAAGGTATAAGATAGATACTACATTTTACACTAGGTCAGAACAAAGAACAAAGTGTCACCAGTGAAGTGCAACCTACTCCTAACTTAATCTCAGCCGTTCTATTCTGTTAAAATCTCACCGTAAGAACTTAGATGAAGTGACCTAAAAGTGAGTAACATTTCAACTGATGCTAGGAATTAACAATAATGATAGCTCACTTTAAACTCACTTCACCCAAGTTATCATGGTGAGATTTTATAATCTCAAAAAGCTAAAATAAACAAAGGCTAAGTGAGTAGGCTCCAACACACGCGAATCATGTTGGACAGGCGGCTCACTTGCGACGGACGCTAATCCCGGATCGTATCGACACTGAGATTTACCGACAATAATGAGCTCCACCGCCATGGGAGTGACGCCTTCTAATGACAACCAATTTAGTGTGAAATTCTTTGAAACATTGATTGATTCAAAATCATACAAAAATATTTAGCGCATGATTGTGTCACTTTATGATGATTCTTTCTACTACTTTTAGAACGAAGTTCCGTATCGCGCGTTGCGAAAGGGGGCTAGACGGAAAAAATTAAGACCAAAAGTTGTAACGACACTTTTTGCTATAGTTGTAAGCCGTGCGGCATGCGCGTGTTTCTCTGTCTGTCTCTCTTTCTCTCTCTCTCTCTCATAGAAAGCAAGCCAGTTATTTTCGTTTCGTCTTTCTATTTCGCATTGAAAAGTGTGGTGTCGCGACGATTATTTTTGTTGAGTGTATACAAGTTTTTTGTACAGACGCCAGCAGGTCAAGCTACCCCAATTTGTCAAATGTTACCAATCGAAAATTAACCTTCCACTATTGTGATATAAGGTTGAAAATCTATTAAAGTTTGACAGATTGAGGTAAGTTGATGTGCTGGCGTCTGTACATAGGAAATAATAAACAAATGAATCCTGACAGTGTTTCTGCATAAGTTCAATAAAAAAATATTATTATAACTTAAAAAAACAAAATTTTATTACAATTCCTTCACTAATTAATCGAAAGGAACTTCGTTCCATCCGGGTGTCCCTTGTTTGTTTTTTCATTATACGTCTTTGATTACTCTCCTTTTACTTGTGGCTATGTAATAACCCCTTTCACCCCATAGATGTCGTTAGAGGTGATTAATAGAGTTAATAGAGAATGGGCATTAGCATTCTCTATGCATTTTACCACCATACTGCGATCACCAACACGCCTGCCAAGCGTGGCGACTATGGCAAACCCCCAAATTGGGGCAGGCCTATGTCCAGCAGTGGACGTCTCTCGGCTGAAATGATGATGATGAAGTAATAACAGCCGCACAGGTCGATCGATCAGGTTAAGTGACGCTTGCCGCGGTTGGTCCGTGGATGGGTGACCATGTTTACATACCAAGACCCTTCCGTGACTCGGAAAGCACGTTAAGTCGTTGGTCCCGGCTGTCTTCGTAGATCTTAGACAGTCGTTACGGGTCGACACAAGCCCGAAAGTCTGACAACTAGTCTTACCAAGTGGTATCGTATTCCTCAGTAACTGGGTTGTGGAGGTCAGATAGGCAGTCGCTCCATGTTAAATACTGATACTCAGACGCATCCGGTTAGACTGGAAGCCGACCCCAACATAGTTGGGAAAAGGCAGGCAGATGATGATGATGATGATGATGATGTCCCTTCTCTATTTCTTGTATTTTTTTTTAATAATAGGTACAATCTATGTTACAGGATGACGCAAACATAAATCTGCGAAAACAACATATTTATTTTAAAAAAACCGGATTATTGGCAAACTAAGTATGATTTTCGAAATAATATTAGATTTTTTACAAACATTTTCGCGAGGATACAAAATTTCTAATATGCGACGTGGCTTGAAGAAATTGCTATATAAATAAGTATCACCATTATATATATTTTTTCATTCCTTTCTCAGTTTATGTATGTTCAAATCTGGTTGTATAAATAAAAAGTTGGAACATAATAGTTATCAAACATTGCAGACTTACAAAACGAGATTTGGTAGTGACATGAAATATAGGTACCCAACCCATATTTCATGTCACTCCCAAATAGACGTGCAACTTATCGCTAGACATCAATAGACGGATGTTCACCTACCCACATACATATAGTAGGGTAGGCAGAGCTATTAGCAACGATGTCCTTTTCACGGCGCCGGGAATTAGTGAGCCTCTCTCGGAAATTGCATATTACTCGCTAAGCGACAAACGCACGAAGGCTAGGTAGGTTGCATGCCTCATAATTAAATGAATATCTCCTAGTTACACGGCACAAGATAACCATAATTGAATGTTGATTCATCTCATGAATTAAAAAAAAGTCAGCAAAGAAACGTTTCGTCGAATAATTAAACATTTGGTATCGATCCTTCGATTTTTGTATATAGATTCAACGCTAACTTAACATTGTTAAGACATGTACATACGTAGGCGGTCCCAGAATGAATTGGCCTAGCTATTAAATAATTAAGAAAATGAGATGAAAGCAATTTTATTTTCATCCCACCATCTCGGAAAGAGTATTTTTAATCTTCAATATCTGAGTGGAAAAGCCGTTTTTATTCTCTAGAGGATAAAGTAAATTGAATTTAGAACATCGTGTGCACTAAGTTTGTGAATTAAAAACATCATTTAATCTATTTACTTCTATCTCCATGGTGCCGAATTTATCATTCAACCTTTTTCTAATTTGTAAAACTTAGACTCGGAACCTTCTTGATATACTTTTTTTTAATTTGCTTTGCGCGCGCCATTTTACTTTTCACGTCACCAACATTACAGTACCTAACAAAAATATTACACTCGACTTTTGGTAACTGTAGCAACGTTACTTTCCATTTTTCTTAATTATACCTAAGTATCATTTGAAATAATTTAAAGATTATTCTGTAATACTTACCTATCATAATGTAGTACATAATAAATGTTAATACCTAAACTGAAATAAAAGTATCTTGTGATTGAAATGCTTTTTTTTTGCATATTTAGTCATTTCCTCGCTGAGGTGGGATGAAAAGTTACGTGTTGCACTCGAGTGCAAAGATTTTTCACCTCGTGCTCTTTTGATTACCTCGCTAACGCTCAGGATTCTAATTTTGAATCACTCGCTGCGCTCATGATTCAATTTTAGAATCCTTCGCTTGCTCGGTCATCAAAATTGAACACGCGGTTAAAAAGGAACTTTGCACTCTTGTATAACAAATAACTATTTTCTATGTAATCTCCACTAATATCAACATACTTTTCATCCCACCATCTCGGAAAGAGTATTTTTAATCTTCAATATCTGAGTGGAAAAGCCGTTTTTATTCTCTAGAGGATAAAGTAAATTGAATTTAGAACATCGTGTGCACTAAGTTTGTGAATTAAAAAAAACATTAAACCTATTTACTGCTACCTCTATGGTGCCGAATATATCATACAACTTTTTTTTAATTTGTTAAAAACCCAGACTCGGAACCTTCTTGGTGTTCTTTTTTCAATTTGCTTTGTACGCGGTTCTTTACGCGGCATTTTTTCACGTCATTGTTAAACCTTATATTAAAAACAAGAAACTTGAAAACAAGTGAAAAAACTAAAATGAGTGATTCTAGCGACGAGGAAGTTTGCTTGACGCCAACAGAATTGACTGAAACTGTTAATAATGCGCAAATGAGCTTTCTCCCTCAAAAATCACGCGAGAAGTATTTAAAACAGTACGATATGTTCAACACGTGGCGACTAGCAAAAGGAGCCAAAACTTTCTCAGAAAACGTTTTGCTGGCATATTTTATAGAATTATCCGAGAACAAGAAAGCAAGCACTCTATGGAGTACGTATTCGATGCTAAAAGCAACAATAAAGATGAAAAAAGACAAACATATCGATACCTATCCTAAATTAGTGGCATTTTTAAAAAGAGCCTCATCTGGTCATCAACCAAAAAAATCGAAGGTTTTCACAATATCTGATATTGAAAAGTTTCTTAACGAAGCACCCAATTCCGTATATTTGGCGGCAAAAGTAAGTCAGTTGCACATTCAGTATCTACTTAAGTATATTAATCTCAATTAAATAGTATACTTAGTAGATGTTGATAGGCATAATTATGCGTTCATATCAATTTTATTCATTTATCTACTACAATACTCTTTACGTTACAGGTTGTTCTTATTATTGGAATAAACGGAGCATGTCGAACTAATGAACTAACACAACTTAATGTCAAAAACATTGAGAAACATTCAGATGACTTACTATTCATTAATTTACCTAATACAAAGACAAAAAGAGACCGCAACTTCGTCATTCGCAAGGAATACGTAACGATTGTTGAGAAATATCAAGCCTTACGCCCGCCTAACACTCCAATCAATCGATTTTTTCTACAGTATCGCAATGGAAAGTGTGTTAGACAGCCTATGGGTACTAATAAAATTGGCAGTATCCCACGAGAAATAGCAACATTTCTTGAACTTCCAGAACCCCTGTTGTACACGGTTTCCGACGAACTTCAGCCACACTTTTGGCTGATTCCGGAGCTGATCTCCTGTCCCTTAAGCGCCACGGAGGCTGGAAGTCCAATGCAGTTGTAGAGAGATACATAGAGGATTCCATCCAAAATAAGTCTAAAATATGTGAAGGCATCGTAGGAGCCATTACACTGAAAGAGCCTCAATCGGATCCTTGGACTGGCCCTTCTACATCAAAAATAAGCCGTTATGAAACACCTAACCATCTCCCTCTCTCTCCAACATTCACGCCAAGGGAATTCGATGAATCGGTACAACTATTAAGTATGACAGATAGTTTACCGAAAAACAGTACACAAATGACTAACACCAATATTACAGTACCAAACAAAAATATAAATGAAGTTTATGCTATCCGCTGTTATGCCAAATAATATTATGACGAAAAAAATTCTGCCATAAAGGGTGGACCCCAATCTAACTGCAATCTTTGTTTTCAAAATGCCTAAAGACGGCCGCCTGCAACTCTTCATCGTTTGAAAAATTATTTCCCCTTAAGTCTCGCTTTAAATTCGGGAACAAATAATAGTCCGACGGGGCCATGTTTGGACTCTACGGTGGATGTTCCCGCTCCGTGAACCCGCACTCACGAAGTGCAGCCTTTGAAACACCGGCCAGTGTGAACGGGTGCGTTGTCGTGAAGCAACAGGACCAAATCAAATCAAATCATTTATTTTTGCAGATATGGGTAATTGGTACATGGATGTTGTTTTTTTACATAATAAAGTCCTCCATATTCTAACGTCACATGGGCATGCAAATAAAATTCATTTGTGAAATATAATTAAATTACAAAATACAATAGAAAAAAAATCAAAAAAATTATAAATGTCAAAAGTTCTTAAGCAATTGTCATGGTTACGTTACAAAAAAAATAATAAAGGACGCCATTAGACAACTTGCCTCTGCGCTCGCAATTTATATAGTAATGAAGCATAATATTCGCCGTTTACGACTGTATTACGTTATTTAAAATCTACCATCAAAATCCCTTGAGAATTTTATAAGATTATGCACATGACTTTTTTGGTGGATTGTTGCACCTTTGCCTTTCTAGGTGGCTTTTCACCCTTGTAACGCCATTCCATTGACTCGCGCTTGCTTTATGTATCATAATATAAGACCATAGTCTCATAACCAGTAACTAGCCGCTCGATTACATTACTTTCAATTCAATAAGACTTTTAGGAAAACATTTCTCTTAGTTGACAAAAAAGTAGAAAAAGTTTCCAACAAAACCATACATGTAGATGGTACATTCACTGCACTGGCTTTGGTAATGCAAATAAAACTTTAAATACAAACGTATTGGAAATAAATAGGTCGACATGTTGGCAACCTGCACTCTCAACCTGTAGTTTTTCTTTTTTGTTTACAGTTTCCATCCGGCTGCGGGACATTAAGTAGCTGGTACGAATGGCTGCTCAACTGGCAATGCTCTCTGCCCATAAATAACCACACCTAAAATGTTTGTGAATAAATTCAGAGAACATAATTCACATTAGTGCTTCAATAGTAATTATGTATCGACAGTTGTACGTTATATGGCTGATTTTGTTTTATCATCATCATTTCAGCCGAAAAACGTCCACTGGTGGACATAGGCCTCCCCTTAGCGTTGCCACAGAACAGAATATGGCCGATGGGGCGGACAGTTTCTGGAGTGGCGACCGCGTACTGGCAGACGTAGCGTTGGAAGGTTTTCCTCAAGGCGGACCGATGACTTGGTGATGGCTGGTCTTTGGCATTTCTGAATGCTGGAGGGCTTGGGCATTTCTGAATGCTGTTGAAATTGTGCAATTCAAGCCACACAGTATCCAATTCCTGAATAAAACCAACATTCAATCCCACACCATGACCTGTTAGCCGTAGTAGCAACCAACACAGCCACACTGAGTCAAGATTCCCCATTAAATTTTCCATTACATATTCGTAGATAGTGTCAGAATTTTCGGCCAAAATAAAGTGCAAGGTTTGACAACTTACTTTACAATATAAATCCAAATTCAATACCAAAATGCATGCAAACACATTTCACTTGGGTACGCACTCGGAAACAAACAATTCTATATTTCTTTAGAAAAGGATTTTTGGATTCTGTTCGGCTGTTTCGAAGTTAGAATGATATTTGCGTGCCAAGCGCAGTGCGGCTGGTTTGGTCATGCAATGTCTCAAGATAGTCGTGAATGAAAGGGACCGGCGTATGGGGTAAGTTTGTGCAGTAAGCTACTTACCCCGGTGTCTCTGTAGACACTGAATGTGTTACAAGTGAATTGAATCATGTTGTTATGATGTGCATGGTCTCAGAAGTTGTGAAGCTTTGAAATTAATGGTACAGAAATTTCGTGAAGTGTGGAACTCTTGTGAATGTAAACACGAGAGGTAGATAGATCAGTCGAACGGTATGAGTAAGAAGTTTTTTGTGCAACTATACTTTTGAAACAATACTACTATCTACATATATAACTATATCCTTATAGTGTTTTAGATACTTCGATTTTTTATACCAACCTGTATTGTCCCACTGCAAAAATCTCCACACAAACTTGCACTGTTCCTTGTGTGTTGCCTTGTGCGGCCAATCAACACTAGATAGTTATTAAGTTTGTATTATTTATAAGAGTTTGGTGGAACTGCGGAGCCGTAAATAAGCTCCTTTTTAATAAACCCTGCTTCGGAACACAACTAAATCCTACTAATATTTCTTAATTAAACATGAACAGGCGAGTTACCATGCATATAATATACATAATAGTAGAGCAGTGGTGGCCCAGTGGTACCAGCCCCGGCTTACGAGTCCTACGTGTTGGGTAAATATCGCGAGGAAGCCGGCATGTCCTAGAACAAAACATTTGAAGACATTATGTGACATCTAGCAACTCGCTCTGGGCCTGCATGGTGGACGGGCACATTCCATCTCATATAGAGGAGGCATATGTCGTAGTAGTGGGAAAGTTATAAGCTGATTATAATACCTTGGAAGAAGAAGTGAAGTTTCTAGCAATTTTGGATCATATACGGCGCAGTTCAAACTCTGTTACGGTTATGGTACAGGCCCTGCACAATGCACAACTTATTGGTTCTTCCTGAGCTCTTAGTATATTGGCATGACGTATTCCAACACCATGTAATACACGAGGGCCGTCGTGTGACGTCATAGATATGCACACAGGACGCCGGCACTACCTAACGACCGACGTGCTACGTCGCCATGACCGGGCGCGCGTATAATTCACACCAAACAGAGAGGGTACAGAAGGGCATCTCTATACAACTACCTAGTATAAATTCACAACGAGATTTGGCTAAGCACACATGCTATTTGTCACGACTATAATCCAAACCAGCCAAGCAGTCTCACGGGTCAACACAGTGGTAATCAAACCAGTATCAAGGTTTTGTTGGATGGTAAATCATCAAATGACACATCCCGCTCTGAGTGGAGCAGAAGGGCGTGTCAAACTTATAATGACTAAAACTAACCCGTGATGACAGGGCCACGGTACCTCTTACGAACAAATCAGCGACCCCAGCAGGAACCAATATTAAGCTGGTTTCTTGTTCCATTAAAACGTACTACGCTAGGCCCAGCTTACGGTGAAAATGTTACCAGTGACGTGTGGCCTACTATAGGATACACTTTAAAGACGAGAAAACTCCATCTGAGGCAGATACTCGGATAAATAAACTAGAGGCACTAGAAAACGCAGTGGCGCGTCTCCATTTTCTAGTGCCTTAATGGAGTTTAAAACTGAAGAGGAAGAAGAGGAGATGTAAGGAAAAACTAAGAGCTAGGAAGACGATACTTCCTTACCGTCTTGCTAGCTCTTCGTTTTTTTTTAATTAGATAGTAATCTATAGGTAAGCAAACAGAGCAACATTTCATCCCATACTGAATGGCGTTACCTGAAGGCTGTACCTATTTACATGTACAAAATTATTCAATATGGCACCATCCATAATAGGACTGTCACTCAAAGTTACAAATGATAAACAAAGACATGCATGTGCCTCACAGGGCGCGTCTCGATTGATCTGAACCCGGCTATTAGCATTCGCTTGACATGTTGCTAAAATCGTAAAATCGCAGTACGAACATATTGAGTCTAGGTGTCCGCGAGATAGTATTTTATGCTAAATGTAAGGAGTGGGGCTTCTGTACTAATGTATATCGTGCAACTCACCACGTCCCGGATTGAGATCGATTCCCAGCTTCACTAGCATACGACGTTATCCTGAAATCCTTTCCATTCATCTTTCTGCGTTTTAAAGGAGTTCTTAACCTACTTTCAATAATCCAACTAGCAACCGCTTAGAGCATTGTGTACGTGGGACATAATAGTTACTCCTCATTGCATTTGATAATCTTGACTATGTAGGTACTAAGTGAATGGAGTTTCTCTTAAAAAAGTGCTATTTTAACAAATTATTGACTAACTATGACATAGCGTAATACGTCCATTGCTGGACATAGGCCTCGCACAATTCAAGCGTCACGTCGCTCAGTGACGTTCCCCGTCAAGGTCGTCCAAAAACTGCAGTCACCCAAGAAAACGTTGCTACTGTGCGTAAGCTGATTGAGGAAGATCGACATGTTACATACCGCGAAATTCAGGCAACTTTAGACATTGGCATGAGTCAAATACAAATAATTTTGCATGAACAATTAGGTGTACAAAAGTTGTTTTCCCGATGGATACCGCATTCGCTCTGTAAAGAGCAAAAAGCGGCTCGCGTTACTTGGTGCGTCAGAACTCTCGAAAGATTCCACGCAGGGTCTTCAAATGCTGTATACAACATCGTATTAGGTGACGAATCCTGGATATATGCGTACGAACCCGAAACAAAAAACCAGTCACGAGTTTCGGTGTTCGAAAATGAGTTAAAGCTAACGAAAATTGTACCGTTCACGGAGTGTTGCAAAAAAAAAATGGTGGCCACGTTTGTCTCCAAAACCGGCCATGTTGCGACTATTCCTCTTGAGGGACGAAGAACGGTTAATGCAGAATGGTATGCTAGCATTTGTTTGTCACAGGTCGTTTCTGAACTCCGTAAAGAGAACCGCAACCGCCGCATCATCCTCCATCACGACAATGCGAGTTCGCACACCGCGCACAGAACAAAAGAGTTTTTAGAGCAAGAAAACATAGAATTATTAGACCATCCGCCGTACAGCCCAGACCTAAGCCCTAATGATTTTTATACTTTTCCTAAAATAAAGAATAAATTGCGTGGTCAGAGATTTTCATCACCTGAAGAAGTTGTGGACGCCTACAAAGCGGCCATTTTGGAGACCCCAACTTCCGAATGGAATGATTGCTTCAATAATTGGTTCCATTGTATAGAAAAATGTGTCAAATTTCGCGGAGAATACTTCGAAAAGCAATGAATACATTTTTAAAGAGTAATGTTGTGTCACTTCTTTGATTCCCGAAATGTTCAGTACCGCCCTCGTATTATACGCGGGCGATATAATAACAAATTATATTGGCATAATAACAGTAAACGAATGACAACAGCGACGATAGCTTGTGTCCCTTTGAGTGAGAGGCGAGGTCGTCACAAACATCAATCATCATCAATAAACCTAGTTACCTATTAATTTACCTGAGGGCTAACCCAAGCCTAAAGGAATTAAAACTTCTCTAAAAACGTGGCCATTAGCTTTCCCCACCCCACTTTTTATTAATATAGAACATGATGACAATACGATGCCAATCTAACGACCGGCGAAGGCAGATACCGAGGAATCTGCGTTCGCCGGTCGTTAGGTTCGCAGGTCCAGACCTGTGGGTGTGAAATTTGTTACTGAAGACTCCACAGAGATAGGCGACCAGGCTCCTATGATAGTAAATGCGTCTGGCAACCACAGCAGTAAGCCCGTTATATCACGTAGGAGCCTAGGAAACAGTACTCAAAGATCTGTGGAGAATCCAGCCTACACTAGTCAAGGCAAGGAAAATGTAATTGTAACTGAATTACATTTATATGCGATTCAATTTAGTTACAGTTACATTTTCCTCTTGCACCGAGTGGCAAAGAGTCTCAACTACCAGAAATACCAAAAAAAGGAAGTGAACAGTCCACAGTACATTGACACCTTCCCGATTGCTACTAAACTTCTACATAATACTGTAGTAGTAAACTACATTGTATGTGAATCGTATTATTGACGTTTCTTACATTTCAATAGCTATTAACTACTTGTAAACTTAGAACTTTTATTAAATAAGGTATAAAACAGAACAATGACAGTTAAAGTTTAAACTAACTCAAACTAGGTGGTAGGGACATCAATGCGCAAACTGTAACCGCATGAATTCAGCACATCATTGTGGATCCCTAGCGTAGAAATCTTTCGTGGGTTATCCGAAAGAAAATATGCAGTTTTATAGAAAATTGCAATACCTACGCGATCAAAATGTATAGAACAGCTAGTTTTTCTAAATAACCGACGATATTAAGCAACGTAGCTTCAAAATCAAGTGCTGAATCCATGGTAACAGGTTTCCCGGCCCTCGGTGTCCCTGCTTGGTAGATAAATTGAAGCAAAGCAAGTGAATGCAGCGATGTAAGACGTAGCATATCCATCGAGAGAGCATCTCTCGTCCACATAACACACATAGAGGACAAAAGGTCAACTACAAACAGCATTTGATGAGTGATGGTAATTGACAGCACCCTCGTTTTGTCATGTGTTTCTGCGCCTTGAACAAACCTAATTGCCTAACACACTATTAATCTGAATCTGAATCATTTTGAAGCTTATTGTTAATCCATTGCTAATCATATTATACCTATGTTCGTAAAGTTTGCTTGCTCACCAACGTAAATAATGCACCGATTGTTTTGAACTGTCAAAATGAAAGCCATTCCTGTTGTTAGTGTGATACGCATTTAACCCGCAAAGCCCAGGTTTTTAAATCAAAATAAAATATGTCCATAAGACCTGTCCGTGCTGCACTCTGCCTCTGCCAAAGGACTTGGTATCAATGAATATTTAAACTAACAAAATGACAACAATTACAATATGTTGCTTGGCAATGGTCTGCTTCTTCTACGTATATGGCACAACAGTATCTCAAGTCTAGCCAGCCTTAAACTTCGCCACCTCCACAGCGGGACAGCGGGGGTCTCATCGGTATTATATTTTCTATTTCGATGTCCTACACTGTGTTCTAAGTATAAACGGTGGTCTTCTTCAATCGACCTGTTTACAAGTCTCTTTATCAGCTAATGACCGCCTTACCTTTAAGAACTTCTGTTTCCTCTTGTTGTTTGGCATCTTCTATTCGCACTTTGTCAGCTCTCCTCTACCACCGAAGTAATATAGTTCTATTTGTAGGTCCTGCCCTATGTATAATTATGTATGAGAGTTGTATTGCATATGGTCTGGTGTTTGCATTGCATGCCCACCTGGAATCCTAACATTTCCCTGGGTTTGTATTAATGTGTTCTTAACTTTGTACTTTAACTGTTGTTCAATTAATCAGCGCCCTCGCTTTTGTTGACTACTCATTACTAGTACCTATTTTTAGTATTTAGGATAGGTTCTGGTTTTACTGAAATTCCTTTGTTTTGCAATAAGTACTTTAAAAATACTGAAGATGATTTAATTGAAATACCAAATCATGTTTACTGGCATGTTGTCAAAATGTTATGACATAGATAACCTAAGAGTTATTACCGTGGCTTATCATTACAGAAACATATTTTATAAACAAATTGATACAATCATTTTATTGAAAACATTCATCTGATATAGTCATGGGCCGACTAACCGCAGAAGAAAAATCATTTTACAAAGAAAATGGATTCATAGTTCTTAAAAACGTGCTTTCAGAAGAAGTATTGAATGCAATCAGTGAAGAATATGACAAGTTATTCGCAAGGAAGAACCAGAATAAGATGGAGAGTTCGTGGGTGGGGAGTGATGCGGACGACCGGAAGAGTGACGTCACGCAAACGGTGAGCTTGTTTGTTTGAGTTTTGTCTTTATTATATTTATAGCTAATATAAATTAATATTGTTTTACGTCGTGTGGGCACGTTGTAAATGTAAACTACGCAACGGATTTTGATGCTCTATTCATGCTTTTTTCAGTTTTATTTAGAGAATTGATTCCGAAAGTTTTATGTAAATTAAATAAATATTAAATTTACATAAAATAAGAAATATGATTATTATATCAAGCCGCAAAGCAGGATCGGTATGCTGGTGACTAACAAAACAGAGTAACTCATTCCCTGTGATCCTTAATAGATAGACCATTTAGTCATTTATGAGACGTGAATATACATGACATACACACATAAACTCACACTTTTTACTACTAAATGTATGGACAGAAATCATAGATCGCCACACGCGGGGCGAGCTCGGCCTCCGTGATAGTCTTGAGCCACGCGTTTTATCACGGTTTTAGTTGACGAACTGTGATTAAAATGTGTGACTCACGTCTATCATAGTAGACCATGCTCGCCCGCCTGCCTCGATTCGTTCATACGCATTTTGCCTGTTGCAGTGTCCAAGTTTTTACTTTTGTACATAAAAATACCACATAGTGGATCAGTTTCCCCACATGGAATACTTAAGTAATATGTCTGCCTACTCTACATGTATAGTTTTGTTGTCGCCTGTGCAGGTGAAAGGCATCCACAACCTGCAGTACCACCACGCGGTGTTCAGCTCGTTCCTCTTCAGCAGCAAGCTCCTGGATGCCCTGGAGGACATTATGGGCACTGGCAACATTGTGCTGCATCACACCAAGGCTCACTTGAAACCCCCTGAAAAAGGAGCCGCTTACCCTATGCATCAGGTAAGAAATGAGCCACTTATATCTGTTACACACGGTGTTTCAATTATTGACCATATGACCAGAATGGGCCAGAATTTAAATATTTCTTCAGTAAAAAAAAAACTGCTGCTACACATATTTTGATTATTCCGATAGGCGTATGGCACTTTGTGTGAATCTGAGGAATAATCTGTGTTTTAAAAACATTCGCATTTAATTCATAGTCTCTATCTGCTTATTTTTTTTTTTTTGAATCATTGACACCACTTATAAGAACACGATAATAAATCATAATACAAAAAAAACAATTTTGGTTTTTCATTCATATTCTTGAGTCGAGTAGAAACCATCATCTCCATACATGAACTGTTGGCTATTCTTCTGCGCAGGATTACCACTACTTCCCGTATAAGAACGACTCCATGATAGCAGCCTTCCTGCACCTGGATGCCGCTGGACCTGACAACGGTGGCCTCTTCGTCTACCCCGGATCTCACAAGCTGGGTCCTCAAGAAGACGTCGGAGCCCAGGAGTCTAACTTCCATTATGTGGATCAGGTAATGTAGCATCAGACATTTTTACAAATGTTTTATAACAGTTGCAGAGAAATTGTCAGCACTACTTATAGCTTGCGCAAATATGTTTGATTTAAAATCAGTTACGTTATTGTCCAGGAGAGCAGCGGTGGCTCAGTGGTATCTACCCCGACTTACGAGTTAGAGGTTCGAAACCAGGCAGTAGCTTTACTTTGCGAAGTAATATCATCACCAGTGCTCTCATAACGGTGAAGGAAAACATCGTGGGGAAACGAAAGCATGTCCTAGAACAAAAAATTCGAAGACATGTGACATCCACAAACACTGGGCCACCAGACTAAGAGAAAGCCTGAGAGGAGGCCTGTTTCCAAGCAGTGGGAACAATATAAACTAATTATAATGAAGTAATTGTCCAAGGTTATTAATCTTATGGTATTGTCAATATTTTTTGAGTTCATAATCCGATTAGGTAATACTAAAGACTTTCTTTGTATTCCAGGCAAAATTCTCCTTAGAAAAAGCCTCCCCAGTGATCGCGGATCGCGGAGACGTGGTCGTGTTCTCGTACCTGCTGGTGCACGGCAGCCCCGCCAACACGTCGAGCAGAGCTCGCCGCATGCTGCTGCTGCAGGCGGCCGCTGCCGACGATGAGCCGCTCGGCCAGCAGCCGCTGCGGCCGGGCCAGGGCTGGCTGCTCAGAGGTGTCAATGTAAACAGAGATGCCAGCATATCGAAGAGATTTGAAACTAACCAGTGAAAATATACATTATGGCATTAGATAATAACAAAAAACATTAAAACATACACAAAATAAAATGTTTATATTTTAACGTAAACCAGTGAACACAAAGTATTCCGTAAACTCTATTAGTAAACATTTCTTTGTTGTTATTTTTACCACAACGTAATGAACGTACATATGTACGTACGTACGAGAGAATATTTAAAAGAACAGTGCTGATAACATGCTGAAAAAACTCACAAACAGTTACGAAAGCAATAATTTGATAGAGTTTATTAGTCACGTAGCGGTTCCCAAGGTTTGACAGAAAACAAGAGGATATACATACTAACATAAATGTTCTTATTTACTTTAACATAACTATAAACTACTTTGGTAAATAAGGAAATGAATTTGGTTGCATTTGGTCGTGTAACAAATTAGTCAGTTTATCCATCCCAGAAAAATGTAAATATATGGGACACGCTGAAATGAATACGAAATATTCTGACAGGATACAAGTAGGTTGTACAATCAGAATCCGTTAGTTACGCATTCTTATCCTCACGGGCAGACATGACTGGAGGCGGCCGGATAATGTGGAGCGTTTCCTCATAAAGGAGCACACGAGGAGGTAGGCTTGTCCACTCAATATTCTATCAACGACCGCTGCTAACTCGATGTTTTTGTTCATCCTGGCTAATGAGCGTCATAAACGTGATGGAACGCTCACGTATGTCATTTCGTATCTCGAACAATGGACGGGATAAGTGATAGCAAAGCTGTGAAGGATTGACGGCACTCATCACTCTATTAACTTGCATGCTTGACGTTATGTAGTCTGCCTGTTTTCTTTTACACCGAACTTGAACTTTTGTTGCAAGTGGCGAGGGTGGATCCGCCGAGCCGTAACGATATTATAGTGCCCTAAAGTTGGCATTACTTAATTAAAACTATTACACTTTTATTTAATTCAAACTAAACTATCTTTAATGCTTACCTATTTTAAACCGACAAAAGAAAATTAAAATGCAATTATTTGCAAAATTAATACAAGAATATCTTTTGCGCTCGTGGATATTGACTCTGAATCAAAATTTGTCATTCACCATTATGACAACTTAATAACTTTGCAAAATACATAAAACACATAAAACATAACAGCGTCCTCTTAACAAAAGCACAGCATCAGCAAAAGAATTGCGCAGGGCCGAGCCGGGACCCGAGCTCGGGCCTTCGAGCACGAAGCCGTGCCCTGCAGATAAAGCCCTAATGTATGACCGACGATTACTCCTCGTTTATAAGAAAAACCCTCGACAACTATTCGTCGGCCGACAAAGAAAAAAAAAATACTTTTCATTTACCGTAGCTGTTAATCAAAATACTCGATATAACTCTATATGATTACGTCTTATAAGTTCAGGTATACATACATCTTTTTGATGCTGTTAATATTATGTAGACTGCTGAGCCGTGCACATAGAGAGAGTGACGAAGAAAGAGATTATATTAGAGTCTATGTTATGCTAAGTTCGGCACTGGGAAAAGACCGTATGTTTAAAATGTTGTAGTTAATTTGACGTAACGTTTAAGTTGTGTACGTTATTTATGTATATTCTGTTCCAACCTTCAGTTCTCCAAAAAATTATACAAAGTCTAGCTATACGACTCACTAGTTCTAATCTACAGTATTCTCTCAATTCTAAAGGCTTAATAATAGGTTTCCTTTGGTACGGAATCCTCCGCTATCCGTCCGACTATCTGACAGTGAATGTATCTCATAAAACTAAAAAGTAAACAAGTGAAATATTCACAGAGAGTGTGTTTCTATGGCCGCTCTATCCATAAATAATAAAATAAACTTAACAATTAAAGGAGGGTCTCGTCAGGTGTTCAAAAAATTACCTCGTGCTATCTTTGCCGATTGTAAAAACATAATTATGTCATCACCGTCTTCTTCATTCTCCAGCAGTCGCTTGGTGAGCTGTCGGTTTGGTTTATTTATATTGATGTTAAGAATAGTTTTTTTTTTCCAACATGGCCTTCACACCGTACCCTTCCTGGCTACTGCAGTAGCGGTTACTGTTGTCCAACTGCTCCGTGTCACGCCGCAGCGCAGCTTTGGGGGGATGGTTGCAGAACTCGGCCGTGGTTGTCGGTAAAGCCATGACCGCCAAAATCCAAATGGAATATACCTTAAAGGCCATTTTACCGTTTGCCCGTCTATGGCGATTCCTCAATATTGACCGCTACGTGTGCATCATCAGCTTGTAATGTTCCCACTGCTGGGACTCAGACCTCCTCTCGTCGATAGGGACTGGGCTACAATCTACCACGCGAGCCCAGTGCGGGTTGATAGATATCACATGACTTCGATTTTTTTTGTTTGAATGTGAATTTTAGAACGTTGTAGGACTTCTATTTTATTAAGCACCTGGTTCGTGTTGACAAGCCCACTCTGTCTATGAGATTCGATCGGACTCTATATCTCTAACTAGCTTCTGCCCGCGACTTCGTCCGCGTTAAATTTCTTCTTCCCCCGCCCCTACCCGTCGCGTCGAATCGCCTACCCGTGCGATTTGCCCCGTTTTTGCAACATTTTTCATTACTGCTCCGCTACTCTTAGTTGTAGCGTGATGTTATATAGCCTATAGCCTTCCTCGTTAAATAGGCTACCCAACACAAAAATAATTTTTCAATTCGGACGGAATTCCTGAGATTAGCGCGTTCAATCAAACAAACAAACAAACTCTTCAGCTTTATAATATTAGTAATAATAATAATCTATATATATAAAATTCAAAGTCCTGAGTGACTGACTGACTGATATATCAACGCACAGCCTAAACCGCTGGTTGTAGAGACATGAAATTTGGAGGGTGTGTTCTTTGTAAAGAGTAAGTATCCACTAAGAAAGGGTTTTTAGAAATTCCACCCCTAAGAGGGTGAAATGGGGGGTTGAAGTTTCTATGAAACTTCTTATTCTCTGGGTCGATTGACACAAAAATTGGTACACATACTCTTCAAGTATAATTATGAGGCACGTGTATCACAGTATTTCCAAAATCATCCCTTTTCTGAGTCAAATAGGGCTTCGAATATCCTATGTGGCCTGGTAGACGGGCGCATGGCGTGCGGGGCAGCCCGAGGAGCGCATTGTCGTCACCGGTGTCCAATCTCAACCAAGGTAACGGGAATGTATCAAATATGTAACTGATATTAATATGAACTAATATTTGCAAGGAATAAGTAAGTACATGTAAAAACGCGTTTGTTTCTGTATTAAATAAAATTAAATAACTACAGTGACTATTGTTAAATAGATACCTTTGCAACTTTATAAGTAAAAAGTAATTGGGCACATACATCTGTACGTTCAGTGAGTAATAATGTGACTTTAGTTTATACATTAAAGTAAAACATAACGACCAAGCCACAATCATCAATGAAATTCTCTTGAGATCGTTCGAAGGAGTTGAAAATCATTATAGATCAGTGGACTCGAGTGATAAACCACGATGATGCCATACATTACCGGGTTGAGTTTCTTAACACATTGAAGCCTCCCGGTCTCCCAACTTACATATAAAAATTTAGACTTGGCGTCCCAGTTATGTTGCTTTGTAATTTAAACCCGCCAAAATTATGCAATGACACCAGGTTGCGAGTGAAAATATTGCAACGAAATGTTATCGAGGCAACTATACTGACAGGTTGTTCCAGAGAGGAGTCTGTGTTTATTCCGAGGATTCCTCTAACGCCATCGAACTACCCCTTCGAGTTCAAAAGTGTGCAATTTCCCCTCAAAGTCTGCTTTGACATGATCATAAATAAATCTCAAGGCCAAAAAGTTCATTTAACAGGGGTAGACTTAAGGGAGAACTGCTTTTCACACGGTCTGGTGCAGACCAGCAGCCTGTGATTCTAGCACCTGAAGTAAAAACAAAAAATATTGTTTACAAAGAAATACTGCGGTAGGCATAGTATTTCGTTGTAAACAATATTAATTGTTTATTATCCACTTCTGGTTGTCTCCTAAAAAATGTTTTCACACACGTTTTGAATTCTATTAAAACTATACTACTCTCTTCCCAGAGATTAGTTAAGTTTTACGAAGAACTTTGTCCTATTTGTTTGGGATATTGTCAGTTTGTATATTAAATTGAGAGGTAGTGAGAGCGCGACAGTTTGTTTCTGAAAAAAAAAATGCCGTGGGCAGAAGCTATACAAAATAAACCAATGAAATAAACACAGGCAACAAAAATCTGTTGTAATTATATTACATGCATACGTGTCGAATTCATAAAGATGATGCTATATCCTATGGAGCTCTTAAATTCATTCAACCCATCTGGTCCCCGTTTCACACACTTATCCTCAAAGTGGGTGCTCCAGCAATGCTACCACGAAATCTCAATCCGGCCAAGTTGTGCAATGGGAACGGGTTACGTGTGAAAACCTCACATCAAAACGTGGTAGAGTTTCCGCCATTGTATTTACTGGCTGTGCTCAAGGTGCATCGGTGTACTATTTACCGCAGATACCATTAATGCCGTCGGAGTACCTACTCGAGATTAAAAGGCTGCAGTCCCCTTATGGTATGTTACGCAATGACGATTAATGTCTCGGGGACAATCACTTAAAACAGCGGGATATCATCCTAGACGGGTCTGCTTCTCGCACGGCCAGGTTTACGTTGCCTACTCGAGATTGAGCTCATCTAGCAGCCTGGTTGTATTAGCACCTGAAGGCAGAAACTCTAAAGTAGATATAAAGAGATACTTTAAGTATAAACTAAAAAATTAATAGTCTAACCCCTGTGAACAGCAATGTACTCGTAAGTAAATTCATCATTTGAATAATTTAGGTAACAATTTTTTTCGAAATTCCCAGGGAATAAAGAATATTTTCGCATTATAGTTGCCTTCAAATTTGGCATGCAAGTAGGTAATTTGTCGTTCCGTTATATATTCCGTCAATATTTTTATGTTTTAGAAATATTTATCCTACAACAATCATTTATCAATCCGAACGCTGCTCTTTGGATAACACAAAGCAAGCAGTGCAATAACCCATTGTTTACCTGGATAAACACAAAGGGTACTTTTAATCCCGGTAATACGTTCCTGTGGGATATTTTTCGACATCCACGCGGGCGAAGCCGCGGGCAGAAGCTAGTAAATAATATATTATAGCATGGATTATAAAATCACCAGTCACATAATTGTGGGAATCCCAATATTTGCATTCCATAGCTGCGTACCTTCGGGTACAAACCTATCGAATGCGTTTTTCTAAAATAAATTTCCCCAAAAAATTAGGCATGAACAATGAAAAAATATTCTACTTTTAAGGGAAATAACTTTACAACGTAGTCATCTTCGTCGTGTCGATGGTACGACAGAATATTTAATTTGTCTGACCCAAAACTTCGTCATTTCCACGGCATCGTCGGTGGCAGCGGAGAGTTTGCTATGGCTTAGGTGTAGTCGTTGTAGTAGGTATAAGGCTGCTAAGATAGAAAGCCTGCCTGCTGACTGGTTGATCTGAAGTCCACAGCGGCTTGAAATACTCATGTAAGCTCATGCACTTTCCAATGTTGACCAAAACCCATCCTTAAAATAAATAATTATACTGTTAATGATAGCCTGCGTCATCCCAATATTGAGCAATCAAAATACGTAAAGAATTTAATATACACTACTTTATGCAACGTATTTACGTATATTTAAGAAATGGGCTTTTCATGTCCAGAATGTAACTCCATTTTCATACCCAGAATGTAACTTGATAAAATAACCTTTTTACAAATTCTGTCAATGACGACAAACATTCGACAGATCTTTCTGTTCCACTTTCCTATATTCTATGCAGTGTCACGTGCGACATAGCACCAAAATAGATGGATGTAATACTCTTTATTAAGTACACAATGAAAATTACAGATATGAGTAAATATAGAAATTTATAAAGGAGTGACACAACGGGCGGTCTTATCGCTAAAAGCGATCTATTAAAGGCAACCTTAGGATGGAATATCGGAGAAGAAGAGACAATACTGAAGGTAGATTGTGGTGTACCATTTAAATGATATGGGCTTTATCGGTCGGATTTCCTCCAATGGTGCATAGCCAACAAACAAGTGGCAAAGCATAAGTAAGTCTACAGTGGTTTGGTTGACATGGAGAAAGCCTATGATAGTGTGCGGAGGGAAGAACTGTGGTCAACACTATCCATGTACAGTGTGGACTGGCACTTGGTACGGGCTAGAAATCTTTATACAAAGATTTCAGTGCTTGTATTCGCATAAATGGGGCATACACGAACTGGTTCTGCATCTCGAGAAGTGTTAGACAGGGCTGTGTAGCGTCACCGTGGCTATTCAACTTGAACATGGATAGTTGTCTGACAGTTTTCAAACAGGGTGAGTGGATAGACAATTAATACGTTGTCTGTCAAATGTCTACACTACGCAAAACAACTGTTGTGCTGGCGATGCCAGATCACTCATTATATTCTAGTAACCATGACTGTCGAATGCAAGACATGGTGACTATAATGGATGAAGCAAACAACATAAATGGGAGAAATATAAATTTGAATAAAATGGCGTTTGAAAGAGAAGAGAATGTATAAAAAAAATGATAAGAATGTGGAGCAAGTAAGTGAGCTTGTTGAATTACGTCAAATCTGAATACGCGGCTTGTTTGTAAATTGTTTTCATCTAAGTATACCAATAACATTATAAAGCTAGTTTGTTTGTTTGTTTGGTTGAACGTACTAATCTCAGGAACAACGTTTAAAGTTGGATAGCCAATTTATCGACGAAAGCTATAAACTATTTAACATCACGCTAGGATCCTTAGGTGCTGGGCCAAAAAGAAAAAAGTCACGAATACGAAGACCTCGTACGGGCAGGCGATTCGATACGACGCCGACGGGGTAGGGCGGAGGAGCAAGAAATGTAACACAGCCTAACTCGCGGGCAGAAGCTAGCAGTTTATAAAATTGCGAAGAGTAAAGGAGGAAACGATACTCTGATAATTATACGTCTCTATTCTGCTTCTATGCATTTGCCGTTTTGACGATGCCTGCGCCCGTACAGGTAACTACGGAATCAGTCATTCGTCGTTGGAAATTGAAGTCGACAATATTGAATGTATTACTTAAATACAAAGAACTATCAGATTTCCTCCTTCCATGTTCGGGAAGGTTTGCAGGATAGTTTACTGTGGCCTTCATAGACCCGTTACAGTAGAACGAAGGTTGTAACATAATATTTAAGTCCTATTGGCGTGATTTTCCATTTGGATTCCACTTGGGTTTAATAAATTTCCTGACTTTAGGCTGGATCTCCGTTTTCAACTAAGGGATGGATATGGCCGCGTTAGGTTCTGTACACACTTTATTGCAGTTATAGCGAGCGATTACAAGGATCTCACGGTTTGACGACGAGGGTGGACAGTTTAACTGTTTTATAACAGCTTTCCTGCGCATGATCCTTCTTATATTCTCCAGCACCATCCATGCTGCCGGAAGATGTTTGATATTTACTGCACATTCATGCGTGAATACTTTATCAACCATCGACTCAACAATAAACAAAAGAGTTCGGTCAATGCTGTTAGCATCTCTTCGGATATCATCTGAATTAATTCCACTAAACTTGCGCTGCAAGAGAATATTAAGTTTTGGCTCATGTGGGCAATTTTTTTAGGAGAGGAATAATAGGTTAAGGTAAGAATTATATGACAGCTGAGCATTGACCATGATTGCTGGTATGAGGAAAGGAAACAATGACAAGGTTCAAATGTGAAGGATTACAGTTTAGAAAATGTGTGGTACTTAAAGGGAAAGTTGATAAATTAGGGAATAAATTTTCAATAAACAAGTATTGAAATCGCCCGTAATAGTTAATATATTGTTAAGACCTGTAACTTACATGTGCCCACAATTAAGATACTTTGACTTTGACTTTGACTTTGATGATTGTAAGAGCGTGTTAGGTTTTCCAATATCCTTTCAAAGGAGGGAAGTTTACATAACCAGAAGCTATAATCAACAACTAGAAGACTCGTGATTTAGGTTTACTTACAAAAAGAGACTCTCGTTGGCATTTTGCAGTGCGGGTTGTGCAGACATCTCTTGAAAAACTAACGTGTAGACTAAGGTATGCCAATACTGCTGTCACGTCACCGCCATTCGCTCGATTATTTCTT
This sequence comes from Aporophyla lueneburgensis, assembly GCA_932294355.1. Classification (NCBI taxonomy): domain Eukaryota; kingdom Metazoa; phylum Arthropoda; class Insecta; order Lepidoptera; family Noctuidae; genus Aporophyla; species Aporophyla lueneburgensis. Next base: position 1,118,866 of record OW028749.1, on the reverse strand, counting down.
ATCAGTCGAAAATATGATGTATTATAGTCTTAGCTCGGTAGAACAATATGACGGAATACTTTAAACAATAACTTGGCTCACATTAAAACCCTTAGGAACATCAGAACTGAGATTCAAGCGTGTCAGCAAAGGACGGAAAAGTAGCAAAGTTGTCATTTCAATTGCTTTGCCATCACGACATACAATACGATAATACATAATTATGTTGACTTAACGAATTTAAAAATAATCTTACGTCTGTTATCGTGAAATCTGTTCTTACACTGAGCATCGAGGAAGTTGCAGTAGGTATCGAAGGTTTTGTAGATTCGATCGTAGTTTTCGCCAGGTTTTCCCGAACACAGCATTGCTGCCTCCCAGTCCCAATATACGGTCCCGCAGCTAAACTCTCCCACACTGACATCATTCGACAGTCGGCCACACACGTGATGTATCCTATAACATATAGTAAACAACTGGCAACGAGCGCGTCGGGCTCACACACCAAGGGTTTCATGCTAGCGTAGGAAAATGTTCTTCCATTTTCAAAGCTCGAATTTTAGGGTACCTCGGAACGAATACACGGAGCTCTTAAGCAATTGCCACTGACAACCTGACCATTTCATTTTAACTTAATGAAATGGTACACTACGATTAAATAAAATGGACTTCAAAAAAATTGTTAGAAAAAAACCGGGATCCATGAAATTGCATGACTAATCAGATGTAAATTTATTTATTGAAATCAATGTTTTGATTTGCTATGATTTGAATAAAAATCGCGTCACCGCGTTCCAGCGTCCGTGATGACGTGATGAATATCATTAACATACCTACGTGATAAATTGAGGCGTGTGAGGTGTAGGACGATAGACATTGGTCAAGGCTAGTCTATCAGCCTATACGGTAAACCTTCAAACGGATTCCTTTTGAAGCTTGGATTTACTTGCTCATATTGTCCCACTACAGGGCAAAGGCAGTTCCCTTTTCCACTGAATTCTGTCTTTTGCTAGTACTGGCCAGTCCTTTCAGTAAAAGTCAAATTCATCCTGCCATCTTCGTATCAGCCTGCCGCGATGGCGTCGCGTCTTTAGTGGGACCCACACAATGGTTCTTTCAGCCCATTTGTCATCTGACATGCGTCAGACATTTTCTTGTTTCAGGATTTATAAACTTATGCTGAACATGAGCAATAGAGTCTTAGAGAAAGAGGGCTTTACTATCTTGCGCAATAATTTTCCTCTCGAAGTCGTCTAGTTTTTGATGAAGCGCTTCAGAAACTTTATAGTTTCGACCCGATACCGGCTATAATAAGTAATTGCTAAGTATTTATTACCATCTGTATGTCCTCACCACCATTTAGTTTAGATCATGGCGGCCACAAGCCTAGTCCCTGCTAGTGTTAGCCTTGTGAACCGACACAGGTAACCAGCCGGGACCTGTATGGACAAGGTGCAAGCATCGCGCTGCCCAGTGGTACTGCTTCGCAGCGTTCGCGAGACTACGCCCCCGTGATTCCGCTAGCCCTCTAAAAACTTACATACATACTAATGATGCTAACTTAAAAAAAATATTTCAGCCTTTTTTTAACTTTGTTTCGTTTTCTCACAGTTGGTCGGAGTAACTGAGGTAGAGTAACCCGACCAAATGGGTTAGTTAGTTAAACCGAAAATAGGAATTTTCAAGGTTCACAAAAATCAATACACTAATGTTCATAATATTTGAAACAGCAAAAAATGAGAATTATGTGAGATTCGATTTCACTCATGCCCTTTGTAAGTGGACAAGAATTCTAACAGGTTGATAACTTTAGTGGTTGCAGAAATAAGCAGCTAGGACAGACAGACGAAGTTACACCAAAAGAGTTCCTTTTTTAACGTTGTGTTACGAAACCCTAAAATTAAAAAGCTATAGGATCACGTACTTTCGCAAGAGATAGGTACACGGCTGGCCACATACTTCGATCTTTACTGTTGTGCTACCTATATCTTTGGTCGTACTCAGCACCCACTCGCCGTCGGCCCAGTACGGCTCGTAACCATAATTAGGATAATATTCAAAATGAAATTCTTTTATTCTCTTCTCCTTAAGATAATCTTCGTAACTTTGAGTGGTGGAGCTCGTTCTGACTCTACGCCTAAAACAAATAAATCGGTAAGTTGTTGGGTAACTGAAATTAATCAAACAAAGTTATTGAGTAGGGGAGCGAGGGGCACGTTCTTACAGGGGTAAGAAGTTACACGCCTTTTTTACCGGGATTTTAAACTCTTTGGTGGACAAAATTGGACTCATTTGTTTCCTTATAACAACGTGCATTTATAAAACCGATAATTGACCCGCCAAACGTCTAGCTGCTACGTTGTGTGCATGTATCTCGATTTCAACCAAGTAATTAAAAAATCCTTTACGAAATACAGGTGGTGGAATCTTTATATAAAGATTTCAGTGCCCGTACCAAGTGCCAGTGCACATTGTACATGGATAGTGTCGACCAGTTCACAGTTGAGGTGGTTTGGTCGAGTTGAGGTAGTTCGGTCACCCGCACGTCAGAGTGTTTGTAGCCAGTACAGTAATACGGACGTAAGAGTGTTGCAGAAAGAAGATATTTGAATTTTAGTGTAATATAAATGCAATTTCTTAATATTACTACGATTCCGAGATTCGTTTATTCGTCGCTTACTTACATTTCTCGTCTCTTTATTGTATCTTTTTAATAATTCCAGCCACCCATAAACTACGTGACGATGCCCATGTCGAGCTTCAGTGATGATGATATGAAGACGTTAACAGTAATTAAATTTAAATGATTAACATACGACTGTCCTGTAGCCGGCGAATTAGCATCAAACGGATCGGTGCACCATAGTACTGAAATATAAGAAACTTATTAAAATTATAAGAGTGAGTGACTTGGTTGCCGACCAGCCGGTGTGAACCAGCACAACTATTCACAACCGTTCGATTCACTATCAAGATCGATTGCTTAGGTTGGTTTAAGGCTTATGCTAATCTGCGCGGGCTGCGCCGTAACAAAAGGTATTGCAAAAGCCACTTTCATACATTTTCTATGAATGAACGCACACTACAGGCGGGCCGCATTTTTATGTATGAAAATGTGTTGCACTGCCGCCCGTTGCGGCTGCAATTTGCGGGTGGTTATCAGGAACGTTACAAAATTTTAACTCTTTTAAGGTAGAAAGTGTTAAGTGATAAATCATCACTTCAGCTGGACATAAGCCTCCTCAAGGGTGGTAAAATCTCCTCGCTTGGCATGCGGTTTAATGATCGCAGTATGGTGGAGAAAATGCATAGAGACGTTGAATAAATAAGGAACCAGGAGTTTAAAAAAAATTAAACTGTGTTGCTTTGGACACGTTAGAGAAGTAACATTAAAAACATTATTGATTAACAAATGCGGATACAAGTTATCAATCACAAACAAGAAACACAATGTACAAACATTCGGGTACTAAAAAGATAGAGCAAACAGCGTTGTCTGTGCTAGCGTTAACTGTGTGACAGACATCAGCGCCTTCCTCCTACATCCTTGAGTAACAAGTTAAACCAGACATAATAATTTGATATAGTAATAATATAATGATACAAAAATTAGGGGTTAAACTATAAAACGGCCGACTTTTACTGCAAAATTAAAACTTGTTTTATTTCCAAGATATAACATATTTATTTAATCAAAATGTTTACCCTCATTATCAAAGCATTTCTGCCATCTAACCGGAAGTTTAATTATGCCTTTGCGATAGAACTCTGCGGAACTGGATTCGACAATATGTGTGAAAGCATTTTGTACTGCCTTCTGGGAAGAAAATTTTTACCAAGTAAAAAATTGTCCACCTCACGAAAAAAATGGTAGTCAGTTGGAGCAATGTCTGGTGACGTATGGTTTCTAACTGCAGTTACTATAGAATTACAACGGTGTCCCGTGCAGTGGGTGGTCTTGCGTCATCATGAAGCAATAATCATCATCAGCAGCCTATAATAATAATATATAATAATAATAAAACATTTATTATCAGGTTACAATGACCCATAGATATATACCTTACAAACTAACATACATAAGTATAATACAAAACTTGTGTTAATAATTAAATCTTAAACTATGTTAGTAACACTTCACTTCACTAGCTTGTCCGTGAGCTGTCCTGTGGCACTTGTCCGCGGAAGCGACGGAACACCACGTCCTGTGGCCAAAAGTCTTCGTCCATGACAACAGGCAGATAACAATTCGGTACACGCACCACAAACGCCTTGAAGTTGACGTTGCGGTGTGACTCCAGTAACTGTACCCTCGGCATGTACTTTGTCTTCTGGCGTACGTACTCCACAATATCTTCCGCCTTAGTGGTGTAGTGTAGGCGGGAAATGTACACGGGAGCGTTGGGCTTAGCAGCGCGCAAGCTGAATTCGGGCTTCGCAGCAGCTTTCCCGCAGCGGTTCTTGTTGGTTCTCAAACGGTGCTTCCTCCTTTGCACCGTCACGAAACCCTCATCATCTGACTTAGGTTTAGGAGCGCCTGGGGCACTCGCAGAGACGCTAGTGAAATCCTTTTGTGAGGATTTCATCAGAGCTGCAGACACTGGTAGCGGGCCGGGGCGAGGGGCGCGGGCGGCGCTGCGTGGAGGAGCCGTGCAGACGGGCGCAGAGCTGCGAGTTACGCGGGCAGGGCGTTCTGCAAGCTCAGCAAACGACGGTTGCGCTGGCGACGAAACTGCTGACGCGGAAATAGGTGGCGATACATCGAGGCCGGCACCGCGACACATGTTTACGTTAGACGCATCGACTGATGACCTAGATACCGTCACACTATTGCGCAACTCACTGAATTCTTTGCGCAAATCGGCAACAGTGTTCTGGGATGCATCTAACTTCGCCAGAACATCCGCGAGGCGGGCCTTCAGAAAGACGATGTCCTTCAGAAGACTAGTTACATCGACGTGGTCGAAAGTGACAGGAGGAAGCTTGTGCAGCTCCTTCGCCACAAACGTTGGCACGTCGTCCGGGTCGGTCTCCTTGAACAGCGTGATAATGTCTTGCAGGCTTCTCTTAGTCCCGTCACGCCGGCGGGACACCATCTGGTCGCGCTTGTTCAGCACATTGAATAACAATAGCTTGGCAGCAGCTATGTCCTCTTCGCTGAAGTTCGTTGCGCAGATTTGGACAGCGGACACCTCGTCCATCACATCCAACTTCTGCTGCAGGAACGCCAGCAGCTCATTCGCCACTAGTTCACTACTCATGGCGAGAAAATTACGTGCGACAGCTTGCGCCGCGCTAGTCAATACACAGAATATGCAAACACGTCCGCATCGGAACGCGGTGTAGGCAAGACTCCGAATATTGTTCCTACTGCTGGGACACAGACCTCCTCTCGATGAGAGGGAGTGGGCCATAATCCACCACGCGGGCTCAAGTCGGGTTGGTGGATGTCACATGACTTTGAAGTTTTGGCTCTAAGACGTATCGGTTTCCTCACGATGTTTTCCTTCACCGTTTTGAGAGCAGTGGTGATGAAATAATTTACGCAAAGTAAAGCGCTTACTTGGGTTCGAACTCGTGACCTTCTACTACTCGTAAGTCGCAGCCGTTACCAATGAGCCACCACTGCTCTCAAGCCGGAGTCAGGAGCAATAATGGTGAAGATCTATTAACGAGTCGGAGCTGTTTCTCTGCCAGTTCCGCCATCATTGTTCGGAATTCGGCACAGTAAACATCAGCAGATATCGTTAGACCAGACCTGAGAAAGTTATAGTTAATAACACCGTGAAGAGACTTAAATGTTAATTAGTAAGCTTTGCTTTAGGGCACTGTTGCTGCGTTTGACCTGCGGTCAACCATTGCATTTTTCGCTTAAGGTTATCGTTAAGAATAACTTTTTGTCACATGATACAATTCGATCCAACATTCCAGTTACAACCCGCGTTTCTTTCTACTGATCAGTCAAATCAACCCATTTTTTATTAACTTTTTATCTTATTGATTTGATGCAAACGAGCCAATATTGTAGCTAAGGTAACGTTAAACCGTGCTGCTAATTCCTGGGTAGTTTGACTCGGATCGGCTTCCACCCTCTCCTTCAGTTCAGCAATCAATTTTTTATTCACCTGTGTGGGCCGTCTTCCACATGGTTCGTTCTTCAATTCGAAGTTTCCATTACGAAAGCGTTTAAACCAAAAACGCACGGTGCGTTCATTAGCAGTCTCTTTCCCAAATGCAGCATTGATATGGAGAGCCATTTCAGCCACGTTAGTTCCGCGTCGTAACTCGTATTCAAAAACTACTCGGATTTTCGAAGTATCCATCTTTTCCGCCTAAGCTGAATAAAAAAAAAAAACAATTGTAATTCTAAAATCGAATGTTGCATATTGTTTAAAAGAAAACTCTCGTAGATATATGCTCGAATATCTCACACCATAAAGGTTTAATGTAAATTCAAAGTATCTATTACTATTTTAAACGGCAATTTCATACTTTAACCCCTATTATTTCTGATACTAATTAAGTAACACTTATTCAAGTTTAGTTATTAGAATAAAAAATTTGTATGATTGAGTAACCTCAGGCTGAACAGGAAAACAACATAATGTTATTTCGTTTGTCAGTTTCACGTTTGTACTACGTGAACTCGATCCATTTGCCTAGCCTTTACCCATCAATGTTGGGCTTGGCTTCCAGTTGGCGTCACTGTATCTGTGGCGCGAGGAAGGGCGGGCGCGGGGCGGCTACTGACGTAGCGACATCATCAATCGTAGCCGACTTTCACGCCCTATCGCCGGCCTCTTTACCATCGAGGCGGTCGGCTCTCGAGCGGTGGTTCGGGAGGAGGCACGGCTACCTGTCGCTTCGGGTGACACAAGTGCTCTCGAGGCATGATTGCTTCGGGAAGTACGCTCGATGTAAGCACTGTCGACACAGTGCTTACATCGAGCGTACTTCCCGAAGACAGTCAGCCCAGTCGACACTGCCGGGAAGACATGGCAGGCATACGCTGGCAGAGTGTGCCGCTTGGGAGGAGCCGCACCGTGGCCTCATCTCAAGAGTGACCTGTCGCTACCGGGCGTCGTTGAGACGATGTTCGGCTCCGAAGAATCCTGGGACGCGGTGGCATCTTCTGCGACACGACTGTTTCGCGGTTGACAGGCTGCAGAAAGAGAGCTATCTTCCGCTCACCCGGCCCGCAGCAGGCACACCGGGCATCGGCGGAGGGCAGATAACATCCTCTTCCATCCAAATGGGTTCAGGGGCGATGGATCTCTGGACATCTGTCGCCGCCTATTCCTTGGGATCCGAGATGGCGGCGCGTATTGTTCCACGCCCGCCTCTCTATGATGTAAAGGATTTGATGATATTCTGATGTGGGTACTTTGATAATATCGGTGGTGGGTTAACCTCTAAGTCCCTGAGATACCACATTTGGTATTGACACAATGGTTTTTTAATTGTGTCTGTAATTACGGTATTCAAGATGTTAAAGAATAACTATTAAATATCATCATCATCATCAGCAGCCTATAACGTTCCCACTGCTGGGACACAGGCCTCCTCTCGGTGAGAGGGAGTGGGCCATAATCCACCACTCGGGCCCAGTGTGGGTTGGTAGATGTCACATGTCTGCGAATTACTGGTTCTAAGACATGCCGGTTTCCTCGCGATGTTTTCCTTCACCGTCTTGAGAGCAGTGGTGATGAAATAATTTACACAAAGTAAAGCGCCTGCTTGGGTTCGAACTCACGACTTACCACTCGTAAGTCGCAGTCTTTACCACTGGGCCACCACTGCTCTACGGCCACCACTGCTCTACCTACTATTAAATATGGCAGTCATTAATGGAGCTTGTCGTTTGATTTACGTTCCGCATAACCTAACAAGGAGCTCCCCCTTACACATCACACTCCCGCCCCAACACTCCCGCCCACAGAGACAGGCTAGCACCAGTCGTGGATCGCGGAAGTCGCACTAGATCTCGTGATCGTCAACGTAGGTGTGGGATGGAACACCAGGGTGGTTTTAGTCAGTCACTGACAGTTGGGCTGATCCACAAATTCAAGGTCGCTCAGCGCGCTATGAAGCGGGCTGTGCAAAGAGTTTCTTTGAAGCATAAAATCAGAAATGAAATTATCCGGATGAGAACTGGAGTTGCCGAGATAGCTCGCGGAGTAAGCAAACTGAAGTGGCAGTGGGCTGACCATGTTTGTCAAAGACAGATAGCCGGTAGAGCAGACGAATCCTGGTGTGGAGACATCGTATTAACGACCCTCCAGCTACCAACTACCTTAAGAAAGTGGCAGGGACAGACCAGGTGCTAGGCAGCAGTGGATTGCGATAGGCTGAATTGATTGGTTAGATAGTTTGAAAGTGACCAAACTTATAGGGAATATCTATGCAATATTTGAATACATTTTTGGGAATTAGAATCGTCCCCAGAATTCGCAAATTTACTAAAAAAACATCGTATCGTTTTTACTTCGCTACGATTTGATTACAGGTATTATTGTGTCTCTTTTTCATTTTATGTAACATATTTTTTTTAAATAAATAATAACCAGTCCGCCCAAATGTGCACTGCACATTACATACAGGTCAATTTTAAATGTAATAGTAATAATAATTGCACCTATACGCACAAAATATCAAAGAGAAATAATACTTACATAACACAAATAAAATCTCAATAACTTGCCCAAACGTGTACATTTCTAAAGTGATCTGCAATAAACCGTTGTTCATTCGATCAGAGAAATATAATCATTTCATTATTGCAGTTAATCATGGAAAACTAATCGACGAGTTTGTTTACTACGCGACAAAAACACAAAAGTTCAGGGGGATCTACATAAGTGCACCTTTTGTGTTTTTGTTCGCTAACCGTCTCATTAGGTAGCATAAGGACCTTTAAGCACACGTTTGTCAGGCCATGATCTGCTTCACCAAGTATTTGGTAGTGGTCTAGATAGAAGGTGGTAGATAGATATAGTGACTTACATTTCTGTATAAGCGCACAGTACAGCCACGTGTAGCAAAAATAAGTTTTTATTTCTAGTTTCATCATCAGTGTCATTATTTCAGCCGAAAGACGTCTACTGCTGGACATAGGGCTCCCCCAAGCACCGCACTTGCAACCAATTCTGTGGTTCTCGCATCCAGTGGATACCCGCAGCCTTCACCAAGTCATTTGTCCATCTTGTGGGAAGCCTTCCAAGGCTACGTCTTCCAGTACGCGGTCACCACTCCAGAACCTTACAGCCCCATCAGCCATCTGATAACGAACGGACTACAACGAAGTGATCTTCTAAGCGTTCTGTTTTTTCCTTTTGAGGTCTGGATCCTAAAGATAATTCGGAATAAGTAAGCCAGTATAGCAAGTAGTATTTATCATGAGCTTAGCACAATCAGCCTATAACGTTCCTACACAGGACTCTGATTCCGGACACAGTGCTCCGTAATCTACCACGCGGGCTCCGTGCGGGTTGCTGGACGTCTCGTGTCTTTGAATTTTTGGTTCTAGGACATGCCGATGCCGGTTTCCTCACCATGATTTCCTTTCCCATGAGCAGTGCAAAAATTTGAAAAGTGGTGGTGTTGAAATTATTTTTACAAAGTAAAGCGCCTCCTGGGTTTCGAATCCAAGACCTACATACTACAGTTGAGCTGCATGATTACTGATGAATGCGTGCACTGAGTGGACTAGTCCACTCAATTTGTGTGGTTCTTTCCTCAAAAGACCATTTCAAACACCACACGGTCTTCACATAATCGGACCAAGATTATTTCTTGACTTTAAAAGAGACTGTGACCTTTCTTCTCAGAGTATTCAGATAGGAACGCCGACCTCATCTAGTTTAAATAAATATGATTGACGTGTAAAAGTGTTTGTGCAAACCTACTTGCAGAAATAAAATAATTTATCATAATTTACAACTCATAAGTGGGCACTGAGCCACGAATGCTTAACAGTATTTTTTCATATTTTAATATTAAGTATTCTGTTAATATATTCAAGATATCACAGCTATAGAATGCTTCTTTCAGATTTTTCTTTCTATTGTTTTATGTGATCCTACAGTTGATTCTCGCTCGCTTTATCACAGACCCTGCTAGTTTCTTTAGTCTGAACCTTCGATTTATTCGTCGATAGATGTCAACTATTTAGACTTTATGCTAGAGACGACGGAGTAACCTTGTGACATACTACGAAGCGGTTTTGCTGCGATCAAATAATGTTGGAACTGCTGGAGATTGAAAATAGATATCTTTGCATTGTATAAACTCAATCGTTTAGTATAATTGCATAGCACACACGTATGTGTGACCACTATGTTTCTACTACAAAGCAACAATTTACTCGGTACGTCTTTCTTTGACTTAAATGTGCCCTCTCAGCTGCGAGTTTGTCATACTCACTCAAATGTCCCGCTGGTGGTGGCGTATGTGTTCGATCATTAAGTTCCTTTCAAAATGGTTGAGCTAAGCGATGCTTATCCATACGTCATGTTCGTGAGCGGGCGCTATCAGTAGGGACTGCTCATCTCTTAGCTGCTACGGCTTATTTTAATTTCTGAATTGTTATCTTATTTTTGTTTTCATTGCGGACATTTTTACTGTGCACGTATTTTTACATCGTTCTCACATTGATAATTTCAACATAAATGATGTAACCAACTACATATTTGTAACAAAATGTTTGGTTGAAAAGAGTATCCATGGAGTTTCTTGCTCGTTCGTCTCCACAGGTACCTACTCTTTGTAATGGGCAACTAGCTTCATTTTTCTGACTCACCGCCACTTGACAATTCAAAAGTGCCTGTAATTGGTTTATTTGGAATAAATGTTTTGAGTTTGAGTTTTGAGTATGATCAGTTAGAAGAGTCGAAACTGTCTTCCATCTGCATCAGTCCCCTTGATTTGCTCGTATGGTGCACGGTGTCGACGATTATTTATTGGTCATAGGCCCATATTTAATAGACTGCATTCGCTTGAGCCGTCGTGTACCAGATAATCGCTCGTTAATTACTAGAGAATGGGCAGCAGCGATCTTTATGTATTTTACCACCAAACTGCGAGCGCCAACCTGCCTGCCAACCGTGGGGATCATGGCAAACCTCCCTCCGTCCTTTTAGGGAAGGCCTATATCCAGCAGTGGACGTCTTTAGGCTGAAATGATGAGTTCAGTGAGTTTGTGAAAGAGCAGCGGTGGCCCAGTGGTATCGGCTCCGACTTACGAGTCGTAGTTCGTGGGTTCAAACCCAGGCAGGCGCTTTACTTTGAGTAAATTATTTCATCACCACTGCTCTCAATACGGTGAAGGAAAACATCGTGAAAAATTCGGCATGTCCTAGAACCAAAAATTCGAAGACATGTGACATGTACCAACCCGCACTGGGCCCACGTGGTGAATTACAGTCCACACCCTCTCATCGAGAGGAGGCCTGTGTCCCAACAGTGGGAACAAAATAGGCTGATTATGATTTTGATGCTGATGAGTTCGCGTTTCAAAATCAAGTTTTCCGTAGCAAAGTTTATCTTGTTTAAATAAAAGTTAAGATATTTTCAAATATGTAATAGATTTATTTATGATCTGTTTAGCTGCATGCGCATGATCACCCAAACTCCTTCATAAATTTTAATGTTCTTTCTCTCGGCGGAGCATTATTGCGGTCATATGGAAGAAATTCAAAAGAACACTTGCCTCTATACAGCATTGTCCATCCTGAAATAATTATGTGGGGCTTTAGCTAACAATCAAGATATTTGTCAATGCAAGTTGCTGTGTTATCAATAATTTAAATAAAAAGTAAGTTCAAAAACTAAACACCCGACTACTGAAAATTCAAGCAAACTGCATTGCCAGGAAGCACTCCTGCAGTAGGCATTCGTATAAAGGTAGGGAAGTAATTAGAAAGCTTCTTTATATGAATTTTTTGAAGGCATAAAAACAAACATACGTACATAAACTCACGCCTAATTCCCATGAGGGTAGGCAGAAACTACGGAACGCCACCTGTATTCTCGATATTGATCCAGCAATACTTATATCAATATAATGTTTCCCTCTTGCATTCTCTTAGTAAAGTCACCGTTGTAGAATACACCTTCCATTTATCCATTTCATATACTAGCTTCCGCCCGCAGTACGTCAATAGAGGAGCCGGTACAAATAGACAGACAGTAAAAAATAAAAAAGGTTTTTTAACGTACTGTATCTACTTTCATCATTAGTAAGAACCTGTTATTTTTACATTACAAACACAAACTTTAATGTTTTTTTTTTCAAGGCTATAGACATGCTTATAGGCAATAGTTATTGTGTTTAAGTACTGGACCATTGGACTGAAACATGACTGGTAGACGTACTTCTATGCCTACTAACCCTTCGGAGAATCAATGATGTTATGTCGTTTCCGTGTAAGATATTTGTGAAGTACCTACTTACGGGCAGACAGACGGACAGGACGTAATATCAGTATATAAGGTATGCATTTTTCTAAATTGAAAGACAAAGGGCCTTCCTATTTCCATTCTCCATCATTCCATCCAACCTCATGCAAGAAAACTCGGAAGCAATGCAAGTTATTTCGACATTTTTCATTTCAGCCCAATCCGAAATTAGAATACTTGCCGACGATACCTCAAGTAACTGCCTAGTAGGTTTTTTTTAACTCAATGCTCGTAAACTGTTCACCAATGCGCTGGAGGACGTATTTAAGACGCTGGACTGGACTGGACAGGGGATCAACGTAAACGGCGAGTACATCTCACACCTTCGTTTTGCCGACGACATCGTCATAATGGCAGAGACGCTGGGACAGTTAGACCAGATGCTGCATAGCCTAAATGGAGCCTCTCGGCGGGTAGGCCTCGGCATGAACTTGGACAAGACGAAAGTCATGTACAATTCGCATGTCTTGCCGAGTCCAATCCGCATCGAAGGGTCGCTTCTCGAGGTGTGAAGGAGTATGTCTACCTAGGGCAAGTCATCCAGCTTGGTAGACACAACTTCGAGAAAGAAGCCGACAGGAGGATCCAGTTGGGTTGGGCAGCGTTTGGAAAACTTCGTCAAGTCTTCTCGTCGCCGATACCGCAATGTTTGAAGACCAGGGTTTTCAACCAGTGCGTCCTACCCGTTATGACATATGGTGCCGAAACGTGGACACTGACAGTGGGGCTAGTCCACAAATTTAAGGTCGCTCAGCGGGCTATGGAGCGGGCTATGCTCAGAGTTTCTTTAAAGGATAAAATCAGGAATGAAGTTATCCGGAAAAGAACTGGAGTTACCGACATAGCTTGCAGAGTAAGCAGGCTAAAGTGGCAGTGGGCTGGCCATGTCTGTCGAAGGAGCGATGGCCGATGGAGCAGACGAGTCCTGGAGTGGAGACCGCGTAGTGTAGGACGCCCCCCAGCTAGATGGACCGACGACCTCAAAAAGGTGGCTGAGACAGACTGGATGCGGAAGGCGGAGGACAGGATGTTGTGGCGCAGCATGGGAGAGGCCTATGTCCAGCAGTGGACTGCAATAGGCTGAGTTGATTGATTGAACTCAATGTTAACGAGACTGTAAGAAAAAATCGATATGTTTTAGAGAATAGGCTTGTTAACGGATAAAAAAAAAAACAATTAAAAATTTATCAGGCACAGCTTTGTGACGAGCAAGCTAAGCGAGCTCACAGAGTCAACCGAGCGGAGCTTTCACTCAAGCAATACCCCTTACTTAGCCTACTGCCGTTAAAACTTCCAAATGTACTCGTAATGCTCCCCCACATGTTTACTCTCATGATGACATGCGGCCACCGATTGATAATATAAAAATGTCTGTTTCCACCGCGCGGCCAACCCTTAAAATTTGATGAAATTTTGCCAGGAATTAGTTGTAATTTGTTACAAAACACACCTCTTTTCCTGAATTTGTTACAAAAAAAACTAAGACGCTATGACCAAGAACAGTTGGCCGCTAGAACCGCCACTTGCCATAGTGATCGCCCTTGCTTATACAGAAACTAAATAATGCTGATAGGCGCGTGATACATCAAAAGAAAGGTCTTAATGTGTTGTATTTGTTACAAAAATAAAAATCATCAAAACTTAAATATACAAAAAGTTATGCTATATTCAGTTTTTAGGTTAAGTGTAGGTACGTATCTCACCATAAAATCAAATTAATAGAGGCTAATGTGTATGGACAATTAGTTGCTAATTTGTTGCAGCAAATAAACAAGAAAAATACTAGAAAATAGGTTCAATATTTTTTTACAGTCGATTTTAGTTGGCCGCGCGGACGGCAATATGCCTAAAATACAATGGCGTTTATTTCGTTATTAATAGTAAGTTCAAGCTTAGTTTTAGTACTAATCGACAGGTATCGCAGCGAAGTTTGGATAAGTGTGGCGAATATAACTACAGGCTTTATATTTTAGGAGATATTCACTAAAATATAGTAGTATGAAACTGTATTAGAGTAGAGTGACCATAAATTTTCATAATTAAGTGAGACTGAATCGCCATTATTGGAATGTTCGGTAGTCTTATCTTAATTTTTTAGGGTGAAACTCTTTAAGACATCCTATAGCATACTTTATAAAAGTGAAATTCACAAATCGATAAAAATTTCATTACTTATTCAAAATCAGCGTAAAGCCAAAAATCAAGTAATATAAGTCAACAAAATATTATTATATTTTTTTTTTAATAAATTTCCTATAACATTTATAAATTAACTGAAACTAATGTAAGACACGGAATGTAGACATTTTCTTACAGGTACTTATTTAAATTTTAGAATTATTTAAAAAATATAGCAATTGAAAAAATATAGTAAAACGAACGCTGCAGAACCGACTCCACGTAGTCTTGTCTGCCCTACCCCTAGAGTGTAATTTAAGCCCGCGTAGGCGCGGAGTAGCGAGGTGGCCCGCGAGCTGAGGAGCAGGTGGTCTTGACGGTCGCCGCCGCGGCTGAGGCTGGCCGGCGAAGCCGGCCAGCAAGCCGAAGCCGCGGTGGTGAGCGTAAAACCATCTGCGACGATGAGCTCGCGTGGGACCGCCGGAGCCCCGCAGCGCCGAAGCCGTGACAGAAACCATGCATGCTGCATGTTGCATGCTCGCCTGCATGCTGTAAGCTTGCTTGCATGCTGCATGCTTGCTTGCATGCTTGCTTGCTGCATGCTTGCTTGCATGCTGCATGCTTGGTTGCTTGCATGCTGTATGCTTGCTTGCATGCTGTATGCTTGCTTGCATGCTGCATGCTTGTTTGCATGCTGCTTGCTTCTTCGATATGAAATGTATGCCAAAAGATGATTCTAAGTTTAAAGTTTCTGAGATATGATAGTTCTGCCTTTTAATAACTATCGATATGAAATTATGCCAAGAGACGATTCTGACTGCGAACTTTCTGCGATATGATGGTTCTACTTTTTAATTATTATGGAATAAAATTTATGCCTAAAGATGATTCTGACTTACAAAATTATGCGTTGTGAATGTATGATAAATGAGTGTATGCCAAACGATTTTCTGCGAAATGAAGTTTATGCCATCCGCTGTTATGCAAAATAATATTATGACGAAAAAAAATCTGCCATAAAGGGTGGACCCTAGTCAACCACGTTAGTATTCGTTATACCAACGATACACAGTTGCCTTGGAACGACTTTCATCCATGAATGCAATTTGAAGTCTATCGTATGATTCGTCCGGTTTCAGGCGACACTTGAAATCGTAAAAAATCATAGCGCGAAAATGTTCCCGGCGCGAATCCATTTTCCAATGAGACACGATAATTTAATTAGCTCGCAATAAATGTGGCGGAAAATTTTGAAATTGTAACGTTCTTATTTTTACTTAAATATGTCGCAGGTTTTTCATAAAATTAGGTTTTTCATCAAAAATCTAGGTAGTTTATCAAAAACCGGAAGATGACACATTTTACACTCAATTTCATCATAAACCTGTAACAATCCAGATTTTTTATCAAAAACCTGAACTAGTTTGGGTTTATGATAAAGTTCTTGTCAAAATCACGGCTTCTTTACCACCTACAGGTGTACCCCTTAAAATATTTCGTGTATGAATAGATACATACACCTTATATAAGCATTATTTTTATAATAGTTTATCACTGGCCATTCTCTCATACAAAAAAACTTTTTTTCGCAATACTTTCTGAGTGGCCTGGTAGTTCAAGTTTGCTTTCTCTTCGGCACGGTTTGTATTTTTGATGGTTTGTCAGATTGACTCTAGTGATGTTACTCAATGGTCAGGAACTCGCTGGTCACGATTATATTAGTCGGAAACTCAATTTAACTTGAAATTAAACTGAATTGAATTTAAATTGAATCTAAGGCCAAAAAAGTTTTCGAGTAGCTTCGTACGTTTGAAACGCACACAAAAAAAAAATACTGAACAGAGTCAAAACAATATCCTAAATACTGCTCAATATTGATACATTGGGTTTCAGCTTTGTAAAGAACTTTTTTCTTACTTACATTTCACTGTCAATCTGATAAAATCACTTGTTTTAATGACAAAATACACGTTTTTAACTGACAGCACTATCCCAAAGAACATGTATTTTCACTCTTAATAAAACTCTGTAATACTGTACACCACAGTATTTGGACGGTTTGTACCTACCAAACTGTCAGAATATACATACGTTCTATGGTATCAAATATTGTGGTCATGCGATGCAAGCGTGGTTCTGGCTCGTCGATGGTACGGTTCTTGCGCGATATTCATTCGTATACCTAATCATGCGGCACCGGCTTCATGTACATGAAACCGGGTCACCTAACATTGAAATTGATATACTTACAGTAGGTAATAAAAATGCTTTGTTACATAAGTATGTGATTTTTAATTTTGGGGTTTAAGCCGAGTGAAAGGCAAACGTGCTCAAGGCAGAGCACCGGTAAGATAGTCAGACGCGATCAAGAAGACTACAGGAGGCAGTATCTACCAAGCGATCCGCGCTGCAGAAGATTACATAATTTGGAGACGCGTCGAATGTTGTTGCGATCCTTAGCATTGAGGGAAAGACGAAGAAGAAAGCCGGGAATACCCCGGATTTCTTCTTCGTCATAATATTCCACAACTATCACACAACGCCATCTAGGCCCAATCTAAGCAGAGCTTCTGTTATGGGTACTAGACAACTGATAAACATACTTATATATTTCTAAATACATACATATTATAGATAAATTACACCCAGACACAGAACAAATGATCGTGCTCATCACACAAACATTTTTCCTGGGTGGGAATCGATCCCACGACCTCCGGCATAGCAGTCAGGGGCACTAACCACTAGACCAACAGCAAGCGTGGAGATTATGGCAAACCCCCCCAAATTGGGGGAGGCCTAAGTCCAGCAGTGGACGTCTTACGGCTGAAACGACGACTGTGTAAGCAACCAATATTATAAAACAAAACATACATTATTCACCATATGTCAGCTAGCACACGCCAATATACCACCAAGAAAATATTGAAAACTAAACTCAAGCTGAAATAAATAATAAAACAAAATCGCAAGCAGAACTCAAAACGCAAATAAAGCCTCCAGGCATAAAGGGCGTGCCCGCTTACACATTCAACGATGCAAAATGATACATATACATACACTGATACATACAGCTAAGTTGAAGTTACAATAGTTAAACTAGGACCTCCGGAGTAAAATAAAATAACAGTTAATACAACCAACCGATACGTTCGATAGTGTTCATCCTATAATTCATGATTCCTAATACCTATTTATCATCCTTTTTATTTGTTTCTATGTTTACACTATTCATGCTTTACTTATCTTTATTTGTTTATATGTCTACACTCAGCAAATCGATCTAAATACGATTTATTAACTTAAAAATAGCTGAAATAAATATTAACTCAAATTTTCATGTTGTGACAAGCCAAATTGTCAACTGTCAGTTACTTTTCTGCTTAGTCTATGAATGGCTACCTTTTGGCTTATATAATTTTAAATTATTTTTATCAATATGTGTTCGCTGCCAGGCTAGACCCCCTACAATAGCATTTCAATAGAGCAGTGGAAGTTATGATGGTGGGGTCCAGGAGACAAGAAGTGGCTAGCGAAACTAGTCCGCCGTACGCGGAGCAGACAATACAAGTACAAACAATTACAATTCAACAAAAGAACTTACCTGTGGTAGAAGAACACCTGCTCTGGTGCCTACCTGGAGTTATGTATGTAAGTGAGTGTATATGTATCGTGTAGTGACATTGTAAATGGGTTTTCCAGGTTACAAGCCGCAACAATGAGGCTGGAGGCAATCACAGCATTCGGTTTCCAATAGCGTCACTTTGAATAACCTTTAAACTATTTCAACAAGATATATCCAAAACTCAACCCGTGTTATTACACCAAATTGGGGTTATTTACAATCAAAGCAATTGGATCACGACTAATTGTCACAAACGGATCGATTTAAAAGGATTAATTTCAACAAACGCGTCGCGGGGTCCCAATACGGCAACGGACCTTTTCAAGCGCCAAAATCAAGAGAAGTGTCAAGTGTCAAAATCAAACTGACAAGTCAGATGTCATTCTGTTACACGTTTAGAAACGTAGGCGCATAAAGTAACTAATTTATACGGTCCGGAACAATATGTCTAGCTATTTGATTTTATTAATTATTACGATTGTTTACTAAATAACTTAACTTAAAATTATATTTATAAAATTCTTTACGCACTCACGTGGCCAGCTACACGCACTCATGGATATGTCCTGGCCAACTACACTTGTCAGATGAGATGATGGCTAAACGAAAGAGAAGACGACTTGGATATAAAAACGGGCGTCCGAACCGCTGAGGACACACTCTGGAAGACTGTAGAATCTGGGAAACTACTCTGAAGCGCCCACACTCTGGGAAACTACTCTGAAGTGCCCACACTCTGGGAAACTACTCTGAAGCGCCCACACTCTGGGAAACTACTCTGAAGCGCCCGCACTCTGGGAAACTACTCTGAAGCGTCCACACTCTGGGAAACAACTCTGAAGCGCCCGCACTCTGGGGAAACTACTCTGAAGCGCCCACACTCTGAAGCCCGTCTACTCTGAAGCCAGTCTACTCTGAAGCCGGTCTACTCTGAAGTCAGTCAACTCTTGAAGCGTTCTACTCTGGAAGCCAGTTTACTCTTTTTCATTTAATAAATTGTATCAGATCTGCCTTATCCATTTCATTCATTAAGCAGATACGTAACAACAAGTAACAATAAGAAAAACCATGGTAAGCAAGACGACCAGCCACCACAAGCAGCACCCGTTCACGACCATAACGCAAAGGTCAGCCATTACCCCCCTCGCCATATTTGAGGGAAGGTGGTAACCCGACCCCCGACGCTACCGCAAGCAGTGACATCTAAGGGAGCATGACGAACTTGCTGCTGGTTGGTCAGGCAAGAATATTATGAACAGCTGACGAGGTCGCTAGCTAACTACATGTTGCAATAACAACTCATTTAAAATCATTGTAGTGAGTAGATTATGTCCACAGTAAATGAAATAAAAATAAAATTAAAATAAATTAACAAAATCAGTTAAATAAAAAAAAAACAATTATATGAACTACCCATATAAACTGTCGGTAGGAAAGCTAATTCTGGATTGAAAGGACATAAACATTGTCTTGAGTTAATCACAGCGACCAACTGTTCTTATCGTTTAAGTAGTCGTTGATAGTGTTACGAGCTGGGGTTCGGGATAAATTAATTTAAACCAATTTACCAAACACACAACACAGTTTAATTAAATAAACACAAATATCGCAATTACAAGAAACGTCACTTGGAATCACTTGTTTCGCTTGTACATACGCCACCAGGTCAAGCTACCCGAAACTGTCAATTTTTCCCAATGAACCTTGAACCCAATGCTCTAGAAATAAAGTCGAAAATCTATCAAAGAAATCTGACAGATTGTAGTAGCTTGATGTGTTGGCGTCTGTACTGTATCACTCGAATCGTATTCGCTCGTTTCCGAAATCGAACTGCCCGTCGGCCCAACGATCCGCTATTTATATCCCGAGCAGAACATTCGCGAATATTCGACAGTGTGCCACAGCGTAGAAGCTTCTAGTAACTTCCATTGAACTGTTTAATCCCACTATTCGACAATAGATGGCAGTAGCGTCTACGTACAATTTCGTGTAGTACTTGCTACTCAATAACAGATGGCGTTAGCGTGTCATTTCCAGTAGTTTCTAACACTGCCCTGTCCTTAGATGGAATTAGCGTGATGTTTCTAGACTTTTCGAATTACGTCACACTGCCCCTTTCTGAGACGGAGTTAGCATGATGCTTCTAGACTTTACGATCTACGTAACACTGCCCCCTCCTTAGACATGCTCGTCCCGAGCATCATTATTCCCGTAGTATCGTGCCAATCGATCTACATGGACAATTTTAGGTGCAGTTTGCATAGCCTTTTGTATTCGGTAAGTGACGTCGTTGATCTTGGTCACAATTCGGTACGGCCCGTCCCATTTTGCCTGTAGTTTAGGGGACTTTCCTTTGCTGCGCACTGGGTTATGCAACCACACTAGTGAACCTTCGTCGAAGCCAATATTTTACATTTTCCGATCATAACGAGTTTTTATTCTCTCGGACATCTGTTGGCCTGATTCTCTGACATGCTCATATACGTCATTCATCTTGTTGCGCAGATCATTTGCATAATCTGTTATACTCCGTGGTGAATCAGGGGGAATGCCGGTTATAAGATCAGCTGGTAACCTTAACTCCCTTCCAAAGTTCGCGAAGGCTGGCGTCACAGTTGTACTCTCGTGAACTGCACTTCGGTATGACAGAAGAAACGGTTGTATGTGCTTGTCCCAATCCTTTTGTCTGCTTGTTACAACTTTTGCCAGATATCTTTCCAACGTCTGATTAAATCTCTCTACCATTCCGTCAGATTGTGGGTGGTATGACGTGGTTCTGATTTTGTGAGTACCCATAACCCGACATGTTTCCTGAAACACTTGAGACTCGAAATTCCTTCCTTGATCGCTGTGGATTTCCAAGGGTACCCCAAACCGACAGAAGACTTCGTGGACTAATTTATCAGCGACTATTGAAGCTTCTTGATTAGGGATGGCGAAGACTTCCGGCCACTTAGTGAAGTAATCCATGACAACCATGAAATATTTATTTCCACTTTCACTTTCGGGGAATGGCCCAGCGACATCTAGTGCTATTCGTTCCCAGGGGGCTCCTACGTTGTACACTTTCAATGCACCCCTGCTGCGTGTGTGTGGCCCTTTGACCGCTGCACAACTGGTGCATCTGCGACACCAGTCCTCCACATCCTCTCGACAATGGATCCAGTAAAAACTTTCTCGGATCTTTAACAAAGTCCTTCTTACTCCCATATGACCTCCTGAAGAACCATTGTGGTAGAGCTGAAGAACTTCTGGTACCTTCGTTTTTGGGACTACCATTTGCAGGTGACAGCTATTCCCTCGAGCATTTTCCCATTTTCGGCACAACACACCATCCTAGATCACCAAGCTCTCCCATTGTGCCCAATAACTTTTTGTGGTGGTACTCATCGCTGCAACATCACACCATTTCGGTTTGGGAGCATTAGCTTTAATCCACTCGAGAATTGACCTGATATCTGTATCACTTTGCTGAGCATGCTGTAGGGTTTCCTTCCATTCGTCACTAAGGTCCGCTCTTAGCATCCTGACAGGTACCGTTTCCTTAGCTTCTTGCCTGACACAATGCTTGCAGTCTTCAGGACAAGGTCTTCTTGATAAAGCGTCTGCGTTACCGTGAGACTTTCCACTACGATGTTCAATTGCGAAGTCATACTCTTGTAGCAGTTCAATCCATCTCGCCACTTGTCCTTCTGGATTCTTAAATTACAACAACCACTTTAATGCAGCATGGTCAGTCCGCAAGTGGAATTTACGTCCAAGCAGGTATTTGCTGAAATGCTGCAATGTCTTGACGACTGCAAGAAGTTCGCGTCTCGTGACACAATAATTTCTTTCTGGCTTTGATAAAGATTTGCTGAAGTAAGCTATCACAACTTCATAATCTCCTTTCCGTTGAGATAACACACCGCCAATTCCAGTATTACTTGCGTCCGTGTCAACTATAAATTCATTTTCTGTATCTGGGTAGCCCAAAATTGGGGTATTGCACAAACGTTCCTTTAAATCTCGAAATGCGATGTCACAGTTCTCATCCCAACAGAACGGTCTCTTCTCCTCAGTAAGCTTGTGAAGAGGTTTGGCAATGTCAGCAAAATTCTTGACAAACCGTCGATAGTACGAGCACAAACCCAAAAATGCTCTGACCTGCGTCTTGTCTTTTGGGACTGGCCATTCCTTGACAGCGACGATTTTCTCAGGATCTGTTTGCACTCCTTCTTTCGAAACCATGTGCCCCAAAAAGCTAACTTGCCGTCTGAAGAATGAGCACTTCTTTGGACTTAGCTTAAGATTGGCTCCTCGGATTTTCGATAGAACACGTTCCAGATTTTGAAGGTGGTCTTCGAATGTGCGGCCCACGATGATGATGTCATCTAAATAGACAAGGCAGGCGTCTCCAATTAGTCCCGTGAGAACTAACTCCATTAGCCTTTCAAATGTTGCGGGAGCATTGCACAATCCGAATGGCATGACTTTAAACTGCCATAGTCCCTTTCCCGTAGAAAATGCAGTTTTTTCCTTGTCTTTGGGGTCTATTTCCACTTGCCAGTAGCCACTTTTTAGGTCTAACGTGGTAAACCACTTCATTCCTGACAGCGTGTCCAGTGTGTCGTCGATCCGGGGTAGTGGATAGCTGTCTTTCTTAGTAACGTCATTCAATCGACGATAGTCTACACAGAACCGCATGCTGCCATCTTTCTTTTTCACCAGAACCACAGGAGAACACCAAGGACTAGACGAAGGCTCTATAACTCCATCCTTTACCATTCCTTTAATCATGGTATCTACCTCCTTTTCTCTTGCCACTGGTAGTCTTCTTGGTCGCTGTCGTATTGGTACCGGTACAGAATTAATACCGGAAATGAGTTCATTTCCGGTATTAATTCTGTGTTGAACCAAACCAGTCTTCCCTATGTCAGCATCATTTGTAGAGAATATGTCTGCATACTGAAGTAGCATCTTCCTAGCTTTCTCTCTTTCCTCTTCCGATAAATCTTTACGACAGTCTTCCAAAAGATTTAACACATTAAATCTTGCACGTTGGGCGTTATTTTGAGAAGGCTGATGTTGGCATTCACGCATCCAAGCTACTTCCCCACAGGAACCCATCAACGTACTGTTATAAATTGTTAGACAGCCCTAAGCATATAAAATATAAACGCTGACGCCTCATAAGCGTCATGCGATGTTTCCCACAATGGTTGCACTTTTTGACACGTAGGCATCATGTAACGTTTCCCACAGTTGTCGCATTTTGTGACACGTTGGTTTCCGGCAGTCATACTCTGAACTTCGTGGCGGACACATTAAAATCGAATTATTGTTAAACATATTAATTTTCAATAAAAGTTTCTTTAAGGTTTCAAAATAGTCTTTTTTTTTAAAGTGGCTTTGGACCTACCCCGTAACAGTGGTGTCAGAAGTGGGATAGTCAGTGTATATCATTACTGGCTATCTATAAAACTACATAAAACCAAATTCGTCGCGTTTCGTGTCCGCCCACCTGTTCGTTTCAACATCTTTTCAAAATCGTATCCTGTGACTCTATCGTATCTCCATCGAAAGTGACTCTATCCTGTCTCTATCATAGTATGACTCTATATTGACTCTACCCAGTGTGTGTATCAGTGCGTCGTCTAAACCACGTCATTGTCGCTGTATCCAGTCGCGATCACACCGAATTCCTCCGAGTTGGTTAAAGTAGCCAACGAATCTACTAAGCCTTTCGTCGTGTACCTGGGTGAGCTTAAGGTTAAGCCAACCCCTTCGTCGCCATCCACGGATCGTCCAACTACCGCCGTACCTGCTGCTAGCTGCTGCTGCTGCTGCACGTCTGCGCCGCTGTTCAGCGCGCTACTCACCGAGTTCTGCGTTATGCCTTCTGTTTACCAAGCCGTCACCTTGCTGTGAGTAGAACATTAATTTTTTGTTGATGCCACATAGGTCTCCTTGTTTTCCCAAATCCCCTAAATCTTTGAGCTAAGTGTTACAATTGAAACACCCATTATAATGTCTACCTCAAGTGATAAGAAACAACTAACTCCTTCTATCTCCGAGCCATTCCCGATACAAGTCCTATGTAACTTTATAAACCCATATCAAGGGGAACGAGAAACCTTGTCAGCGTTTTTAACAAACTGCCAAAACGCTCTTGACCTAGCATCTGAGGGTCAAAAGTCCTTAATGCTTAAGTATATCATATCAAAGTTACAAGGAAAGGCACAGGTAGCTTGTTCGAATAAGATATTTGACTGCTTTGACGACTTACGAACATTCTTAAGGCAGAATTTCGGCGAAAGAAAACATTACAATCATCTTTTATTAGAGCTACAGTCATGCAAGCAATTGCCTAACGAAACTGTCGCACAATACGCCTTGAGGATTGAAAACTGTTTAACAGATCTGCAGTCCGAAATCCATAATTCGGATTCCTTAAAAAAGGAACTTCCGGGTCGCATTGCTATGACTGAAGATTTAGCTCTATATACTTTCTGTCTGGGACTTCACCCTAGACTAAGCACTATTGTTCGTTGTCGAGACCCCCGAAATCTAAATGCTGCTATAGGTTTTGCTACAGAAGAGGAAAAAATCTACAATTTCTCAATTAGATCATCATGCAAGGTTTGCCATAAGGTAGGTCACTCTGAGTTCGAATGTAGGTTTAAAAATAATCAAAATAAGGCTCTATATCCATCTAAATCAAAACAAACAAATTACTCACAAAAACCCGCAACTTCTGGTTCCCAACCGCTAACATGCCGATATTGCAAAAATATCGGGCATGACATTTCGCAATGTCGCAAAAGACAATTCAACAATTCTCGCTTCGACCGCGGGAATCCTGGGAACATAATAAGTGAACAAAAATACGTAGAAGCTAATCAGGTTTCAACACCTGCCGATGATGATTTAAACTAAATGATCGGATTACGAGCCGGTGTCGACGTAATTCTGTTACCATAGGCACTAACTGTGGGAATGTTTTCTTAGGGGCTTCAATTTCTAAATCCAATTCTATTTCTCAAAATTATGCTACTAATTCTGAAGTCGCTAGTGATCGCAATTCCCCAATAACTAATTCTATTTCTAAATCCAAACATATTACTAATTCCAAAAATAATGACTCTATCCTTACTAATTCTACTAAATCATTTACTAAATCGAATATTAATTCTAGAATAAATAATGACTCTATCCTTACTAATTCTACTAAATCATTTACTAAATCAAATACTAATTCTAGAATTAATAATGACTCTTTCCTTACTAAATCATTTACCAAATCAACTACTAGCTCTAGAATAATCAATGACTCAATCCCTACTAGCTCTGCAAAATCAATGACCAATTTAATGGAAAATATTAGTCCTCCCAAAGGAATAACAGATAATTTTATCCAAGATCCACTTGGGTTTTCCACTGTCTATGATGTTTTTCCCAATTCAAGTTCTTCTTTACCGTACATTGTAGTAAAAACCTCACATACGAAAGAACCTATTCGTCTTTTAGTTGACTCTGGTAGCTCCATTTGCATCATTAAGGAACAATGCCTACCTGAATTACCTAAAGTTGAGAAAGATATTTTAAAATTCAAGGGTATTAATGACATAGACTCGTTTTCTGAAACTAAAGGCAAGTTTGTGCTATCTTTGGAACTAGAAAATGGAATTAAAGTTCCGTATTATTTCCATATCGTAGGTGAAATTAATTTAGAGTACGACGGCATCCTAGGTTCAAACTTTCTAGAGTGGTATAAAGCCCTAGTAAGTTACAGTGACTCTAAATTAATAATTCAAGGGAATCCCTTACACTATTTCAATTTAAAAACAACTCCAATTGTAAAGATTATCCCTCCTAGAAGCGAAATGTTTATTCGTTGCAATGTAACAAATCCCGAAATCGAAGAAGGACTCTTACTGGACGTCAAACTACAGAAATACCCTCGTTTATATATTTCCAGGTGTTTAGTCCGTGTTGATTCTAATAATCAAACTACTATTTCAGTGCTTATGCACGCTCGTCCCTCTAAGGTTACAAACAACAAAACCCGCAATATACTATATTTATAAAAGAGATTATAGCCTAGATTATACGCATAAGTTTAGAGAATGCTTACAAAACCTATCTTGGACGGACATTTACATGGAAAACGATGCTAATAAAGCATTCAATTGTTTCCATGAATTGATATGTCTGCTTTACAATCTCTGTTTCCCAAAAGTGAGAATAAAAATTAATGTTAATAATAAAATAAAACGAAAGTGGATAAGTAAGGGTCTAAAACATAGTTCTAAAACAAAACGCTTCCTACGATACCAATACTACAAGAATAAAAATTTTAAAAACAGGACTAGATACACTACATATTCTAATCTACTACAAAAATGTATCTACAATGCTAAACGGAATGCTAACATAAAATTTATGAATAATAATGACAACAAATGTAAGGCCACATGGGCAGTTATAAAAGACGAAATACACAATGCTAACCCTAAAGACACTATTGAACACATTAAGATTAACAACACAATACTCACAAAACCAGTAGAAATAGCCACCGCCTTTAATAATCACTATACAAATTCTATCGCTACACAAACTTGTACAAATAATTCTCGCAGTGAAACCCTAACTGCTAATTCGATGTTTCTCACACCCATGTCCGAAAGTGAGGTGAAACGACTGATACTATCGTTGAAAAATACCAATTCTGAAGGTTACGATGAACTCAACACCAAAATTATTAAGTCTTGTGTCGATGAAATAAGTGGAGTGTTGACTCATCTAATTAACCTGTCTTTTTCACAAGTAGTGTTTCCTAATATACTAAAAATATCTATTGTTAAACCGATATTTAAAAAGGGTGATAAAGCGGATGTAAATAATTATCGCCCCATAACACTAATACCCATCTTGTCAAAAATATTTGAAAAATGCATGTATCAAAGAATAATGAATTATTGTGAGAAATTTAATATTATACGAAAAGAGCAATTCGGCTTTCAAAAAAACAAGTCCACGTCTTTAGCCATCTTTTCACTTTTGAAAACGATACTGACCAATATCAATGGCAATCAGCTGACGACAGGCTTATTTTTTGATCTATCAAAAGCATTTGATCTAGTTTCACATGATATATTATTAAACAAATTAGAGGCCATCGGAATCAGAGGATTGCCGCTTCAGTGGATATCGTCATATCTAACTGACAGACAACAGAAGGTCACTGTCACTAAACTTGATGAAAGTAGAGACATGACACAATTCTCGTCTGAATATAACATTGTAAAACGCGGCGTTCCCCAGGGTAGCATATTGGGTCCTATTTTGTTTATACTCTACATAAACGACATCGTAAAGGTGACTAATCATAAGTGCTTTCTTTTTGCTGATGATATTTCCATAATTGTTACTACCGATAAAAAAAAAAACAATTACTGATCATGAAGCGGACATAAATACTACAATAAACAATCTAATTAATTACTTAAATAACAATAATTTATCTATTAATCTTACAAAATCTGTATATATACAATTTAATCAATCTCATCAAAATAAATTTAATTTTAAAATGGACATACCACAAATTACACAAGTGACAAATACTAAGTTTTTAGGAGTAGTTATTGACGAACACTTAGACTGGAAAGCTCAGGTCGATAATGTATGTAATAAAATTAATACATTTGTATACGCCCTCAGACAGATTAGAAAGGTAACAAACATAAAAACGGCTGTGATGTTATACCGTGCATATGTTGAGTCCTCGTTACGGTATGGATTAATTATGTGGGGAAATAGTACTGACTACAATAGAGCATTTGTCGCCCAAAAGAAATGTTTACGAGCCATATATGGGATTCCATCTGACGAATCATGTCAACCTTTATTTAAGAAGCTTGGTTTGCTACCGTTACCTTCATTATATTTGTATGAAGCATGTATGTTTGTTAGGAAATATAAACAATTATTCAAAACAGCAGAGGAAATAAATTCTCGAAGTCGGCGTGACCAATATAGACTTGTACTAGACGAGCTCCCTAGGTCAGCAAAATATCCCCACCGAGGTGTCTCTACGTTGTAGTCGTGGTGGGGCTTGCGCGTCTCAATGATCTTGGGGCTCCGCCGGTAGAGTTACTCATGCCGGAAAGGCCCAAGTGAGAGACCAGACTAAGAGAGATACAAGAAGGTGTCGCTCCTGATCCATCGAGGGTATTCGATCGACAAAGGATGTGACCATGCCGTAGTGATGCGGGCGTATCAATGCGGTCGGTGTTTCTCTTTGAGAGAAATCCATGGAGAAGACTTTCGGCGGGTTCGCTGAGTCGGGTTGTCCGGACAGCGAACACAGGCATGTATAATGCCACCGTCCGGGGCTTGGCTTAACTGCCTGGCCCAGAGGAAGGATACCTCTAAGATAAAAAAAACACCTAATCCTAAGTTTTGAGGTGCGGCGAAAGGATGAGTGGCTGGAGGGAGTCCAGTCGTTAGCGCCTCCCCTGTAGAGCACCTGCCGCACTCTACAGTATATAGGCTTACCTGGGTAAAAAGGCTCTGCCTAGGTGGACATTTATATCCTTACTACTCGTGGGAACTATATGGAGAACAATAAAAAAAACAAAAACAACGAACCAATTGAATTGGTGGAGGAGGTGGAAGTGGGGTCTGAGATCGACCTCACATCAGGCATACGAAGTGCGGAGAGTGCAGAGAGTAGCATTGGGAAGCAATTGCGGAAGCGAACGCGTCCCAGCGTGAAACTCTCGGGGTCGAACTTGACCCAAAGCGATGAGGATTTACCAGCACCAAAAGTCGCTACGTTACATGGCAGAAGAAGGAGGCCTGTAACGACAGGAAAGTGTGTTGGTTGGGCAAAAGCCCAAAAGGACCTAACGGCACTTAAAATGGCGGAGGAGGTCGCAGAAGAGGGGCAGAGTGCAAAACTGGCTGATAAGGGGTCCGCTGGTCGAGCAACTCACCTGTCGGAATCGTCAGCGGCTTCAGGTATCGTAGCGGGTGAGGTCTTGGTGGATGAGCTTTCTGCCGACGACCTTAATCAGAGGCTGACGGATGCCGTTGCGGCTATACAAAAAGTCGGAAAGGTATCCAAAGGCTTAAGTGGTGTTTACAAAAAAACACTGAGAGAGGCCACAGCCTCAATCGTAGAGACTGCTGAAGCTCTCCTTCGGCGCACCTCGTCGAGAGAAACAGCCAGGCTCCAGGCCCGGAACACCCGGCTGGAGGTCCAGGTGGCGGAGCATCAGAAAGAAATAGACGAGCTCAAATCAGAAATGGCTAAGTACCACCAGGAGCTACGTAAAGAAGTGAGGCAGCCACAGTCTCAAGAGTCGGAGTTGACTAAGCTCCGGCAGGAGATAGCGAGCCTCAGTGCCCGATTCAGCGTCTTTGAGGGAAAGCAGCTGCGACCACCCCTTGCTGCGGACCGCATAAATGATCAGGCAACATCTTAATCGGAAAAAACCTCAGCACCAAAGACGGGAGCGAGGCCTAACCAGACGATCCAGCCTATCTCGGAATCCATATCAGACTCGGAAACTTTAAAGGGTAAGGGCAAGGGCAAGGGGAAGAAGGCGCCTGTTAGCCAAGCCCCAAGTACCCCGGGTACTTTAACCCAAGTCTCCACTCAGAACAGCTCCGCCGTGCCTAATATTAGCGAAGGTCAGTGGGAGACAGTCGGAGCTAAGAAAAAGGCTAAGAAGGCAAAAAAGGCGACCCAAAAAAAGGCCAAGAAGGAAAGTGACAGGCTCCGTGCACCTCGGTCAGCAGCTGTTGTACTAACGATGCAACCGGAAGCGCAAAAGCGAGGCCTGACTTACGAAGAGGTCATCCTGAAAGCGAAATCCCAATTTCAGCTCAGTGACGTTGGAATAACCGGCATCCGGTTTAAATACGCTCTTACCGGAGCCGTCAAACTGGAGATCCCTGGTGCTAACAGCAGCCCTCAAGCGGACGCCTTTGCCGAAAAACTAAAGGCATCGCTCGACGAAGAGGACGTCAGAGTGTCCAGGCCTATTAAATGTGCAGATCTGCGAATAATGGACCTGGATGACTCTGCAACCCCTGAAGAAGTTGCAACTGCAGTTTCAAAGGCTGGAGAATGCCCGCTAGATCAAATTAAAGTGGGAACAATTCGTCCGGGCTTCTCTGGCATACGGACAGTACTGGTCAGCTGTCCCGTTGCCGCAGCACGAAAAATAAAAGATGGTCCCAAACTGGTGGTTGGCTGGGTTTTGACACGAGTCAAGCTTTTGCCAAATAGGCCCTTCAGGTGCTACAAGTGCATGACAGAGGGACATGTAGGTGTTCGATGCACTTCAGAGGTCAACTGCTGTGGTCTTTGTTTCCGCTGCGGTCAGCCCGGTCATAAGGCCAGCTCTTGCAATGTCGCACCGCACTGTGTAGTGTGTGCGGCATTGAACAGGCCGGCTGACCACCAGACGGGTAGCAAGGCATGCACGAGGGAAAAAAAAGCTCCACCCGCCGGCAATAAAACCCAGGAAAGGGCTGAGGGAGAGGCGATAATTATGGACACCCATTAATGGCCCCACACCTTCGGCTTCTCCAAGCTAATATCAACCACTGCGCCAGGGCTCAGGACCTTTTGCTCCAGAGCATGGCGGAGTGGTTGATCAACGTTGCCATCGTCGCCGAACCATACTTTGTTCCTACCCGGGATGACTGGGTGGGTGACATGGATGGCTTGGTGGCGCTTATCTCGAGGCCGGCACTCCTCCCCTTGAGACCGTCACCCGAGGGAAGGGATTTGTAGCGGCCTTAGTCGAAGATACCATGGTCGTGGGGATTTATTTCTCACCCAACCGACCTCTCGCCGAGTTCGAAAGTTTCCTCACGGAATTGGGCACAGTCATCAGTCGTAGCCGTCTTCACCCCGTACTTGTCATGGGAGACTTCAACGCCAAGTCCTCGACTTGGGGTTCCCCAAGAACGGATGCACGGGGTGTGTCCTTGGAAGAGTGGGTGGTGGAGTCGGGTCTCCTGCTCCTAAACCGGGGTTCCGTTCAAACATGTGTGCGACAGTGGGGTGGGTCTATAGTGGACTTGTCGTTTGCTAGTCCCGCTGTCGCACGCCGCGTTCAGGACTGGCGCGTATTAGAGGAGGTGGAGACGTTGTCGGACCACAGATACATCCGGTTTGACGTCTCCGCCCAGACCTCGAGTGGCCCGATCCAAACGGCCCCGGCCAGGGTAGAGGATGGCTTACGTTGGGCCCTCAAACGACTGAACCGGGAAGCCCTTCTGGTAGCCTCAATGGTGCAGGCCTGGTTGGATTCACCAATCAGACCTGTCGATATTGACGAAGAGGCAGAATGGTTCCGAAACGCCATGACTCAAATTTGTGATGCTGCGATGCCACGCGTTCAGAGTCCATCTGCCAGGCGTCAGGTGTATTGGTGGTCGCAAGATATTGCGCAGTTGCGCACCGCATGCGTGGCGGCGCGACGCCCGTACACCAGGCACCGAGGAAGGCGCCGACGAACACCTGAAGCGCTAGTAAGAGAGGCGGAAATGTATGAGGTATACAGAGTGGCGAAAAAGGCTCTTCAGCTGGAGATAAAGCGAGCAAAGGCCCAAGCCCATGATCAATTGCTGGCAATTCTGGAACATGATCCATGGGGGCGTCCTTACCGTTTGGTTAGGGGCAAACTGCACTCGTGGGCACCCCCAATCTCCCGTAGCCTCCAGCCGCAGCTGCTAGAGAGAGTGGTGAGTGCTTTATTCCCCTCACAAGGGGAGCACACAGCACCGCATATGGTTCCGCCTACTATAGTGCCCAACGCGGATGATGACAACGCGCCTGAAGTGACCCAGGCAGAACTGAGAGTGGCAGTACAAAGGCTTCAGGCCAAAAACACTGCTCCAGGGCCTGACGGCATTCCTGGCCGTGCATGGGTTCTAGCCATCAGGGCTCTTTGGCCCCGATTAATAGGACTCTTGAGTGCATGTTTAGAAAGGGGCCAGTTTCCACGCCAGTGGAAGACTGGAAAGCTGGTACTGTTGAAGAAGGAAGGGCGTCCTGCGGATTCTCCATCCGCTTACCGACCCATTGTATTGTTGGATGAGGTGGGCAAACTTTTTGAGAGAATTATTGCAAACCGCCTTATCCATCACATGGCAAGGGAGGGGCCGGATCTGGCTGATAATCAGTTTGGTTTCCGTCGTGGGCGCTCTACAATAGATGCGATCATGCGCGTGAGAGTCCTGGCGGAGGAAGCAGTGGCCCAGGGTGAGGTTGTATTGGCGGTGTCTTTGGACATCGCCAATGCCTTTAACACCTTGCCCTGGAGTTGCATTAGGGAGGCACTACGATATCATAGAGTGCCAAACTACCTCCGCCGCATAATCGGGGCTTATTTGATGGACAGATATGTCATCTACCCGGGTCGAGAAGGATGGGGTCGGCGAGAAATGTCGTGTGGTGTTCCACAGGGCTCGGTTTTGGGGCCACCCCTGTGGAACATCGGATATGATTGGGTGATACGCGGTGCGCTCCCCTGTAGCGTTAGCGTCATTTGTTACGCCGATGACACGCTTGTCATGGCACAGGGAAAGACGCTCCTGCAGGCATCTGTCTTAGTGACAGCTGGGGTCGCACAAGTCGTAGAGAGGATCCGGCTGTTGGGTCTCCAAGTGGCGTTGCACAAATCGGAAGCTATTTGTTTCCATGGGCTCCGGAAAACGCCACCTTCGGGATCCAACATCATGGTAGGAGGTGTCCACATCGGTATCGAGTCGACGATGAAGTACCTAGGACTCGTCCTCGATAGCCGGTGGAACTTCGGGCCGCATTTTCAGCGGTTGGCTCCCCGACTGATGGGCACGGCGAATGCACTTTCGCGATTGCTGCCTAATCTTGGGGGGGCAAATGCCTCCTGCCGGAGGCTCTATGTTGGGATCGTACGGTCTATGGCGCTTTATGGAGCGCCTGTATGGGCGGACAACCTGACGGCCCGCAACATTGCAGTATTGAGAAGACCACAGAGAGCAATGGCCGTCAGGGTAATAAGAGGATACCGTACGGTCTCCTTTGAGGCAGCGAGTCTCTTGGCCGGATCACCACCCTGGGATCTTGACGCTAAAGTCCTAACGTCACTATATCGGTGGCGTAGGGAAGCGCTGGAGCGAGGCGAGCCCCTGATGCCTCGTCATGTAGAGGTATACAGGGTTGAGCTCCGCCAGACCCTAGTGGTGGAGTGGGAACGGCGACTTGCGCAACCCAGCGCAGGGCATGCCACTGTAGCGGCGGTAAGACCCGTAATGAGGGAGTGGCTGGAGAGACGGCATGGCGCCCTCACTTTCCGGCTGACACAGGTACTATCCGGACATGGATGTTTCGGTAAGTACCTGTGCCGCATAGGCCGGGAACCGACACCTGGTTGCCACCATTGCAACTGCCTTGACGACACGGCGCTTCACACCCTTGAGGAATGCCCTGCTTGGGCAGTGCAGCGCCGTGACCTCGTCATGGCGGTTGGTGCTGAGGATATAATCTCGCTTCCGGACATGGTCCAGTACATGGTCGGTAGTGAGAGCGCGTGGGACGCCGTCGCTTCCTTCTGTGAGGAGGTGATGGTCGCGAAGGAAACGGCGGAAAGAGAGAGGGAAGACACAACCTCCCTTCCAATCCGCAGAAGGGTAACCGGGCGACGGAGGGCGCAAAACGATCTCCGGCCGCCTTAGAGTGAGGCCTGCAGGCAACAGACTTGGGGAGTTTGTTGCCTGAACAGAGAAAGGCCCGTGACGGCGGCGCGTCGTGTTCCGCGCGCGCCTGTCTCTGAAGGAACTCCGGCCATTCATTGCCGTTAGGGTAACGGGGTCCGCATGTATTCATGCGGGCCAACACCTAGCCGGGGGAGCGTGACGAAATGCTCAAGCACTCCAGCACCCCGGCTAAAGGTAGCAGCAGAACACCGTGTGGTTTTAGTCAGTAAGAGTCTGACAGACCCCTCCACTCACCCCGGGGTGGAGGACATCCATGAGGATTTCCACACGATAAAAAAAAAAAAAAAAAAAAAGGTCAGCAAAATATAATAAAAGCTGCCTGGCTATGTGTGTACGTGTATACAACAAATTACCAAATGTATTAAAAATATTAAATTTCAGGTTATTTAAAATTAAATTATATGAATGGCTGAATGAAAATAATTTCTATAATATTAAGGATTTTTTTGGACATAAGTGTATTTAAATTCATATTTTATTATTCAACTAAATTTGCATGCTTTAATTGTAAGCTAAACATGTATGATCTTATTTTTATAACAACACCTATATATACCATGTTTTAAGCAAATAAATGATCTTATCTTATCTTATCTTATCTTAACACATCAGATGAAGAAATAATCTTAAAAAAACCCTCGAGTAACGTTAGAACCTATTTCACAGATAATGGAGCCTAATAAAAACACTGTTTCTCTTAATACAACCGATACAACTACGTCCTATCCTAATTCATCATACCCGTATACATCTGACCGCGATTCTAAAGTCCAAAACATGATACGATGCGATCACCTTAATTCGGAAGAAGAAGATCGCTTACGTTACATATGTTCTAAGTTCCAGGACGTATTCTATTTAGAAGGAGACAAACTTACACACACTGATAATATAGAACATGAAATCCGTGTAAGTTCTGAAACTCCGATTGCAGTTAAAAGCTACAGGTTTCCAGAATGTCATAAGGAAGAAGTGAATAGGCAAATTAAAGAAATGCTAGACCAAGACATTATTCGACCTTCCATATCCCCGTGGTCAGCACCAATATGGGTTGTCCCCAAAAAGCAAGACGCATCCGGTAAGCCCAAATGGCGTATCGTTATCGATTACCGGAAATTAAATGAAGTCACAATTGGCGATGCGTACCCAATTCCAAATATCTCCGACATCCTAGATCAGTTAGGGCATAGCAAATATTTTACCACACTTGACCTCGTATCTTCATTCCATCAGGTCAAGGTCAAACACAGAAAAAACTGCGTTTAGTGTCCCATCCGGTCATTACGAATTTAATAGAATGCCCTTCGGACTCCGTAATGCACCCTCTACTTTCCAAAGGCTTATGAATATTGTCCTCAGTGGCCTTCAGGGGACTCACTGCTTTACGTATATGGATGATATTGTACTATTTGGACATGACCTCGAATCACATTGCCGAAATTTGGAATTAGTTTTCAGTAAGTTACGCGAACATAGATTAAAAATACAGCCTGCCAAATGCGAGTTCTTAAGAAAAGAAGTACAATATCTAGGACATATAATAACAGATCAAGGCGTGAAGCCCGATCCAAAAAAGATTGTTTGTGTTCAAAATTTTCCAATTCCTAAATCGCCTCGTGACATTAAATCGTTCCTCGGGTTAGTTGGGTATTACCGCCGGTTCATAGAAAACTTTTCCCATATCACGAAACCCCTCACAGGTCTTCTTAAGAAAAATGCAAATTTCGTTTGGTCCCCAGAACAACAGAAATCCTTTGATGAGTTAAAACATAAAATAACGACCGCTCCTATTCTTCAATATCCCGACTTCTCTAAACCCTTCGTGCTAACGACCGATGCGTCTAATTTCGCTGTCTCTGCAATTTTATCTCAAGGAAAAATTAGTCAAGACCTACCAGTCTCATACGCATCTAGAACTCTTAACAAAGCGGAAGGAAACTATTCTACTACTGAAAAGGAATGTTTAGCTATCATTTTCGGTACGAAAGTCTTTAGACCTTATTTATACGGTAACAAGTTCATCGTAGTCACTGACCACAAACCACTACAGTGGTTATTCAATTGCAAAGACCCTAGTTCGAAATTAATTCGCTGGCGCTTAAAATTAGAAGAATTTGACTACGAAATAGTTTATAAAAAGGGCAAGATGAACTGTAACGCCGATTCCCTGTCTCGTAACCCAGTACTAACCATTGATCCTAATGTCTCTACTACTTCTGAAACTTATGAAAAGTATTTACAAGTTAGTCAACAACGTAATAATTCCTATGACACTGTTATAGAGGAACATAACGATTCGTTACTTAAAACAAAATGTAAAATGATTACGTATCCTTCTGCTATCGATTTAGACGACTCAATTCCGTACTGCTCTGAAATTCTACAGCTTTCTAAGTTTGATGAAGACTTACCTGATATACGTACTTTAGAAAGAGAACTATACACGTTTCATAGTACGTCCAATGAAAAACATGTTTTCACACACCTATTCTTACGTGTCCATCATTATGACGAAATGAGTTATAAAGATATTTTTAATATGTTAAGAGACTATCGAGAAATGATAACCGCTTGGTATTCCGAAGAAAAGGAATTTGCTATTTCCGATTTCCAAGACCCATTCACGAAGTTATCGTTTACCAAATTGTACAATATTATAGGATTTCTATTTCATAACACGGGTGTCAAAGTTCATATCTATCACAATAACATACTATTTCTTACTCCCGCGGAGGTCCCCCGTATATTAAAAGATAACCATGACTCACCTTCAGCAGGACATCCGGGTATTTCTCGCATGTACGATAGGTTAAAAACACTCTATTGGTGGAAAAACATGCGTCAAGACATAGAAAACTATGTCAAGAGTTGTAAGTCCTGTCAAATCAACAAACCACTACGTCAAACAAATCGCGCTCCTATGATAATCACATCTACAGCCACAAAACCCATGGAAAAAGTATTCTTAGACGTAGTAGGACCATTACCAGAAACTCACGATTATGAGTATAAGTTTATACTTACGTTGCAAGACGACTTAACTAAGTATTCGCAAGCGTATGCAATGTCAACATGTTTTTTTTTTTATTTTATTTGTTAGGGAAAACCAACAGTTACACACTATACATGGTTACAATAGCTTATAATCTAGGCATATCAGTGCGAACCAACTACGTAATCCACATGATACATATTCAAATGTAATGAAGAGCCGCTCGCGGAACTTTAACAGTCAACAGCAAAACACTCAGCCAAAAACAGTCCATAATGCAACATACAGCAAGCCTAAGGCGCAGCAACAGACCAGTCCAGGTGGAACTAAGAACAGCCCAAGAACATTCCATAACAAGCAAACATCTCATAATTCTATTATAACTTGTCCTAAATGTAATAAACAACACGGTCTCTACAATTGCAGAGAATTTTTAAGTATGTCACCAGACGAAAGGTTAAAAACCGCTAACAACCTACATGTATGTCTAAATTGCCTGTTTAGTCATAACGGCGAAAAATGCACGTCGGAAAAAAAGTGCAAGCACTGCGATGAACCGCACAGCAGCATTTTGCATGATGCGATTGGAATTGCGAAATCGAGAACCAACAGAGCTAATGTAGGTCAACAAGTAAACACGCATTTAGCGCATGACAACTCAAATGAGGTACTACTAGCCACAGCCCAGGTCAAAGCAATAGCCAATGACGGAACTATGGTCATTTTACGCGCTTTATTGGACCAGGGCTCTCAAGTCAGCCTCATTACAGAAAATGCTGCACAAAAATTGCAGTTAAAACGAGAAAGGATGAGCGCGGTGGTGTCAGGTGTTGGTACTTCAGCCACCACCAACTGTAAAGGAGTGCTCCATCTTAAATGCCAAGCATTATACAACAATTTCAACATTAACATTAATGCACTTATTATGAAGAAAATAACGAACAAACTGCCAAGTAAGACAATAAATAAAGATAGTTTTGAACACTTACAACATTTACAACTCGCTGACCCAGATTTTAACATATCTCAGGATATAGATTTACTATTGGGAGCCGAGGTATATTCCGAAATATTGTTAGAGGGGTTAATAAAAACAAACACGTCATCCATCATAGCACAACAAACACATTTAGGCTGGATAGTATGTGGTAATTACAAAACATTCA
This sequence comes from Aporophyla lueneburgensis, assembly GCA_932294355.1. Classification (NCBI taxonomy): domain Eukaryota; kingdom Metazoa; phylum Arthropoda; class Insecta; order Lepidoptera; family Noctuidae; genus Aporophyla; species Aporophyla lueneburgensis. Next base: position 1,080,762 of record OW028749.1, on the reverse strand, counting down.
ATTGCCATGTAATTGTCAACAACATTCAGGATCTTGCCCAATTCTGGGAACAGGAGTCTTTGCAAGAAGACAAAGAAGATGTGGACCCAGACAACAAGTGCGAACAGCTGTACAAAGAGACAACAACACGACTTCCTGATGGACGATACCAAGTTCGTCTCCCCCTCAAGGACAATTTTATTGAACAATTAGGAACATCGAAACCACAGGCAATCGCTCAGTTTCAACAACTAGAGCGAAGGATGGTTAAAAACCACGCGTTTGCTAAAAATTATAAAGATTTTATGGAAGAATATGAAGAAATGGGTCACATGGAGCAAGTCGAAAACAACACTGGGAGCAAAAACATCGAATATTATCTTCCACACCATGGGGTAGTGCGACCAGGTGCTATCACAACGAAACTCAGAGTTGTTTTCAATGCATCGGCAAAAACAAGTTCAAAACGCAGTCTTAATGACTTAATGGAGGCAGGACCGAATCTACAAAAAGATATCTTTAGTATTTTGCTGAAATGGAGACAATACAAATATGTCCTAACATCAGACATTGAGAAAATGTACCGATTTATAATGGTACATCCAGAACATCAACCCCTACAGAAAATAGTCTGGAGGGATTGTCCACAGCAACTGCTAAGAGAATATCAACTATGTACAGTCACCTATGGTACCAAGGCCGCTCCATTCTTAGCACTCCGAACACTTCAACAGCTAGCAAGGGACGAAGGTGACAAGTACCCGGAAGCAAAAAACATACTACTCAACCAATTTTTTGTAGATGATGCGTTATTCGGAAAGAATACCATGGATGAGGCCCGAGACACAAGAGACCAACTTATACAATTATTGAAAGAAGGAGGGTTCAATCTCAGAAAGTGGTTGAGTAACGAACGTCAACTGCTAGAAGATCTGCCAGAACATATGATTAGCCCAGTCAGTTTAAGCTTTACAGAGGCATCAGCTTCCAAAACGTTAGGCTTGGCATGGGATCCGAAACAAGATGAATTTATATTTTCAACCACACTAAAAAACAAAACCGACATTGAAACCAACAAGAATTCGTCAAAACGGCAAATCTTAAGCGACATTTCAACAATTTTTGATCCATTGGGGTTGCTATCCCCAATAACAATCAAGGCAAAAATCTTATTCCAACAGATCTGGAAGTATAAAATCGAATGGGACGATACTGTTCCAGATGGAATAGAAAAGGAATGGAGAACATTAAAAACGGAGTTAACAAACATGCAACCTTTCAAAATTAACCGATGGCTTGGATTAGAAGCAAACACGAATTGGGAATTACACGCATTTTGTGACGCATCGGAAAAAGCGTTCTCGTGTGTAGTGTACAGTAAGATTACAGAGGGAAAACAGCAACAGATTGCGTTGGTTGCGGCAAAAACAAAGGTCGCTCCAATACAAAAACAACAAACACTTCCCAGACTTGAGTTATGCGGTGCTCAGCTGTTAGCTCAACTGGTAAAGAAAATAAAACATTGCTTTGATAAGCCTGACATTAAAGTAACAGCTTGGACGGACTCGATGATCGTGCTTGGCTGGCTGAAGGGAGATGTCTCGCGATGGAAAGCATACGTCGGACACAGAGTTCAAGAGATCATATCTGTAGTGCCCGCCGGGAGTTGGAAGCACGTAAGATCGGAGCAAAACCCAGCTGACTGCGCGTCACGTGGACTACTACCGTCTCAGTTACACAACTTTCCTCTGTGGTTTAATGGACCTGAATGGCTTAACAGTGAAGACATTCCTGAAACACATGACACGATAAAGATGCCTGAAATAGAAGTTAAAAAGGTGCATGCAGTTACGTCACAAACTAATGAAAACAAAAACATCAACTTTGTAACAGAACTACTTAACAAGAACAGCTGTATTATGACTATAATACGCATTGTAGCTTGGGTGTCGCGTTTCATAACAAACACGTCGCATAACAATCGGCACAGGGAAGACGCAGCTATGAATCATCCAAACATGAATGACCCGCACGCGTCAAAACAATGTAATTTAACACTCGCTGATATTCGATGCGCTACTAACATAATAATAAAACATGTACAAAATGAATATTACGAACAAGAAATCCATGAATTAAAGACTAAAGGAAGGGTAAGCAAAAATAGAGGACTCCAGAAATTGTACCCTCACCTGGATGAAAATAACATATTACGCGTCGGAGGAAGACTACAGAATTCAAACTTACCTGAAGAAACAAAACACCCAGCTATCATCCCAAAAAACAGCAAACTGGCGTATCTTCTCGTTGCCCGTGCGCATGCTACAACACTACATGGTGGAGCGAGATTAACTATGGCTACATTGAGACAAAAATACTGGATAACAGGAGGAAATAACACTGTTAAAAAATACCTGCAGGACTGTGTTAAGTGTTGTCGCTTCAAACCATCGAAACAATACCAATTAATGGCCGACCTACCCAGGGAGAGGATAACACAATCACCACCATTCTATCACACAGGAGTGGACTTCACAGGGTTCGTTAATGTTAAACTAAACAAGGGTCGAGGCGTCAGAACGAGTAAAGGTTACGTCGTTGTATTCGTATGCATGACAACAAAGGCGGTGCATTTAGAACTTGCATCAGATTTATCATCTCAAACATTTATACTGGCTCTCAACCGCATGATTGGGCGACGAGGCTGTCCGAAACATATTTACTCTGACAACGGAACAAACTTTGTTGGAGCTGAAAGGGAGTTAGCCAAACAACTGCATACCTCACAAACATTTAGCAACGACACCTTGTCAAGAATGAATACCGAGATGGGGATAGAGTGGCATTTCAACGCCCCAAGCTGGCCGACTGCAGGAGGACTTTGGGAGGCTGCAGTTAAGTCTATGAAATATCACCTAAAGCGTGTCCTAGGAGAGCAAAAGTTGACATACGAAGAGTTTTTAACACTGCTTACGCAAATAGAAGCCTGTATGAACTCTAGACCACTTTGCCCTTTAACAGAGGACGTGGACGATATTGATTACCTTACACCTGCACATTTTTTAATTGGCCGACCTTTAACATTCTTACCAACGGAAAATATCGAAAAGCAAAACATCAACATCCGACTTAGGTGGCAGTTATTAGACAAAATGAAACAAGGATTTTGGAGCAAATGGTCATCAGAATACCTTCAACAACTTCAAGTTCGTAGTAAATGGCTAAACAAAACAAATAACTTATCAATAGGGGATATTGTCTTAATTAAAGAAGACTGCCTTCCACCTGCGAAATGGGCACTTGGCAGAATACAGGAAGTTCACCCGGGGAGAGACAATCTCGTCAGAGTTGTGACGTTAAAAACTAAAACAGGGCTACTAACAAGACCAATAACAAAATTAGTTAAACTCCCAGTACCAGAATCTCATATAGAAGTACCTGACACCACCACCTCCAATGACAAAAGCTGCACTGAAAAACAAAAGGCTACAACAATTAATACTAACAGGAAACAACGTTTTAAATCAAGCAAGATAAGTTCCAGCCTGCTATGTATTCTCGTAACATTACTCACATTATTTCAGCCTACAAAGCAGAGCAGTGACGGCATAAACGTCACACCGTTTGAACCAAATAGAGGAGTGTATTTTGACAAAATCGACAATTTGCAAACTGTACATGATGACTGGAAGATTGTAACATATTATAATATGACAACTTACTGGCAAGGCATGGACAATATACATAGAGTTGTGAAACATCTAGGAGAAAGGTGTGAGCAATTTGCATACCAAACGTTGTGCAAAACCATTATTACTGAATTCGAACAGGAACTCAACGAACTTGATCATAACAACTACATGTTGGAAACACATCATGGGCAGACAAGGGGGCGCGTTACCCGAGGCCTTATCGATGGAGTAGGTTACCTTGCAAACAGCCTATTTGGTGTACTAGATGAAAGATTCGCAACGCAATATAAAAGGGACATAGAAACATTACACAATAACAGAGACCATTTATTGAATCTGATCAAAGGTCAAACCTCAATCATTGAGGCACACAATAACATTTTAAAGAGAAACGAAGAGGCGATGAACACTCAGTTCAATCTATTAGATCAACATCTTAATGCTACAGAGAGATATCTACAGAAATTGGACGAAGCTGTACAGCAAGATGAAGCGTTGAACTATTTTAACATCATGGCTCTGACAAGTTCAACAATTCTATCCAAACTGCGCCACATACAACAAATGCTCTTAGACACAGCTATTAACATACACCATGGTCATGTAGACACCAGACTTTTACCGCAGAACCAACTCTTTCAGGAGCTAAACATTATCTCTGGACAATTGCCACAACAATTATCGCTACCCGTTGACAACATTCAGAACCAATTAGCTGACATTTACAAATTACTAGAGGTAAAATCTCGATTATTTGATAATTATTTCATCATCGAAATTACATTACCACTAACGGGCGACACTCCATTCACTATATATAAAACAGTTCCCATTCCGATGATAAAAAATTACAACCAGTCAATTACAATGAAAACAAACTCAGAATATGTTGCAGTAAATGTAAGAAAAGAGACATACATGCAGCTTACAGACAGTGACCTGGAACATTGTATTAAAATAGAACCAAGGACATATGTATGCTCACTAAACAAACCAACACGCAACATGAGAAATCATCAAATTCCATGCGAAATCGGCGCAATAACAAACATTACATTATCAAAATGTATCTACACATCCGAGTCCTGCAACAACAAATGGACACCACTACAAAAACCAAACACCTGGCTCTATGTCTGCTGCACGGATTGTCAACTGCAAATCATCTGTGAAGGTCGTATGACCACTAAGGCAATACGTTCAACGGGAATTTTAGAAGCCAAAGAAGGGTGCATAATTAGAAACAACGAAGAAACATATTACACACAAGTTTACTACACAAACAAAATTTATGTCAACCCGGAAATACCACTGATAGACCTGGATGACATCAACAATTTAACATCAGTACAGCCGATTGAATTGTCAACTAGACAACATAACACGCTATTTGTGAGAAACGATTATGAAAAACTTCATAATTCGTTAAAGGAATTGGAAGATCAAACCAAACAGGCTGAAATGTCGCAACACGATGTGCATCAATACATCGTTTCATATTCTACGATGGGACTTTTGATCTTGTCAATATTCGTCGCGGGAGGAGCCTACGTGTACTGCAAACGCTGCGGCAAGCTCGCCGTCAGCGCCGCCGACGCGTCAACCAGATTACCGCCACAGAAGCCACCAAGAGCTACAGCATCCACCTACGCGACACCTCATTCTTTTAACATTTAACTTTATTTACATTTTAATAATTTTATTTACATATTTTTACCTTATGAATTAATTTACATTGATAGAATATTCTTTAATAAGTTATCTTAATTTTTACTTTTTGGCCCCGCCAAGATGTACGGTTAAGCAACCGCACATTGTAATTTGGCCTAGTTAAAATACTGCAAATTTTGTTAATTTATAAAATGTAGTATAGTCACGTACTCATGTATGTCAGTCTTCGGTATAATATCGAGCTCGCGCAACATTCAACATTTTAACATTTTTATAACAGTTTTTATTATTTTCTTATTATATTATTTTAGTGCAGTTTCGTATTAAAATACCCTTTTGAACATTAACATTTCTTTTATTAACATTGAACATTAACTGTAAGGGTTCATGCCCTTACATTTTCACACAAATTTTCAATATCCATGTTACGCACTGTTCTCTCAAAAGCCTTGATGTTCGACCGCTGCTCATTTATCATATCTTTAGTCCGTTGGTCAACGACTAACTCTTCATTTGACGTGTTCTTCAAATCATCCGCGATCTCCTCTCTTTCCCGTTGTTCTTTAACATCCTCTTGAGCACCTGACCTTTCTTCTTGTTTTTGTAACGGACTAAACGAAGTAAATTTATCGTCTTCGATTTTCGCCAATAATCTCTGTTTCGATTTATTTATCATACACTTCGTCTCTTCGTATATTTGTTCTAAACGTTCGTAAATGCGATTTTCATAGTAAGGTCCAGACTTCTTGCCTTCAAACAAGGCTAATTGGATGTCGTTCTTCTTAAATTCACTCCAATACTCCTCCAGCTTCTGAAGTCTATCATCATGATACTCAAGAGTGGTTTTACGTGTAGGACTATCTTTCTTAAAGTTTTCATTTATACGTTTGATAGCGTCAAGATTGGCAGATTGAGAGTTAAGTAAAGCATCGTAAGAAGACATTGTTGTTTATCGGTACACAAATCCAAAATTTCAGAAAAGTAGGTAATATGGAACGTGCTCACCGGATTCGCTGCTTACGCCTGCTGCTTATACTTCACCTCGTTCTGCGTACTCTCACTGATTATCACTGTTCACGCTGTTTTTTAATGTGGTGAATGTTCTGTTTAATGTTCGAGTTCAATGTTCAAATGTTCCCGCGAGTGAAAACGTACCACGGCACTGATTTTACACTTAACGGCTCGAAGGACCAAAATGTAAGGGCATGAACCCTTACAGTTAATGTTCAATGTTAATAAAAGAAATGTTAATGTTCAAAAGGGTATTTTAATACGAAACTGCACTAAAATAATATAATAAGAAAATAATAAAAAATGTTATAAAAATGTTAAAATGTTGAATGTTGCGCGAGCTCGATATTATACCGAAGACTGACATACATGAGTACGTGACTATACTACATTTTATAAATTAACAAAATTTGCAGTATTTTAACTAGGCCAAATTACAATGTGCGGTTGCTTAACCGTACAACTAGTACAACACTACTAATTAAACATGCAAAAAATAATTATTTTTCTTATAATACTAACATTTACATAATTGATAATACGGCTAATCTTCCGTTTTTTCGATCATTTTAAGTAGATCAATGCGAAGTTTGTTCGCTGACAAAGAAAATATATCTAACTCTGAAAAATGGATATTATAATTATTTGCTAAACGTCGTAGAGGTGCGCGGACCCCCGCGTTGGTGCGAGTAGAAGACACTGCAAATAGCGGGCGTCCTCGCACTCCACGTCGCATAATCGTTCTAGGTACTATATAGCACAATTTGTTTGTTAACTCTGAGCAGTCATATTTGTTATTACTCAGGTCATAGAGAAATTTAGTTTCCAAATACATGCGTCTATTCTTTAAAGTAGTTAATTTGTAATATTTCAATAAATTAACGTAGGATGTTTTTTTTCGGAAGCAACGATAATGTGTGGCTTTAAGGAATTTATGTTGAACGATTTCAAGATTATCTATGTATTTTTTGTACAAGGGGCTCCATACCATTACAGCATACTCCAACTGTGATCTAACCAAAGATTTGTATAGATGAATGTAAGTGCGAGTTCGTTTAAAATCAGTCATGCATCTCATCACAAATCCATACATGCGAAACGCGTTACTAACAATGTTGTCAATGTGTTGATCCAGGTGAAGTTTACTGTCCAATAGTACCCCAAGGTCTCTGATTACAGTGACTCTATGCAATGAGGTGTTATTTAGGTGGTATGTATGAGTCATAATATTTTTATTTTTAGTGAATGTTATAGAAGAGCACTTTAGGATATTTAATTTTAACTTATTTTTGATACAATATGCCGAGAATCTATCCAAATCGTCTTGGAATAAAATACAATCACTTTTACTTTTAATTGTTCTGAAAATTTTAAGGTCATCGGCATAGAGTAGAAATTTTGAATATCTGAAACATTGATTCAAGTCATTAATAAAAATAATAAATAGGAGAGGGCCTAAAATTGAACCCTGGGGTACCCCTGATGTGACATGTATGGAAGTGGATTCAAAGCCTTTGATGACTACTTTCTGAGTTCTGTTAGTGACATATGATGCAAACCAGCGTAGTAAATCACCTCGTATACCATTGAAAGCTATTTTTGTCAGAAGCAGTTCGTGATCCACCTTGTCAAAGGCTTTCTGGAAATCCGTATAAACAGCATCTACTTTCAATAATTGATGGTCCATGTTATTGAACAAGAAGTCTGTAAAACTTAATAGGTTTGTGGTTGTGGACCTTTTTTGAACAAATCCATGCTGCTGCTTAATTATTGAATTGTGTAATATAGGATAGAGCTCGTTGTGAACCAGTCTTTCAAAAAGCTTTGACAAGGCGGATAAAATAGAGATGGGACGGTAGTTCTCAATACTTTGTTTTGCACCTGATTTATGAACGGGCGTTATGTTGGCGCTTTTCCATATTTCAGGAAATACACCTTCTGAAATACATTTATTGTGTATGATATGGAGGGGTGTGCATATAATATCCGCAGTTTTTTTAAGAAAATGCGGCGGTATACCGTCGGGTCCCGGACCTTTTGTAGTATCAAGTGATTTTAATGCTTTAAGAATTTTTCCATAACTAAAATTAACACTGTTGATAAGAATACTTTTTTCATTGTACTCTTGCGGAGGGAACCAATTATTTATATCAAAGGTAGAAATTTCGTAAACTGAATGAAAAAAATCAGAGAATTAATTACAAATATCAGTGGAATTACTCGAGCTACGATCTTTATAAGACATTGTTGAAGGTATGCTAGTATCTGCTTTACGGTCAGAGATGTAACTCCATAAGAATTTAACATTTTTACTTATATTTTCTTCAACCGTATCAATATACTTATTGTAACAGATCTTACACTCAATTTGAAATCTTTCTCTTAAGAAAGAAAATTGTTCATAGTCTGAAATGTTACCATATACCTTCCATTTTATCCAAGCTCTATTCTTGTTCCTGAAAATACGTATTAAAGACCTGGGGAACCAAATGGGGAATTTTGACGACCGCGTGGTTGGTATAGGTGTATGGTCTTTTATAGTTCGGTAGATAATATCGTAGAAAAAGTTAACAGAATCTTCCGCTGACATGTGGTTTAGAGCACAGACCCAATCTATGTTATTCAAGTCCTTATTAATTAATTCGTAGTCAGCTTTATGTTCCGCAGAAGAAACTGCTCAAAACTTCGTACTTTTCATTTCTCATCTAGGTATCCCTAGAATGATCGTCACCGATCAAGGAACCAATTTTACATCCGACGTTTTAAAACAATTGGAGAGATTATTCGGTATTAAACATATCTTCGCCTCTCCTTATCATTCACAAACGTGTGGCGCTCTCGAAAGAAGCCATGCGACCTTAAAAGAGTACTTGCGATCATACATCGAGGATAACCAACATACCTGGAGCTTATACTTACAAACTGCTATGATAGCGTACAACACTAATGTACATTCAACTACCGGCTTCCAACCGATGGAATTATTGTTCGGATTCAAACCTTACATGCCTCAAAGTGCTGACACCTTAGACCTAAACACCTATACAGACTATATTCGTGCTCTTAATCATAGATTATTTTATAGTAGACAAAAAGCCTTGCAGAATATAGAATCATCTAAAGAAAAATCCAAACAACGTTTCGATGTTCATGCTAAACCCGTGACGTATAAAATAGGTGATATGGTATACTTACGGTGCCATCATAAACAAAACAAGGCAATGTCACCTATATGGAAAGGGCCTTTCAAAATAGTCAAAATCAATGGTAACCATACAGTCACACTTCTAATTAATCGAAAACATGTTCGTCAATTACGACGAAATTAAAATCGCAACAGATGACTAGCCTTATCTTTTCTATTTCAGGTTAGTACTTCACCCGTCTTCGAGCTACAAATTCGTTACCCCAATCGTAGGTAGTCCAGGCCTATACTTTGACCAACTATTGAACGTTAAGTTCACAAACGATCATTGGAATGTCGTAACATACTTAGACATTAGCCATATAAAGCCACATTTAGATAAAGTCGAAGCTCTAATCAAAGAAGTCAGCAATTTCTGTGTTACTAGCTCTTCTAGTAAAGTCCAACTAGAATGTAATAATCTACTATCGCCGTTACAAAATCAACATCTTAATAATGTTCGTAAGTTCCTGTCAATATCCTACCTAGTTCAAGATCAAAAACCAAACCGCTTTAAACGAGGACTCATTGATGCTGGCGGCTCTCTTTTAAAAACAATCTTCGGAACTTTAGACTCTGACGATGCCTTAAAGTTCTCGGACGCTATCACTAAAGTACAAACAGACGAAAAACAGCTGACTCACTTAATGAAAGATAATATTCACGTTATTCAATCTACTATTTCAACCTTCAATAACACAATGTCAAAAGTAAACAAAAATCAAAACCAACTAAATCAAAATTTAAATACTATTCGCATAGCATTTGAACAATTATCGAATTCAAGTGATAAGTTAGAAATAAAAAATAATTTAATAATGCTAATGAACTCCTTGGAAAGTATTACTATAGCCTTGTCCTTTGACATTGATGACGTCAACAACGCTATCTTATTTAGCAAGCTCAACATTCTTCATCCAGCTGTTCTCAGTCCCTATCAGTTATTCCAAGAACTAGACCTACATAAAGATAAGCTACCTAAACACTGCGAACTTCCTACAAGTTTATCTTTAGAGAACATACATGTTATTATTGACATATCTGATTTAATTTGTTATTATCATCTTAATAAGATTATCATTATAACAAAAATTCCGCTCGTCCTTCCACAGATATACAACCTTTACCATAATGTTCCTCTTCCAGCTCCTTACGATGTTACCAAACCTGATACTTATATACTCATTGCTCCTAATAAACCTTATGTGGCTGTTACAATAGATCGTATGTTCTATTCACTATTAGAGTCAGTGGATAAGTGTCAAGTGATTCATAATGAGTGTTATGTGTGTTTAGGAAATGTGTACTCTACAATTGCAAATCCAACTTTTGAAACAATAATCTTAACCGAAGCTATAAGTTCATTGCCAGACTCTTGTAATACTAAACTGTTACATGGCTCAATCGATGTATTTTTCAAGTTAAACAACAATAAATGGTTGTTTGTACAATCAGAGCCCGGAAAGGCTCATATTACATGTGAAAATGATCCTAGCAATTATGATGAGATCATCTTCGGCACAGGCATGTTGGCCTTGCCAAAATATTGTGTAGCTTTCTTTAAAACTCTAAAGTTTACTCCTAGTGATTATGTTATGTCTAATGTTACTAATCATCTATCTAATTTTAATATTATTGAAGACGATTGCTGCGACAATCAGAGAATAAATAAAACAGTACGACATCTCCCTTTTGTAAAGTTATCCAATGTTAACGACTTTGATTCTCTGTTACAAGCAAGTGTGCATTTAAATGAGTTTGAAAAAGAACTAAATAAGATTGAACAACTATCTCATCTACATAAATATAGTACTCACTACCTCTCGTTGACATACATTATCTCTACCATTGTCCTCATTTATCTTTTGTACAGATCTAAGAAGTTATTTTGTTCAACAAAACCACGATATTGTATCCAAGTGTTTAATCAGTGTTACACTAAAAAGAAACAAACAATTCAGTCTGTTCAGTCAGTAAATAATCGATTTACCGAATCTTCTGACGAAGATGTTCAAGGATCATATAAATCTTTGCCAACTCCACTAAGAGGTAATGTTATGACTTAGTTTCGCGACGACCCTATCAATTGTAATTCTTATTGTTATAAAATAGTTAAGGTCTCGTTTAAATGATTATAATTGTATTAATACTATTTCTTATGTCTAATTCAAGTTTAAACCTAAGTTTACTAATAGTTACATTTAAGTTACTTCTTATACTTACTTGAACCCTAGTTTGTAACCAAAACGAAGTTCAAAGTTTCATCTTAGATTTCTCATCACTCTTATCCGTGATGATCAATCTTATCGGGGGGGTTGTTATAAATTGTTAGACAGCCCTAAGCATATAAAATATAAACGCTGACACCTCATAAGCGTCATGCGATGTTTCCCACAATGGTTGCACTTTTTGACACGTAGGCATCATGTAACGTTTCCCACAGTTGTCGCATTTTGTGACACGTTGATTTCCGGCAGTCATACTCTGAACTTCGTGGCGGACACATTAAAATCGAATTATTGTTAAACATATTAATTTTCAATAAAAGTTTCTTTAAGGTTTCAAAATAGTCTTTTTTTAAAAAGTGACTTTGGACCTACCCCGTAACAGTACCCTTCTTGATTACTTGTTCCTTTTCACTTGGGTTCAGTATGCGTACGGTTGCAACGTCGATTGCCTTTACCAAGGTCCGCGCAATCTTCCATGGAAGGTTTCCATCTAATCCTTCAATGAGAATACATCAATCAATCAACACGGTTTTTCTGCCCAGAATTATGTGGAAGACTAACTGGAACTATTGTTTCCGATCGGGGAGGAAGAACAATCTTCTTCAAGCAGTACACTTTCCCTGATGGTGCACCTTCCATGAAGACTTCTTCTGACCCACATTTTAGGACTCCTTGGTTAATGTCGATCTCACAACAGTGCTGTCGCATGAAGTCCAAACCTAGGATGCAGTCGTCTACTATGTCGGCCATGATGACTTTATGCCGGTAGATTGTGTTACCCAGTTTTAACTCCACCTCCTTCTCACCACGGACGGTTATGTGCTGACCGGTAGCTGTTACTAAATTTACGCCGTCATGATTACCAAAGAAGTCCCCAAGAAAACGATTCGCTAGTTGGGAACTGACAACCGTGCGAGAAGCTCCAGTATCCAATGTCAGCTTACATGGTCTTCCGTTCACTTCACCTTTTATGACTAGGGTGTTCCCATCATGAGCTCGTGAGACCGAAATTCTTGGGGCTATTTTAACACCAGCCAGCACCCGCCCCGCAGTCCTGGCGTTGACTAGTTTTCCTGCTGCTGGGCAGTGACATCTGCCGCCCTTCTTTCCCGGGTCTGATCTTCGTTGGCAGTGCTACGCTTCGGACAACTTGAATGGAGGTGGCCCCTTTCCCCACAAGTGTAGCACCTAGGGCTGTTCCTCAGACGGTCACGAACAGGTGAAGCCGCAACCTCCCTGATGCGATGGGCTCGATGATCATGCCTCACTGCCTCCACCTCCAACGCATGGGCCAAGGCGTCCTTGAGCGTCTCGTGGTGTCCAAGTCTTACAGCAGCCCTTACTTCCAGGTCCCGTATGCCATCTATGAAAGCTTGAGTCAGAGTCCCTTCGATGACTGCAGGCGCAGACTGGTACGCTTTTCGAACCAGCTTCTCGATTTCTAGGGCCCACTGCTGCAGGTTTTCACCACTGCGCTGCACACGATCCTTCAACTGCGCACGAAAAACGTGTTCCAGGTGCGCCTCACCGTATCTGGCTTCTAACGCCTCAACAAGCTGCTCATAGGTAACATTTTTGCCGAGAGCCTCTAACACGGTTAAGGCCTGGTCGCGAAGGGCCAAAGTAAGCGCGGTCATGGCCTGCCCTTTTGTCCACCCATTTGCACTCATGACAGCTTCGAACTGGATTTTATATGCTGACCAGGAAGATGTTCCATCGAAGGGTGGCACTTGAAACCCGCGCACGGAAGGTGTAGCAACTATCGAAGCCGTAGTCCGGTCCCCAGCTTTCAGAACTCCAACCGCTTTTCTTATACCAGCGATCTGGACTTCGGCCTCGGAGATACGATTTTCATGTACCTGAACAGTCTCCTTCATGGCTTTGATGTCCTTGCCAAATGTCGCGTGTAGATCTTTCAAAAGGAGAACCTGCTCCTCTTTATCACGATGAAGCTGTTCTTGCAGGCGGTGGCTCTGTTCTTCCTGTCGGCGGGTCTGTTCTTCCTGTCGGCGGGCCTGTTCTTCTTGTTGGCGGGCCTGTTCTTCCTGTCGGCGAGCTTGCTCCTCTTTGTCCTGCTGCAGTTGTTCCTGTAGGCGGCGGGCCTGTTCTTCCTGTCGGCGGGCCTGCTCCTGCAGCATCGCCATTAGCGCAGAAAGATCCATGGCTGGTGATGCTGAAGGAACACCAGACACTTGGGATACTGACTCCGTCGTCGGCTGATTACCCCTAGGTGTCTGTCTAGAAGTTCCTTCAAATCGCCTCTGATCCACCTCCTGCTGGCGCTGACTCCTGGTACGGACGAAGGAGGATACGGACCTTCCGTATCCTCCTTCGGTAAAACTGGCATAATTTATCCCCTACTTCTGACACCAAATGTTACGAGCTGGGGTTCGGGATAAATTAATTTAAACCAATTTACCAAACACACAACACAGTTTAATTAAATAAACACAAATATCGCAATTACAAGAAACGTCACTTGGAATCACTTGTTTCGCTTGTACTGTATCACTCGAATCGTATTCGCTCGTTTCCGAAATCGAACTGCCCGTCGGCCCAACGATCCGCTATTTATATCCCGAGCAGAAAATTCGCGAATATTCGACAGTGTGCCACAGCGTAGAAGCTTCTAGTAACTTCCATTGAACTGTTTAATCCCACTATTCGACAATAGATGGCAGTAGCGTCTACGTACAATTTCGTGTAGTACTTGCTACTCAATAACAGATGGCGTTAGCGTGTCATTTCCAGTAGTTTCTAACACTGCCCCGTCTTTAGATGGAATTAGCGTGATGTTTCTAGACTTTTCGATTTACGTCACACTGCCCCTTTCTGAGACGGAGTTAGCATGATGCTTCTAGACTTTACGATCTACGTAACAATAGAATAGTATGCCTTTGAACAAAGGTTGGATTTTACTTTAGCTTTAAACTCATTAAACTGCAAATCTAGCAAAGCAGAAGGAAGCTTGTTATAAAAGGTAATACCAAGACCAACAAAAGAATTATGAACCTTATGAAGCCGGTGAAAGAGAGCTCGTAGTTTGTCCTTATTTCTAGTATTAATATTATGAAAATCACTGTTTTTAACCGACTTCAAAAAGGAGGAGGTTATTAATTAACCGACTTCAAAAAGGAGGAGGTTATTAACCGACTTCAAAAAGGAGGAGGTTATCAATTCGGATGTTTATATATTTTTTTTTTTTTTTTTATGTATGTTCGGCCATAACTCCGTCATATATTAACGGATTTGCAAAATTCTTTTTTTGTTCGAAAGGGGTTTATTCCGAAATGGTCCCATATAAGTTTCATATAGATCTGATGATGACTTCCGGAGACAGACACCGGAACTCTTTAAAAAATGACAGCTAATCAACCGCGACTTCTGCTATCGCATAAATATGCATTGTTTGTTTGGAATTAGTGCGGGGTAGATACTGTAACAAAAAATTTAAAAATAAAAACTTTTTTATAAAAAAAAAAACAACCGACTTCCTTAAAACACTACAAACTGAAAAATAACTTTAATTTCGGAAGTCGGTGGCAAAAACCTCAAATAAAAATCCTAAGACACCGACTTCCGAAATTAAAGTTATTTTTCAGTTTGTAGTGTTTTAAGGAAGTCGGTTGTTTTTTTTTTTATAAAAAAGTTTTTTTAGTGTACAAGTGTATATTTTGCCTAATGTATAAGATGTTGGCGAAGATGAATTGTGATGCCACCGTAAGAATACCAATATCTTTAAACAAATCTCTCAGAGAAACTCTAGCACCTAGTTGGTAAATCGCTCGAACAGCTCGGTTTTGAAGAACAAAAATATTTTGAATGTCCGCGGCTTTGCCCCACAGCAGAATGCCGTAGGACATTATGCTATGAAAATAACTAAAATAGACTAATCGAGCTGTATCAACGTCCGTGTACTGTCTAACTTTCCTTACGGCGTAGGCGGCCGAACTGAGCCTTCTCGCTAGGCTTGATATATGTGATCCCCACTGAAGTTTGGCGTCTACTGTTATGCCCAGAAAAACTGCCGAGTGTACAGTTTCAAGCACCTCATTATCTAAAACGACATTCGGTCCCAGATTCCTATTCCTATTCCCTATTCCTGCCTGGGCGGAGCACCGCCGTGTCCTCGTGGAGGCGATTGGCGGCGGCGACCTCTCGCGTCCGGGCCTGGTGCGAGCCATGGTACGGAGCGAGAGGTAATGGGAAGCCGTCACCTCCTTCTGCGAAGCAGTAATGCTCGCGAAGGAGGAGGCGGGCCGCGTGAGGGCGTGGCAGTCTCTGTTCCCTCACGTCCCTAGCCACCGCAGGAGGAGACGCCCCAGGCGTTGAGAGTCGATAGCGGACCCCCGGCCACCTTAGGCGCGAGCTTGCGGGCAGCGAGCAATGGGTAGCTCGCCGCTCGGTAACGACCAAGCTCGGGTCGACGGCGCGTAGTGTGTTCCACGCGCGCCTCAAAGAGATGCCAGCAACACTGAAGGGGTCTGCTAGGACCGATGCCTGCCAGGGTCGCGTGATGGTTCGAAAGAGATACCGTGACTCTGGCACATGGGCAACTGAAGGAACACGGGTGGATTTTAGTCAGTAAAAGTCTGACATGCCCTCCCGCTCCGCCCAGAGCGGAAGAAGTCATTTGATGATTTCCCATGCAAAAAAAAAGGGTTGACTCAGTATTCCCGGGGGAAAAGTCTGTGAGATTTGTTGAGCATGACTGAGATACCTCTGGTTTTGTTTGCTTTGATTAATCTAATGCGGAATTGTTGTGCTTGGTCTCGGTAATCTCGAAACTAAATAGTTATAAATGGTAGGCTAGCATAATTTATTTTTTAATCTCTTATTTTAATACTATTTGCAAAAGAGTGTAGTCCTCTTTAACTATTTCTTAATCTTCATAAAAGTCAGAATTGGACGAGAAGAAACTGTGCCGGAATGTGTTTTCCAGATTCAAATCAAATCAATTTATTTGCAATAAGTGTTGGTACAATTTCGGTCTCAACATAAATAATTACAGATCCAAAACACTTAGTCATAATACTGTGTGTACTTTACATGCAAACATTTGTGTTTATACATACTCATGATAAATTATATTTATAGTTAAAATGCTGTTAAATTCGCAATATTATTATAATTATGAAACACATTAAAAGAAAAAAAAAACGTCAGAGAAATGACAGATTGTGATTAATTTTTCAATCTCTTATTAAATATGTCGCTTACTGAGTAGAAATTGAGATTAACAACACACGAGGACGTGTGCATCGCAGAATGACCGTGTCATATTCGGTCATTAGTACGGACAGGAAACGAATCGCGTGCCACTGGCGACATCACGTGTTCTGTCCTACAGCGCGCTTCTACAGAGTCGTGATGTTTTCAGCATACGCCGAGGAGGACATTCAGTGTCTGATCACAACGGAGTTAAGGCGTCATGGACTGTACTCGATTTGTTATGCTCAGTGATTATAATTTGTGATTTTAATCAAAACAAATGTCTCGCACCAAGTAAATTTTCATTGCACGAATACCATTTTCTGCCCACATAGTGTCCGAATGTATTGGAATACATAAATCCTGACGATCGTAATTTTTTTTTTTCATACGAAGTCTTTCGACATCACGATTATTTACGTAAAACACTCTTACGTGACATATGATAAATGATAACATCACAGTTTCTTAGCTTTAAATATGAACTATTGGTTTGAATTAAAATGATATACTCATTTTCAACCGACGAAAAAAACGGAGGAGGTTCTCAATTCGACGCGTATATTTTATTTTTTTATGTTTTTTTTTATGTATGACCACGCATAACTTTTTACATAGTCGTCCGATTGTTATAAATGAAACTTATACCCGTATTCAAGAAATGAAACCCATTAAATACATAATTTGGAAAATATATATATACATATATGTCAGTTGATTCTTTAACATGGTCTCGTTAATACCCTAGAGCTATGGTATATAAATAGGAACATTCGGTATATTAGATTTTACAATCCGTGCATAAGCCGACGTATTTCTCGTGATCGGTGTAAAGCTTCATGAATTGTTCTATGTGATTTTTTGCTCTTTGTCGTACATTGAAGCGTTCATACATTTCTAATTTTCGATAGCAGGCGCCACTATACAGCACCATCCAACCTGAAATAATTACGTGGTGGCACTTTAGCAAACAATCGAGGTATTTCTTTAAATACAGAACAGTAGTTTAGTCGGACTCAGAAATCGTTTATATTACTAGCTTCTGCCCGCGACTTCGTCCGCGTCAAATCTTTGCTCCCCTGACCCTTCCCGTCGCATCGACTTGCCTGCCAGTTTTCGACTAGTTTTCGTTGCTGCTCCGCTCCTTTTGATCGTAGCGTGATATTATAGCCTATAGCCTTCCTCAATAAATAGATTTTTTCAATTCGGACTAGTAGTTCCTGAGATTAACGCGTTCAACCAAACAAACAAACTCTTCAGCTTTATAATATTAGTATAGATAATATTGTGCATGCTTGTAACATCAAGATTAATTTGCTCAAACTCAAAAAAGCTACAAAGAACTCTTCACAAATGAATCGACTTTTCATAGCAGTCCTATTACGTACAAGTAGATAGAGAGTAAGTTGAAAAAAATTAATGAAATATTAGTAAATACCTATTCAAGTACTTAAATCAAACCTATTTCTTTATTTAATTAAAAATATTAATTGAAGTTAAAAACAATAATGCATTACTTTATTTAAAGGTATTCATAGATAAGGCATCCATGACATTTTTGGATTTGGAAAGCGCTTTCGACATAATGGAACAAAGGGTTAATTGGGTAGGACACTATCAGAAGGATCGGTCTATCAATACTGACAGGACTATTGTCGCTGAAGATTGTAAATAATAAATATCACTAAGCTTGAAGGCTGAAAGCGTAGCTAAGCTAAACTTGAGGCCATCAAAAAAATGCCATGAAAATCTGATGAACTAAAATATGATGATTTTTTTAAAGTCATAGAACAAAAGTGGTACATTATGGTATTAGTAACATAGTCCTGAGAGGTTGCCGGTGTTTTACAAATAACCCTGTATACGTACAGTGCTTTACTTCAAACAAACAATGCACTCCACAAGCGAATAATTTAAAAATAGCAACTTAGTCTATTAAAAATGTTAAAAGATCGAACGATCGTTAAAAGCACTGTTACAAAAATTCCGCGCCTGTTTAGGGTTTGTAATAGGGGTTGAAGTATGAAATTGCCGTTTTATACATAGTAATAGATACTTTGAATTGACATTAAACCTTCATGGTGTGAGATATTCGAGTGAAACTTTTTACATTATACCCATGAGATTTTTGTAAATATTTTCTTCCCAAGAGGCAGTACAAAATGCTTTCACACGGTTTGTCGAATCTAGATCCCCACATATCTATCGCAAAGGCATAAACGAACTTCCGATTACATGATAGCTATGTCTAAACATAGCTGAATAATGAGGGTAAATATTTTGAATAAAATAAATATGTTACATCTTGGAAAAAGGTGGCGGGGATAAGTTTTAATTTTGCATTATAAATCGGCAATTTCATACTTTAACTCCTAATATTATTTTTAACAGTTAATGGTAATCCTAGTGTGGTGTTTGGTTGTTGGATTATTTATTCGTCACGACTTGCCATCTCTCCAGCCCTACACTTCACACTTCACACTTTTGCTGATTTGATTTGTGATCTTACTTTTATTTACGACTGATAATAGGTCTTTACCTATGAAAATGCCGTTTTGAATGAAAAAAATTAAACGAATTTTTTTCATGTATTTTTTATTTGTATTAATCGAAATAATCACCCATGCAATCAATGCATCTTTGCCAACGCAGTGGCAGTTTATTGATGCCCTTCTTAAAAAAATCAGCTGGACGAGAGGCAACAAATTCCTCAAAGGCGTTTTGTACTGCCTCTCGGGTATTGAATTTTTTTCCCGCCAAGAAGTTATCCAAATTCTGGAAAAAGTAGTAGTCTGTAGGTGTAAGGTCTGGTGAGTAGGGCGGATGACGGAGAGCTTCCAACCCCAGTTCTTGCAACTTGGAGACCGTCTGCTGTGCAGTATGAGGTCGCGCGTTGTCGTGCAGGAGCAGCGGAGACGAGCGATTGACCAATGCTGGTTGGAGATGTGCCAGCTTCTCCATCATTGAGTTCAGTTCTTCACAGTACACATCTGCAATAATGCTCACCCCGTTTGGTAAGAAGCTGTGATGAATCACACCGGCGCTAGACCACAGTGACCATCACTTTTCTAGGGGTAAGTTTTCGTTTAGGGCATTGTTTAGGTGCTGAACCAGGATCCAACCAACTTGCTGAGCGCTTGCGGTTATCCAACAGAATCCATTTTTCATCGCAGGTAACAATGCGGTTCAAAATTCTTTCATTTGTGTGTCTGTTGAGCAGTGCAAGGCACGTCTCGACGCGTACTTCGCGCTGGCGATCATTGAGTTCATGGGGCACCCATTTGTCAAGCTTTTTTACCTTTCCAATTTGACGCAAATGGACCAATATTGTTTTGACGCTAGCGTCAAAAGCTGCTGCTAACTCAGCCGTAGATTGTGTATCATCAGCTTCCACAATCGCCTTTAATTCGTCATTGTCGACCAAAGTCTTCGGACGACCGCGAGGTTCATTTTTCAGGTCGAAATTTCCAGAACGGAAGCGAGCAAGTGCGTTGGTTTGTAGTGTTAGCTCCGTAAACGTCGTTGATGTTGCGTGCCGCTTGTGCCGCGTTGCTGCCACGACGGTACTCATATTCCATAATTACTCGAATTTTTAACGTATCCATGATGACAAAAAAGATTGAAATGCGATGAAAATGTAACACTAATCAATAAACAAATGACTACTTTTGGAAAAAGAATTCCATGTTTTTAAAATAAAATTAATTTAAAATTAGAATTCTTAGACAAACAAAAATTATTTTGATTTGAAATGGCCAGTACTGCAGAACGGCAATTTCATAGGTAAAGACCTAATATATCTATGTAAGTTCGAGCACTCTGCCAGATCCACAATGCCGTTTTACTGCTGTTAGGTTGACCACAGTATCAACAAGCCTACTGGCTGATGATTACCGGAAACAATGACCTATACATTTCTCTGGACAAGTTTAAGTAAGTTGCAAAGGGCCTTTGTGCATTTTTGTGCATTCTTATGACTTGTTTTGTGCATTTGCAGTTCGTATAATTGAGAAAAAATCTGTCTGTTGAACATCAACGGGACAAAGTGCTTGATGTGTTGTAATGACATGCCACGGACACGAAAGTATGTACCATCTATCTTGGTTTTAGTGTCACGCAGAGTAGTCGTCATGACACTGATGTGAGAACGGTGTAATATTATTTAGATTTGCGATACATATGCATTCACCGTAAATGCCAAAAATAAGGACAACCTGCAAGAGAAAACATTACTTATTTTGACAAAGGTATTAAATAAGGCCCTGCCTGCTGATTTTTAGAGGTAAAGAAAACACTAGAGTTATACTCTCAAATTATAGTCACTTACTTTCATCGACGAGTTTATAAATGAAGCCTTGAGTTAGGCTTCATTTACAAAGTTTTCCACATTTTATCCTGTCGAGACTTTTCATTTTTTATACTTATATCCATCTTACTGTATTTTCAGTATACTCGCCAGGTTGTGATAATCTTATTATGTTCAAATTATGCTTCCCCAGAACCTTGCATATCGGAATGGAGTAAGTATTCCAGAGAGATGGGGGCTTCGTTTTCTTTAAAAGTTCGTTAAAATAATATAGAAAACGATTCAATAAAGACTTTGACTTTCTTTCGATTTCCCATCGCGAAAACTTTGCGTAGACAAGTTTGTATTTTTCCTTGACTTAGGCGGCAATACATGTTCAAGCACAATTTCGCTTCCTTTTGAATGTCCGGCGGAGTTAAACAATTGAAACAAAATGAACATTAGTTGCTTGAAGAGTTAATTTTTATAATTTTATTTAAAAAATCCCGATAATTAATGGTAAACAACATGGAATATGTCGTGAACATTTTCGTTTCTCCCCGTGCTTCTGTTTTTTTATCAAGCTATGATAATGGTACTGCCTGTGCCTATAGCCGAATAAGAACTTTTTGTACCGGATCATTTTTAAAAACGAAACTGGATAATAATTGATTTTTAAAAGATATTGGTGGTGGCTAAAAGTAACAAGTAATGAAACTCCATACTTTGCTGGCGCCTAGTAGCGCGCAATAGTCGACTTTCCTCAAAGAAGGTGGTTTTTTTTTCTGGATGGGAAATCATCAAATGACTTCTCCCGCTCTGGGCGGAGCGGGAGGGCGTGTCAGACTTTTACTGACTAAAACCCACCCGTGTTCCATCAGTTGCCCATGTGCTAGGGTCACGGTATGTCTTTCGAACAATCTCGCGACCCTGGCAGGCATCGGTCCTAGCAGACCCCTTCAGCGCTGCTGACATCTCTTTGAGGCGCGCGTGGAACACTACGTGCCGTCGACCCGAGCCTGGTCCTTACCGGGCGGCGAGCTACCCATTGCTCGCTGCCCGCAAGCTCGCGCCTACGGTGGCCGGGAGTCCGCTATCGAACAAAGAAGGTGGTCAAAATAATCACCGAGTTACAAGCATTTTCGAGTAAATGCGATATTATCATCTCTACACAGTATAACACAAAGTCATTTCCGGCGTCTGTACGCTTAGATCTTGTAAACTCCGCAATAGATTTTAATGCGGTTTTCATCAATAGACAGTGTGATTCAAGAGTAAGGTTTATGTGTATAACTTTAACCGTTTACGCAGCGGAAGCAACGGAAGCTCTCAAAAAGAACATTTTTTCCCTAATTTTGCATCATTTTTCATTGATACTCCGCTCCTATTGATTGTAGCGTGATGTTAGTCGCGTGTTGTGCCTATAGTCTTCCTCGATAAATGTGCTACCAAACGCTGAATAATTTTTATATTCGAACTAGTACCTAGTTCCTGAGATTAGAGCTTTCAATCAAACAAACACGCTTTAGCTTTATAATATAAGTATAGTTAAACATACGTGGGCGAAGCCACAATAACTAGTGTACCTATTATAATGTTTCACTTGTTCTATAATATTTCGTTATCTAGTTTAGTTTTATTATTTGCATACTTTTGATCTATAAGAGTGATTCAAGCAATCGAAAGGAGAACGAGTTCTTTTTGCTTTGCTTGTTTTCTGATTATGAAAATATAATTACGATTTAAGTTGCTGCAGTCCTTATTTCTTAGCTGACAGTAGTTTTCAAATGTTTGGTAATGAAAGTCTTTGTTTCGTGCACATATCTTCCCATACCTGAAACAATTGCATTTTTTTTTATTTTATGCTCGTCATAATACTTGTTACTGTAGCTTATTTTTATATTACCGTTCAATCTGATGCTGCAAATTGCAAAAAAAAACGTAAGGTACTTTGCATTCGGAGTACTTACCAGTTCTCATCTCCATCCTGCCCATTTCCGAGCTTGTTACCGGTTGGTACAGCATGTCTTATTACTCCATACATCGCTATTAGCTGGCATCTCCTCGCAACTTTATTCCTCCCACACTCTATTGTCCATACCATGCATGATAACCTATTTCCACAAAACTTCGCTTGCACCACTCTCAAACATTCAGTTAAATTACCATCTCTTCTACTATTCTTTCGCGTAACACCGCACTTCTCTCAGGATTCTAATGCCAATCTCCCCTGGATGCGATTCGTTCAGCTCTATTGCGGCCAAACACACTCCAACATTGATTCATTGACATCACGAGCGTGTTATGGAGATAAACGGTTTCCCTGTACAGCGTGAGATTAGGTCGTGCAGTTTAAAAAATATTTCATAGCGGGGTCGACTTACGTTCCACGTAAAAGGTATGTAATTCTGCCCGTGGTATAGTTCTCTTTCACGCATACGAAGTCGCGGACAGAACATTTACGTTTTACAGAGCAGTACAGCAGTGGTTGCCCAGTGGTACCAGTCCCGACTTACGAGTTATGGGTCTTGGGTTTGACCCCAGGTAGATGATTCACTATGTATAAATAATTTCATTACAGTGCTCTTAACGATGAAGGAAAACATGGTAAGAAAACCGACATGTCCAAACCGCACTGGGCCCGCGTGTTAGATTACGGCTCACTCCCTTCCACCGAGAGGAGACCTGTGTCCCAGCAGGGGGAACAGTATAGACTGATTGTGTTACGTTTTACAGTCAATTACATAAAAGCAATTAAAATTCCTATCTTTATACTGACTCTGTATAGACCTGCGGACACTTGATTCCACACATATGCGTGGTCCTGTCCTTGGGGTAAGGGTCCTTGTCGAACACCCAGTCGCCCATTGTCCAGTAGGGCTCGTAGCCGAAGTTCGGGTCGTAGGAGTCGTTGCGCTTCGGGCCGCGCTCCGCGCTCGGCAGAATCAAATCGAAGTCAACCGTGGTTGGGTTTTCTATAACTAAGTAGATAGTGTGTCTTAGTTAAATTAAGTTAATTATAATAAACGGAAGGTACAATATAATTGTACAAAAACCTAATAGAATTGGTCGTAAGTGGCTGCCTGTCAACAAATTTGTCAATTACTTCTATATTTTCAAAGGCTTTGAAAGACAGGTGTACATAATGTACTATGGCTAAATTTTCCCGGTTATGTTTAAGTCTCATATAATAGAAGCCTTTTGCATAATAGGCTCAGCATCAGACATAAATCAGGAAAAGGCAAAAACTCCCAATGGAAAACGTTATAAAACTTTGCCCGACCTGAGAATCGAACCCAAAACCTCATACTCGTTAGTAGCGAGAGCAGTGCTCGCGACCACTAGGTCAACAAGGCAGTTAAAAAGAAACAAAAAAAAAATAGATCCGAAATGCTTAGTGCTCACCTGACGTTTTGCCAGCTCTCAAAATGTCCTTATAGGGGGTTGTTCTCGGCGGTAGCCCCGTCGATGGTAGCGCCCTGTGCCTGACCGAACACACATACACCAATGCCATTACTATTACCACTGGTGGACCGAGAGGGGGGAAGCGCAAGTTGCAACCAAAGTGTTTAAAATTAGTTTTTTATTTTTTTATTTTGTGTCGCTCTTTTTAGTACGGCGTAAGCCTGACCATTTAAAAACTATAGGACATAGAAAGGTTGTAAGCTGTATTTTTTATTAAATTTTTAGTCAAAAATAGGAATTTTACGGTTCATAATGAAATGTTAAATAGTTTTAGAATGTGCTTAGCAAAACCTTTCCCACGGTACCTAACTTTCCATAATTGCTCTTCTAAAAAGTTGACCCCACATTTTAATGATAAATAAACAAAACAATGTATCTATTTCGTTTTAAATTACTATCCTAATTTTCATATGATAAACCTCGTTTTTACGCTACCAAATTCTTTTAAAACGAATTCATTATTCCGAATTAAAATTAAACATGAATTAATGTGAAAACCTACTCGTCACCTATTTAACGATATCTTAATAGTCGAATAAAGAAATTTAATTCAGTCAAATATACATATGTACATACAACATATGCGTTAAGAACCCTTCCTTGGCAGTCGGGTAAAAAGACGTAAAAAGTCTTAACGTCAGGAAAAAAGGAGAAGCATCTCTTCCAAATATTAAAATTAGTAAACTCAAACCTATGCCACGTATGTATATGGAGCACGCCAAGAATTTATATCTATATTCGACTAATATTATAAAGCTGAAGAGTTTCTTTGTTTGGATGAACGCGCTTATCTCAGAAACTACTGAATTCTTTCAATGTCGGATAGCCCATTTATCGAGGAAGGCTATAGACACACGCAACAACATCACAACATCACGCTAGAACCCTTAGGATCCGAGCAAAAATTAAAAAACTCACGAATACGAAGGCCCGTACGGGCAGGCGATTCGACGCGATGCGACGGGGTGGATCGAGGGAGCAAGAAATTTAACGCGTCCGAAGTTGCCTGCGGAAGCTAGTCTACGATATAATCATGCAACTTGTAATTATGAATAAAAACGTTTTTGTGCCTTTTGCTTATCTAAACTAATATTATAAATGCAAAAGTAACTCTGTCTGTCTGTCTGTCTGTCTCGCTTTCCTGCTAAAACTACTGAACCGATTTAAATGAAATTTGGTACACAGATAGTTTAGAACCTGAGAAAGGACATAGGCTACTTTTTATCCCGGTAGTATGTTCCCGCGGGATAATTTCCGACCTCCACGCGGGCGAAGCCGCTGGCAAAAGCTAGTCTTACTATAACGATGTAGATTTTTCCGAGCCACTCTAAGACCAAGAGTGAGTGTGACTTAGATGGTTTTATTAAAGCAAAGCTGTGTAAAATACCTTCGCTGGCCACATGTTGATCGTTGCCAGAATCTATAGCTTCCCACTTGGAACCATTTGCCCCCTACACAAAGGACTTGTGTCCGTTTCTTAACCCGGTCCCTGGGGCTGATCCTCGCGTACACAGGCAGCACTTCCACTAAAAATTTGAAGATTATTTAGTTTGCGTTTAGAAATAATTACTGGCAATTCCACCAACAAGAACACTTTATGAGAGTAACACTTGATTTCATAAGCTTAAATCTCAAACACCTTTAATAGTAGAACGCACATTGTTTGCAATTGCATTGCATCTCAACTGCCTCTGAATAACAAATGATCTTTCTCTTCGATGTGACTGCAACACAACTGCCCACAAAACTTGGGAGACACCCAATACGAACATCTTCGCTAGTTCGTATAAAACAACGTATGTGTGTGTGTTACTTGATTAGTTACATCACATAGCGCCGGTACTAAGCAAGTTACTAGAGAATGGCAAGCAGCGTTCGATATGCATTTTACCACCATACTGCGATTGCCAACCCGCCTGCCAAGCGAGGCGATTATGGCAAAGCCCCCTAAATTGAGGGAAGCCTATGTCCAGCAGTGGACGTGTTACGGCTGAAATGATGATGATGATGGTGATAGCGCCGGTATTCCTCGAAAGTTTAGTTGAAGGTGTATAGTCTAATAGGTATGGGACGTGTCTATTATGATGTTTAATATTAATATAATGTTATAATAAATAATAAAATATATCTACTCACTCATTAATAACAAAAAAGCAGTAAAAAGAAAATAATCCATAATTAAAGATAGTAGGCAATACTACGTTAAATCCATAAAATACATAATTCCGTCACAATTTTTCTGCATCTGTACGTACGTACACATAGCCTACATAGTTCTTAGCTCTCTAAAATTAAAATATCTTAATGTCAAATTAATGTTGTAGAATTAATTGACAGTTTTATGGTCGAGGCACGGCAGCTGGCACACGAGGCGGCCTCGACGATAACAACGTTATCAAGTTAACATCATACTTCCTCGAGCCTTGTCCTCTGACATTTCATAAGTGCCCATGTAGGTTTATGTGAAATAAAAATATTTTGATTTTGATTTTGTCGGTAAGTTCAAAGCTAGTTCTGTGGTGACCTTCCAGGTGATTAGTCCACCGCATGTCAGTGGGAAGAAAACAAGTATAAGTGGCCTAGTGTTATATTAAAACTTCGCACTGACCAGCTCAGGGTCAAGTGTTACCAATGACGTGCGGCACACTCGAAGATCTCTGAAGCACCCGTTAGAGACATTCACAGGCACAAGTCTGACAACCAGTTTTACCAAGATGCATACATACATAAACTCACAGTTTTGTCTCATGGGGGCAGGCAGAAGACATAGAGAGCCACCTACGACGATCCTCACATACGCTTTTTGTTTTCTTCCCAAGATGTAAATATAAGGGTTGTGAAGGTAAGATAGGCAGTCGCTACATGCTAAATACTGGCATTAAGCTGCATTCCGTTAGAATGGAATCCAATCCTAATATAAGTACCTATGTAGGTAGGTACCTAGTTGAGAAAGGGCAGATTTTAAAGTACCGAACACGGCGGCGCGGCGTATCTCTGAATATGTAACGCTAGCATCGGCAGTTTCGAGTCGGCGAGCTCCACTGCGTCACCCGCTGCTGGCGCGCGTTGCAACATGCGCCGCAGCCGTCGCTGACTCGACACCGGTCGAGGTAGTGACTCGTGTAGGTACGTCGACCCCTAAACGTGCCTACGCTGCTACCCTCGCCACGCACAAATCTGTGTCGCAAACCAGAAAGGGGGATGAGAAAAGCTGCTGTGAACCTGACAACAGGGGTTCGAAGCAGTTAGACCCGGCTTCAGGCACGTGTGAGAAGGATGGCTTCGTGAAGGTGGAGAGAAAGAAGAGGAGGAAGCCTCCTAGTCGGAACCAGTGCGGAACTGCGGTTACAGGACCCAACATGCTGCTGCGTCCAGCTACACCGACGACGCAGCTCTATGTGTCTCGTCTACACTACACCACGAAGGTTGAGGAGATCGTGGAGTATGTACGAGTGAAAATGAACTGTACTTTGAGGGTCGAGAAGTTGGAATCGCGCCACAACACGAACTTCAAGTCATTCGTGGTGCGAGTTCCAACTCTTGAAATCGAGACCTTCCTCAAGGCAAAGTTTTGGCCGAAGGGTGCCGTGTATCGGCGTTTCCGCGGAAGGCTACGTGACACCACGCAGCGCAACACGACGCCGTCACTTCGTGTACAATAGTTTTACATTGTATTTTATTTGTATGTATGTTAGTCTGTAAGGTATTTATGTTATGGGTCTTTGTAGCCCGAAATAAATTGATTTGATTTGATTTTGATTTGATATGAAATCACCTTGTCAGCGAATGCGTTATTTTCGCATTGAATTAGTTATAAACGACATTCTTTTGTTCTTAAAAAGATAACGAAACCTTTTAAAAGAACTCCTCAACGGGGCCTCTGTACAATTCAATTACATAAACTCGCGACTGACGACCGAATCCTGAATAAGAAATTATTGAAATGGCAACAGGTAAGTTGATTTACTGTAAAGCCTGAATCGGAGGGAGACTCACAGAATGTTTCTTCAGTTTCACGTCTCATTAACGTCGACGGAATCGTATCTGAAGCCTGACGATTTAATTTAGAGTTTCTCAATTTTTAAGATTATCGTCGGAATAGGATACTTGCACATAATTTTATGATGGAATTTCTCGCATCCGACCACTCCTCTATTGATTTTAACATTTTGTAAACATACAAAAAAAAATTACATTAGACGGCTTCCCGATGAATGCCGATGGTTCTGCTGACCACAATGATATTGCCACGGTGTTCAGAAAGCACTGTACTGTTCTGTAGCCCTTGGGTCCCAGGTCTGGTAAGCCTGTTGTGACAGGTAGAATGTAAACGTTCTGCTTAGAGTGTGGCTTAAATTATTAGAAAATTGCAGCGTGGAAAATCTCCTGGCAACGATGCGTTCGGCACCAAGCAATACAAATTTGCCGCGAATACTATGGTAAGTTTTGCCCCATTTCTTCCCATGGGTGTCGTAAAAGGCGACTAAGGGATTTACTAGAGAATGGGCAGCAGCGTTCTCTATGCATTTTACCACCATACTGCGACCGCCAACCCGCTTGCCAAGCGTGGCAATTATGGCAAAGCCCCCCAAATAGGGGGAGGCCTATGTCCAGCAGTGGATGTCTTGCGGCTGAGATGATGACTATGGTAAGACTATAGTCGTTCCAATATTATAAATAAGACATGTGATACGTCTGATGTCAGTTACTGTCAGCCCATCTCTCTCACTACGACTATAGCCAAGGTAAGTCACAGTCAGACGGAGTAGTCAACTCAGTCCACAGGTTCAGATGCACGATGCCCAATTTAAGTTCAAAGCAAGTGTCTCAATAGAGAGCGCTTTTCGGAGTCTGAAGTGAACTATGTATGCATGTTTCCTCGACTTGCGAAAAGCTTTTGATCTGATTGCATATGACATACTGTGTAATAAATTGAAGGACGCGGGTGTCAGCGGAGTACACCGGAGTCTTCTCAAATATTCGTAATCTCACCAAAAGAAACGGGTGAGGTGGGTTGTTACTCTATCAGACGAGTACGGGCTGGAATCCGAAGTTAGACAAAGGAGTTTAGCTTGCCCAGCGATTTAACCTTTATGTCAACCGGTTTATCTAGCGAAAGTCATATGATTGAACGTCAATGGAAATCATAGCTAGATATCTACCTGATACCTGTAAAAGGTATGACGTCGTGGAAAGATCGTCAAGACCAAAACAAAAACATTTAAATACTAATCTCCTATCATAATTAAAATGTGGTTGAGGAATTGTGAAAGTGAAACAATATTATCTTGGCATCTAGCCCAGCTAAAGCCCCAAATAATACACATGATATAGCAGTCTTCAGTTCGTCTGCCTACAATGAACGCCTTTCCTAAATCTACTTCAGTCACATTATGTGAAGACTGATAGTTTGCAGAGGATCCTGGTCAGTAGAAAGATAAAAAAGAGCGATTGATCGACGGCTCTTTACAAGCTCTCGGTACCGGGATGAGTAAATTAAACAAATGTATTTCATGTAAGTTCGGCACAGACAGCCACTGTACGCTTTATACATTTTAGTTTGTCATCTGGCTTGTCAGCTTGACTGATTCCTTCTGTGTTTTCTGCCATTGCTAATATATGCATGTCTCGTATTTATGCCAATAACTTTTAACGAACTCACAGAGGTTTCATGTATGCACTGAATTGGCTGAAACGTCTACAGTACTTTTCAGGAAGCCTCAAGAATGGCCCACAATCGACATTTTCGGCGCCAAACAGGGACAAGCCACCAACTAGATGGCTCACCAATCTCAGAGCAAGGGATTTAGTATGAAGAATAAGGCCTGCTGGCAGCGGTGCAGCGGTGCTATACGTAGACTATTCTACTCATTAGGTATATACTTCATTATCGTCATTGTCTTGCCTTTATCTCAATTTATCTGCGGTCGGCGCAATAAGTCTTTTCTTTTACACTTCTATATAAGTCTTCATATCGGTTGTCACTCCCTTTCTAGCCATATCATCACACGGTCCATCCATCATTTTTTTGGTCTTCCCCTACTCTCGTAGTCACCTACATGTGTACTCAAAATTTTCCTCACGATATTTTCCAACTTCCTCCACATTACGTGCCCCTACCATGACCCTATGTTGCCACAGCCAAAATCTACACAACCGGTACCTACCCAACACTTATTTCTTCTACTACAAAGAAAGTGTTATTAAGAATTTACCTAACGAGCGTGGATACTAAAATCTTTTCAAACGCGGCGCGTTGCATAGAGGCACCTACAACTAATAATTTATTTTAATGCCGCACAATGAGTTATATTCCGAGGCGATTGTAAATTTTGTTGAGCTTAGTCGAGAGCTGGGCTTAATGTGTACCGGTAAATACTTAAGTAAGTAAGTAGGTACGTAAGCGTCACACAAGTATTTGATTTGCGAAACAACGGGAACGCCTCCGGATCCCGTACTTGACGGAATAATTATTATTTACCTCAGAAACAGACCCATTTGCTAAACACCCGAGCGAACCTTATGTAAATATATTTTACTGTGTAATGTCTTCATTATAAATAATTAATTAGAAATGATAATATCTGTTAATTATGCATATAATGATAGTGCTACCCCTCCAGTATCGATTTAATCGACTTATAACATTTTATTATCAACAACTCGCAAAAGCATGTTGTAAAAGGTACATTTCCTTTGTCAGAAGGTAGCTGCCGATGCTTAAAATATTTTAACGATTCGTCATTTATGCTAATCTACTGGGGATACTATTTATTTGTGAAAATCTTAGTATTTAAATTAATTATAAAACAAATTCATAATCTAAATGAACTAATACTATTTACAAATTAAAATATGGTGTCGAAAAATTCATCCGCATACGATTCGTACATTGTATGTATGACTTTCACTGCAATACATTTTAATTTTTACATTTATTTTGACTGGCCTGTTAGTCTAGTGGTTAGTGACCCTGACTGCTAAGACTGAGGTCGTGGGTTCGATTCCCACCCAGGACAAATCTTTGTGTGATGAGCACGATCATTTGTTCTGTGTCTGGGTGTAATTTATCTATAATATGTATGTATTTAGAAATATATAAGTATGTTTATCAGTTGTCTGGTTTCCATAGTACAGGCTCTGCCTAGTTTGGGATCAGATAACGATGTGTTGGTTGTCCTAAGATATTTATTTATTTATTTATATATTCTAAACCTCTATCCGCAAACTTTACACAAAACAGTCGCCGGTGTGATGTCGATTAATCAAAATCAAATAATTAAAATTACAATGTAGGTGTATCATTTGATCAAAAATTTTATTTGATTAAATATGAACAGTTTTGCAGGCAAAATACTAAATTAAATCACTAACTATACAAATAAATACCAAAACAAAGGACACATAAGCGTTGAAGTACTCGACCGCATCACTGTCATCCGGAAACGTGCCCAGAAGACTGGCAGCATTATCACGTTGAATGACAATGCTAATTCTTTGGTCAAAGAATGACCCAGCCCTCTGGTCACGTGAAGTGTCGACCAGTCGATGAGGATTTTCCTTAAAAAGGAGACGCGCACTCGGGCCCCATTGCCATCGAAATTGAAATGATCTTTCATATGGTGAATTAAAACTTACTACTCCCAATTTAAAAGAATGTACTTTAATTTGATTATTTTTATTACAAATACCCGAATTACTAATACGAATCACCTTAAATTGTTTTTCCTTTGACACTTAAGGTTAATTTCACAACCTCAATTTTTGCCGATGATTTTTGAACAACATTTAGTATGTTGTTCAAATTAATCATTGCTGGAAAAAGTGGATATAATGTTGAAATCTTCTAAATACAGCTGAATGAGTTACTCTTTCCCTTTAGTCAGTAATTGTGTAAAAATATTACCGGAACAGGGTTTGTTAACACTTTATCAGATACCAACAGGATCGTACCTTAACCTTTTTCCTAGACGTTTTATGTTTTGACTTATGAATAAATTGCAAGAGCAACGATATAGGAACGTTTTGTGAGACGATAATTACTAAAAACTAAATCCGCATAATATGTAGATTGGTATTTGTTTTTAAGCACCTAAGTAATTATTTTGTTCCAGCATCTAGGTGATGAATGTTTTAAAATTTAATTTTACTTAATTTTCTTATTTTTTTTTTCTACTGTGGTATTATTATAACAAGTACAGGGGTGTACTTTTTACAATACTTTTAAGTGAATAATTTTGTAATTTTTCAAAAAACACAGGCTTTTTGGGCACAGCACACTTTTGATACAGGGCCTATTTAGGACTAGCGATAGTAGCGACGCCACTGAAACTGCATCGAAGGAAAACTGCACCGAAGGAAAACTGCACTTATTATACCGACATAACGGCGACAAACAGTGAGTGAGCAGTCACGCAGGTGCCCCGCATAGCGGTCATTAAATTAAAACGACAAATATGAGCATAACTCACGCAACTCATATCATAATTCTTAACAAAGTCGCTGGCTTGTAATTCGTCTGCACGCGTCCCGCTCCACGTGATATATCGGCCGAGATTCTGCGCCGGAATCATATTTCCCTCGCCTTTTCAAATTCACCCCGCTCCGTTGTGTTCACACATGACAAATTGCATTCACTTATATACCTACACACTTTGTGACACACAAATTATCTTTATTGACTCACTGACACATACATTTTGTTTTGCGAGTTTGTCTTGATATATTATTATGACACTGATGTTTTTACTGTCAGCGTTTTTACGGTTTTTTTATGTAGGAATTTTGTTTTATGGTTCTGTAGCCCACTAATATTGTCATGTTTGTCTGTCCATCTGTCCGTCCGTCCGGATGTAACACAGTCATTTTACTAGCATTGCTGGATCGCATACTGATAAAGATTATTATATAATTTAGCTTAATTAAATCTCTTTGACGAAATATTATAAAATAGTAGTAAGTTCTTGTGGAATGAGTTTTGTGTAAAAGGGAACGTATGCTAAGGTGCGAGTGAAAGGTGCTTGAGTGTAAAAGAGAGGGAAGGAAGAAAGGAATATGGCGGGACTGAGAGAGTACGACGAGTGAGACGAGACGTGTTTTGATTATATTAAGTTTTTCAATTTAAAAAATACACAAGTTTCTACGAAAAATATTCTATTATTTCACCATACGATCCCACATGTTTTTCAATAAAAAAATATGTTTTAACCGCAGATGTAGAAACTGTTTTAAATTATTTTTTGAGAAATACGTCTTTGAAATACAAAGTTACTTTGGAATCGATTAAATCATGTCCCCGTTCATGATTTAATCGATTCCTAATTTCCTAGTGAGTATACTAGCAAATGTGATATTCTAATACAATTTTAGTAATATAATATCATTGACTAGCAAGCATATGCAGGTCGAAAAGTTGACAGCTGAATAGGTGATACCTATGGTTTTTGTATATATATATAAGGTGTATCTATTCATACACGAAATATTTTAAGAGGTACACCTGTAGGTGGTAAAGAAGCTATAGAAGCAAAAGATTATTTTTATCTAAGCGTTATAGAGAGAGTAACGGTTTGACAAAGTCAATGTCAAAGCCAAATAATTTATTTTCAAATAGGCATATAAAACGCTCTTGAACGTCAACATTTCCGAAAAATATAATTATTTCTAGTTGCCCTTTCCTAAAGATAGTTTCGTGTTACTGAACTTCAAAGTTACCTACTCTTTTTAAGTGTTTTACAATATTTTGTATGGAATAAAAAGACCTACTACTTATACCACAATACAAAGAATAGAGTTGAGACGAAGCTGACCCCGTACAATGCTGTTGTTATGGGTGCCGTGCGTGTGCGTTGACCTTTACTTGATACACAAGCTTCTGCCCGCGACTTCGTCCGCGTGATTTTACTTATTCCATATCGCGTGCTCGCGCTATTATTTCATTTTCCCGCAGCGTTCGTTTTGACTTATTTTGTTTTATTCGGCTCCTAAGGGACCTATCACAATGAAATGACTGCCTATAGCCTTTCCAAATAAGCTATTGTTCCGTACCGTTTATTACTCTATGCGCCTACGTTTCTAAACGTGTAACAGAGTGAGAACTGTCACTTGTCAAGTTTGACTTTTACACTTCTCTTTGATTTGGTGCTTGAAAAAGAATGGCGGGTCCTCTTGGCGTCCCGACCCTTTTGTTAAATTAATCCCTTAGAACCAGACGTTTTGGTGGACAATAAGTCATGACCCAATTTTTTTGTGTTAATAACCCCAATTTGAGGAAGTAATACGGGTTGAGTTTAGGATATATCTTTGTTGAAACTTTGAAGGTTAAGTGAAAGTGACGCTATTGGAAATCGCGTGTTTGAAGACCGCATGTCTGGATGGCAGACCTCTTGGAGCGGAGCGGATTGTAACCTGGAGAAACTCATAACGTCACAACACAATACAATACACACTTACTTACATACATAAATCCAGGTAGCCCCAAGAAGCAGGTGTTCGTCTACCACCAGGTGAGTTTTTTTGTTCGTTGTATTGTACTTGTTAAATTATATTATTATATTGTCCTGCTCCGCGTACGGCGGACTAGTTTCGCTCGCCACTCTTGACCCAGGGCCCATCATCACGCTTCCACATAATAATTAAAAACCTTATGGGGGCCTGGCCTGGCAGCGAACATTTTTGGCAGCAGAGCGTGGTTCTAACCTACAAAACCACAAAATTGGTAATTTACAGTAGGCTAATTACTTGGCAGTCTCTATAAGGGAAGTAGTAATACGCTGTAAATATTTGATAACTATGATTGCCTGTTTATTTGAAATAATTAGTTTAAATTGTTGAGACGAGTAACTCATGTTGCCGGGGTCAACCGGGTTTGCATATGCTAACAGAGTTGGTTAGATTGGGCTATGTTATAACCTCTTGTTGTTGTATTTGACCTCGGTGTTGTATTGAATGTCAGGAAGACATTAAAATATTGAGTTTGTACCATTGACATGGTTGTTTGTGGAAATTAACATTTGAATATTTGAATTGAATTTGAATTAGAATTTTTTGAACGTTGACATTGGTTTGAATTAAAATAAAAGTTTGTTGTTGAATTGAATTGAAACCAATATTTTGTTATTTCTTGAGTTGCTGACTAACAGTTTGGTAGTTTGATTGTTTGTAGTTATTTTGTAATTGATTGATTGAACCTTGTTATTTGATTATCTTGTTTGGTTTATTTGAATTGTATTGTTTGTGCAATGGCACACAAAGCGGTGAGAGAGGCAATCAGTGGATTGACCACACAGCTACGGTGGTTCACTTCAGCTGCAGCGACTGCTGATCGCCAGGATCTCGAAGGGATCACTCTTGCTCGGTTCGAGCAGTTGAACGTGTGACTCGGCAACGTTGATGCTCTGTTCACCCGCTACAACGAGTACATTTGTGATGTGGCTCTGGAAGTGCTGGACCAGGCAGCACGTGACAAGGTCCTTGCTGACTACGATCAGATCTTGGACCTGGGGGATGTTATTGGTCAACGTGCTCGGGAAATATTGCAGAGCCAGACACCAGTCCAGGTCAAGCCGGAGACCTCGGTTGTTTCAGGTCCCGGACTATTTAGTAGACTGCCTACTTTGGAACTGCCACACTTTGACGGTCGCTTGGACCACTGGTTAGGTTTCCAAAACCTGTTTGAAAGTTTGGTTGATGCACGCTCGGACCTCAGACCCGCCCAAAAGTTGGCCTATTTGTTGTCTGTCCTGGAAGGTGAGGCCCGAGCCTTGGTACAGCATCTGTCGTTGACTGACTCACCTACCCTACCGCTTTGGAACTACTCACCCGGCGGTACCAAAATAAACGTTGTTTGGCTGACGTTCATATTGAATTGATTTTGGGGTTACCGGTCATTACTAGTTTGTCAGCATTGCGTACTGACCTGTTGAACCCGTTGGTGGCAGCGACCAACGCTTTAAAGCGATTGGAGTTGCCGGTGGACCATTGGTCTTACCTTTTGGTACATGTTGTGCTGCAACGGCTTCCTGCCGATTTGAGGGCTCGTTTCGAGCAAAAGTATGGTGGGGATAGTGTCACACATCTCCCCCCATTTGGTGACCTCGTCCAATTTTTGGAGGATGAGTGTCGGTTTGTGGACAACTCTGGCGTTGCCACTGAGTCATGCCAGCCGTCTTCCCGGCCACGAGACCAGGGACGGACTAGGGTTCGCGGGCCTGTTGATGGTCGCCCCGCCGCTCGTTTTGCTGGCACCCAGAGTCGTCCTGGTTGTGAGTTTTGTAGGGACACGGGGCATGGCATGGCAACTTGCGCGGCCTTTTTGAAATTGCACGTGAGTGCCCGCCGCCGAATTGCCAATGCACGCCGCATGTGCTTCTCTTGTTTGGGGGCTCACTTCCATCGGGACTGCCCCAACCCCCGCCCTTGTAGAATTTGTAGGGGGTCCCATTTGGACATTTTGTGCGCTAACGCGAACCACGCTGGCAGACCAGCCTCTGATGAAGGTTCGCGCACGGGGGGGTACCATGGAGTTGGTCACCGGGCTTCTGGCTCGCTGGCTCGCCGGTTCAGAACCGGGGAGAGGCCCGCAATTTTGAGCGCCGCACTCCACCCCCCGCGCAAGTTGATCGGGAGCCGCGCGACCGCCATTTGGTCTCCCCGCGTAAAGACGATTACGCAGTTGTTGCTAGGCAGCGCTGGCCAGACCAGCACCGCCTTCCTTCCACTCCATTGGCGGAACGTCCCCGGTTGGAGTCACGCCCCCCGCCATTCAGGCATCCGGTGGGATATGCCCTTCCAGCGATGGCGCGTGGCTTGGGACACCGCGCGTACGAGGAATTTGAACTCCATCCTCGTCGGGAAAGACTTGGGCCTGGGTGCGGCGATCGGTCGCCGCCCAGGCATTGTTAGGACATTGGCGCCTGTCCCGCTAAGGTACCCCTCAGATCGACACGGTTTTGTTGCCAACGGCATCGGTCAGGTCTGGGGGCCCACGGGGGATTCTGTTGTAGTCCGTGCCATTTTGGACATGGGAGCCCAGGGTTGCCTTTTGTCTATTGTTTTGTTGTTTCGTTTGTGTATTGTTTTGGGCGAAATTGTTTTCTTCAGCGCCTTTGGACTGCGGGACTTGGCTGGGACGAGCCAATTCGGGAAACCCTGTTGGAAGATTGGCTCCAATTTGTATCCGCACTCCCTGCAGTCAATGAGGTCGTGTTACCCCGCGCTATCCTCCCCCCTGGGAGCTTCACTGCTACCCTTGTTTGTGATGCGTCTTCGCACGGTTATGCAGCTGTTGTTTGTCTGCGCACCGTCTGCGCGACAGGCCAGGTGAATTTGTCACTGGTCTTGGCCAAGAGCAAGGTGGCCCCCCTCCGGACGGCACTGACCATCCCTAAGTTGAATTGTCAGGGGCGGCGCGTCTTGTGCGTCTATTGAACCACGTTGCTCACACTTTGGGTGGAACTGTGGACATTCGGGTTTCTTACACCTGCACCCTAATTGCGAAACGCACAATTTATCAGAATCTGAATGGGATTGAAGATTATTTCTAAACCATTGCGTCATTTGTTCGATTAAATTGTGGCTCAGCAAGGTAAATAACGCAATGAATGTTGTTTAACTATGAATATTAAACCAATTCCTACCGATAAAAAGTTCCGCAATTACCCCTCTGGACGGCCAGTCAAATTGTTTTGTGTTGGTTGAAGACGTCCGTCCACTCTTTGGAGGTCTTTGTTGCGAACCGAGTCTCCCAGATTCAAAATTCTAAAACGCATTTGATTTGGAGGCACGTGCTTGGAGATTTGAACCCAGGCGCCATGGCCTCACGTGGGTGCATGGCACCCCACTTGTTTGCTTACCCCCTATGGTGGGACCAGACTGGCTGACTCATCCCGAGGATGATTGGCCTCGATCGCCAGTCTTGATGTCGGGTCCTTTGCCCGGGCTCAAGGTGCTCGCTGTTGGAACAAAGGACCCTGAGTTTTGTTGAGTCGATACAGCTCCTCGACAAATTGTTGAATTGTTGGTGACTGATCGTCACAGTGAGAACTCGCATGCCGGTTGCAATGGGCTGTTGGCCATTCTGCAGCGAGAGTTTTGGATATTGTCGGGAGCCGTTGGTAATTTGAACCCCTTTTGGACGACACGGGTCTTTTGTTGTTTGGTTGTTGACGGTTGAAGCAATCTAGCCTTCTTTATGGGGCCCGTCACCCCCTTTTGTTGCCTAAGGAGGGCCATTTGGTTAAATTGTTGTTGTTTCGTTGTTGTTGTTGTTTGGTTGTTGTTGTTGTTGTTTGGTTGTTTTGTTGTTTGTTATTGTTTTGATCCGCCAGCCTGCCCCCATTGGGGGGGTATTTTTGAGGCCGCGGTGAAAGCGGCACAGGGACTCTGGCGCAGATTGATGGGAGACACCGTTCTCACCTTTAAGGAGTTAGCTACGGTATTTTGCCGTTTTGAAGCTGTATTGAACTCGCGTCCATTGTGCCCGCTGTCTTCGGACCCGAACGACTTGGAAGCCCTGACCCCGGGCCATTTTTTTGATTTGACAGCCACTTGTCGCCCTGCCGGAGCACCCTTTTGACCCCAGTCGATGTGAGCCAAAATTGGCTATCGCGGTTTCAGTTGGTGCAGCAGCTCGCTCAGAGTTTTTGGAAGCGTTGGAGTATTTGCACATCCTCCAGCAGCGCGTCAAGTGGACTGATAAAACGCAACCTTGTCAGGATTGCCAAGTGATTAGCGGATGGGAAGGCCCGTCCGGGGGGGGTAGATGTTCCGTACCGTTTATTACTCTATGCGCCTACGTTTCTAAACGTGTAGCAGAGTGAGAACTGTCACTTGTCAAGTTTGACTTTTACACTTCTCTTTGATTTGGTGCTTGAAAAAGAATGGCGGGTCCTCTTGGCGTCTCGACCCTTTTGTTAAATTAATCCCTTAGAACCACTCGTTTTGGTGGACAATAAGTCATGACCCAATTTTTTTGTGTTAATAACCCCAATTTGATGAAGTAATACGGGTTGAGTTTAGGATATATCTTTGTTGAAACTTTGAAGGTTAAGTGAAAGTGACGCTATTGGAAATCGCGTGTTTGAAGACCGCATGTCTGGATGGCAGACCTCTTGGAGCGGAGCGGAGTGTAACCTGGAGAAACTCATAACGTCACAACACAATACAATACACACTCACTTACATACATAAATCCAGGTAACCCCAAGAAGCAGGTGTTCGTCTACCACCAGGTGAGTTCTTTTGTTCGTTGTATTGTACTTGTTGAATTATATTATTATATTGTCCTGCTCCGCGTACGACGGACTAGTTTCGCTTGCCACTCTTGACCCAGGGCCCATCATCACGCTTCCACATAATAATTAAAAACCTTATGGGGGCCTGGCCTGGCAGCGAACAGCTATCAAAAGTTAAAAAAAAAGCTGACTGTTGGTTCCAGAGATTTGTGAGTTCAAACCAACACCAAAAAAAACACATTCTTCTGCTTTATTATAATATTAGTAAATTATTAATTAATCTGAATTACCAAACCCGAAAAATTGCTAAACTTAATGGCAGTGGGCAGGACACATTGCTCGCAGAACAGATGGCCGATGGGGCCGAAAGGTTCTGGAGTGGCGACCACGTACCGGAGATGTAGAACTGGAAGGCGTCCATCAGGGTGGACCGATGATCTTGTGAAGGCCGCAGGCATCCGCTGGATGCGGGAAGCACAAAACCGGTCGAAGTGGAGAAGCTTAAGTCGAGCAGTGGACGACTTTCGGCTGAAATGATGATGAACCATGTATCACATTTCAAAGGGGTACCTACGTGAAACCATTTCAAAATGTCTTATTTATTTAAACGAAACTCTCATTGAATTCAGGAGAATTTCAAGTGGGTAACTAATTCCCCCAGCTCCCTGTCGCCGGAGAACGGGGAATAAGCGAGATATACAAAAAGTGGACAAACACGGTATATCCATTAGTGATCACTAGAACGTTTCTTTTTCTTAAAAACAACGGCTCCCTGAACTTTCTATTCGGTGCTTCGATCTATTTTTTTTTCACTTTTGGTTAGGAGGAACTAGTTAAATACTTAATTTGATCTAGGTATTTACGTTTTAACGGGTTTGTAATGGCAGGTGGTAAGCATCTACTTAATTGTAGGTACTTATAGATATTAATGTTATCTCACAAAGGTGGGTTTATTGAACATTTCCCCGCGACTTCGTGCGCGTGAAGGTCGGATATTATCTCACAGGAACGTAGGTAAGGTTGCGTTAGTCGTAACCCCTAAGTGAGAACTAGTTTTGAGGGTAGGTAATTAGAATTAATAAAAATCTTTTACATCCACAGAATATTTCGATGGCAGCAAAGTAGAAACGGTCATCCACAAAATCGCAATTTTACAGGAGAGCAGATTTAGTAAAAAAATAAAGGTACCTAATTTCGAGAGTTATGGACCGATTAACATGAAATCTATGATGCATTAAAATAACCTTTTCCATGAATTGGATTTTTGGATTGATTATAAGCATTCATCATTTTTGTAAAAAAAGCATTTTCATCAAATGTAGATGTCCGTTTCTACTTTGCTGCCATCGATTTAATAAGCTGTCAACCAGCATTCACAAAAGCACTAAAAACGTTCATCGTAATAAGTTTTGTATCGTTTTACTACTCTGTCAAGAAAGTACCGGGAAAATATCAATAATACACAAAATATGAGTTCTTCATCCAAATTTATTTTATCACCTTCAAAGTATGCTCCTAAGCCTATTCGTTGGCGTAAGCGATACACTTACGCCAACGAATAATCCAATCATTAAAACATTTTTAAACGCTTTTTTCTGAATCGTTTTCAGTTCTCGCCGCAAATTCTCCTTTATGTCTTCTACCGAATAAAAACGGATGCCACTGCCTTGAAGTGGTAATTTAAGTTTAGGAAAAAGAAAGACGTCGGCTACAGCCATATCTGGTGAATAAGGTGGTTGCTTGATGGTATTTGTTGAGTTTTTGTTCAAAAATTCGTCCACAATAAAGGCTATTTGCCAAGGCGCATTATCTTGGTGCAAAATCCAAGAACTTTCTGTCAACAAATCTGAGTTTTTTCGTCTAATTTGCTCTCATAAACGCCGCTTATCGCTCAAATAATATTCTTTTCATCCCACCATCTCGGAAAGAGTATATTTAATCTTCAATATCTGAGTGGAAAAGCCGTTTTTATTCTCTAGAGGATAAAGTAAATTGAATTTAGAACATCGTGTGCACTAAGTTTGTGAATTAAAAAAAACATTAAACCTATTTACTGCTACCTCTATGGTGCCGAATATATCATACAACTTTTTTAATTTGTTAAAAACTCAGACTCGGAACCTTCTTGGTGTTCTTTTTTCAATTTGCTTTGTACGCGGTTCTTTACGCGGCATTTTTTCACGTCATTGTTAAACCTTACATTAAAAACAAGAAACTTGAAAACAAGTGAAAAAACTAAAATGAGTGATTCTAGCGACGAGGAAGTTTGCTTGACGCCAACAGAATTGACTGAAACTGTTAATAATGCGCAAATGAGCTTTCGCCCTCAACAATCACGCGAGAAGTATTTAAAACAGTACGATATGTTCAACACGTGGCGACTACCAAAAGGAGCCAAAACTTTCTCAGAAAACGTTTTGCTGGCATATTTTATAGAATTATCCGAGAACAAGAAAGCAAGCACTCTGTGGAGTACGTAGGTATTCGATGCTAAAAGCAACAATAAAGATGAAAAAAGACAAAAATATCGATACCTATCCTAGTGGCATTTTTAAAAAGAGCCTCATCTGGTCAGCAACCAAAAAAATCGAAGGTTTCCACAATATCTGATATTGAAAAGTTTCTTAATGAAGCACCCGATTCCGTATATTTGGCGGCAAAAGTAAGTCAGTTGCACATTCAGTATCTACTTAAGTATATTAATCTCAATTAAATAGTATACTTAGTAGATGTTGATAGGCATAATTATGCGTTCATATCAATTTTATTCATTTATCTACTACAATACTCTTTACGTTACAGGTTGTTCTTATTATTGGAATAAACGGAGCATGTCGAATTAATGAACTAACACAACTTAATGTCAAAAACATTGAGAAACATTCAGATGACTTACTATTAATTAATTTACCTAATACAAAGACAAAAAGAGACCGCAACTTCGTCATTCGCAAGGAAGTAAGGCGTAAGGCTTGATATTTCTCAACAATCGTTACGTACGATTGTTGAGAAATATCAAGCCTTACGCCCGCCTAACACTCCAATCAATCGATTTTTTCTACAGTATCGCAATGGAAAGTGTGTTAGACAGCCTATGAGTACTAATAAAATTGGCAGTATCCCACGAGAAATAGCAACATTTCTTGAACTTCCAGAACCCCTGTTGTACACGGGTCATTGTTTCCGACGAACTTCAGCCACACTTTTGGCTGATTCCGGAGCTGATCTCCTGTCCCTTAAGCGCCACGGAGGCTGGAAGTCCAATGCAGTTGTAGAGGGATACATAGAGGATTCCATCCAAAATAAGTCTAAAATATGTGAAGGCATCGTAGGAGCCATTACACTGAAAGAGCCTCAATCGGATCCTTGGACTGGCCCTTCTACATCAAAAATAAGCCGTTATGAAACACCTAACCATCTCCCTCTCTCTCCAAGGGAATCCGATGAATCGGTACAACTATTAAGTATGACAGATAGTTTACCGAAAAACAGTACACAAGTGACTAACACCAATATTACAGTACCAAACAAAAATATTACACTCAATTTAAATAACTGTAGCAACGTTACTTTAAAATTTTCTTAATTATACCTTAGTATTATTTTGTTATAATTTAAAGATTATCCTGTCATAATGTAGTAATTAATACCTAAACTGAAATAAAAGTGTACCTATCTTGTGATTGTAAAGGTTTTTTTTTTGCATTTAGTCATTTCCTCGCTGAGGTGGAATGAAAAGTTACGTGTTGCACTCGAGTGCAAAGATTTTTCACCTCGTGCTCTTTTGATTCCCTCGCTAACGCTCAGCATTCTAATTTTGAATCACTCGCTGCGCTCGTGATTCAATTTTAGAATCCTTCGCTCGCTCGGTCATCAAAATTGAACACGCGGTTAAAAAGCAACTTTGCACTCTTGTATAACAAATAACTATTATTTACGTTTGACCTACCGGCAAGAATTTCGAGTACACAACGAAGTATGGATAGATGCCTACGCGATGCGCACGAATTAATAATGTGTAGGTAAGAAGGTGAATCAGAGTGAGACACACACTAAATACAGTCACACACAAACCTTGAGTTTTTTTATAAACATCCTGGAAAAACTTAAAAATCCACAATACGCTGAGAAAGTAGGTCGTTAAAACCCTGTAAATAAACTCTTCACTCTCACCTACTTATTCAATTTTCCGCACAATCCCGCAGGCTATCGTCAGTCCAATAAATCACGTTCCATAATAAGTACTCCACCCAAATTATAC
The DNA here is from genome assembly GCA_932294355.1 of Aporophyla lueneburgensis. Classification (NCBI taxonomy): domain Eukaryota; kingdom Metazoa; phylum Arthropoda; class Insecta; order Lepidoptera; family Noctuidae; genus Aporophyla; species Aporophyla lueneburgensis. Next base: position 1,036,542 of record OW028749.1, on the reverse strand, counting down.
CTACTAACGTAAATCATAAAAAGTGTCTGGAGCGGTCATCAGGCGTAGATAGTGCGGGGACAAGGCAGCATCAATCAAACTTAGCGTCGGAGGAAGGCGCGGTTAATACCGAAACCGAGGTGAGGATTTTTGAGGACGGCTACTTTCAAAATGGGTATTTTTGTGGTAGGTATTTGAAGTTGTGGGGTTCACTGAGGTTTTAATTTTGAACATTTCGTAATAATAAATTCAGTCTTCTATAGTCGCATACTCAAAAGCGAGCATAGCCATTTTTCTTTTTTTATCAAATATAGGCAGGTAGGATAATGATATAAATATTTATATATTTTTTTATTTACTAGCCTAAGTACGCTTTCCCACTCCCGGGCAAAAGCCTCCCTTCAATCGTTTCATCATTCGCGAGCTCGCGCGTCCTTTTTCTAATTTTGACGGAACCTATCGTGCTCCTCCCACCATCTCCTACGAGGTCCTATATTTAACTAATAACAATAAAAGCTAAAGGAAGAAGCAGAAGCAAAAGTCAGGTACCCACGGTAGACAAAGTTCTACTGGCTACATTCTAAAAAGGTTCCTACATTATTACAATGATTCGTTCGTCATGTGGACGACTGCTGACTGAATAGACCTTTTTCAGATCATGTCTTAGACCAATAGTCTACCTGACTTTCGTTGGTAGTGGTGAAGGCTAAACACGTGCTTTTGTCAGTTTTACGAATTCTTTCGATTTCTAGTGGATCTAAGTTGTGTGAAACTTGATCGAGATTATTCCTAGTGTTTGTGTTATTCGTATAAGGTTAGTTTTATTTGTTATTGTCTATTTTTTAAGCATCATTCGCCATCATGAACTCCAAAAAGCCTCCTGATCCCGACCCCCCTGATGAATCTTTTGATCTTCCCCCTGTCTTGACTGTCACTCTTCCCCATGACTCCCAAATACTAACGCCAGACCCCAAAATGGAAACGGATACTTCAAATCGGAAGAGGGTCGCTGTGTCCCCTCCTGCTACTCCATTAATTCCACCCAAGGTACCTAAAAATATTATTGGCAGACTAACTTACATAGCCAGAGATAAATCGCCGTATATTGTCCATGTTTCCCTTAAGGATGGTCAGACTTCAGGCACTGTGCTACAACCAGTTAAGTTTGGTATGTTTTTGATGTTAAATAACATCAATAACATACACCTTGATGGGGTCAAACGTATAGGTAGGAATAAAGTGTCCGTTGAATTCAAGTCGCATCAGGATGCGAATAGTTTTTTATTGAATAATCTGTTAATTCAACACAATTATAGTGCTTCCATCCCTCAATACAATATTACAAGAATGGGTCTTGTTAGGGATATCCCTATTGAATGGTCAGAAGAGGAAATCATTGAAAATATAAAGGTTCCTGAAGGATGTGGGGCTGTTGTGAAGGCCAGGAGGATGAGCCGTAAGGTTACCTCTTCTGGTATAGCTGAATGGAAGCCGACGCAGACAGTTGTATTTACTTTTGATGGACAAATCCTACCTAAACGGGTATATTGTTTCTACTCAGCTCTTACAGTTGAGAAGTACACGTACCCAACAATCCAGTGTTACCATTGTTGTCGGTTTGGGCATACTCGGACTCTGTGTAGATCAAAACCACGTTGCTTCAAATGTGGTGGTGATCATCCAGGTGATGGATGTGGAACCGCCCCTGAGTTAGGATTTTGCATTTCCTGTACTGGTAACCTTTTCGCAAATGACAGTGCTTGTCCTGAATTGGGCCGGCAGAAGAGCATCAAAGCTCTGATGGCGGAAAAATCTATCTCATATGTAGAAGCAAGTCGGGTTTTCCCTCCTGTTTCTAGATCATATGCCGATGTATCAAAGTACTCCTCTCGTAACAAGGTTACAATAAATAAACCCCAATCCCAAACCTCAAGCCCAATCTCTCCCACCCAAAGATCGTACCGTAAAACGGTCTTCCTTAACCCGAAGCCCCGTACCCCCCTTTCTCCAGGCTATAATAAGCAAGCTCATCAAGCTCTCACCAGAGATTACTCATTTTCTCCCTCCCATAATGGGTGCGCCTTTCCAGCGGAAACCACCGAACCAATTATGTACAGACAAGCAGACAGCTCGAAAAATATCTTAGAATTAATCACAAATATGTTAATGACTGTTCTGACAAATCCTACTCAATCAATACCTGACCACGTTGCCTTAAAATTGACCTCAATCTTAAATTACATTCACAATGTTCCATCCCCTGACATTCCTGCAGTGGAACGTGAGGAGTATTACTCCCAGGAAGCCTGATCTTTCCTTTTTAATAAATAAATATAAACCATCAGTATGCGGCATAGCTGAGACATGGCTATTACCTGAAAGTAATTTTAGGATGCCGTGTTTTGGCAGTGTTCGTAATGACAGACTAGATGGATATGGGGGATGTGCTTTGCTCATCAATAGCAAAGTATCATTTTCCCCGATTCCTCTACCCTTTGTTGGTGACAACATAAATGTTGTTGCTGTTAAGGCTGAGGATATACATATTTTCTCTTTTTATATTGCACACCCACAACTCGAATATCTTTCGGTAATTAGAAACTTGTTATGCAGTGTTAGCGGTCCAATTCTTGTTATGGGTGATTTTAATTGTCATCATTATCGTTGGGGATCGGATACTTGTGATAACTTTGGCATTGGCTTGCTGGATATATTGGACGATCTGGATCTCTGTGTCATTAACGATGGCAGTGCCACACGCAAGTCTGCACCAGGGCAGAGTAATAGTTGTGTTGACTTGACATTCTGTTCGTCCAATATGTCTAGCCTCCTCATTTGGCGTCGCTTGGATATGACTTATGGAAGTGACCACTACCCCATCATGATTGAATTCCCTTCGAAACATGTTCCCACAATAGTCCTCCCTCCCCTTTTAAAATACCGACTTGACTCAGGAGATTGGGATTTATATTCCAAAATTTTTGACTTAAGAGTATCTTCCCTCCCAAAAGTCAACGAGGTTAATCCCCAGGAATGTTTTTCTTCGTTTTCCTCCACTGTTTCTGCTACAGCAGATGACTGTTTCCCTTCCAAAAAACCCCAGTCCGACAAAATTCCTTCTCCGCCATGGTGGGATAAGGAATGCACTGACATAGTCAGGGCCAGGAATGAGGCTGAAGAGACTGTTAACTGTGATATGAACCTGGATAACCTCATCGCTTTCAAGCGAATATTGGCCAAGTCTAGGAAATTTCTTAAGAAAAAAAAACGACAGGGTTGGTCAAGGTACTGCTCTTCGCTGAGTCCATCCACTCCGATTTCAGTGGTATGGCGGAAAATAAAACTGTTTAGGAGTAGTTTAGCTCCTACTTCTTCGAAAATCCTCTCAGAAGAACTGTGACACCAGTTTTTCTCTAAAATCGCTCCAGCATATGTTCCGGGTATAGAGGACAATTATGTTGGCATTGATGATGTGGACAACACTGGTGATCCAATGAACAGACTATTTAGCTTGGAAGAGCTAAAAAATATACTATGTCATGTTAAAGACTCCGCCCCAGGGGTGGATGGATTCCCGTACTCTTTTATTGTCAAAGCTGGACCAAAAACCCATCAATACTACTTGGACTTGGCTAATTTTTGCTTTACTTCCGGATATATTCCCTCAGAATGGAAGGTTCAAGTTGTCATCGCGATTTTAAAACCAGGCAAAGATCCTAACGATCATTGCTCATATAGATCTATCGCTTTATCGTCCATACTCATCAAACTATTAGAACATTTAGTTAAGAACCGTTTAGAGTGGTTGGTGGAGAGTGGAAGGCTGCTTCCAGCGACTCAGTTCGGCTTCAGGAAAGGTCTGGGCACAGCTGATAGTGTAGGTATTCTCACGTCAGCGGTCCGGCTGGCCCTCAGCAGGAATGAGTCTGTGGTGGCAGTTTTCTTGGACATATCAGCTGCATATGATTCGGTCCTCCTCCCTGTTCTCAGGCAAAAGTTGCACGAGCTGAGAATTCCGGCTAGGATTTGCCGTATCATTGGTAACATCTTTGCCAATCGCGTCATCCAACTAAGAATTCCTGGGGTCGACTCTGAACAAAGAACAGTATGGAGATGCTTACCTCAAGGAAAGGAAGGCTTATATAATATCTACACAGCGAATTTGGCCTCGTCTCTAAATTATGACTGCAAAATTCTTCAGTATGCTGACGATATTGCTTTACTGGTCACTGGCAATTCCATCCAGGATGCCGCTCTATCAATGAATGTCTCTCTATCCTCACTAAACCAATGGCTCCTTGATCACGGGTTATCTCTAAGTGCTCCAAAGAGTACAGCGGTCATTTTTACCCGCAAGCGCTCAGTTCCCCAAGTAGATATAAGTATTGATGGACAAATCATTCCAGTTAAGGATAAGGCGAGGTTTCTGGGAGTAACGATGGACTCGAGATTGTCTGGGATTGACCACATTAACAACACGGTCAAAAAATGTGAACACTCTGTGTCGATCCTTAAGGCTTTGGCCGGGGTGTGGTGGGGAGCTCACCCTTATACCCTTAAACTGGTCTATAATGCGCTGACTAGGAGCGCGTTGGACTACTGTTGCTTTCTCTTAGAGCCCTGCAACAGAGAAGCACTCAAGAGGCTAGACAGCATCCAGGCCAAATGTCTGAGAATGATTATTGGTGCCATGAGATCCTCTCCCATAAATGCGCTTCAAAATGAATGTACAGAACCACCCCCATTTCCTAAGAAGACAATATTTGGCAGATTGTTTCCTATCCAAAGTATTCTCTCTTTCATCCCATCCTTTACTCCCAATTTTAGAGCAAATCGACCTTTCTTTCAATAACAGTCCTTATTGGAAAAATAAAACAGTTCCTCTATTGATAAATAGGTACAGAGAGCTTAAAAACCTCTCCTCGCCTGTTTGTCAATATCCAACCCTCCCCGTCTTTTCCGCTGCATATGAAACGATCCACTTCGAACCAAAGGTCGTTTTGGGACTGGGCATCTCGAGGAATTCTCAAAACGCTAGACGCGACTTCGAGTTAGCCGTCAAACGGTACTGGGAAGGATGGATTTTTTTCTTTACTGATGCTTCAAAATTATCATCAAAAGAATGTACAGGAGTAGCGGTATACTTTCAAAATTCAAAATTGCCCTACTTTTTCAATTTCCACCAGAAACATCAGTTTTTACAGGAGAGTGTATTGGCATTTTAGAAGCCATACACTATATCAAATCACATCAAATTAAAAAAGCAGTAATTTTTTCAGATTCCCTCAGTAGTATTCAGGTCTTAAAACAAAATCAACTTTAAAGTAAAATTCACAGTAAAACCATTTTAGAAATTAAGAGCTTGTTGTTTGACTGTTCCCAAAACGGCTTGGATATCGAGATTGCCTGGGTCCCTGGTCATTCGGGAATTGTTGGCAACGAGTGCGCTGATTCGTTAGCAAAGTATGCCACATCAAATCCGGCTGATCGAAAGCACTACGTAGCTCATAACTACGATTTGCGAAATGGTGCCAAACCCAAATTGTTCGACTCGTGGACAAAAAGTGGAATGAGACCTCAAAAGTCAAGGGTATTTACTACTCATCCATACAGCCTGACATCCAGCGGAAGCCTTGGTTTTTTAAATACCCAAAATTGGCCAAACGAACTGTCTCTTCGCTTTGCAGATTGCGACTCGGACATTGTTGTAGCCCAGTGTTTCTGAATAAGATCCATGTTAGGGACAGCTCCCTCTGTGAATGCGGTCTTGCGGACGATACTTTGAACCATATATTTTTCGCCTGCTCCTTGAATACCAAATCCTTCGACCTCTATGAAGAAATTTCCAAGTGTAACATTCCTCTCCCAACTAACTTACATTCCCTTTTATGCCACTTCTCTCCCAAAATTATTAGAATTTTAACAACTTTTTTAAACGATAATAATTTGAAATTTTAAATGGTGCGTAATAAATATGTAAATAATATGTATTGTATGTCTTTGTGTTGTGTATCACTCTATTTATATAATAATGTAGAATATTTATGTTTTCTAACACTTGTCCTCGTTTTTTCAGCGACTAACAAAATCTGTAAAACTACCACAAAGTGCAAAGTCGACGGCTCGCCGCTGCGCTACCGTCTAAACGTGACACTGGCAGAATAGTCGACATCGGCTCAACTGCCAAAAGCTAAAAAAAAAAAAAAATAGTCTACCTACTTACCTAAATAATATTAACTAGTATTTTCATCAAAATCGGCCCACGGCATACGTAGCGGATTTAGCAAACCACGCGCGAGTTAAAAATTCACCCTGTAGTACGGTATAAGTACCATAGTTTAACTAGGTTCTTTAAGCAATAATTCATTGATTTAAGCTTAGTAAAATTAAGTTAGCAAAGTGAGTTACTTTTTTAATAATTGCTTTCAAGATTTATCATATAGGTACGAAGCAGGGGAGGTTTATCCTATATATATTACGGCGCAGGATAGGTATTAAAATGTTAATCCGCAAAAAGAAAAAAAGATAACCTCATAAGGTAATAGGACACAGTCACAGTGCGCGATGCTCCTAAATCCCCAGACCCAGCAATAGCTTAGGTACATTTCATTGTGTCGAGCAGAATATTTTTGTCGATTTTTTATCGCGTCAAAGATTCGGACGGGCGGACTGACTGCTCACTCGGCACATCTGCTCTATCCTACTCACTTCTCACTTGTGATTACTTGAAGATATTCGAGTCGTGTAGTGAACACGCAGCAACACGTCTGTACCCTTCACAAGTCAAAGATCTTACGAAATTGCTGATTTCGGGTTAATGTTTTTGCTCAGCTCATTTATAGCATAGTCGAGCTCATTTATTGATTTCAAACGGACGGTTTATAGGATCGTTGTCTGTATCGTTATTAGGGTTCCGTACCAAAATGGTACAAAGGAAACCTTATGATGAGAGTCTGTCTGTCAGAGCTGGATTTCTCAAAAACTATTAATGCTATCAACTGGAATTTGAAATAGTTTTAGATGACGTTTGCTCAACTATTTTGCAAATAAGATAGACACAAAAATATGTATAGGTACATTTTTTGCAACAGAGACTGAACGTGTTCTTAAAAAATCGAACTGGGACTACTTCGGCATGTGGTCAACAATTTTTTTTTTTTTTTGGTTAGGCCGCATTGTTTACGGCTTGTGACAAAAAATGTAAAAATTGGTTCCAAAAGTGTCTCAACTCGCATCTTTTCAACAACCTATTAGTGTTCATTCATATTATTTCATCCTTTTGCGTATAATTTCATATACATAGGTAGGTTAAGTAGGTATGTACCTGCGAGCTTCAGCTGAGGTATAAAGTTTGATACCTACAATATTGCGATAGAAGCTCCATATGGATAGGTATAGATACTTAAGTACCAACCAGAGATGAACTGAATCGATGGAAAAGCGATTCCATAATAAGTAGCACTGCAGTCTTGTTGGAACTCCGCCAAGATACAACGGCTAATGAGGATCAATTCGACAAAAGGATATAGCAATTTTGAATACTACGTCGAATACAATATAAATATCTGAGTTCATTTCTTTTTGAATCACTCAAATCCATCGAGAAATTACGAAGTTATTAAACTTTAAACAAGTGCGAGTCGGACTCGCGCACCGAGGGTTCCGTACAAACTTGTAGGTATTTTCGGTTTAAAATATATATATTTTTTTAATTTTTATATTTCAGTTGATTGAATGTAAGGTAAATTGCGGTTTACGATTTATGACGTTTTAAAAAAAAACTACTCACTCGATCTCGTTCAAACCAATTTTCGTTAGTAGTTTACATGGTAATGTACATCACATATTTTTTTTAGTTTTGTCATTCTCTTATTTTAGAAGTTACGGGGGGGGGGACACACATTTTACCACTTTGGAAATGTCTCTCGCGCAAACTATTCAGTTTAGAAAAAAATGCTAATAGAAACCTCATTACCATTTTTGAAGACCTATTCATAGATACCCCACACGTATGGGTTTGATGAAAAAAAACATTTTTGAGTTTCAGTTCTATGTATGGGGAACCCCAAAATTTATTGTTTTTTTTCTATTTTAGTGTGAAAATCTTAATGCGGTTTACAGAATACACCTACTTACCAAGTTTCAACAGCATAGCTCTTATAGTTTCGGAATAAAATGGCTGTGACATACGGACGGACAGACAGACAGACAGACAGACAGACAGACAGACAGACAGACAGACAGACATGACGAATCTATAAGGGTTCCGTTTTTTGCCATTTGGCAACGGAACCCTAAAAAAGGGAGTTTTAAAACGCACGCCGCGCGCGCGAAATTCCTGATGACGTCACGAGGCTCGATCGCCCGCCACGCGCCGCCCTCCTTTGTTATGATTTCGTTGTTTCTTGTTTATTTATGTTTTATAGATATTGGTAGATAGGAAACATGGAAGTCGGATTTACTCAAGGCCCAGTCGGACAATCTCGCGAAGATTGATTCGTTTATGGTTGAAAAGTAAAAAAGAAAAACAATTTATTCCAGTGCACAGGTAGGTATGTACATACTACGTTTTAGAATGTTTTGATTTGGCAGGTAGGTACCTTTTCGAGTTTCTACAATGTGTAGGCACCTCTCTACCTATTTTAAATAATATTTCTTACTAGCTTCTGCCCGCGACTTCGTCCGCGTAAAATTTCCTGCTTCCCCAACCCATCCCGTCGCATCGAATCGCCTGCCCGTGCGAGGTCTTTGTATGCGTGACGTTTTTCTTTGTGCTCGGCTCCTAAGGGGCTATGCAACACTAAACGTACTTAACTCTTCAGCTTTTACTTGGGTGTGCTACGCAATGAATTTTTTGAGAAACCAAGGTGCGCGCAATGTACGTGTTTTATATGGAATTATTCACTTTTTCTTCGAAAAATAAAAAAAATATATTACCCACGTGTTGAGATTCATATGTGAGGAGGTTGCAAAGGGGGTCGAAAATTTCATTATTTTTGCGATAGGAAACGCCATTTTCGAGATATAAGCAAAAGAAAAGGAAAACTGTTTTTGCACATGAAGGCGAGGCACGTGAAGGCAAGGCGCGAGGCGCGCGCAATGGACGTGTTTTATATGGAATTTTTCACGTTTTCTTCGAAAAATAAAAAAAAATGATTACCCACGTGTTGGGATTTATATGTGAGGGGGTTGCAAAGGGGGTCGAAAATTTCATTATTTTTGCGATAGGAAACGCCATTTTCGAGATATGAGCAAAAGAAAAGGAAAACAAAAATACAGTACTGTTTTTGCACGTGAAGTGTTGAAATTGTTGAAATTCAAGTGTTGAAATTCACACCAACGAACGCTTCGCGCGTTCGTTGGTGTCAATTTTAGTTCATAACTACTAGTTTTAATCCACACCTTTTTAATCGCGATTAAAAATAGATTTAGTTAAAATAAATTATTTTAGTCAAAATTTTTGAAATGCAGTATAAAGTACTTTTAGTTAAGGGGACATGGGGCGTCGCTCCTCATGAAAGTACACCACTTCTTTCTATTTTTTGGGTATTTTGGGACACAAAATAACAATTTGTCCGGTGTAGCAACACTTGTATTTTCGCATCGTGGCACGATACAATATTTTAAGAAGACATTATTCGTTTAAATGTTCTGCGAGTCACGTAACTAAAGGCAGAAAGAACGTGCGCGGCCGTGCCGCGGACGCGAACGTGGAAAATGACGTCATCAACGAATTGTGCGTATTGGCGAGCGTTTTTGAAAATGCAAAATTAAAACCGCTCTAACTTCGTCATTTTTGGTCCAATTTTAATAATTCTTTCACTGAAATAATTGGTTTAGGTATGACTGTAATTCTACATGTTTAACTAAAATCGTCGCTGATCCTCATTATACCCTAAAATATAGCTTAGATATACCTTCTGTTGTTAGCCATAACCATAATCTTTCCGCAGCATAAATGAGAGCGGTAGACATACCTAAAGACGAAAGTGAGTATATAGCAAACAATATATGTACAGTCACGAATAAATTTATTCTCATCGGTGAAAGTAAATTGTGAACTCCAGAGTACCTACTTTGTTTACAACACTAATCAGAAGTTTTTGATATTCAACGCGGGCACCTCCTCACCACAGACACCGCTGCGACAAGCTTCATAAGTATTCATCTGCGGAGTTGAACCAGCGAACCCACGAGACATAAAAGTATCTCTTGAATAAACGTTTAACTTCGAGATTGGAGCTGTACCTCCGCTACACTCGGCCCCGCTATGAATTCTTACGACGCTAATGTTCGCAAATGAAACAGCTTTATTTATTACCTCCCAATAATATAGCATAGGTAGGTAGTACAATACTGGGTTGGCCGCATCTCGGTGGCACACGATCAATTCTAGATATTTTAAAGCCGCTACGAATAGTAAAAGTTTTATTTCCCGCGAGGTGAGAGCTGACCATAAGGAATGTTTATAGTGCACACGTACCTAATACAATTTTGACCCCACGATTAATGTCAGTTGTAACTGAGTACAGTTGTTCTTATTGTCGGTATTCTCGGGGCACCTCTCTATAATGTCAGTCTGGGAGTGTTCACGATGTTTTACATAATATCAACGTAAACTATTTACGTGGCAGTGTGGCTCGCTCTGTGAACTTCGTGGAATATGATAAGCGCATTACTTTCATATTCAACGGTAGTAGTGTTGCAGTTAACATGTACGTTATTGAACTGTAAACTTTTGTTTATGTTATTTTTCTCAGTTTTTATTTATTTTTCGAATCACGTCGTAAATTATAGCAGCCAGAACCAGAACTGATCTACTTGGTGATAGCATTTGAATGAATAACTTAAGTAGGTATCCTGTTTATGAGAGTAAGATACCGTGACACAACTCAGTTCCATTGAACCCTACCTAGCCACCCACAGTAGGTGAGACAGATGGTGATGCAGAAACTGCTACACCTACTTACATCTTTGCAGTTCTTTGCCTCTACAATTAACAAAACAAAATCTTGTAGTCGAGTTCCTAGTGTGAAATGCTGCTGGTGATAATTCAAAACGGTATGACGATAACGATCCTAAAAATACCTTGAAGGTATTTGAAGTTGTTAATGTAATCTTAATAGGCGACGAACAAAAGGTAGACCGCCTTGATTGGAAACATCAGGAAGGAACGCCTTTTTTCGGCATAGTTACGGGTGATATTTTTTCCAAAAGGTCAGGTGCATAGTAGGCAACCGGCTTGCGTGTATGACCAGGGGGGCGATTCTACTAATTTGCAAAGTTACACGTTCAATTGTGTTTTCACAACAGTTCGATTTCGATAGCAGGTCGATGATGTCCTATAAAGTCATTCTACTATTTGTTAAGCACAAGGGAAACTAAACTTACGCTGAATCGCAACTGAATCGTTACGAGAACATACGAGTGGGCTTCCTGTGTTACCATGCCAAATAGTATGTTTTATTATTACCACAAAGAAAAAAGTTGAATCTAAAAATGTCACTAAACACGAATAAGTGGCAATAAAGGATTTTCTAAAATAAAAAGATATCTTGACTATAATTATAGTTTTGTACTGATATTTTATTGTTACAAAAACACAACATTTTAACTTATTAAATAACAAAAATTCAGAAGAACGTTTCGTTCTACGTCCCTAACTAGCTAAAGCTTTGAAATCAAACCTTTCGGTTATGCTAAAGACTCGAAGGGAACTTCTATTAATCGTATTTTACCTAAAAAATAATTTATTGAAGCGTTTTTAACGATGTTATTATTTTCTTTCGAGGTAGTACAGGACGAGTAGGACAGGCAATGCGGTGCGACGGCAAGGTTCAGAAGAGCAAAATTAGACGCAGATGAAGTCGTGGACAGTAGCTAGTTTATTACTACAACTCAAAAAAATTAAACTTTTTGACACTGCATTTACATTGCGGCTGGTATATCAGTGTTTGGTACGAACCAGGTACATAAAAAGCCGGTGCAAGTTGCGGTCTAAGATTGAGTCAATAGAGAATATCACGTAGTAACACACTGTAACTATGTTACCTTTTTCCGTATCAATACCGTAAGAACAAAGATTGAAGGGCATGTGTGGTCACTGATCTCGTCAATCAAAGCTCTTATGAGGTCTCTGGAGAATTGGTATGTCGTAACGCACTGACGATCCGGGACAAAGCATTACTGCATACTCTTGACGCAAAATTTCTTCCTCTTACCTTTCCAACGTCACCCACATGGGCAAATTCAATGAAATCTGTATAAAACATTATACATATTTTTAGGAAAAAAAACGAAAGCAATCCTAGATCGATGCGATAAAAGTTGCATTTTACTGACTTATGTTCAACCGCTAATTTTGACAGATGAACTGTCGAAATTCAGCTTTGATTCGATTATAACGAGTGTCAAAATAATAGCAGAATGTGACTAAACGTCACGCTCATGTACGACTTTGTTAGCAGAATAGATTTTTGCATTGTTTAGATCGATCGTTGGCGTCCCCTAAAACGTAACCGCAGTTGGATCGTTGTTCATTAGCAGAATGAGAAAACCTATAAAAGCCGTGATCCAGTCGTGGTGCTATTGCGATTTTTGCACAATTTTGTTAGTAGAATCGGCCCCCAGATGTACCTATGAAGTTGAAACTGAATATCTATGTAAGGATCATAGTAGGTGGCGTTCTTTAGTGCCTACCCCAGATAGAAAGAAGGCGTGAAGTTATTCTTCTTTACCATAACCAACGCCCAGTTATATCTACGGCGATAATAACCCAAACCGATGTCCCTAACTGCGCTTCGTGCTCGTAAATAGTCGCGGGAGTCGCCGCGACCCTTACTCCCGGGTCGCGGCGTGCGACTGTGGGCGCGTGGCACAGATGGTAACCACGACAGCGTGTGGCGACCCCGTGTAAGGTAGGTATTAACTGATCATTAGGACGCACTAAATAACTGGCTTGTATGCTAAACGGATTATGATACTTTTCGGTGTGTTATGGTTTGTTGTTATTTTAAACTAACCTTTGCCCGTGATTATGTCTGTACGACTTCAGACTTTATTTAGGAGAAATACTCGCGTACTAACACGCAAAATAAACTTAACGTAAATTCAAATCTAAAGTACAAGTATCCTTTAGTATTTTGGTTAAATTTTTATATAGTATTTTGAAAAAAATATAAGTTATAAAACTAAGTTAATATTATGTGCGAAACAAATATTACCCACCAATTTTAAAATAGTTGATATTTAAAGCACGGTTCGTTTACTCCGCGCGTGCTATGCGTACAGGGCCCTGTTAAAATCTAAGTCCTTTCATTTCAAACATGCACATAAATGTCCGTTTCCACCGCGCGGCCAACTCTTCAAATTTGATGAAATTTTGCCAGGAATTAGTTGTAATTTGTTACAATACACACCTCTTTTCCTGAATTTGTTACAAAAAAAAACTAAGGCGCTACGACCAAAAACAGTTGGCCGCTAGAACCGCCACTTGCCGTAGTGATCGCCCGTGATTACACAGAAACTAAATAATGCAGGTAGGCGAATGATACATCAAAAGAAAGGTCTTAATTTGTTATATTTGTTACAAAAATAAAAATCATCAAAACTTAAATACACAAAAAGTTATGCTATATTTAGTTTTCAGGTTAAGTGTAGGTACGTATCTCACCATAAAATCAAATTAATAGAGGCTAATGTGTATGGGCAATTAGTTGCTAATTTGTTACAGCAAATAAACAAGAAAAATACTAGAAATAAGGTTCAATATTTTTTTTACAGTCGATTTTAATTGGCCGCGCGGACGGCAATATGCCTAAAATTCAATGGCGTTTATTTCGTTATTAATAGTAGGTTCAAGCTTAGTTCTAGTACTAATCGACAGATATGGTAGCCTACTTTGGATAAATGTGGCGAATATAACTAAAAGTTTTATATTTTAGGAGATATTCACTAAAATATAGTAGTATGAAACTGTATTAGAGTAGAGTGACCATAAATTTTCATAATAAAGTGAGACTGAATCGTCATTATTGGAATGTTCGGTAGTCTTAATTTTTTAGGGTGAAACTCTTTAAGACATCCTATAGCATACTTTATAAAAGTCAAATTCACAAATCGATAAAAATAGCTTTATTCAAAATCAGCATACACTGTATGCTGATTTTGAATAAAGCCGAGAGTCAACATTTTTGAACGTCAAAGTTACATAAGACAGTCTCCCGCAACAACAGCCGCCCTTCACCACTTCCTAATGCTTTAGCTGGGAAGAAGTGGCGCAAGGGACTCCCCAGCAGCACAGCCGTCTGTTCAGTTCAATAGTGCAAAGGAATTATCATTACAAAATATTAAATTACATTATTTGTCACATAGCAGCTGACTCTGCAGCTAATTCTTCACAAATCCTCACCAGACATTAGGGAAAGTCTCATCTAATCAAACCAGCTAATTATCCAGATGTCTGGTGTCTCTGACGTCATCACCAGAGGTCGCGATCCTCACTGTCAAAACGAAGCCGTTTGAACGTTCTCGTAATTAATCATTTGTCTAACGTTGGCAATTATGCGTAATTATATAGACGAGCGATTAAGAATATTACATGTTGAAATAAATTAATATTAGGTATGTAGTTTTAGGTTAGGTATGAATGACAAATTCGCTTTCTACTTTATATTTTGTGTGATTTCCGGAATGACTGATTCTTAAATACTATTGTAATAAAATAGGGTACCCTTGCTCTAAACCAACTTATTGAATACCTAATATATTTAACATCAAAGCAGAAACTTATGGATGGGTACCCAAATGCATCTAATCGTCACTACTAGATTATCTCAAACTATAAACTGACTTATAGGTATTACAGGGTAAGGAAAATAACACGTAACACATTGTATCATTTAAAGGTACACCTAGGGTTTCACTAAATAAAGCACAGAAAGACAAGACTATATATTTATTTCAATTAGGCTTGTCAGTAATTAATCAGAAAGCTAGTTGTCCGTTCCAAAACTAGGTCTTCATGGAGAAGAAGGACAAGAAACTCCATGGAAACAGTATTAAAGTATTATATCAACTCACTTCTTACATTGCCATAAACTATTATTATCTCAAATACATTTCATTCTATCTCTTGGACCATTGTCCAAGAGATCTCAGAATAGCATCAACACAATCACAATAGCTAGGCAAAGAAAGAGTATGAATATTCTATTTTATATGATTTAAAACATTATCAATATCGGCAAAAATATAAAAGGTATACAACAACATTTTCATAATGAGCAATAAGTGTTACATAATATCAAATTACTTAATATTTAAGATAGTAACAGAACTTACGTCCGCCTTCGATGCTGGCCCCGAGCGAATAGGCCGAGTGCCACCCCGTGTTCTCAACCGTTGTCTCAGAACCTCGTTATTTCAAAACTAGTGTTGCCAGTATTATCCATCAAAAGTCCCAATAATTGACTAAGACAACATTACAATTTAGTATATTATTTTAAAACCTAACACTCGACCATCCTGACATCGTGCATGTCCTCATGCACGCATACAAATTAGCATTTATAACCTAACACTTGGCAAGTAAGGGTGACAGCATCGAATACGGCTTACAATTATTTACACATTACATCCAACACTTACAACTTAAGCACTGTTTGCGAACCATCCCAGAATATACAATAGAAACAAACGAGTAAGCACAAAAATAAAAGACATTTAAGAGTCCCACATAACATGATGGTGGTAAACGAGGAGGGTTCCCCACATTAAAAAAAATAAAATCAGGACATTAATAAAATGTCTACGTTATTCCCATGTCACAATGGCTGTGAACAGGCCTTTTCACAAGCAATAAATATATACATAAATATATTGTCTAAGTTATTCCTTAGTCACGGTGGATGTGAACCATAATCACAAGCCGTTTGCGACATCAGGTACTTGTGTCTAAGTCATTCTTTAGTCACAGCGGATGCGAATATCACAAACCGTTGCGACATTAGGTACTTGTGTCTAAGTCATTCCTTGGTCACAACGAATGAGAACATCTATCACAAAACGTTGCGACATCAGGTACTTGTGTCTAAGTCATTCCTTAGTCACAGCGGATGAGAACATCTATCACAAGCCACTGCGACATCAGGTACATGTGTCTAAGTCATTCCTTAGTCACAGCGGATGAGAACATCTATCACAAGCCGTTGTGACGTCAGGTACTTGTGTTTAAGTCATTCCTTAGTCACAACGAATGAGAACATCTATCACAAAACGTTGCGACATCAGGTACTTGTGTCTAAGTCATTCCTTAGTCACAGCGGATGAGAACATCTATCACAAGCCGCTGCGACATCAGGTACTTGTGTCTAAGTCATTCCTTAGTCACAGCGGATGAGAACATCTATCACAAGCCGCTGCGACATCAGGTACTTGTGTCTAAGTCATTCCTTAGTCACAGTGGATGAGAACATCTATCACAAGCCGCTGCGACATCAGGTACTTGTGAACTTTCCCCCTCACAAACCATAGTGACATTAAATACTTGTGACTTTTAAACCTTCCTTCTCACAAGCAATAAATTCATCAGTTAAATGTCTAAGTTATTCCTAAGTCAAGATGATTGTGAACCTTCCTTCTCACAAACCATGGGGACATTAGGTACTTGTGAATCTTCCTTCACACAAGCAATAGATAAAAGATAGTAATTGTTTAAAATCAAAACATTTATATATTCAAGGATGGTTTCAAAACCAATATAGGGGGTATTAATCACAGCTCAGATCATTCATCGTAAACAAAAATGAGTAGGTTAGAGGTTAAATCATTTGACTAATCTGATCTAATTCTACAAAATACAATAAATAGTACGAACAATTATCTATATTAACTTCATTAGTTCTCAAATGATTTTCATTTATCTACACACTCAGTAAGTTACATTTATTATAAATGTGACAAACAAAAGATAGCACTATAGCTTTTAGCAACAAACTTACCAAATTAAACATAAGTAGGATGTCAAAAATTACGGTTATGATAATGTTGTAACATTTCTGTAAAACAAATAATAAATCTGTAATCGTAGTGTCTACCTTAATCGATACTGATAATTTCAACTATGTAAACAATATAATATGTGGAAACAGACTTCAAATAATATGTTTAATTGTGCCCTTACAAAGTAAAGCCCAGAGTAAGGTGAAAATAGTTTGCAAACGAGATTCTCGTAATTTAATAAGATATTTAAAAAATTGTTCTGTCCCGTTTATTATCTGTGCGCCTAACGGAATGCGCGTGTAACAGAGTGAGAACTGACTTGTCAGTTTGACGTTGACACTTGACAGCTTGTTAATTTGCCGCTAAAAAAGCCCCGTCGCGCTATTGGGACCTCGCGACGCGTTTGTTGATATTAATCCTTTTAAATCGATCCGCTTGTGACAATTAGTCGTGATCCAGTTGTTTGATTGTTAATAACCCCTAATTTGACGTACTAATACGGGTTACGTTTGTTAAAACTGAAGTTCTTGTAAAGGGATGGCGGTCCAAATTGCGCGTGCGACCCTGTTGTAAAGTAATCCCTGAGAACCGGTCGTTTTGTGGACAATCTGTCATGACCCGATGGTTAAGTGTTAGTGACGCTCTTGGGAACGAGTGATTTGAAGACCGCATGCTGTGATTGCCTCCAAGCCTTGTTGCAGCGGATTCCAACCTAAAGAATACTCGTAACGTCACAACACGATACATATACACTCACTTACATGCATAACTCTAGGTAGGAACCAGAGCAGTGTCCTTCAACCATGAGGTAAGTTGTTTTGTTGTATGGTAGGTGAGCTGTTCTCTTATATATTGTCTGCTCCGCGTACGGCGGACAGTACGCTAGCCACTCTTGTCTCCTGGACCCCACCATAATATCTTCCACTGCGCTATTGAAATGCTATTGTAGGGGTCTAGTCTGGCAGCGTACATTTTTTGGTATCAGAGGCGTGGTTCTAACCTATAAAACCACCAAATTGGTAATTTACAGTAGGCTAATTACTTGGCAGTCTCTATAAGGGAAGTAGTAATACGCTGTAAATGTTTGTTAACTATGATTGCTAGTTTATTTGAAATAATTTGTAAATTTGTTGAGACGGGTAACCTGATGTTGCCAAGGTCAGCCGGGCTAATAAAGTGGATTGGATTGGGCTGTGGTGCAGCCCCTTGTTGTAGCCCCTTTTTGTGTCTGATCTGTGTTGTATTGAATGTCAGGAAGACATTAAAATATTGAGTTTTGTACCATCAATATGGTAGTTTTGTTGAAATTGGCATTTTTGTGTATTACCATTGTTTGAGTTGGAATACAGGTTCATTATTGCTGTACCACACAGTGGTTTGTGAACTTAACATTTGGAATTGGATTAGAATTTGAATATTTGAATTCAATATGAAATAGAATTTTGAACGTTGATATTGGGTTTGAATTAAAATAAAAGTTTATTGTTGAATTGAACTGAAACCAATTTAATGTTATTTCTTGAGTTGCTGATTAGTCAGTTTGGTAGTTTGACTGTAGTTATTTTGTAATATATTGTTTGAACTTTGTTACTTAATTACCTTTGCTTGGTTTATTTTATTTGATTGTTTATGTTGGATTTTCTTGTTATTTATTGATTGAACTTTGTTATTTGTTAATTTAATTGTTTTGTTTATTTGAATGATTTTGTTTGTGCAATGGCATACAAATGGAAATATTGCAGTGCCGGACACCTGTCCAGGTCAAGCCGGAGACCTCGGTTGTTTCAGGTCCCGGACTATTGAGTAGATTGCCTGCTTTGGAACTGCCACACTTGACGGTCGCTGGGACCACTGGTACGGTTTCCAAAACCTGTTTGCAAGTTTGGTTGATGCACGCTCGGACCTCAGACCCGCCCAAAAGTTGGCCTATTTGTTGTCTGTCCTGGAAGGTGAGGCCCGAGCCTTGGTACAGCATCTGTCGTTGACTGACTCAGCCTACCCTACCGCTTTGGGACTACTCACCCAGCGGTACCAAATGAACGTTGTTTGGCTGATGTTCATATTGCATTGATTTTGGGGTTACCGGTCATTACTAGTTTGTCAGCATTGCGTACTGACCTGTTGAACCCGTTGGTGGTAGCGACCAACGCTTTAAAGCGATTGGACTTGCCGGTGGACCAATGGTCTTACCCTTTGGTGCATGTTGTGCTGCAACGGCTTCCTGCCGATTTGAGGGCTCGTTTCGAGCAAAAGTATGGTGGGGATAGTGTCACACATCTCCCCCCATTTGGTGACCTCGTCCAATTTTTGGAGGATGAGTGTCGGTTTGTGGACAACTCTGGCGTTGCCACCGAGTCTTGCCAGCCGTCTTCCCGGCCACGAGACCAGGGACGGATTAGGGCTCGCGGGCCTGTTGATGGTCGCCCCGCCGCTCGTTTTGCTGGCACCCAGAGTCGTCCTGGTTGTGAGTTTTGTAGGGACACGGGGCATGGCATGGCAACTTGCGCGGCCTTTTTGAAATTGCACGTGAGTGCCCGCCGCCGAATTGCCAATGCACGCCGCATGTGCTTCTCTTATTTGGGGGCTCACTTCCATCGGGACTGCCCCAACCCCCGACCTTGTAGAATTTGTGGGGGGTCCCATTTGGACATATTGTGCGCTAACGCGAACCACGCTGGCAGACTAGCCTCTGATGAAGGTTCGCGCACGGGGGGGTACCATGGAGTTGGTCACCGGGCTTCTGCCTCGCCGGTTCAGAGCCGGGGAGAGGCCCGCAATTTTGAGCGCCGCACTCCACCCCCCGCGCAAGTTGATCGGGAGCCGCGCGACCGCCATTTGGTCTCCCTGCGTAAAGGCGATTACGCAATTGTTGCTAGGCACCGCTGGCCAGACCAGCACCGCCTTCCCTCCCCTCCTTTGGCGGAACGTCCCCGGTTGGAGTCACGCCCCCCGCCATTCAGGCCTCCGGTGGGATATGCCCATCCAGCGATGGCGCGTGGCTCGGGACATCGCGCGGACGAGGAGTTTGGCCTCCGTCCTCGTCGCGAGGGACTTGAGCTTGGGTGCGGAGCCTGGGTGTGCGGCGATCGGTCGCCGTCCAGGCATTGTTAGGACATTGGCGCCTGCCCCGCTAAGGTACCCCTCAGATCGACACGGTTTTGTTGCCAACGGCATCGGTCAGGTCTGGGGGCCCACGTGGGACTCTGTTGTGGTCCGTGTCATTTTGGACATGGGAGCCCAGGGTTGCCTTTTGTCTATTATTTTGTTTGTTTTGTTTTGGGCAAAATTGTTTTCTTGAGCGCCTTTGGACTGCGGGACTTGGCTGGGACGAGCCAATTCGGGAAACCCTGTTGGAAGATTGGCTCCAATTTGTATCCGCACTCCCTGCAGTCAACGAGGTCGTGTTACCCCGCGCTATCTTCCCCCCTGGGAGCTACACTGCTACCCTTGTTTGTGATGCGTCTTCGCACGGTTATGCAGCTGTTGTTTGTTTGCGCACCGTCTGCGCAACAGGCCAGGTGAATTTGTCACTGGTCTTGGCCAAGAGCAAGGTGGCCCCCCTCCGGACGGCACTGACCATCCCTAAGTTAGAATTGTCAGGGGCGGCGCGTCTTGTGCGTCTATTGAACCACGTTGCTCACACTTTGGGTGGAACTGTGGACATTCGGGCTTCTTACGCCTGGACGGACAGTCAAATTGTTTTGTGTTGGTTGAAGACGTCCGTCCACTCTTTGGAGGTCTTTGTTGCGTACCGAGTGTCCCAGATTCAAAAATTTGATACGCCTTTGATTTGGAGGCACTTGCCTGGAGATTTGAACCCAGGTGACGTGGCCTCACGTGGGTGCATAGCACCCCGCTTGATTGCTCACCCCCTATGGTGGGGACCAGACTGGCTGACTCATCCCGAGGATGATTGGCCTCGATCGCCAGTCTTGATGTCGGGTCCTTTGCCCGGGCTCAAGGTGCTCGCTGTTGGAACAAGGGACCCTGAGTTTTGTTGAGTCGATAAAGCTCCCTCGACAAATAGTTGAATTGTTGTTTTGTTGTTGAATTGTTGGTGACTGATCGTCACATTAAAAACTCGCATGCCGGTTGCAATGCGCTGTTGGCCATTCTGCAGCGAGAGTTTTGGATATTGTCGGGAGCCGTTATTAAGTTGAACCCCTTTTGGACGATACGGGTCTTTTGTTGTTTGGTTGTTGACGGTTGAGTCACTCTAGCCTTCCTTATGGGGTCCGTTACCCCCTTTTGTTGCCTAAGGAGGGTCATTTGGTTGTGGTTGTTATTGTTGTTTGGTTGTTTTGTTGTTTGTTATTGTTTTGACCCGCCAGCCTGCCCCCATTGGGGGGGTATTTTGAGGCCGCGGTGAAGGCGGCACAGGGACTCTGGCGCAGATTGTTGGGAGACACCGTTCTCACCTTTAAGGAGTTAGCTACGGTATTTTGCCGTCTTGAAGCTGTGTTGAACTCGCGTCCATTGTGCTCGCTGTCTTCGGACCCGAACGACTTGGAAGCCCTGACCCCGGGCCATTTTTTTTTATTTGACAGCCACTTGTCGCCCTGCCGGAGCATCCTTTTGTCGATGTGAGCCAAAATTGGCTATCGCGGTTTCAGTTGGTGCAGCAGCTCGCTCAGAGTTTTGCAAGCGTTGGAGCTTGGAGTATTTGCACATCCTCCAGCAGCGCGTCAGGTGGACTGATAAAACGCAACCTTGTCGGGATTGCCAAGTGATTAGCGGACGGGAAGGCCCGTCTGGGGGGGGTAGATGTTCTGTCCCGTTTATTATCTGTGCGCCTAACGGAATGCGCGTGTAACAGAGTGAGAACTGACTTGTCAGTTTGACGTTGACACTTGACAGCTCTGTTGATTTGCCGCTAAAAGAGGTCCGTCGCCGTATTTGGGACCTCGCGACGCGTTTGTTGATATTAATCCTTTTAAATCGATCCGTTTGTGACAATTAGTCGTGATCCAATTGTATTAATTGTAATAACCCCTATCTTGACGTAATATTACGGGTTACGTTTGTTAAAACTGAAGTTCTTGAGAGGGATGGTCGCCGCTTGGTATCTCGCGATCTTTTGTAATGTAATCCCTTAACCCCTGAGAACCGGTCGTTTTGTGGACAATCTGTCATGACCCGATGGTTAAGTGTTAGTGACGCTATTGGGAACGAGTGATTTGAAGACCGCATGCTGTGATTGCCTCCAAGCCTTGTTGCAGCGGATTCCAACCTGAAGAATACTCGTAACGTCACAACACGATACATATACACTCACTTACATGCATAACTCCAGGTAGGAACCAGAGCAGTGTCCTTCAACCATGAGGTAAGTTGTTTTGTTGTATGGTAGGTGAGTTGTTCTCTTATATATTGTCTGCTCCGCGTACGGCGGACTAGTTTCGCTCGCCACTCTTGTCTCTAGAGCCCCACGGTTAGCACACTTCCACTGCGCACTTGAAATCGTATTGTGAGGCCTAGCCTGGCAGCGTACAAAAATAAATGTTTTTTTTTCCATAATCAGATAATATTCTTGATATATTTAAACTATCAATGTCCACATCATTAGTTTGTAAACGGGATTACAAACATACCACCACCACCTACTTATAAATATTAATTTAAATTGAACAAAACGTGCTTTTTCTTTTTAGGGTTCCTTTCTAACTATATGACATCCGAACTTAATATTCAAGTGTATGTTTTTTTTTGTGACTAACCTTATATTATCAGACATGCTATACATAATATGTTTGACGAGATTAAATTCAGACATTAAATTTATTTGACATTTGGCATTCTATCAACAATTTAGACCT
This sequence comes from Aporophyla lueneburgensis, assembly GCA_932294355.1. Lineage (NCBI taxonomy): Eukaryota > Metazoa > Arthropoda > Insecta > Lepidoptera > Noctuidae > Aporophyla > Aporophyla lueneburgensis. The sequence goes on along the minus strand of OW028749.1, from coordinate 1,013,746 downwards.
CACATTTTTATGAACCTGTACTTTTTTTTCCTCTGTGTATTGCATTGTATAATTTCGATTTTTCTTTAACTTAGGTAACCAATCTTTTAAATTATTTTTAAATATATTAAATTTTATTGTGTATAATAATGAATATAAATAATATTTTGCATGCCTAAATCGGTATGACATAATTAACTGCGCATCTACTCAACATCTTAAAATGTATTTACTTCTTTGTTCTGCAATAAATTCATTGAATTGAATACGCATGAGTTATTAAATAAAGTTTAGTTTAAAACATCGATAATAATCGTATCTAGTTTTTGTTAAACAATTTTCATTTTAATAATACTTTTTATTCATAAAAGACGGCGATTAGTTTTGCATTTAGACTATATATGTGTTTACTTTTGTGATTGTGACCAATATAACATTCTTTTTCTATTACTATTAGTGACGACCTAAATTATTGATGAAAATGGGAAGAAACAATAAACCAAAACTGTACAGTGCCTGCAAGGTTAAGAGTACCTGCACAGGGCAATTATTTAATTAATTAATTTTTAAGGAATTCAATACCGATAAGATGCTTAATGCGTAATGCATTACCAGCAAAAATCTATTCTCGCTTTGCAAAGTAATACGAAGTAAGCACCCTATTTTCTAGAGAAGAACGTCTGTTTTACCCCAAAAACTTATAATAATCGTTCATTTAGAAATAGATTAAAATATATGATAAGTTTTTGAGTTTGAAGCCCGTCAACAATATATCAGAATATCAGGTACTGTCACTATAAATTCCAAAGCACAGCGAAGGAATGGAGTAGCATTAGAATTGTGCAAAGGTGAGGTTTTACCCGACAGCGGCCCAAAGGAAGGCAACGATCCAGCAGGCCATGTACATATATGCGTGTTCATCTGTTTCCCATAACTTCTTACCTACTAGTCGTATTTGGGCAAGCAAAATATCCTTAGAGGCGTCCTGTAATTCTACGGGCTATAATCCCATAAACGCCAAAATGGCAGTTTATAGCGGATATTAAACTTTATTGAAAACATACATTTTATTTTAATTTAATATAATTTCCATTCGTAAAAGATTTTATGAAAGGTCAAAAGAATGGTGTTTGGCTGTTTTCAATAATACTAAACATACTTCTAGAGTGTTATGAAGACTGATTAGCAAATTATTTGTATCAAACTCCATTTGCTGCCTTCTCTCAATTATGCCTAGCTCCAAAATAACGTAATGAAATACTAAGCAAAAAGAGGGAACAGATATACATACAAACACAGGCCCATAAACACATTGCCCTCCGCAGATGGGCAAAATTCAAATAAAAAGAAAAGTATAATCTAGGTCATACAATAACGGCAATAACATCCGTTTACTAACCGCAGTCACACGTAATTACTAAAATATGTATATGTCAAGTAATTTTGGCATTCATCATATAGATCGCCATATGAAATCGACCTTGAAGGAAATGTGTATCAGTCTCTTATATACCAATGTCCATTCTATTTTTATACCTCTAGAAGATTAATTCCTTACATTTCTTTATTTTATGTTGTAAATAATTAGTGAATATTTAAGTTGCCCATTAAATATTTAATATTATTTGCCTACTTCATAGTTTGCCGTGTGCAAACATTTCATAGACCTAGATAAATTAACGGCTCTCAGCACGGACATGTTTCTTAAATATGTTTCCGTTTTCATCTTGCACTTTTATTTTGACAGTTACAGTAAAATTATTCATTACGACTATTATTACTATTGGGCTTCGTAGATAGATATTAAAACGGTCAAAAGAAGCAAACTTGCATTATTATAGAACTCGAAAGGTTCAAAAACTATAAATATATACCTATATCTATAAACATGTTCTTTCTTTTGACCATGTCCTACAAGAATTGACCATAGGATTGTTCAAAAGGAAAGGTACTCGTAAATCAATGTTGCGTTTCGCTCCAACTAAATAGTCTACAGTTAAAACTCTCATACCCTGTTGTAACCAACCCTTGAAGTTTCTGTCTGATAAAATATATAACCGTTATTTCGTCCCAGTCGTAGACAGTGGCACATTTATTGACCTGTTTAAACTTACCAATACCAAGGCGTTGACAGAGGGTCAACATTACATAAAATATTCTTGTGGTTATTAACGGTAGCTGAAATTCTGTATCGGAGATGTCACTGCTTATGGCTGAGATTGAGACTTAATATTGAATAAAGAACTCATGAATGTTAAACCGTTCCATGTACATTGTATTAACATACCTATAAGAACAATACTAAACAAGTCTATTCGCACACAAATACGTCAAGTACACAATCGATCGCGAGTGCGAACAGTCAATGGTGAGAGCAATTATCTTTGCGGAAGTGCAACAATATAACAAGCTACCTAAAGATGTAAAGAACGCAAACTCGTTTGATGTTTTCAAAACGAAGTTAAAATATCACATTCTTTAAGGTCAAACACTACCGTAATTATACTTGCCCTACTGCTGCGTTGCTTTATAGTGGCACCGGATTGAATAATCATTTTTTTTTTTTGCGGGTGTATCGAAAAGTTTGAAATGTTTGTATTCGCTGATGTGATTTGTGTACGAAATGATTTAATACTGTGTATTTAAATGATTTGACAGAAACAAAAACAATACCTGCTTAGTTTAAGTGTCAAAGTTTGCGAATATTTTAAGTTTTGGAACAATTGTTCTCAAGTAAGTGACATTTTTATATAAATTCTTTTTGATAAGTAAATTTCTTTAACCATGAAATACTGACAAAATGTATAAATTTCATCGTATCTTTAGAAGTGAAGCCTGTATTTTCTGACCGTTTATTCCTTCGTGTCCGCGGTGCGTTATCGACGGCATCATGTTCTTCACGAGACCTTTGGGGCTGCGTTCACGACGTAAGCTCTGTCTCGCGCCCACAACCGCTCCAGTTCGTTGTCATTCGACACGCGGCGACTGTCGTGTTCAGCACTAGCCAGAGATGTAGCCCGCCGCCCGTGGCTGCGTTCCCGGCTCAGCTCGTTGTACAGAGCGCGTAGCCGGTTGTGATGATAGCCCAGCTCATGCCCGGACACGGTCACGTCACCGCTTCCGACTCACAGCGTGCATATGACCACGGCTGCGACGGGTCATCGCAACGCGGTCCCGCGGGGTAGGCACGTAGCATCGTTGTTCTGAAACTTGTAAGCGGAGGCGCTGTAACTACTCAATTTTACACGTTATAAATTAAACTTACATTAAGGGCGATAAACGCTTAAATGTACAATTGAAAATTCTCCAAAAACGAGGCGTCTTAGGTCACAAATTACACCATTTTAGGCCCCTTTACACAAAAATAAGTGACGGTAGGCACTGTCTGTAGTATTTTCAAAATGACTATTGATAATAACCTAAATAAAATCACGAAATTACCCAGCCCCACACATTGAGGTTCTATGAACTGTTGTTAAGATATTGACCTGTTATTATATAACTAAGCAACAAGCAGGCTCTTGCCACTTCTGAAATATGTAATAAAATAGGGTACCCTTGCTCTAAACCAACTTATTGAATACCTAATATATTTAACATCAAAGCAGAAACTTATGGATGGGTACCCAAATGCATCTAATCGTCACTACTAGATTATCTCAAACTATAAACTGACTTATAGGTATTACAGGGTAAGGAAAATAACACGTAACACATTGTATCATTTAAAGGTACACCTAGGGTTTCACTAAATAAAGCACAGAAAGACAAGACTATATATTTATTTCAATTAGGCTTGTCAGTAATTAATCAGAAAGCTAGTTGTACGTTCCAAAACTAGGTCTTCATGGAGAAGAAGGACAAGAAACTCCATGGAAACAGTATTAAAGTATTATATCAACTCACTTCTTACATTGCCATAAACTATTATTATCTCAAATACATTTCATTCTATCTCTTGGACCATTGTCCAAGAGATCTCAGAATAGCATCAACACAATCACAATAGCTAGGCAAAGAAAGAGTATGAATATTCTATTTTATATGATTTAAAACATTATCAATATCGACAAAAATATAAAAGGTATACAACAACATTTTCATAATAAGCAATAAGTGTTACATAATATCAAATTACTTAATATTTAAGATAGTAACAGAACTTACGTCCGTCTTCGATGCTGGCCCCGAGCGAATAGGCCGAGTGCCACCCCGTGTTCTCAACCGTTGTCTCAGAACCTCGTTATTTCAAAACTAGTGTTGCCAGTATTATCCATCAAAAGTCCCAATAATCGACTAAGACAACATTACAATTTAGTATATTATTTTAAAACCTAACACTATCTTATCTTAAACTGGGTTAGTCCACGTTTTCACGGACTTACGTTCATCCACCGCAATTTTACTACTAAAATCTTCGATCAATAATAGCACTAGATAAAGGATTAGGAACAAAAATAAGGCGCTCAACTGGCCACGTTTGCACACACTTACACATTTTTATTTTTTACTACGAAATATGGAAAAACGTTTCATAATAATAACAACTTCAGTTTATTATAATCCTTAACACTCAAACTCAATATTTTTTTTTTTTTTAATAAACTACCATTATATTTATAAATTAACTGAAACTAATGTAAGACACAGAATGTCGACACATTTTCTTACAGGTACTTATTTCAATTTTAGAATAATTTTAAAAATATAGTGATTTTATTTAAAAAATGACATAGTGATCTATTTTTGTGCCTGCTATAAATTACTAACTAAGAAAAAATCTTTAATGTTAATACTAATCGCTACTTCAGTGAGTAAAACTGAGGGCATTGCAATTGCAGTCTTTATTTTAGAAAAAAGTTTTGCTATTTCAGTTCTACAGTTTAGAATTTACCTTTTTCTTTTCTATAAATATTTTTAGTCCGGCGTTGTTTAGATTTTAATTAACTTTGATGTTTTGACGTTTTTTGGAGTAACAAGGCTAATGTGTATGGACAGTAAGTTGCTAATTTGTTGCAGCAAAAAAAACAATAAAAATACTAGAAAATAGGTTCAATCATATTTTTAGAGTTGGTTTTAGTTGGCCGCTCGGACGGCAATATGCCTAAATTACAATGGAGTTTATTTAATTATTAAAAGTAGGTTCAAGCTTAGTTCTAGTACTAATCGACATGTAACGTAACCTTGTTTGGATAAATGTGGCGTAATAGTACATTATGGTACAAGTGTGTAATGTTGGTGATTACCGCTGAGGCGCCATTGAGACCCGAGCCGTCAGGTGAGGGTCTTAAGAGAGCCGAGGACGGTAATCATCAATACACACGTGTATCATACGACGTTTTTCAACACACTTGCGAGGAAAAAACAAATATGTATTGCATAAATTTACCACACAGCAACAAATGCGATACAAACAAAATATGAAAATTAGGGGAAAATTGGGAAATGGCGCGCAATTTTTTTTTTGCACGCGCCAAATGTAAGTTGATTGATTACAGCCATACAGCCTACTTCAAAATGATAATTTTTGTGATAAAATGCAAATATTTTATAAGAAATTATTGTGAATTATAAATAATTTGATAATAATAAATGTTTTTTCGTCTTAATTAGGGACACATTTATTTATTTCAAAAATGTAAATAGATTTTCGGTGGCATAAAACCTCTTTGTTGTTACAAAAAAAAAAAAAAAACTGTATTACCCAGTTAAATTGAAAATGCTCTGTTTACTCGCATATAATTTGCAGTTAGGTACTAACTTAACTTTGTAGGGATCATTCTATTATGCACTAGTGTGTAATATTATTATGCACGTGTATGTTATAGTTCGGTTTATGGCCCTAAGAACGATATAATAAGGCTCACTTTACGAGCAAGTGTGTTGAAATAGTACATTATGGTACAAGTGTGTAATGTTGGTGATTACCTCTGAGGCGCCATTGAGACCCGAGCCGTCAGGTGAGGGTCTTAAGAGAGCCGAGGACGGTAATCATCAATACACACGTGTATCATACGACGTTTTTCAACACACTTGCGAGGAAAAAACAAATATGTATTGCATAAATCGTTTTACCACACAGCAACAAATGCGATACAAACAAAATATGAAAATTAGGGGAAAATTGGGAAATGGCGCGCAATTTTTTTTTTTTGCACGCGCCAAATGTAAGTTGATTGATTACAGCCATACAGCCTACTTCAAAATGATAATTTTTGTGATAAAATGCAAATATTTTATAAGAAATTATTGTGAATTATAAATAATTTGATAATAATAAATGTTTTTTCGTCTTAATTAGGGACACATTTATTTATTTCAAAAATGTAAATAGATTTTCGGTGGCATAAAACCTCTTTGTTGTCACAAAAAAAAAAAAACTGTATTACCCGGTTAAATTGAAAATGCTCTGTTTACTCGCATATAATTTGCAGTTAGGTACTAACTTAACTTTGTAGGGATCATTCTATTATGCACTAGTGTGTAATATTATTATGCACGTGTATGTTATAGTTCGGTTTATGGCCCTAAGAACGATATAATAAGGCTCACTTTACGAGCAAGTGTGTTGAAAATAAAATTAGGCCTACTATATTTTGAAAATTAATCTAAAATTGAAATAAGTACCTGTAAGAAAATGTGTCCTACATTCTGTCTTACATTAGTTTCAGTTAATTTATAAATGTTATGGTAGTTTATAAAAAAAATAAAAATATTTTGTTGACTTGTATAAGTATTACTTGATTTTTGCCTGTATGCTGATTTGGAATAAAGCTATTTTTATCGATTTGTGAATTTGACTTTTATAAAGTATGCTATAGGATGTCTTAAAGAGTTTCACCCTAAAAAATTAAGATAATACTACCGAACATTCCAATAATGGCGATTCAGTCTCACTTTATTATGAAAATGTATGGTCACTCTAATACATTTTCATACTACTATATTTTAGTGAATATCTCCTAAAATATAAAGCCTGTAGTTATATTTGCCACATTTATCCAAACTAGGCTACGATACCTGTCGATTAGTACTAGAACTAATCTTGAACCTACTATTAATAACGAAATAAACGCCATTGTATTTTAGGCACATTGCCGTCCGCGCGGCCAACTAAAATCGACTGTAAAAAAAATATTGAACCTTATTTCTAGTATTTTTCTTGTTTATTTGCTGTAACAAATTAGCAACTAATTGTCCATGCACATTAGCCTCTATTAATTTGATTTTATAGTGAGATACGTACCTACACTTAACCTGAAAACGAAATATAGCATAACTTTTTGTATATTTAAGTTTTGATGATTTTTATTTTTGTAACAAATATAACAAATTAAGACCTTTCTTTTGATGTATCATTCGCCTATCTGCATTATTTAGTTTCTGTGTAATCACGGATAATCACTACGGCAAGTGGCGGTTCTAGCGGCCAACTGTTTTTGGTCGTAGCGCCTTAGTTTTTTTTTGTAACAAATTCAGGAAAAGAGGTGTGTATTGTAACAAATTACAACTAATTCCTGGCAAAATTTCATCAAATTTGAAGAGTTGGCCGCGCGGTGGAAACGGACATGCACATAAAGGGTACTTTTGATGGGCACGCCACAATTGCGGTAAGTCCCCTCTTTGAGGAGTGGATAGAGAGGCGTCACGGCATCCTCACCTTCCACCTGACGCAGGTTCTCACCGGGCATGGGTGCTTCGGTGGGTTCCTGTTCAGGATAAAGCGGGAGGATACATCCGGGTGTTTCCATTGCGAGGATCGTCTGGAGGACACGGTGGAGCATACGGTGGAGGTGTGCCCTGCCTGGGCGGAGCACCGCCGTGTCCTCGTGGAGGCGATCGGCGGCGGCGACCTCTCGCGTCCGGCCCTGGTGCGAGCCATGGTACGGAGCGAGAGGGAATGGGAAGCCGTCACCTCCTTCTGCGAAGCAGTGATGCTCGCGAAGGAGGAGGCGGGGCGCGTGAGGGAGTGGCAGTCTCTGCGCCCTCACGCCCCTAGCCGCCGCAGGAGGAGACGCCCCGGGCGTCGGGAGTCAATTGCGGACTCCCGGCCACCGTAGGCGCGAGCTTGCGGGTGGCGAGCAATGGGTGGCTCGCCGCCCGGTGAGGACCAGGCTCGGGTCGACGGCGCGCCACGCCACAGGTGTTCCACGCGCGCCTCAAAGAGATGTCAGCAGCAGTGTAGGGGTCTACTAGGACCGATGCCTGCCGGGGTCGCGTGATTGTTCGAAAGAGATACCGTGACCCTGGCACATGGGCAACTGATGGAACACGGGTGGGTTTCAGTCAGTAAAAGTCTGACACGCCCTCCCGCTCCGCCCAGAGCGGGAGAAGTCATTTGATGATTTCCCATCCTGAAAAAAAAAAAAAAAAAGGGTACTTTTGAAAGTCCAAATTATCAAGGAACTAGAATTGATTCTAATCTCCCCTTACAAAAGGCAGTTTCGTATAGAGAAGAATTTTCAAGAAACTCCACCCAGGATGAAATTAGGTACTAAACTACAATAGGTAAAAGTGGACGACTTTCCTATATAACTAACTAGCTTTTGCCAGCGGCTTCGCCCGCGTGGAGGTCGGAAATTATCCCGCGGGAACATACTACCGGGATAAAAAGTAGCCTATGTCCTTTCTCAGGCTCTAAACTATCTGTGTACCAAATTTCATTTAAATCGGTTCAGTAGTTTTAGCTGGAAAGCGAGACAGACAGACAGACAGAGTTACTTTTGCATTTATAATATTATTAAAGTAATTAAAGTATTAAGTAAGTAAAGTAAGTATGGATAACTTATAAATAACGGTGTCGCACTCTGCACTGTTTGAAAGTGTTTTTTTTTTCATAGCTTTCCGTCTGACAACCCCAACGAACTTCATTATACATGCAGTGCCTCGCCATTATGCACACTTTCTATTAAATTTCAAAAGTGTTTGCTGTGCTCGGTTCGTTCTGACTATGGGTTCACAACCAGTGGAAGAGAATTATGAAGCTATTGCCAATTTAAGAAGTTAGAACGGAAATTATCGCGCGCACAACGTAGAGATCGACGTAAATCAGCAGGGAGGCGGTTATCATCCTCATCATCGTCGGAGTCACCGTCGCGTTCTTCATCAAGCTCGACGTCGCACTCTAGCAGCATTGGAACCGGCTGTTGAACTGCTGGCGACGACCCTCTCGCATTAAGATGTACGGTATAAATAAAAGCTGCCATTGCGATTAGCCTGCAGCTCTGAGTTACTGTAGGCTTATTTAAAAAGAGCACAAGGAACTCTTGGAAAATAGTTTCCTCCAGGCAAGTGCACGTCATTTGATGCCCCGGTTCTCAATCCTGAGGTCAAGGTTACCATCTTAGAGGTTGTCTACGCAAGAGGAAGGCTTCGAAATCAAGTAAGAACAAAGGGTATCGCAGATTAAGTATTGAAAATGTGCCCCCGGAGCCAAATGTAATGAATATGATATCGTTAAGTACGCTGCTCATTTGCATTACTATTTATGTAGTTTTTGACTGCCTAGCTCTTACTGTCATTGAGTAACCTTGGAAAATATCCTAATAACAGACAATTTTTTAAACTTTTCGTTCTCTAAAACTAATAGAGCTAGGAATGTGATTCCAAAGCCAAACTGTAGACAACATTATGACACATATTACGTATATCGATCTTCCTTAGTTTGCTAAAAATAAATATTTTTTTTAAATGAAATAATTATTTTTTGGATTTTTCATTCACTTATAACTGTCTACAAAACATGTGAAATCTGTTAACGGATATTTTGCACTGTACACACTTCATGTATGTTAATTAAAAACGTTTGTGGAAGCTTGGATTCCCTGTGTTCGATTTAAATGTTACCGCAAAGCGAGCTCAAACAAGCTTGTGAATAGCTTATCAATACTTAATTTTTCGCCAAATTTGATGTTTTATCTATTCATTTTAAGTGTGTACAGTGCAAAATATCCGTTAACAGATTTCACATGTTTTGTAAACAGTTATAAGTGAATGAAAAATCTATCGTTCCTATACTTACGTTTTTAACGTTTATGTAACACTGGTCCCGACAAATATCTTGAACACTGTTTGATATACTCTTCTCGCTCTTGTGTATTCTCCCGCCAATGCGGAAGAGTGAGAAGGGTATATCAATCGGTGTTCAATAATTGTGCCACGAGGTATACAGGCACAGTCTGTATAAAGGGTCTTGAATAAAAATACACTTGGATCTGCATTCTTTGAATTAGATTTGCGTACTTAACTGCACGCCAAATTCTTACGGGGTTAGCAGAGTGGATGGAGAATAACTTTTTCTTATTATGTATTATTATTATTAAAAATATCATTTAAAAATTGTATGTGTAGTGTCATAAATAGGGACCTGAGCAACATTTCCTTTTTAGAGTTCCGTTGCCAAATGGCAAAAAACGGAACCCTTATAGATTCGTCATGTCTGTCTGTGCGTCCGTATGTCACAGCCACTTTTTTCCGAAACTATAAGAGCTAGGCTGTTGAAACTTGGTAAGTAGATGTATTCTGTGAACCGCACTAAGATTTTCACACTAAAATAGAAAAAAAAACAATAAATTTTGGGGTTCCCCATACATAGAACTGAAACTCAAAAATGGTTTTTTTCATCTAACCCATACGTGTGGGGTATCTATGAATAGGTCTTCAAAAATGGTATTGAGGTTTCTATTATCATTTTTTTCTAAACTGAATAGTTTGCGCGAGAGACACTTCCAAAGTGGTAAAATGTGTCCCTCCCCCCCCCCCCGTAAATTCTAAATTAAGAGAATGATAAAACTAAAAAAAAAATATATGATGTACGGTCAGCCAAGAAAGTGGTGTACCAGTTTTGATTTAGTTTCCCGGTCATCGAAAATTACAACAAGGTTCGTTATAAAAAGATATTACTGAAAGAGACAACATTATCATGACGTAAACCTATGTATTTAGTATTCATACGTCATATGTCACATATAAGTACATGACATTTTAACCTTTAGTATAAATGAAAAGGACATAAGTTTCTACATAGCAATGGGGAAGGCAAGTGTCAAAGTGACATTGCTACCTTATGTCCCATAAGAACTGTCATATCAAAGGAATTTTCTGAAAAAAACTATTTATTGATGTAAAGTGACTAGATGTTGTGTAATAGGCTGTAAAAATGATGGCATACAAATTCCCGACAATTCACACTATCAAGAAATAACGGGTAGCTGCTGTGACTGCTGTGAGAACAAAAATTGTATTATCACTAAGGAAAAGCTATATAATAAACAAATATTTACCCTTGCGAAGCCGGGACAGGCCGTTAGTTGAATTTATTGATGAAATTCTATGATTATACCATAACTAAACAATCGAATACACCTTTCAAAATAATATCTACTTTTCTATTGGAGGTTAAGTATGGCATCGCTCTTTAGATCATGAAATGGTTCGTCTGGTGGAAGAATTATCACCGAGACCGAGATTTGTGATAGTTGTGGTGTTAGAAAGTTAAAATTCTTATCATATTACCCCAATTTATAAAATAGATGTAAAATTAGATGAAGAAGACAAACACAAAACTTGATGATATTTTTCTCAATATAGAATGTCAGAAGCAGTACTATATTTTTTGTAGAGGCTAGCACATGTAATACCTACATAAAAATTACAATTTTAAATCCTAACTACAAGTAAATGTGTGTTTAATGTAGTAGAATCAAATTTCTAACCTCTCAACTAAATCACTTTTTTCCTCTTGCAGATGCACCGCGGCGTCTTAGTTCTTGTTTTAGTATATGCACTTGTATTGACGAATAATTTTCCATATTGTTTTTTATAATAAACTCAATTTTTATAACAAAATACGTGTTTGTTTTGTACAAGTTATACAGTAATCTGACATATGGGACATAATATCGCAGCGCCATCTACGATTAGCTTTGAGTTGCCTTCCCCATTGAAATGTTTCCAAACAAAAGTAATAAAAACTATTTAAATAGACAACCGAATTCCATTTGAAAAAGAAAACTGACAATTGACATTTTGTCAAATATATGCAAAAAATCGATATATTTTCCGTGTTATTTTTCAATCAACTGCATATAAAATCACCTCAATGCCTGCCAACTTGACCATTGCCGAAAGAGCACAAATAATTGCCCAATTTAATGAGGGAAGCAGTATCAGTGCGATATCCCGGAATTTGAATATATCGAGGCGTTCTGTCCGCTTTTGGATTCGTCGTGAAGGAGAGGAGGGAAGTTTGTTGGATCACAGAAGAAGTGGTCGCCGGCCTGCACTCTCCAATAACGATAGAGAATTCATGAGACGGGAATATGAAATCAATGGTTTTAAGCCCACAAAACATTTTGCGGAGATGTTCGATGTGAGTGCCCAAACAATAAGGAATCATCTACATTACATGGGGTTGCACCACAGGCATTACGCCAAGAAAATATATTTGACGGATGCTCACAGACTTGCTCGTCTGAACTTCGCCAGAGAGCACTTAGACTTTGATTGGTCTAATACAGTGTTTTGTGATGAAAAAACGTTTAAATCCAGTCAGCATGGACGTCTTCACCTTTGGCGATATAATTCAACACGGTATGAAGATGATCATGTAATCCCAAATAGAGAATCAGGTCGAATTTCCGTAAATATTTGGGGCTGGATGAGTGCGGATGGTGTAGGAGAATTGTGTTCTCTACCTCCTCGAGCGACGGCTGTAAATTATATCGACGTGCTTCAGAATGCAATGCTACCGACAGTCCGTAATGTTTACCCGGAGAACGAAGTGCCACAATTTGATTTTGTTCAAGATAATTGTTCAATTCATAATGCGAGGATCGTAAGAGCCTGGTTTCGTTCACACACTGACGTAAGGGTAATTCAGTGGCCCTCAAGATCGCCGGACCTCAACCCGATAGAAAATCTTTGGGGCCTTATGGTCCAACGATGGTCGCATCAAAATGAAAGAACCAAACAAGCTCTTATTAGTCACTGTAATTATATTTGGGAGGAAATGCGGGGAACCGATATTTGCTCACGGCTTGTTGGTTCAATGAGGTCTCGTCTTTTAGAGGTTATAGAGGCCAACGGCGGTTAGACCCGTTTCTAATTTTTAAAAATTTTCAATATCTTCTAAATATTACTATAAGTATATGCTATGTTTTTGTTTGTTATAAGTATTTTAAAATTGATTGTAGAAATTTAATAAAAGGATAAATCTATTTTTAGCTTGTTTTTTATTGATATTGTAATTACAAGTTTACAGAAATTGTAGGTTTGTGGATTCGCCTTGTGCCTTTACAATTTTATGTAACTTGTTGATTACAATTCTGAATTTGTAGATACAATTTTGTCATCAAAATCTACAGACCCCCGCCGTTGATTTTACGACGTCATTGGTTCCATCAAGTTCAAACTAAGAACAGCTGTCACGTTACAAACAGTAATAGTCTTTATCAATAATCAGATAAAGACAGCAATAGAAGTTGTCAGATCCATCTGCAAGCGAAACTAATCTTTATCACCTATGAATCTGCAAGCGATATTCAACCTTAGGGTGGTACACCACTTTCTTGGCCGACTGTACATTACCATGTAAACTACCACCGAAAATTGGTTTGAACGAGATCGAGTAAGTAGTTTTTTTTTAAAACGTCATAAATCGTAAGCCGCAATTTACCTTTCATTCAATCAACTGAAATATAAAAATTAAAAAAAAAACATTTATTTTCATAAACATAAACCTTATGCATAAACCGAGAATACCTACAGGTTTGTTCGGAACCCTCGGTGCGCGAGTCCGACTCGCACTTGGCCGGTTTTTTTTTTGAATATGTTGCAGGTGGAGGATTTCGATGAAACTTGTAACAGTAAAATCAACATACTAAGTACTATTTCCGAGATTTTTTTTAAAGTGGGCTCTCTGTTAGAACTTACTAATAATGGCCAAAAAAAAAATTATTTCATTAAAAAAAAAAAATATTTTTAGCAGACTATGTAAGATCTATATACGTAATATGTGTCATAATGTTGTCTACAGTTTGGCTTTGGAATCATATTCCTAGCTCTATTAGTTTTAGAGAACGAAAAGTTTAAATAATTGTCTGTTATTAGGACATTTTCCAAGTTTACTCAATGACAGTAAGAGCTAGGCAGTCAAAAACTATATAAATAGTAATGCAAATGAGCAGCGTACTTAACAATATCATATTCATTACATTTGGCTCTGGGGGCACATTTTCAATACTTAACCTGCGATACCCTTTCTTCTATGATATCGTGTGTAGCGCTCAGCTTACCGATTTCATAGTAACCAAAATATACGACACAATCAAACTACATAAGGACGCTCTCAAACAGTCGTGTGATAATCAATTGTTATATTCTGTCACATGAAGTATTTTTAAGCTGTACCCAATCTAAATCGGTATTATACATAAGTAGAAAATTCCAAAATTATTTTTTGTAGTAAAGGTAATATTTTAATAACACTCGGTTTTGTCAAAACTGTGTTTAGTTATTGTTGATATTTTCATAATGAACTCTCAACATCTACATGTAATCTCAATGCTAATCTCGAGGAAAAAGCTTAGTTTAATTAATGATTAAACGAACATAACTGAAGTTCGATCATAATTGTCTCACCCCCCTGAGCATTCGGATTAGGCTGGTTTTCGTATCCTGGATCTGGACAGTCATCGTTGTAGCGTCATACAGACACCTCATCACCTCGATGTTCCGCCAGTGAATTCAACATCGTTGCAGAGAGGCCAGAACAGCCCAAATTTCGATGGAGTCGAAGACTTTCTCGTAGTCTACAAATGCCATACACAGCCGCTGATTGTACTCCTCGGTCTTCTGTAAAATTTGCCGAACAGTATGGATGTGGTCTACGGTGGTGAAGCCTATTCGAAAACCGGCTTGTTCTGGTGGATGTAACTCGTCAAGTCTCCTGGCGAGACGGTTAATGAGGACCCTCGAACACAGACGACGTTCGACGTTCGTTACGTGGCTCAGAAGTGAGATGGGTCTATAATTCTTCAGAAAGGTTTTGTCACCTTTTTTAAAGAACAGAACCACCACAACCCTGCTCCACGCTTCAGGTGTTGTACCATGTAGAATGACGGAGGTGAAGAAACTAGCGAGGTCTCTCAGGACTGGGACCCCGCCCGCTTTAAGGAGCTGTCGTTATTCCGTCATGACCAAGTGCTTTATTATTCTTAAGCTGCTCGAGATCGCCCTAATCTCGCACTGGTCGACATCCAGGATCTCTTCCGTGTAGTGACCCGTTAGTTCGACTCGATGGTCATCTTCGCTATATCCCGTTTACCGCGTTGAGTATAGGTGCCTGTAAAAGTTCTCTACTTCCTCGAGTAACTCGTACTTCGAAGTCACGATTCTGCCATCCGCAGTTCTTAGTTTCGTCAGATGGGACCTCCCTCCCTCTAATTGCCGAGCGAACACTTTCGACCCTCGGTTTTGATCAATCGCAACCTTGATGTCACGAGTGTTGGAGCACTGAAGGTTACGTCGTGTAAGCTTTCTAGGTTTTAGGTTTAAGGTCCTCTTATCTGACGAAGATGGCAGCGTGGATGGCAACTCTTATCTTTCCTTCACAAGTCCAAGATTTTCCGAGGAAAGTTTCGACACCTTACTTTTTCGCTGCGACGGGAAAAGTTTGCGGGATACGTCGCATAGCGCTTTGACCACCTCATCGGCTTATAAAATCGTGTCCGTTTCGACTGCTCGGTCTGTTTAAAAGAACTGCGTGGCCGTGCGGTTTTCCATGTTCCGACCGCGCAGCCATAGTTAAATCTTTGTAACTAGCTGAATATTGTTTCTACGAATTTGCGACATTCACTGTTAGTGTTTTACAAATTCCTTCGTTATGTAGACGTAGCCGTTTTTCTTCTACGACACTATGTCGGAGCAGTCGAAACGGACACATAATATCGGCTATTTGATGTTTTGACCTTGTCGATCTCTTTAAAAAATCAACGATGTGCATCCAAATAACACCACGCCATCTTCGATTAATTTTAAAGTAGGTAATTGGGGTAAATCATTGACGTAAACTAAAAAGAGGAATGTACCCAATATCGAATCTTGACGCGCATTGCCATTAATTCAGACCTTACCGACTTTATGTCGTTTACTTGAAGTTGAAGCTTTGTGTCTTTCAGGTTTGTTCTTATCAAATGAAGAGCTGTATTCCTAATCTCATAGTGTTCTAGTTCTCACAGATGTGTCATGGTATACATAATCGTATGGCTTGGAGTTCGCCATAGCATCTTGTACTTTCTCTCAGGCTCAAAGGCTTTCACGGCAAGTTCTTTGATGATTTTATTAAATAAAACAACGGATTTACTAGAAGAACATTTACTGAAAATCATTCATATTTTTAGAAATATTAACTTAACATAATAACTTACCACATCTAACAAACACAAAATAATAAAACAAAACCATAAACATCAACTAAACAGTATTTTAGCATTCTCGTTCTCTTTGTTGCACCACATCACAACATACACGTGACTTACAATAGTCTCATGTCCAGAATAATCTAAATATGTATGTATATATTAGTATAAAATAGCAGAGAAGTGTTTGTCGTTTGAACGTGCTCATCTTTCAACGGTTTATAAGTTACCTATTGTAATCTGGCGATCAGACGCGGTGGGACGCGATCAGTTATCACGCGGCTTTTATTTACAAAAACATC
This sequence comes from Aporophyla lueneburgensis, assembly GCA_932294355.1. Classification (NCBI taxonomy): domain Eukaryota; kingdom Metazoa; phylum Arthropoda; class Insecta; order Lepidoptera; family Noctuidae; genus Aporophyla; species Aporophyla lueneburgensis. The sequence goes on along the minus strand of OW028749.1, from coordinate 997,047 downwards.
GTCATATCTCTTCAGTGTCCCGCGAGTCTGAAAGAGCGTCTGAAGGATAGACTTAGTGTAGGACACAGTACACTGGTGTGAAAACAATGTGAGAATAAGAAAACCGCATACAAATCTGTTCCATAGTTAAGAACAACAACTCGGTCGCACAGATAGACACGAAAAACGACTTTAATTTTTAATATGTCTAGAAGATATATCAGAGTGGAAAACCCAGCAGTAACTAGCTATTTGGATACAGTGAGCTCCTGACGTTTGACCAGTTTCCTGTATCCAATGGCAAACATTCTTAATTCAAAATTGCATTGAGATCGCTTCTTCTTCTTTTCGTGTCGGTGATACTAGTACACTTACTATATCGTTTGAGCCCAGTGGGTGGCCATGTTTATTGAGGCATTTTTAAAGTCACCTTAGGTGGAGGTGAACGGGCACTTGAGATACTTCAGCAAGAGATCGCGCCCGCATCTGATTAATACTACCAGTATTACTACTAAATTAAGTGGCACCACTGTCTTTACGAAACACTTGTTCATCTATATTTAAAATACATAACATTATACTAAGTTTAGTCTTTGTAACATTTAGGCACTTCATGTATGCACACACGCAAATAAACACATGTCAAGTGAGATCTTTAAAAAATGCGCGTGCAGTACCGACATGGAACGTGAAACTTCTTAAAGAATACGAGAGGTTTTGTGTGAGAGACAAAGATATGCGTCCTTGAAATTAAATCCTCAATTCTCGTTAAATTATCGAATCGTGGTCTTAGAAGTTTTCCTTGAAAAAATCTTAAAACTAAATATCTATATTAATAAGGAAATGATACTAGAATTTGGTACTACTGTTTACGACCATCGTTTTAAAACATCATTACGGCATGTAAAAACACGTGCAATGGCACAACTTGCGCACTGCGGACTGCAATATAAACAGCACGTGCAGCGGCCCAACTTGCGCATTACTCACTGCAATATTAGAGCGAATCGTGGGATTCAATACATCTATGGCACCTTTGTAAGCATCCATGGACTAAAATTACACAGAACTTAATGTTTAGCACATTTAGAAAGTATGTTGGCATTTTGCTGCAAACAATTTTTTTGTTTGGTTATTTATTCATGGAGTCGTATCCTTATCCAAATGCACCGAGTTCGTTTTGTTCACTATTAACGGCCGCGTATCGCTGTGGGACCTAGCGCCGCGGGTTGACGGTGCGTTGTACGTCCGACATGCCGTCTACGAACCGCGTCCGGAAGAGCACGTTGGCGTTGTTGAACATGCCATCTTTCAGAGACACGATTATGAACTGCAAAAAAAAATTGTGAGTTACTATTCATTTAGATTCATAAAAATCAACAGCCTATTCTTTAAAAAACTAATAGATATTTGGATTCTACTATTAAATACAAGACATATTTATACATTTTCGTTTTTCCCTATACTTTATATTGTCAAAGATAATACAGCATTTATTTTTTTCTATAAAAAAAAAAACTATATTTCTATAAATAACTTCTGATTCTAAAGACCTCAAAAACAGTTCGCAGATTTGAATTATGCCATATTTTTTCCTAATTATCAGCTTTATGTCGTGCTTCGATTTTGGAGATATATTTTTTTCATTCTCTTTTCCACGCCACCCCAGAGGTAGAGAAAAAGGCGTGTGTACAAGAACTTTATGCACGCTAGAGGGCATATAACACCACTAACACAAATCTATATATAGTTTCATTGTGGACTCTCCGTATTCTTTGAACTTAGCAGTGTCTGGCCTAAAGATATGATTTGCAAAATAGTTGCGAATTTTCTTATTAAATTGTTGTCGACACCAGTAATTGAAGCAGTAATATCTGTATTTGTGAAAACCTTCGAGCAGTATTACCATCATTGGTGGTTCCGTGTCTCTATTTCACTACATCTATTAAAAGAATCATTCTGGTTTTAAAAGCTTCTTGAATTGCTTTCTTTCTCTTTTCCATTGCAGCCTTGTTTTCGCCTTTTGCAACCCATGTTTTAAATTTTAATCTATAAGCAATATGAAGGATGCATTTCATAAAACGTATCCACATAATATGTAACGAGGATATACCGTATTTAAATAAATTAGTATCAACTGTTTTCGCCAGAACTAACGGCAAGTTATTTATTTCTGTTGGAGTTGCTTTGCATATACCACAAGTTGTGATAACCTATCACATAAGACTGATGTTGCTTTACCATCTATCATAGTCTATACTGAATGTGAAATTTTTATTTCGCGAATTTAAATTTCTTTTAAACTAGCTTCTGCATGCGACTTCGCGTCAAATTTCTTGTTCCCCGACCCATCGCGTCTCGACTTTTTTCTTTTTGCTCGGCTCCTAATGGTTCTAGCTTGGCGATATATAGCCTATAGCCTTCCTCGATAAATGGGCTATCTAACACTAAACGTAGTTCCTGAGATCGTCCAACCAAAGGAACTCTTCAGTTTTATATTTAGGTCTGATAACAATTAAAACCTTATAGTGAGCCAATCTTAGAAGATAGACATATGCTATACGGACTTTTTAGAACTTTTTAAAAGGAACACAACATACAATCCTTCATAAATCATTGTTGTGTTACTTTAACCGTGAAGGCAGCGTACGCAACGGAAGCTCTCAAATTGAATAACTTGTCCCTGCTTTTGCAAAATTTTTCATTGATGCTCCGCTCCTATTGGCCGTAGCGTGATGTTATATAGCCTATAGTCTTCCCCAATAAATGGGCTACCAAATACTAAAAGATTTTTTCAATTCCAACCACGAGGTTCCTGAGATTAGCGCGTTCTACCAAACAAACAAACTCTTCACCTTTCTAATATTACTTGATGATAGCGAGAGAACGTCAAATAAACGCGATTTCACTCTCGGTTAGGAACATAGGGTAACCCTGCGAAAACTAAAATGTTGTTATTTCATACCAAAGGGCCTAGGACCGATTTGCATGTCGACCCGCTGCCATTTTGATTTTCAAAATCGTGGCGCACGATTAAAATTGTACAAATGTATGAGTAGAAGACACATAGACGAACAAAAAATGTCGAGTAACATGGTACCCCAAAGTGTCACGTTACCGAAATAATTAAAGGTAAACATCGACATATGAGTAAAACGACAATCATTACAAATAGGCTAATTACGTGTCTATAGGCGTCAGATTGTATCCAAATATTCGTTCCAATGTCGATTATTATTATTACTGTTTTTTGGAGGAGAGTAGGTACACTATATACTACTAGGAGCACGAGAAAACTGCTACTATAATTAATTATTCGCCTAATAAATCGCATCGCGTCGCATTGCGATAAAAAAAAAAGTTCGAACGCCTTTGACGATAATATATGAGAGTGTTACCTGTGAGTTCCTGAAGTGTAGCTTGAGCATCTGTCCGATGTTCTGCGTGTGGCTGAGGTCGAGCGCGGCGTCCACCTCGTCCAGGATGTACAGCGGCGCCGGCTTGAAGCGCAGCATGGCCAGCACCAGCGACAGCGCCACCAGCGAGCGCTGCCCGCCCGACAGCTCGCCCAGCGACTCCTTCCACGTCTCGTTAAAGCCCACTCTTATCTGTACAAGAAAGTTCAAACTCAATACCAGAGTAGGCAACGCACTCCTTTAATGTTTGTATTTACTTAGCTTAAGTTACTTGGGGCTGATTTCCCTGATGATGCTGAACACGATCACCACAATTAAATGCTATTCAACGGCTGTCTGCTTCGATCAAAAATGTACTAGATTCCCGACGAGCGCTTCAAAAACGGCCCGAAAAATAAGAGCACAAATATTTTTGTGCTCTTATTTGAAATTAGTTTGGTCCAATGATAGCCAACGATAAGACGTCCTAAATGCCGCAGCACGCGTTCAAAAATTGTGTAAATAACCACTGTAGCACCAAGTTTTTGGAAGGAATATCTTTTTTTCCATAAGTTTAAATCTTTAAGTGTTTTTCATAAAATAAAAACAATCAAATAGTAAATATAAATCATTTAGCAAATACATATTATGATTGTTTGACCAATGTTTGCGACAACGCACCAACTATTGTAACAAACATTGTCTGTTCTGGAACAGAGAATGCATGAAGTAGTATTGTAATTTTATATTTTATTTTTGTTTGTAGATTTCCTAGCGAGCCATTTCGCTGTGCAGAATGGGTATCTATTGTAGCGAAAGAAAGAGGAGAAGAAATATACAAACCTTATAAAAATTCATACTTGAACTTTAATTTAAATGAAAAAATAATTTGATTTAATACAAATTTAACTTCTAAATACTGGTACATAAAATAAGACGCACCCATTTTTTATACGGGTGGATCACATTGATTTAACCCGCACTTAATTAAATAAAATAACTATTATACTATTTTAGCCCTACTACTTTTTTAAATCGATTAAAAATGTTTGCCACCATCAAAACGTACCTTTTCACCTAAAAAATTATATTCTGCAATTCTACGTCTTTCAAAACGTACTGTGTTCTGAGCATTGAAATGTAATACCAAGAACTACGTCTAGTTCCAAAATAGAGTAAGCACGAAATTGTCAACACATTGTTTTTAACCATATTGCTTAGACTTTAAGTTTCAGTTTAGAATAAATAATTTTGTACTTATATCAAAATGACTTTTGATTTTTAAGGGACATTTTAAATTTATTGCTCTTTACCTTTCTCCGATGACAAAAGGACTTAAATATGATTATTTTGCAATCGTAATTATGCTTTAAATGTTTGAGTGTTAAGAATTATAATAAACTGAACTTGTTATTATTATAAAACGTTTTTCTATATTTCGTAGTAAGAAATATAAATGTGTAAGTGTGTGCAAACGTGGCCACTTGAGCGCCTTATTTTTGTTCCTGATCCTTTATCTAGTGCTATTATTGATCGAAGGCTGTCTGTGTTATCATTGTTGTGGAATATTGCCAGTGACAGCTTTTGAACGCAATTTAGATGTGCCAATTGCGTTCAGTTTCATTGATGATATTGGCACTTATTAAAATATTCCTTGAATTTCAAACAATGTGCCAAGCGAAATGGCAACGTCAAGCACCGTCAAAGCACCATACGCTACTATGCTACTGCAACGCTACCGTAGCGCGACGCATGCGCGGGTACAAGGACACCATACTGTCCGTATGTTTGGATCTTGGTGGTGTCTTTGGATCTTTATTTTAGTTTTTCCACTGACTTCCGAAATTAAAGTAATTTTTCACTTTGTAGGGTCCTTTTAAAAAAAAAAAAAAACAAATACTTCCAGTATTTGTTTTTTTTTTTTTTGTAAAAAGTTTTACTAAGAAGATTACTTATACCATCAACATCAAAAGAAAATAAATTCAATATACTCGAAGTTTAAGAAACAGAAGCGCACGCACACCTCTTAATTTACATTTGTTTTAAATATAATGCCCGAATGGAAATGTCTATATCTCTGTTTGTAGGTTATAAAACCGTTAAGTGTTCTGGAAGCAAAGATCTTCGCGCACATGTGGGAGTGGCGCGAGGAGGTGAAACGCCGGGGCGAAACTCCGCTGCCGCGACAAATCGCGGCACGGCGGACAGAGCTCCGGTGTGATCTCATGGCGACATGGCGGGTACGATTGTCGCATCCCAGTGCTGGGCACGCCACAATTGCGGCGGTAAGTCCCCTCTCTGAGGAGTGGATAGAGAGACGTCACGGCGTCCTCACCTTCCGCCTGACGCAGGTTCTCACCGGGCATGTGTGTTTCGGAGGGTTCCTGTTCAGGATAAAGCGGGAGGATACGTCCGGGTGTTTCCATTGCGAGGATCGTCTGGAGGACACGGTGGAGCATACGGTGGAGGTGTGCCCTGCCTGGGCGGAGCACCGCCGTGTCCTCGTGGAGGCGATCGGCGGCGGCGACCTCTCGCGTCCGGCACTGGTGTGAGCCATGGTACGGAGCGAGAGGGCATGGGAAGTCGTCACCTCCTTTTGCGAAGCTGTAATGCTCGCGAAGGAGGAGGCGGGGCGCGTGAGGGAGTGGCAGTCTCTGCGCCCTCCGTCCCCAGCCGCCGCAGGAGGGGACGCCCCGGGCGTCGGGAGTCGATCGCGGACTCCCGGCCACCGTAGGCGCGAGCTTGCGGGTGGCGAGCAATGGGTAGCTCACCGCCCGGTAAGGACCAGGCTCGAGTCGACGGCGCGTAGTGTTCCACGCGCGCCTCAAAGAGATGTCAGCAATACTGAAGGGGTCTGGGGGTCTAAAAAGGCCACATTAAGCAATATCGCTAAAACCAATTCATATTGTGAATTCCCAGCAATACCTTAGCAATTCCTCTAACTTTCGTAAAATGGTGACACATATTAGCGATATCATACTCAATTCAATTCATATCCGAATCACATTTGGTGTAAATGTTGCAGCATGAAAAAAAAAAGACCGTAATTTTACCGATAAATATTTCTTTGAAGATTTAATAAATACAAGTGATTATTTCTAACTGTTGAAATGTTATTTCATTACAGTATGCATAAAAAATATAAAAATGTCACAGATAAGCCCTGAAAAGGGAAACTAGAAACAACAAAAACTTTATAAGCTGGCAACGAATACATAAAAGTTTTCCCTTCAGATATGTCATAATTAGTCTGTGGTCTTAATGATCTGTGGTTATGTCAACAATAAACATCAACAAAATTTAATTATTTCATGCAAATTGGGTAATTTTTAATACAGAGTAAGTAAATACTTGTATAACTTTAATCAATATTTAATTGTATCACTGTTCAAAGGTATTTAATTGGACGTAATAATTTGTAGGCATGGAATGAAAATTCTGCTCGTCTTTCTGCATTGATATAGTGGAAGTTCTGTCGTTGTTAAACCCTTCATCAAGATCACTGCAGCGTCTACTTCTGACCAGACTCGTGTGCCAGCACCAAGCTCTACCCCTGCCGATGCTACAACAGCGGCTTTGACTCTTCGAACTCGGCAATCAAGATACCGCAGTGAGTGGAGTTTTATAACCCTACAGCTATTTTTATTGAGACTAAGACTTATGATGACGATTGAAAATGATTATGATGTTATTTATATAACGTTTTTATGTGCCCTCTGGCTCGACATAAAATTGAGTACCTACTATCGTTAACATTCATGAAATATATAACGAAATACAAAGAGGAAAATAAACTAAATTTTACCATTTAACTAAACACAAAGAGCTATTGGGCTCCAAGTCTACTATTGTTGACAACCTGTCATCACTGTTGGTCTTAGGTTGTCTTAAAAAATGATATTATTATTTTCAATTTCATTTTATTTCACAGGTATGTTAATTATTGACTGATGATTTGACTTTCTTAAAAACCACACATTTTCTTTTTTAGCCTGGTGAAGTTGTTTCAAGCAGTCATCGTTTGCCTCTCCGCAGCTCCGTGACTACCATCAAGACATAAAATATTCAAAGAAAAATAAACTGATGTACTATAGTGTTTATATTAGTTTCATTATTTGATTATTGCTAGATTTTTATACAGTATAACATGAGAATTGTAAATTTATTAAAATATTTTAACTTTGTGTATTGTTTTATTTAAATAATAGGTATAAAGGTAAAATGTATGTCCTATTTTATAGATACACACAACCTAATAAAATTGGAGTGAACGTAAAGTATAATATAAGGCCTATGTCCGACATAGGTTGTAGATTTTTATTAGGGTTCCGTAACCAAAGAGTAACCAGGACGGGACCCTATAACTAAGCCTCTGCTGTCCATTTTTCCGTCCATCTGTCTGTCTGTGAGCGGGCTGTATGATGGAAAATAAATATACCTACATATTTCCTCTGGAAATGTTTATTACTTACTGAGTGCAAATTACAACAATAAGCTCGGTGTGAATAGTGTGTACTTTAAATAAGTCTTTTTTCAACTGGGCACTGAAGTGTTACGAGTTATATGATAAATGATTTTATTTCTGTTAGTAACACAACATACCATAACATCACGCCTTGTTTCCCCGAAGGGTTAGGCAGAGGTGAACCTATAGTACACCCACATTTCGCCTGTTATGTCTGTAAGTAGGTTTGGTATATTTTTTTAAACTAGATGAGTTCGGCGTTTCCTAAGTGACTACTCTGAGAAGAAAGTTACTGGTACCTACAGCTATCACACTGTTTTATACACTACCTTGGTGTTTCATATAGTGTACGCCCTTGGTAACCTTTGGTATGATCCAGATCTATTTCAATTTTTTTTTTTTTTTAGTACTAAGTGGATCTACTCAGTGCCTGTGAAATATGATTAAGTAAATGATTGTAGTAATTTGTAACATTCACAAGAGTAGATGGTAGTGTCCATTTAGAATTGCTTCATTAAAACTGACTAGGTACTTCATTACTATTCTTGAAGGTAGGTTGTATGTTTATTTCATGTAAGTTGGATCATTTTTAATACAGAGTAAGTAAATACTTGTTCATCTTAAATCAGTATTTAATCGTTAATCGATGTATATAGGTATATGTTGTGTTGTGTAGGTATATGGTGTGCGCCCATATTAGCCTGTTGTGTGATCCAGATGCTTAAGTAATAATTGGATCTACTCAGTGCCTAAAATATGAAAAGAAGATTGTAATAATTTGTAACATTCACAACACTAGATGGTAGTTATCATCATCATCTCAGCCGCAAGACGTCCACTGCTGGACATAGGCCTCCCCCTATTTGGAGGGCTTGGCCATAATCGCCACGCTTGGCAAGCGGGTTGGCGATCGCAGTATGATGGTAAAATGCATAGAGAACGCTGCTGCCCATTCTCTAGTAAATCCCTTAGTCGCCTTTTACGACCCCCACGGGAAGAAATGGGGTGATGCTATTCTTTATGTCCGGCACCACACGGGACAGACTAGATGGTAGTGTCTATTTGGAACTACCTTAAAACTGACTACTTCATTACTATTCTTGAAGGTAGGTAGTACTCATGCCAGCGCGGCAGTACGTATGTACGGCTCCAGCTCATGGACCTTATCACGACGTATATTTAGCCTTTAGAACTGAAAAAACCTGGAGGTCCCACATTTGAAACGCTATGTCCATTTTTCGAAGTGCCACAATTCATTGGTGACTTATAATGGACTACATATCACGAGCGTGCTCAAAAAAATTTTCTTAAGGCCTAAATTTGCCATTATTACGATATTTTTTCAAAAAATCCCAAATATGATTTGTAAAATGTTCCTCTTGACTAACTTCTTATGATTCTGCTATTTGACATTAAACTTCAATAGAGCAATTCATATTAGGTGTACCATTTTACGAATCTCCATACAAAACTGTCAAATAGATGAATTGTGTTTAATGAATTCTACGCAGAAAATATTATGAATTGTCAGTTTGTGACCATTTTACGGATTACAATATGATTCATAATATTTTCCTATTATGATTCTACCAAAGTGGCCTTTTTAGACCCCCTGCTAGGACCGATGCCTGCCAGGGTCACGAAATTGTTTGAAAGAGATACCGTGACCCTGGAACATGGCCAACTGAAGGAACACGGGTGGGTTTTAGTCAGTAAAAGTCTGACACGCGCTCCGCCCACAGCGGGAGAAGTCATTCGATGATTTTCCATCCAAAAAAAAAAGCCTTGAGTGTGACATACCTCAAGTCCGTCTAACACCGTCTTGCCGTCCATCGGTTTCAGTTTGGCCTGCGCGCCTGGCAACAGACTCTGGAAGATGGACCCGAAATCCCTATTGACCTGCTCACATGCTTTGATCAACGTTATCTTCTTCTTCTCATCAAGTTCTGCCATGACTTGCACTAACTTCGCTCTGTCCGTTTCCACTATCGCCTTCTTGGTCAATAGGTCTTGGTACTGTAACATAATATTCAATTCACTTTTTTCAGTCAGTCGCAATCCACATAGCTAAGTGAAGAGTGTCTTAGATGTAGATGTAGAACTTAAGAGGCCGTATACAAATTTTCATAAACTTATGAAAATGCAGTATTTTAACTGTAATAGCATGTCTGTAAAATCAAGTAAACCAGCGAAAATTACAAAATTTCATATGCGACCTCTCAAAAATAATATTATCACCATTACTTTTGAAGTACCCCGGGTGGTCCCGAGTAGTATAATAGAACCAACCTATCAGTCTGTGGGTGTTGTAAAAGGCGACTTATGGCTGAGAGCCAAGGTGGGCTTAAACCCTATCTTTATGCTGTGCGTCTATGCACCCCATACAGGAAGCTCACCTACGGAGAGGCATGAGTTTTGGGGAAGCATAAGGGATCTAGTGAATGGATGTAGAGCAAACGAGAAAATGGTTATGCTAGGTGACTATGGTTGGGATGGTGTGAGAAGAGGAATGGGTACGAAAAACTATTACGTGCATTTGGTGATGACAGGGTGAAAGAGAATAGGATGAGTTTGTTAGAGATATGTGTAGATAAGAATTTGTCTGTTATGAACTCTATGTTTAATCGAGAAAGGCACGCAGTTGAAGTATGATTGACTTTGTGGATGAAATATTAAAGAGTAAAATACAGATAGTAGAGCACATCGGGGAGTTAATGTACTGGACTGATCATTATCTGGTAATGTGTCGGGTGAATGGTCTGTTCAAACATTGGCGTCACCGAGTTCGAGTTCCTGTGACTGCACTAGAAATAATAAAAGCAAAAATACTGCAAGAATGGAAAGTAAAAGAGGAATATAATCTGGAATTAAAGGTGAAGACGGATAAAATATTTGTTGATACATATGATTATAGTATAGAAGAAGTATGGGATATACTGAAAAATTGTATAGTGCAAGTAGCCACAAAAGTATGTGGTGTGACACGGAGGAAAAGTGGTAGTAGAATGAATGATTCTTGTGTAGATGGCAAACTTAGAGGTTGTGCGGAAGAAGAAAAAGGCCAGGCTTAATGTGTTAGCCTATAAGGCCCAAAATAGCATGAAAAAGGCACCCCCCGATTTAAGGTCAGAGTAAAGGAGCTGCCGGGGTCGCGTGATTGTTCGAAAGAGATACCGTGATTTATTGACGTCATGTTATCGTGTTTATGTGAAGTTTAGGTATCGACCTTTACATCTATTCTAAATTAGTAAGAAAAAAAAAATTGCAAGTCATAAAAAAAAAAACTTTTTCTAACTTAAATTAAAAAATAAACTGTTAAGCGTTTTATGAGACTAAAAAATATATTGGTCCATAAAGCGCTTGACAGTTTATTTTTAGTGAAAGTTAGAAAAAGTGCTTAAAATAACAGTAGTAGTAACTTCAACGAATTTGCCAAGATTGATGATTTTTTTTATGACATTATATTTTTTTCATTACTATTTTAAAATAGATGTAAAGGTCGATACCGAACTTCACATAAACACAATAACATGACGTCAATAAATATTTTGAATTTTCATGACTATGATAGGCAAAAAATGTTTAAATTTTTACTCTCCTTCCTCCTTTAAAAAAAAAAGTAATGAAATAATAATTAAAATGTGTTATATTACTGATACAGAACCAACAAAATTGCGAAGTGGTTAAAAAAAATCCTGAATATTGTGAAACCTATGACAATAATACACAATGACATATTTTGAGGCGACGCGGATACGATCAGTGTCGCCTGGTTGCATCCTTATGTACTGTTGCTAAATAAACTTGAATCATTCTTACCGCTTCCTCGATCTTAGCGAGCTGCATCCCAACAAGCAAAATAAGTCTAAGTAAAAATGTTTGTTGCAAAAGTTTAGAAATATTGGTCTTATGAACGGTCCTACTTATAAATCAATACATATATAAAGTTCTAAGAATGATTCCGCTATTTGCTACAAGCCTATTATACTTTTTAGAACATTAAAATAGGCTGTTTCGACGACAGATTTCCGCAGTGTTTTTTTTTTCCTCCATCCATGATATCTTCCTTACATCATTATATGGTATCTATCTTCGGGTTCCGTCTCCGCGCAGGCTAGTCCCTCTCTGTTTAAGCTAGCCCCGCCAGCAAGGCCCCGCCTACCTGCTCCTCCTCCATGTGAGTCCCCGCGCCAGCTTGTCCTCCCGCTCCGCACTGCGCCAGGCTGGCGGGTCCCTACCTGTTCCTCCTCCATGCTGAGCAGCGTGTGCGCACGCGCGTTGAGTCCCCGCGCCAGCTTGTCCTCCCGCTCCGCACTGCGCCAGGCTGGCGGGTCCCTACCTGTTCCTCCTCCATGCTGAGCAGCGTGTGCGCACGCGCGTTGAGTCCCCGCGCCAGCTTGTCCTCCCGCTCCGCACTGCGCCAGGCTGGCGGGTCCCTACCTGTTCCTCCTCCATGCTGAGCAGCGTGTGCGCACGCGCGTTGAGTCCCCGCGCCAGCTTGTCCTCCCGCTCCGCACTGCGCCAGGCTGGCGGGTCCCTACCTGTTCCTCCTCCATGCTGAGCAGCGTGTGCGCACGCGCGTTGAGTCCCCGCGCCAGCTTGTCCTCCCGCTCCGCACTGCGCCAGGCTGGCGGGTCCCTACCTGTTCCTCCTCCATGCTGAGCAGCGTGTGCGCACGCGCGTTGAGTCCCCGCGCCAGCTTGTCCTCCCGCTCCGCACTGCGCCAGGCTGGCGGGTCCCTACCTGTTCCTCCTCCATGCTGAGCAGCGTGTGCGCACGCGCGTTGAGTCCCCGCGCCAGCTTGTCCTCCCGCTCCGCACTGCGCCAGGCTGGCGGGTCCCTACCTGTTCCTCCTCCATGCTGAGCAGCGTGTGCGCACGCGCGTTGAGTCCCCGCGCCAGCTTGTCCTCCCGCTCCGCACTGCGCCAGGCTGGCGGGTCCCTACCTGTTCCTCCTCCATGCTGAGCAGCGTGTGCGCACGCGCGTTGAGTCCCCGCGCCAGCTTGTCCTCCCGCTCCGCACTGCGCCAGGCTGGCGGGTCCCTACCTGTTCCTCCTCCATGCTGAGCAGCGTGTGCGCACGCGCGTTGAGTCCCCGCGCCAGCTTGTCCTCCCGCTCCGCACTGCGCCAGGCTGGCGGGTCCCTACCTGTTCCTCCTCCATGCTGAGCAGCGTGTGCGCACGCGCGTTGAGTCCCCGCGCCAGCTTGTCCTCCCGCTCCGCACTGCGCCAGGCTGGCGGGTCCCTACCTGTTCCTCCTCCATGCTGAGCAGCGTGTGCGCACGCGCGTTGAGTCCCCGCGCCAGCTTGTCCTCCCGCTCCGCACTGCGCCAGGCTGGCGGGTCCCTACCTGTTCCTCCTCCATGCTGAGCAGCGTGTGCGCACGCGCGTTGAGTCCCCGCGCCAGCTTGTCCTCCCGCTCCGCACTGCGCCAGGCTGGCGGGTCCCTACCTGTTCCTCCTCCATGCTGAGCAGCGTGTGCGCACGCGCGTTGAGTCCCCGCGCCAGCTTGTCCTCCCGCTCCGCACTGCGCCAGGCTGGCGGGTCCCTACCTGTTCCTCCTCCATGCTGAGCAGCGTGTGCGCACGCGCGTTGAGTCCCCGCGCCAGCTTGTCCTCCCGCTCCGCACTGCGCCAGGCTGGCGGGTCCCTACCTGTTCCTCCTCCATGCTGAGCAGCGTGTGCGCACGCGCGTTGAGTCCCCGCGCCAGCTTGTCCTCCCGCTCCGCACTGCGCCAGGCTGGCGGGTCCCTACCTGTTCCTCCTCCATGCTGAGCAGCGTGTGCGCACGCGCGTTGAGTCCCCGCGCCAGCTTGTCCTCCCGCTCCGCACTGCGCCAGGCTGGCGGGTCCCTACCTGTTCCTCCTCCATGCTGAGCAGCGTGTGCGCACGCGCGTTGAGTCCCCGCGCCAGCTTGTCCTCCCGCTCCGCACTGCGCCAGGCTGGCGGGTCCCTACCTGTTCCTCCTCCATGCTGAGCAGCGTGTGCGCACGCGCGTTGAGTCCCCGCGCCAGCTTGTCCTCCCGCTCCGCACTGCGCCAGGCTGGCGGGTCCCTACCTGTTCCTCCTCCATGCTGAGCAGCGTGTGCGCACGCGCGTTGAGTCCCCGCGCCAGCTTGTCCTCCCGCTCCGCACTGCGCCAGGCTGGCGGGTCCCTACCTGTTCCTCCTCCATGCTGAGCAGCGTGTGCGCACGCGCGTTGAGTCCCCGCGCCAGCTTGTCCTCCCGCTCCGCACTGCGCCAGGCTGGCGGGTCCCTACCTGTTCCTCCTCCATGCTGAGCAGCGTGTGCGCACGCGCGTTGAGTCCCCGCGCCAGCTTGTCCTTCCGCTCCCGCAGCTGCGCCACCCTGGCGCCGGCCACGTTGGCGTCTTTGAAGTCGTACATGCCGCCCACCAGGCCGAAGTACTGCCGCTCTGACGCTATCCACGGGTTCTCGTCTTGCAACTTTATGAGCTGGTGAGATTACAGTTAGATATTAATATTATATTCAGAGGAGACGACTTGAAAGAGCGGCTGTTTCATTATTGGTCTTTCATATTCACGAGTAGGTCCTGTTCTGGTAAACGGTCCAGTTTGAAACTGCTCGCTACGGCAGTTGATGGACACTGCTGAAAGCGCAAAGATCGCAACTAAACTCTGGGTGATTGTATTTAGATTGCTATCGACACGTTAAGAAGAAGACAGTCGTGTCAGGTTAACGACAGGACTTACTTTTAGTACCATAATAGTACTCATAGAAATGTACAATTTTTACAGTAGGTCCAACTTCGAAATACGGAAATGTACCCTTCACATAATCACTTTTTTATTATTTTTTCTGAACTGTTTCTTAACCTAGCAAATTGCTGTAGGTATGTACTGTATAACTGGTTAACGCAATATTTTGCACTAGCTTCGGCCCGCGACTTCGTCCACGTTATATTTATTGCTCTCCCAACGCATCCCGTCGCATCGAATAACCTGCCCTTGCGTGGACCTCGTTTTTGCAACATTTTTCTTTGCTGCTCCGCTCCTATTGATGGTAGCGTTATGTTACACAGCCTATAAGCTTCATCAATAAATAGGCTACCCAACACAAAAATATTTTTTCAATTCAAACCAGTACGTCCTGAGATTAGCGCGTTCAACCAAACAAACAAACACTTCACCTTTATAATATTAAGTATAGATTTGTAGCTAGGCATGTATCAATCAAACAATCTTTATTTGTGAACACAGGTACTTATTACAATAAAGTTCTTATTTTTAATTTTATTTCGAGTTCTATGTCCTACCAATGAAATTGGTGTACAAATATATTAGGTTTTTCTTAGTTATCATTCTAATTTCAGAAAATACAAAATCACGTTCGTGTAGAAATTTCAATTATATGTCAATTAAAAATCGTTCAAATTGTTTTATCAAGATTTATAACTAAATTGTTATTTTGTACCCAATTCAAAGGTGATAGTAAGGTAGAATTTATATCAGCCTCTAAAGTGTTTACGTCGTCGCTATTAAAAAGTAAAGTGCTGTCATCTGCAAACATTATCATAGGGTACGGTGATGCTGTCGGAAAGTCATTGATGTAAACAATAAATAGGGGCGGCCCAAGTATATTGCTTCGGGATACTCCAAAATTTACCTTTCTCTGGCTAGGTTTATTTATAAATTCGCTTTTTTAGAGATTTAACTAACTGTAAACAAAGATAAGATTCTATTGAATTTGATATATTTCCTCTTATTCCGTATGTGTTAAGTTTACTTATCAGTATTTTATCTATCTACTTCTACGGTCTTCTACTGTCTACGTGATCAAAAGCTTTTGATATGTCCATATAAGGCGCCAGAGTTGGTAGTGTCTTATCCACTCTACACTAACCATATGTAGGAAATCGTAGATGGCCATGTCAGTAGATCATTACATTGGCAATGACTTAATATTAACTAAATTAGAATAAAAAGCACATACCCTGGTATTCTGCTGGGTGGCCTCAGTCTGCAGTTCCTTGATGGTGTAGTCCAGTTCCCTGAGCCGCAGCTGGATCGCTCCGTTCTTCTCCAGCAGCTCTTCCTTCTTCTGCACGATGTGCGATATCTCTGTGTTCCGAGACGCTATTTCTGCCTTTTGGCGCTTGATACGGGCCTGCATCTCTTTAACAGCGTCCTTTTCAAAAGAGTAAAGAAAATAATATATTATAGTCGTGGGACTAGTACATACGTATAGCCACTAAGAAAATAAAAACGATCCGAGAAACAATACGATTCGTACGTGCGCGTAATGCTAGTTTATACCTTACTGACAATTTAACCCGCTAGAGGGCACAATTTCTTTCGTTGATTCTAGTGAACAATTTCGCATTAGGTTGGTTTAAAAATTAAATTGACTTTGTGTAAAAATTATGCCAAAACTGTTTTTAAAGTTCCCGATTAATAATGTAAAATTTTTGTACTATGTGGTTCTCAGAAAAACATTGAACATACCATAGCGCTACATAGGCCTCTTGGACCTAACTGTTAGTCGTCGACAGATGAACTCAACTGTCAGGAGGCTGTAATTCTAAATGTACAGATACCAGCATATTAAGGTACCCGAAACTGTCAAATTCTCCCAATCAATCTTGAACCTAATGCTTTTGCGATGAAGTTGAAAATCTATTAAAGAAATTTGACAGATTGTAGTACCTCGATGTGTTGGCGTCTGTAGTTCGTAAATTTTGAAGAATTGCTGAAAAAGCAATCACGTCAACACATGTGTGACTAATAATTGGCAGGATGGTACACCAGCGCTCGATAATTACCTAAATAATTTCATCATCATCATCTCAGCCCAGAATCACCCACTGGTGGGTATAGGCCTCCCCTTTATTCCGCCATACATCTCTGTTCCGTGCGTCTCTCATCCATGCGTTTCTCGCGACCTTGACGATATAGTCACCCCAACGCGCTTTTGTATGGCCTTGGTTTCTTTGGCTTAATCTTAGCCATCATTCGGTCACTGCGTTACTCTATCGGCGGTTTCCTCGTCTTACAGATATCCTGCCCAACTCCACTTAAAGCGCATCACCCTGTCCCTGACGTCGAAGAGTTTTGTCGACGACAGATTTCGGTGTTACGCACTCGGTCTAGTAGGATTATGCCAAGCATGGCTCCTTCCATGGCCCTTTATGCTACGTGAATGCAGTGGACAGTCTCTTTTGTGAGCGTCCATGTCTCGGCACCGTAGGTCATAATTGGCAGAACAGCAGATATCAGTTGAAAAGGCGGGTTTTTAGCGACTGGGGTATCTTTTTATGCCGAAAAATATGTTCAAACTTACTAAATAATTTTACCTAAATATTTTTAGGAGCGTAAAATGGGAATCGTTCGAGGTTCCATTTAATACATGACTAATATAATGCGATTACACTTGGAGCGGCGTCAATTAGTTATAATAATACTGTACCTAATATAACTGGTTTCTCAACCGAATTATTCTGACACAGAAACGTTGAGATTAGCACAAATAAAGAGAGGCCTATCGCCACTAGTGGCTCTCGACGGGATGTGGATGATGATGATGATGGTGAGTGTGGTGTGCGTGTATGAGTGTGAGTACTGTGTGTACTAGTGTGAGGCGGGATAACAGTCAACTCTATCAACATTGGTCCCGGACTGCACTTATGCGCAGGAGTGTTTTTTGTATGGCTCCCATTATTTATAATAAGCTTCCTAATACCTGGAGAGAGCTAAGCGTAGTAACATTTAAAAGAAAATTAAAATCTTTTTTAGCTAGTAAAGCTTATTATGATGTTAATGATTTTTTAAATGAATCATGTTTACATTGACAAGGCCTTTTTTAAAGTAATTGAATGTTAAATATATGTATTGTAATAATGATTTTGATAATGCAACAATCACGCCTTTTTCCCATGGGGGTAGGCAGAAACCACGGAACGCCACCTGCTACGATCTCTACACACTCCTTTTGCCTCTTTAAGGTTCATACAATTGGTCATACACACACGCCGGTTGCGAGTACTACGCACCTGACCTTTCTGAAGAACATCACCAATAAGGTCACTATATGTCCTCCTAGGGCGTCCCCTCCCGGTGTTTCCACTCACATCTGCCGTGTAAATACCTTTTGTGAGTCGTCCTTCTTTCATCCTCTCAACATTTTTGATTTTGATAATGATGTTTCTATTTTAATATTTTGGATTTACGTTGACGTAATTATGCTTATTTTTGACACTGAATATTGAAAATTTTGTATTTAAGTCCTAATTCTAATTAATTATGTAATTAATCAATTTATTCACTTATGTCAGTACCTATTGTCCATGTTCATTAATGTTCCTATTATTTTTAACTAGCTTCTGCCCGCGACTTCGTCCACGTCAAATTTTTGCTCCCCTGACCCTTCCCGTCGCATCGATTTGCCTGCTAGTTTTCATCCATTTTCCGTTGCTGCTCGCTCCTTTTGAGTTATAGTGAGTCAACCTTAAAAGATAGACATATGCTCTCGCGGACTTTTTTTTATAACTTTTTAAAAGGAACAATTCCGTCATACATGATTTTTGCGTTACTTTAACCGTTTACGCAGCGCATGCAACGGAACTCTCAAAAGGAATAAATTTTCCCCGTTTTTGCAACATTTTTCATTACTGCTCCGCTCCTCTTCGTTGTAGCGTGATGTTATATAACTTATAGCCTGCCTCGATAAATAGACTACCCAACACAAAAAGAATTTTTCAATTCGGACCAGTAGTTCCTGAGATTAGCGCGTTCAATCAAACAAACAAACAAACAAACTCTTCAGCTTTATAATATTAATACTGGGTGTCCCAGAAGTCAACGTCAAGTCGAAACGGGGTGACAGGATTGATCATAACAATCACGAGAAAAATCTGAAAAAAAAATCTATCCCATGCAGTTTGAAAATTACGGGCATTTTAAGAAAAACCTAGAAATTTGATCAAACTGTACCATCTTTCGGTTATTGTAGTTATTCTTTTTTATTTTTGTTCATTTGAACTTGGGAAACGTAATTCTAAATAACATTTCTAGAATCCCAATAGAAAATAATGACACAATTGCCTCAAGTTTCCGAGAATTGAGACTATTTGTTAAACTACGAATTTAAAATTTTCAATATTCGTCGGCTTTGACAGGCCCTCCTTTAAAAAAAATGTACTAGAGTGCCTTGGCAAGTGGCATTAAAAGTTGGCGAATTTAATCAGAATTCTAAAATAGTACAATACTTGATAGATCCATACAATAAAAAAGAGTAAAAAAATTAAAACCTCGAGTAAACCGATTTTTGCTATCTCAGTTAAAATGTTTTCATTCGCACAAGCTCTAGGTAGGTTCTTAATTTTAAGGCAAAGTGATGAGAGAGATGGAAAGTGGGTATGTTTGCCATGAGTGAGCGAGACAGATAGTGACGCCACTTTTACCAAAGTGAAAAAAAGTTAGTAAAATTAGTAAAATAATGAAAAATCTTGATCTAGTTTAATTTAAGTTTGTTGGAATAAACGTCAGATAGCGAAATAACATTTTTTATTACAATAAATGTTCAAATTGTTTACCATCAGCCTCAGTACAAGCCCTACATCTTCTTAAAAAAGATCTGCTTATTAGTCGGGCATATCTTCGAGAGTTGATCTCCTCAGCTGCTTTATAAATGCGTTCACGCAGGTCGGCTACGTTCTCAATGGGCTTTGAGTAAACTTTTTCTTTGAGAACTCCCCAATAGAAAAAATTCCAGGGGATTTAAATCTGGTGAACGGGTGGGCCACGAGATAGTGCCTGAACGTCCAATCCACCTTCCCGGATATTCCTGGTCAAGGAAATCTCTTACTTGCACTGCGAAATGCGCTGGGCAGACATCTTGTTGAAGCCAGATGTCGCGAAGATCTGCTAGTGGTACGTCCTCTAACAGGGATGGTAAATCTTCTCTTAAACAATGTAGGTAATTAGTTCCATTCCTTGTGTGAATCAAAAACATTTTAACTGAGATAGCAAAAATCGGGTTACTCGAAGTTTTAATTTTTTTAACTCTTTTTTATTGTATGAAACTAACAAGTATTGTACTATTTTAGAATTCTGATTAAATGCGCCAACTTTTAATGCCACTTGCCAAGGCACTCTAGTACATTTTTTTTAAAGGAGGGCCTGTCAATGTCGACGAATCTTGAAAATTTTAAATTCGTAGTTTAACAAATAGTCTCAATTCTCGGAAACTTGAGGCAATTGTGTCATTATTTTTTATTGGGATTCTAGAAATGTTATTTAGGATTACGTTTCCAAAGTTCAAATGAACAAAAATAAAAAAGAATAACTACAATAACCGAAAAAATGGTACGGTTTGATCAAATTTTTAGGTTTTTCTTAAAATGCCCATAATTTTCAAACTGCATGGGATAGATTTTTTTTTTTTCAGATTTTTCTTGTGATGGTTTTGATCAATCCTGTCACCCCATTTCGGCTTGACGTTGAGTTCTGGGATACCCTGTATATAGTATATATAGTATAGATTCGTTATTTGTAATAATTTAATTTGCATAATTAATATTTGCACACCATGATAATATGGTAAACATGTTGCACAACTGTATGTACGTCTAATACCATCAAAGACTATATAACCACTTGACTGCGCATACAGTGCCCCGACGCTCGAAAACTATAAGTATTTTGTCGCCTATGCATAGGCTACGGTTCTAGTAACCATTTTAGTTGTGACTTTATCTGCAATAATAACGCATCAAAATGCCTTCATGTGCGGTGAAGTGGTGTGGGAAACATTCCAAGACTTCTAGTTACAAAAAGCATCGCATAACTTTTCATTCGTAAGTAAACAGTACGAAAAAATATTTTGATTTAATCAGATTACGATTCACCGTAGGGGTCTGTTTAAAATGGTGGCTGGGTAAGCGAGCACACGCTTGAGTCGCGCTCGTTGATGTCTTTTGGAAAAGTCTCGTTCTTTCATTAGACAATTCTAATGCATCTATCCCTTACTTTCCCTTTGTATTTTTATCGGAAAAATTAGTGCTGTTACCTTTAATAGCTGAAATCTATATCGAAAATTAAAATTAAAATTAATGAAAATTGTATTCAGTACACATAATGTGACTGCTTTAGCTTCGTCTTGGATGTTAACTGGCGCAAAAACTCACGTTGCCATAGTACCTTCTGCCTTGGGGATGATATTCGACACCGCTTCTGATTGCCATTTCGTCGAATATGATAGTGGCGTAAATTTTGTTCTTGAATTCTCTAGCTTTCATTTTATGAATGATTGATTTTGATTAAATATGATGTCTTTGATTTTAATTGAGTATTTATCACAATTTTAAAATCCATTTTATCGATATTGACTATTTTTCCAATGAAGTAGAGCAGGCCTATGACAGGCATACCTAGGCAACATGACCTTGAACGGACCAATGACAGCCGCGCGTTCGTCCTCGTCCCCCGGCCCGCAGTGGTGAGTCGTGTGCTAAGAAGAAATTGGCCTATACGCTCTCTAGTGGTTATATTCTCTTTGAATACCATGCATGCATTTTCTGTTAGTAATTGTATGTAAACACGTGTTTGAGCAAATAAAGTTATCTGAATCTGAACTGACGGCCTGCCGGGGTCGCGTGATTGTTCGAAAGAGATACCGTGACTCTGGCACATGGGCAACTGATGGAACACGTGTGGGTTTTAGTCAGTAAAAGTCTGACACGCCCTCCCGCTCCGCCCAGAGCGGGAGAAGTTATTTGATGATTTCCCATCCAAAAAAAAAAAAGTACTGACGGTGGCGGCGGCGTGTTCCTGCTGCGCACGCTGCAGTGTCCCCCCGGCGCGCGCGGCGGCGGCGCGGTTGTCGTCCAGCTGCAGCCGGCTGGCGGCTACTGCCTGCTCCAGCTCCGCCACCTCCAGCTTCAACGTCTCCAGCTCTTGCTCTCGCTGCTTCCACGAACTGCCGTGCCGTTCCGCATCCTTTTTCGCTTTCTTTAACGCCTCTTCAGCTTTTTTAAACTCTCTATTGAAAAGATGTTAACATATTAATACACTCTACATAGCTTACTGCCAGTCATTTCACACGTGTCTGTAGGATACGTATCCGCTAAGGTCATGTACACACGCAAGGTATTCACTCCCTGCACGAACGCAACACGCCTCACATTGGCACCCTACACGACTCCTGGACATAGCAGCCAGTACTTCTTTTCATTTATCATTGTAGGAGTTTATCAACAAGATTTAAATACCCTACCAGGATCGCGAGATTCGGTCGAAAGAGTTACCGTAACCCTGGCATATGGACAACTGAAGGAACACGGGTGAGTTTTAGCCAGTAAAACTCTGACACGCCCTTCCGCTCCACCCTAGAGCGGAAGTCGTCATTTGATGATTTGCAAACCAAAAAAAAACAAAGTTTAAACACAAGAAAATTTAAAAAAAAAGCGATTTTAATAGTTATGACAATATCAATTACAACTTTCAATTTTTATTTTTAATCTGACATTATATTAAACTTTATCTTTTGCACTGGCGCAGGTATAACTTTGACACCAATTACTGATGATTTGTTCCTTGTAATCATCCTCCATCATCCATGTTATGATACAATGTATAGTTCTAAGATATACATGGTAAAACTACATTATAGCAAATAAATAAATTTGATAATTATCTCAAAAAAAATGTCTGACAATAGTGGGGTAGGGTAGAAGTAAGAGCACTCTGCCAGTTTTCAGGACGCTATTCTAACTGACCCGCATTCTATGCACCAATATTATATTTTTGCGCATGAAAACTGTCGGTTCTGTGAAAACCTCTCTAAACAAACGATATCTTCAAACAATACTAATATTTATCTCAATCTTAGTACATGTATTTATAATAGCACTGACCTCTCCCTGTGCCCCCTGATGTCCCGCACCTTTTCTTCCAGCTCCCTCGCTTTCGCGGCAGTTTCAATCTGCGTCAATTTTGCGTTCTCTAGGGTTGCCTTCTGCTCAGCTATCTACACCAAAATAGAAACATTGTTTTCGAAAACCGAATATTAAGTAATATTATAAAGAGAAAAGTTTTGATTTTGTATATTTGTAACGCTTTTACGCTAAAACGGCTGAACAGATTTGGTTGAAATGTAGCAAATGGGATTAGGACAGAATACTTTCAAAGTCAAAGTATCTTTATTGTGGGCATATGTAAGTTACAGGTCTTAACAATATAATATTAAAGTATGAATATGTCCTGCCTTATAGGCATACAATAATTATGTAGGTAGATATTGGCGTAAAAATATTGGAATTAATAAAGATGGTAAGTTATTATAAATATAAAAGTACAGTGAAACTATCACATGGTCAATACTAATGCATGTCAAATGCGGTGAATCTAATACATGGTCAATACTTATACAGGGTGATTGGAAGATGGGTGCAAAGCTTTAAGGTGAAGATAGTATAGACAATTTAGAACCATTTAAGCCATGGTTGTCTTAGACGAAGTCTTACCAAATATTTTTAACAAAATTTTTAAGTTTTTTTTTCGGAAACTCTCAAAATTTAATGTAAACTGCATAATTATGGCCAAATTGAATGATAAATGAATTAATTTTTTATTTACTTAATTAAAGTAATGTGTAAGCAACCAAGCAAAACATGTTTTAGGCTTCTGTGTCATTAGACATTTTTTTTACAGATATTTAAAGCTCAGCAAAAATAAAAAAATAGTACAATACGTCTTTTAAAACTTATTTTAAAAAAAAAACGGGGGGTGCTTTTTTTGTTCAAACTTTTTTGAAGACATGCTTGATAATCGCTCTTTCTTTTGAGGTATCATTTATGCGGATATCTTACAAATTATTGAAATTAGGACCTACAAACCAATTCGAGGGAGAAATTTTAAATTTTAGGCAGTCTAACAAAACACAAAATTTTTGCTTAAAAGAATACTTTATGTGCTCGAAATGATAACATTGTTCAATCCTAATAATTTTTGGCACATGCAGGAACCAATTGAGGGGAACCCATTGAGGGGATTCTCTAAGCAATGGCCACCGAGCGTGGTGCGACGGCATTTCCAGGTAGTATTTTTGTATGACTTATGCAATAACTCGTATGATTGTTTAGAAATTTGTAACAAGTTGTGTTATGTAGTTCCTAGAACATGCCAGGGACGCAAGGTGCGCGCACGACCTGTTTTTGCTACTACTTCCAGTCGTACAAATGCTGGCTTGCGTGCCCCTCTTCGTCGCCTTACGAGCAATTTTAATAAGAATTTCTGCAGTCTGGATCTGTTTGCTTTACCGCATAAAAAGTTTAGACTTATGGTACTTAACATATTGAAAAATGTATGTGACACTGTTGTTCCACCTATGCGGCACTATTAATGGCTTTATGCTTTGTTGGTTCTTTACTATTAACATTCCTCTTTTTTTATTGTTAACAACGCTAGTCTTCAAAAAATCCAAATTGTCTTATTGTATATCTGTGGAGAACGTGGTTGATTTCACATTTGTATCATTTCTGTATCATATTTTTTTTTTTTTTTTTTTGTAAATCTTAATGTGAAATTGTTTGTTTTCCCGAATAATAAAATAAAAAATAAAAAGAACGCCCAATGAATAACAAAAAGTGATAAGAGTTGGTTTTTACAGCAAAATGGTCTTAGTCACTGAGGCAACAAAGTCGTTTTTCTTTAGTCAGGGTCAGTTGGTCTGTGATGAAGCCGTTACATCTTTTACTTATTAGTCAAACTACTGCCCTTGTGAGTGGACGTTGTCGTGTTGATTCACAATTTACCGTGTTCAGTTGTAGCCCTTTGCGTTCCTGCACGTGTTGTTTGCGTTAGTTTTGAACTTTTTTGTTTCACCGTGTCCAGTCGTAGCCTCGCGCTCCTGCACGTGTTGATTTTTGACTTAATTGTGTTGAGTTGACATTTAGTGCGCTCCTACGCCGTTTTTCTTAATTGTTAAGTGACTATGGCTACTTTTTCCAATCAAGAATATGCGGATATCGTATTTTTGTACGGTAGAGCAGACGGCAATGGATCTTTGGCGCGACGGATGTATCAAGAGCGCTATCCGAATCGCAGGATACCGAATGTCCGAGTGTTTTACAACACGTTTCGTCGTCTTGCCCAAGATGGGTTTCACCGCGTGGAACCTGGAGTCAACCCGGGTAGACACGAAACTGCCGTCGACGAAGACATTTTAGCAGCATTTCAAGCGGATCCTACTACCAGTACTAGAGCAGTAGCTCGAAATCTAAACATTTCTCAATGGAAGGTGTGGCATACAATGCACCAAAATGATAAGTATCCGTTCCATGGCAGGAGTGTGCAAGGTCTAGTAGAGCAAGATCCTCAAAGAAGAATTCAGTTCTGCCGTTTCCTCCTCAACAGAGACATCGAAGATGCGTGGTTTCTGAAATCAATCTTGTGGACGGATGAAAGTAAATTTTCAAGGGAAGGTATTACAAACTTTCACAACATCCATGAATGGGCCGACGCAAACAACAATCCACATTTTAAGAAGCAGGTGTCATTTCAGATGAAATTCTCTGTGAATGTATGGGCTGGAATAATTGGCAGAACATTGATTGGGCCCCACTTTTTGCCTGATCCATTGAAGGGCGAAAATTATTTGCAATTTCTGCAAATTGATTTACCACTGCTGGTAGAGGAATCAGGTGTCCCGATCTTCGAAAGAGACCGAACAGTCATCTTTCAGCAAGACGGCTGTCCAGCGCATTGGACTTTAAATGTAAGGGAACACCTCAACAATTGCTTTCCTGATAGCTGGATCGGCAGGGATGGACCCATCCCTTGGCCCGCTCGCTCCCCAGATCTGACCCCGTTGGACTTTTTCGTGTGGGGCCGGGCCAAGGAACTGGTGTATAACAATATAGAAATAAACACTAGAGAAGAATTGATACAAAGAATAAATTCAGCGTTTGAGACAATGAAGCAGGAGATGATGTTGAAAATAACGACTACAGAAGTTAGAAGACGGGGCCGTGCTTGTATTAGGAATAACGGCCGTCATTTTGAACATGAAAAATAAATAATTTTAATTCAAATGTTGTTTTAATTAGTCTGCCTAAAATAAAAAAAATATCTCTCAAATTGGTTTGTAGGCCCTAATTTCAATAATTTGTAAGATATCCGCATAAATGATACCTCAAAAGAAAGAGCGATTATCAAGCATGTCTTTAAAAAGGTTTGAACAAAAAAGCACCCTCCGTTTTTTTTTTAATAAGGTTTAAAAGACGTATTGTACAATTTTTTTATTTTTTCTGAGCTTTAAATGTCTGTAAAAAAATGTCTAATGACACAGAAGCCTAAAACATGTTTTGCTTGATTGCTTACACATTACTTTAATTAAATAAATAAAAAATGAATTCATTTATCATTCAATTTGGCCATAATTATGCAGTTTACATTAAATTTTGAGAATTTCCGAAAAAAAAATTAAAAATTTGGTTAAAAATATTTGGTAAGACTTCGTCTAAGACAACCATGGCTTAAATGATTCTAAATTGTCTGTACTATCTTCGCCTTAAAGCTTTGCACCCATCTTCTAATCACCCTGTATATGTCAAAATACAGTGGAACTAATAAATGGTCAACAATTCAAGAAATCTTGGATCGTGTAGAATGCTTTATCAATTTAAAATGTTCGTAATTTATTTTTAAATACTGAAAGTTCCTTAGTATCTAGAATGCTAATAGGTATTTTGTTGTATATTTTAGATGCAATGCCAAAGAAGCTTTTGTTAAATAGAGCCGAATTATGTGGCACATTAGAAATTTTTAACATATTATGCCTTTTCGATTTAAGTTTATCAAATAGATTTTCATTTGTTTTTATAAATACAGCTACTTCATAAATGTAAATTGCAGGGAAGGTCAATATTTTTAATTCTTTGAAATATGGTTTACATGAATCTGGAACACGGATACCAACCATCGCACGTACACATCTTTTTTGCGCTTTGAACACTAAATCCCTATTAGTTGCATTGCCCCAATAAATGACTGCATATCTCAGTGTCGCCGAAATATAAGCATGGTATGCGGTCAAAAGAACTGATCGATCAACTATTTTTGATAATTTATATAAAGCATATGAGTACTGATTAACTTTATTGCATACTGTGTCTATGTGTGTTTGCCAAGACAAATCCTTATCAATCCAAAGCCCTAGAAATTTAACGCAGTTGACATGTTCAATTTTCGTCCCATTATGATTAATATTGAAGTTGTTGTTTATAGTATTACGCCCAAAATTCACAAGTTTAGTTTTTTCTAAATTGATAATTAAATTATTTTTCGTCAGCCAGTTAATTATATTGCAAAGAGTGTAATTTATCTCACTTTCAAAAGTATTAATATTTTGACCAGTAAATATAGCTGTGCTATCATCAGCGAAAAGGATCATTGGATGCTTTGAAACTTTAGGCAGATCATTTATGTAGGTCAAAAATAACGGGGGACCTAACACGCTACCTTGAGGCACTCCATATATTACTTTTTTGGGAATGGATTTATGTTTTTGTTCGGTATTATTTGAGATATTAATATTATTTATTTCAACTACCTGATATCTGTCATTTAGATAAGATTCCAGAAGTTTATGGACGTTACCCCTTATACCATAACTGTATAATTTATTTAAAAGTGTTCCATGGTGTACATAATCGAACGCTTTTATCCATAAACATTGCAGAGACAGGCAAACATTTATCAATATTGGTATAAACTGTTTTTAAAAGGTCATAAATTGCTAAATTAATTGTCTTATTCTTTCTTAAGCATTTTTGTTCTTTCGCAAATAGGTTGTACTTCTCAAAGCACAACCTATTTGCGAAACATATTCCCACGGGGACTTATGAGGGTGGATCCGCGGGGCCCAATTTTGAATAATACATCTCGGAACTAAGTGAATATAGATGGCTGCGTATAATAGAATGTATCAAAAACAAGACAAAATAAATACTTGAGCAAACCATTTCATGTCAGTTCTTCGTTTGTGCATGGTCATTTGATCCATGTCACGCGCTAGTGATAATTATATTGATACAGCGGGTACATGGTTCGGAACATTGTCGACATCCATTGAAGGATAAGAATTTGAATATGGAATGCATGTGTCACTTTTACCAATAGTAGTAATTCTGAATTCAACTTAGGTTAGTCTTTTATAAAGTTGATATTGTTGAAATAACATCACTTGAAGAACAAAAATTTTAATAAGGCATGTGAGGTTTTGAATAAAAGGTCTTTACCTATGAAAATGCCGTTTTATATGAAAAAAAATAAACGAATTTTTTTCATGTATTTTTTATTTGTATTAATCGAAATAATCACCCATGCAATCAATGCATCTTTGCCAACGCAGTGGTAGTTTATTGATGCCCTTCTTAAAAAAATCAGCTGGACGGGAGGCAACAAATTCTTCAAAGGCATTTTGTACTGCCTCTCTGGTATTGAATTTTTTTCCCGCCAAGAAGTTATTCAAATTCTGGAAAAAGTAGTAGTCTGTAGGCGCAAGGTCTGGTGAGTAGGGCGGATGACGGAGAGCTTCCAACCACAGTTCTTGCAACTTGGAGACCGTCTGCTGTGCAGTATGAGGAGCGGCGGAGACGAGCGATTGACCAATGCTGGTTGGAGATGTGCCAGCTTCTCCATAATTGAGTTCAGTTCTTCACAGTACACATCTGCAGTAATGCTCACCCCGTTTGGTAAGAAGCTGTGATGAATCACACCGGCGCTAGACCACCAAACAGTGACCATTACTTTTCTAGGGGTAAGTTTTCGTTTAGGGCATTGTTTAGGTGCTGAACCAGGATCAACCAACTTGCTGAGCGCTTGCGGTTATCAAACAGAATCCATTTTTCATCGCAGGTAACAAACAATGCGGTTCAAAATTCCTTCATTTGTGTGTCTGTTGAGCAGTGCAAGGCACGTGTCGACGCGTACTTCGCGCTGGCGATCATTGAGTTCGTGGGGCACCCATTTGTCAAGCTTTTTTACCTTGCCAATTTGACGCAAATGGACCAATATTGTTTTGACGCTAACGTCGATAGCTGCTGCTAATTCAGCCGTAGATTGTGTATCATCAGCTTCCACAATCGCCTTTAATTCGTCATTGTCGACCAAAGTCTTCGGACGACCGCGAGGTTAATTTTTCAGGTCGAAATTTCCAGAACGGAAACGAGCAAACCAATAACAGGTGGTGCGTTGGTTTGTAGTGTTAGCTCCGTAAACGTCGTTGATGTTGCGTGCCGCTTGTGCCGCGTTGCTGCCACGACGGTACTCATATTCCATAATTACTCGAATTTTTAACGTGTCCATGATGACGAAAAAGATTGAAATGCGATGAAAATTTAACACTAAATAAACAAATAACTACTTTTGGAAAAAGAATTCCATGTTTTTAAAATAAAATTAATTTGAAATGAGAATTCTTAGACAAACAAAAATTATTTTGATTTGAAATGGCCAGTACTGCAGAACGGCAATTTCATAGGTAAAGACCTAATAATAAGTATTTCTGAAATCAACCTAATTTACAGTACTATAGTGTTGATTTTGGAAATAAAGTTATAGAAAACCAGTACCTATGAGAATATTTAATTAATTTATATGATTACACTACCGAACAGGGACACCGAGTTACGTTTGTATGTAAATGAATAAATAAATGTATACCTGTGCCCGCAAACTCTCGATTTCCGCGTGCAACTGCGCGTGTGACGTGGCCGCCAGGCGCGCCTTCACGATGTTCAGCTCGTGACACTTTACATCGTACCTGCGGCAAAGCTACTGCATCAGAACGAACCCTTTTCATTTTAATCATTAGGGATAACAACAGTTACATGCTAAAGAAAACAAAAGAAAACCATAAACTAAAATAACAAACACGTTACTCTCACACTCACCATTATCCACATGTTAATAAATATAAAATACTGAAATGAAGTGAAGGGCAGTGGTTAGGAGTATACAATAGTTAGCTTGGATGGATGTAAATGGATGGCTTGATTTACCTGATTTTCTTTCAATCACTTTTCATAAAATTATGAAAAAGAGGATAAATTAATTCCACGGTTTTCAATAACATAAATTTGGCTTGGTTCACATTGACCAAAATTAGAGACATTGGAAAATGAGTTCCATACCAAGTCGTGCAACCTCTTTTTATGTTGCTGGCAACTGGCAACACATGTTTTGGCTCTAAATCATTAGATTTTATATGTTGGCAACATTCATTTCCCGCAACACAATTATCACATTGCTTGATATCGGAATTGAATCGAGTTACTGTAACGACAACTACACCAATTAATATAATGAAGATAAAAAATATTCGTGTCTAATGTCTTACTTTTGCTGTGTGGCGGTGTATTTGTCAGCGACTTGCTGCATTGCATCTAGTTCTGCAGTTTTCTGCGAAAGCTGTTCATTCGCCGTATTTCTTTCTTGTTCCAAACTCTTGAATTTTGATAACAGGACTAGCATCGAGCTATCCTAAAAAAACATCAAGAAACCGTTACATTTACTTTTCATTGAATTTCGCGACCGTGAAATCGCGACCCTACTTCCAAGAGAGACATGAACAATATTGTCGTGTGAAAGTGTTAGGTGTTTGTTGTATACCGTCGATAAATTGTGATCTGTGCGACACTGCTCACAATATCACGTATTCATTTTCAATATTTTAGAAGCTATCCATGTCGAACCATGAAATTATGAACGAACCTGTATTTACCACCGACAGGGTTCACAATCTATCCGATTTTAGCACCTGTAAAATTGAGAACTGCCCTAATTTTGATCTTGGTGGTAATCTTATTGGCCACAATAACTAGATCAGGGCACCCCAAACGAATGGGTTTTTTTTTTTTTTTTTTCAGGATGGGAAATCATCAAATGACTTCTCCCGCTCTGGGCGGAGCGGGAGGGCGTGTCAGACTTTTGCTGGCTAAAATCCACCCGTGTTCCATCAGTTGCCCATGTGCCAGGGTCACGGTATCTCTTTCGAACAATCACGCGACCCCAGCAGGCATCGGTCCTAGTAGACCCCTACACTGCTGCTGACATCTCTTTGAGGCGCGCGTGGAACACTGCGCGCCGTCGACCCGAGCCTGGTCCTTACCGGGCGGCGAGCTACCCATTGCTCGCCACCCGCAAGCTCGCGCCTACGGTGGCCGGGAGTCCGCAATCGACTCCCGACGCCCGGGGCGTCTCCTCCTGCGGCGGCTAGGGACGTGAGGGCACAGAGACTGCCACTCCCTCACGCGCCCCGCCTCCTCCTTCGCGAGCATTACTGCTTCGCAGAAGGAGGTGACGGCTTCCCATGCCCTCTCGCTCCGTACCATGGCTCGCACCAGGGCCGGACGCGAGAGGTCGCCGCCGCCGATCGCCTCCACGAGGACACGGCGGTGCTCCGCCCAGGCAGGGCACACCTCCACCGTATGCTCCACCGTGTCCTCCAAAACGAATGGGTTAGGTTAGAACAGCGGCGCGCTAACCAACTAACGGAGTCCACAAACATATGGCGACATTTATAACAACTTATTGAATGAAAGCCTCGAATAAAGAGACAATGTTTCAATATGTAATTGATACGTACGGAGTATACGGTGTGCGAAGGCATACGATTTATGAAGGAGAAATAAGTGACGTTAGCAGCTTGATTGATAGTTTAAGCACAGTCACCGTAGGTACACTTATGATATACTAGCTTCTGCCCACGACTTCGTCCGCGGTAAATTTCTTGTCACCCCGACCCTCCCCGTCGCATCGAATCGCCTGCTCGTGCGAGATCTTCGTATTCGTGCCCTTCTTTTTGCTCGGCTCCTAAGGGTCCTAGCGTGATGTTATATAGTCTATATTTTTCCCGTTTTTATAAAATTTTGTATTGCTGCTCCGCTCCTATTGTTCGTAGCGTGACGTTATATAGCCTTCCTCGTTAAATGGGCTACCCAACACTAACATTAAGAATAACAGTACTTCCTGAGATAAGCGCGTTCAACCAACTAAACAAACTGTTCAGCTTTATTTTATATAGTACCTATAGATTTTATTTACATAAACCTTTTACGAGTTTACACACCAGTTAGTTATTTCTATAAATTTAAGGTAATTTAGTGATCCTTGGTCTAATTGTCGCCGTCCAGCGTGATGGCGCGGCGTCCCACCGCCGGGTGGAACACCACGCGTTTGTGTAACATTACTGTCTGTATAGCGGACCCACCGTGTACGCGACGCCTCCAGACAGGGTGCCGCCCGGCTCGCACACGTCGCCGTCCAGCGTGATGGCGCGGCGTCCCACCGCCGGGTGGAACACCACGCGTTTGTGTAACATTACTGTCTGTATAGCGGACCCACCGTGTACGCGACGCCTCCAGACAGGGTGCCGCCCGGCTCGCACACGTCGCCGTCCAGCGTGATGGCGCGGCGTCCCACCGCCGGGTGGAACACCACGCGTTTGTGTAACATTACTGTCTGTATAGCGGACCCACCGTGTACGCGACGCCTCCAGACAGGGTGCCGCCCGGCTCGCACACGTCGCCGTCCAGCGTGATGGCGCGGCGTCCCACCGCCGGGTGGAACACCACGCGTTTGGCTATCTCCGAGTCTTTGCATATCAGCGTGCCGCCGAACACCCAATCCATGGCGGGCTTCACTCGGTTGGAGTAGGTGATCAGGTCCAGAGCCAGCTGGACGTTTTCAGGACCGCCGCCCTGACACACAAATTACGATATGATAAAGTGCGACTGCCTTGGACCTAATGAAGGGTGCAAAAATCCGAGAGATGCGAGAAGCACAAGACCGGTCGATATGGCGATGCTCGGGGACGCCTATGTCGAGCAGTGGACGTCTTTCAGCTGCAATAATTATGATAGTGATGGAAGTACGCTTCTTCTTAGGTTAGTGGTCGTAATTCAAAAACTTTATTACCAAAAAAGACTTTTTTACAAAAAAAAAAACCGACTTCCTTAAAAACACTACAAAGTGAAAAATAACTTTAATTTCGGCAGTCGGTGTCTTAGGATTTGTATTTAAGGTTTTTGCTACCGACTTCCGAAATTAAAGTTATTTTTCACTTTGTACTGTTTTTAAGGATGTTCGTTGCCAGGCCAGGCCTCACCATCGGATTTCAATAGCGCAGTGGAAGTTATGATGGTGGGGCTCTGGAGACAAGAGTGGCGTACAAACTTGTCCGCCGTGCGCGGAGCCGAACAATGATATAAGTACAATTACAATACAACAAACAAAAGACTCACCTCATGGTTGAAGGACACTGCTTCTGGGGCCTACCTGGATTTATGTATGTAAGTGAGTGTGTATTGTATTGTGTTGTGACGTTATGAGTATCTCCAGGTTACAATCCGCTGCAATACGCCCTGCTACCAGGACATGCGGTCTTCAATGGTATCACTTAACCTTCAAAGTTACAACAAAGATATATTCAAACTCAACCCGTATTATTTCGTCAAATTGGGGTTATTTATGCACAAAACAACTGGGTCATGACTTATTGTCCACAAAACGACCGGTTCTAAGGGATTAATTTAACAAAAGGGTCGCACACGCAAATTGGACCGCCATCCCTTTTTTTCAAGACTCAACCAAAGAGTCAAAGTCAAAACTGACAAGTCAGATGTCACTCCGTTCGGGCGCGTTCCATTAGGCGCATAGAGTAAACAAATCGAACGGGACGCAACAATTCCCCCCCCCCCCCCCCCGGACGGGCCTCCCGTCCGCTAATCACTTGGCAATCTTGACAAGGTTGCGTTTTATCAGTCCACTTGACGCGCTGCCGGAGGATGTGCAAATACTCCAAGCTCCAACGCTTCTAAAACTCTGAGCGAGCTGCTGCACCAACTGAAACCGCGATAGCCGATTTTGGCTCACATCGACAAAAGGGTACTCGGGCAGGACGACAAGTGGCTTTCCAATCAAAAAATGGCCCGGGGTTAGGGCCTCCAAGACGTTCGGGTCCGAAGACAGCGGGCACAAAAGACGCGAGTTCAATACAGCTTCAATGCGGCAAAATACCGTAGCTAACTCCTCAAAGGTGAGAACGGTGTCTCCCAAAGTCCCAACAATCTGCGCCAAAGTCCCTTTGCCGAATTCACCGCGGCCTTCAAAAATACCCCCCCAATGGGGGCAGGCTGGCGGGTCAAAACAATAACAAACAACAACAACCAAACAACAACAACAACCAAACAACAACAACAAACAACAACAGCAATTTAACCAAATGGCCCTCCTTAGGCAACAAAAGGGGGTGACAGGCCCCATAAGGAAGGCTAGAGTGCCTTAACCGTCAACAACCAAACAACAAAAGACCCGTATCGTCCAAAAAGGGGTTCAACTTACTAACGGCTCCCGACAATATCCAAAACTCTCGCTGCAGAATGGCCAACAGCTCTTAATGTGACGATCAGTCACCAACAATACAACAACAACAAACAACAATTCAACAATTTGTCGAGGAAGCTGTATCGACTCAACAAGAATCAGGGTCCTTCGTTCCAACAGCGAGCACCTTGAGCCCGGGCAAAGGACCCGACATCAAGACTGGCGATCGCGGCCAATCATCCTCGGGGTGAGTCAGCCAGTCTGGTCCCCACCATAGGGGGTGAGCAATCAGGCGGGGTGCCATGCACCCACGTGAGGCCACGGCGCCTGGGTTCAAATCTCCAGGCACGTGCCTCCAAATCAAAGGCGTTTTAGAATTTTGAATCTGGGACACTCGGTTCGCAACAAAGACCTCCAAAGAGTGGACGGACGTCTTCAACCAATACAAAACAATTTGACTGTCCGTCCAGGCGTAAGAAACCCGAATGTCCACAGTTCCACCCAAAGTGTGAGCAACGTGGTTCAATAGACGCACAAGAAGCGCCGCCCCTGACAATCCTAACTTAGGGATGGTCAGTGCCGTCCGGAGGGGGGCCACCTTGCTCTTGGCCAAGACCAGTGACAAATTCACCTGGCCTGTCGTGCAGACGGTGCGCAGACAAACAACAGCTCCATAACCGTGCGAAGACGCATCACAAACAAGGGTAGCAGTGTAGCTCCCAGGGGGGAGGATAGCGCGGGGTAACACGACCTTGTTGACTGCGGATACAAATTGGAGCCAATCTTCCAACAGGGTTTCCCGAATTGGCTCGTCCCAGCCAAGTCCCGCAGTCCAAAGGCGCTGAAGAAAACAATTTCGCCCAAAACAATACACAAACAAACAACAAAACAATAGACAAAAGGCAACCCTGAGCTCCCGTGTCCAAAATGGCACAGACCACAACAGAGTCCCCCGTGGGCCCCCAGACCTGACCGATGCCATTGGCAACAAAACCGTGTCGATCTGAGGGGTATCTTAGCGGGGCAAGCGCCAGGTTCCTAACAATGCCTGGGCGGCGACCGATCGCCGCACCCAGGCTCAAGTCTTTCCCGACGAGGATGGAGGACAAACTCCTCGACCGCGCGGTGTCCCGAGCCACGCGCCATCGCTGGAAGGGCATATCCCACCGGATGCCTGAATGGCGGGGGGCGTGACTCCAACCGGGGACGTTCCGCCAATGGAGGGTAGGGAAGGCGGTGCTGGTCTGGCCAGCGCTGCCTAGCAACAAGTGCGTAATCGCCTTTACGCGGGGAGACCAAATGGCGGTCGCGCGGCTCCCGATCAACTTGCGCGGGGGGTGGAGTGCGGCGCTCAAAATTGCGGGCCTCTCCCCGGTTCTGAACCGGCGAGGCAGAAGCCCGGTGACCAACTCCATGGTACCCCCCCGTACGCGAACCTTCATCAGAGGCTGGTCTGCCAGCGTGGTTCGCGTTAGCGCACAATATGTCCAAATGAGACCCCCTACAAATTCTACAAGGGCGGGGGTAGGGGCAGTCCCGATGGAAGTGAGCCCCCAAACATGAGAAGCACAGGCGGCGTGCATTGGCAATTCGGCGGCGGGCACTCACGTGCAACTTCAAAAAGGCCACGCAAGTTGCCATGCCATGCCCCGTGTCCCTACAAAACTCACAACCAGGACGACTCTGGGTGCCAGCAAAACGAGTGGCGGGGCGACTATCAACAGGCCCGCGGGCCCCAGTCCGTCCCTGGTCTCGTGGCCGGAAAGACGGCTGGCGCGACTCAGTGGCAACGCCAGAGTTATCCACAAACCGACACTCATCCTCCAAAAATTGGACGAGGTCACCAAATGGGGGGAGATGTGTGACACTATCCCCACCATACTTTTGCTCGAAACGAGCCCTCAAATCGGCAGGAAGCCGTTGCAGCACAACATGCACCAAAAGGTAAGACCAATGGTCCACCGGCAACTCCAATTGCTTTAAAGCGTTGGTCGCTGCCACCAACGGGTTCAACAGGTCAGTACGCAATGCTGACAAACTAGTAATGACCGGTAACCCCAAAATCAATTTAATATGAACGTCAGCCAAACAACGTTTATTTTGGTACCGCCGGGTGAGTAGTTCCAAAGTAGGGTAGGCTGAGTCAGTCAACGACAGATGCTGTACCAAGGCTCGGGCCTCACCTTCTAGGACAGACAACAAATAGGCCAACTTTTGGGCGGGTCTGAGGTCCGAGCGTGCATCAACCAAACTTTCAAACAGGTTTTGGAAACTAACCAATGGTCCAAGCGACCGTCAAAGTGTGGCAGTTCCAAAGTAGGCAGTCTACTCAATAGTCCGGGACCTGAAACAACCGAGGTCTCCGGCTTGACCTGGACTGGTGTCTGGCTCTGCAATATTTCCCGAGCACGTTGACCAATAACATCCCCCAGGTCCAAGATCTGGTCGTAGTCAGCAAGGACCTTATCACGTGCTGCCTGGTCCAGCACTTCCAGATCCACTTCACAAATGTACTCGTTGTAGCGGGTGAGCAGAGCATCAACGTTGCCGAGTCTCACGTTCAACTGCTCGAACCGAGCAAGAGTGATCCCTTCGAGATCCTGGCGCTCAGCAGTCGCTGCAGCTGAAGTGAACCACCGTAGCTGTGTGGTCAACCCACTGATTGCCTCTCTCACCGCTTTGTATGCCATTGCACAAACAAACAATTCAAATAAACCAAATAATTAAATAATCAAATAGCAAAGTTCAATCAATCAATTACAAAATAACTACAAGCAAACAATCAAACTACCAAACTGTTAGTCAGCAACTCAAGAAATAACAAAATATTGGTTTCAATTCAATTCAACAACAAACTTTTATTTTAATTCAAAACCAATGTCAACGTTCAAAAAATTCTACTTCAAATTCAATTCAAATATTCAAATGTTAATTTCACAAACCACTATACCAATGGTACAACAATATTTTAATGTCTTCCTGACATTCAACACAACAGAGGTCAGACACAAACAAGGGGTTGTAACATAGCCCAATCCATTCAACTCTACTAGCATATGCAACCCGGCCCGACTATGGTAACATGAGTTACTCGTCTCAACAAATTTACAAATTATTTCAAATAAACAAGCAATCATAGTTACCAAACATTTACAGCGAATTACTATTTCCTTATCGAGACTGCCAAGTAATTAGCCTACTGTAAATTACCAATTTGCTGGTTGTATATACGTCTTAAAACCACGCTCTGCTACCAAGAATGTTCGTTGCCAGGCCAGGCCTCACCATCGGATTTCAATAGCGCAGTGGCAGTTATGATGGTGGGGCTCTGGAGACAAGAGTGGCGTACGAACTTGTCCGCCGTGCACGGAGCCGAACAATGATATAAGTACAATTACAATACAACAAACAAAAGACTCACCTCATGGTTGAAGGACACTGCTTCTGGGGCCTACCTGGATTTATGTATGTAAGTGAGTGTGTATTGTATTGTGTTGTGACGTTATGAGTATCTCCAGGTTACAATCCGCTGCAATACGCCCTGCTACCAGGACATGCGGTCTTCAATGGTATCACTTAACCTTCAAAGTTTCAACAAAGATATATCCAAACTCAACCCGTATTATGTCGTCAAATTGGGGTTATTTATGCACAAAACAACTGGGTCATGACTTATTGTCCACAAAACGACCGGTTCTAAGGGATTAATTTAACAAAAGGGTCGCACACGCAAATTGGACCGCCATCCCTTTTTTTCAAGACTCAACCAAAGAGTCAAGGTCAAAACTGACAAGTCAGATGTCACTCCGTTCGGGCGCGTTCCGTTAGGCGCATAGAGTAAACAAATCGAACGGGACGCAACAAAGGAAGTCGGTTGTTTTTTCTATTATTACAATTTCTGTAAAAATTTCACAAATCTTTACCGACAGCGGTAGTGACAGATCCAATAAAAATGTTTGTAGATGTACTCACGATCTGCTGCGCCTTGCGCAGTACCCTGTCGTCCATGACGTTGGCGCGGATCTTGTTGAGCGGGATCATGGTGGTGCGGCCGGCGATGTTGCCGTGCTGCAGCAGCAGCTTGCCGGTCTGCTCCGTGTCCACCACCACGTTCAACAGCTGCAACAAGCCCACCCACTCATGTCTCCGGTACGAGCGCACGATCAAACTTCACAGAAATGATGGCTAAAACAAATCAAATAAACCACTGGCCGCCGTTAACCCTGTAATCAGGTGTAATTACTTCTAGTCTGTCAAGTTAATGTAAATTTGACCTTTTAATTCACATGGTCATTTATTTGACCTTATAAGAATAAATAAACAAAATAAGTGTGATGAAAGTAATGCCAATAAAAAATAATATTTTAGCAGTGTACCCGTCCTCCAGCAGTTAAATCCAAAGCAAAGCAGTGAATCGGATCAGTCACGTCTAACAATGTGCAGACTGTACCTGAAACAACATATTGTATCATTTTATTACTGTCTTGTCTTATATATTTATGGCCCGCGCCCTTGTTGAAGTGTCACGGAAAAGGTAAAGAAACAGTAACAATCTGAATTCGTCTGTTTTAGAATAAATTTGAAATGGTCAAATTATGGTTATATTAATATATATATAGACACATACGTACTTTTAAAACAGACTATATTTTTATGTGAATACAAAATATTTGCATAAATAAACTGAACACACACGCACATGTCATTTTATTCGCATCAACTCATAATGTCAAGTTCTCAAAATGTCAACCGGACGCATAATGTCCTCTTCTCACAATGTTAAATTCGCATAATGTGAATTTCTCAAAAAGTCGATATCTCATAATAATGATGGCTTCAGATACCCCTTAGTATATTGTATAGCTAGCTTTCCCTATTACCATATTCAAATTACCTTGTTGTAGTAGAAACTACGTGGAGTTGTCACTAAGCAAATTTGTCATTTTAAGAAATTGTCTTTGTGAGAAGTTAACCTTAAGCGAATTTGTCATTGTGAGAAATCGACATTTTGAGTCATTTACATTTTGCAAAGGGTATAACAGGTTAAGTATTGAGAATGTGCCCCCAGAGCCAAATGTAATGAATATGATATTGTTAAGTACGCTGCTCATTTGCATTACTATTTATGTAGTTTTGGACGGCCTAGCTCTTACTGTCATTGAGTAACCTTGAAAAATATCCTGATAACGACAATTTTTTAATCTTTTCGTTCTCTAAAACTAATAGAGCTAGGAATGTGATTCCAAAACCAAACTGTAGACAACATTGTAAAAAAGTTTACGTGTAATCTTACTTACTTATTTTGCTAATATTTTTATTTTCAGATTTTTTTTTTTTTTTGGCTATTATTAGTAAGTTCTAACAGAGAAAAAAATAGTTGCTCAGGTCCCTATTTGTGACCCTACACATATTTATTTTTAAATGATATGTTTAAGAATCATAATACATAATAAGAAAAAGTTATTCTCCATTCACTCGACATATACACTATACCCTTTGACATTCTAAGAAGTTGCCATTGTGAGAAGTGGACATTTTACGTCCGGTTGACATTATGAGCTAATACGATTTTATTAATCTCTTCAAATTTGTCTATGAGGGAGTGTTTGGGACTTAAATCCGTACCTCAACGAGACACCAACGCGGCGCAACTAGGTCGCGTCGCTAACAAAATGTAAAGTGGCTACAAAAAGCGGACTTCAGGTAAGCCACCTGAAGCATATACAGCTGTATACAATCAGTTGTCAGCGCGACCTGGCGATGCCGCCTTGGCTTCCCGGTGAGCTATGACTCTATTTATTTATATATGCTTTATTGAACACCAGAAAATACATTACAACAAAAAACATTTAACACTAAAAACATAAAATGGGCTCCTCCAGGCAAGCTTGGAAAGGACAAGGATACCGTGGACAAAAAAAAATGGGGTTGTCACTGATCACCTTGTTTCGAGCCTACTGCACATCTTTCTCATCTTAATTATTGTAACTATCATAGATTTGTTTTGTTTGCAATTTACGTAATTAAAATTTTGAAATTTTTATTACCGTGTAATTTTTTTTTACTCCTTCACATTTTGACAATTTTAAATTAGACTTTTTATGATTTTTTTATCCGATCCTGACATTTTTATATACAATGTGTTGATTTGCATCCTAGTCAAATTCGAGGACGTAATTATGCTAATGATTCTCGACCCAAATCAACAATAAAATGGGTAGGTTTTTTTTTCCTGTTTACTAAAATTCGTAAGTGTGAACTAGCCGTATTTAAAGGCGGCGCGTCTGTTACTAGCCCTATAACCGCGCTTTCACACACAAACGAATGCACACATTCATACACAACGCATACGCAACGATCATTGATAAATTCGTAGGTAATCAATCTCACCCAACCAACCACGGCGCGGGCAGTCCCCCGCGCACGCGCCTTGCCACGCTCCCGCGGGCGGCCCCCCGCCCCCGAACCAACAGTGTGTTTGATGTCGCCGCAGCGTGCGTGCGCGTGGTCTGGCATAATAGGGGAACACGTGCTTGGACCATACTTCATCGATGGGCACCTCAACAGTGCAACATATCTGGAGCTGTTGCGTCACGTTGTCGAGGAGATGTTGGAAGATATTCCTCTGGCACTACATCGCAACCTCTTCTACCAGCAGGACGGTGCACCCCCTCACTATGGTCGGCAAGTACGCGAGTACTTGACCGAAAAGTTTGGTGACCACTGGATCGGTCGCGGAGGACCTGTGGCCTGGCCCCCGCGTTCTCCGGACCTGACGCCTCTAGACTTTTATTTGTGGGGAGACGCTAAAAGGTTAGTTTACACGGAGGAAGTGACAAGTGTAACAGAATTACGTGCAAGGATCATTAGTGCTTTCGACACAATAAAAACGAATGTGTTAGTTTTACGTAAGCTGAAGGAAAACCAGCTACGTCGTGCTCGATTGTGCCAAGAGTGTGATGGTTTCCTAAGCCCGTTAAGTAGGAAGGAATATTTCAAATCAACCAATTTAATCCACAATTAAAAACAAAATCACTACGAAAAGTTTAGGCTGAGCGATAGCAATAAAGCAAAACTTAAATTTTATTAATCATCTGATAGCAGGTCACTTTTTATGGCGTCTAGTATTACTGTCATTAGTAAAATTCCGTATTATACTGATGCTTAAAATGAGTTAATTATCAAACGAAATTTATGGCAATAATGTAGGTGATTTTCGAAATAAAATTAGGTAAAATTATTGCTACCGATCGCTAAGGTCATTTCTCAGTCGCGCACGAGTATGACGTCGAAATTCACGCACACAGCTGCTTGTCGCTGCGTGCGTAGACTGCGTAGTCGGGTGATTCTCTTTCATTTGTTTTGAATTAAGGGTTTAATTCTGAAATTCTGTTAAATTTCAACAACAACAAAAAAGCAGCGCTTATTAGTTATTGCCCGGTACTGTACTTTCAATTGATTATTTATGTCTTTTATGACAACCACCTGAAATTTGACGAGGATGCAAAACAACAGCTTGTATATGTTTTTGTCAATTTAATCATAATTTTTAGTGAATTGGTGATTTTTTTTAATTCAACTAACCACAATTTTAGCTTATAATTTAAATGTATTAGTGTAAAATTATGGACCACGTCAAGGTCCATCATCTGCTTCAAGTATAGAAATACTGAACATAGCTCCACCCCACCCACTGTACTACTAGAAGCGTTGCAGAGGCAGCCTCCCAGAATGAGCGACGCGTGTACGTTACGCATCATCGACCTTCCAGCGCGATCGACAAAACATCAAAGTCAGGGTATTTTGTACTACTTTGATTCAAGTGCTGAGTGTTAATTAACCGCAGAATGCGTTTCATCAGTATTTTATAGCAAACGAACACAACGTTGTTACTTTCAAAGGCATGAGACGGTCAAGTGTTCTAGTCTCATTCGGATTTTGTCTTGTAGAAGTTGACAATGGTGCCGATTCTGTTGTCACAAAATTCTCTAAACTAAACTAAAAATCACTAAATTTTGGTTTATTCCTGTCAAACGACGATTTCCTATTCTGAAATAGACTAAAGTGACACAACTTAACTATATTTTAGTTTGACAGCACTAAGATTGCACTGAGTTATTAGTTTAGTGAAAATGTCAATTTTGCTATTCTGAGTTTACCGGTTTTCACTAAAAATTTTGACTATAATAATTTATTTTAACTAAATCTGACTAATTTTAATCGCGATTAAAAAGGTGTGGAATAAAACTAGTGGTCATGAACTAAAATTCTCAACAACGCCTCGCCTTCACGTGCAAAAACAGTTCTGTATTTTTTATTTTCTTTTTGCTCATATCTTGAAAATGGCGTGTCCTATCGCAAAAATAATGAAAGGCCCTAGGGGTATAAGCATAGTGAATTTGCCCTTGAAAGATATTGGTACGATACTTAGAGGATTTTTAGGTTTCAACAAGATAATAAGATCCTGAAAGTTTCAGATCTCTAACCCATTTGGTTTTTGAGAAAAAGAAAAAAAATGAAAAATCTGACAAAATCAGAAAAAAATAATTTTCTCAAGAACGCGTGAATCGATTGATTTGAATTTTGGATATGTTTTGGAGGCTGATAGTAGCTTTTAGGAAAAAAATTAACACCTTTAACGGTTGATAAAAACCTTGAAAAAAAAATGCACTTTTGTTTTAATTTTGATTTTTAACTATGATATGATTCTGGCACAATCATGAAACTATTTTTTTTGAATTCCCCATTCATTTTTCTATAGACTTACATGCTTTTAAGATTTTAAAAAAAGGTACGCCATATTGCAAAAAAATAAAAACCATTTTTTGTGCAAATATTTACTTCACGTATTTTAAAGCCTGCATCTTTATTTGTGTCGCTCGTTTATGTCTTTTATTCTTATTTAAAGTAGACATGTCTAAACCAATAGTTAAATCTTAAAATATCAGTAAATATCAACTAAAATATTATAAATATTGTACACAAAGCGACAAATCGAGCATTTCCAGTCAAAGTGGACTTCTCATTGTAAGGAAAGCCTATACAATAGGAGGTCAGCTAAAACTGGAAATGTATAGCTTGATATGTAGCAATGTATATACGCTTCTAAAATAAGAAACAGATTTTAATTGATAAATTATAAATCAAAACAAATGTTTGAAAGGTATATTTGCAAAAAAGTTTATAATCACATTTTAGCGGTCTTCATCACTATCATCTTCAATCACAGGCGACCTGCCAGGGTCGCGAGATTTGTTCGAAAGAGATACCGTGGCTCTGGCATATGGGCAATTGAAGGGGGTGGGTTTTAGTTAGTAAAAGTCTGACACGCCCTTCCGCCGGTTCAGTCTCAGAAGATCCATTGGCTAGATCCATGATGGATCTAGTGATAATTATTTTTCTCATTGGATCCTGATTTCAAGATGTGGATCTAGTGAGATTTCTTTTTTCAAATGACCCATGTGCCAGACCCATGATGGATCATAATATTCTTATTCAACCTGCATACATCAGAGCGGGTGACATTTGATGATTTGCCACAGACAAAAAAAACACAGGCGAAACATTGTCTGCATCAAATAATTTGCTTCAAATATCTTTCGTGTGACAAATAATAAACAATACCAGCAACGTGAGAGTAGCATCTAATTGTTCTAAGATCATTTGCCCACTCACAGATATGCCTCAGTATGCTTTTGGGACCAATACCGTTTTTTTTTATACTCAATAAAACATCTATAAACCTTCTTATTGATATGACGAGACTGAATTTGAGCTTCGCGTATGTTTGACTGGTCTTTTATTTTATTGAATGGTATGATTACCTGTTTCATCAAGCATTGCTGCTATCGCTTGATTTGTCGCCGTGCGTACAATGTTTATAATATTTTAGTTGAAATTCACTGATATTTTAAGATTTAACTATTGGTTTAGACATGTCTATTTCAAATAAGAATAAAAGATATAAACGAGCGACACAAATAAAGATGCAGGCTTAAAATACGTAAAGTAAATATTTGCACAAAAAATGGTTTTTATTTTTTTGCAATATGGCGTACCTTTTTTTAAATCTTAAAAGCATGTAAGTCTATAGAAAAATTAATGGGAAATTCGAAAAAAATAGTTTTATAATTGTGCCAAAATTGTATCATAGTTAAAAATCGAAATTAAAAAAAAAGTTCAATTTTTTTCAAGGTTCTTATCAACCGTTAAATGTGTTAATTTTTTTCCTAGAAGCTACTATCACCCCCCAAAACATATCCAAAATTCAAATCAATCGATTCACGCGTTCTTGCGAAAATTATTTTTTTCTGATTTTGTCAGATTTTTCTTTTTTTTTCTTTTTCTCAAAAACCAAATGGGTTAGAGATCTGAAACTTTCTGGATCTTATTATCTTGTTGATACCTAAAAATCCTCTAAGTATCGTGCCAATATCTTTCAAGGGCAAATTCACTATGCTTATACCCCTAGGGCCTTTTCGACCCCCTTAGTAAACCCCTGCACATTTAAATCTCAACACGTGGGTAATACTTTTTAATATTTTTCAAACTAAAGTGAAAAATTCCATATAAAACACGTCCAGGCTGCCCCTAGCACGCGCCTTCGTCTCTCAAAAAATTCATT
Organism: Aporophyla lueneburgensis; assembly: GCA_932294355.1. NCBI lineage: Eukaryota > Metazoa > Arthropoda > Insecta > Lepidoptera > Noctuidae > Aporophyla > Aporophyla lueneburgensis. The sequence continues at coordinate 952,241 of OW028749.1, read as the reverse complement.
CTACGCAATGCACACACAAGTACAACGTTGCGAAACCAAAAGAAAAAAAAATACCACGCTGAGTCGCGATTGTCAAATTCGATTTTAGTCGTGTGAATATAATTTTTAAATTTAGAGATTTTTCCTTGCAGAATAGCGTTACAATTCTCATAGCCAAAAGTAAGGAATTTTAGAGATAGTTTAGTTAGTTTAGTTCGTCTACAACAGAATCGGCACCAATACCACGATCGAAATGTTATTCCAGTTTTTGCCTGATGTTTATTTATGTAGCCATATTTTATTAGGGTATGAAATTTTATAACTTATAACACTGTTAATATCACCGCGATACATTTAACAATTTCCAAAATACGGTAACCAATATTACACTACCCACATTAGACTCCGCGAGTACCCTCCAAATCGATTTTAAAAATCATGCAGTTATTTTTAAATAGATTTCGTAACAATATTTTGGGCATAATTTGTGTTTTTTATTAAAAATAAACATTTATTATGCCATTTATAAGATTTTCAAAAAAAAAATATTGATGAATATGGCACATACCGAAGACCTTCGTCGAGTCGAAGCCCGGCACGGGCGGCGTGTACTTGAAGTGGCAGCGCTGCAGGCGCGGCGCCAGCGCCTCGCACGCGTCGCCGGCGGCGCGCGCGCGGCGCCGCAGCGCCTGCACGCTCTCGCGCAGCGCGCTCAGCCGCTCCGGGCTGTGGCTCATGCGTGCCAGCTCCGCCTGGGCGGGCACGAACAAATATGGTTTATTGGGCTTCGTGAAATGATGACGATGATGAAACTGTTTACGTCTAGGTACATTTCGAAAGTCGGTTGTTTTATTTGTTATTTTTTTTTCGCTTTTTAGTTGTTTTACCTACCCCGGACAAATTCGAATACACAAGAGTTTGTTGTTTGAACATGAATTTTAATTTCTAGCTCTACCATTTCTAAGTGAAAACAAAAAAACTTTTAACATTTGATAGTAAAATTCTTGAGAACGAACACCATTTTAGTAAATGTTGTTTTCTGTGTTGTTAGTTAGATCTTTTTTTCTATTGATGATAAATTATTTTATTTCTGTAAGTAGGCTTGTACAAACACTTACATGTCAATGATATTTTTTTTTAATTAGATGTGGTCGGCGTTTCCTAACTTATTACTCTGAGAAGAAACGTCGAAACAAACTCAGAGGTCACAGTCTCTTTTAAAGTCCAGACATAGTCTTGGTCACATAATGTTGAGACCATGTAGATTGGTGACTGAAATGGTCATTTGAAGAATGAACCACACAGATTGAGTGGACCTGTCCAGTCAGTGCAAGCATTTGTCACTAATCGTGCAACTCAACTTAGAACTTAAGGAGCTCAACGATTTGACGAACAGTACCAAAGAAAGGACATTTGGGTAGGCCACACAAACTACTCAAACTGCCAGACCATAATCAAAAGTGAAACATTGACCCACATAGTCCTCAAATTATCACTAATCAAAGTAATTTTCATACAATTAATATTCATAACATGTAAAATTAAATTAAAAAATAATAAAAATAGAAAAATAATAATTCAAAAAAAAATCAACATTCAGATCAGATTTATTGGAGCAGTGGTTAACTTTTAGTATGTCAACAGTAAAAGACATTGCCCGCCGATGGGCCCCTTATTTTCAGTGCCGGGCAGACTATTTACTTCTCAAAAATTAAGTCATAATTTTATAAGTCCAATTTTATTTTACAACATCTCTTTCACCCTAGCATTAAAAACCGTAACTAATAATTATTTTATTGAATCAAAGGTAGTTAAGTCCAATTTTATTTTACAACATCTCTTTCACCCTAGCATTAAAAACCGTAACTAATAATTATTTTATTGAATCAAAGGTAGTTCTGCCATTAAAACTTAACCTGAATTTTGTCAAGATAGACCACAGATTATGTCAATTAAATGGTAGTAATCGATTAAAAATATCGATATGTTACTATTCCGCCGACTAAAAGTACCGGAGATGTTTACAATAGCTTGTCTCCGGTCATAATCTAGGTCTCATGTAACTGATTAGACGTATATTCAAATCGCGCATTAAAATAAGCAGCGGGCGGGCTAAAATAAAAAAAAATAGAAATAGGTAGTAAATAAACTACAACACGAAGGAATTGCAATCTGAGGATATATACATATGTCGTGGTCAGATCGTAGAATTGATTACTATATGATGTGACTAGCCATTTCATGAATTAGTTGCATTTCATGATATGGCCAACTAAAACTGGCTAGATCGTTTAAAAATTAACGTTTGATGATATCTCAATTGACGTTTCGATTTGAAATTGTTGTTCACTTTTAGTAAATAATATAAATCATATGCAAAAGTATCTCTTTGATTATGTAAATAGAAAGCAAGAGCTTGTTTTTTAAAAAGAGAAACTCTTTACAACTGTTGCACAAACAGCAAAATACCAACACTAACAAAAGTTACCACAAAACGGTCACACCACAATTGTTAAAAATCGACTTTTATCAAATCGATTTGGTAAATCGATCAACAAAATATTTAACATGGCCACACCTACCCCGCGTTCCGAATCATAATAACATCGCTTTTAGCGCGTCAAGAAATGGCCACGCTCTACGGAAGGGTTGTTTGGCGCGCTTACATACATCGATTTTGCGTAACTCGGAACGCGAGGAGAGTAGAAAGATTAATCTGTCAAATCAATATATCATTCAAATTGTTTCAAAATCAAAATCAAAAGTCATTTATTCAAACTAGGCTGACAGTCAGCACTTTTTGAACGTCAAAGTTACACAAGACAGTCCCCCCAAAACGCCCGCCCTTCGACACTTCCTAGTGCTTTAGCTGGGAAGAAGAAGTGGCGGAACAAACTCCCCAGCAGCACAGCTGTCTGTTAAGTTAGAAGAACTTGATTCTATACAATACTGTGTAAGTAATTAATATTATAAAACAAAACATACATTATTCACATATGTCAGCTAGCACACGCCAATATACCACCAACAAAACACTGAAAACTAAACTCAAGCTGAAATAAATAATAAAACAAAATAAAACAAAATCGTATGCAGAACTTAAAACGTAATTAAAGCCTCCAGGCATAAAGGGCGTGCCCGCTTACATATTCAACGATGCAAATTGATACATACAGCTAAGTTGAAGTTACAATAGTTAAACTAAGGACCTCCGGACCAAAATAAAATAACAGTTAATACAAGTAACAATAACAAAAACCATGGTCAGCAAGACGACCAGTCACCACAAGCAGCACCCGTTCACGAGCATAACGCAAAGGTCAGCGATTACCCCCCTCGCCATATTTGAGGGAAGGTGGTAACCCGACCCCCGACGCTACCGCAAGCAGTGACATCTAAGGGAGCATGACGAACTTGCTGCCGGTTGGGCAGGCAAGAATATGATTAACAGCTGACGAGGTCGCTAGCTAACTACATGTTGCAATACAACTCATTTAAAATCATTGTAATGAGTAGATTATGTCCACAGTAAATGAAATTAAAATAAAATAAAAATAAATTTAAAAAAATCAGTTAAATAAAAAAAAAACAATTATATGAACTACCCATATAAACTGTCGGTAGGAAAGCTAATTCTGGATTGAAAGAACATAAACATTGTCTTGAGTTAATCACAGCGACCAGCTATTCTTATCGTTTAAGTAGTCGTTGATAGAATAGTATGCCTTTGAACAAAGGTTGGATTTTACTTTAGCTTTAAACTCATTAAACTGCAAATCTAGCAAAGCAGAAGGAAGCTGGTTATAAAAGGTAATACCAAGACCAACAAAAGAATTATGAACCTTATGAAGCCGGTAAAAGGGGGCTCGTAGTTTGTCCTTATTTCTAGTATTAATATTATGAAAATCACTGTTTTTAGTGTACAAGTGCATATTTTGCCTAATATATAAGATGTTGGCGAAGATGAATTGTGATGCCACCGTAAGAATACCAATATCTTTAAACAAATCTCTCAGAGAAACTCTAGCACCTAGTTGGTAAATCGCTCGAACAGCTCGTTTTTGAAGAACAAAAATATTTTGAATGTCCGCGGCTTTGCCCCACAGCAGAATGCCGTAGGACATTATGCTATGAAAATAACTAAAATAGACTAATCGAGCTGTATCAACGTCCGTATACTGTCTAACTTTCCTTACTGCGTAGGCGGCCGAACTGAGCCTTCCCGCTAGGCTTGATATATGTGATCCCCATTGAAGTTTGGCGTCTACTGTTATGCCCAGAAAAACTGCCGAGTTAACTAACAGTTTCAAGCACCTCATTATTTAAAACGACATTGGGTCCCAGGTTCCTAACATTCGGTAAGGCAAACTTTATACATTTCGTTTTCTTAGCATTAAGAACTAGGTTATTTGTAGTAAACCAATCCGTGGCCATTGAGAGCGCATTATTCACGTCATCAAAATCTTTTCTATTCCTGTCTACTTTAAAGATAAGTGAGGTATCATCAGCAAATAGTACAATGTCACAGATATTCTTTAAATATAATGGTAAGTCATTTATATACACTAAGAATAAGAAAGGACCCAGTATTGAGCCTTGAGGTACACCTAACTGAACTAGTAGCCCGGAAGATTTTACACCATTGATATCTACACATTGGTGCCTATTTTGCAAATAAGAACTTATGACATTGAGAGCTTCGTTTTGAACACCGTAATGACGCAGTTTACGCAAAAGTGTGTCATGGTGAACGCAATCAAAAGCTTTGGAGAGATCACAGAAAACTCCGATAGCATTTTGCGAGTTCTCCCATGCGTTGAAAATGTGTTTTAGCAGAGCAACACCCGCATCTGTTGTCGAACGACCTTTTGTAAAGCCATATTGCTCATTATGAAGGAGGCTATTTAAATTAAAATGTCTTAGCAACTGCTTGAGTATTAACTTTTCAAATATTTTACTAAATGCAGGTAAGATAGAAATGGGCCTAAAATTGCCAACGTTATTTTTATTACCTGTTTTAAATAATGGTATGACTTTACTACTCTTCATGAGGTCAGGAAATGATCCTTAATCAACACATTTATTAAAAGTTACAGCTAGATAGGGGCTACAATGTCTATTATATTACTTAACAGTTTAATGGAGATGCCCCAGTAATCTCCACTGTTTATAAGTGGAATCTCAATTTCATCATCTTTAAAAATTACATTTCTCTGAAACTAGCGTGAAAAACTGAAAATTGATTTCAGGATCTAAAAAGGTTGTTCTTCAAAACCAAGTTAAAACCACCGTTGCCCGCGTTTTTTTTCTAGGGGCCCATATCTCCTAACAAAATGGGCAATGTCTTTTAAAGGGTGAAGGGGGGTGAGGGGGGAGGGGGAGGTGTAGAACCCCCCCTGTGAAGGAAAAGTTGCGCAACCCCCCTTCACAAAACTTTCCTTGAGAAATATTTTTTTTTTAGATTGTAACCTCACTTTCGTGTATCGACATCGATTTAAAGGCCGGAAAGTGTGGGATTGACGAATAAAACGAATAGGGGTTAAATTTCCACTATGGGCCATCTGGGAGTAGGGGCGCGCATAGTTTTTTTTTTTTTATAGGAAAGTCGACGGAGCCCCGCTTAGCGGGGCTCCTACATCTGTGTGGTTTAAAAAAAAAATTACCACGAAGAGGATGGCGGGGTCTTTGACCTCTTCTAACCTAACCTGTCCGAGTCGGGGTGCCCCGAGTCCAGAGCTCGCTTCACTCGCTCTTGTATTTCTACGATTTATATTATTATTTTTCTCATAAACCAATTATTTTTCAAACTTAAAATTTTACGTGGAGGCTTCTAATAATATGATCTTTCTGTGAAAAAAATATGGACTCCTGACTACTGCTAGGGACACAAACGATGACTGACAGATTGTTTAACAACAAACAATAGCATTGATTTACGTTTCGTTTCACTTATCGGTAATAGTCGGTAAATTCTTATATGTGTTAATGTGATAGCACTAAATTAAATTAGTGAAATATATATAACTAGCTTTTGCCAGCGGCTTCGCCCGCGAGGAGGTCGGAAAATATCCCGCGGGAACGTACTACTGGGATAAAAAGTAGCCTATGTGTTCATCCAGGTTATAAACTGTGTTTCAAATTTCATCCAAATCCGTTGAGTAGTTTTTTCGTGAAAGGGTAACAAACATACACATACATCCATCCTCACAAACTTTCGCATTTATAATATTAGTAGGATATACTAAAACATACATAAAAAATTTCTAGTTAACAAAATATACGTATTTATTGCATCATAAATATGAAGTAAAACATTATAATGCGTTTACCTTACTTGAAACGAAACGTTTAATGGCGAGCCAAATGTCAAAGTGACAAAATATTCCGAAATTTCTACGATTTAAATTATTATTTTTCTCGTAAACCAACTATTTTTCAAACTTAAAATTTTACGTGGAGGCTTCTAATAATATAATCTTTCTGTGAAAAAAATATAGACTCCCAAATCGTGGGCTGAGTTACTAAAGCTAAGCCGGCGCAGCTCAATTCCAAACCGTTTTATCTTGAATAGAGTCTTTAACGGTATAACAGGCTTTCTGACATAATTAACGCTTTATAATAATTTTAAATTATAAAAGATTTGAATTTATTTAGGCTTAGTTCTTGAATGAGGCTAGGAAGTTTATTATAAAAAAGTTTATTATAAATACATTGGCATCTAAACGAACCACCTATTTTCTTGAGCTTGGTTGTAGGAACAACAAATTTTTGTTTGTATTATGGATATCACTGTATCTTTTAAAGAGATTAATATTTTTATGTGCATACAGCAGGTTTTCATAAATATACTGAGAAGGCACAGTCATAATATTAATCTCTTTTTTTTACTGGCCTGTTAGTCTAGTTGTTAGTGACCCTGATTGCTAAGACTGAGGTCGTGGGTTTGATTTCTACCCAGAACAAATGTTTGTGTGATGAGCACAATCATTTGTTCTGTGTCTGTGTGTAATTTATCTATAATATAAATGTATTTAGAAATATGTCGATATCTAGTGAGGTGTGGAGAATGGATATCAGTTATAGCACGCCAAAAATCCGTGATGAAGATGAAGATGAAGAATAAATAAATGATTATGGCTACGATACATTAGTTTCATTAATAAATAAATGTGTTGCCCTATCCAAAAACATTAACATTCAGGTAAATTATAATCATTACACGTATACACCATAGAATAGAGTAAAATATGCTTTAATATGTACACAATTTTTAAAATAACACTAATTATTACAGTACATATAAATAAAAAATATTGGACAGTTCGACTCCACGTATTCCTTGTCCTAGCGGAGAGCTGGATCATATAACTGTATTGTTATTTATTAGCACTTTTTAGTTCGAACGTTAAGACATGCGGCTAAAGTTCAATTTCTTTTGATGTCTTGACCAGTGCGAATATGTCGTAAAAATTTATTGCTTTTTGTACATAGCTTTGTCAAATAAACTTTAAGCATTGCACTTAAAGTTGAATTTACATTAATGTTTATTTATTTCAACTAGCATAACAATAACACAATTTGGTGACAGTTTTAAGAGAACTTTTGCTTGGGATTGTGTATCTAGTTCTTTATTAGTGATCGATGTGTTTATCCTTTATGAGGTAGGCAAGTCATTTATTTAAATCCACACTAATATTAGAAATGCAAAAGTAACTCTGTCTGTCTCGCTTTCCTGCTAAAAATACTGAATGAAAATAAATGAAATGAATTGCACCGATCCCAGCGTGGTTTTTGACCAGACTCGATTAATCGAATGAACCCCAAGATTTGCACCAGCCTTTGAAGCCTCATGTTTCATGGTGCTACATAGGCCATTGCATATCAAGAAGTAGACCGGGGGGCGCTGTAATGGTAGGGAGGACGTGCCCATTGGATAGGAAAGGATTACGAGCCTACCGACTATGCAGCCTTTTTTTTTTTTTTCAGGATCGGAAATCATCAAATGACTTCTCCCGCTCTGGGAGGACCGGGAGGGCGTGTCAGACTTTTACTGACTAAAACCCACCCGTGTTCCATCAGTTGCCCATGTGCCAGGGTCACGGTATCTCTTTCGAACAATCACGCGACCCCGGCAGGCATTGGTCCTAGTAGACCCCTACACTGCTGCTGACATCTCTTTGAGGCGCGCGTGGAACACTGCGCGCCGTCGACCCGAGCTTGGTCCTTACCGGGCGGCGAGCTACCCATTGCTCACCACCCGCAAGCTCGCGCCTACGGTGGCCGGGAGTCCGCTATTGACTCCCGACGCCCGGGGCGTCTCCTCCTGCGGCGGCTAGGGACGTGAGGGCGCAGAGACTGCCACTCCCTCACGCGCCCCGCCTCCTCCTTCGCGAGCATTACTGCTTCGCAGAAGGAGGTGACGGCTTCCCATTCCCTCTCGCTCCGTACCATGGCTCGCACCAGGGCCGGACGCGAGAGGTCGCCGCCGCCGATCGCCTCCACGAGGACACGGCGGTGCTCCGCCCAGGCAGGGCACACCTCCACCGTATGCTCCACCGTGTTCTCCAGACGATCCTCGCAATGGAAACACCCGGACGTATCCTCCCGCTTTATCATGAACAGGAACCCACCGAAGCACCCATGCCCGGTGAGAACCTGCGTCAGGCGGAAGGTGAGGACGCCGTGACGCCTCTCTATCCACTCCTCAAAGAGGGGACTTACCGCCGCAATTGTGGCGTGCCCAGCACTGGGTTGCGACAATCGTACCCGCCATTTCGCCATGAGATCACATCGGAGCTCTGTCCGCCGTGCCGCGATTTGTCGCGGCAGCGGAGTTTCGCCCCGGCGTTTCGCCTCCTCGCGCCACTCCCACATGTGCGCGAGGACCTTTGCCTCCAGATCCCATGGCGGCACTCCGGCAAGGAGGCTCGCCGCCTCGCACGAGACCGTGCGGTATCCCCGGAGACTATGCAGCCTTAAGTAAGCGTTGGACTAGTGGAGAGAAGGGTGATATTTGTCTATAGGAGGGCATTGTTTTTACGTCGTCGCCGGCATGTTGATCCAGGTCGAGCTTCACCGATGCAACTTTTGGTGGGGTTAACCGTTTGCAAGGAGCAGTGGTGGTCCAGTGGTAACGGCCGCGACTTACGAGTAGAGTAGGTCGTGATTTCAAACCCAAGCAGGCGCATTACTTTGTGTAAATTATTTCATCAAAGGTTCGCTATGATCCGTGTTGTTGTTTTCTTGGTCGTCTTCTGCGTTCTCACTGCTATCAGTTTCTGGTTTTTTGTAGATATCACTAGCCGCTTTCTTGATCTTATTTCTGTCTCCAGCCGTGTCCCTTTAAAACTGGAGTTCCTTGTCGAAGTATTTCATGTCCTGTTTTAGGTTGTCATTCCATGTGTTAATAGGTCATCCGACCTTCTTAGGTTTGGTCCTGTACTGAATTGCTGCTTGTAACAGGTGTGGTTCGGAGCGTCTGAAAATGTGTGCCAGGTAGCAAATCCTGTGGTTGTCCTAACGAAACGAAAATAAAAATTCTAATTAGAGACCCCCTCTCCAGAATTTTCATCCTTGTTTCGTTTATTCAGAGGTTTACATTATTTAGCGAGGTTTTAATTTGGTATTGGATGCATTCTAGTCCTTCTAGCTCAACAAAGGGAGTGAAATGTTGCAGTCCCAATTGATGATTTCCATTATTTCCTTTACCGTCGCACAGTGTGTTATGGGAGCCGAGTTGCGGTCATGTCTCGTTTATGTACCTATTAGATAGATCTAGTCATGATACAGCCTTTCCAAAAATACCGACCGCAATTTTTTGCTTAGTTATTTTGATATGAATTTTTCAGTGAGAGGGTAATGACCTTAAGAAAATCTTAATTTCAAAATAACTCAAAAAATATAAGACTTATGTTTTTTTTTAGAAGTGAAAATGATGTTGCAGGATTTCACATATTTAAATATTAAATTAGAGGGTTCTAGCTTTAATTATTTAAGAGTAAGAATTTTTTCACTGAACTTCATATATGTATTTTTTTAAATAAAACAATAGCGATGTAGCATTTTATTTTTTTCTCATAATATACTCAATAATATTACTAATCATATTCTAAAATTTCACAAGCTAAACTCATGCGGCAAAGGAGATAAATCGTTTCTATGTATTTAAGGAATTTCTATGAAAATAGGGTTGTCAATTTTCGTACAATTAAAATTCAAAAGTACTCCATGATGTCATCATCAGAAAATGTTAAAGTTTCTCCTGATGGCAGTGAAAGGGGTTCATCATCTGGTGCCATTTCCCTGGTATCACGATCTATGGAACTTAGTGGTAACTGATCATGAAACATAACATTTTCCGTTGACGGTTTTAAAAGGGAAATGACTTTTTCGGGGAGAGTCAAAGGTTTCAATTTATTTTTTCGTACTCCAAGGGACATGGCCGATATTAATGGATCTGAGGATTCTAACGCTCGATGAAACAAGTCAAGTATTGTAGTTTTACGATCTAACTTACGTGTGTGGTGCTCACGGTCGTAACGCCAAAATTTGTTCCTTGACTCACCAGCTTGTTCTGACAGCATACCAATTGGCAACGAAATGGAATCTATGATGTTCGCACCATGTATCAGTATTTTGTGCAAGGTGACTGACATGTAGAACCAGTTATAATTTTCCACATACTTGGTAGCCAGATTATGGCAAAAAACTTGAAACTTTGCGGAATCGATTTCCAACCCACTTGATAATGCCACTAGAATAGTGTGTAGATCTTCGACTAGCCATTCCTTGATTCCCAAAATCTCTGCAAAGGTTTTGCGGTTGGAATCTGACAATGCAGTGCGCGCAGTATTGCCGTCATTCGTTGTACCTGTATTTGGTCGTACGACATCGACAAGCAAACCTTTTTTTTGCCGGATTTCAGCTTGGATACGTTTTTTTCTACTTTCTACGACACCAGCTTCGGAAGAATTTTTTGCTACTCTCCATTTTTGTACGCCTGGGTCGTTTTTATATCTTAAGTGCAGCAAAAATTCGAAGATTCTGATCCAGGCATGCAATGGGCTAAGTCCATGTAACAAAGTTTCTTTATTTATTGCCTTTTTTTTACTAGATCAAGCTTGTTAAATTCCGTGCAGGTAGCTCCACAACATGCACACCTTAATTGCGAGCTGGTATTTGTTATTACATTAAATACCTTGCCATCTATGATCGTTAGATATAATTTTGGATCCCCAATTATAGTATTTCCGGAGGAGTTTTCTGCAAAAATCGGCGCAAGTTCTTTAATTTCTTCTTCTACACGATGTTTAACTCTCTGAATTAAGTCCTTGGTTTCTGATCGATATTGGATTTGTATTGGTCGACAATATCGAAAAGATTGAGGACTAGGATTTGCCCACAATACAAATCCATCAACTGTTTTCACACGTAATGGGATGTATGTGGTAGCAAAAAGGCATTGCTCGTCATCGCTATCATCAGCAAATATCTGCTTATAGTTAGATTGCCCAGTACTGCCATCAAAACCCCAAGAACCTTCAAAAACACAGTTAATTGTATTTAACTGTTTTTGTCTGCAGTACTCGGAAACTTTATCATCGTAAGAATCAATAATTCGGCGGAATGTGTGCATAAGCAAATCGAACAGAGGAACTTTTGCTTCTCGTTCTGATATAGAAATGTCGACATCAGGGTAACATAGTTTTTTAGCCATCTGTATTCTATAATAGGGAGGATAAATATTTGAACCTCGAGATTTGGCACCCCGTTGTATCAAAATCAAAATCAAAATATAGTATAGTTATATAGTCTTCAACAGACAATTTTCTATCTATCATTAAACAAAGAGCTTCATCAGCAGTATACGGTAAAGCTTTAGTTTCTTGACCAGATCTAATCATATTGGCAATAGTTGTTGATTGAGTAGGAGTTTTTAGGCACTCTTTGATAACAAACTCAAAGTCACTGGCAGAAGTTTTACTTAGCTCAATACCTGTTTTATTTGATTCTATTTTCGACACAACCTTAATCAGTTTATCTATAGGTTGGTTTTCGAGTTCTTGTTCAAGACTTTTCCTTAAACGTCGCTGACTACGATTGCTTAGGTCTCCATAGTGTTGACAAGTAGAAGGAGCATCGAGTAAACTAATAGGTTCTTTTGATGTAGACGGCAAAGCTGTTAATATTTGTATGGAACTCGTTGATTCCTGTTCTTCTGGCATCAAAACTTCTTTATTTTCTGGTATATGAGTCTCTAAACATTTTTGATGGTCTATGTCGGAAGAAATACCAAGATTAAAAATTGTCGAAAGCCAGTTTTTGTTTTTCTTCAGAAACCTTACACGATTTCGAGAACTTGCTTTATATAGTTGTTCACATCTACACAAAAATGCTGTGATAGTTTTTCTCAAAGAATGCAAGTCTCTATTGATGTAATCAGGGGTGCCTTTAGGGTACAGGGCGTTTAGTACTATGGCTTTCCTCTCAACTGGAGAAAGGTCCATAGGCCGCACTTTCGGGCCTCGTTTATAAGCTTCTCTTTCGAAAATTTTAAATAAATCTAGACGAGTCAATGCTACGGGTCGATCGTCGTTGCATAATTGGTCTCCTAGCATATTAACAGGTACACCCGGAGAGTGAAGAGTACCTATATCTGCCACTCGCTGACCAACATGAGGGTTGGCGCCCTCATGCCCCTCTTGCACTAAGTCACTCGGTCGAGGCCCGAGATGACATCCCCCAACAGAACGGGTCAGCTCCTGTTGAGGCAAAGCAGCGCCATGGGTCTTTGCCGGCTCCATGACGCCTCACTCCCGCTTTTCCGGACATCGTGTAAGAGTATTGGGTTTTAGCATAGCTTAACGAGGGCGGACCCCTTCCCAATACCACACGATGTCCAACATGAAAGAAAATTGAAAAAAAAAAATACAATCACTTTGTTGACAACCCTAAGAAAATTTAAAAAAATTAATATCTCTGGTGCAAAGCCTTTGTAGCGTCTGATTTTTTGTATGAATATACATGTAAATGTACAAAATATAAATACACTGAAAGAAAATGCGACCATGCAAAGGTTCGCCAGAAAAAAAATAATTACGGAATCATATAAAAATAAAAAAAACTGCTTGTAAGAGCTTGATTAATCAGTTATGTATAGTTTAATATGTTCTTTTAGTTGTAATCTATTATACCACGAATCAGTTTATGATAAAACAATAGATAGAATGGACATAAACGTTTTTTTTGGTTTCTATGGACTTTTCTCGATTTATTCAATTTCTCAAAAACTACTACAGATAAAGTCATGGGGATTTTTTTAAATGCAATTTTCCAAGAATATCATTCTAATGAGCATTAAAAATGGTCATGACCGCAACTCGGCTCCCATAACACACTGTGCGTCGGTCTGTCGCATTGTGCTTCGGTGATAACCGATAGGTTTTGTTGGTTACGCAAAAGTACGCTCTGCCTATTTTTTTTACTGATTTTTAACCTTTTGGAGTATTGTCTGGCATTCTTGTACGCGATTATGCCTATTGGGTTATCCAGTTGCCAGCTTTGGCTTTTGTAGGTTAGCGAGGGCTATTCGATGGTCCCTTGAGTAAATTGGCTGAAGACTCGAGAGTTTCCTGGGCAGCGGCTTTTAATACCTCCGTTTTGTTGTTCCATGTTATTTCGGTTTCGTTTTCATTCGTTGGGGTGATACCTATATTTGCTAGTTGTTTTTATTTTTTATATGCGATCTTGATATTTTATTTTGATATGTGTTCGATTGAGAGCGGTATAGTTGCATTGTTTATGATCGAAATACTTAGCATCCATTGTTGTTTCCTTCGTTCCTTTTTGTTGCTTTTGTGTTTGGTTTTTTTTTTGTTTTTGTTTACAATTCTGTTTGATCTTATAGTCTCGTCTCGTCAACGTGGACGAGTTTTACTGTTGCCTGTGGCATGATGATATAGTCCAGTTGCGATTTTTGAGTGCCTTTTGACCATATTATTCTAATGGATGATCAACCTTTTGTCGTTTCTGTTTGAAGTTTTTCTCTGTAGGCTTTATCCATTAATAGTTCGCCGTTGTAGTTGGGAAATTCATGCTGAAGGTTTTGTTGGATCCTTTGCGTTTTCTTTTGGTTAGAGTATCTTGTCGACCAATATGGACGTCGAAGTTTCCGAGTATTATTAGCGTACTTTTTGTCTAGTCAAGTTTAATAAGACTGTGAAGGGTCTGGTTGCTTTCGGGGAACAACTATTGAAGTGGGAGTTGAATAAGTGCAGAGGAGTTGGTTAGTCTTTTCCCATGCCAATAGTTGACCTAGTATCCTTGTATTACTAACTGTAACTTATTCACTTGTACTGGTAACTAATTCAATTTGGGAATACGTTCTTAATAAAATTGCAAGATCCTGGTGCATGTTACCTACAGGTCCGGAGAGATGCCAATCGTGGTATGTGTAGCTGAATGTTCTTAAGTTCATCCCTGTTTCTTGTAGGTTGGCTTGAATTCCTGTACGTGGCAGTTCAGCGTCAATTCGTTTTTTTTTTAGCTGTTTTTTCTGTGTATCTTTACTTAATTGGGTAGACTTCGGCTTTCTCATTATTCCGTATCCCGTGTCGTCCGCGATTACGTTTGATACCGGTGTAAGTAGTGTTTGTTCTTATTTTCCACACGGTGTGAATGATTTAACTAATTGGGGGTTGCTCGTTTGAGTTTAGGGTTTCATGGGTTTTGCTCTTCTCATGTGTTGTGCCTGTTACCTAATGTTTTAGTATGTTTAGTATGATGCAGTGCTTTCATTCTAGTTGAACCTTGGGTTAGGTTATTCCGGTTGTTGTTGTATTGTTTGTCGTTTGGACCCAGTTGTCATAGTCCAGCACTATTCATGAACAGTACGTTTTTGTTAGCGGGAGCTTGTTCGCTAGTAGGCGAATGCATCTGTGTGTTTCTGTTTTGCGTATGTAGATGTACATGCACACTTACGAGGTAGAATTCTGACGCGGTGATTATGATATATTCGCCACCCCAGATTTCTTCATTGTATTGCGCGGCTTTGTATTCTGTTATCCTTTATTCCTGGGAAAGAATGCTGTTGGGGAGAAATTCCTGTATATTATTTAGAAGTGCCAATTATAACGATTATAAACGCTTTGTCTGTGTGACCACTAAAGACACGTGCAAGTTGGGGGCTGAAGCACACTTGTAGTGAGTGAGTCAATTTATGGGATGACCTTTTTTTGGTTTCTTTTGTTTATCTGTATAGCAAAATGTGCATTTAACTTGAAACAGAGAGAGTCTGGATTGGGTACCCTTTTTTTATTAAGCTGCAGCCCATGTGTTCATTTGGAGTGGCTGTGGCCTCTTAGCAAGCTTTTAGGAATTTTAAGAATTCATTACTGTGTTACAATCATAGGATCTTTTGATGCGGCGTCTTAATCGGTATCGTATTTTGTTCTAGAATTATAGCGTGAATAGGCTTATTCAGTCTATTGTGGTTAGTGTGAACACAATCATTCACACAACGCTTCCTGGTGTGATGTGATGACGATGTTAGGTCCCCAAGCGCGGCAAAACAAAGCCGCGGTCATGCGCAGTTTAGTAAACGAATCCCTGAAATGTTAGGAACGGGCTCACCGGGTTCGGCGGGGGTCAGCTGGCAGGCAGGCTCTGCTGAGAGCTGGGCGCACGAATGACACATTTGCTTTCTTGTTTTATACAATGTGTAACTGAATGGACGCAAGTCCACTTATTGAGCCAGAAAGAATTCAATCCTATCTCAAGGCAATAGGACTCAAATTTAAATGCACAAAACAATGCTAGTGTTCACACGATTTTCTTTACTCAATACTCCAATGAACTCAAAACTCTCATTCGGGTGTATGAGGTCTTGCGTTAACTATGTTACACGTTGTATTATGCCACCCGATTTTAAATTACGACACAGAAGTACGCACACACAATAACACGGTTTGATTTCGAACTCAGGCGGGTCGGACCACATCTGTTGCGCGCGCGCAGACACGTCCGGCTGTGTCGATAGCTCAACTTGAACTCCCGCTTTCCTGGTAAAAATACTGAACCGATTTAAATGAAATTTGGTACACAGATAGTTTAGAGCCTGAGAAAGTACTTTTTATCCCGGTAGTATGTTCCCGCGGGATAATTTCCGACCTCCACGCGGGCAAAGCCGCTGGCAAAAGCTAATAAGAAATAAAATAGGGCCTATTTAGCCCTGGGGGACCCCCATTATAACTACAGATCCAGGGGATCTTTTTCCGTTGACGTCAACTCTCTGAATCCTATCATTTATTTTGTCACTCCGGATTCATTAGTGGTATAGTTTCCTGATTAATATTTCATGAAGAACACAATCGAATGCCATGGACAAATCGCAAAAAATATCCAAAGCATGCACTTGTTCTCCCATGCATTATATTTATGACCTAAAAGGTCAATTCCGGCATCGGTAGTCAAACGACACTGCGTTCGCTCGTTTTGATAGCAGGGTTGGTCCACGTGCAAGTCTTGTGAGGGTGGGCTCGCTTCGCTAGATCATTGATTGATTAAGCGCGCTCGGCTTAGTCGAGGGTCATAAAGCTGGCATCGTTCGCTTGGCAGTAAACTGTGTTCGCTACTACGTATTTAAGCATGCTCGATTCAGTCGTGTCTAGGATACATTCGGCTCACTCATGCGTAAGACGGGTTCGGTTCGCTCACTGGTCTTAACTGCCTGCTCACCTTACGCTCGTCTGATAAGAAGTGTTCACGGCTCTAATCTAACCAACCTTACCGAAGAAAGATAAGCAAGCTGTAATAATCCCTGACTAATCAATGCAAGCCTTTCACCATTACTTGCCATGGTATGGTCGTTTCAATCCCTCAGACTGAGAGCGGATTTAAAGAATTATTTTAGAAAGAATCAGATAGGTACAGACCTGTAGCGCGTCGACCTGCGCCTGCGCGCGCACGATTTCCTGCGAGTCTCGTGTGAACTGCGCGCTGTGTCTGTTGAACTCTATCTCGAGCTGCCTCAGTCGGTTCTCCGCGTGTGTGATTTCCATCGTGGTCTGTGAGATGAGTGTGATGACTTCCGAATCCTTTTGTTTGGCAGCTATAGCGACAGGGGAAAATGCTTTGTTTACTTGGATGCTAAGATAATGTTTTATTAGATAATATACAGGCAACCGTGTCAACCTGGGGGAGAGCAATGGGTAGCTCGCCGCCCGGTAACGACTAAGCTCGGGTCGACGGCGCGTAGTGTTCCACGCGCGCCTCAAAGAGATGTCAGCAACACTGAAGGGGTCTGCTAGGACCGATGCCTGCCGGGGTCGCGAGATTGTTCGAAAGAGACCGTGACCCGCTAGGTGAACACGGGTGGGTTTATAGTCAATAAAAGTCTGACACGCCCTCACGCCCCGCCCAGGGCGGGAGAAGTCATTTGATGATTTCCCATCCAAAAAAAAAACGTATCAACCTAAGGTTAACACGAAGTCGGGAGTCGATCGCGGACTCCCGGCCACCGTAGGCGCGGGCTTGCGGGCGGCGAGCAATGGGTAGCTCGCCGCCCGGTAAGGACCAGGCCCATGTCGACGTCGCGAGATCTGTTCGAAAGAGTTACCGTGGCCATGGCATATGGACAACTGAAGGAACACGGGTGGGTTTTAGTCAGTAAGACTTACACGCCCTCCCGCTTCACCATGAGCGGGAGACGTCATTTGATGATTTTCTACCCACAAAAAAAAAGGTTAACACGTAGTAATCAGCGTTGCACTCCCCGCATTTACATTAATTAGTAGAAGATCCATGCAAGCAAACACACCCGTACGCGCTGCAGTAATTGCAGACAAAGGGTAGCAAGTTAAGCATTGAAAATGTGCCCCCAGAGCCAAATGTAATGAATATGCTATCGTTAAGTACGCTGCTCATTTGCATTACTATATATGTACATTTTCACTGCCTAGCTCTTACTGTCATTGAGTAACCTTGAAAAATGTCCTAATAACAGGCAATTTTTAGACTTTTTGTTCTCTATAACTAATAGAGCTAGGTGATTCCAAAGCTAAACTAACTGTATACAACATTATGACAAATATTACGTATATCGATCTTACTTATTTTGCTAAAAAAGAAAAAAAAATAACTGAAATATTTTTTTAGCTATTATTAGTAAATTCTAAGAGAGTGACCACTTTAAAAAATATGAGAAATAGCACTTAGTGTGTTGATTTTACTGTTACAAGTTTCACCGAAATCGGATACCTGCAACATATTAAAAAAAAAATGTTGCTCAGGTCCCTATTTGCGACACTACACATACAATTTTTAAATGATATGATTAATAATACATAATACGAAAAAGTTATTCTCCATCCACTCTGCTAGCCCCGTAAGAGTTTGGCGTGCAGTTAAGTACGCAAATCGAATTCAAAGTATGCAGATCCAAGTGTATTTTTATTCAAGACAATACATACTGTTACGAGCTGGGGTTCGGGATAAATTAATTTAAACCAATTTACCAAAACACACAACACAGTTTAATTAAATAAACACAAATATCGCAACTACAAGAAACGTCACTTGGAATCACTTGTTTCGCTTGTACTGTATCACTCGAATCGTATTCGCTCGCTTCCGAAATCGAACTGCTTGTCGGCCCGACAATCCGCTATTTATATCCCGAGCAGAACATTCTCGAACATTCGACACCGCCACAGCGTAGAAGCTTCTAGTAACTTCCATTGAACTGTTTAATCCCACTATTCGACAATAGATGGCAGTAGCGTCTACGTACAATTTCGTGTAGTACTTGCTACTCAATAACAGATGGCGTTAGCGTGTCATTTCCAGTAGTTTCTAACACTGCCCCGTCCTTAGATGGAATTAGCGTGATGTTTCTAGACTTTTCGATTTACGTCACACTGCCCCTTTCTGAGACGGAGTTAGCATGATGCTTCTAGACTTTACGATCTACGTAACAATACTGTGCCTGTATACCTCGCGACACACTTCTTGAACACCGATTGATATACGCTTCTCGCTCTTCCGCATTGGCTCAGAATACACAAGGGCGAGAAGGGTATATCAATCGGGTGTTGTAGGGTGTTCGGGTTGTTTGCTGGGACCTATACAGTGTAACGTAAACGTAAAACGTAAGTAAATATAGGAACAATAGATTTTTCATTCACTTATAACTATCTACAAAACATGTAAAACTTAAAACGAATAGTTAAAACATCAACTTTGTAGAAAAATATTCAACGCAATGCTCGTAGTATTGATAAGCTATTCACAAGCTTGTTTGAACTTGCTATGCGGTATAATTTGAATCGATTTACATTAAGAGTAACATAGTACAGTCCAAATAACCGTAAACGGATTTTACGTTTTGTAGATAGTTATAAGTGAATGAAAAACATATCGTTATGCTATCGCGGTATCTTTTTCGAACAAATCTCGCGACCCTGGCAGGCATCGGTCCTAGCAGACTCCTTCAGTACTGCTGACATCTCTTTGAGGCGCGCGTGGAACACAACGCGCCGTCGACCCGAGCCTGGTCCGTACCGGGCGGCGAGCTACCCATTGGTCTCCATCCGCTAGCTTGTGCCTATGGTGGCCGGGAGTCTGCAATTGACTCCCGACGCCCGGGGCGTCTCCTCCTACAGTAGCTAGGGGCATGAGGGCGCAGAGACTGCCTCTCCCTCTCCGAGCATTACTGCATCGCAGATGGAGGTGACGGTCTCGCTCCGTACCATGGCTCGCACCAGGGCCGTACGCGAGAGGTTGCCGCTGTCGATCGCCTCCACGAACCTCCCGAAACAGCCATGTCCGGTGAGGACCTAAGTAAGGCGGACGGTGAGGACGCCGTGGCGCCTCTCTATCCACCCCTCAAAGAGGGAACTTACCGCCCCAATTGTGGCGTGCCCAGCACTGGGAGGCCGTATGCTTGTGTGTCAAACCATAACATAGTGATCCATTATTTATACGGTATGATTTTGTGTAGCAAGATAAAAGGAGTGTAACATACCCATGAGCTGGTCCCGCAGCGACTCGGAGGCGCCCTCGCAGCCGGTGCTGACGGCCAGGAAGGTCTGCTGCGCCCGCGCCAACACCGCGTTGCTGGACTCGCTCGCCGTGCGGAGATTCTCAAATGTAGACTCGACCTGATACCAGAATATAACATTAAGAAGTTCCAAATCTATTCAATAACTGTTATTTATAACGAAAACTGGACAGTTTATTTTGTGACGCTGATATTAGAAAGTGCGTTACTTTACAAGTTTGTTTTATAGTCGACCACGTAATTTCTTGACCATCGTAAGTCAAAATCTGTTTCTGCTTTCAGACCAATGTGACTTTTATATAATTTTAACATTGGTGATTTTTTAATTTATAGAAGTTATTGTTAAGAGTAAACTCAAAACGAGGACGACTGTAAAAGAAAGAATGTAACACTATCATTCTATGAAAGTAAAACATGTGGCCTCTTTAATTTCCAAATAGTAAAAAAAAAAAATATACGCGTCGAATTGAGAACCTCCTCCGTTTTTCTCGTCGGTTGAAAATTAACAGCATCTGGGTGTTGCTGTCAATATTTGGGACGAAGAAATTATTTGACTAATAAGATCATTACTTCATATTCTATGAAGTAATGGGTGATTCATTTAGAAGTACTTATTTCAAAAGTAAACTAAAAATAAAATAAGTATATAAATTTTATTGGAAATTATGTTTATGATTATAAAGATTTTAAAACTGCGGTTTACATGGTCCATTCTGAAATTCTTATTATCTATGATGAGTACAGTCACGAGCAATAATATATATACATTGTCACATTTTCTAAAATATCTTAACTTCTACCATTCAAAAAATATGTGTACGATATTTTTTTTCTAAATTACCTAACCATCAAACTGTGTCAAAACTTGGTATACATTGGTTTCACAGTAATATAAACGAAACAAAATCAGTAAAAAGTTTACACTTCCAATGTAAATTTTAACTATCCATGACAATTTCTATAACATGTATACAATTGTATACGTGTTATAGGAATTGTCATGGATACATTAAAATGATATTGAAAGTGTATACCTACCTACTTTTTCCTGTTTTTGTTAAGTTTAAAAAAAAATACAAAAATATTTATTTTATCTTAAACATTGTGTCATGCATAAATTGAGACAGCTCCAGTAAGTTACAAGAGTACTTGTGTCGGAACCGTCTCACTCTTCCCATAAGTGGTATCTTAACAATAGTGTGGGCTTATAAGAGGGTTATATGAAAAGTGAAACAGTTTTTTTTTTAAATAAAAACAAAGTCAAAATAAAACATTTTTAGCAGCCATCGGTGTATGTGTGTGTGTGTGTGTGTGTGTGTGTGTGTGTGTTATTGTGTGTGTGTGTGTGTGTGTGTGTGTTATTGTGTGTGTGTATGTATTTACGTGCGTGCGAACTATTATTTTATATTTCTTTATTTATTACAATTTTTTTTAGTTTATTACAGTAATAACTACAGTTTTATAAATAAATAGTGGTTGGTTACTGCAATAAAACATAACTCACAAAACAACTTACAAAATGAGTGTAGTAATTCGTTACCGAACGTAGTGATTACACAGCCCAGCAAAAAAAAAATTGAACTTCGTATTAAACCACATGGTCATTACGTATTTTGGCTGCCGAATCCAAATCTGGACACAGAATTAATCCTACACCCTCCAATTTTTCTCCAGGAGCAGAAAACGCTTCAATTCTACCGTAATGGTAATATTAAAAAGAAAATTTGAATAATCATAGTAACTTTACGTTTACATTACCTTATAACGAATAATATGATACAAAAATCCCTAAAAACGACAGAAAGTCTGATAAAAACCTGAAAAAAATTATTTCTGTATGAATTCCGAGCGTATTCACAAGAAAGCATGCACTGATGACCGTAACAATCCACAGAAGTTTAATATATCTCAAGTTTTAATCACCTATTTTCAGCTTTACCACTAAATCCCTTAATCATAGGTTTAATTTCCAAGTTTTGAGTATGGACTGTAGTATTCAAAATATGCTTATTTTATTTATTGTTCAAAGGTAGTAAAAGTGTAATGTTTTATAGTGATAAAACATTACTACAAGGTTCTTAGATTTGTAGTTACGGTCATAAGTGCACGTTTTCTTGCGAATACGTTCAATATTTATACAGAAATGAGATTCTTTGGTTATAAATTTGACCTTCTGACTTTTGTAGGTCTTTTTCTATCATATTGAATGTCATATTATCATTACTGCAAAATTCTAGAGTTTTTTTTTTTGCTCCTAGAGAAAAACTGGAGGGTGTAGGGTCAATTCTGTGTCCAGATTCGAATTTGGCAGCTTAAAATACGTAAAGACCATGTGGTTTAATAACAATTACAATTTTTTTTGTGTGGCTGGTCATTACTGCAAAATTCAAGAGTTTTTTTGCTCCTGGAGAAAAACTGGAGGGTGTAGGGTTAATTTTATGTCCAGATTCGGATTCGGCAGCTCAAAATACGTAAAGACCATGGCTACATTTATCTTACTATGACACAATATGTACATATAACTAATGAAAAAAAAATAATGATAAAAAATCTCAAAATAAAAATAATACAATAAGATCCTATAACTATTTATGTACACTGATTCTGGCAATTAGTTTAGGTAATTTCTACAATTTGATTTTGACTTATTTCCGAGCTCAAGCTGCTTGAAACTGCTACTTTGCAATTGTTTACATAATTTTGAAACTGTACTGTAAACATGTTTATGAAATTTCCTTGGGTTGATAATTACGTAACTAAAAGTTAATATTATTTTCTGGTAATCTATTGTTAACGAAAATTTGATAAAAATGTGTACTTAATTTTGACACAATATAATGTTTACATAATGTTTAGGCACAGTTAGCATACTTATTTTTGCGATTTAATGTTGCTACATGAATTTGAATTTTAAGGGCGTTTCTATGTTATTGCTCGTGACTGTACAAGCATTTCGAATGGTATATGGCGAATAATACGTTGAACGTTAGCTTCCTTTTCCTTGATCGAACCCGGCTCATTCATATAGACTTTGGACTTTACATAACCTCAAAGGAAGTAAGTATAGAGATGTGATATCACACCATCTACGCGGATAATTGGTTCGAAGCTAAAAAATTTAATGTGCACCGAATTGTTCTCGCAACAAAGCCATGATTTCACGAACTGTGTAACACCTTGTGCTATCTTGTTGGTGCAAAAACTCCTGAAGTTCTTTTGTATCTTAATAAAGATAACCAGAATAAATTAATATATTTTATTACTTTTGAAAAAAAAACCTCTAAATGAATAATAACGTTACACGTTAGTTTAATACTTTTATATTGCTATTGCAATTTACAGTGCGAAAGAGAGATGGGCTATACATAACCGATCCTTTTCCAGTTGTTTTATGAATAAATGAAATGAATGAATTTGTCACAACGGAATCAATTTGTCACATCGGATTTTCTTCAAACAACTCGCTATCAATGCTCACCAAGAGCTCAACGGCAAGAAACATTTCCAAAAATCAAATAGATCATTTTTAAACAATTCTGCGACTAAAAAGCAATGGAAATGTCCAGTATGCCGCGAAAATCATCATTTATTCGGTTGCAAAACTTTCTTAGAATCAACATCGGATTCTAAACGCAAGACCGTGAATAAACTGAACTTATGCAAAAACTGCCTTTATGATCACAAAGGTAAAGCATGTTTTTCCGACAAAAGATGTCGGGAATGTCAAGGTGATCACAATACCTTGTTACATGAGAGCTTCTCGGGTTCCGGTAACACGAAGTCTTACGCTAGCGATTCCACTTCAAGGGAACGTAAAAATGTCACACACGTGTCGAATCCAGAGATATCAGAGACTCTGTTAGCAACAGCTCAAATCAAGGTTATGGGGATTAATGGGGTATACTACCCTATGCGAGCTTTAATAGATCAGGGATCCCAAGTATCGCTAATCACTGAGGACGCTGCTCAGCGATTGGGGCTTCCTCGACGAGCATGCAAGGGGGTTGTAATGGGAGTTGGTACCAAGGAAAGTAACTGCAAGGGTGTTATACAAATTGATGCATCAGCAGTGTACACAGACTTCACTTTTTCCACGGAGGTACTTATCATGAAAACTCTGCTTTATAATTTGCCCAATCGCTCATTCCAAATGCCATCATGGGCTTCTCTAGAGCATGTGAATCTAGCGGATCCTGAATATAACCTCAGTCGTCCAGTCGACATACTGCTTGGAGCAGATGTTTACTCATCGATCATTATGGATGGCCTCATCAAGGAAGGCGATTCTCAGGTAGTGGCACAGAAAACACGCCTTGGCTGGATTGTAACTGGGAAATTAATATCATATCAATGTAGTGTTGTCCTAAATAACATAGATGATATTCAGAGGTTCTGGGCAATCGAAGATGTTGTCGACGACAGTCAAAACAAGTTATCAGAAAAAGATCATCAGTGCGTACAGCGTTACAAGGCAGATACGACAAGAAGAGAAGATGGTCGTTACGTTGTTAGATTACCTCTGAAGGCAAACATTGAGGAAAAATTAGGGGAGTCCAAACACAAGGCTATTGGACAATTTTATCAACTTGAAAAGAAGTTTTCGAATAACGTCAATATTCAAACGTCCTATCGATCATTCATACATGAGTACATCGAATTACGCCACATGCAAGAAAGTACTTACGACAAAAATCAAGTCAGCTTCTACTTACCACATCATTGTGTAATAAAATCGGATTCCACGACAACTGCGTTGCGGGTCGTTTTCAACGCTTCGGCGAAAACATCGTCGGGGCTGAGTTTGAACGATTTGATGTATAGTGGACCAAATTTACAAGGAGATTTATTTTCTTTGATTTTAAAATGGAGGCAATATGAATTCGCATATACAGCTGACCTGGAAAAAATGTTTCGGCAGATTTATTGCCACAAGGACGATTTGAAGTATCAAAAAATTGTATGGCGGGACTCTCCAGATCAAGTTCTTCGTGAATACAAACTCATGACCGTCACATACGGTACAAAAGCAGCGCCGTTTTTAGCAATAATGACGCTTAAGCAGTTAGCAAATGATGAACGCCATAAGTATCCAGCAGCAGCAAAGGTCTTAGAAGAAGACTTTTATATGGACGATCTTTTGAGTGGTCATCATACTCTGCAAGAAGCAAAGCAGCTGCAGAAAGATTTAATAAATCTTCTGAAATCAGGAGGCTTCAATCTCCGCAAATGGTCATCGAACAAAACGGAGTTACTCGATGACGTCAGCAAAACAGATGAGGTATTTCATTTTCGACATCAAGAGTCCACCAAGACTCTCGGGTTGCGTTGGCACCCTACTGAGGATCAATTCACATTCCAAAGCAAAATCAATGTGTTATCATCAAAAATAGTGACGAAAAGATCTCTTCTATCAGACATATCTAAAATCTTCGATCCTTTGGGGTGGCTGTCTCCAATTACCACCAAGCTCAAGTTACTATTCCAAGCAGTCTGGCAGTTGCAACTCCAATGGGACGATCAAGTTCCTGCAGAGATTCTGAAGCAATGGTCACTAATGACACAAGATTTACAGCATATCAATGAGTTTAAGATACCGAGATGGCTGCAGTGTCAAAGGAACGGCACTATTAAGCTGCACGGATTCTGCGACGCATCAACAAAAGCATTCGCTTGCGTGATTTATTGCATATGCGAAAATGAAGATGCCAACGAAAACTCAACAGTATCATTAATAACTGGAAAGGCGCGCCTTGTTCCTACAAACAAAAGTATCACATTACCAAGATTGGAATTGAGTGCAGCCGTACTATTATCAAAGTTAATGTACACAGTTACACAATGTCTGGTTGGGCACGATATAGAAATCTTCGCATGGTCGGACTCAACTGCCGTACTAGGATGGCTTCAAGGTGACCCAAGTCGCTGGAAGCGGTTCGTTTCCAATAGAGTCAAGCAAGTAACCGATATCATACCATCAAACAACTGGCGCTATGTTAAGTCCGCAGACAACCCAGCTGATTGCGCCAGTAGAGGCATGTCTGTAGAACTACTTAAGCAGCATACTCTCTGGTGGCAAGGACCCCCATGGTTACTTTCATTCGATGAAAATCAGGCAAAGGAACACCCTAACTATAACACATGCGAAGAAAGGAGAGAAATAGTAATCACACAACAAGTCACCTCCTCGCAAAAACAATCATATGACGTCATCGACACAATACTGAGCAAGTATAGCAGCTTTGCAAAATCAACTCGTATACTTGCGAGGATATTACGTTTATCATCTAAATCGCGATCAAAGCCGACTTTTCTTACAATCACTGAGTTAAGAAGAGCGGAGCATATTTTAATCAAGCATGTACAGCAACGTGAGTTTACGGAGGAGATCAAAAGCCTTCAAAATCATAGCAATGTAGACTCTAAAAGCAAGCTACTTAACCTAAATCCGTATCTAGACGAAAACGGATTGCTGAGGGTTGGTGGCAGGATAAGCAATGCAAGGATAAGCAAAAACATGCAACATCCTTTTATCATTCCACACAGCGGATTACTTACCGATCGACTGATTGATCAAGGCCATCAGATGACCTTCCACGGTGGAGCTCGCCTAACACTGGCGTGGGTAAGACAGAAGTTTTGGATTATTGGCGGTAACCGTGCTGTCAAAAAACGCATACATAACTGTGTCACGTGCAGAAGGCATAATCCTGTAAAAAATACACAAATAATGGGAGACTTACCTGAGTCAAGAAGTAATCCATCGCGGCCATTCAATCATACTGGGGTCGACTATACAGGCTATGTGGACGTTAAAGCAAATAAAGGTCGTGGCATCAAGACGACCAAAGGCTATATAGCGGTGTTCGTGTGCATGGCGACCAAAGCTGTGCACCTAGAACTGGTTTCCGACCTGAGTTCAGCTGCCTTCTTAGCAGCATTAAGGAGGATGGCAGCCCGCAGAGGAGCTCCAACCCATATCTATAGTGATAATGGGACAAATTTTGTCGGAGCCAAAAAGGCCTTGCGTGAAGAGTACATCAACTTACGATCAACTCTTAACGACGAGTTCTACAGAGAAATCACAGATATGCAAATACAATCGTTGCACTTCAACGCGCCTTCCTGGCCGAGTGCTGGGGGGCTCTGGGAAGCGGCTGTCAAAAGTCTCAAACACCACATCAAGAGAGTTGTGGGTGAGCAGAAACTGACGTATGAGGAGTATTCCACATTACTAGCACAATTGGAAGCCTGCCTTAATACGAGACCTCTTTGCGCTATCAGTGAAGATCCGGATGACACGGATTACTTAACTCCGTCGCACTTTCTATCAAGCGGTCCAACACTTACCATAATTGAGACGGAAAGAGACGCAAGAACTCGATGGCAGCTTACGCAGAAGATTTTTGATGACATCTGGAAACGGTGGAAGACCGAGTACCTGTGTCAGCACGTAGCAAGTGGCGGCAACAGCGAACGAACTTAAAGATAGAGGACATAGTTATCATCCAAGACGCTAACTTACCACCTGGGAAGTGGGCCCTCGGCAGAATCATAGAGCTGCACCCCGGCAAGGACGGTTATGTTCGTGTGGTATCAGTTAAAACCAAAAATGGGGTAATCAAGAGGCCAATCACAAAACTTACCCTGTTGCCAGTCCACGAAGATCAACAACCTGAAAAATATGCAGAGCAAAAAGAAAAAATCATAACAGAGAAGACAGATCAACATTCGGAATCAAATGAGAATGCGACATCGAAAAACAAATCAAGACGTCTTCGGTGGGGCAAAATCGGTAATTTTATTTACATCGCTCTCATGTTTTTACTGTTAATCATAACGTCATCTACTTGTGATTACAAAACAGCACCTTTGAATAGCAGTCAGAGCATTTATTTCGACAAGATCTCCAATATGCGTCTCGAACGAGACGAGTGGAAGTTGATTGTATATTATGACATGGAGCCTTATTGGCAAGGATTAGATCTGCTTAAATATATGTTGATCATCTGAATAGCATATGTTCTAACACAACAAAGATATCACAGTGTGACGCAATCCTCATGCAATTACGTCACGGTAGCAATGAACTTGACCATTACAATAGCATGTTGCTTGGTCAGCAGGTCACGAGAAATGTGCGACATAAGCGCGGTCTTATCAATCCCATAGGAAGCATAGCACGTAGTTTGTTTGGTGTCTTAGACGACGAGTTTGCTCAAAAATATGCCAAGGATATCCAACAAGTCAGACGTACACAAACGCGTTTGGCTTCCTTATGGAAAAACAACACATCTATTGTTGAAGCAGAGAACAACATCATCAAAAGAGTCGAAAATGCGATGGATAGACAGCACAAGGTGTTTAATCAGCACTTGATCAGTTTAGAGAAGGGATTTAACACAATAATTCAGGAAGGAGTTAAAGAATCACTAATGTCTAACACCTTTAGTGTATCATCTATCATTGCCAACAGTGTCCTGATGAACCTGAAAACCATTCAAGAAACCATCGTTGATACTATTATGAACCTACACCACACAGGTTTCAATTTCCACCTTCTAACACCTAAACAGCTGACGGACGAACTTAATGTCATATTAGGACAGTTAGCAAAAGAATTGACTCGTCCAATAGATAATATTCAGTCGGATTTATCTAAACTGTATCATTTATTGAAGACTAAAGCCAGAGTCATGCAGCAGTTTATTATCTTCGAAGTTAAAATCCCATTAGTGAGTAGAGACAGCTACGAAATTTATAGAATCATAACAGTTCCGCAGCAGGTTGGAAGTAATATGATCAGCATAATTCCCATCGCGGATCTTCTAGCAATGAATATACAAAAGGACGCTTACATTCCAATGACGGAAAACGATGTCCAAACCTGTATGTTTTACGACACAGAAACATACATCTGCCCTTTAAAGGGTCCGATTTATCAAATGAGGTCTGATGAAAACCTCTGCATCAGAGATCAGCAGTCCAATCGTTGCAGCACAGCATCTACAATCTGCACAAACCGTTGGACAGAGCTTAATAAATTAAACACATATTTATATTTTTGTTGCGGACCGTGCTCCATACGAATCATATGTGAGCATCAAGTTACGGCCGAACAATTAACCAAGGCTGGCGTTATCATGCTCGGCGATGGTTGCGTCATCAAAGGCGATACTTACACAGTTCACGCACATAAGAAACTGTCCAACATTCTGAAGACTACGGCAGATGTTCTGAGAATTGATATTCCACCTATCAACAACATAATCAACTTATCAATACCAATCGGTGCAATCGACGAACAGTCTGACCATACCCACATCGAGACTCAAGACCTGGTAAAGCAAGTCCATGATAAGTTGAGTCAGATGAATTATGAACCGAGCATTGATGAAAATTTGGACGATGGGTTATCACGACGTGCATCACTATACGGTGATATACTTGGTGGTGTTCGCCCTGTGCGCGGCAGGGGCCGTGCACGTGTGGCGGCGCCTTCGGCGTGTGCGCAGCGTGGCTCTGCCCGCGCGCTCGACTCCACAGCAGCTTCAGAGTGCTAGTGTAACCAGTGTTCCGTGTATCAGTGTAAATGAGCAATCGGGACCTAGTGAAATTGAGCTCAATACAATTTCGGGTGCAATCAGTGCGCGTAAATATAACAAGGCTACGTCGCCTATGTTCCATGAAACTATTTTCGGTGAAAAGGAATAAGACTTTTTAGAGACATTAAGTGTTTTGTGTTATGCAAATTGTACTTTCAACTATCATTTCTTTCTTTAAGGTACTTACATTTTAATGCTTTGATTTTTATATTGTTCCTGTTCAGTTTCATTTAAGTCTCTCGTGCCTGGGAGCATGTACGATCCAACCGTACAATTCTTATGTTTTTTATGTCAAATAAGCAGTTTTGTACCGTGCGCGCAAGTTAAGCCAGTTCACGTTCGGTCTTCGCCGCGAGTACTCATATCATAATCATGTAGCAGGTTGATATCCTAAAATCATCCTATCATTACTGATCAATGTATCAATTAGCTATAACATTATATCAATAAAATCATTATAATAAACTATCACATCTATCATTTACTGTTGTCCCGTACAGTGGCATTAATCTACTTCAGGGTTTCTCAAACTTCTGGCTCCATCTGGAAACTTGAATGGGGGTAATTCAAGTTTCCAGATGACAGCGAAGAAAAGAATAACATTGTATATAGAATAAAATAAAGTTTTATAATTGAATAAAAGGTCACGCGCACCGTGTCACGCCACAAGCGAGGGACAGTCGCGCGCGCGCCTTCATGCTTTCCAAATGCGCCTGCCAGTTACCCAGCCGCCATCACGTAAATTTATTCGCGAACCTCCTACCGTCGCATGGCGAACCCCTAGGGGTTCGCGAACCTCACTTTGAGTAACCCTGATCTACTTAATAAAAATCATAAATTCATTCACTAACAGACAACGCACCTCTGAAACACTAGATCCAGAAAATCACTAAGAAAGGATTTTTGGAAATTCATCCCATAAAGTGGTTACATAGGGAATGACAATTTGTATGGAAGTTTTTTATTTTTCCTCTCGTACGGCTCGTACTTATAACACATCCCCTGTCCTGCAGATGCTGCCACACGGCCCTACCTCGCCCAAGGCGCTCCGCTTGTCGCACAGCGCGGCCTCGTCGTCGCGCACGGAGCACTCCACAGATGCTCCACACGGCCCTACCTCGCCCAAGGCGCTCCGCTTGTCGCACAGCGCGGCCTCGTCGTCGCGCACGGAGCGCTCCACAGATGCTCCACACGGCCCTACCTCGCCCAAGGCGCTCCGCTTGTCGCACAGCGCGGCCTCGTCGTCGCGCACGGAGCGCTCCACAGATGCTCCACACGGCCCTACCTCGCCCAAGGCGCTCCGCTTGTCGCACACCGCGGCCTCGTCGTCGCGCACGGAGCGCTCCACAGATGCTCCACACGGCCCTACCTCGCCCAAGGCGCTCCGCTTGTCGCACAGCGCGGGCTCGTCGTCGCGCACGGAGCGCTCCACAGATGCTCCACACGGCCCTACCTCGCCCAAGGCGCTCCGCTTGTCGCACAGCGCGGCCTCGTCGTCGCGCACGGAGCGCTCCACAGATGCTCCACACGGCCCTACCTCGCCCAAGGCGCTCCGCTTGTCGCACAGCGCGGCCTCGTCGTCGCGCACGGAGCGCTCCACAGATGCTCCACACGGCCCTACCTCGCCCAAGGCGCTCCGCTTGTCGCACAGCGCGGCCTCGTCGTCGCGCACGGAGCGCTCCACAGATGCTCCACACGGCCCTACCTCGCCCAAGGCGCTCCGCTTGTCGCACAGCGCGGCCTCGTCGTCGCGCACGGAGCGCTCCAGCAGGCGCGCTCGCGCCTCGTGTGACGTCAGCGCCTCGCGCTCCGCCTTGTGCGCGGCCGACGCCGACGCCTCCGCCCTCTCCAGCGCCTGCAGCTGTGTCTCCAACTCCCTCAGGGCGTCGACGCACTCCTGGGGTGATAGCAAGGATAAGGTAAATTGACGGATTCTGGTGAAAGATCAATAGCATATCATTTCAATCTCAATTTGCTCTAACTACAACGGTGCATGGATCTGTCAACGCATGGCCAAAATGGAACACACGCCGCCATCTTGTTTCTCAATACAATTTCTTTGACTATTTCACAAATGTTTACCGACAATGAAACCATTTCAGATAACTTAAAAGTTGCTTTACGAAATCTCTCCCCTCATCATCTATATTAGCTGAATCTCTTAAAGAAAACTTCAAAAAGTACAATCCTATTTTGAATTCAAACCCATTTTTATTGCCACAGTTAAAAAAACCTTTAAAAATCTTAACATAAAAAACACAGAAGACTTATGGGGGAGTTCGGTTAAGGTTCTTTAATATATAAATGACACAATTGCTCCGGTACTGACAGGCATATTTAATCAATGTTTAGACCGCGGTACGTCCCTGATTTAATGAAACATAGTAAAGTAATACCAATTTTCAAATCGAGTAGTAAGACTGATCCTTCTATGTATAGACCTATATCTGTGCTACCAACATTGAGCAAAATTCATGAAAAAATCATGCTGGACCAGATGTTACCTCATTTCGACTCAAATGGGATTTTACATAGTCAACAGTTTGGTTTCACGAAAGGTAGGTCGACGACTGACGCGAGAGTAAAACTCATCAGTCACATTTTGGAATACTGGGAAAAGTCCCAGGATGCAATTGGCATCTTCTGTGACCACTCAAAAGCGTTCGACTGCAATGACTACAATACTCTGATCTGTAAATTACACCACTACGGAATTCGTGGACTAGCTGCTGATCTTATTCTTTCCTATTTATCAAACAGGCAGCAAAAAGTAAACGTTACCGGAGCGACGTCTTCGGGGTCTCTAGTTAAGATGGGCGTGCCTCAAGGTTCAATTCTTGGCTCTTTCTTATTTCTAGTTTACATTAATGACCTTCCTTACATGGTAGCTAACTTCTCGGATATAATTTTATTCGCTGATGACACTTCTCTTATTTTTAAAATAGACAGAAAACGTACGGATGTCTTACATATTAACGAGAGTCTAGCTGTTCTTTCAATATGGTTTGCAGCTAATAATATCTTACTGACTGCAAATAAAACTAAATGTATTAAGTTCTCATTACCAAATGTTCCCCAAGTAGATCTTCATTTAAAACTTGATGGCAAGAAACTAGATGCTATTTCGGAAACTGGCAGAAATTCTGCGAATTCATCGAAACCAACAACGAAGCCGCAAGGGTAAGGAAAATCCTATCGACTGATCAGAATCGAACCACACATACACATTAAGTGACCATGAAACCTGTGTCCTCCTGGAAACCCACTTCCCCAGCTGTAACCTCCAAGAAGTCAGGAAGTGGGAGACTGAAACCCCAAATGGACCAGATTGGACCCCAACAGATCTAGATTGGTCCAGGGCCCAAAGCATGATAACAGAAGATAAGATAAAGTGGGCCCTTGACACCTTTCAGCCCTATAAATCCGCAGGGCTGGATGGTACTTCCCAGCCCTCCTATAGTGGGTGGCTGACCACTTGATACCATGTCTGGTGGATACCTACCGGACCATAAATACCCCTAGCGTGGCGCGAAGTGAAAGTCATTTTCATACCCAAGCCAGGCAAACCCGACTATACACAACCCAAAGCCTATAGGCCTATAGGCCTTTAAGCCTATATACTGCGTACCCACCCGGTCTATACACAACCCAAGGCCTATAAGCCTAGAAGCCTACCCACCCGGTCATAAAACCTTGTGCAAGCCACTGCGAACCAGGGGGGGCGCTAGTGTTAGACACAATGGAAATTCAACGAAAGTCTACCTCGTTCAACCTCGTGGTGATCTCGGCTATTTGTTTGTCAAATTCCTTGATTGCCTTTGTGTTGTTCTTTGTTTCCTCTTTCAAATTTGTGACAAGATCTTGCTCCTCTGTCACTCTTAATTGGGCGGCTTGCGCATGTTCTTCTGCTTTTATGAACCTGGAAAAAAATCGGAGTAAATGTTATATCTAAGAAAATTTATGCTTATAATATCTAGTCAGTAAAAAGGAAGAGAGAGATCAAGAGAGGGCAGAAGCTAGTGCTTGATAATATTTTGCCAAGTAATTTGACTAAATGAAAATGTGTATCAGCTTCGACGAGATTCTTCAGAGCCATCCTAGGCTCTGAAGCAGCTTAAAAACAACAAGGCCGAAAGCCGGCGGAAAACCCGTTCTAAAGCCCCAAAAGGGCAAAACACCACAGGCATGGAACATCGGTGTGGTGGTACGTTTCTTTAAGAAGGGTGTCAATACCCTGCTTAAGAATTATAGGCCCATCTCACTTCTGAGTCATGTCTACAAGCTATTTTTAAGAATCATCACGAATCGTCTCGCGCGCAGGTTTGACGACTTCCAGCCAAACAAGCCGGATTTCGTAAAGGCTTTAGCACCGTAGACCACATACATACGCTGCGGCAGGCTATACAGAAGACCGAAGAGTATAACCTGCCTCTCTGCTTTGCGTTTATAGACTACGAAAAAGCCTTCGATTCGATCGAGACCTGGGCTGTACTGCAGTCTCTTCAACAGTGCCAGATGGACTATTGGTACATCGAAGTGTTGAAGTGTTTGTATGAAAACGCCACTATGCCAGTCCGGCTCCAGGACAGAGCCTCGAAACCTATCCTTCTGCAGCGAGGGGTGAGACAGGGAGACGTCATCTCTCCGAAACTGTTCACCGCTGCACTGGAGGATGTCTTCAAGGTTCTGGACTGGAAAGGGGCTGGCATCAACATCAATGGCGAGTACATCACTCACCTTCGATTTACCGACGATATAGTAGTCATGGCTGAGACTACGGAGGAACTCAGTACAATGCTCGATGACCTCAGTAGAGCTTCTGAAAGAGTGAGTCTTAGGATAAACATGGACAAGAGAAAGATCATGTCCAATGCTCATGTGATACCCACTCCAATGCAGATCGGAGGCGCTACACTACATTCGTAGGAGCGACCTTAAGCAAAAAATCTGTGTTTCAGACATTCTCTCGTACGGACTTATTGCATTTGCCCATTACAAAGTTCTTTTCTGCATTACCGGAGTGACTAAAGCCAGGAGATTTAATTACCTCTCTTGATTAATCCATAGTTATGTAAGTCAACCTTTTGGTGAACATTAACTCATTTAATCAATTTACATGCGAGTATGACCTCCGTTTTGGACGTCAGTCTTTATACCACACACTGTGTGCCTTATTTTTATTTATCATCTTGATCAAGCTCAAAAATGCAGGGCTTTATCATCTTCTGTTATTCCCGAAGACTTCTTTCAAGTGCGAGATTCTGCGGAGAACTGACGATCAAATGCAAATGCGAAACCAATCTACAGCGTGTAAAGAACATAGAGCCGTAACATAACTTCAACGGCTAATCGCCACATTATATCATTACACAGTGAGGCGGGCTTTAATGGTCCCTCTATGTCAATACTATGTATTTGTACAGCAGACTTACTTATAAGCTATGTCTAATCTGGAAAGATTTTCGAGTTCCCTCACAACTTTTTGGTACTCTTGATATTGACTTCTTTCATCTTGTAGTTTTTGTAGTCTCGGTGCAATGTCCTCACGTATTATCTGAAGCATACAAATACAAAATTATTGGTAAATTAAAGACATACTTCACAGTCTGATTTTAAAACAATACTTCTGCTATGATGTTTCTTTTGTATTGTGTACTATGTATAGTGCGCCAATGCAGCAATGGTGTGGCAAAGAAATGTGTCTGTGGTCTTTGGCAAATGGCAGACTGTTGTTGCTAACCTACCTCATTAAGGTCTCTAAGTTTGGCATCTTTCTTCTCAATAGTTTTTTGAGCAGCCTGTTTCTTTGCTTCATACATTCTGGTGCCTGCTGCCTCTTCTACCATTGACAGGATCTATAAAAATCAAACTTTAAAAACAAATCTAATACTAATAATATTATCCTACTAATATAATAAATGTGAAACTTATTTATGTTTGCATGTTTGTTACTCGATCAAGCAAGACCAGCTGAATGAAAGTTTGCCTGATCCAATCAAATAAAATAATGTTATTTTAATATCATCATCTGCCTAGCCTTTTCCCAAGTATGTTGGGGTCGGCTACCAACACAACTTTAATATAATAACTTTAATTGAGTATTTTTCGAAATGTTTCAAATGTTTATAGACATGGACCACCATTCATTAGAAATGTTATGTGGTCATGATCGCATTTGAGACTCCCAAGCTTGGGCTCCATGGGTAAGAATCCATCAACACTTTTCAAATGCTTTTGTAGCTTCACCTAAACATCATAAAATAAAACATACCTCGGCCGGCTTCATATTCAGGACCTTGGTGATCCGGCCTTGCATAATGAGAAAGTGAGGGTTGTTCACGTTCAGCTGCACGGAGCAGAACAGGTCCGACACTTTCTTGTTCTGAACATTGAAGCCATTGACCATGTACTTGTTCTTGCCCCCCATTACAACCTGATGAGTATCATCTTAATAAATTATCCTGCTTTCAAACAATTGAACTGAAGTTTAGTTTGTAGCCTTGATTGTGGGTTGTGGGAACTTTTATGTCTGTGCAATTTAGAAACAGTCTTACAATGGAAATTATTGGTTCAATCAAAACATCAATTAATTCAACAAACAAAAAAATTACTGTGGCACAAAAGTGGTATCTAAGCCAAATGGGGTTTAGATACATAAGCCAGGTACACATAGGTATGTGCGTGTACCTGGCGTGTATCAAAGGCAGAAGTCACTATACACACAGATATGTAGTGTATTTAACATACACAAGCTGCAACAAAATATAAAGTTCTTGAAAATACCTGTCTCGTAACTGTAATCTCCGGATGGTCCTCATAGCCGATAGGGCAATGTGCTCGGTCTCTGTTGTCAAATGTGACGCTCACAGTGGCCTTGGTGATACCCGCCTGGCCATGTTTGTATATCAGCTCTTGCAAACTCCCTGCTCGCACCTAAGACATTATCCATCATTCATTAGTCAAAAATTCAAGAAACCTGGTATTCTCTACTAGCCTGCATCCAGTCAGTGCAAACAGTTCAGATAGTAAGTAGCATGACTATGTTGACATAAGAAATTAGGTCTAAGCAGCTAACCAAAACTACAGATTTCGAGATAGTTTATTCTTCATGGTAATGAATTGACGAGATTTTCATAATGAAACTGTAATTTGTTATAATTACTGTGCCTACAATTAATAGAGGCCTGCAAAAACCAGAAACTGAAACAAAGAAATCCATAGGCGATTTTTTTTTAAATATCGCTATGTCAGAAACAAATGCATGAAACTCGTACTTACGTTTGATAAATTCGTGATTCCTAAGACAAAACATATCGAATCCAATATGTTCGACTTTCCTGTGCCGTTCAGCCCGGTGATGGCATTGAATTCAGGATCGAACCCAGTGATCTCTACACGGTTTCCATACGATTTAAAGCCGTCCAAAACTATAGACTTAATATACATTTTGACGATGATCAATTCATCGAGGAATTGAGCACGCACTATTGAAATTTACTAGTCTAAAAAGTATTTATTTTCTATTATACTATACAAGATCTCGTAAAGCGGGAAACTGCAGCCGTTGGAAAATACAATCTTGACAAGTTGACATTTGTTTTTACGCCGCGTTCCGTATTAAGCTCACATCGATTTGAGCGTGCTAACGCCCGTTCGTAATCGAATGACGATGACTGAGCGACCGCGACAACGCTGTCCCTTGAATCGTCGTTGATGACGTCAGGACACTCACCATCTGGAAATTTATACTAATATTATAAAGCTGAAGAGTTTGTTTGTTTGTTTGATTGAACGCGCTAATCTCAGGAACTACTGGTCCGAATTGAAAAATTAATAGGCTATATTTATAACATCACGCTGCAACCAAGGGGAGAGAAGCAGTAATGAAAAATGTTGCAAAAATGGGGACAATCGCATGGGTAGGCGATTCGACCGACGCGACGGGAAGGGTCGGGGTAACAAGAAATTTAACGCGGATGAAGTCGCGGGCAGAAGCTAGTCAAAAATGTCAGTTGTGTTTATCCATATTCAATATGAATATGGATAAAATTAAACCCCCAGACCCACCTGATGATTTCCCTACTACTCCTATTTCCAAATTTTCTTCGTCCATCCCAAGTCCCACTCCCAACACATTAAGCCAGTTTGCAAATGTGGTTTGCAATCTGGAGTCCCAAATCCTTCCATCTTAGTCCAATCGTAAACGACGTCCTGGTAATGGATAAGTTTCCAATCGCCCTACCAAACAAAAGATTCAGTAATATATCAAGGACCTTTTACCGTCCATGTTTCCCGTCAGGAATCCCAACCCAATTCTGGAACTATCCTACACCCAATCACATTTGGGCGCTGCCTGGCAAATGAGAATATATCTAATATAGTCACAGTCAAGCGTGTCGGTAGAAACCGCGTATCAGTTGAGTTTGCTTCCCCTCAGGATGCAAAGGCCTTCATTTCAAATAATGTTTTAGCAACAAAACTATACGAAGCCGTTATTCCCTCCATCAATATAACCCGTATGGGTGTTGTAAGTGGTATTCCTACAGACTTCTCAGAAGAGGAAGTCCTGATATATTTAAAAGTCCCAGTAGGTTGTGGCCCAATAATTAAAGTTAGGCGTATTAACAGGAAAACTAATAAAGACGGCATTAACGAATACAGGCCCACTGAAACTTATGTGATTGTGTCATCACATTTGATGGCCAAGTTTTACCAAAACGTATTGTCTGTTTTATATCTGTGTGTGTTTCTATCTGTAGAACAGTACATCTACCCTACCATTCAGTGCCGCAAGTGTTGCCGATTTGGTCACATAGAATCCCATTTGTTGTTCTAAACCCCGCTGCAGCAAGTGTGGCAATGATCACCCTGGTGATGGTTGTAGCATTGCTGAGAGCGAAGCTTTCTGCGTGTTGTGCTCTGGGAGTTACTTTGCTAATAGCAGGGCCTGCCCGGAGTACAACAGGCAGAAAACTATTAAAACAATCATGGCTGAGAAAGTGATTTCCTACTCAAAAGGCAGCAAAACCGTTCCTGCATCTTCTCTTAGCTATGCAGATATTGCCATTATTATTCTTTTCTTCACAAAATCCGGCTCAGAGACACATCCCTCTATGAATATGGGTTGGACGAAGGTCGTTTAGACCACATCTTTATTAACTGCTTCAGAAATAACCCAGCATTGTAGTGAGTTGTATAGTCATCTCCCTAAATTAAAGATCCCTGTCCTAACTAACTTTTCATCCCTACTATTGCATTGTGACAGTTCTTATTGCTGTGTGCGATATTTTCTTATTCGGAAGGCACCCTTATTCAACTGTCAACCGCAGCGTCGTTCGCGGTACCGGTGCTTTTCGTTTCAATAACAGTGTTTAGAAAACAATACATTAATTTTATTTTTATTAGATAAATTCAAATAAATATTGAAAACGCAAAAACAAAACAAAATCTTTAGTCACTAAATGATTACACGGAGTTAAGTTCACGTATTTTTAAAAGATTTTTTCTATAAAAAGTTCATGTACCATTTGCATTATCTGTAACATGCGTGCACTGGAACGAAATCTATTGATCTGATCTCTACTCTATTCACTTCTCTTTTTGTTTGACGTTTTGAATTAATTTGAGCTGTTTCGGTTATTTTGCGTATCTTTTAGTATTAATCAAAATGGATTATAGCAGCACAGGTGCGATGAGGAGTCCGTTCTCTCCTCGAGTGAGGCAGTCCGTCACAGGACGAAGGCCCATTGGGCTCTCGTCAGCTAAAAAGAACCAAAGGTTTGTACTTAACCTATTCTGTATAATTTTAATAGAAAATGTGACAGAATTAATCAATGCATGATATTTTCCACAGTAAGTTTATGCAGGCTGCGGGTGAACAAACTGGTGATGTTGTCTATAAGACTCCAGTAACAACAATAGAAACTTATGGAATGCCCCTCCCTGTGATGGTCACAGAAGCCCTTACATTTGGTAAGCACAACTGACCTGCATATCTGGTCCCACATATCGACCTACATATTATCTTTCAAGAACACTTACACTATCACAAGGGAAACCTAACAGTCATTAATTCAATTTGTTGGGAATACCTGTAAACATTATGTTAGTAAGACTAAAGCAGTGGTCTCGAACGTCATAGAGCGAGATCGGTACAATTGCCAGCTAAAAACGGTAAATCGGTAAATGACAAAAAAAAGACAATCAAATTCGTTTATTTATTTAAAAAAAAACTTACAGACTATTTTATAACAATCATACTTAAGTAACGAAGTCTCAAACCTACCGAAAAATCGGTAGGTTCGAGACCACTGGACTAAAGGGGTATTTACACGGGTTGATTTTCGCCGTGCTGCTAGTCGCTTCACAAATCGCTTCACCAAGCCGCATCTCTACCTCATTTACACAGGTGACTAAAATCGCATGCGGCTCAGTCATTTCCTTCAAAAATGTTGAGCAGAATAGGTGTTTGTGCCGGATTGAAATAGTTATTGAAGAATTGCTTGAAGAACAAAGAGAGAAGAAGAAACAAAAGGAAACAAGAAAACATAAAGGCCCTCGCCAGATAAGCTAGGGTAAAATGCCCCCATTGCAATAGGGCAAATTTTTTTTTTCTTAAATACCTCATACTGTGGACAACATCTCAGCCCAGTTTCAACTCTGAAATATCACACGTTTTTGAGTAAAAATATATATTTTTTTCAAATCCATTTCTCTCTGAATCTACTTGAGAATTTAAAAAAAAGTGCTTATGGGTTTTAAGATATCACTAATTAGTATTCCTAGAAAAATTCGCTTGATAATCGGATAACTTGGTCATGGGTAAAAATGCGATTATATTTGTTTATTTTTTTTTATGCCAAGAACGTATGGTTCACCTTGACCTACAATATATATTTTTTAAGATTTTCGTAATATTAGACGATAAAAAAAAAAAAAATATTCTTAAAACATTTTTTTTGCCTCTTTAACTTGCAAGATTGTTTACAGACAGACAACGGGACAGGTGAAAGTAAATAAAAGCTTGAAAAAAAAAACCCGACGTCGTTCCCTCCGCGAAAATCAATTGTCAAATGAAATAGAAACATTGAAATCACATCACAATAATTCGCGATGCGTGTGGCGGCATTTATCAAAGGGGTCTCGTGCGGTCCGCGCGGGACACTGTGGAGCGTGTGTAAACTCGCCAACAAAACAATTTGAACCTTATGGTTACACTAATAAGGTTAATAGTTTATATTTCGTGTTTTATTAGTTACTTTCACGTAGAATAGAATAGAATAGAATTTATTCGACGTAAAGTACACAGATACAGGGTGACACTTAATGTAATATGCAAATAGACTGGTACAAGATAAATGATCAATGACCCCTTTGCTCTTTGAGGAGTGGATAGAGAGGCGTCACGGCGTCCTCACCTTCCGCCTGACGCAGGTTCTCACCGGGCATGGGTGCTTCGGTGGGTTCCTGTTCAGAATAAAGCGGGAGGATACGTCCGGGTGTTTCCATTGCGAGGATCGTCTGGAGGACCCGGTGGAGCATACGGTGGAGGTGTGCCCTGCCTGGGCGGAGCACCGCCGTGTCCTCGTGGAGGCGATCGGCGGCGGCGACCTCTCGCGTCCGGCCCTGGTGCGAGCCATGGTACGGAGCGAGAGGGAATGGGAAGCCGTCACCTCCTTCTGCGAAGCAGTAATGCTCGCGAAGGAGGAGGCGGGGCGCGTGAGGGAGTGGCAGTCTCGGCGCCCTCACATCCCTAGCCGCCGCAGGAGGAGACGCCCCGGGCGTCGGGAGTCGATTGCGGACTCCCGGCCACCGTAGGCGCGAGCTTGCGGGTGGCGAGCAATGGGTAGCTTGCCGCCCGGTAAGGACCAGGCTCGGGTCGACGGCGCGTAGTGTTCCACGCGCGCCTCAAAGAGATGTCAGCAGCAGTGAAGGGGTCTACTAGGACCGATGCCTGCCGGTGTCGCGCTATTGTTCGAAGAAGATACCGTGGCCCTGGCACATGGGCAACTGATGGAACACGGGTGGGTTTTAGTCAGTAAAAGTCTGACACGCCCTCCCGCTCCGCCCTGAGCGGGAGAAGTCATTTGATGATTTCCCATCCTGAAAAAAAAAAAAAAATGACCCCTTTGCTAGGAAAAACCTGTCTTACAGGGGTCATCCATCCATCCAATATAAATGTTAAATAAAGGTAATTACAAATTTAGTAATGTGTACATTAAAAAAAAACATAAACTGAACTAATATGGTTAATTTTGGTATAATAAACGAGGAACAAAAGTAAAAGTAGTTTGAGAGTAATTAATAACAAGGAGAGGAGTTTCTATTAGGGTGCGTTATCGCACAACGAAACAAACACTTGACGTGTGTGTTTCATTTGTGTTTTGACGATACTTTCTCAGATAAGAGACATCCAAAATTATTGTTATCTTTTCAATAATTACAACCAGTCAAAAGCTCTAAAAATGTTTGCTGTGGGTACAACATGATCTAAAACATTCAATAGATTTACTAAAACCTACCAGGCGAATGAAGAAATCTGTAGGAAAACCAAGGTAACCTGAAGAATTGCCAAACTAAAGTGGCAGTGGGCAGGGCACTTTGCTCGCAGAACAGATGGCCGATGGGGTCGGAAGGTTCTGGAGTGGCAACCGCGTAATGGAAGACGTAGCGTTGGAAGGCCTCCCACAAAATGGAGGGATGACCTGGTGAAGGCCGCAGGAATCCGCTGGATGCGAAAAGCACAAAACCGGTCCAAGTGGCGGTTCTTGGGGGAGGCTTATGTCCAGCAGTAGACGTCTTTTGTCCGAAATGATTATGATGAATTGTTCGTTCTTCTCAATAACCTAAATACAAGGTACAATTCTTGCAGCCAGTGGTGAGGTGAGCGTGCGGCTCTCTGCCTGCGGGTGGTGCTGGGTGGTGTCAGGGCGACGCATCATTTCCTGGCCTCGCAACTCCACCGTATCCAGCACTGCTACAGCTGCACCCACCAGCACTATCGCTCGGGAGCTCTCACTGCCACAGACTGATCTTGCACATAAGGCTGATCTGGTTGTGTTGTTCTATATGGAAGGGGCACAGGTAATTAAATGTACAAATGTAAGTTCATTGTTGAGAAAATACATGCACAGACAGTTTTAAAATAATATAGTTTTAAAGTTACAGTTTTAAAAAATGAGTAAAATCTCACTGGACAAACACTGCACTATCAAATCCAACAAGATATTTGCTCTTAGTCTAATGCAACTGTCCAGAAGTAGATAAAACCTGAAGGTGTAATTCTTAATTCCTGAATCTCCCACAGATGCCATCCTGCATTGGAGTGTCCCCTGAAGGCACGGTTCGCTACTGGCCATCTGTGGGGCAGGAGGGTGTGTACATAGATGTGTCGTGTGAGCTGGCGGGTCAGGAGTGTGAGAAGCTCGGAGACTACTCTCCGGAAGGACTGGTGTTGGCAACCACTACATGCACGGTTGTACTCCTCAACCCTACTGTTGTTGGTAAGTTATCAATCATTGACATTAGACTAATTACATAAATCCTGTGATGTACAAAGTAAAAGATCCTTCCAGCATTCGACAGGTACGCACAGTGACAAATCAAGCTTTACATTTCCAGTATAAGCTGAGTTCTCATTATATGGAAAGCCTTTACACTGCGAGGTTTGTTAAAATTGGAAATGTATAGTTTGATATGTAGCCGTGAGTCAACTGCACATCAGTGATTACAATTTCAAATTGACTGGGCTTTTAAAATTGTTGCAATAAGGGTGCTTTTCGCAGTGCAAATATTACCACCAATAATGGCTTGTGGCTAAGTAATATCAGCCGCACGGGTTGATCGTTCAGGTTAAGCTACGCTTGTCGCGGTTGGTCCGTGGGTGGGTGACCATCTTTACATACCAAGGCCCTTCCGTGCCTTGGAAAGCACGTTAAGCTGTTGGTCCCGGCTGTCTTACGTAGATCTTAGACAGTCGTTACGGGTCGTCAGAAGCCCGAAAGTCTGACAACCAGTCTTACCAAGGGGTATCGTATTACTCAGTAATTGGGTTGTGGAGGTCAGATAGGCAGTCGCTCCATGTAAGGCGATTAACACACGGCACCGCGCACCGCCGCGGTAGGCGGTGAAGTGGATATCATGTCGCATTGCCCTCTATTAAGTCCGTTGATGCCTAACACACGTACACCGACCGACCGCGCGGTCAAGCGGTGCTCTCACCGCCACCGGCCTCCGCGCGGTGGAGCGGCGCCTCACACATGGGGCGCCGCATAGCCGCGCGGATCATCCTTGGTGCAGGACGTGTTACAATTGAAAAATGGATAATCTTTGATCAAACTGATCAAAACCGAGTTAAATCCAACCGCGCGGTTAGGCGGTAAACCGCCTTATCGCGCGGGGCGCCGCTACAAAATCCGCTTTACCGCCACCGCCCTCCGCGGCGGTGCGCGGTGCCGTGTGATAATCGCCTAAAATACTGGTACTCAGCTGCATCCGGTTGGACTGGAAGCCGACCTCAACACAGTTGGGAAAAAGGCTAGGCAGATGAAGGTTTTACTGCGATGTGAAATGCACAAACACAATGTTATCAATGACAACGATAGTTTAATGAGTATACAGTTTGAATGATTTATTTGTAACCTGCCTCTAGTGGGGATGTGCTCACTAGTGATGTACAATGCGCTTCATACTATAGTCGCGATATAAAATATTTATTGTAATTTTATAACTCGTTGTTTTATACGCAATCGTTATAACATGTTATGGTCAACAACAAAGACATGAAAATTATTATATTTTTAATACCTGTTCAGTCCCGTTTATTACTCTGTGCGCCTACGTTTCTAAACGTATCACAGAGTGAGAACTGTCACTTGTCAAGTTTTGACTTTGACACTGCTCTTGATTTGGCGCTTGAAAAAAAGAGCACGTCGCCGTGTTGAATCTCGCGATCTTTTGTAAATTAATCCCTTAGAACCGGTCGTTTTGGTGGACAAAAGGCCATGACCCAATTGTATTGATTGTAAATAAGCCCCCCTTGACGTAATAATACGGGTTTTGTTTGTTGGAAATACCTGTGTTAGTTT
Organism: Aporophyla lueneburgensis; assembly: GCA_932294355.1. Lineage (NCBI taxonomy): Eukaryota > Metazoa > Arthropoda > Insecta > Lepidoptera > Noctuidae > Aporophyla > Aporophyla lueneburgensis. The sequence continues at coordinate 907,518 of OW028749.1, read as the reverse complement.
GAAGGTTAAGTGAAAGTGAAGCTATTGGAACCGCATGCTGTGATCGCCTCCAGCCTTGTTGCAGCGGATGGTAACCTGGAAAACTCATTTACAATGTCACTACACGATACATATACACTCACTTACATACATAACTCCAGGTAGGCACCAGAGCAGGTGTTCGTCTACCACAGGTAAGTTCTTTTGTTGTATTTGTAAGTGTTTGATTTGATTGTTCTGCTCCGCGTACGGCGGACTAGTTTCGCTAGCCACTTCTTGTCTCCTGGACCCCACCATCATATCTTCCACTGCGCTATTGAAATGCTATTGTAGGGGGCCTAGCCTAGCAGTGAACAATACCAGATAAACAAAAGAAATTGCTTATCGATAAACGAGATCTCGTTTCGCGAGCGCGGGGAGCAATAAAATTGTGGACTGTGTTTTAAGTCAATGGTTTAATGCCGTGCTTACAAAAAAAAATATTAACAAACTGTGCCGGACTAACGCTTTTATATTAAATTAGAGCGGAGAATCATCCGTCCCGCTGGAGTCCGTTTAAGCGAGTGGTCGTAAGGCCGAGCCTATGCTCAAATTGCAGTAACAGTTGATCACGACTAAACGTTACTTCCAGGTATTTTGGGTTCAACTATAGTTCCTCGCCACGTGGTATTTAGGGCCCGATTCGAGTATCTGTTGCGGAGTTGGAATGCGCATGATTCTGTCTTGAACGGGTTTGGCCGGAGAGCATTGCTGTCATAGTATTTCCTAGTAAGTCGAGTGCTAGTGACAACTTATCTTCCACACCACTGAAAGTCGCCGATTGAGTCGCTACTTTCAAGTCATCCGCTTACAGGAAGCGTTCAGTATGTTGGGTTAAGCTGGTCGTTTGTATAGATGTTAAAAAGCGTTGGCGCCGACACGCTGCCCTGAGGGAGACTGTTCTTTTGCCGTCGCCATCTACTTTTACCAGCCTGAAAACAAATCTGAAAGCCGCGGTTGAGTAGAAGTTCGCTTAGGATGTTAATGAAACCTTGGCCGTTACATAGGGTGCTCACATTGGCAAGTCTTTTGATGTTAATGGGGGACACCATTTACATCAAAAGGCTAATTGCTGTGAGGTCAACAAATACAACACCAGTAATTCTGATGGCCTCGTATCCATCCTCCAAATATTGAGTTAACCAAAGGACTTGACTGGAGCACGATTGAACGGCCTAATACCAGCCTGCTCAGGTATTGACATTAGCTCAATTACTACTGTCAGGTGGCTTAGTAGAAGTATTTCGAATCCATACTATATATACTATATTATTATATATACTATATATACTATATTACTATATTTACTATATACTTACTATATTTTACTATATTTTATATATTATACAACATTAATTTTTGTTTATGCGAAACCCGAAACACGGGTCTAGTATTTTTATGTAAAGAATCTATGAAAAAAATTTCAAAACTGTATCATTAATAATCACAAAGTTATAAGCTTGATAAGTTACCTGGTTGTCCACGCAAAAACATATGCAGATCACCACAAACAGCTAGTGTACGTACCATCTCCGTGTAATGGACGTTTGAATACGAGAAAGACATGATAATTTTAAAATCGAAACAATACACTAAGGCCCGCGACTTGGAAGCGTAATTAAATATTTTTGGTACAAAATATAACATGGTGTAAAAATTATTGGAATCGATTCAGTTACTGATTCTGAACAAACTATATTCAGGTTTCGCATATACTAAAAATAATCTTGTATATTATATAATATTATAAATGCAAAAGTAACTCTGTCTGTCTGTCTCGCTTTCCTGCTAAAACTACTGAACCGATTTAAATGAAATTTGGTACACAGATAGTTTAGAGCCTAGGAAAGGACATAGGCTACTTTTTATCCCGGTAGTATGTTCCCGCGGGATAATTTCCGACCTCCACGCGGGCGAAGCCGCTGGCAAAAGCTAGTAGTTTATACGTATGGCATAACAGAGATATGGGCCAGTAGCTTTTGGGATCATCCGAGGGTTTCCCTGGTTTCGGCAGTTTTCGGAAATTTTGCAGTAGTTAGACAAGTGTTGTAAAGTACCAGTAGCTACGACACAGCTACAGGCTCCAGATGTTTGATTTGTTCCACCGTTAAGTCACCAACACCAGCAGCCGTTCCATTTTTTGTGCCATAATGGCCAGAATGATATCGGTGAGTGTAAATGGCGCACTGATTTTAGTGGAATTGCTAAGAACATTAAAAACGAAGGTGGATATAGCTCACAGATTTAGCAAACTGAAGTAGCAATAGGCCGGCCACATTAGCCGTAGAACTGGTGACGGTGACCGTTGGGGTAGACATGTTCTTGCAGACCGCGAATCGGCAAACGTAAGGTAGGACGCCTTTAGTCTAGGTGGAGCGACGATCTTTGCAGGGTGGCTGGGAGCAGCTGGATAAGAGTTGCCGAGAATCGAGCCGAATGGAGTGCAATTGGAGGACCCTATGTCCAGCAGTGGACTGCTGCAGACTGATGGTGGTGTATGGTGTTTGGTTGCAGACGGGCGCGCGACGGTGACGTGTCGCACTCTACGGCCGCCAAGCGGCTGGCTCGGCGGCATCGGCCGACGCGTCTCGCTGTTGTTCTTTGGCTCCATGCCGGCTCATGCAGACACGGTGAGAAATTCTTTATAACAACTTTAAAAAATCCAAAAAAACTAAACATGTCCTATTTTGTCAAAGTTATTTAATTATTGCTTAGATTGTGCTTTATCTTTGCATTCATAAAAAGAAAGCAGCAAAGCTACATGTTGACTTCTGGGCAAATCGATGGCGGTAAATATCGTGGTACGTAAACTCGATACAATACATAAACTGACTTTTACTTGGTTTACGTTAATACATCTGCTACGCACGCCGCCGGTTGTTATTTCTACGTACTTGACCCTTCTGGAGAACATCAAAAATAAGCTTGCATTACCTGAATGTTTATTGGATCGTTTCAGAAACTAGTAGGTGTAGTAGTGCTGCCAGGCAACGAGCAGACCGATAGCACCATAGCGCTGGTGTCGGGCGGGCCGGCGCTGCAGCTGTGGCGCGGCGCCGAGCTGCACGAGCACTCGCTGCGCCGCGCGCTCACCGAGGCACACGCGCGCACGCACCTTGCGCCGCACGGTGAGCAACTAGTAGTGTAGTAGTGTAGTAGTGTAGTAGTGCTGTGGCGCGGCGCCGAGCTGCACGAGCACTCGCTGCGCCGCGCGCTCACCGAGGCACACGCGCGCACGCACCTTGCGCCGCACGGTGAGCAACTAGTAGTGTAGTAGTGTAGTAGTGCTGTGGCGCGGCGCCGAGCTGCACGAGCACTCGCTGCGCCGCGCGCTCACCGAGGCACACGCGCGCACGCACCTTGCGCCGCACGGTGAGCAACTAGTAGTGTAGTAGTGTAGTAGTGTAGTAGTGCTGTGGCGCGGCGCCGAGCTGCACGAGCACTCGCTGCGCCGCGCGCTCACCGAGGCACACGCGCGCACGCACCTTGCGCCGCACGGTGAGCAACTAGTAGTGTAGTAGTGTAGTAGTGTAGTAGTGCTGTGGCGCGGCGCCGAGCTGCACGAGCACTCGCTGCGCCGCGCGCTCACCGAGGCACACGCGCGCACGCACCTTGCGCCGCACGGTGAGCAACTAGTAGTGTAGTAGTGTAGTAGTGTAGTAGTGTAGTAGTGCTGTGGCGCGGCGCCGAGCTGCACGAGCACTCGCTGCGCCGCGCGCTCACCGAGGCACACGCGCGCACGCACCTTGCGCCGCACGGTGAGCAACTAGTAGTGTAGTAGTGTAGTAGTGTAGTAGTGTAGTAGTGCTGTGGCGCGGCGCCGAGCTGCACGAGCACTCGCTGCGCCGCGCGCTCACCGAGGCACACGCGCGCACGCACCTTGCGCCGCACGGTGAGCAACTAGTAGTGTAGTAGTGTAGTAGTGTAGTAGTGTAGTAGTGCTGTGGCGCGGCGCCGAGCTGCACGAGCACTCGCTGCGCCGCGCGCTCACCGAGGCACACGCGCGCACGCACCTTGCGCCGCACGGTGAGCAACTAGTAGTGTAGTAGTGTAGTAGTGTAGTAGTGCTGTGGCGCGGCGCCGAGCTGCACGAGCACTCGCTGCGCCGCGCGCTCACCGAGGCACACGCGCGCACGCACCTTGCGCCGCACGGTGAGCAACTAGTAGTGTAGTAGTGTAGTAGTGCTGTGGCGCGGCGCCGAGCTGCACGAGCACTCGCTGCGCCGCGCGCTCACCGAGGCACACGCGCGCACGCACCTTGCGCCGCACGGTGAGCAACTAGTAGTGTAGTAGTGTAGTAGTGTAGTAGTGTAGTAGTGCTGCCAGGCAACGAGCAGACCGAGAGCACCATAGCGCTGGAGGTGGCCGGCTGCGCGTATGTTCGCGTGTACATCATGTTCTTTTAATAATGCATACATTGGAAGTCCCTCGTGTTACCACATACCTGTAAAAATGTGTATAATTTATTTTGTTGCTATTGGCAGGTGACCTGAATAGCCTGGAGATCATGGCGCTGGACGTGCGCGCGGGTGGTGATCGCTCCCTGCTGCTGCTCATAGCCACCGCCAACGTGGCGCGCTCGCCCGAGATGAGATATGCCATCGGTAAGTACATCTCAAATAATAAAATAAAATAAAAATAAAACAAAATCTCACTGTAATCAAACTAAAAATAATTTAAGCATTTCAATGAAATATTAAGAACGCGGCGCCTATACTCGCAAACCACGAGCCGAGATGCAAGGGCAATATTCGGTCGGAATATTGCTGTCTCTGTTTGACAATAGAAGGCCAACGATGACGCGGTATGCAGCCGTGTGTGAGTAAGAAGTTGTACTTACGTTTTATTCATAACGACTCCGAGGCATTTTTATTTACTAGTAATTAGGTATGTTCGTTATTTGCTTTATTTTTGTTGACTACTCTGGGGAATCGTTAGTAAATGTACAGACTAGTAATGCGTTTTGTGGAAATTTCTATACAATGTCGGTATCTCGAATTATTACAATATCTCGAGATCTAGGCCTTTTGTAAAGTCTTACATACCTTTCCTAACTTGGTACTTGTAAACCAATGTATAATTATGTTGTTTGTGGTCTTCTATAAATTGATACATGAACGACGTGAGTCCACCTGTCATATTTATGTAAGTAAGTATTCTTTTTACTAATTTTAAAAATTGTTATCACTACATATTATAAAACAAAGTCCCCCGCTGCGTCTGTCTGCCTACTTGCGAAGAACTCAAAAAATGTTCAACGGATTTTTATGCGGTTTTCACCAATAGATAGAGTGTTTTATGAGGAAGGTTTAGATGCATTTTCAATTTTTGTTCCCCTGACCCTTCCCGTCGCATCGATTTGCCTGCTAGTTTTCGTCCATTTTTCGTTGCTGCTCGCTCCTTTTGAGTTATAGTGAGTCAACCTTAAAAGATAGACATATGCTCTCGCGGACTTTTTTTTAGAACTTTTTAAAAGGAACAATTTCGTCATACATGATTTTTGCGTTACTTTAACCGTTTACGCAGCGCACGCAACGGAAACTCTCAAAAGGAATAAATTTTTCCCGTTTTTGCAACATTTTTCATTACTGCTTCGCTCCTCTTAGTTGTAGCGTGATGTTATATAGCCTATAGCCTCCCTCAATAAATAGGCTACCCAACACAAAAATAATTTTTCTATTCGGATCAGTAGTTTCTGAGATTAGCGCGTTCAATCAAACAAACAAACAAACTCTTCAGCTTTATAATATTATATGTACTAATATACTAATATATAAATATATATAGTAATATAGTATATATAGTATATAGTATTCAGCTTTATAATATTATATAGTATAGATGAATAGTAGAAAGTGTTACGCAAAATATTAGTAACAGACAAATATATTTCAATAATTTATACATATTTACGCGACGTGCAGATATAAAAGAGGATAAATAAAAAACAAAGACTTTTAACTAACATTTATTTTTAATGTACACGTTACTCTCCTAAGCTAAGCTAGGTTTAGAATTAGCACTTTTTTTTTTTTTTTTTTTTCAGGATGCGAAATTATCAAATGACTTCTCCCGCTCTGGGCGGAGCGGGAGGGCGTGTCAGACTTGTGTGACCCACCCGTTTTCCATTAGTTGCCCATGTGCCAGGGTCACGGTATCTCTTTCGAACAATCACGCGACCCCAGCAGGCATCGGTCCTAGTAGACCCCTACACTGCTGCTGACATCTCTTTGAGGCGCGCGTGGAACACTGCGCGCCGTCGACCCGAGCCTGGTCCTTACCGGGCGGCGAGCTACCCATTGCTCGCCACCCGCAAGCTCGCGCCTATGGTGCACGGGAGTCGGCTATGGACTCCCGATGCCCGGGGCGTGTCGTGGCCGGGAGTCCGCTATAGACTCCCGACGCCCGGGGCGTCTCCTCCTGCGGCGGCTAGGGACGTGAGGGCGCAGAGACTGCCACTCCCTCACGCGCCCCGCCTCCTCCTTCGCGAGCATTACTGCTTCGCAGAAGGAGGTGACGGCTTCCCATTCCCTCTCGCTCCGTACCATGGCTCGCACCAGGGCCGGACGCGAGAGGTCGCCGCCGCCGATCGCCTCCACGAGGACACGGCGGTGCTCCGCCCAGGCAGGGCACACCTCCACCGTATGCTCCGCCGTGTCCTCCAGACGATCCTCGCAATGGAAACACCCGGACGTATCCTCCCGCTTTATCCTGAACAGGAACCCACCGAAGCACCCATGCCCGGTGAGAACCTGCGTCAGGCGGAAGGTGAGGACGCCGTGACGCCTCTCTATCCACTCCTCAAAGAGGGGACTTACCGCCGCAATTGTGGCGTGCCCAAGAATCAGCACTTTCCGAACGTGAAAACAACAAACCGCCCGCCCGTCACCAATACCTAGTGCTTTATCTGAGAAGAAGCGGCGCAACAAATTCCCCAGCAGCACAGCTGTCTGTTTAGTTACATAAACTTGATTCTATACAATAATTATGAGGCACAGAATGTTACAATACATTATTTACCATATCTGCAAGAGCAGTGGTGGACCAGTGGTAATGGCCCCGACTTACGAGTTATAGGTAATGGGTTCGAACCCAGGGACGCGCTTTACTTTGTATAAATAATTTCATCAAAATTGCTCTCGCACCGGTAAAGAAAAACATCGTGAGGAAACCGGCATGTCTTAGAATTAAAATATCGAAGACATCAGACATCTACCAATCCGCACTGGGCCCGCGTGGTAGATTACGGCCCATTCCCTCTCAGAAAGGAGGCTTGGATCCCAGCAGGGAACGTTATAGACTGATTATGTATTTGCCATATGTCAGCTAGCTATGCCAATATACCAACAAATAAATAAAAACTGGTGAAGGATAGTAGAAGTAGGTTTAAACAGTGTGTGTAACACAATAAATGAACATTATGATAATAAATTGTTCAGAATCGTGTACAGAATCGATTTCTGTTATTTTCTATACTGGCAATTGTTTATCCCAGAAATAATTAAAACTACGTTAATTATGGTGAAACTCACGTTCCCACGGACGTAATAAGATCGCATTTTCAACTGTCGGTGTTGAACCGAGCATTGAGAATACAACAGAGTGCAGCGCGGGTGAGTCTTTTTTTTTTTTTTTTTCAGTATCGGAAATCATCAAATGACTTCTCCCGCTCTGGGCGGAGCGGGAGGGAGTGTCAGACTTTTACTGACTAAAACCCACCCGTGTTCCATCAGTTGCCCATGTGCCAGGGTCACGGTATCTCTTTCGAACAATCACGCGACCCCGGCAGGCATCGGTCCTAGTAGACCCCTACAGCGCGGGTGAGTCTCAGCACGTCGAAGCCCAGTTGGATTTTCACCTCTTGGCGCTGAGCAGTACTTTGAAGACCCAGTGCACGAAAATAACCAACCGCGATTTTATTACGTCCGTGGGAACGTGTGTTATGTCATAACATAATTAACGTATTACATTAACGTAGTCATAACATAATTAACCTATACCTAGATAGGTAGGTAAATACTAACTTATACAAAATATACTTAGTTAGGTACTTGCTACTATTAACCTCGACCCACGAAATAAATAATGTTTATTTCATTGGGCTGAGTTTAAATATGTGTAAACAATTAGTAGCCAAGAAAATATTAGGCAGATAACTTATAATATATCATTGGCTAATAGGTACTTACTGTGAGACACATCCCAACGTTCGGAGTCCATGTTGGCAGCCAAACCGAATCGTAAACAATAAGGCGGGTTGCAGACCAAGAGCTAAGATAAGTTAGTTTAGCTTAGCTCGCATAGCTGATGCAGTTTTCCATACTTGTGTGCAGACCGCAAACTCTGCGATATGTATGGAAAACTGCGTCAGCTATGCGAGCTAAGCAAAACTAACTTAGCTTAGCTCTTAGTCTGCAACCCGCCTAAATCTAGGTCCGTAAACAAAGCAAAGTTCCTGCCAGGGTCGCGAGATTCGTTCGAAAGAGTTACTGTGGCCCTGGCATATGGGCAACTGATGGAATATGGGTGGGTTTTAGTCGGTAAAAGTCTGACACGCCCTCCCGCTCCGCCCAGAACGGGAAAAGTCATTTGATGATTTTCCATCCAACAAAAAAAAAACAAAGTTCGTCAGAATTCTACATTCTCATCAGTCATTCAGTCTCTGTACTCGATACCAAATCAGAAGAAAAATCAAAATCCAAGTTCCATAGCATAGGTCAATAATAATGTCAGAAATATCACAATACAATTGAATAAACAAATAAAAGTACGCCCAAAATGCTAGTTGCGCTAGTGTGAATGCATGTCCGAGCGCTACACAACTCACGTACTGCGAGCCGCACGACCGTGCACACATTGACATTTTTGTGAGACGCGATAGCACTATTAGCTATTGAAAATTTATGATAATTTGGCTGTGTTCCGTAATACCAAAAATGATGAATGAAAACTTAATGAATTTTAAATTGGTTTTCGTTATTTTGTATCTTGGTAATATAAGCTGTGTTATGGATATAATATTATTACAGATATTGTTGTTTTTAATGCAGAAAAAACAAAAAGAAAACATGTCATTCACGTTGTAAAAATGTGCGAAATGCAATTCGCTGAAACTTCATTTTAGCTCAGTTTTTTTTAAAAAAAACGTCACCATAACCTAGATAAATACTGTCTAAAGCCGAATATCATCTTAAAATGGTGGAAATATGCTCAAATTGCAAATGATTTTGGTATTACGTTTGTATGGACAGATTGACCGTCGCCGGGCCCTTAATAGTGTCCAGAATATCAATCAAAAAATAAAAAACGTCACTAACATAAGCCGTAGCAGCTTAGAGATGCCCAGTCCCTGCCGACCGCGCCCGTTCACTACCACGACGCGTGGATCAGTACCGTTCAGCTCTTTAGTCTGACGGGAGCTAGATGATGGAACACACACGTCGTCCGCGTCAAATTTTTGCTCCCCTGACCCTTCCCGTCGCATCGATTTGCCTGCTAGTTTTCGTCCATATTTCGTTGCTGCTCGCTCCTTTTGAGTTATAGTGAGTCAACCTTAAAAGATAGACATATGCTCTCGCGGACTTTTTTTTAGAACTTTTTAAAAGGAACAATTCCGTCATACATAATTTTTGCGTTACTTTAACCGTTTACGCAGCGCACGCAACGGAAACTCTCAAAAGGAATGAATTTTCCCCGTTTTTGCAACATTTTTCATTACTGCTCCGCTCCTCTTAGTTGTAGCGTGATGTTATATAGCCTATAGCCTCCCTCGATAAATAGGCTATCCAACACAAAAATATTTTTTCAATTTGGACCAGTAGTTCCTGAGATTAGCGCGTTCAATCAAACAAACAAACAAACAAACTCTTCAGCTTTATAATATTAGTATAGATAGTATAGATAGATGTAATTTGCCCACTTATAATATCTCTGTAAGCTGAAAATTTCGTCTCGTAGTGGGATGGTATTTTATTGAAACATTTTAAACTGTAACCCATGAAACATGAATCTACTACTATTTAATTATGTCTTTCATCCCTTTTACTAAAAATATGTAGTTATTTTTTTAAGTAAGGATATGATGATGATAATTTCAAATACAAAGTTTTTTTTGTTGAAAAACTAAAGTTGTTCTACAACACTAGTAAATGAAGTACAAAATAAAAAAAAATATACAAAAAATAAAATTTACTTCAAAAAGAAAACACTACAAACTGCAAAATACTTTAGTATTGGAAGTTGGTGTTGAGAAATAAAATGAAAGATTTTGGTTTAACAACGACAGTTGTATTTTTTTTTTTTTTTGTCTACAAGTTTATTATTTTAACTTGTTTTAGTTGTGGTTTCTCAAATTCGTATACGACTAGGTACCTGCATGCTCAACTGAACTTTATGGTATTTTCCGTACGATTACCATTTAGAATATGTATGTGTTCCTTGATGAGGAGTTTGAACTACAGTAGGTACGATAATGAAATCAAGCTAGATGCGCTGTTCATTATTGAGGAATTCCATTCGTCAATCTCTGACAGTGTTCCTCAGAGATTGTCATTTTCACCTAATTTAAACGGGATCACCTCTAGGAAACACTGTTCCAAAAAAACCTCAAAATCAGTTAACAATTTGAGAAGATAACGATGAACACACAAAACTATATAAGCAACCACAAAACTTCTTCCTTTTTCTAATTTAGTTTAAAAGAGGAAAGGACCTAAAATTGTGCCTTAAGGAACCCCCATTTTTACGTTTAGACACCGTGAATTGACACCATTATTTGAACTTATCGCTATATCCTTCAAATATGATTTAAATAAAATAAGCGGTAATTCGCCTAGTCTGTAATGATCAAGTTTCAAGTGTAATATGTCGTAGTGCACACAATCAAAAGCCTTAGAGAGCTCGCAAAAGATATTTATATGTTAGCTGGAATTTCTTCCAACGCGATAAAATATGTTTTTAATAAGTTTACACCGTCGTCAGTCGCACGTCCATTAGTGAAACCATATTGTTGTTCGTTAAGGATTTTATTCGTGTTAAATTGATTGAACAATTGATTTAGTAATATCTTTTGAAACACTTTTTGGAAACCGGCAAAACACAGATACGGATCTATAATTTTTGGTGTCTTCAGATCCATCATATTATCTGTTTGTTTCAATTCAGCATTTTGTTTCTATGAGGTACTACTTTCATAACTACAACGATCACTTGTAGGAATGTTATCTCAGGGTGTGTTGGGTCTTTAAAATGATTGGAACGCACGTTTAGCAGTAAAAAGGTATAATAAATGGATATAAGTAAAAAGAGCACAAACTGGAAAAATAGATGAAAAAACAAAAGAAAGTAATAATAAATAGTGACGTAAATGATGCCTCCCCAGCGCACATCTGCGTGGAGGACCCGAGCAAGCCGCGCGTGACGTCGGTGGTGGCGGCGCGCGGCTGGGCCGGCGACGCCGACGAGCCGGCGCGCTTCCTGCCGCTGCCCAGCCGCGCCATCCTCTACACCAGCAAGTACGTCGCCGTCGTCTCCAGTAAGTCGCCCACCGTGCGGGCAACCATCACAGCCGACACTTGCTTTATAATCATTGAAACATTATACTAGTTTGCGCCACGGTTGAGATGTGACTTGAACTTGGAATTTATATTGTCCAGCAACAGTCTCCAACGACAAGGTGGACTACATCGACGTGTCGGCCGAGGGCGACAAGCTGCTGGGCGCCGAGTTGTGCGGCGGGGTGCCGCTGCTGTTCAGTCACAAGCACGGCGTGCTGGCGCTGTGCCAGCCCGACGTGCACAGCACGCCGTGAGTATACACATACAGACGAAGTGCGGCGGGGTGCCGCTGTGTTCAGTCACAAGCACGGCGTGCTGGCGCTGTGCCAGCCCGACGTGCACAGCACGCCGTGAGTATACACATACAGACGAAGTGCGGCGGGGTGCCGCTGTGTTCAGTCAAAAGCACGGCGTGCTGGCGCTGTGCCAGCCCGACGTGCACAGCACGCCGTGAGTATACACATACAGACGAAGTGCGGCGGGGTGCCGCTGTGTTCAGTCACAAGCACGGCGTGCTGGCGCTGTGCCAGCCCGACGTGCACAGCACGCCGTGAGTATACACATACAGACGAAGTGCGGCGGGGTGCCGCTGTGTTCAGTCACAAGCACGGCGTGCTGGCGCTGTGCCAGCCCGACGTGCACAGCACGCCGTGAGTATACACATACAGACGAAGTGCGGCGGGGTGCCGCTGTGTTCAGTCACAAGCACGGCGTGCTGGCGCTGTGCCAGCCCGACGTGCACAGCACGCCGTGAGTATACACATACAGACGAAGTGCGGCGGGGTGCCGCTGTGTTCAGTCACAAGCACGGCGTGCTGGCGCTGTGCCAGCCCGACGTGCACAGCACGCCGTGAGTATACACATACAGACGAAGTGCGGCGGGGTGCCGCTGTGTTCAGTCACAAGCACGGCGTGCTGGCGCTGTGCCAGCCCGACGTGCACAGCACGCCGTGAGTATACACATACAGACGAAGTGCGGCGGGGTGCCGCTGTGTTCAGTCACAAGCACGGCGTGCTGGCGCTGTGCCAGCCCGACGTGCACAGCACGCCGTGAGTATACACATACAGACGAAGTGCGGCGGGGTGCCGCTGTGTTCAGTCACAAGCACGGCGTGCTGGCGCTGTGCCAGCCCGACGTGCACAGCACGCCGTGAGTATACACATACAGACGAAGTGCGGCGGGGTGCCGCTGTGTTCAGTCACAAGCACGGCGTGCTGGCGCTGTGCCAGCCCGACGTGCACAGCACGCCGTGAGTATACACATACAGACGAAGTGCGGCGGGGTGCCGCTGTGTTCAGTCACAAGCACGGCGTGCTGGCGCTGTGCCAGCCCGACGTGCACAGCACGCCGTGAGTATACACATACAGACGAAGTGCGGCGGGGTGCCGCTGTGTTCAGTCACAAGCACGGCGTGCTGGCGCTGTGCCAGCCCGACGTGCACAGCACGCCGTGAGTATACACATACAGACGAAGTGCGGCGGGGTGCCGCTGTGTTCAGTCACAAGCACGGCGTGCTGGCGCTGTGCCAGCCCGACGTGCACAGCACGCCGTGAGTATACACATACAGACGAAGTGCGGCGGGGTGCCGCTGTGTTCAGTCACAAGCACGGCGTGCTGGCGCTGTGCCAGCCCGACGTGCACAGCACGCCGTGAGTATACACATACAGACGAAGTGCGGCGGGGTGCCGCTGTGTTCAGTCACAAGCACGGCGTGCTGGCGCTGTGCCAGCCCGACGTGCACAGCACGCCGTGAGTATACACATACAGACGAAGTGCGGCGGGGTGCCGCTGTGTTCAGTCACAAGCACGGCGTGCTGGCGCTGTGCCAGCCCGACGTGCACAGCACGCCGTGAGTATACACATACAGACGAAGTGCGGCGGGGTGCCGCTGTGTTCAGTCACAAGCACGGCGTGCTGGCGCTGTGCCAGCCCGACGTGCACAGCACGCCGTGAGTATACACATACAGACGAAGTGCGGCGGGGTGCCGCTGTGTTCAGTCACAAGCACGGCGTGCTGGCGCTGTGCCAGCCCGACGTGCACAGCACGCCGTGAGTATACACATACAGACGAAGTGCGGCGGGGTGCCGCTGTGTTCAGTCACAAGCACGGCGTGCTGGCGCTGTGCCAGCCCGACGTGCACAGCACGCCGTGAGTATACACATACAGACGAAGTGCGGCGGGGTGCCGCTGTGTTCAGTCACAAGCACGGCGTGCTGGCGCTGTGCCAGCCCGACGTGCACAGCACGCCGTGAGTATACACATACAGACGAAGTGCGGCGGGGTGCCGCTGTGTTCAGTCACAAGCACGGCGTGCTGGCGCTGTGCCAGCCCGACGTGCACAGCACGCCGTGAGTATACACATACAGACGAAGTGCGGCGGGGTGCCGCTGTGTTCAGTCACAAGCACGGCGTGCTGGCGCTGTGCCAGCCCGACGTGCACAGCACGCCGTGAGTATACACATACAGACGAAGTGCGGCGGGGTGCCGCTGTGTTCAGTCACAAGCACGGCGTGCTGGCGCTGTGCCAGCCCGACGTGCACAGCACGCCGTGAGTATACACATACAGACGAAGTGCGGCGGGGTGCCGCTGTGTTCAGTCACAAGCACGGCGTGCTGGCGCTGTGCCAGCCCGACGTGCACAGCACGCCGTGAGTATACACATACAGACGAAGTGCGGCGGGGTGCCGCTGTGTTCAGTCACAAGCACGGCGTGCTGGCGCTGTGCCAGCCCGACGTGCACAGCACGCCGTGAGTATACACATACAGACGAAGTGCGGCGGGGTGCCGCTGTGTTCAGTCACAAGCACGGCGTGCTGGCGCTGTGCCAGCCCGACGTGCACAGCACGCCGTGAGTATACACATACAGACGAAGTGCGGCGGGGTGCCGCTGTGTTCAGTCACAAGCACGGCGTGCTGGCGCTGTGCCAGCCCGACGTGCACAGCACGCCGTGAGTATACACATACAGACGAAGTGCGGCGGGGTGCCGCTGTGTTCAGTCACAAGCACGGCGTGCTGGCGCTGTGCCAGCCCGACGTGCACAGCACGCCGTGAGTATACACATACAGACGAAGTGCGGCGGGGTGCCGCTGTGTTCAGTCACAAGCACGGCGTGCTGGCGCTGTGCCAGCCCGACGTGCACAGCACGCCGTGAGTATACACATACAGACGAAGTGCGGCGGGGTGCCGCTGTGTTCAGTCACAAGCACGGCGTGCTGGCGCTGTGCCAGCCCGACGTGCACAGCACGCCGTGAGTATACACATACAGACGAAGTGCGGCGGGGTGCCGCTGTGTTCAGTCACAAGCACGGCGTGCTGGCGCTGTGCCAGCCCGACGTGCACAGCACGCCGTGAGTATACACATACAGACGAAGTGCGGCGGGGTGCCGCTGTGTTCAGTCACAAGCACGGCGTGCTGGCGCTGTGCCAGCCCGACGTGCACAGCACGCCGTGAGTATACACATTCAGACGAAGTGCGGCGGGGTGCCGCTGTGTTCAGTCACAAGCACGGCGTGCTGGCGCTGTGCCAGCCCGACGTGCACAGCACGCCGTGAGTATACACATACAGACGAAGTGCGGCGGGGTGCCGCTGTGTTCAGTCACAAGCACGGCGTGCTGGCGCTGTGCCAGCCCGACGTGCACAGCACGCCGTGAGTATACACATACAGACGAAGTGCGGCGGGGTGCCGCTGTGTTCAGTCACAAGCACGGCGTGCTGGCGCTGTGCCAGCCCGACGTGCACAGCACGCCGTGAGTATACACATACAGACGAAGTGCGGCGGGGTGCCGCTGCTGTTCAGTCACAAGCACGGAAATAACTGTTACTAAAAACCGGACAAGTGCGAGTCGGACTCGCGTTCCGTATAAATTTGTATATACATATTATCAAAAAAACTTTTTAACTAAAAAATTAAACCGTTGAAAAACTGAAAAGCAAAATATAAGAAGCCTAATTATATTGAGTCGGCGCCGGCATGGGATGAAGATGTGAGTTTATATAATGTGTGATATAAAATATTTTTTGTTGTTTTCTTACCAGGTCCATGTGCGAGAGTCCGATGGGGTCTCCTTGTCCGTCTGACATGTATGACGGAAACCTGTCTCTCTACGAAATTGATCCCCATGAGGTAAATTTGCTTCGCCATGTGTTAATAATTCTTACCAGATAACAGTCAAACGCGACATTTTTTCGTCTAGTGACACACTCTAAACATTTTGTTATATGTTAGACACAAATTACAAATCTATATTATCTATAGGTACTTGTATGACACTGACACGATGATTGTCTAGATCCAGGATCAAAAATTAACTCCATCCAACTGCTTAAAGGGGTGAGATAAAGGGTTGTGATATCACCGAAAATATTGACCAATGCAGATGCTGCATAGCTTAAATGGAGTCCAATCCACACCGAGGGGTAGCTTTATGACACGCGGGGTTGCGACAATCGTCGATAGGATCCGGCAATTGGGACTCGAGGTGGCCTTGCCAAGTCCGAGGCCATGGGTTTTCATGGTCCTCGGAACGCGCCACCTGCGGGTTCCCAACTCACGGTAGGAGGGGTTCACATCGGCGTCGGGTCGACGATGAAGTACCTGGGACTTGTCCTCGACAGCCGGTGGAACTTCGTTGAGCATTTCTGACGTTTGGCTCCCAGACTGGAGCGGGCTGGGGCTGCATTAAAGCGGCTCCTGCCCAATCTGGAGGGTCCAAACGCCTCCTGCCGGAGGCTCTACACGGGGATCGTGCGGTCCATGGCCCTCTACGGGGCACCGGTGTGGACGCCCTCATTGAGGCTGCGCCCAGCGCGCCGGTTGAGTGCGGCCCAGAGGGTCATGGCCATCCGGTTAATCCGAGGATACCGCACGATCTCGTGCGAGGCGGCGAGCCTGCTTGCCGGAGTGCCGCCATGGGATCTGGAGGCAAAGGTCCTCGCGCACATGTGGGAGTGGCGCGAGGAGGCGAAACGCCGGGGCGAAACTCCGCTGCCGCGACAAATCGCGGCACGGCGGACAGAGCTCCGGTGTGATCTCATGGCGACATGGTGGGTACGATTGTCGCAACCCAGTGCTGGGCACGCCACAATTGCGGCGGTAAGTCCCCTCTCTGAGGAGTGGATAGAGAGACGTCACGGCGTCCTCACCTTCCGCCTGACGCAGGTTCTCACCGGGCATGTGTGCTTCGGAGGGTTCCTGTTCAGGATGAAGCGGGAGGATACGTCCGGGTGTTTCCATTGCGAGGATCGTCTGGAGGACACGGTGGAGCATACGGTGGAGGTATGCCCTACCTTGGGTGGAGCACCGCCGTGTCCTCGTGGAGGCGATCGGTGGCGGCGACCTCTCGCGTCCGGCACTGGTGTGAGCCATGGTACGGAGCGAGAGGGCATGGGAAGTCGTCACCTCCTTTTGCGAAGCAGTAATGCTCGCGAAGGAGGAGGCGGGGCGCGTGAGGGAGTGGCAGTCTCTGCGCCCTCACGTCCCTAGCCGCCGCAGGAGGAGACGCCCCGGGCGTCGGGAGTCCATAGCGGACTCCCGGCCATCGTAGGCGCGAGCTTGCGGGTGGCGAGCAATGGGTAGCTCGTCGCCCGGTAAGGACCAGGCTCGGGTCGACGGCGCGTAGTGTTCCACGCGCGCCTCAAAGAGATGTCAGCAGCAGTGTAGGAGTCTACTAGGACCGATGCGGGAGAAGTCATTTGATGATTTCCCATCCTGAAAAAAAAAGAAAAAAAAAGAGGTAGCTTTCGAAGTTGTGAAGGAGTATGTCTACTTAGGGCAATTCATCCAGCTTGGTAGACACAATTTTGAGAAGGAAGCTGACAGAAGGATCCAGTTGGGTCGGGTAGCGTTTGGGAAACTTCGTCAAGTTTGCGCGTCGCCTACCCTACAATGTCTGATGACTAAAGTCTTCAACAATTGCGTCCTACTCGTATTGACATAAGGTGCCGAAACGTGGACATTGACAGTTGGACTAGTCACAAATTCAAGGTCGCTCAGCGCGCTATGGAACGGGTTATGTTCGGAGTTTCTTTGAAGGATAAATTCAGGAACGAAGTTGTCCGGAAAAGAATTGGAGTTATACCGACATAGCTTGCAGAGTAAGTAGGTTGAAGTGGCAGCGGGCATGCCATGTTTGTCGAAGGACTGATTGCCGATGGAGTAGACGAGTCCTAGAGTAGAGACCGCGTATCAGCAAACATAGTGCATTTGCGTATTACGTAGTTAAGGCGATCTGATTCAACACTCATACAGATTTGAGGGGATGAGGTGCGGGGAAATCCGCGGGGCGCCTCCCGCGCGTCCTTCTTGTCGAATACGTTAGCGCGCCAAAAGTTCGGGCGGCGCGACGGCGGCGAGCGTAGCACAGACAGGTCATAGTGTAGCGACATCAGTATGTCCACAGTATTAGAAACCACAGAAGAAAAGATAATACAAGAACGAATTTAATAATATTTATTTCTAAAACTATTTTATATAGTTCTTGATTGAATCCTCGTTGGAACATTTGTATACAGCAGTTAATTCTGTCTAGTGTATCCTACTAATATTATAAATGCGAAAGTTTGTGAGTATGGATGTTTGTTACTCTGTCACCCAGAAATTACTGTACGCATTTGGATGAAATTCAGCACGTAGATAGTTTATAACCTGGACTAATATTATAAATGCGAATGTTTGTGAGTATGGATGTATTTTTGTCATTCTTTTACGCAAAAACTACTGAACAGATTTGGATGAAATTTAGCACGCAGATAGTTTATAACCTGGACTAACATTATAAATGCGATAGTTTGTGAGTATGGATGTATGGATGGATGTTTGTCACTCTTACGCAAAAACTACTGAACAGATTTGGATGAAATTTTGCACGCAGATAGTTTATAACTTGGACTAACATTATAAATGCGAAAGTTTGTGAGTATGGATGGATGTTTGTCACTCTTTTACGCAAAAACTACTGAACAGATTTGGATGAAATTTAGCATGCAGATAGTTTATAACCTGGACTAACATTATAAATGCGATAGTTTGTGAGTATGAATATATGGATGGATGTTTGTTACTCTGTCACACAAAAACTACCGTACGCATTTGGTGAAATTCAGCACGCAGATAGTTTATAACCTGGACTAATATTATAAATGCGAATGTTTGTGAGTATGGATGTATGGATGGATGTTTGTTACTCTGTCATACAAAAACTACCCTACGCATTTGGATGAAATTCAGCACGCAGGTAGTTTATAAACTGGACTAATATTATAAATGCGAATGTTTGTGAGTATGGATGTATGGATGGCTGTTTGTCACTCTTTGACGCAAAAACCACTGAACAGATTTGGATGAAATTTAGCACGCAGATAGTTTATAACCTGGACTTACATTATAAATGCTAAAGTTTGTGAATATGAATATATGGATGGATATTTGTAACTCTCACGCAAAAACTACTGTACGCATTTGAATGAAATTCAGCACGCAGATAGTTTATAACCCTGGACTAATATTATAAATGCGAACGTTTGTGAGTATGGATGTATGGATGGATGTTTGTCACTCTTTTACGCAAAAACTACTGAACAGATTTGGCTGAAATTTAGCACGCAGATAGTTTATAACCTGGACTAACATTATAAATGCGAAAGTTTGTGTGTATGAATATATGGATGGATGTTTGTCACTCTTTTACGCAATAACTACTGAACAGATTTGGATGAAATTTAGGACACATAGTTTATAACCTGGTCTAATATTATAAATGCGAATGTTTGTGAGTATGGATGTATGGATGGATGTTTGTCACTCTTTTACGCAATAACTACTGAACAGATTTGGATGAAATTTAGCACACAGATAGTTTATAACCTGGTCTAATATTATAAATGCGAATGTTTGTGAGTATGGATGTATGGATGGATGTTTATCACTCTTTTACGCTAAAACTACTGAACAGATTTGGATGAAATTTAGCACCCAGATAGTTTATAACCTGGATTAACACGTTGGGTCCCTTTTACCCCGGTAGTATGTTGCCGCGGAATAATTTCCGACCTCCATGTGGGCCCCCATCCTTGTCACAGCTGGTCACATTTGTGAGAGCCCCTCTCCCTTATGCAACGTCACATATTGTGCAATTTAACAACTAGACATTGAAACAGCAGTTCCGAAATTGGTTTTACTTCCATTTCAAATCAATTATTTGTTTCAATCAAAACAATCACGTAATATAATCCATACTTATCCACACTATCCATACTTATATACTTATAATATACTTATTTACTTATTTACTTATTTACTTATTTTACTTATTACTTATTTACTTATATTTACTTATAATATTATAAATGTAAAAGTAACTCTGTCTGTCTGTCGGTCTGTCTGTCTGTCTCGCTTTCCTGCTAAAACTACTGAATCGATTTAAATGAAATTTGGTACACAGATAGTTTAGAGCCTGAGAAAGGACATAGGCTACTTTTTATCCCGGTAGTATGTTCCCGCGGGATAATTTCCGACCTCCACGCGGGCGAAGCCGCTGGCAAAAGCTAGTAATATTATAAATGCAAAAGTAATTCTGTCTGTCTGTCTGTCTCGCTTTCCTGCTAAAACTACTGAACCGATTTAAATGAAATTTGGTACACAGATAGTTTAGAGCCTGAGAAAGGACATAGGCTACTTTTTATCTCGGAAGTACGTTCCCGTGGGATATTTTCCAACCTCCACGCGGGTGAAGCCGCTGGCGAAAGCTAGTGTTTAATATGTTAAAAATCGCAAAAAAGCAGAACTAAATAAAATCAAAGAAAAAAATGTTTTTAAAAACAGAGCTTGTTTTAAATCAGGTTTTTTTTTTTCTTTAAATTAATTTTTAACTTTTAATATATTTTTTTTCCCAAATTTTTGGAGTTGCATATTCACGTCTATCAAGATACTCATCAAAACAAATCAAACAAGCCTAAACTTGATGGGGTTGCGTCGTTTAATTACGGAGTTCCTATGGCTGCCTTCCAACTCCATCATCAGACCCTGGTTATCATATAGTATTAAAGTACTCGTCAAGACGAATCAAACGAGCCCAAACTCGATGGGGTTGCGTCGTTTAATTACTGAGTTCCTATGGCTACCTTCCAACTCCATCATCAGACCCTGGTTATCATATAGTATTAAAGTACTCGTCAAGACGAATCAAACGAGCCCAAACTCGATGGGGTTGCGTCATTTACTTACGGAGTTCCTATGGCTACCTTCCAACTCCAACATCAGACCCGGGCTACCACATAGTATCAAAGTACTCGTCAAGACGAATCAAACGAGCCCGAACTCGATGGGGTTGCGTCGTTTAATTATGGAGTTTCTATGGCTACCTTCCAACTCCATCATCAGACCCTGGTTACCACATAGTATCAAAGTTCTCGTCAAGACGAATCAAACGAGCCCAAATTCGATGGGGTTGCGTCATTTACTTACGGAGTTCCTATGGCTACCTTCCAACTCCATCTTCAGACCCGGGTTACCACATAGTATCAAAGTACTCGTCAAGACGAATCAAACGAGCCCAAACTCGATGGGGTTGCGTCATTTACTTACGGAGTTTCTATGGCTACCTTCCAACTCCATCATCAGACCCTGGTTACCACATAGTATCAAAGTACTCGTCAAGACGAATCAAACGAGCCCAAACTCGATGGGGTTGCGTCATTTACTTACGGAGTTTCTATGGCTACCTTCCAACTCCATCATCAGACCCTGGTTACCACATAGTATCAAAGTACTCGTCAAGACGAATCAAACGAGCCCAAACTCGATGGGGTTGCGTCATTTACTTACGGAGTTTCTATGGCTACCTTCCAACTCCATCACCAGACCCTGGTTACCACATAGTATCAAAGTACTCGTCAAGACAAATCAAACGAGCCCAAACTCGATGGGGTTGCGTCGTTTACTTACGGAGGACAGGTGAAAGTAAATTAAAGCTTGTAAAAAAAAAACCCGACGTAGTTCCCTCCGCGAAAATCAGTTGTCAAATAAATAAAATAGAAACATTGAAACCACATCACAACAATTCGCGGTGCATGTGGCGGCATTTATCAAAGGTGTCTCAGGCGGTCTGCGCGGCGGGACACTGTGGACCGTGTGTAAACTCGCCAACAAAATAATTTGAACCTTATGTGTACACTGATAAGGTTCATAGTTTATATTTCGTGTTTTATTAGTTACTTTTGTGTTTGGTCACGTGATCGCACGGAAAGCACTGACATAGGTCCGCCGTCTAAGAGCGCCAACGCGCGACTAACGGACTGAAATTGGCAAGGAAAGTGGTTGATCTCCCGATTTTGGTAGGTATTTTAACATAGTAATTATTGTAATGATTTTATCAGGAAAAACTCTACGCCCAGACCTAAACAATGTTATTATCTTTTCATTCACATAAGAAATAATAAAAAAACGTTTGGTTTTTAGCTATAAAATTGGTTAAAAATTAAAATAAGAGGTATCTTTGGTTTTTTTTTCTATCGAGCAAAGTTAATTTAATCGTGTTTCTAAAAATTGCTGCACATCCGTCAGATCCTTAAATACGACATATATTTTTTTCACATAACACTATTTTCCATGTTTTCCCATTGATTCAAAAACTAGTGAGCGCGGTCTCTGTTGAAACATAGCGCCTTAACACGTTGACGGACAGTATTCCCTTACTGGTTAATCGTGTTGAGACACTATAAAATTTCATTTTTATTAAAAAAAAAATTACGTCATGATTAGACAGTAATAGACTAAAATTCTTTCAGTGGTGAAACTACAGAATGCCCTTCCTTTTATTAGTGTATAAAATATAACGTCGCAAGTCGTACTGATTGTATGCAAGTCAAAAACTTGACGTCGATAGGCGTACTGTCGTATTATTTTATCCAGAGAGAACGTCGAGAGGCTTTCTGTCCGTCAATGTGGTAAACAGAAAATATTGATACAGTCATCTCACAGAAGTCTAGACAAAAAGGAACGTAATGAATACTGCTGTATGATGTGAGCAGGTGAGCATGGTGACAACGGACGCGTGCGGCAAGCTGAAGACGGCGTTCCTGTTCCACGTGCGGCGCGACGTGTGCGCGTGCCGCGCGCTGCTGCAGGAGCTGTTCCCGGCGCGCGAGCACGACGAGCGCGACGTGGACAGCGTGCTGGACCGCAGCGTGCTGCGCATCGCCACCGAGATGCTCGACGACATCCCCGCCGGGGACCCCAGGTCAGTACACACCACTGTCATTTGTTTGCCGCTAGGTGGGTATATACACGTACGGTCACAAAAAGAGATAAGTATGAAATTTAATTTGATAAAATGAACTGTTGGTTTTTGAAAATTCATTTTGTTATATATAAGGTGTATCTATTCATACACGAAATATTGTAAGAGGTACATGTGTACGTGGTAAAGAAGCTACAGCAACGAAAAAAAAAAATTGAATGTATTTTTTTCAAAATTTAATTTTTATAAATTATTTGACGCACATAAGAAATACTGGTTCCTTCTTATTTTTTACGGCCCGAGACACCGCGGCCATGCTCGTGCCGTCCGGTCGCTAGCCTCGCAGCGTCAGGCGGGCCATTCATAGAATTTGGAGTAAAGGTTTTATGCAAAACGTCTCAAGCAGTTTTAAAATAATAATAATTACGAAAATTCACTTAGATAAAAAAAAATTTTTGCTTCTATAGCTTCTTTACTACCTACAGGTGTACCTCTTAAAATATTTCGTGTATGAATAGATACACCTTATATAGTTCGAAAACATCTCTCTGTTTCTTACTAAACTGCAAATATATCCGACGACCCTAGTTACTTATCTCTTTTGATGACGTACGTCGTGCATGTTTTAGATATTGTGAAATGATGAACAAAAGATATGTTTTTTTACTATGGCATAACAGTACAAGTAATTGCTGAGAAGTATGACTCGGCAGTCATGAGGGCTTTCGTTCGGGTTCTGGTCGGATAGCGTGGCCATCTATCCTGAACTCGAGCGGGAGGTCTCATGACTTCACACCTTATTTACCTCTCTTTTTGTAATATGTCTGTACTAACATAGTTTGTAAGATATTTTTTTGTAACTAACAATTATGGACTTTGTCTGAATTAATAAATAAATAATAATAATAATAAAAAAACTATTATTTGTGTAAATGTTATAAGTTATTGTTAATCCTTTGGTATTGTAATTTTGAAATTCTGATTATGTCTGTTATTAGTGAAAATTAACTGTGTTATAACTTAGATTTACATACGTATTGCTGTGCATGTTTTTCGCGAGTAAATAAATGGCTCTAGCTGCGCCCCGCCGTTTTACCCGCACAAAGATTCCCTCAGAGACCGCGCCCTCTTCAGTATTCAAATCAAATCAAATGATTTATTTGATTAATACATTTAGTTGTAAACAGCACTAGAAGCATTATAAGTATTCTATGTCACTGAAATAACTAACACTCAGTGAAATAATTTCCTGGGTGTTTAAAACCGCTATAGGTCACTAAACTCATACATGGACATATTAACGTGTATAAGAGTTTGTACAGACCTACTTACAGAACTAAAATCATTTATCATTTAACTCTTCGTAAGCCGTGAACGTAGATCCACGCGAGACAATGGTTTTTAATTGTGTCTATAGTTACAGCATTCAATGGGTTAATATTCATAACTGGGGACAAGGGCATTATCTCTAACTATAGACTTATACTTCCATGATTGTCCAAGTTATTTGAAAAGGTGCCTAATGTTAGACTTAAAATGTTCTTACAAAAAAACATGTTTTGGCCTGAAATCAGTTCGGCATCTGAATTGGATAATGAACAGTTCAGGAACTCATAGACATAATAATTGGTCACTTAAACAATACACTGTTGGAATCGTCTACGACTTACTCAAAGCTTCGACGCCGTGTCTATCCCTAAATAGCTGTCCAAGCTTGAAAGTTTTAGAATTAGTGGTATAGCGCACAACATTTTTCGCAACTACGTCCAAGACCGCCTACCAGGTAGTTAGAAGAAAGCCTAATTTCGCTTTCTTCTAACTACCTGTTGGGCGGGCAAAGAGGAGAAAAGTACTTTGGTGTCCCTCAGGGAATTGTTCTTGGACCAATTCTCGTCCTCATTTTCGTGAACGAACTATGCCCAACTGTCTTTTAATTGTCAGTTGTTTTGTCTTCTCCTAACTCTAAAATCGTAACATACTCAGATGACAGTGCTAGAATTCACGGTAAAGATTGGGCTGATACTTTCGGTAAAGCGGCAATGGCTCTCAGTTTCGTCATAAAATGGTTTAATACAAACTTCATCACGTTCAAGCTAAGCAAGAGGAAGTTTATTTCCTTTACCTCAGTCATTTAGTCAGCTCCCCCATTTATTTGAAAATTAAAGGACATGCGTGTGTCCCGCAGGTGGAAGATACGCGGCGGTGCGCCCACGAACATCTGCCTGGGCAGTTCGGCGGCGCTGCAGGTGGCTGCACAGCTGCGCGACAAGCAGCGCGCCTTCTCGCTGTTCTGCGACTTCCTGCGCGCGGTGGGCTTGTGGCAGCGCCTCGGACTTGTTACCAGAGGTACGTCTCACAATTATGACTCCACTCCTACCAAGTTTATGAAGACCAACTGTGAGTGCTTATAATGATGACGAAGATTCTCCTCCGCCAGATAAATGATGATTGTAGTGATCGTTTAAGGCCGGCTTGTAGTGCGGTGTGTAGGCATGAAAACGCTTCCTCACCCCCCGCATAATAGGTATGTATCGAGCGTAAAGACGCAGCGAGCGAGCACCCGGCAGCTAGCCGAAGCAAGCGTTTGAACATGCCACAACGCAGCGTAAATGCAGAAGGTAAGGTATATTGGGTTGGGGTTCCTTTAAATTGACGTTAGAGATTTTTTTTTGTATTCTTCTTTTATTAATTTCTTAAACTTTGTTTGTAGCGCATGGGTGGAGAAAATGGGAATGTCGATTGCAAAAAACAGTTGTTTGAAGCGAGAATGCCCGATGCCTATAGCTATGGTGCCGGTTGTAGCCTCTACGTTTGAATGCAAAGACTTTTTCTCTTCAGTATCAGCAACATTTTCTGAACTGACTGACACAATTTCTTGGCACATGTTGGATTGGAGCTTGAATTTTGCCATGAGCCCAAATTTTCTTTCACCCATTATTTTAAAATAGCCTTTTTTACATTCAAACAACGCGTTGTCCTATATTTTCTCTTGCAATTGACGTAAGAAATAATTCGCGTCTATAATTCGCCTACAAACAACACTTTTTTCATCTGCGTTGTTATTCTTTACCTCAACAAACAAAGAATCGTCTCCATCAGTCCTAAAACAAGCGAATTTAATATATCAAAAATATTAAAAACTCAGATCGCTGAAAAAAATGGCAGTAATATAATAATTTTATTTGCTTACATTTAGTGGCTTCTATAATAAATCGATAATTATAAAGTATTATACACAAAATACATAATAATGTAAATCTCAAACAGATTTTATTCAAATTTTTACCATTCAATCGATTATTCCAAGAGGAATGTTTAGAGAAATATTTATGACTAGCTTCTGCCCGCGACTTCGTCCGCGTCAAATTTTTGCTCCCCTGACCCTTCCCGTCGCGTAGCATCGATTTGCCTGCTAGTCGTCCATTTTTCATTGCTGCTCGCTCCTTTTGAGTTATAGTGAGTCAACCTTAAAAGATAGACATATGCTCTTGCGGACTTTTTTTTAGAACCTTTTAAAAGGAACAATTCCGTCATATATGATTTTTGCGTTACTTTAACCGTTTACGCAACGGAAACTCTCTAAAGGAAAAAAAAATCCCCGTTTTTGCAACATTTTTCATTACTGCTCCGCTCTTCTTAGTTGTAGCGTGATGTTATATAACTTATAGCCTCCCTCAATAAATAGACTACCCAAAACAAAAAGAATTTTTCAATTCGGACCAGTAGTTCCTGAGATTAGCGCGTTCAATCAAACAAACAAACAAACAAACAAACTCTTCAGCTTTATAATATTATTATAGTATAGATTATTTGGGATATATTACCGAGAATAACCCTTGCGAATTGGGGTAGGTCGGCTGGTCTATTATAATAACGATAACTTTATTAGAAAACAACCTACTAAAGAAACGCATTGTCACAACACATAGTCACAGAAAGTGTATGGGAAACTTTAATGTCTGGGACTATAGTCCAAGAAGTCGAAGTCTATTATGCAATATCGCATGTTGAATATTTCCTTGTTCATTGAAAATATATCAAAATACAGATATATTCGTTATTCAGTTATAATCATAGTACGAGAGAATGTATCTATTAAATTATGGTGAACTTACTTTGACTCGTAGTTCGTTCTGAACAGAGACCATGTGACTAGATGGCGCTGGAAGTTGCAAATGTATTTCGTTGATTACTTCGTTAACTTATTACAAATGAAGGCCTTTCTTTTGACTCACTCGTACATTATACTTTCTTATATTCATTTTTTCGATCCCCTCTTTGATCGTTACCCCTGCGACCGATTATGCTCAGATTCAAAATTCAAAATTGTATTTGACTCAAGCACTCCTAAAAAAAACGACGATTAATTGAAACTGTAACTGTTGTAATGTTTTTGTATATGTGTAAATTATGTTTTGTTTTTTGACGTCATACACTTTTAGTAACTATGCAAAGATGGAAAAATCGAAACATGCATTGTGAGGTCTCAGTTCTAGGTGAACCACTAGTAATAAAGTTAAAGTACTTATGTGGGACTTTCGCATATTGCATTCAAATTTATCTAAGGAGTGACAACTACCCATGGCTTTTTGTTCCCATTGAAACGCTGCAAAATAAACTTCATGTAATCTGATACATTTTACGTCGTTAGATAATTTTAATGACGTGAAACGACGTTTATTTATATTATATCGTATAGTATAATAATTGATTTTGAAAAATCTCGGTATAATTACCTAGATTTTTTAATATCAATTGTTTTACTATACGATATTTAAAGTTATTGAGCAACCATAAAAATAGTTTGAACAAATTCAATCTGTTCAGTAAATCTTTACCTACTGTACTTTTTTTTATATTGTGGCGCGTCTAAGCAATGATTGTAGGTAAATAATGTTTGGAACTGAACGTTATCAAACGAAATTATTTACCGTAAATAAGTAGATTATCTACTTAATTATTTATTTACAGTAAATTATTAGAAATTACGTAGGTACGAGTCAAGTACGAATTTTCGATATAGGTACCTTAGTTTTCAACTTTCTGTATATCCTTTTATTCTTTTTATTATCCATTTTTGTTACAAACCAACACAAGTTTTTATTAAATTGTTTATCTATTACAAAGCGCAAGCGAGGGGGGAAGTCTGTGGAACAAACGGCGTGCGTCCAACCTCGAAGACGTCTCGGCGTGCACTGGCCGGTCGTTACGAGCGCTTGCACTGCTAAATTCCGTATAAATTTGTTTCGTAGAAAAAAAAAATTGGTTGCCTGTAAAGTCGGTATACGGGCGAAAGTTTTACGTGACAACGACTTTGAGTGGTAAAATAATTTTAATGTGAATATTCATTCGTATAGTAGGAAGAAGGATGAAATAATAGTAACAATTTAAAACATTTATTTATACAAAGAACTGTGCTCGAGTGGAAGGGACGCGTGCCTTTCACTTTTTATGTCTGTCTCTCTCGCTCTTAGGCGGGCTAACCATGCCCGAGTGGAAGGGACGCGTGCCTCTCACTCGCTCTCATTGTGAGCGCATAACGTGAGCGGAGCGTAACGCAGTTTCTTGAAGTGTCACCCGGCAAACCAATTTATAAGACGTTGTCACGTCAAAAATATAAGGAAATTATAAAATGTGTTCTCACCAAACCCTTAAAAACAATAAGCCCTATCTTTTGGTATAAATTTTACATGGTTTGATGATGGAATCTCTTCAGGGCAAACGTTTAAAATAGTGATTTAGTGTTATCTTTATGATTTTTTTTTATCGAGTCAGTTGTTTTAATTCACGTTTCTGTCTTCACACAACCCTGGACAATATAATCAATTTTCCTAAACTATTTTTGTTTTTACGGAATATTGTCATTTTGCACGATTTACAGAGGTTTGAAAAAGTTAAAAAGTACTGCAACCTCGCCTTAATGTTGTGTGTAGAGGGCGGCGGCGGCGTGGTGAGCACGGAGGCGGCGCTGGGCGCGCTGGCGGAGCAGCTGCGCGCTGCCGCAGCGCTGCGCCGCCTGCAGCAGGGGCCCGACGCGCAGCTCATCGACGCCGCCATATACCAGGTCGGTTAGTGTACTGTGCAGGGGGCGCGGCCGCAGCGCTGCGCCGCCTGCAGCAGGGGCCCGACGCGCAGCTCATCGACGCCGCCATATACCAGGTCGGTTAGTGTACTGTGCAGGGGGCGCGGCCGCAGCGCTGCGCCGCCTGCAGCAGGGGCCCGACGCGCAGCTCATCGACGCCGCCATATACCAGGTCGGTTAGTGTACTGTGCAGGGGGCGCGGCCGCAGCGCTGCGCCGCCTGCAGCAGGGGCCCGACGCGCAGCTCATCGACGCCGCCATATACCAGGTCGGTTAGTGTACTGTGCAGGGGGCGCGGCCGCAGCGCTGCGCCGCCTGCAGCAGGGGCCCGACGCGCAGCTCATCGACGCCGCCATATACCAGGTCGGTTAGTGTACTGTGCAGGGGGCGCGGCCGCAGCGCTGCGCCGCCTGCAGCAGGGGCCCGACGCGCAGCTCATCGACGCCGCCATATACCAGGTCGGTTAGTGTACTGCAGGGATGTTAAGGAGCTCCGTAACCGTAACCGTAACCGTAACCGAAACTATCGGATATCCGATATAAAAATTTATCCGTAACCGGAACCATATCCGAAATAAAAGTTTCGGATAATATCGGATTTGTTATTACATTTTTATTTTAGGTAGATTAGATAACACTAAATATATTATTTATTAGATTTTTTATTTTAAACAGCTTAATAATTACTCACGGACTGATTGTAATTCCTACCAAATGGTGACATATAAATAAAATCATTTTATTAGCTATTTTTTTATTTTATTTTTTATTTTTATTCAAAAGGAACAACAAACAGCTACAATATAAAATACAGATAGAAGATAAACACAAAACTAGACAATATTGCAGCACACAACGCTGTTCACAGATTAACTAAAATATTTAACAGTGAGAATAATAATCGCTAGGTTAACAAAAGCATTTTTATTAGCTATTTATATTTTACTTTTGAAATTCCTTAAAAGTTTAATATCCGTAACCGATATTATCCGAAACTAACGGATAATCCGAAATAATTTCATATCCGTATCCTTATCCGTATCCGGTATAATAATCATTCCTACATCCGTATCCAATTCGTATCCGAAAT
The DNA here is from genome assembly GCA_932294355.1 of Aporophyla lueneburgensis. NCBI lineage: Eukaryota > Metazoa > Arthropoda > Insecta > Lepidoptera > Noctuidae > Aporophyla > Aporophyla lueneburgensis. The sequence continues at coordinate 877,537 of OW028749.1, read as the reverse complement.
GTCATATCCACAACATCCCTAGCACGGAGCAAATACAAAGAGGGGTCGGCCTAAACAACTGTGCACTGTGATTTTCAACTTGGTCCTGACGTCATCAAGTAGGCGTGACCTTAGTCAGTGTATTGTTGGCGTTCGTCCTGTGCACAACTAAGTAAAAGTTCAGTATATTCGCGCTAGACAAAAATAAGAATGAAGTTTTGTGTTCTATCTTGTAAAAACTACTCGGATAGACGTTCTGATGCTATGAATGGTATCACATTTCATTTGTAAGTAATTTTAAACGTAATTTATAAACATTCTTCTAGAAAAATGTCATAACTTCGGTGTTTCCAAATATAATTCTACCCGACATTCATTCTTTCTAATTAGATGGCGACACTTTGTGACATGGGTAGTAAAATTATTTAGGCACGTAAAGCTCAGTATTAATATATTTTGATAATTATATGTACTGAAATTTATTCAAAATTAATTCCCAAAAACCTTTCAATCGCCTAAATATTGTTTTTGTAATTTTTATCGTGGTTTTTATATCATTATGTCAACAGGCCGCCATCTATCGTCAACCATGAACAACAAACATAAATATAAAAAAACAGGGTCGTAATCGGATTCTAATTATTTTAACAAACGTGCCGCGACTGTCTCATAAATGGAAAGTGAAAAAACTTTTGAACAAAAAATTAAACCGCCGAAAAATCTGAAAAGCATAAAATAATAAACCTTAAAATTATGAGTCGACGCTTTGAGTGATCTTTGTTCATTGATTTTTCAGCGCCGACTCAAAATTTTAAGGTTTATTATTTTATGCTTTTCAGATTTTTCGGCGGTTTAATTTTTTGTTAAAAAGTTTTTATTTTATAATTTTTTGTGACTTTAATGTACTAATAATACTTGGCAAGGTATACCCTATCCAACAAAAAAAGAATGATCAAAATCGGACTACTCTGTATAAAGTTATGCATGGTTATACATTACAATCAGTGAGTGAACAATCAATCATCCCCTGTTTTCCGACCCTTAGGGTTCGATTTAGTTTTCCAAATTTATATGGGACCTCCTTGGGAGTATACCCTTTCCAATAAAAAAAGAATTGTCACAATCGGACTACCATGTACAAAGTTATGCGTGATCATACATAAAAAACGCGTCGAATTGATAACCTCCTCCTTTTTTTTTCGTCGGTTAAAAAGTGATTTTTATTTCATACGAGTTTGTCATTGTGAGAAATCGACATTTTGAGAAATTGACATTATGCGGATTGGATATTCTAAGAAGTTGACATTCTGAGAAGTGAACATTTTGCGTCTGGTTGAAATTTTAAGACTGGCAGTATGCGATGATACGGTCGTGTTAGGTCCAGTAGCAACATTATAATAAGCGTGTTCTTTAATAGGTGGGTCTCTCCACTGCTTTGCCACTGGATATGTTTACATATTGCACTGTGAGCAGTGGACAGTGCTTCCCGGTCTAATGTTTTTAACCGCTATATTTCGTGTGTTCTTTTTGCTTTTTTTGTTTTATTGTTGATGTCAATTAGTTGTATATAAAATGTGTTTTTTTTTTTATTTGTGTGTGAAATATAGATGTTTTGAAAAATAAATGTTTATGTTTAATGCTTGTCATTTAAAAATAAGAGACACACTGATTATCTTCTTTCGTCATGCATCAAAAATATTTTTATTCTAAAATTATTGTTTTTCGTAAAAAAATACGTATTAAGATGAGTAAAAACAAAGTACTCCCTGGTACGCAAATTCTGAGTACGACCCTGTTGCCTCCTGCACGTAGTGACATCTAGTATGAGATAGATAAATAACTACAAAAGCAAAATTGACGGTACGAGCACCTAGTTTTGCTATAAACCGGTAGATGGAAAATAAATAAGTGGGCGGGATCTAACACCCCGCACCCCGCAAAATGTCACGCGTTGTTTCTTAGGAAAATCTAATTACAACATCTCTTTGTATTTGCTCCGTGATCCCTAGTGTACTGTGCAGGGGGCGCGGCGTGCTGACAAACTTAGCTTAACTTTTTCTACATATTTTGTTGCAAGTTCTTATAAAATTTACTTGTCAGGTGGTTTGCGGCGACAACCCTGAGGTGGAAGAGGAGCCGGAGGTGGAGGCGGCGTTGGCTTCAGGCGCGCTATCCCCTAGCGACGTGTGCTACCGGCGCGTGTCGCGCGTGCGGCGCGTGCTGCGTGCCCTGGCGCGCGCGCCCGCGCCCGCGCACGACGCGCGCGCCGCCGCCGCGCACGCCGCCGCCACCATCAACATACTTACTGTGAGTGCCACACGTCGCGTTACGTTAGCTTCAGGCGCGCTGTCCCCTAGCGACGTGTGCTACCGGCGCGTGTCGCGCGTGCGGCGCGTGCTGCGTGCCCTGGCGCGCGCGCCCGCGCCCGCGCACGACGCGCGCGCCGCCGCCGCGCACGCCGCCGCCACCATCAACATACTTACTGTGAGTGCCACACGTCGCGTTACGTTAGCTTCAGGCGCGCTGTCCCCTAGCGACGTGTGCTACCGGCGCGTGTCGCGCGTGCGGCGCGTGCTGCGTGCCCTGGCGCGCGCGCCCGCGCCCGCGCACGACGCGCGCGCCGCCGCCGCGCACGCCGCCGCCACCATCAACATACTTACTGTGAGTGCCACACGTCGCGTTACGTTAGCTTCAGGCGCGCTGTCCCCTAGCGACGTGTGCTACCGGCGCGTGTCGCGCGTGCGGCGCGTGCTGCGTGCCCTGGCGCGCGCGCCCGCGCCCGCGCACGACGCGCGCGCCGCCGCCGCGCACGCCGCCGCCACCATCAACATACTTACTGTGAGTGCCACACGTCGCGTTACGTTAGCTTCAGGCGCGCTGTCCCCTAGCGACGTGTGCTACCGGCGCGTGTCGCGCGTGCGGCGCGTGCTGCGTGCCCTGGCGCGCGCGCCCGCGCCCGCGCACGACGCGCGCGCCGCCGCCGCGCACGCCGCCGCCACCATCAACATACTTACTGTGAGTGCCACACGTCGCGTTACGTTAGCTTCAGGCGCGCTGTCCCCTAGCGACGTGTGCTACCGGCGCGTGTCGCGCGTGCGGCGCGTGCTGCGTGCCCTGGCGCGCGCGCCCGCGCCCGCGCACGACGCGCGCGCCGCCGCCGCGCACGCCGCCGCCACCATCAACATACTTACTGTGAGTGCCACACGTCGCGTTACGTTAGCTTCAGGCGCGCTGTCCCCTAGCGACGTGTGCTACCGGCGCGTGTCGCGCGTGCGGCGCGTGCTGCGTGCCCTGGCGCGCGCGCCCGCGCCCGCGCACGACGCGCGCGCCGCCGCCGCGCACGCCGCCGCCACCATCAACATACTTACTGTGAGTGCCACACGTCGCGTTACGTTAGCTTCAGGCGCGCTGTCCCCTAGCGACGTGTGCTACCGGCGCGTGTCGCGCGTGCGGCGCGTGCTGCGTGCCCTGGCGCGCGCGCCCGCGCCCGCGCACGACGCGCGCGCCGCCGCCGCGCACGCCGCCGCCACCATCAACATACTTACTGTGAGTGCCACACGTCGCGTTACGTTAGCTTCAGGCGCGCTGTCCCCTAGCGACGTGTGCTACCGGCGCGTGTCGCGCGTGCGGCGCGTGCTGCGTGCCCTGGCGCGCGCGCCCGCGCCCGCGGACGACGCGCGCGCCGCCGCCGCGCACGCCGCCGCCATCATCAACATACTTACTGTGAGTGCCACACGTCGCGTTACGAGCTACTGCGGGAGAGCAATCATCACTGAACTGTACTCGCAGTGCCGCCATCCGTCTATTTACCTTTATGAGAAGTTTTAACTTTTAGATAATAGGCAACATGCAATATTTTTATTTTAGTTTTCATTTTAAAGATTTCCATGTAGAATGACCAATATATTAAAAAATTAAAACATTGTAATTTGTCGGAAAAAATGCAGTTTTAAATTGACAGTTTGAATTTTCGCGCGAAAACGCACCTATAGTTCCGATGACGTCATTCTTGTCTGTCACTGGTCGTGTTTGTTCGTCGGCTTTCATACTTTTGCATATTTTTTCAACTTTAGAGATATTTTTTGTAAAAATTTAAAACTGACTATCCATCAACAGCAGGTGATCATAACCATACCACTAATAATCCGCGTTTATTCATGTTTTGTGCCAATAAGTCCGTGTCTACTTCAACAAAGTTTCCAAATTAATTGTTTTTGACTGGACCTTCTGGCCCAAAACTGAGAAAAAGTTGGTTTCAAGCTGCGAAAAGAAATTTCAATTTTCTCCAAACACCATTACAATACTCAATATTTTATTGCATTCCACAATACATCACATCACCATCATGCATCATTGATTCTTCATTGCATCGCTTTCTTTCTTTTTTGTATGTTGTGAACTGCGAAGATCACTTTGACGTAAGTCTGCGAATATGCTCGATAAATCTTTAGTAAATCTGTTTGTACCTGAAAACACGTTAGTACCTAATACTTCCAAACTTGCTTATAACGTGAATTTACATTTGGAGAATGACGTCGAATATTGGATAAAGTTTAAAATGGATGGAGCAAAACTTTTTCTGAAAAGAAATCAACACTAACTCTTGGTAAATTCCTGGAGTCTGCTTTTATAAATATATTCCCATAAAATAATATTCACTTTAACATCCATTGCCTCAATGACACTAAGTTGTCATTAGTGATGTACCTGGTTTTTTGAAAATCTTTAAAAACCGATAATAACCGGCTCTTATTGAAAAACCGATTACAATCACAAAACATGTAAGTATCCGAGAGTCTTTGATATGTATTAGAGGTTTGCACCGGATCAATGAGTACCGGAGAATCACCAGTTATTTTCCGGTGAACGTATTCGGTAAAAACATCGAATAAAACCCATTGATCACTGGTTTTATTGGAGCAGCATTTTTTTAATAAAGTTGATTTAAATAAAAGGAAGGTTAATTATTCAACATTGTTCTTTATTTCATATTACACACACACACACATAACATCACGCCTTGTTTCCCCGAAGGGTTAGGCAGAGGTGTAGCTATAGTACACCCACATTTCGCCTGTTATTTCATATTAATTAGTTATTATTTGCTTTTTTTATAAGACATAATATTTTGGATATTAAATCAAAGCGTGCCTGTCCATGTATATGATTCACATTTCACTTGCTACTAATTTCCCAAATAGCTCGTTGTATTGTGTATGTTTATTGCCAATATTTTTGGTTTGAGTTCCTATTTCACTTTTATTTAAATATAAGCTTCTGCCCGCGACTTCGTCCGCGTCAAATATTTGCTACCCTGACCCTTCCCGTCCCATCGCAGCCTGCCAGTTTTCGTCCATTTTTTGTTGCTCCTTTTGATCATAGCGTGATGTTATATAGCCTATAATCTTCCTCAATAAATAGGCTACTCGACTCAAAAAGAATGTTTCAATTCGAACCAGTAGTTCCTGAGATTAGGGCGTTCCACCTCTCATTTTAGGGAAATGCGGGGTTAGAAAGAGACAAAAAGTAGCCTATGTCACTCTCCATCCCTTCAACTAACTCCACTTAAAAAATCACGTCAATTCGTCGCTCCGTCTTGCCGTGAAAGACGGACAAACAGACACACACACACTTTCCCATTTATAATATTAGTATGGATATACAACTAGCTGACCCAGCGCACTTCGTACCGCCTCAGAATCAATAAATGTTGTGTTAACTTATCAGATCCCACCAACACAAAGCAAAGAGCACCAAGTACCATAAACCCATGTTAGACCAAGTTATGACAAACTGGTACTTTGAAGGCATAAAGCGTTTTCTAGCTACCACACACTCCATGACAGGTGAGCTCCTACCAAATTATGCCAACCTAGTACTTCCAAGACATAAAGCGTTTCTAGCTACCACACACCCATGTTAGGTGAGCTCCTACCAAGTTATGCCAAAATGGTACTTCGAAGACATAAAGCGTTTTCTAGCTATTACGCACCCATGTTAGGTGACCTCCTACAAATTTTTCATATTTATAATATTAGTGTAGATAGGTGACAACGGTTGCTGTTTTTTTGAAGCATTTGCATTAGACCAAGTTTCTGGTTCATCATCTGAGGACGAGTCTATCGCTTGTGCATATTGTTCAAGCAGATCTAAAACAAATTGACATGGTGTCCTTTACATACCCCAAAAGATTATAAAAGTCATATAAAATCATAAAAGCTTATTTTACCCTCACTCGCCATTAAAATGTGCCAAACGCCAAAAAATATCAATAGAAATAAATCCATTTACAAGACGCTCAAGATTTTTTTTAAAGTTATGTCCGTCCCAGCGGTCAAAGCCAAATTAAGGGATACTGGTATTTTTTTTTAGGAAAACCGAAATCAACCTAAAAACCGATTTTAATAAATTACTAATCGGTTTAAACCGGTGTTAAAAATTGTAATCGGTTCACATCACTAGTTGTCATAACAACACCAATCAGCGTTTAGTGACGTCACTGCCGTCACTAAACGCTGATTGGTGTTTTGAAATTCGTTTCGTTTGAGTAATTTTTAATTTGTAATTATTGTTAAAAATCAACATTATGTAAAATAAAAATGTTGCAGTAGCCCTTCTTTTATATTTTTTTACCATTTTAATCATAAAATTTTCATAAATATTATACTTGCATCTTCCCTATTCGCGAATATTCATTTAGATGGCGGGGGCATTTCTAGATAGTTCTACAGAAAAAATCCTGAGAATATTCGTATAGTTCCGCCTCTCGATAATAGGTGGCAGCAGCGTGGCATTAAAAAATAAATCTTGCAGTTCTGCTATTCTGACCACGATGCTGTACTGCTTCAGTCGATCGAATAATTGACGTATATAGGCTTCGTGCTCTTCAGGAAACGCTGAGAAGACTAATTTACCTTTATGAGAAGTTTAAACTTTTAGATAATTCGCGAATATTCATTTAGTTCTGCTAATCAATCTAAGATGGCGGGGGCATTTCTAGATAGTTCTACAGAAAAAATCCTGAGAATATTCGTATAGTCCCGCCTCTCGATAATATTTAGCAGCAGCGTGGCGTTAAAAAATAAATCTTGCAGTTCTGCTGTTCTGACCACGATGCCGTACTGCTTCAGGCGATCGAATAATGAGGATCAATTCGACAAAAAGATATAGCAATTTTGAATACTACATCGAATACAATATTAATAACTGAGTTAATTTCTTTTTGAATCACTCAAATCCATCGAGAAATTACGGAGATATTAAAGTTTTTAGAAACGGAGTTTTAAAACGCACGCCGGCCGCGCGGTTCATGTGATGACGTCACGAGCTACGATCGCCCGCCATCCGCCGTACTGCTTTGTTATTATTTGCGGAGTAAAGGCGCTGTACGGCTCAGAGCGATCAAGTTGCAGTCAGGTGAGCTGACGAAAACCACAGACTTCACGATCCCAAATAGTTTATTGTAAAGTTACAAAATGATGTTGGATGCTAATCCGTGGTATTATCGCTAAGGTAGCTAATGGTCAACTAACGTTTAGTATAATGAAAGTATATAAAATGAATTAACGAAAGTAGGTCGCGGCGTCAGCGACTTACTGGCTTGTACGTAAACCGGCGTACAGGCGTAGTTTCTTGTTTTTTTTATAATAGATTATTTAAGTTTTATAGAGATAAATGAACACCAAATTATTACTTTAAGTTTTATAGAGATTTTAATATAGATATAGGTAGATAGGATACATGGAAGTCGGATTTACCAAGGCCCAGCCGGACAATCTCGCGAAGATTGATTCGTTTATGGTTGCTAAGTTTAAAAAAAAAAACATTTATTCCAGTGTACAGATACGATGAGATAAAATGACAAGATAAGTAAATTTGCTTTCGTCTACAGTTCTTGATCCACTAAGTACCTATACGTAGGCAGGTACTTAGGTTAGGTACTAGGCAGGTACTACGTTTTAGAATATTTTGATTTGGCACCTTTTTCGTGTTTCTACAGTGTGTAGGCACCTTTTTACCTATTTTAAATATTATTTCTTACTAGCTTCTGCCCGCGACTTCGTCCGCGTAAAATTTCCAACCCATCCCGTCGCATCGAATCGCCTACGCCTGCCCGTGCGAGGTCTTTGTATGCGTGACGTTTTTCTTTGTGCTCGGCTCCTAAGGGTCCTAGCGTGACGTTATATATCCAGCCTTCCTCGATAAATGGGCTATCCAACACTAAACGTACATAACTCTTCAGAGGGGTTATTGCGGAACTTTTTATCGGTAGGAATTGGTTTAATATTCATTGGTGCCGATTCCCTTGTTCACAAACTAAACTAAATTTCAGTTCAGTGCATCTTTTTCTTTCTATTTCATTAAGGAAAGGACAGAAGATAAATTTTAGTTTAGTCCTGTCAAATTAATCAGCGCTTGACGTAAATTGACGTAATTTTAGTAGGCAAGTTTTTAATCACGTCTAAACTTGTATGGAGTAGTGACAGGCGCTGATTAATTTGAAAGGACTAAACTAAAAATTTTCTTTTGTCCTTTTCTTAATGAAATACAAAGAAAGAGATGCACTGAACTTAAATTTAGTTTAGTTTGTGAACAAGGGAATCGGTACCATTGTTAAACAACATTCATTGCGTTATTTACGTTGCTGAGCCGACAATTTATTCGAACAAATGACGCAATGGTTTAGAAATAATCTTCAATCCCATTCAGATTCTGCTAAATTGTGCGTTTCGCAGTTAGGGTGCAGCTTTTACTTGTGTGTGCTACGCAATGAATTGTTTGAGAGACGAAGGCGCGCGCAATGGACGTTTTTTATATGGAATTTTTCACATTTTCTTCGAAAAATAAAAAAAAAATATTACCCACGTGATATGTGACGAGGTTACAAACGGGGGTTGAACATTTCATTTTTTTTGCGTTAGGAAACGCCATTTTCGAGATATAAGCAAAAGAAAAGGAAAACAAAAATACAGTACTGTTTTGCACATAGAGGCGAGGCACGTGAAGGCGATGCGCGAGGCGCGCGCAATGGACGTGTTTTATATAGAATTTTTCACTTTTTCTTCGAAAAATAAAAAATAAATATTACCCACGTGTTGAGATTTATATATGAGGGGGTCGTAAAGGGGGTCGAAAATTTCATAATTTTTGCTCTAGGAAACGCCATTTTCGAGATATAAGCAAAAGAAAAGGAAAACAAAAATACAGTACTGTTTTTGCACGTCAAGGCGAGGCGTTGAGGGACACAAAATAACAATTTGTCCGATGTAGAAACACTTGTATTTTCGCATCGTGGCACGATACAATATTTTAAGAAGACATTATTCGTTTAAATGTACTGCGAGTCACATAACTAAAGGCAGAAAGAACGTGCGCGGCGGTGCCGCGGACGCGAACGTGGAAGATGAAGTCATCAACGAATTGTGCGTATTGGCGAGCGTTTTTGAAAATGCAAAATTAAAACCGTTCTAACTTCGTCATTTTTGGTCCAATTTTAATAATTCTTTCACTGAAATAATTGGTTTAGGTATTACTGTAATTCTACATATTTAACTAAAATCGTCGCTGATCCTCATTGACGTATATAGGCTTCGCGCTCTTCAGGATCGCGAACGAATCTACCTTTTGGAAGGGGCAACTAGAATCAATTCTATTTTCATATAACTGTAGACGTTCAAAAGTGCCTTTTTGGGCCTATTTGAAATAAATGCTTTGACTTTGACTTTGACAGGAAACGCTGAGAAGACTAAGTCTGCGGGTACGAAACTTGCGACGGCCGGAGCGACGGCGGGGCGGCGCGACGGCGATGTAATCAAATGCATAAAAACATTAAGCGCTGTGTACGAAACGGCCGACGGCGGAGCGGCGCGATCGAGCGATGCACGAGCGGCGGTAGAGCGGTGTACCGCCGCTCGGGTACATAGTGTTGCATTTTTATCACAGTAATAATATGGAAATTATGGAAATTGACAATGAAGAGTTAATATCTTTTATTTTTATCAAAACCGGCTATATGGGACAGTAAAAACGTACACCATAAAAACAAAAGAGTTATAATAATACTACGTGAGCACGACTGCGCGGAAGTTTGTTTCGTACACACGCAAGACACCGCTATCTCTTCGCCCCGCGCCGCACCGCCCCGCCCCGCCGTCGCTCCGGCCATCGCAAGTTTCGTACCCGCAGACTAAAATATCGTATACGTACCCCATAGCAGAAGTCGAGAACTAAACTTCGTCGATGAAACTTTGAAAGATTTATGTCGCGTTCCTCAACCCAAACGTTATTAAAGGGCACTCGTAAAGACAAAAAAGAGTACTAATCTCGGTGTTTGGGACGTTTTCTGGATTGATGGCTGATTGGTTGTAGGCCTTTACGAGGTCGATGGCAGATAAGACTACGTACAGCCTGATACTTGTTGAGAAAAGTCGTAAATGTGTTCAAAAGCGCAGTTCTGTTGTCAAGACGCCCTGCATCCAGTCAAGGTACGATCTGGTAGCTGCTAACGGCACGGTAATACACACATACGGGCCTACATAGCTGCAGTTTGACTTAGGCCTCAAAAGGAACTACAGCTGGAGCTTTACTATAGCAGACGTTAGGAAACCCATCATTGGAGTAGATTTTATCAGCCACTACAATCCAGAACAACGCTTGATCGACAGCTTGACTTCTTAGTGTTTCCGCCATATACTGGTGTGTCAAAGTCACGAAGGATCAAAAATCGTAGTTTTGACAACTTATAAACATTTTTAGTCGTTTATTTTGATTATAGTCTGTACTGGACGCCTAATTTCGCCTATTTTGGTACTAATTACTCGCTAATTAATGTTTATAAGTAAAGAAAAGTTAATCACTGAATATGAGCTAACTGATTGCTAAGCTAAAGAGTCTTATAAATAAGACTGATATTTTTATAATCATGTACAATTAAAGGAAAATATGAGTATTCCAAATGAGGTTTCCTAGCAGAAGTAAAGCGTCGGTCAAACAGCGATTAATCGCTGCGAATGCCTATTCGTCGCGAGTATTCGCTATATGTGACTGAAGCTTTAGTGAGTCGGTCGGCGAGTAAGCAATCGTGTGTGTGCAGGACGTGCTGGGCTGCGTGCAGGCGACGCGCGCCACGTGGGGCGGCGCGCGCGCGGCGCCGGCGCTGGGCCCGCGCGCGCTGCTGGCGGCGCTGGGCGCGCTGCTGCGGCGCGGCGCGGCGCACGCGCGCGCCTGCCCCGACGCCGCGCTGCGCGCCGCGCTGCTGGACGCGGCGCAGGCGCTGGCCGACCTCGTGCTTACGGACGCCGAGCGCCTCAACACCGACTCGCACACGCAACACGTCTACGAACGCATCCGCCGGGAGGCTATACAGCCCTTCGGTCAGTATTCCTTCGCACTTACTGTAAAAATCCTTTTCATTTTGAGGGGATTGAAGTTCTAACCACTATTTATTTAATACTATTTTTGTGCAAATGTGATTTTTTAAATTCATACGCACATTATTGACATCAGTAACAGAACCATCTTAAAAAACTGGATTTTGCATAAGTCTCAATCGCCTGCCCGACTTGAGTTAACATGGTAGGCAATGCATAATTTGGATGCTCTTAATAAATATTTTTTTACGTTTTAAAATAGCTTCAATAAATCAAGTTCAAAATTAACACAGTTTGAAGTGGTGTAATCTATATCTCATTTATTTAGTACATTTATTTTAACGTAATTTTGTTTATTTCAGTCGACGAAGGTCAAACAGAGCGTGCGGCGACTCTTGCTGAGAAATTCAAAGACTTTGAATTGTTAATAGAGATGTGTGTCAAGAACAACGACATGGACAAACTTTTCGCGTATATCGACAAGTATTCTAACGAGGTGTGTATATCACTGTATTGTTGGTTTTAACTACTGAATTGCTTTTATGTGGGAAATATATGCAGTAATAAAGTTAACGGTAAACGGTTAAAGGTGAGTGGGTACCAGTTACTCAGTCGCTTCATTTAAATAGATATAAGTAAGTATTCGTTTTGAATAACCCGCGAAGCGAAATGGCAGAATAAACTAACTCCAAAGATTTAGGAGCTTCTCCTGGACGGCCTTGTAGGGCCGTCCCCATGGGTCCCTGATCAGAGTCTCCAGTGATTCTTTTTGGTATTCGCACTAAATCATTATTGTCTAGTAATTGCATTCCTTTGACATTCAAGTGATCATGAAGTCTGTGTTCATGAGCTTGTGATATATTTGTATAACTGTTTACGACATCCATCTTGATGCCCCAACTGAGGTCGTTGTTTTAAGTTTACCAGGGTGAATTGACTATATCCCTTGGCCCTTCAGGCTTTAACCTTGTTTAAATATCAACAATTTGTTAAATATTGCCTGGCGACTGTCTACCAAGTAACCAATATATATTTTTTGTGTATCAATCATCTTATTCGCGTCTTTTCTTTTTGATATGAAAACGCAAATTTGCATCCAGGGTCATGCCGAGATACTTAGCAGTATTCGCTACAAAATATAAATAAATAACCAACAAATGTTATTGGTTATTTCTGAATACCGAGAAGTATTTTTGATTTTTATTAGTGAAGTTAATGTGGACAGACTTGCTTTCCTTAAGCTTGATACGCCATGTTGTAGTGCACTCATAGACATGATTTATGGACTCTCTAACTTTTTCTACACCTTCCTCATGACTGTATCCAGTAGCCTTCCAACAGCTACTGCAGATTGCTGTGTCGTCAGCAACGGTTGCGATAAAATGGTTTTCTAGCTCAGGAATATAGATACACTACTAGGCCCAGAAAACTAGGGAGTGTTCTGGGACTAGTAGTTTAGTAAGTGTGGTAATGCAACGTTTATCTGTGTATTGTCTGAATAAGTGTTTCTAAGTCTTATCCTAAGAATCTATTTGATATGTACGAATCTATGATGTGTGAGTGTTATTGGGGCAGTATACTTCTTAGTTTATATGTGAGGTCATCATGCCATAGCTTATCAAAAGCCTGTTCAACATTAAGGACGACCGTGGAGAGCGCCTCCTTTAGTGTCTTTTCAGGAATGTTAGTAATTCTATGTAACTTGGTCGAGCGTGGAGTGTTGTTTTTTTATATCCGAGCTGTTAATCAGGGATTCAATGTTCACTTTCAATAAAAGGTTTCAACCTCTTATGAAATCATTTCTCAAATACTTTAGACAACTCAGGCAACAGTGAGATTGGTATGTGACATATGGTTCCATTAGGTGGCTTCCAAGCATTGGCTATTATTATAACTTCAGAGCTTTCCGCATATCAGGACCGTCCTTTAACCGAAAGACAGCATTAATTAACAGTTTTGGCTGTTACATGCGCATATTTATTCTTGTAAGTATTTTGTGTTATGTAAAGTCGTAATGGTTTTTTGTTTCGCTGTTGGTGTTCTTTTTCACAGTAGAGCACGCGATCTAGGCGATTAGTCTCAACGAATATCAAAACACTACTTAAATGTCATCGATTTATGAATCGAGAACACAACCATTTTATGTGATTTTGTCATAAATTTATTTGACAAGCCCAATTAATATCACTCATAGTTGAGGAAAAATCTTTCAATATTTCCGTTTACTTAGCGTGTTTGTGTTAAGCTAGTCAGTTAAGTCAGTTAGTTCCAACTATACAATGTTAATGTCGTTCGAACTCCAAATGTGTGAAGACGTGTGAAGCAGTACAGTGTCCGCACGGTGGCAGGGCATCGCGGAGGTGACGTTCGCGCAGCTGGCGTCGCGCGGCGGCGCGGCCACGCGCACGCTGCTGCGGCTGGGCGCGCGCTACGCGGGCGCGCTGCGCGCCTGGCTGCACGCCGCGCCGGCGCGCGCGCCGCTGCTGGCGCTGCACGAGCTGTGCACGCAGCACTACGCGCGCGCCGCCGACGCGCTGCTGGCCATGGCTAACGACGAGCTGGACTCCGTCAATAGGCTCACGGTAAATATACATGCTGCTATATCAATACGCGACTGACGATCGAACCCTTCAAATTGGACGTCAGCTATAAAAGTTATGCAAATTTTCACCATGAATGTTCAAAACCATGAAATCGACACCGATGACGAAAAACGTGTAAATGTTCGCAGCCACCATTTATTTTTATCGTGATCTCACTATCGGCTTTAGCACACTCGAAAACGACACCTATGACAAAAAAAAAATGAAAATTCTCGCAGCTGCCATCTAAGAATTTCATTTTAACCTTACAATCGGCTTTGACCCTCGAAAACCACGAAAACAACACCCATGATGAAAAATGTCCTCTGCTGCCATCTTGGATTTTCATTTTGATATTCATGACAAAAATTGTGAAATTTCCGCGACTACTGTTTTGGTTTTTCATATAAAAAATGGGTAATCAATGCACTATATAGTTATTAAATATGTATGTATGCAACCTGTAGTTTCAAATATTAATAATAATTATCTAACTAGTGGCCTTTTTTTGATCTATCGAAAGCATTCGATTTGGTGTCACACGGCATATTGCTAGAAAAGTAAGAAGCTATTGGCATTAGAGGTACTTCAGTGGTTATCGTCCTATTTAAGTACCTAATAGAAAACAACGTCAAAAAAAACGAAAATAATGACATTATATTTCACTCATCAGAATATGCTATACGTAGTAAATATGGTGTTCCACATGGTAACGTACTGGGTCCAATACCATTCATCATTTACATAAATGACATTATATAAATAACTGACCATAAATGCATATTATTTGCTGAAGATATTTCTAGTGACATCTAACAAAAAACAAAATACAATTTAAAGGGGACCGTCTACATTTGACGGTCAAAATCAAGCACTTTTTCGTGATTTATTTAAACAAAACTCGCTGATAAATGTGTTTGAAATTTTTACCGTGTATTTAGCATATGTAAAGGTGTACAAAAACATTTTTTTTTATTCCATTTCATTTATTTAAACATGTGTTAATAATCCTCCATGTGTTATGCCGATGCTTTTCAAAATTCTGTCTTCACGGCGTGCAGGGTAGCGGCTCGTAGAATTATCTGAAACACATAAATAAAAAAGATTTTTAAAGCTAATGAGTACAGTTATTAGATGAACTAAAAAAAAAATATTTTTTTAATTATTAAAAAAAAGTTGTTTAAACAAAAAAGTAGATTTTTTGGGAAAAAATTTCGTCTTTTTTTTGTTGCAACCTTTTTTTTTGCAATAATTTCGTCGAATTTTTGTAGTTCATCTAGAATGTAATTAAATAAGCTTTAATTTTTTTTAAAAAACAAGTCTATCCCTTGAAGTTTTTGAGTAATCGTGCACGCCAATTTGAAAAAGTGCTTTCGAGAAAAACGCGTTTAAAGTTTTCGTACGTAAAAAGTAGTTGATAAAACTGTTTTAACGTTCACTCACCTTGAATTTTTGATCAATCTGCTATGCCTGCTCCATATAAAAGACCTTCCTCTTCTTCAAACAATTCATTTCTGTCTATCTGGTGTTGTTTTGCCACTTTTGCTGCGAGCTGCTGAAGGCGTCGACTGTGGCGTTGTTGACTTTTCTGCCGACTTTCATCTTTCATAAAAGTAATTTCGCGGCAATCTGGCCCAATAGTCACCAGTAATAATCCCCGCTACTAGGATCCACTCCCTTTCCGACCGTTACAGATGCTTACTTCCTGACGCTACGCTCGTAGCGTCTGGAGCTCTCAAAGCGTGCGCACTATTTCGACCGCTTCCCGTGTGAATTTTGACTTGAAATTTTGGGAGGATATTCTATAAATTTTTATTCGAAAGTATATCATTTAATGATATACTTTCGAATAAAAAATAAACGATTTTTTTGACCCTCTAATGTAGACGGTCCCCTTAAACCATGGGATTGAAATCTATATCCTATACTAATACTATAAAGCTGAAGAGTTTGTTTGTTTGGTTGAACGCGGTAATCTCAGGAACTACTGGTCCGAATCAACCGAAAAAATCTTTTTGTGTTGGATTGTATGTATATAAGGTGTATCTATTCATACACGAAATATTTTAAGAGGTACACCTGTAGGTGGTAAAGAAGCTAAATAAATGAAAAAAAAAAATTTTTGAAATGTATTTTTTTCAAAATTTAATATTTATAAATTATTTGACGCACATAAGAAATACTGGCTCCTTCTTATTTTTTACGGCCCGAGACACTGCGGCCATGCTCGTGCCGTCCGGTCGTCGCCCTCGCAGCGTCAGGCGGGCCATTCATAGAATTTGGAGTAAAGGTTTTATGCAAAACGTCTTAAGTAGTTTTAAAATTATAATAATTACGAAAATTCAAAAACGCTTCGATAAAAAAATTATTTTTACTTCTATAGCTTCTTTACCACCTACAGGTGTACCCCTTAAAATATTTCGTGTATGAATAGATACACCTTATATATCATCACGCTACGATCAATAAGATAGCTAAGAAAATTGAACGGAAACTGGCAGGCAATTCGATGCGACGAGAAGGGTCAGGGGAGCAAAAATTATAGTTAATTATAGTTAATAATACAATTAACAAATTACTGCAGTATCTTGACACTACTCATTTGAAGATTTTAGACCAATGAAATAATTTTATTATGAAAATGACATTAAACTTAACCTCTTAAGTCCCTGAGATACCACATTTGGTATAGACACAATGGTTTTTAATTGTGTCTGTAATTACGGTATTCAATGGGTTAATATTAATTCAATCAAAGAAGTAACGCATACAACATTTTTGGGCGTAATAATAGATAAATACTTTAATTGTAACGAACACGTTGAGTCAGCTTTAAAATGAGTAAATTTGTATATACTGGGTGTTAGTGTAAACACCGTTATCCTTGAAACCAGTGATTTGGTTTCGTTAATAGAACGTAAAATCAATGAAAAAAAAACAACTTTTTTTTTAAAGAAAATATGCATTTTTTTTACAAGAATATTTCACCCTATGCGCGAAGGCAACAAACTTCGGGAACTACACGGCGTTGCACGACGCGACGCCGACACGGGTCGCGACCCCGCAGTCAGTCAGCTGGCAGTCTCGCTAGCGATCGCACGTAACGCCGCGTCTTAGCGTCCGTCGCTCATTTCTCGCGCGTGAATTGAGTGTGTTACAATGTCTTACACAAATGAACAGTGAACCGAAATGGTTCGGCTTTACGCCATTGCGGGTAATGATCTGAACGGGGCACGTAGGATGTACGCAGAATTGTTCCCTGGACAACCTGTGCCAAACCGTGAAACGATGTTGGCGGCGCGCAACGTACCTACGGCCAGTTCACTGTGCCAGCAGTTCAATTTTCAATGTTTCCCACTGGACACTATGGACAATACTCTCCTCATCGATCGTCAACATCCATATCATTTCAGCCGGTCCAAGAACTAAATGATAACGATCGCATACCACGGATGGTATTTTCGCAGTGGCTTATCAATAACCTCGATAACAACAGAATGTTAGACGGAGCCCATTTTGAACACGTGTTGAGGTTAATGTAGGTCGGTAAGTGTTGATATTTTATTCAGTCAGTGTAAATTTAATTTAATTTTTAATTAAACTGTACATAAAATTGTGATTAACTTTTTAAATACGCCAAAAGTACCTACCCAATGGTTTGGTTTATTAAAAACAAAATGTTTTCAAATCATTTAGAATCCAAAGCCATTTCGAATCAAATTTACATTTAGACTCGTCACGCAATACCAAAGGTAGGTGTTTGTGGCTGTCCTAAGCCAAGATAAGTATGATGGGAAAGTTACATCACAGGTAATGTGTAATTATGTGTTGTGTGGACGGAACGCCTGGCGATTGTTGTAGTGATTACGTCACTGATGCGCATATCCATGAATTTGCGGGCGGTCTGGGATAAAATCCGTTCTAAACCTTTTTAGGAAAATATTTGTTTTTATTTTTTTAACTCGCTCTGTTATTTTATATTTAAGTCAAATTACCCATGGGTTAAGTGACAACGGTGTTTACCCTTACAGTCTGTATAAAACAAGTTATAAATGTAACTAACATAAAAATCTGCTGTAGTGTCATACCACGCGTAGGTCGAACCGTTACTACGATATGGCCTTGTAATGTGGGGTAGCACGGACCTCTGAAGAACATTCTTCGCTCAAAAAAAGTGCATGAGGTCACTAGGTCTTAACCTGAAGACTCATGTCGCTCAATATAAGAAACTTGGCTTTATATTTACGAAATATGTGTGTTTGTCATTAAAAATAAACAATTATTCAAGACTTCAAATGATGTTTAATCCTAGGAACAGACGAGATCCTCATAAACTAGTGTTATATGATTTACCTAGACTAGCTAAATATAATAATAGCTGTCTAGCCATGTGTGTGCGCATTTATAACAAAATACCAAGGCATTTCAAAACATTAAATACAAGATTATTTAAAATTAAGTTTTGTGAATGTTTATTTGAATGTAGTTTTTAAAGTTTAAAATAATTTTATTTTTAGATAAAAAATGTTGTTGGTTCTTGCCTTTTTCATCTCACTTTGTAATTTTGCATGCTGTGTTTTATCCTAGCTAAAAATGTTTGTGCCATATAAAGTATTTAAAACCATTGTTTACCATGTTTTACGAAACTAACATTTAATATTTGATATGAATTATTTTATAAACCACGGTCATGTAACCGTGAACTATTTATTTGTCAATTATTAGCAGATGTACTTCAGGAGGATAATATTGAAAGCGGTAAAAGGTTTTTAGTCATTTAGAAAAGCAGCGCTCCCATATTAACGTCATTCGAGTGCCAAAAGATCCTTGTAGTATAACAACTTAAAATCTATTTCTTTTTTTAATTCACCAATGAAATGTTGGAATCCGCAGACAACAGCATCCCTGGCCAAGCTGTGCCTGGTGGCGTCGGCCCCGCCGGGCAGCCCGCCGCCCGGCGCCTGGCGCCGCCTGGAGTCGCGCCTCGCCCTCGCCGAGCAGCACGCCGCCCTGCCGCGCCAGCTGCGCCTGCACCACGGGCTCGACACGGGCGACACCAAGGTGCTGCCGCCCGAACACCTCGTGCAGGTACTATGCACATCTGCCGAGCAGCACGCCGCCCTGCCGCGCCAGCTGCGCCTGCACCACGGGCTCGACACGGGCGACACCAAGGTGCTGCCGCCCGAACACCTCGTGCAGGTACTATGCACATCTGCCGAGCAGCACGCCGCCCTGCCGCGCCAGCTGCGCCTGCACCACGGGCTCGACACGGGCGACACCAAGGTGCTGCCGCCCGAACACCTCGTGCAGGTACTATGCACATCTGCCGAGCAGCACGCCGCCCTGCCGCGCCAGCTGCGCCTGCACCACGGGCTCGACACGGGCGACACCAAGGTGCTGCCGCCCGAACACCTCGTGCAGGTACTATGCACATCTGCCGAGCAGCACGCCGCCCTGCCGCGCCAGCTGCGCCTGCACCACGGGCTCGACACGGGCGACACCAAGGTGCTGCCGCCCGAACACCTCGTGCAGGTACTATGCACATCTGCCGAGCAGCACGCCGCCCTGCCGCGCCAGCTGCGCCTGCACCACGGAGAGACACGGGCGACACCAAGGTGCTGCCGCCCGAACACCTCGTGCAGGTACTATGCACATCTGCCGAGCAGCACGCCGCCCTGCCGCGCCAGCTGCGCCTGCACCACGGAGAGACACGGGCGACACCAAGGTGCTGCCGCCCGAACACCTCGTGCAGGTACTATGCACATCTGCCGAGCAGCACGCCGCCCTGCCGCGCCAGCTGCGCCTGCACCACGGAGAGACACGGGCGACACCAAGGTGCTGCCGCCCGAACACCTCGTGCAGGTACTATGCACATCTGCCGAGCAGCACGCCGCCCTGCCGCGCCAGCTGCGCCTGCACCACGGAGAGACACGGGCGACACCAAGGTGCTGCCGCCCGAACACCTCGTGCAGGTACTATGCACATCTGCCGAGCAGCACGCCGCCCTGCCGCGCCAGCTGCGCCTGCACCACGGAGAGACACGGGCGACACCAAGGTGCTGCCGCCCGAACACCTCGTGCAGGTACTATGCACATCTGCCGAGCAGCACGCCGCCCTGCCGCGCCAGCTGCGCCTGCACCACGGAGAGACACGGGCGACACCAAGGTGCTGCCGCCCGAACACCTCGTGCAGGTACTATGCACATCTGCCGAGCAGCACGCCGCCCTGCCGCGCCAGCTGCGCCTGCACCACGGAGAGACACACGAGCTATTACTTTACGCATGCGCCGTAGGATGTATGCTTTTTCACATATTTTAGGGATATCCGGCACTTTTGTTAAATTAATGGTTCCAACAAATTGTGGTCGAAAATTCAATTTGAACTGGGTTGGTCTAGTAATCAGATCAAAAATTTGGTTTTAATTGTGACCAAATTTGAACAATCTGTAAAATTGGATCACTAAGTCAATGATTCAATGAAGTTGATCCTTGAACATTGTTCAACAAAAGCGACATTGCCACGCATTGCAAATCAAATCATATTATTTATTTGCATAATACAGGTATAAACAGATGTTACACAGAAATATTAAGTAATTATGCAAATATTTATATAATTGTTAATCTTATTAAATAGTTAGTAGTAGTACATAAATTAAAATGAAACATTAATAAATCAATATTAAAATTAAATACATTCAGGATTATAGTATATGTCTAGCCTTCTTTTTTTTTCAGGATGGGAAATCATCAAATGACTTCTCCCGCTCTGGGCGGAGCGGGAGGGCGTGTCAGTACAATCAAATAGATGAAATTAAAATATTGGTCCAAATTAAAACTTATGAATGTTGTTCTGACAGATGTACATCGAGTCGGAGAGCAGCGAGCTGACGGAGTACGACTACAAGAAGGCGCTCGAGCTCACCGACTACGTACAGGACATGGAGCGACGAGACGAACTGCGCCTCCGGGTAACATGCACTGTTATATTTACTAGTATTCGTTAAATATTGAACCTCCTTAGCGAGCAGTTGCCCGCTCGTAATCGCCACGGATTCAATTTCATGACATCCATATTTAATTTATTCATAATAACACAAATTTTCTTTGACTACAACTGCGGTACCGCTCTGCTAATCAGCCCGGGAGCTACGAGCCACAGGGAATTTATTTGATCAAAATCAATTACACTTATGAAGTAGTCTATCAGTCAGAGAGATGAAGCTAGTTGCCCAATCCAAGTTGCAGTAGATTCCTATCCCAGCAAACATTTTTGTCATATAATCAAACGTTTATATGACCTTGAGTCTTATTAAAGTTATTTTAGAGTATTTTTTTTAATTCTTTGTCATATACCGGCGCATTATGTGTCCGAATAGTCATATATTTTTTTTGTCGTATAATAATGTCATATAGACGTTATTTCGACATTTTTATACAATCGTAATATAATACTGTCTACGACGACATCTATAAAACTTACTTATACAACGTTTCGTCGTGTAAACGTTTTCGTAGTGTAAACGTCATAATGCCGTCAATTTTGTCACATAATTATCTTTTAAACATCTGCTAAACGTACAATAATTGTTTACACGTAGTATTTGTAACCAATATATATAAGTCGAATAAGTATTACGAGTGCAACCCGTATACATCTTAAAGTATCAAAAACATTATAATACGACCGCTATTTAATTATTACTCAATATCTGGTTGACCGAGCTTTGCTCGGTATTTTTTGGTAAATTGCATTTAAAATAATAAGTTTATGTTCAAGTTGATTATCGATAAAGTTGGTCATTGAAAACACGAATAAAACGACATTTAATAAAAATGAATTCTAGCTAGATCGATTTATCGCCCCCGAAACCCCTTGTATACCTACAAAATTTCATGAAAATCGTTGGAGTCGTTTCCGAGATTCAGAAGAACAAGAACACACAAGAATTGCTCGTTTAAAGATATAATTACTCATATTAAAGGTCTTATATTAACCTTGTTTACAACTTCCACCACTTCACTTTGGAAATGTTAACTTAGTTGACAATTATGGCAAGTTTTATGGCCAAGAGTACATTACAAGCAATGTTCACAATTAAATACATGTAGTAAACGAAGTATAGAGATTTGGAACCTTACAAAGCTTTAATCCTTATCCTTTTGAAAATAAATTGAGTTCAATAAAGAGAATGACCAGAAAAGGAAACCAGCCACTTCAGCAAATTGCTAATAGATTAATAGAGAGACAATATAATATTGAAGTAGAGAACTTAAGAAACGATACTAGTCTTACCTAACTACGATAAAAAGTTACAAATATGGAAGTAAACTTAAGACAGGTTATTCAACTAGAATCCTTTATCCTGTCAACTGATAATGGATATAAGTGGATTTTGACAATTCTTTGAACTAAGTGAGCTGAGTGTTTGTTATTTTATCATTGATCCCTGAATCAACTGTCATGGCGTACAAATTTACAATGAACACGCAGTTTATAAGTCGAGAAGTTATATAGTTGTCATATAACGCAGTCACTCAATAAATTATTAATAAAAATTTGTGAAAACATTAAAATTTTAAAAGCGCATAAAAAAAAAATTGTTGCAAATGTACCTCACATTAATCAGTCAATTTGATTGCACAATGACACACAACGCACAACATGATTGCACAACTGATGAAATGGTTTTATCACCTCAAATAACAAAGAAAAAATGAAATATTAACTCAGCTGTCAAACACTCTGCCAAATTAAATTAACGTCATATAAAACCTGTTAAAATATAATTAGTTCAATATAAATATCATCTTTAAATGACAATAACACAACGATTACATTATATAAAAGTAATATTGTGCGTCATTACTCGACACGAAGTCGAATACACGCCACGACAGCTATCATTACATGACATGTAGGCAAATCGCCGACGTGTATATGACGACTATGCGATTAAGTAGGTATTTATATGACTGTTACACGAAACTTAGCACATTAAGTTGAATAAAATGGGCCCTAATGCCGACGAGTAGACGTCCTTATCTTATACCTTTAAACGAGCAATTCTTGTATATATATATAATCTGAATCTCGGAAGCGGGTCCAACGATTTTCATGAAATTTAGTATACAAGGGGTTTCGGGGGCGATAAATCGATCTAGCTAGGATTCATTTTTATACAATGTCGTTTTATTCATGTTTTCACTGACCAACTTTATCGATAATCAACTTGAACATAAACTTATTATTTTAAACACAATTTACCAAAAAATACTGAGCAAAGCTCGGTCAACCAGATATTGACATTTATACGATTATACTAAATAACATTAGGTTGCCACCAAAACGTCTACTCAACGTCGAAAATGTTTGTTGGGATGTGGAGGATCGGGAATGAAACAGCATGGACAGTGGCAGACAGTGGTTAAGTGAGAATATTCTCCCAGGTATGGTGTGCGTGCATCCTGCGCGACGACTGGTCGTCGTGTCGCGTGGAGGCGCCGGCCCTAGAGTTGCACACCAAGATGTTCTTCCGGCTCATCGACCTCGTGCACGTCATGGGTCAGTACTACACGCCGTCCTCACTTTCAGGAATCTGTCCTTTGTCGAGTCGGGGCACTTAGCACATACATTGAGTTAAATAACTAGAGAAGCAAACCTCATTAAAATGTGTCAAAAAAAGTGTAATCACTATTGAAACGCGACGACGTAGCTTTGAAACCACTAAACATTTAAACGTAAACATATATCTGTCTCACTCACACAAGTCGCAAGAATAATGCCGTCGCTTAGATTAGACAAAGACTGCAATATAAACATGCAATGACGGGATAGGGTTGCCTACCCATTCAAATTATCCATCTTTTAAGCCATAAAAACTTTAACAAAATTGTTAAAAGTGAAGTTAAATTATTTGAATAATGTATTTCTTATTGGATGTGTATTAGAATTTTATCAGTAATGAAAATAATTAAGACATTTTCTTTTTGAATATTTTTTTTGTATTGGAAATGCTTCGAACAAATGTCAATAGATTTAGTAAGTAGCCAGTCAGTCTCTCTTCTCAGCAATCGGATTATTTCCACCCATTTATCACAGCGTGCTCCATGTTTAGGCACCCTGCAATGATGTTATTGTTAAAAAAATATTTCAAATCACTTATTCCTATAAAAAACTCCCACAAATGTGGGAAACTAAAACTAAGTTTTTAGTGGTAGCACTGAACCTAAATGACAAAATAATACATATTGTTTATTTTAATGCGTTTTTACGTTGACATAGACACAGAAACAATAAACTTACGTGTGGAAAGTAATTCAGATTAATTTATTGTGTTTTTGTAATCTTGAATCGCACTCTTTCACTACGCATTTACCCATTTTGGCGAATTTTTTTGTCGGCTGTCACTGGGTCCATTTTGATTGGCGTCACAGAGAGCACTGAACTGACATTAGCTACGCATATGGCTGTGGCCATATGTCCAGTGGCAACGCCTTGACGCGGTAATTGATAATCTAGTGTAACATATATATCAATGATTTCATAGAAAACTTTAATTATTACTTAAATACAAATCATCCTACTTCTTACTAATATTATCAATGTGAAAGTTTGTTTATTTGTTACTCAATTACGCCAAAACGGCTGAACGGATTTCGATGTAGAAATGTTTGCACACAGATTGCTTATAATCTCGATTAACTCATAGAATTTTGTCTCTGGAGTACGCTCCTGTGGAATAATTTCCGTCCTCTACGCGGGCACAGCCGTTGACAAAATCTTGTAATATCATACAACTGTTTGTTGTTTTAATTAAATACATTTAATTAATGTTTGTTAGAATGTGAAGTGACACATATTTTATTCGACCTGTGAATGTAAACTTAAAGTTTTAATGTTATTCTGTAGTATTGACATAACTTAATATACAGAGGAAAAAAATATGATGCGTAACATCTGAGAACTCACCTATAACATTGTGTCTTAAAAAATATCATTCAGGTATTATTTGAAATTATTTTCGTCAGGAAGAATAATTATTCTTCTTGACGAAGATTATTCATCATTTTAAATGAAAACTATTATATTTTATTTACACTAGGAGTATTGCATTTTTCGATTGAAGATATGTAATGTAATTAGAGTGATGACTGCAGTTTAAGGTAATTTGTAGTGTTATAATAATTTATATAAATACAGGGTGGGCCATAAAAAAGTTCACTTTTGTTTTTTAAATAAAACCGCGAGGTGCGGTGTGAGACGTGCGAGGGGGGTATCGTTCGGACGCGCGTTTCATTCAATTTTAGTAGCCATGAGTCACTTCACGGGGGGACAACGCGCGTTCATCGTGCGAGCGTTTTTCGAGAATAATCGTTCGTACGTTACCGTGCGACGTTTATTTCGAGTAAAATATGGATTGCAGGGTATACGTCAGTGCCCTAGCACCAATTTAATCAAACAGTGGTTGAAGAGGTTCGAAGAAACCGGTTCGACATTGCCAATTAAACGTCATGGTCGCCCGCGGACTTCACGAACAGAACAAAGAATAGAGGAAGTTAGTGAATCTGTTCGAGCGGACCCTGAACTCTCAACCCGTAGGCGTTCAGCGGCTTTGGGGATCGCCCGTACGAGCTTAAGGCGAATCTTGTCACGTGATTTGAAACTTCATCCTTATAAGATTCAACTCGTTCAAGAGTTAAAAGAAACTGACCTCACTAAAAGATTTGAATTTTCATCTTTAATGCTCGAGCGGTTCTCTAGTTATGGAAACATCCTCTTTTCAGACGAGGCCCACTTTCATATGAATGGTTTTGTTAATAAACAAAATTGCCGATATTGGAGTGCGGAGCAGCCATTGTTGAAACATCAGAAGCCACTTCATTGCCAAAAAGTAACAGTTTGGGCAGCAATATCAGCAAGAGGTTTGATCGGACCTTATTTCTTTGAAAATGTTCGTGGTCAAGCTTCAACTGTTAATTCAGAACGTTATGTTCAAATGCTGAAAGAGTTTTTAGGTCCAAAGCTTCAAGAATTCAATGAATACAATTCAATGACGTGGTTTCAACAGGATGGAGCCACCTGTCACACATCGAATGCTAGCATGGTGGTCGTTCGGGAAATGTTCCCTGGAAAAGTGATATCGAAGAGGGGTGACATTGAGTGGCCACCACGAAGTCCTGACTTGTCCCCTCTAGATTTTTTTTTATGGGGTTATCTCAAAAACAGAGTTTTCAATAATAACCCAAGAACCCTCGGCGAATTAAAGCAAAACATTCGTGAAGAAATGGCGAAGATTTCAATAGCGACTTGCAAGCGAGTGTTCGAAAATTTCAGATCTCGTTTGGAAGAGTGTTCTCGCCGATCCGGAAGTCATCTTGACGATATTATATTTAAAAAATAAATTAACGATATTTCTATATATTTTAAAAGTTAATAAACTCTTACAGGTATAACCTATGTTTTATTATAATTTTTTCAAAAGTGAATTTTATTATGGCCCACCCTGTAGAATAATAACATTTTTTTTTTTTTATAGCTTTAGAACTAATTAATTTCTTACGATGCGGTTTGTGCATTGGCCGAATCTCTGTTTTGGGGCCAAGAGGTGAGGGCTTTTGCTTTATTGTATAAATGGCGGGAGGAGGTGTAAATGGAGAAAGGTGAAGTAATGCAGTGGGAGCTCGAGTACCTTCGGTCATAGCTCCGTGAGGTTCTGAATGGCGGGACAGGTTTTTGTGCCTTTAGGTCTACGAATGGCTCGGGAGGAAGCACGGCTCTTTGTCGTTTTGGGCGACGCAGATGCTCTCGGGATATGGATGTTTCGTAGAAGTAGTTGTGTAGCATAAACAGGGAGCTGGACGCTTGGTTTCACTACTGCGTTTACTGTTAGAGGGACACGCTGTCCATGTAACACAGTCTGCTATTTATTGCATACCGCATAGTATGCAATGGCAGAGTGTGTCGTATGGGAAGAGTGAGTTACGTCGTGTTCTTGTGTGGGAAAGTTGGCCGGAAGACACTCGGTCGATGGACGGCAGCGCCGAGTCGTGGATACAGTGATCTCCTTTTGTGAAACCGTTATGTCGCGGAAGGAGGCTGTGGAAAGGGAGAGGGAGATGGCGAGCATCCTCCCGAGCCGCTGCGGGCGCACCGCGCGGCGCCGGGGGGCGCACACAACACAGCTCGCGCACGTGGCGGGGGGGGGGGGGGGGGGGCGCCCCCTCACGTGCACGGCGGCTGGCGCACAGTTCCCGTGAGCCCGCGCTAGGAAGAGAACACCAAACTAGTGTTTACTCAGTAACAGTCTGACCGAACCCTTTGCTCACCTCAGGGCACTGGACGTCCATGAGAATATTCCACCCCAGAACAAAAAAAAACTAGAGCTAATATTCCAATTAAAATTATGAAAATCGGATAACTCTTTTAGAAGATATAAATAAAAGTAGTAAAAAATAAGATACCAAGAATATAGACAAGATAACAAGCACAGGCAAAAAAAAAAAAGAACACTCACAACATAGCAATGTGCCTGCTGCAGCATTTCCGGACATACAGGCAATCCAAAGTTAGAGCTGCCCCGCACTCTATGCACCAGAAGTGCGCACCGCTTGCTCATCGTCACGTATAAACAAAAACATTATTTAAAAATATATTATTATTAACTAATAATAATTAAAAATCATAATATCTTTCCTACCACAGGTGACTGAAAAAGATTTTTTTAGATATAAACATCAACTTTATACGAATATTTCTGTTCTTTTCTGTTTATATATATGTCGACGCGCGAGCAAAGACGCGCGTAAAGCATTAATTACTACAGTGTTTTGTTTCGATAGATAGTTTAGGGACTAAATAGCCAATTATTTAAAGTACTTGGAGTTTGCATTGTTCATTTGATGCATCCGTATATCCATTAGTGCGGTTTGGATACCCCGCTGTGCGGGTTAGTTTTGTGTCATTCAATTAAAAGATTTATGTCAGCACTTCTGAGATACTTGTCCTAAGTATGGTTTCGAGAGTGGCGGTAACATGTGGTCTGCATATGGTTTACCGAACGTAGTCGTGGGTCGGCCTATGAGGAATAACTAACAATGTTTTTTTGGTTTATGAGAGACGTTGGAAAAAGGGTCTTCGAGCCGACATTCTGTTTTGAGATATTGTGAGGTATAGGCGCGACCTATGAAAACGTTCCTCTCTGCGAAATCGTATTTATTATTTGGTCATAAGATTTATGTTGTGTTCTAATGTCATTGTGTGAACTAGGTATAGACCGTTATAATTATAGAGGTCTCACAACTATCTTTCAAATAATTAATGTCGCGTTACCACGCCTAATACGAGCTACTTCTTATCACGTCCGAGAGCTATCTGCGAATCTCAATACCTGACGCTCCGTTATCAGAAGCTGGGATGTCCGCGACCCGTGTGAAATTGCCGCGTCCGCGTGTGAATAATGTGTGTTATGATTAATCAATGATTAGTGACTCACAGTGGAAAAGATTGTTCGAGGCCCAAAATTAAAATTTACCGGTACTCATTGAGGTCCCGTTGGCGACAAATACTTCGCCATACTGTGCCTCAATACCAGAATCCAATCCATACCGCTCGGATTCGGAAAAACAAATGTGTTTAGTGCTTCAAATGTGGACGCGCGGGGCACATCGCTCCGCAATGTAAGAAAATGACTACAGGTGGGACTGGTGGCAGCGGAGCATTTGTGGCTATCGAGCTGTGACTTCGCATCAATGTCTGCTTTGGTCACTACGGTCAGCCGTTCCATTTTTATTTAAATTCTGGTGCCTAATGTCCTATGATGAGTGAAATTGTGGCAATCAAATTTTCTGGAAAACGTTTGATGGTCTATGGTCACCTTGATTGGCATTAGTCAAAGAACCTTGTGTAAAACTCTAGATGACCTCGTTAATACATTCGTAATGTGTTACATAGATTATACGATATTATGATTATTTCAGAATCTGTAGAACAAGGTCTATACAGACAGACTACGCATTGTTCTAGGTGTTTTAAAACTCTGTAAATGATTAGTCATATGACTAACTGTACCTGTTTTAATGTGATTTGATCCTAATTGTCCAATTGAGTTTCATACAGATGTGAACTGAGAGGACAACGTTGCAATACTTCTTATGTAAAGACCAAAGAAACAGCATGTACAGCCTACTATAGTATCAATCAAATGTGAAACTTTTAACCGTTGTAAACTGTTGTGTAACTGCCACTTTTTACAGGATACGAGATTTACTGTACTGTGTATAAACTCAATCTAACGCCCAGAGTACGTAAATGGTGAACGTTTTATAATGTTTTGATATTGATATCACTCACAGAAACGGGAACAGAATGTGTAACGTATGTAGATTTCGTATTTCGAAATCCACTACCGTTGAATAATCCTCCTGACAAAATTGAACAAAAGTGGGTGAACTTATTGGACCAGTTTTTGGTTGCAGGCTGAACAACAGCGAGATCCGAAAATAATTAATTTTATAACGAACTTAAATAGTGGCGAAATAAATAACGATTGTACTGTAGGTACCCTTCTGCCTAACCCTTCGGGGAAATAAGGCGTGATATTATGTTATGTTAAATAACGATTTGATGAATTCATACAAAATAAATTCCGGAATTCTACATTGGAAAATGCAACGTAGTTGTAATGACCTATGTTTACCCATTGTCCCCAGGACTTTTTTGTTCAGTGATATATCAAGTGCGCGAGTCAATAATGCATTTGAATTGACAAAAAAAAAATAAAAAAAAACTTTGGGGAAAAAAGTACGTTTTACTGGTCTCCCAATGTGAGAAAAAAGTTTGTTAAAATTATGTTGTACCCGGCGGTCCTGGGTTCGATTTCCGGGTCGGGCAGGGTGTTTCTGAGGTTTTCTATCTGGAGTTTCTCAGTGAGGGCCGGATTCTGGATTTGTTCCTGGTTGATGGCAATGGGCTTGCCCCCTGATGTAAGGGGACATGAATGGCGAATGTACTGGATCGCGCACCTCTGCCCAGCCCTTCGGGGCGACAAGGGATTTTTATGTAATGTTCCGATATTCGCGGAAAATTGCGTGTAAGCTATCTAACCCGATGGCGGGAAAACCTTAAGCGGAACCATACCCGATACGTAAAGTATCAATACCTTGAAAAACTATTCGTATTGACGTAACAGGTAAACTTAGTGGCTCTAATCAAACGAAAGAGTATGTGTTTGTCGAAATTACTGATGCTTTCACAAAATATGTTGTGCTGTATGTGTACATAGTGCTCATCGATACTTTGAGTGTCAAAGTCTTTAAAGTACGCAATTCATTTATTTGGAAATCCATTTCGTACTAAGCAGATCAGGGTAAATGCTTTTTGAATAAGGATTTCTGGGGTTTTTGTTATACCCACAATACAATGTTACGTTTAGTTGCTGCTGGTACATAAAGAGCAGTTAGTCAAGTGTGACGTATAATTTGCACCTTAAAATCATGCTTACCGCTGTAGAAATAAAATGAGATACGACGTAGTAAATGTACAGGATGTACAACTCGCTATAAATTCGACTAATAATAATCGCGTGACAAAAGCAAGCCCAATAGAAATACTTATTGGAAATGTAGTACGACCAGACTTATTAGCCTTTGGTGAACAAGACGCAACGCGAGTTAACGACGAAGTTAGACGAATCTAGTGTAAAAAAATTGCAAGTGTGATACAGTGATTCGATATGTTTGTGTGGGTAGAAAATCATGAGAGGAATCAAACAAAATTAGACTCGAAATTTCAAGGGTCGTCGAAATTTGTTGAATTACCATAAAGCGACCCCTATTTACTAAAATCTTTAGATAAAAATAGAACCTATAGGTATGCGCACGAGCGTGTTCGTGCAATGCAAGATAGTTACATCCGCACAGAAAAAAAAAAATAAAAAAAAAAATTACTGAAGTTAGTAGCGATGAAGAACAGTCAGGTCAAGCCGTAGTCGACGCTATCGAATGTTAATAGTTAAGAATGAAATTCGATTGTGAAAGTGACCTATAATTACAAAGTGAATATCGAAATATATTGTTTACGTGACTTGTACTGTGACCAGCTGCTTATCGTCGATCGTAGGTCATATTCCTAGCCCAGTCTAGCTGGTGTCGGAGACTGCGCGGCGGCGGTGGGTGGTGGGTGCTCAGTGGGCTGGCAAGAATGCCAGATGTGACGACCGAAGTGCCAGCTTGGGCCGCTGTGGTCGTGTGATGGCGATGGTGCCATAGGTGACGGTCGGGGTACCAGAGGGTGACCGACGCGTCAGGTGATGGCCTGTGTGCCAGTGTGAGCCAGTGTGCTCGTGTGATGGCCTGTGTGCCAGTATGAGCCGGTGTGCTCGTGTGATGGCCGGTGTGCCAGTATGAGCCGGTGTGCTCGTGTGATGGCCGGTGTGCCAGTATGAGCAGGTGCGCTCTTGTGTTGGCCGGTGTGCCATTGTGGTGGCTGGAGTGCCTAGTGGTGACTATGTGCTATGTGTTGGCCTGTTCTCCTGGCATTGCCAGTCTAGTAGCTGGAGTGCCTGGTTGTAACTGTGCTAGCATGTTGACCGGTTCTCCTGGTATAGCCAGTGCGCTGTTGGTTGTTAAGTCACATAAACATGTAGAGTTATTATATTGATGGCAAGTTTTGCATTGCGTAAAAATGATTAAATAGTGATTAAAGTTATAATGAAAAGCGATCAGACCTGTTCTTTGTCGAGTTTTAATTTAAACACGTTATGAAAACGATGGACAATGTACGTAGTGGAAACCTGGCAGTCGATACTTAATTTGTAGTAAAGGCAGGATAGCCGAGTGGTTTCTATCTAGAGATGGCACACGAGGACGTGTGATAGTCAGGATCGCCGTGTCGACGCGCGAGCAAAGACGCGCGTAAAGCATTAATTACTACAGTGTTTTGTTCCGATAGATAGTTTAGGGACTAAATAGCCAATTATTTAAAGTACTTGGAGTTTGCATTGTTCATTTGATGCATCCGTATATCCATTAGTGCGGTTTGGATACCCCGCTGTGCGGGTTAGTTTTGTGTCATTCAATTAAAAGATTTATGTCAGCACTTCTGAGATACTTGTCCTAAGTATGGTTTCGAGAGTGGCGGTAACATGTGGTCTGCATATGGTTTACCGAACGTAGTCGTGGGTCGGCCTATGAGGAATAACTAACAATGTTTTTTTGGTTTATGAGAGACGTTGGAAAAAGGGTCTTCGAGCCGACATTCTGTTTTGAGATATTGTGAGGTATAGGCGCGACCTATGAAAACGTTCCTCTCTGCGAAATCGTATTTATTATTTGGTCATAAGATTTATGTTGTGTTCTAATGTCATTGTGTGAACTAGGTATAGACCGTTATAATTATAGAGGTCTCACAACTATCTTTCAAATAATTAATGTCGCGTTACCACGCCTAATACGAGCTACTTCTTATCACGTCCGAGAGCTATCTGCGAATCTCAATACCTGACGCTCCGTTATATATATATGTGTGTACATACATCAAACTGTAACTATCAAAAACGTGGTTCATCTTTAGATTCTTCTAATGTATGTATATGCTAAGTCGGTTAAGCAGGTTCCACCATATTTACAAATATTGTAAATATATCTGTATGACATGACACTTGAGTTAATGTAAATTTATGACACAAACTCAAATAACACGTGGATGTTTTTTTTTCCTATTATATTTAATTATTGCTTGTCATTTTCAACAACGAAATGGTAGTGTATCATAAAGTTCGCGTGTTAACGTAGCGGCTGTGTCCGCAGGCGGCGACCTGGAGCTGTTGCTGCCGGCGGCGGAGGACATCCTGACGGCGCCCGAGCTGGCCGAGCTGGCGTCCGACCCGCGGTTCCACTACATCATCAAGTACGGGTACGAGTGCGTCGATACTACGCGCAACGACCCCATGCACGAAGACTAAACTTTACTCATATCTGTGAAAAATGGACTTATGAACTTACGAAAACGTCGATCACTATTGGACTTTGTCACATTAAAGTTATTCGTTGACGCAAAATCAATCGTCGTTCAAATTGAACTGAGAATCAACACTTTTGAACGTCTAAATAATATAAAACAGTCCCCCAAAACGCCTGCCCTTCCCCACTTCCTAGTACTGTAGCTGAGAAAAAGTTGCGCAACAAACTCCACAGTGTCACATTTCTGGCGTCGACGTTAGCATATTATAATATAAGTAAGTTCTAAATTATGTTAAGTACGATCAACCCTAAGGCCTCCCCCACACTAGGCGTGCGCGACCGTCGGGCGTGTGAGTAGCGCGCGCGTCGCGTGTAGCTGCCCTGCGGCGCGCACGCGGCGCTCGCCTTGGCGTTTAATCCCCTTCAGTCAAGTCAGTCACAATTTGGACAGTTTTTGTTTCAAAATCCACACTATCCACACTAATATTATAAATGCAAAGTAACTCTGTCTGCCTGTCTCGCTTTCCTGCTAAAACTACTGAACCGATTTAAATGAAATTTGGTACTCAGATAGTTTAGAGCCTGAGAAAGGACATAGGCTATTTTTTATTCCGTGACTTTGTCTGCGTCCGCGATAAACGATATTTACGCAGAAGAAGTCGCGGGCAGAAGCTAGTCTTTTATAAATAAAGTGCTGATTTCTTCCCACACCTTTTTTTGCAATACGATCACTATACTCCTTTGTAGTCATGTCCCATATCGCAGAACGATTCTGTATTTCTAGGATAAAGCTTTCGATATTAATTTCACTCGTGACTCTATTTTTAACGTGTGTCAACACAACACTGCCCACCATGTGACTGACCAAAACAGTAGCAATATACAACAAGTTACTAGAATCCATAAGGACAGAGAAAAAAAGCCATCTATTTACTAATAAATTAAAAAAGCTGCTGTTAAGCAAATGTTATTATAGCGACAACGAAATTTTAAATGATAAATTCCTGAAATTAGTTTAGAAAAGTCCAAAGCATGTATTTCATCTATTTTTAATTACTATTTTAGAATAAGTTACATTATAAGATAATCAATAAGTCCTCCTCTCTACTTACTGTATTTTCCTTTGCTGTGCCCGACAGGGTCCACAACTGTTTCTAAATAAAATGTTTTACCACCTAAGCATATACATTGTGGAATGCAATAAAGTATTGAGTATTGAGTATTGTAGCGGGCGAAGGGGTAAGAACACGACTCGAGCGCCGCGTGCCGCAGGGCAGCTACACGCGACGCTCACGCGGCGCGCGCTACTCACACGCCCGAGGGTCGCGCACGCCTAATGTGGGGGAGGCCTAAAACAGTAGTAGCGCTTCAAAAACGAAATCTGTCCTCACCGCTACACAGTTGAAGCGCTGTCTGAGTCAAAAAGTTACTATGAACGTGTGAGAAACTGCACGCATACTGAGGTATATTATAATTATATATCAGTACATTCATAATCGTCATCATCATCATTTCAACCGTAAGACGTCCACTGCTGGACTTAGGCCTCCCCCAATTTGGGGGCCTTTGCCATAATCGCCACGCTTGGCAGACGGATTGGCAATCGCAGTATGGTGGTAAAATGCATAGAGAACGCTGCTGCCCATTCTCTAGTAAGTCCCTTAGTCGCCTTTTACGACACCCACGGGTAGATATGGGGTGGTGTTATTCTTTACGTCCGGCACCACACGGTACACATTTACATTCATAAAGTCTATTGCATTATACACACTGTTGATTTACTCACCTGCATCCATTAATATGATTATATTTGTCAATTCCGTCATTCTAGATAACTTTCCTTATAATACGCTATTTAATTTAAAAAACCAACGTATAAAATCTATATTTATAATATTATAAATGCGAAAGTAACTCTGTCTGATACGCTTTCACGACTAAACCACTGAACCAATTTTGATGAAATTTGATACGGGGTTAGTTTGAACCCCAAGAAAGGACATAGACTACTTTTTATTCCGCGGTTCGTCTGCGTCTGCGATGACCGACATTTACGCGGACGAAGTCGCGGGCAAAAGCTAGTAGTAAATAAATGACAGCATGGATGCAGGTATGAAAAGTATAAACGGAAGCATGTGATATGAACAGCCTATATTATTGTTAGGACTTGATACGTTATTCCTTTAAAAACCTTAGTTCGCGCTGAGTAACCTTAGGATTGTTAGAGCTTTCATCGTAACTCACACGGGCAAACATGTAAGTAGCAAGAGTAAGTCCACTCAGAGATATCAACCAATATGTGGAAGTGGTGAAGCTTAACTGACTGTCATAGTACATTTGGTAAACGCAATCAAGATTATTGCTACTCAAGGCTTTGCCAAATCTCACATAAAATAATTCAACTGTTACCGTTCCCCATGCAAATATAACAAACAACGTTTTATTTTGTGGTTAGAACTGGTCAACTTAAACGGACTAACATACAAGCTAACACTAGTATAATAAAAACGGGTACACAAATCTGTTATAAAATAATAATGTCAGTACATAAACGAACCCCTGTAGTAAATATACTGTCGTAAAGACTTATTGAAGTGTGATCATTTATATTTTAGGATATATTCTTAAAGCTTAGTAAATATAAGTAAGTAACTTGTAGCGAGGCTTGTCAAACAAATGGCTTCTTGTTTAAACCAAAAATATGGTACATACATTTAGTTTGTGAAAAAAATACCTACTTTGTAAAGTGTTGTCTCTGTCACTGTTCTTGTGTGTGTTAGTCTCTTTGTAAAGCACGATGTGTAATACGATATGAATAAGTTATTTATAATTAAAAGTATTTGTGAAGTTGTACTTCGTTATCCGATTAAAAATATCAAAGATTTAATCTCAAGTATTTTACCGTTGGAGACTGCTTGTTGTTAGTTGTTATAGACTTTAGCATGTAACGAAAAAATGTTCACAAAACAAACGTATAGAGTAACAGGATGCACCTTTGCTTAGATTTCTATTGTCACGAAGTAATACTATAGATATATATATTTTAATAACGTTTAATAACATTGCAGCCTGTAAAAGGACTGTAGTGAACATTGTTATTAGGAACTTTCCTTAGTTGCTAATAACAATGTTCACTACAGTCCTTTGACAGTTATTTTTCCTCTGATTTTGTATCATTTTTAAAAATCACGATGATCTCTATGCGTCGTAACATTAAGGTAGATGTTGGGTTGAAGCCGTCAGATTTAAAATGACTGTGAAACAACTGTATACAAAAAAAAAAATCACACCAAAACCTCTTTGGTTTCTAAAAACCTGAAAGCCAATTCTTGAAATTAAACATGTTCTAACTCTAGTTGTAGTGTCATCTGGGCCACAATAGAATGTTTAAAACTTTCAAAAATGTACTTTGATTCGAGGTCTTTTTGACAGAATCAGAATGTGAACGTCCTTAAAATTACGAGAATTGCCCTTCTGATTTGTGTATGTGTTGTTACTTTTGACGTTAACTGTTCGATTGCGAGTGGCAATACAAAACACAAAGCAATCCGACAAAAACTACGTTTGATTGTCTTTTACAATAGAATTGACTGTTGTAGTGAACCCACAAATGTCGCTAATCTGAAGTTAGAGGTGAGCAGCCAATCAAATGCGATTTGTTGAATAGATTGTGTGAAGTTTTATGTATATCTAAAACCGCAAAATAGTGAGACATGTTATTAACATTAATAGATATTGTTAAAATACTAGTTACGTAAGTGCTTAGGATGTAAGTTAGATAATTCCCGCTACGGCTGGGTTATCGAACCGCGTCCGACTGACATTCTTGGCTCACACACTAGTTCTCAAACTACACTGAACTTAAACACGCTCTGAGAAGTATCTCTGTAGCTACAACATGTATTAAGGCTTCTACAGATAGGCGCGACGCGACAGCTCTACACGACTTGTAGAACAATTTCCATGAAGTTTACAAAGAAATTGTCTACGAGAGTCGCGTCGCGCTGTCGTGTCGCGCCTGTTTACGGGAGCCTTTCAAGTTACAAGTGACGGCTAAGAACCTAACTTACTCGTACATTTAAGTTGCGTTTGAGATTGTGGCCGTCATTCTTACTATCAACTGAAGGATTTATATAAACGTTGCTTAAAAGTTAAGACTTTAAAACGACCAAAAATGGTAAATCAGATGTTAATGAGTATTTAACTTTAGTAACGTTTATACATAGACGCCTTATATATCTGAATATTGCACCTTATGTCGTATTAATGACTGTACTACTATAAAATCTTTAAATAAAAGATTTATATGTTACAATCAATCTATCAACTCGAAAGACAGCATGCTCCTGACGTGATCCCGTTAAAACAATGTCAAAAGTGGTTAAAGGAGTGTCAGTCGAATTGCAAATATATAACTCACCATTCGATGATGTGCTGTCAGACTGATTTAGATGTAATTACTATTAGTGTTCGGAACGTAGCTACAGATAACGAAACTTTAGAGTCAGCGTCAAACATACCGGGGCGAACAAGCTGTTCAAAATGATCTCACCAACTAAGAAAATTAAACCTTATCTTCAATTGGTTAAAGTTCTCGTCAGAATGATAGTTGTCGTATACTGTCTTCATTCTGAAACATTCCATGTGTCATTGAGTTGATATTTAGTTTGCATAGTTGTTTAGATCATATTGATCAAACAGTTCGTCCTGATATTCTTGACGCTGATTGTACAAGTAAAGCCAGCGAAATGTATTATTTAGCAGATTGCCGCACTACGTAAATATACCGTGTTTATAATCATAAGATTCGAATATACGGACAGTTTAAACTGATAGTACATTTTCTGAACAATCTCCCTGATTATGCTATCGTGTTGTTTTCAGCATTGATTTTTAACAATTCTGGGACTGCAATGGCTACCAAGATGGTTGAAGGATCACTATATTGGTGAAATAAGGCGCGACGCCAGTATGAAAATGTTCAGTAAAAAATGATTATTTAAATCAACCACAGACAAGAAATCGCTGTGTCAGCAACGTCGGCAATACTAATTCAATTCGGGGCTCCCAAAGTGCATTGAGCACACACAACTTCGCTTATCTTCTCTGCTAAGCCATCGGTTTCTGTAGTTAATTTATGTAGTAGTATAAGTAAACGGTGACATGCTTGGTTTGTGCGTAAAGTGTCCACAGTGTCATCTCTAGTAGCGGCCGCCGAGACGTCTCCGTGATCTGTGGTTTATTCGACCAAGCATTTGAAATAACACTATCATCATATTTTTCTTTCTTTCCGCTATAATCTAGTGGTTGCTAGGTTTGCCAATACGATAGAAGGCTATCGCGTGATTTGGTCCCGATAATTCTTCGTTATGTGTAGTTACGATTTGAACTTATAATTTTAAATTTTAGGTTCTATACACACGCGTATTTCTGTAACGCGCGTCGGCGCTCTATACGTTAGTAGCGTGTAGTCGCCGGTCGACGTCGCTTGAACGCTGCGTGTTTAGACCTTTACTGTACTGAGAGCCAAGACAAGAATACTAGGTTTATCGGCAGCATAGTTGGCTAATGTTAACGTGTTCGGGAAAATACCCCCTCCTTAGGGTTCTAATTCTTATAAAGATATTTTAAGGCCTAATGCCTAATTCTTTAGAACTGAATGTAAGAATGAACTATCTATAATTCTGATGTGGCTCTCATAGTATTTAGATGGAATATACCTATTGTCCAATTTTTGCACAGATTGTAGGACCATCCTCGTACAGTATTTGGAGAAAAAAATGCTGTTGTTTAGTAAAGTAACTAAAATAAAAAGTAACTACAGGTTGGGGTTACACCGTACTGTTGGGCAAACCTAAACCATTAAAAATACGGTCCTTGCGTTTGACCTAAATTGTACATTGTACTCCTTATTATAAAGTTATCGTATTCATGAGTCGTAATGTCAGTAGCGGATCTAGTATCTAGCCCTTCTAAAGATTAGAATAAATTGTATATGCTGACCCACCACGGATGAGACGGACAGATATACTGTACCAACTCATTTGTAGTATATTATAATCTGTAGGCGAAAATTATACAGAGCAATACAATTTGAAGACTGTTCATTTTACATAAATTAAAATTTCAGCAATTGGATAAGATATTTTTTTATTAAATGGCATGCCATAAGTCTGAATGTTTATTGATCAAATTGAAAGATATCTTATATGTATACTACTTTATAGATGAAAAATATTCGAATGTACAAAGTAAACGAAATTCATATACCTGGCCCTCGAGCCTTTCCTTCATTAACATGTAGGTACTTATTAATTAATATTTTTTATGTATTCATCTTATCACTAATTACTAACTTAATAAGCTATAACCATGTTCTAGTTGTAATGAACACTACCTACATAAAGTGTACGTTTACTTTTAGCTATTGATATTGATTTTGTTGAAAACTATAATAATTTGTGAACAACCTTGTGTCATTATTTTGTTTTAAATTATGGTATTTGTTGATCTGATATTTTTTTAATAAAATGTCGTTGAAAAATGATATTTGTTTGTTGTAATTCCCCCCCGAGTCCCGGCGCGGCGGCGGGCGCCGGGCGGCACAGTGCGGCGCGCCGCGAGCGAGCGCGCATGCGTGCGGCGACACTGCCAACCTTTTGTTTACCTCCTTCCGTACGACAGTATAGCTGCCGCGTCTCGGGAACCGCGTACAATATTTTACTGAATTTCGTTTTAAAATGACTGAAATACATTTAAAATATATTATTGAGTGAGTTTATAAAGTGCATGTTGGAAATCAAATACGTTTTCTGTGTTCTAAGGAAAATAAAAGAGACTGTTATTCGGCTCTGCGTCGCCGGCTGTCGTGTAAGTATTTATTAGAAGTTTTTCTATAAATATTTATATTCTTATATATTTACTAAAACAACTAAGAGTTACATAAAATCTGGATTACTTCTGATATATTTTTCGAAACAATTACTAACAATACTCAAACAACCCTAAAAATTCGAGGTTTGTTAGTCGAACAGCTGCTAAACTTCTACATTAATATTTTTCATTCAAAAATTATATCGACGGTTGAAAAGCTATTTGATCTAAGCGACATTTGCTGAAAGTTGCAGGAGAGTGATGCAAAGTTTTATTTTTCGGATAAAAAAATCATAAAAGAACTAGTGAGTGGATTTTGGAAAAACTGTAAGTATTATATTTACCAAAATCCACTCATTAGTTCTTTTATAATGATTTTTTTTTAAACTTTTAATCACTCTCCTGCAACTTTCAGCAAATGTCGCTTAGATCAAATAGCCTTTCAACCGTCGATATCAATCTAAGGGCAGATTAAAGCAGTGACAGACTAGATGAGACCTTGTCAATATGCTACTAGATTCTTGTTAGAATCCAAAGCAAGCATTAGTGACAGTATGCAAGTCTACTTGCACATCATCAGCTTAATTTCTATATATAACAAAATAACCATCGTTACCTAATATACGTACCTTCATACAATCTTTACTTTGAAACTAGGAATGTCCCATTGACCCAAATGATCCCATGTTTTGTTCACATATTATGTAGCTACTTACTCAAATTGGTATCTACAGCGCAGTAGGTGCAATTACTGAACACTGTTTATTACATAAATATTCGAAATTATCACAGTTATTGATGTAATTTAGTCCAGTCGAGATACTGAAAGGGTTTTTACCTAGCTTAAATGCTAGTTACTACATCCCTTTCGTGAACTGATGAACACCTTGGCGTTAAGCTCCAGTTTCAATATTCTGTAACTTGTGATTGTATACTTAAAGATCTCATGATCAACTCTGAGAGCATTATAGCCAGTTGTAGGTAGATACCACTACCTATACCTATGTACTACGTGACAGTTTTAGCTCTTAAGTACCATACTTCCTGCGACAGGGGTGGGGTGAGTATGTACCCGCCACTTGGTCGCGTGTCGTCGTTAATTCAGCGCTGTTTCCCAGTTAGACAAGCCAACCAGCCATAATTGGAACAATTCTCCACACGCTCCGTACGGGTTAAGCTGTAGTTCTACTTGGGCTAATTTCTCAAGCAGCAATTCAGAATGCTTCATAGGGCCTCGCGATCTGAATCCTAAATTGATCTTATCACCACACAGCAGCCCGGAGGGGGTGAAGACAATGTGGGATCTGAATGTATTAGGTACCCAGAAAAGAATTTATTCATTCTATCACCTCCTTGAACATCAACTTCATGATCGTCTGATCAGCGATGACCGCTTAGATTATCAACACGCCACGCCAGTTAGCCGCCATTACCAGCAACCACCTTGAAAAGACCATATTTCAAATCTGATAGCCGACACGAAGCCAAGCCAGACGGATTTCAGCGCACTTATAATTAGACAAGAAAGAATAACCTAAATGTTTCTCAAGGGCAGAGAAA
Source organism: Aporophyla lueneburgensis (assembly GCA_932294355.1). NCBI lineage: Eukaryota > Metazoa > Arthropoda > Insecta > Lepidoptera > Noctuidae > Aporophyla > Aporophyla lueneburgensis. Next base: position 836,215 of record OW028749.1, on the reverse strand, counting down.
CACTTCAAGTTACTTAAGTACGTACCTGTCAAAGTTATTGGCAGACCGAGATCAATACTTACTATGCTAAAATGTTATACAGTAGCAGGCTCTGTTTAGAAAAATATTACCTTTATGATACTTACCCATGTCAAAAGCCAAGTCCTGACCACTACCTTGCCCTCTGTCACAAGGAAACCGACACCGACATCAATCCAACTGTACGTATCATCATCATCATTTCAGCCGTAATACGTCCACTGCTGGACATGACCTCCCCCAATTTGGAGGGCTTTGCCATAATCGCCACGCTTGGCAGGCGGATTGGCGATCGCAGTATAGTGGTAAAATGCAAAGAGAACGCTGCTGCCCATTCTCTAGTAAGTCCCGTAGTCGCCTCTTACGACACCCACGGGAAGAAATGGGGTGATGCTATTCTTTACGTCCGGCACCACACGGTACCTGTACGTATAGATAAAGTTAATTAATGCAGTGGCTGCAATCATTTTCACAAGCTGTTCTCATGCTCTATGTACGAAACTCCTCTACTACAACCTTTATAATTTCATACTGTTAGGTACATACCTACTGTTCCTTCTAACAGTTAGGTAGAGAAATAAATCTTGAAGGGAAAGAAACAAAATTCAAGTAACGAAGTTATCAAACTCGACTCATTAATTTATCCGTTCTTAACCCTTTATGGAGCCATGTTGCACTTCTGCAACACACCATTCCGATACACGTAAAATTATATCAAATCCCGATAGATCGACTTAACTCAGTGTTGTACACCGACAACAAATCATTCTACCGATTTAGTAACAAATCGGCTAACTAGATGGCGACACTTTTATTAAATTCGCATTTAAGTGATGAACGTGTATTAACCGGTTTCTCTCTCTTTGAATTGGTTTATAAAAAGTGATTTATTGGTGAAATACTGATATTTGGCTATTGAAATTGATGTGAGTAATAGGTAAGTTGATGTTTTTCAATAATCAACAATAATTTTTTTTGCAGCTTCAAGTATTTCTTGGTTTTTTTTTAGTTTTGTTTTGTTGCATGAATGCAACATTGCGCGTTTGTGGTCGATTTTTTGCCGTTTATTTGAATTTTGCATATTTCGTTTTTAGGATCAAAATGAGTCGTAAATTACGAACTTTAACTACTCAAGAACTGGAAAATATACTAGGAGAATGGAATGACAGTGAAGATGGCCTAGATTTTTCTGACGACGATGATGTCGCCGATCCAACATATCACTTCCAGCCGAATGACAACGAAAGTTCTGATGAGGATCCAGAGGAGCCCTCTGACTTGGCTGCCACCACTCTAGAAACTACATCCATAAATACTCAGTTCAATAGTACTGCAACGCATCCAAGTCCAGCCATCATCTCTCCTAGTACTAGTTCTACAGTGGCTCCTAGTACTAATTCTACAATTGCTCCAAGTACATCTAATCGTATGCCTAAGACACACGTCGTATGGAAAACGAAAAGCTTGAACCTAAATGATGCCCAACTACGTTTTCATGGATCTGACACGTTACCTCCAGAAATACTTCGATTAGACACTCCATTTGAGGTATTTACATATTTGTTTACTGAAGATATTATCAACCTTATAAGAGACCAGACTAATTTATACTCTGTCCAGAAAGATGCTAATAAACCCGTAAATGTAACTAGCCAAGAAATACGCCAATTTATTGGTATTGTATATTACATGTCAATAGTTCGTATACCAAATGTAAAAATGTATTGGTCTGAAAATATTGCCTTTGCGCCGATACAAGAGACAATGCCGTCAAGACGATTCGAATTACTTAGGCAAATGTTACACTTCAATGATAATAGTAAAATGTTACCATATGACCACGTTGATTCTGATCGATTATATAAAATCCGGCCACTGATAGAAGCACTCAACCGCAACTTCCAAAAAGTTCCATATGAAGCGCATTTATCGGTAGATGAACAAATGTGTTCAACAAAGGCTCGAAGTGTGCTGAAACAATATTTACCTGACAAACCCCATAAATGGGGATTCAAACTTTTTGTTATATGTGGTGTATCTGGATATGGATATAAATTTGAAGTTTATAGTGGACAGGAAAACAAATGCGCAGCAGACGAGCCACAGTTAGGGGCATCATCTAATGTGGTAGTTCGCCTTGCCCGCGATGTGCCTACCAATCAGAACTACCGACTGTTTTTCGATAATTATTACACCTCGATACCGCTTATCGAATACTTGTCCAGTCGCGGCATTTTAGCTTTAGGAACAATAAGAAAAAGCCGAATTCCCAATTGCAAGCTGGCAGATGAAAAAGTTTTTAAAAAGGAACCACGCGGTACGTCAATAGAACAGGTTGGTAACTGCAGTGGCGTTGATGTGGCTGTAGTGGCATGGAGAGATAACAAAATTGTCACTCTAGCATCTAATTTCGCAGGAAAACACCCAACATCGGTAGTAAAAAGGTGGGACAAGTCTGAAAAGAAATACATTCTTGTTGAACGTCCTTTTGTCGTAGCAGAATATAACAGACATATGGGTGGTGTCGATCTATTAGATTGTGTGATGGGCCACTATAAGATCAAACTCCGTAGTAAACGTTGGTATTTACGAATTTTTTATCACTTCTTAGACATGGCTATGTGTAATTCATGGCTATTATACCGAAGAATTAATGCTGCAAAGGGTGGTACCAGTAAAACTCTCAACTCTGCCGAATTCAGAGTAGCTATAGCGGAGACGTTATGTAAATATCAGATAATTAACCGTTCAAAGCGCAAAAGTGATATTGAATGTCTCATTCAAGATAAAAAGAAGAAAGGTCCAGCTCAACATGTTCCGCCGAAAGATGTGAGGTTGGACCAATACGGGCACTGGCCAGTTTGGATAGATAAAAGAATGAGATGCAAATTTCCAAGCTGCACAGGGTATACGCAAACAGTTTGCGAAAAATGTGGGGTTAGCTTATGCTACAATAAACAAAATAACTGTTTTAAAAATTTTCATCTCTCATAACTTTTTTTTACATTTTTAAGCATTATGAAGCAATGTTGCATTTCTGCAACACGTAGTTTTTTTTTAATAATAAATATTTTTTTGTAATGAGATTTTTTTAATTATTTTTCCCATTGATCAATCCCTATTTGCTATTTAGTTTCGGTAAAATTAATAAAAAAAATTACCTTGCGCCATAAAGGGTTAATATGAACATCCTGTAGAGGTTAAGATTTCAAAGTATATCGCAAAAACAACGAACTAATTTATATTTCAGCAATACTAATTAACACGACACAAATAACTTACGTTGGATCAATACAGACTCTTATCATTAATTGCGAATTTCACGAATTTGCATTTTTGTATTCTACCTCTATACATTGATCGACTGTTTACTGTTACTGAACGTACATACATTGGCAGTAGGGCGCCATTTATGCGCCGGTGACGTCATTTAGGGTACATTGCACACGTCATAATTTGAGGGGTGCCTATCGAATGGCAAACCGAGAATATTCGCAGCTTACGGAATAGGTTCAATGACGTCAACTGAAATTGTATCTAGGTATTAATTGAATTGCTTTTAGTATTACCTATTAGTAGATACTTACCTAGTAGGTTTGTTCTATATCAGTCATAGGGACCTACAAATATGGAATTTGCAAATAAACGAATGATTCTGTTTCAAAATAAAAGATTTACAAAGTTAGCGCACATTTCGGTAGCGAGACTTAGTTAATATAGCTATCGTTATCAGCCCTTTTTATGGACTCTACAAAATAATAATCAAGCAGCGCAGCGGCTCAGCTAAATTAGAAATACCTGCCTGGCTAGGTCCTTTATCGTACATCGAACCTAAAAACTTACACAAAACTAACATGACGACGTTCTTTTGTTTCCAAATATATGACTCGTTATTATTTTACGGAACTTCAGAAGTGGTTCTACCCCGAATAGTTAACCGGGTAAATGAGTCAACACCCTTAGTACCTAGTCGAGTCGACACTAGTTAGTAATTACCATAGAAACTAACTTTCATGTTTAGTGACTAGTGCGTGTCGGTGCCAAGAACGGGGTTACTCATGACCCCCACAAACAAATAAAATAAAATGAAATCTATTCATTTATTTCAGTTTAATCACCCATACAAAATAGTTTTTGTTAGGTACATCGAACCTTACCGAATCGACTAGTAGACTTTTAACGCCGAATGTTAGCTGAAGGTGCTTCTTACCGGCTATGACTGCGACTATCCCATGAGCGATTGCTTTCTCTTGTCTTTTCCAAACACAAAATCGTATCCTTATGTTATCGTTGATGTTTCTTTTATAATTCAGCGATAATCAATTCAAAACTCACACGAAACTGATTACTAACCGCTAGCTTGAACATAATAGGACAGACCTAGTTAACAATTAAGTAATAACAATACGTAGTACCTGCTACGACAGGCTCGTGAGAAAGTTGTCTAGTCAATCATGGCAGCGACTGTGGCGCCCGCGCACTTGCCCCACAGGCCAAATGTCAGTTTTTCTGCGCCTATTGTGTGTTAATTAGGTGGCGTCTCTTCATACTGATATCAATAGAGCGATAGTCGCTAATAGCTGATGTTAGTTTAAAAAAAAAAGTGCTACTTGCATTTCTAATATTAATAGGTACTAAGTAGATAGAGTCACCCTGTGACTACTTTTACTTTTCATCTTTCTTTCTTTATGCATACGAAGATTCCCAGTAGTCACGATAGGAAGGCCTGTTCACTACCTGTTGGCGATTTCAAACCACTTTCCCCCTGGGTTTTTTGGGTGAATTATAACAGCGATTTTGCTTGTCTGCTCTATTGATCATTGTCTCCATATGAATTTATTACTTACGATTCCTGCAATAACTCCAAAGGCAAACGTATTAAATTATAGATATTTAATTCACTTCACGTCAATCCAACAATGCGTTTCCTATCAAACCAGTAGCCCGGAAGGCTAAAATTATTCTTTAAAACTATTTCTAAAGAATACTTGGCGAATAACGTGATCATTTTGCATGATACCTATCAGTCGTCTGTACTGTAGTTTTATAGTCAGCCTGAGTTAGTGGTTGGTGGTCAAACATTCTCATCAGCGCCAGCAATTGAGTACTATGTATGTATAGTGTATACCACTATCAGCGATATACCAACGCCTGAGCCTAAATATATAATTATGGTTTGTGAAGCAACGAGTGTTAGGTAAAGAATTCCAAGTAGGTACATAGGTACAACTAGAAACCACATTATTCGCCACTTACGGTAATACGGCTCATTCCAGTAAGGAGGATTTCCTCCATTGTCAGAAATCATCAGCTAATGCAATGATCTGTTGCCATCATCTGACAGCAGACCTCCGCGATGATTAGCTAATCATCTCCCAGTCCTAATGCAACATCGTCGACCCACTTATACATTACGGTATTCAGCATCTGCCCCCGGAGGGAACTGGACCTGCAAACTGTCTTCGACACAGAATATTATGTAAGTGAACAAATATCTAATTTATTTGGACTAGACGTTTCGCCAATCCAATCCATTTACTTAGCGTACCTATTACTAAATAGATCAATGCCTAATCAAGTGTCATATTCCACTCAATTACTTAGCAGTTTAAGCTGTATTGTGTTCAAATATTTTACGATATTCCCTAATGTGTCACGTAGTAGAAAAACGAATAAAACAAGTCTTGTATCCTCGTTTAATTTCGGAACAGCGGCACTCACAAACATGATGATGTACATGAATTCAAAATAAGGTCTTTTGAGATGTCCGTATCCACCTCGCGGCCAACTCTTAAAATTTGATGAAATTTTGCCAGGAATTAGTTGTAATTTGTTACAAAACACATCTCTTTTCCTGAATTTGTTACAAAAAAAACTAAGACGCTACGACCAAAAACATTTGGCCGCTAGAACCGCCACTTGCCGTAGTGATCGCCTGTGATTACACAGATACTAAATAATGCAGATAGGCGAATGATACATCAAAAGAAAGGTCTTAATTTGTTGTATTTGTTACAAAAATAAAAATCATCAAATCTTAAATATACAAAAAGTTATGCTATAGGTATTTAGTTTTCAGGTTAAGTGTAGGTACGTATATCACCATAAAATCAAATTAATAGAGGCTAATGTGTATGGACAATTAGTTGCTAATTTGTTGCAGCAAATAAACAAGAAAAATACTAGAAAATAGGTTCAATATTTTTTCAATATGTATTTTTCTTATTTGCTGCAACAAATTAGCAACTAATTGTCCATACACATTAGCCTCTATTAATTTGATTTTATGGTGAGATACGTACCTACACTTAGCCTGAAAACTAAATATAGCATAACTTTTTGTACATTTAAGATTTGATGATTTTTATTTTTGTAACAATTACAACAAATTAATACCTTTCTTTTGATGTATCATTCGCTTATCTGTATTATTTAGTTTCTGTGTAATCACGGGCGATCACTACGGCAAGTGGCGGTTCTAGCGGCCAACTGTTTTTGGTCGTAGCATCTTAGTTTTTTTTGTAACAAATTCAGGAAAAGAGGTGTGTTTTGTAACAAATTACAACTAATTCCTGGCAAAATTTCATCAAATTTCAAGAGTTGGCCGCACGGTGGAAACGGACATCTTTTGAGACGCCTATGTGTAGTAGAGTCCTTAGGTTGAATGATTGATTAGGTAACTTTTCTATCAATCAGGACATCGCGCATGATATATATCTGTCCCCAAACGAATACAATTAGTTCCAGTATCGGTGCGTATCAGCGCGCGGTGCACGAGCGCATCCTCCTGCATAATTCATTGGCTTTGTTTCGAGCCGCGCCCGGCTCCGCGTAACACGCACTTCGATTTATTAGCTCATTCATATCGATTTCAACTCATCATGATGCTTTCTTTTTTAATAAAAGTAAATAATAACGTCACGCCTGTATTCGCCGATGGGTTAGGCAGAGGAGTACCTACAGTGACGGATTATCCCTTAATCAAATTAAGCAATTGCCTAGGGCATCACGTCTGGGGGGCACCAGAAGTAGCACAAAAAATCCGTCCTTAGCGCATCACGTCTCACTCTCACGTCACCAAAAACCACACCAAAAAAGTTTCTAGGACTCATTTGACAATCGCGCGTTTTAAGTTGACATAGAGTCCGACCTAGAGTCATAACTAGAGATCGGATATTCAGATGCATATTCATCTAAAGCTGAAATGTTGGCTAACATGGAATGCGCGATTTTACCGTGTTTTATGTGTTGTTTTAACTAAAACATACCACTACACACATTTGTGTTTGCGTCTGGGGTTAAACATTAATCTATACTAATATTATAAAGCTGAAGAGTTTGTTTGTTTGTTTGATTGATTGAACGCGCTAATCTCAGGAACGACTGGTCCGAATTGAAAAATTCTTTTTGTGTTGGGTAGCCTATTTATCGAGGAAGGCTATAGGCTATATAACATCACGCTACAACTAAGAAGAGCGGAGCAGTAATGAAAAATGTTACAAAAACGGGGAAAATTTATTCCTTTTGAGAGTTTCCGTTGCGTGCGCTGCGTAAACGGTTAAAGTAACGCAAAAATCATGTATGACGGAATTGTTCCTTTTAAAAACTTCTAAAAAAAAGTCCGCGAGAGCATATGTCTATCTTTTAAGATTGACTCACTATAACTCAAAAGGAGCGAGCAGGCAAATCGATGCGACGGGAAGGGTCAGGGGAGCAAAAATTTGACGCGGACGAAGTCGCGGGCAGAAGCTATTTTAAATAAATATGATTAACATTAGGTAAATATGCATCCGAATATCCGATCACTGGTCATAACCCCGATCCCGCTAAATAAACTACAAGAATTGGAGTTCGTACTCATGTTGGTCATGTGGGACGAAAACCTTCCGAAAAGTCAGCAAGGTATTACAAGACCCAGAAATTACTCTAGAACTAATCTCACTCGTGGATTTTTTAGAAAAATTGCGGTGCGACCTTGATTCTTTAGAAGCCCGCGCAAAAGAAAAGCTGCCAGATGTGGAATATAAAGACACCCGTCAAAGACGAAGAAAGAAAATGCCCAATGATGGTTCAGCTCCTGAAGTAAGTTTCAGCCCAAGAGAACAATTCAAAATAACGTGTTATTATAGCATCATTGATAAATTAAATGCAGAGATGCGAAAAAGAAGAGAGATATACAAAGAAACAGCAGACAAATTCTCATTCTTGAATAAAATAGCCGATGCCGATAAAATTATATGTCCCGATCAAACTGCAGAATACAGTCAGCACAGTTCAAATCTAGTAAACACATATCCAGAAGACCTTAACACCGAATTAATAACAGAAATTCAACAGTTTCATTCATATCCCAAGTAGCACAGAACTGCATTATAAATAGTCACTTAAGGCCCACAGCGGTAATCTAAGCATTTATAAAGACTTATTAGTATTCACCTGTGCTGCAACAGCTGTTTCGAAAAAAACGTGGCCAACTATAATGCTTTTTTCTGTACAGTAATTCTATTAAGCACCCACAAACACGCCACAAAGTCACTGTTATTGAGCGCTTAGTAGTGTAGTACCCTATTAGCTGTAAGTTTTCTGAATAAGAGCCCACACGTGTACTATACAACCGTTGCATTTTAAGAGAGAACATATCACCCACTATAACATAATCAGTTACTTTGTGAAGTTATTTAACAAAAATTTAATGCTTTATGCTGCATATAGATTCACGTTTCCCCTATTAGTCAGGTGTTTACCATACACTTGAATAACAGCATGTATCCAAGTGTCGGCATGCGCGAATGGAATATTGGACGCGACGGGTTCCGTATGTTATATTTATTAATAAATAAATAAATAAAATGAAATTAGTTTATTTCAGACATAACCCATATTACAAAAATTAAGATAAAAGTAACAATGCTGCAGCAGAAAAGAATAAAATGTCATTAACAAAATAAAAATATACGTCACATAGTTGAAACAAAATAAAATTTCAAATTTACGTCGGATTTAAATTAAAGTAACAATAAATAATAATTGCACATATTAACAAAACAATACAAAAAAGCCTTTATAAATAGAGGTCAGTGTGTTTGATGACATTAGGCTGAGTAGGTACAAAAATGCCCTGCTACAAAAATCTTCTTATAACCTACCCATTTTCGGGACTAATATGGTTGCGACAAAATTAATATGTTTCTGGTACTTACCTAAAAATGAAGAAGATTTATTTCGACAATTTTTCTCAGAGATAGTCAGTTAGGAAATACCGGTACAGCTAGCATCTAAAAAAAAACAACGTAATTTTCTTTATGTTTATTTAATGTTCCCTTTTTAAAGTACAATTTAGGGTGTACCACCCTGGTCCAGGCCTTGAATTTTCATCTTTTTATAATTTCAAGGAGTACAAAAGTACTTCTCGGTGGACACCATAGAATTTCCTTAGTTTTCCACTGTGCAGGAACGAATGTTAGATCGCCAACACCTCTCTCTATAGTCTGAACTATTTTGAAAGTCTCGTTCTGTAAAAACAAGAAAAATATACTTATTATAATAGAAGTATCAGTTTCTTAATGACAACATTATCTATACAGTTTTTGAGGAAAAAAAACCAAAAGATGCAATTACATATTAAATACCTAAACTTAACGTAACATAATGCTATTTCATGTGGAAGTTTTGGGTTGGTGCATATGAAATTGCCGATTTCGCAACAATGTAAAACAGTGGGCGCTTATTACCGAACACGTTATGACTTGTTCATTTTTGTTATGTTAAACAAAGCATCGACACTTAATTAGCATTTTAAACACCATCAAGAGATTTAGACATTAGACGTGATTTAATTTAAGATTTTCTTTCTTACCATGGATTCGAAAAAAATTAGAGGTATAATGTTTTATGAGTTCAAAGGTGGATTAAGTGCACGTGAAACAGCAAAAAAAAATGAGAGATTAGGGGAGAATACAGTTTCTGAAAGGACAGTGAGAAATTGGTTCCAAAAATTTCGTCCTGGAGTAGAGAATTTTGAAAATGAGCCTCGCGGTCGACCTTCGCTCGTACTGTATCTGCAAGTTTTACAACAATTAGTGGAGTCCAATATGCATATAAGCACACGAGAACTTGCACAAGGATTCGTTGTCCATCATACAACTGTTGTACGAGGCCTCAGACAAATTGGTAAAGTAAGGAAGCTTGATCAGTGGGTACCACACGAATTCTCAGAGCAAAATAAGCAAAATCGTTTCATCGTTACATCATCTCTTTACCATCGACAAAAAACTGAATCTTTTCTTGACCGTATAGTGGCATGCGATGAAAAGCCCATAAAGCACCCATGTTTTATGATAATATGAACGTCCACGTTTGGCCCCAAAATACGAACTTCACCCTCGAAAAGCTATCCTTGCTGTATGGTGGTCACAAAAAGGCGTTATCAATTATAACTTTTTGCCACAAAGTGAGACAATGAACGCCCAAAAGTATTGTGTCGAACTGCAAAAGATGCATGAAAAATTAAAAGAGAAACAGCCAAAATTGATTAACAGAAGTGGTGTAATCCTACTTCATGACAACGCTAGACCACATGTCGCGCAAATCGTTAATAAAAAAATACATGAGCTGGAATATGAAGTTTTACCGCACCCACCATACTCGCCTGATCTTTCTCCAACAGATTACCATGTGTTCAAAAGTTTTTAAATTTTTTTTGAAAAATAAGAAATTTAAATCTGATCAAGAAATACAAAATGCCTTTCATGAATTAGTTGATTCAAAAAAAGATGTTTTTTTTTATAATGGCATAAATTCTTTGGTGGATCGTTGGTTGTTACGTATTGAAGCCAATGGTAATTATTTTGTTACGAATAAATAATTTTTAAATAAATTATTTTATGTTTTTGATCCTCGTTTAAATCGGCAATTTCATATGCACCAACACAATAATTAAATTATTAGGCCAGAAAAATCTTTAGATAGGTACCGACTAATTTATAGGTATTTTGTCACATATTGAATAAATCAATAACTTATGTATTATACATATAATTAAATTATAATCTCAGGTACTTAAATTACAATTTTAATTAAGTACTTATTGTCGAATAACAACTAAAAAAGGGAACAAAATGGCTTTAAAAGAACCACGGCGGAACCCTAAAAGCTTGGATCCATAAAGGTACTTATCTAGGTAACTGACGCAAATGTGAACCAATACTACTCTTCTAATCGATTCATGTCTGGTTTGTATTTCACAAGTGCTAAACTATTTTACTCTTGGCTGAATTACAGGCCACATGTGAACACCCGTACAGACCTTAGCATTAAATTGAGATTAAAACTGTTCACTTGCCATCCGCCATATTCACTGCGTTACTTTGTATTACTATAAAATTTTATGTTTTAATTTTTGTTTATTTTAGAGGATATCAATTGTAAATATGGATTAAAAAATAATTACACGAAAACAGTTTTTTTTGGTTACTTTGTACAAAAACGAACATATTAATTTTATTTTCATTCTAATTTTGTTGCTTTTCTTTTAGTATTTAGTGGTATTCCGAGGGCGCGTGAAAATTTTGAACTAAATATGTATGGTATTTGACAGTAAAGTTACCCAATAAGATTTCAAATATAATAGGAGGAAATCGATGTTTTACTTACCTTAAATTTTATGTATGTATATTCTCACAAATAGCACCTGAGATCTTGCACACAACGATACACTTCATGTTTTACGATTTGACAGTTCATATCAAAGAAAAATAAATAATTTAAGTTATTGCATTCCACAATCTCGCTCAGTGTGTAATTTCAACTGTATAAAAGTATACACAATGTACACATTCGTCTTCTTTGCTGTATAATAAGTAACACGTGCCTCATTATTCAGCTCTTTAGGTGACTGTTACATAGACATGCGCAAAACAGTGCCTTTCAAAGTAATGTCATATGGCATGACATTTCGTCCCGAGTAATGTTTCATTACACCATGACTCCAAACATGACGCGAGATGACGCACCACGCGCGATGGTTTTTGTATTGACATGCCGCGTTGTAAAAGATATACATCATTACATGAGATATCGCATTACCTATATTGTGATGTGATGTGACATGGGTCAAACGCAATGCGCCCTCGCTTCGCCGGAACGTATATTTGATTTTGTTTCATATTCAAATAGTCGATTTTCTTTCATATTTAACCCCCAATATAAGGAATAATTGAATTAAAACGATAGACATGGTTTGCAATAGTGATTATAGACCATGACTCGAACTGTCATAGTGTCATACAGTTCGAGTCATGATTTGAAACATCACGTAGGCAGTCCGCGGTTTCAATAAAACGTAAACCTTATTTGAATAACGATACGGTTCTAAATAATAGTTCACTTATCTCGCAGCCAACCGACTGGAGCATGTTCCTTCTCGCTTGCACACACAGCAAAGATTACCGAGATATTACGAAGCTTACGAACACCGAACAGCGCGCCGCGGCCCGCGCGCCATGTTTTAGTGTCATGTGCCATGGTTGATTGAATCGAGTCATGTGTAATGCTACAGTACGCGGCCGAGATATATGACGCGCAATGCATCACTCGCATTACTTACACAAGTCTACTGTTACACACATAAATGCTACTATAATGTTGTTATAATGCAATTATTTGTCAATTGGATTTCTTATACAGCTATGTGCTGAATAATTTGTGCCCAAATTAGAGTTATATCCTCTGAGGATGCGCTGTTTACGCTATTATTCAGCAACTAATGCATCCACTGTACACTGTAAAATGCTGTTATACAGCACTTTCGTGCTACTTGGGATGTCATAAGTAAAATATGTTCCAGACCCAGTGGTTCGGCTCGCACAACTTTACATCAAACTCACGCACAATTGTATAAAATAATACATGATGATAAAATTGAATCAGCTTCCCTCTTCTTTTAATGTGGAAACAGCCCTGCGTATATTTTTATCGCTTATGATTACAAATTGCTGAGCAATTACTGAGCAAATACGGCACGTTCTTTTACAAAATTAAAAATATTAAAAAATGAAAAAAAAGGACAAAGATGATACAAGAAAGGCTCAATTTTATCGATATTATACATAGAGTCCGATATATTAAAAACGTTAGACGTTAATACTATCTTGCCTGAATTCAATGCCCGGAAAAGCCACAAGGCGCATTTCAATAAAAAAAAACATTTTAACCAAAAATTAAACCGCCGAAAAACTGAAAAGCAAAAAATAATAAACCTTAAAATTATGAGTCAGCGCTTTCTTCATCATCTTTGTTCATTGATTTTTCAGCGCCGACTCAAAATTTTAAGGTTTATTATTTTTTGCTTTTCAGTTTTTCGGCGGTTAAATTTTTTGTTAAAAAGTTTTTATTTTATAATTTTTGTGGCTTTAATGTACTAATAATACTTGGCAAGGTATACCCCATCTAATGAAAAAAAAAATATCAAAATCGGACTACTCTGTATAAAGTTATGCGTGGTTATACATTACAATCAGTGAGTGAACAATCAATCATCCCCTGTTTTCCGACACTTTTTTTTTTTTTTTTCAGGATGGGAAATCATCAAATGACTTCTCCCGCTCTGGGCGGAGCGGGAGGGCGTGTCAGACTTTTACTGACTAAAACCCACCCGTGTTCCATCAGTTCCCGACCCTTAGGGTTCGATTTTGTTTTCCAAATTTATATGGGACCACCTTCGGAGTATACCCTTTCCAATAAAAAAAGAATTATCACAATCGGACTACTATGTACAAAAGTTATGCGTGATCATACATAAAAAAAAAAACAATATACGCGTCGAATTGATAATCTCCTCTGTTTTTTCGTCGGTTAATAAATATATTATGCTTTAATTTTTATTGTTGTCGCACCTACTCCACTTCTAAGGTATGTACGTTACATCAAATCATCTTATTTTACAAAAAACTAATGTTTTTAAGCGGTAAACATTTAAAGACCGATTCTAGTTGACATACGGATAGGGGGGCCCACAGGCGTGGATTGCTTAGGGCATCAAGTAGTCTTAATCCGTCACTGAGTACCTATACGTAGTACCCACTAAGTTCATATAACGCTATTGATTGATTATTTCATAGAGCCATTCAAAAGGGTTTTATGAATTAAGAGGGTTGTATTGAGGATTTAACGATTATAATTCTGTAAATACATACTTGTTACAGTCGCGATTCATATTTTGTTCAACATATAACCTAAAACTAACCTGCAAAATTGCAAAAAATGAACATTTTAATTTCGCGGACTACTTCGGCGCTCTCCCCCTTAAGTCCCATGTAATAGGGGACTGAGCAACTGTACTTGTAACTGGCTAACTGAGTTCTACAACATTTGTGGTTTTTGTCGTTATTATTCTTATTATTCGTTGTGACTCGTTGGTCTAGTGGTCGCAAGTGTGCTCGAGGGGGCGAGCCTATTGCCATCAGCCGGGCACACATCTTTTCTCCAGGCTGCTACTGAGGAATTTCTGATGGAAAACCCAATACCACTTAGCCCGTCCCGGGAATCGAACCTAGGACGGTACACTTGCGACCACTAGACCAACGAGTCACAACGAATAATAAGAATAATAACGACAAAAACCACAAATGTTGTAGAACTCAGTTAGCCAGTTATTCATTGTTCCCCAAATAGGTGTCAAATCCAATGTTATTTAAAATTCAAGTGTGAATTCGTGTATCATTAATAAGCGGAGTATCGCCAAATCTTGAGAACATGTCCCTACGTACCGTGGTGAATATAATTTAAATGTTCAATGAGCTGAATTGTTAATAGGAATACAAATTGTCGCTTTACATGATAATTGAACCGGTACGCGAAGATGTCGTAATTTTCTTTGAAGTATATTTTGTAATTCGTCAATGTCACTTATTTTTCAATTAGTTCTATGACCTTGTCATGTGCGTTCGTAAATTATTTGTAAATCGATTAGTTCAGTAGGTACCTATTCAGAAATGTTTACATTATTTCTAGAGTTTTTCGTTTCGATAGAACTACTGAACACCTACTTTTAACGAATTTCTATTTCAATATTACACCATAAATTTATTCGTGGGATTATAGCGATTGCGGCACTAACCACACAGACGTTTTTGCGAGTAAACTTCGCAAGCAGGGCACCGTATCACAAAATAAATAAAAGTTTGCAAGCCCACACCTATCTGTTTGCCATAGCCTGCTCCATAGACACCTATAGGTACCAGTGTGGTCGTAGGTATTGTGTGTTCAGATATAATGGTGTTGAACCAGGCATTATGACCCTGCGAGCAGCTGTGGCCGCTGTGGGCAGACCGGACGCGGCTATTCAGCGGGTAGCGTCGCGACGCGCCGTGCAATGTAAAGGGGTTCTATATAATAATGTATAACGTCCGCATAGGCACGTCTTTTGTGATGGACATTACTACAATAGCGTTCAAGTTTCCACCTGTTGTGTTCCCGCTGTTGACGTAACCGGTATGCTTAACTGACGGGTGAATAAGCTGTTTGTTTGATTGAGAATCGAAAGAAATACTGTTGGTAGAAAAATGTGATTTCTTTTCTTTGACGCCGGGGTCCATGGGAACAGTAGGAAAATAGTTTTAAGATTGGATCAACGTAACTGGGCGGAGTTTTTCGTTGATATTATGACTTCGACTTAGACCTAACAATCGACTTTCAAATAACTCTACAAAGTAAAAATAACTTAAATTTCGGAAGACGGTGTCTCTGGTTTTCTATTTTCATTTTGAAGGTTCCGTACGAAAATGGTAAAAAGGAACCCTTATGGTGAGACTCAGTCTTCCTGTCCGTCTGTCTGTCACAACTGGATACCTCAAGAACTACTAATGCTATCAACTTGAAATTTGGACTAATTTTCGATCACGTTTGCCCTAATGTTTTGCAAATAAGAAATAAATAAAAATATGTATTATTGTTTTTGCAAAAGGGACTGAACAGGGGTCTTAAAAATTCAAAGTAGGGCTACTACGGCATGTGGGGTATCATATGAAACAGCGCTATTTGCACATTCTCAAATTTTTATTTTTTATTTTTAGGCCGCATAGTTTTCGACTTTAGACGAAAAATTAAAAAAAATATCGGTCCAATCCGATGTGAATAAGATTATAGCTGTTTTCCTTGTATCGTCCGCAAAAGCAAAATATGAATTCTTTTAAAATTTATTAATGTTTTTAATAACATCAAACTAAGTTCTTAACGGCTGACTCCACCAGACACCCCCGTGACCTAGTTTACAAACTTGGGGTCCCACCTGCCCGAATCGCGACCCTCCGGAAAGGGCGGCTGGGTTCAACAAACTCTCTCGTCTGAAGGTCAACGTACCTCATGTTATGGATTGGTTGTTTATTATAGGTACTTACTTAAATTCAAATAGTCCGTTCAAAATTTATCTAAGTGAGTATTAATCTACAATGTATACAATTAACATTTGAAGAAGATACCTTTAACTTAACCACGCCAATGTCAATATCCGAAGGCGATAAAATAGTTCAGCAAACCTATAGAGGCAGAAGTGCAGAACCGAGTTTTGGATCACCATTTCAGTATTGTCCATTCATTGTATTGTTTTAAATACCGTGTTATAATGACAAATGAATGATCATATCATAAGTCGCGTTGAATCTAATCAAAGTCACGGTTGGAAGAACCTGCATGATTCATTGGCATACTTCTAGACAGCGTGATCGCTTAGCTTGAGTCAATAATATTATGCCTAGTGAAACGTAGAGTATGAAGAAAATGGAGTGTTAGATCGCTGTTAGCTGGACAGCGTAAGTAATCGCTATACACATGTGGGAGTGGCGCGAGGAGGCTAAACGCCGGGGCGAAACTCCGCTGCCGCGACAAATCGCGGTTCGGCGGACAGAGCTCCGGTGTGATCTCATGGCAACATGGCGGGTACGATTATCGCAACCCAGCGCAGGGCACGCCACAATTGCGGCGGTAAGTCCCCTCTTTGAGGAGTGGATAGAGAGGCGCCACGGCGTTCTCACCTTCCGCCTGACGCAGGTTCTCACCGGGCATGGGTGCTTCGGTGGGTTCCTGTTCAGGATAAAGCGGGAGGATACGCCCGGGTGTTTCCATTGTGAGGATCGTCTGGAGGACACGGTGGAGCATACGGTGGAGGTGTGCCCTGCCTGGGCGGAGCACCGCCGTGTCCTCGTGGAGGCGATCGGCGGCGGCGACCTCTCGCGCCCGGCCCTGGTGCGAGCCATGGTACGGAGCGAGAGGGAATGGGAAGCCGTCACCTCCTTCTGCGAAGCAGTAATGCTCGCGAAGGAGGAGGCGGGGCGCGTGAGGGAGTGGCAGGCACTGCGCCCTCACGTCCCTAGCCGCCGCAGGAGGAGACGCCCCGGGCGTCGGGAGTCGATAGCGGACTCCCGGCCACCGTAGGCGCGAGCTTGCGGGCGGCGAGCAATGGGTAGCTCGCTGCCCGGTAAGGACCAGGCTCGGGTCGACGGCGCGTAGTGTTCCACGCGCGCCTCAAAGAGATGTCAGCAGCAGTGAAGGGGTCTACTAGGACCTATGCCTGCCGGGGTCGCGTGATTGTTCGAAAGAGATACCGTGACCCTGGCACATGGGCAACTGATGGAACACGGGTGGGTTTTAGTCAGTAAAAGTCTGACACGCACTCCCGCTCCGCCCAGAGCGGGAGAAGTCATTTGATGATTTCCCATCCTGAAAAAAAAAAAAAAAAAAAAAAGTAATCGCTATAAGCGTGGCAGTCGCTGTTCTCACGTCGCGTCGTGCTGTACACAATCAGCAACTCGTGGGATGCTTGAAAGTCTTCTAGCCACTGGTTGGTGATCATCCAATTTTCAGTATCGGAAGTTTTCACCCTGCTGCTTGTGGCGTACTAAACATTTGGGTGAGTTCGATTACTTCTCCATTTGTTCCCTACCCCTGTTCGGTCACGGTCCATGGGTCCGAGCGGGCCCGAGTGAACGCCGCGCCTACGAGCCCACTGGAGCGTGTTCGTGCCGGCTCCACTTGTTGATGCCAATAGCTGCTGGTGCCAATAGTCCGATACACATTACTTTCGCGTGCTACGTACGTGACGCGGATGTTTACGGGACTAAATTATTGAAACCCACAAACTGTAAATTGCGCTTTTCTGTAAGATTCTCGGCCGATGTTTGGGATTGGTATCAATGGGCGTTAATAAATGGTCTTAGAAAAACACACCAATACTTAGCTATCTTCCTGTCAATTGAAAGTGCAATCGGGAAAACATATCAAACAAACATACGGAAAAGCTCACTTTCGCATAAATTTGTGTGAAGACTCGAACGTATACCTAACGTTTTGTTAAATAGCTGACTCTAGCGATGTTGATCGATTTAAAAAGGTACATAGATACACCTGATATCTTACATATGGTGCAGTAGGTCGTGGGAGCAAATTATGGTGATTAATATGGGTCATATATTATGGGTCATATATTATGGTCGAATGGGCCAGGTGTAAATGAGAGCTACTTACGTTGCGAGCTGATTGATACATTTGATACGCTACGCTGCGTAGGCGCATGACATGCTGATTCATAGCGGACGTCATTTCTACAATGCATCGTCATTCAAGACTTATTAACAGGATCGTATTCGCGTAGATGGGTGGTGGTGGATGGAGGCGGTGAAGAAGTCACTAGGGTTAGTTCTTCAGGCTCAGAATATATCTAGCTCGTAGGTCTGGTCTACATATTGCAGACGTATCGAATAACCTGTCCATTGCACCCGATAACCACGGATTAAAACATAAGCATCAGGATTATACTTGCCAAAAATGTAGTCCACTAAGAATCAAACAAAAAGTTTCATAAACCCAAGTGAGCGTCATCTAACTGTAACTGCAAATAATTTAGACCACAATTCGCCATAGTCAGTGTTGCATTTTTTTTTGCCTTTTCTGGGAAAGACCAAGTTATAGAACAAAATGAACGGCACGTTTAAAATGAACTATCAGGAATACTTTTTTTCTATAGTAAGTAGGTACAATAACCATTTACCGTAGACCAACATTAACACTATCTATCGTACGCAACAACGTGCAACGTGCGTGTAATTTAACAAGTTTTCCTTTATGTAAACCGAAAGTAGTCAGTACCTAGAATTAACTATCCCTGTTAGGGATCTTATAGTGAGATTTAGTAACCAATTCAGTGGACAACAGTTGTCTTAGGCGATTATCATACTGCACCGCGCACCGCCGCGGAGGGCGGTTGCGTAAAGCGAATTGACCGCGCGGTCGGTCGGTGTACGTGTGTTAGGCACAACGGATTTAATAGAGGGCAATGCGACTTGAGATCCGCTTCGCCGCCTACCGCGGCGGTGCGCGGTGCCGTGTGTTAATCGCCTTAGACAATTTAAAACCTGTTTCTTACGTTAGTTACGTTTAGTAAATTCGGTTTCGGCTGGACTCTGATAAATAAGTTAAATAATCATAATTAACTACTTAACTAATAAGGATTATTTTACCTGAAAGACTAAATTCATTCTGAAGACAAATATATTACACAAAGGATAACCATGTATATTGCTATGAAGCCGATACGTGACCACGATGATATTATCTGTGATCGAATCGAGATTGATCTTGACATAAAAATAATATTTCTTACAACGGCTTACAAAAACAAACTTTTTAACATTTTTCCATGAGTTCTTAAATAGGCAATTAATATAATAAGTTCTCAACCCCAAGAAAATGTCTTAACTCTTTTTCACAGCTGGTAAAAATTGGTAATCTAACCTATGTGTTGAAAAATGCGGTAGGCCTCACCAAGCCTATAATAGCATTGTACCTACCTGTACTATTTCTCACTATGACTCGACCCTCATTTAAGTTGTCAACAACACTCCTACTGTACTGTCATAAGTATTGCGACATCGTGTAAGTCCTGAGCTTATCACCGTTTAAGTTGGCTCCGTGCAAGTCGGCGTGCTCGTACGAAGCCGGCCACACCGCCACACCGCCACACCGCCACTCCAAGTCCACACACCGGCGCAAGGCTTGGCGAGATAAGATAGCAAGTGTCACTAAACCGTAGCAGATGCTTTAACACGTGAACGTGCATAAAGTTGTCGACTCTTATCTAATAAGTAAGAGGTAAAGTTTTCGTTACGATGTCAGTTGCAAAACAGTAGCTTCTACTTGTGTAGGTAGTACGTAGGTACGTATTACATTAACGTGATGTATTTTCCTACCTGAGGAAAACCCAGATAATGTCTTGAGTACGTCATTTTCCTTTGCGTTGCACCATTTGTAAGGCGTTTTTTAAGCTAAACCAACCTGTATCTTCTTTATACTCATACTCAATACAGGCAGTATTGAGTTCAAGTAAAATCGCAAGCAATTCAATTCACAGCTTTCAGCAAGATATCGTGGAGCGTTACTCTCAGACTCAACCATATTTTCTAACATCTTCGCTACAATGATCAAAGAGCCGCATAATTATTAGTCAGTAGATCAACCACTAAGTGGTATCCAGTAGCCGCGGAGCAGCGGCGTGCATGACAGCGGAAGAGGACCGTCCCGCGGGTGTCGCCTTACACAGTCGCGGACGTACGACATGATGGCACACTTAGATGTGTCGCACGTTAGCGCTGCATCTCGTGCCGTCTGAGTCTCCGGGGAAACTGGGCCAGCTCCAGTTGTTGCTGACTTTGACTTGGAACTGTAATAACTGTGTCAAATCCACCATATTCTCCTCGTCTGTCGGCACTGTGAAGGCGATCTTGCGTAACTACAACAAACATTGTATTCATAAACTGTGTTTGATCCTTTACATGCTGCTGTGTCGTAGTGATTCCTTCGAGAAACTGTACAACTGTAAACATTTTGCACAAACGTTTTAAACCTATGGGGTAGGTGTGTGAAGTTATAGTCGATGAGGTAGTTTAACTAAAATAGAGGCACTTCACCACTAGATCAAAACTTTACACTGTATTTATGAGTTGAAATAAAAGATCAATAAAACTTTCAGCAGTCTTCATAATTTCTAACAATTTTCAAATAGTTCTCTAATAAATTCGAAGGTGAACAATATTTTTAGTTTACGACAATCTAACGGCAACGTTTTATTGATCTTTTTATAGGTGGATGAGTGGATGGTGTGGTTAGCGATTGTCCTTGAAGCTGCATTATCTGAGATCATCGGAACACTTCGTCTAGCAACTTTACATGTCGTAAATCGCATTCTCATAAAAAGTTGGAGAGTTATAAATTGGAGCACTCGGTTTCATCCAAAGCTTCACAAGTTCATTTCATCTTCGTACAAATACTTCAAAGGAGTATTCTTTTAAAAATACCTAAAGGTTAAATAAAGCATAAGGACAACTACCTACTCGAAACAATATTGCTTTATACGACATTTTACTGATGGAATATTATTCTGAATTATTTGACTACTATCGAAGTAGTCCAACCTATTTTTATCTCTTTTGACCATCTGAAATAATAAGCAACTGTTTGCACAGTCATCGTTCACAATACAATTGATCCACATCTTTCAGCGTGTTTATGAGATCGTTAGAAACACTGCAGTTTACTATAACATTTGCAAACATTACTGTAATATTTACAACGATTTCACAAAGATCTTTGTGAGCGTAAACATACGCTTGTGGCAATCCAGTTGAGTGTAATACAATTGTAAAATAACTGACAATATTACGGAAAGTTTTTCTCAATCGCTTTACGTGTTCGGTTTACATTTTCTGCGGGAAGTCGATCGAAGGCCGTGTTTTTTGTCGTCAATTGCTAAAATTCTAGTAATTTGTCTCGGCTCGATTCTCACAACGAGGATACTTATAAAAAATACAATTTTTTCCTGTCTCCCGTAGCGGTGTTCATTTCACTTGTCATAATTATGTTTAAGGCATAAGTAACAAAAACATAGAGTTTTATAACTGCACTGACTAGATTGGATTACTGCATTCAATAACATGTTTCTAACAATGAATCGCAATGTTTAAATTACTTCATTATGATAATATCTGCAGTTATGTAGCTTCATTGATTAATTATCTGTGCTTGCGTGTTTGAAGAATGAATAAAAATACAACAGAGTGGATATTGAAGTATCCATCATAAATATCGAAGTGTGCAAGTGAGTGTCACAACAACAAGGAATAAGAACATTATAATGAGTAACGGTCTCAAGCTGTCGGAAGGTGTAATCCATGCCGTAAGTACGTGCGACAAGACACGTCCGGACCCTTACACCACTGACCTAATATGTGTGACACCAATACACATGGATCCCAATCGTAGGCTTGCCCTTTGTTAGTTGGCAGTACAAAAAACTTTCATCAAGACAAGATAGGTGGTATAAACAGAGAAATGAGTAGTCGTAAATAAGATTAGGAAAGAAACGAATAAAAAAATTGATTTAGGTAGGAATGCGAAGGGAGGAAACCCTTTTGGCGTCAAATATCTAGGACAACTTGCCTAATTAGGCAAATGATACTGATCCTTATTGGTGTAGAGTTGTAGATAAAACGAACATTCTCATATTTTCTATGCAACCGTAGAGTTAGTCCACATAGCCGAGAAAAAAAAATTACCATTTCGAATCTGACCAAATTGCCTTTTCAAAACTTCTAGACGATCAGTAAGCAAAACAGCCTCCTTAAAGTAGGTCCGGCATCAAATATTTGCTTGTTTACTTCATAAATAAATCAAGAGCGTAGAACAGAACTCTCCCATGGTTCCAGTGGCGCAGTGGTTTGACACCGGCGTACTAAGCGGGTAACCTTTCAAGTGCTTGGCATGCTTCACTACGGCTAGCGGGAGTCGCACGCGCAACGCATTCGTAAACATTCCTTCTGTATATTGTGCACTGGGCAGGAGCACGAAATATTTACTGCAGAAGTTTTAGTTCAAATATCATCATCAACATCATTCTCTTGATTTTATCCCAATCTCTCTGGTGTCGGCGCAATGTGTCTTTTTCTAACATACTCCTCGAATTTTAATTCAGTAAGAAGTCCATTATTTTTTGCTATATAGCAAATCTATCGAAGGCAGCAAAACGTTTATATCATGGAAATAAGTAGCAACTAACAACATGACAGCGCCAGTGGTTCGGCAACAAAAGCCAGAATTCGTGAATCCGGATCATCCCATGCAAATGGGTATCTATCAAACCCGATTTTTTGTACATTCGCTCCCCCTCCCCTCATAAGATTATTTACGGCAACGAACCTAAGGAGGCCTATATTCAGCAGTTGGTTCGTTGTTACGATGACATCCCTTTATTCCAAAGACATTTGAATATATCATCCTAAATCGCTTTGCTTTATTCATTTGCTTGTGTGTGGTATTTCTGTTCTTTCGTATTTCGTTGGCCATCAATGTTACTGTAGGACACAATAATACGAGCTCGACCGTACTCGAGTAATGCAGCTATTCGTAGGACTTGCAGGATTTATTGGCTGCACTCATGTGCTAAATGATACTTAATGGTAGAAATCGACCCATGATTGCAGTGCGTCAGCAGCGAACAATGCGAATGGATTATAGTTTTCGTTAAGAAGGTATGCATCCGTGTTGGTGATAGGAATTGCTACTGATATTCTTGTTGCGTCTGAGAAGTCTTCCTGAATCTTCGATATTCTAAAATGGGCATTTTTCTTCTTCAGAAAAGAAGTGGGCCTTCACGGGAAAATTTATTAGTGGCTCATATATATCGCAGTATTACATTTTTTCACTGCGTGGTCCTTGAATCTGTTATTATGAAATATCCCTATGACGTAGGTAGACAACAATATTTAATTTTAACGGGTACGCTTTTGTCTTCAACAGAGTCAACGCTTAGATTTCGAAAAAGTTCATGACAGAGTTTTGCTAACAATCATCATGATCATCATCATCCACAGCCCGACTTGCTAATGCCTCTCTTTTCTTGTGGTGATCGCCACGTGTCTGTACCACTCTAACAACGATATCTTTCATTGTTGCAGCGTTGAGCTCGCTGTTGCGCAAGCAATGGTATGGTGAGTACGCAGCAGCGAGCAGCGATGCGCGCGTGGCGGTGCGCCGCCGCAGCACTCGCTCTGCTGACGCTGCTGCCCGGCCCAGCAGCCGCCGACGTCATCTTCAGAGTACCTGAAGTACTGGTGAACCATGTTCCATTAATACCGTTTTAATATACGAGCTGGTTTCTAATGTATCTGTTAAGTAAACGTTCTTGGAGGTCCAGATTCAGATCAATTACAGGAGTGCAGTAGTTCATAGCCCTTGCCACAACCACGAACCAGAAGTCGGAGTATTTCACCAGAAGCTACTAATGGTCTTCTTAAAGTTTTATTGTTATCTCACAGTCTGTATTGCATCCTTTTTCGCCAACTTCCAATAGGGCATGCTATTTGGATATCCGTTAAGTATATTATCCCGATTACGTTAGTTTTAACGTCCGGTTAAAACGAATAATACGGGTAGTTTTGTTACTTATTTCAGCAAAATCAGTAAGAATTTACCATTTTACATTGCGTTTCAGTAAAATAGATATTCGCAATCGTGAAATTATGGAAATTCATGCGATTGCTTTAAAAATACATATATGATCTAATGGCACAATTACTTCATTGATCATAAATATAATTCAAAACTGATGTTTTGTGCCAAAGCCCACAACTCGACTTCCGTTCACGACGGCGATGTACTCAGTGATTTACCAGCAGCAGAGAGGACCTGAACCATTAGCTTATATAACTCAGCAAATAACCAAACTCCTTGAAAGGATCATGTTAGATACACCATCAACGTCTACTGCAACTGATTACAGTTGCAATAGACGTTGTTCTGTCAAAGCAATTGATTTTTAAGTTACTCTCTGCTGCTGAAACTGCGTCATCCCTATAGCCATCAGTAGAAGTCTAGAACTTTTCAATCCTGGTTGTGACCTCGTCAATACCAGCTCACAATGATGATTTTTTTTTTTTCATCAATGACTCTTTGATAGAGGAAGAAATATTCAAGAAATAGTAATAAGTAAGAAATATTCATCTGAGCCGAGTATTTGGATACTCGATTCAGATTGAACTGTGCTTCGTAGGTTGTCCTCCGCATCACAATTCATCAAACCTTGATCGACGCTGACAATTTTGCCACCAATGGAAGTTATGTAATTTCATTTCATTGGTTATTCTGCGAATCATTTAAGTATAATTTACGTATTTTGAAGCTGTTTTAGAACTGTCTGTAATCTAAATCAAAATATATAATCCACCACGCCGGCCCGTGCGATTTGGTGGATTTTACATATCAAATATATACAACTTTGAAGTTTTGGTTTTAGGACATGCTGGTTTCCTCACGCTGTTTTCCTCAACCGTTTTGAGAGGAGTGGTGACGAAACAAAAAATAAGATAATATCAGATTACAAACAAAGTAACTATACTTTGTTTGTACCCTTCCAGGTTCGAACTCACGACCGACTCGTAAATGGCGCCCGATACCACTAGCCCACCACTGCTTTTATGAACGTATACTTTTGTAAATCACAAAGTTGTTGGAGAGTTTTGTAACGAAATTGTCGATCGGGAACTTATATTAGTATAATTTACATTTTTTACATTAATATCCAAAATATCTGTTCTATACGTACAGACATGTCAGGATAGTGTTCTGGAAGTATCCGAATTATTTTGATAGTAATCTGGGCCGAATAATTGCATGCCCTGTTCGCTGCCAGGCTAGGCCCACATAAGGTTTTAATTATTATGTGGAAGCGTGATAATCGTGGGGCTCTAGAGACAAGAGTGGCTAGCGAAACTAGTCCGCCGTACGCGGAGCAGACAATATAAGTCAAATAACTCACCTACAATACAACAAAAGAACTTACCTGTGGGTAGACGAACACCAGCTCCTTGGGGTTACCTGGAGTTATGTATGTAAGTGAGTGTATATGTATCGTGTTGTGACGTTACGAGTATTCTCCAGGTTACAATCCGCTGCAATGAGGCTGGAGGCAATCACAGCATGCGGTCTTCAAATCACTCGTTCCCAATAGCGTCACTTCCACTTAACCTTCAAAGTTCTTCAACAAGATATATCCAAAATTCAACCCGTGTTATTACGTCAAATTGGGGTTATTAACAATCAAAGCAATTGGATCACGACTAATTGTCACAAACGGATCGATTTAAAAGGATTACTTTACAACAGGTCGCGGAATTCAACACGGCGACGATCCACCCTTTTCAAGAACAAAATCAAAGAGAAGTGTCAAAGTGTCAAAGTCAAACTGACAAGTCAGATGTCATTCCGTTCGATGGCGCGTTCCGAAGGCGCATAGAGTAACTAATCGAACGGTCCGAAACAACCAACATAAATTAGCAAGAAAATGTTCACCGTGTTAGTTTACACATTTTGTGACTGATTCAATAATGTGACAGCTACCCCTTTTGCTAACCGCAGGTGCGTCACGCGGCTGCGTCGAAGCCGGTGGGCACGGGGCGCGCCAACGGCACGCGCAACGACTCGGAGCACGCGGAGCACTGGGGGCGCTCCGACGACGCGCTGCTGGAGGTGCGCTACGAGGAGTACTTCGTGGAGCACGACGTGTCCACGTCGGCCGCGCGCCGCGCCGCCATCCAGCTGGACATCAACGACAGTAAGTGCCACAAACAAACAATGGGCAATTGTTTAAATAGAGTTCTGCCAAAATCTTAGTAACCGCAGCACCACATATTGTTTAGCACGTAGAGAAATACAGGATTTTTTTTTTAACCAATGCGCAAATTTTTTTTTGTGGTTCAGTATCAGTAATAGAACACATTTCAACTATTTTTACAATACTTTTTCTTTTTTTTTATCCGACCTTAAATCAGTAAACTGTGGACTCCGTAATATGATATCGACAATAGGAATAGGTCAGTAAGCGCGTGCATAACTATGCACGCGCTTACTGACCTATTCCTTTGAACTTCTTAGAATTTTTACCGATCGAACTGGTAGGTACTTGTAGCTACGCTCGGCCGTTCACCTTCGCCGCCGCAGTAGCGCCGCGTGCAAGTTACCATAAAAACCAGTTTCAAAATAAACATCTTTCGTTAACGATAACTTATTTTTTTTAGACTAAAATATATGAAAATAAAAAAATTGCATGGTTATGATAACTCGTTTAATTTGTTAAAATTTGCGCACTGGTTAAGTACGTATCCTGTAGATGTTTAATACAATAGTTAACTCCACCTGCTTAAATAATGATACCTCACCGACTTGTTCATGTAAGTACACCTTATCTTAGATCTTTTATTAGTTCAAATGAAATTCCTTCTCGATTCCTAAGCCGCAACAGAGTTAGCCCGAATTTAATAAAGTTTAAAACTACAAATACCATCACAATAGTCGTCAAAGTATATTCGAGTCAAACTACCTACTGTTAATTCAAAGAGTTCGTCGTTCACCCATAAACCAAGCGAAGTAAGTGACGCAACGACAATTGCTTGAGTCGCTCCAATTAAACACCATCAGCTCGCGAATTAGAACAACATTCAAGGATACGGGATTACAACGTGCCCCGCGGCTCCAGGGTCACGGGCCGCGTGTTCCATTGTGCCATTGAAATTATAAGTCTTCAAGGTTTCGTCAACTAGCTACCTTACAGCGACGTTTTTAAGGAAAAGTTTGATGAATAAATTCATAATGAAGTTATACAACACAATTGTGTGGAATTTCGCCACGAACACTTTTCGTTTCGAAATAATTGAAAAGAACTTTGAAAAGGGAGTAGTCAAAAAAGGCTACAAAAAATTCCGTGACGGACATTAATTGCCGACTACGTTAATGAAAGCTAATCTAATCAAGTTGATACTGATGTGAGCTAGACTTCAGACAGCCGTAGGCGAGGCATCATCCTATAGCTGATGTGAGCTAGACTTCAGACAGCCGTAGGCGAGGCATCCTCCTACAGCCGATGAGTGAGCGATCAATTAGAGGAAGTCACGGTTATAAATAGTCTCTTCCAGGCAGAAGTAGTTAGCAACTTCTGCCTGGAAGAGACTATTTATAACCGTGACTTCCTCTAATTGATCTATCTGATATACTCTAATGTTTAATTGATGGTAAACTCGCTGATCAATGAAGTCTATTCAATTCAATTTATCTTTATTGCATTGTTATTTCTTACCATTATTTTGTTGATAATGTTTTCCTGGCAGCTAACATTGCAAACTAAAAAAAGAAAAAAAGTACCTGTATTATTGTTCCTACTTTACTATCTATATATTATACGTGAAGCGAAAACTTTGGATCCCTTTTTACGAAAATTGGGCGGACGAAGGAGTATGAAATTTCGCACACTTATAATTTATACAGAGAAGAAGTGACGAATGCTAATTTTTCTTTTTTATTATGCGTAAAAATACATTATTTTCAATAAATAACATGTTACACACACTACTATTCATTACCGTGTATTTTAATACACACATGCACAGATATTCTTTTGTTTATGGTCCAAATCTGTGGTCCAATCGAGAACATCTGTCTTTAATATTTTGTGTCTATAGTCTTACTGAATGTCAAGTATGACCATAGGTAATAAATTAATTTTATAGATATATAAGGTGTATGTAATATTTTAAGAGATACAACTGTAGGTGGTAAAGAAGCTAAATAAGCAAAAAGAAATTTTTTATCTAAGCGTTTTTGAATTTTCGTAATTATTATAATTTAAAAACTGGTTGAGACGTTTTACATAAAACCTTTACTCCAAATTCTATGAATGGCCTGCCTGACGCTGCGAGGGCGGCGACCGGACGGCACGAGCATGGCCGCGGTGTCTCGGGCCGTAAACAATTAAGGAGCCAGTATTTCTTATGTGTGTCAAATAATTTATAAATATTAAATTTTGAAAAAAATACATTTAGAAAAATTTTTTTTTCGTTGCTGTAGCTTCTTTACCACCTACAGGTGTACCTCTTAAAATATTTCGTGTATGAATAGATACACCTTATATAACCTATTTCATTTTTAAGTCTATGATCATATCGAGAATATTTGTCTTTCATATTATTTGCCTATAGTGTAGTAACACTATAGGCAAATAATGTGAAATATAACCATATATTTTTTTTTGGTAATATTTATTATTATATATATTTTTTCATTTAATAATGTATTTCCGAGAGAATGGGCAACAGCGTTCTCTATGCATTTTACCACCATACTGCGATCGCCAATCCGCCTGCCAAGCGTGGCGATTATGGCAAAGCCCCCCAAATTGGGGGAGGTCATGTCCAGCAGTGGCCGTATTACGGCTGAAAATGATGATGATGATGATGAATGTATTTCTATTCAAATGAAGTACGGTTGAATTTCGACCAATGGGCGATCACTAGTAGTATATAATTCAACTAGACTTGAAGAAATGTTAAGAATTCGTTCGGAAACGTTTCATTTTTCTCACTTTTACTCATTCTGATTATTCTTTGTTTTATAGATTTTTTAAACTTCTAGATTAGACAGCATTTCTAACTTCATAGCATGATGTTCTTACAAGCATCATCAAGCTGTATCAAAATTATAAACTTTGATCTAGACTAACTGACGTTAGAACAAGGGTGGACATCAGAACTTTTCGAACGAAACCGAAAGAAACGAAAGCCCACCATTTAAACAAACTCCTTCGTAACCAGAAAATACTAAGGTGACGACGAAAACTGTCGAGAAACTACACAATATTATGTAGGTGAATATAATCCCTTGCCTCGGTGCCAACAATACGCGATCGTACATCTAGTGGTTGAGTCCATTAACTGAAGATGAGACATCGTGAGCATATCTGATACCCGAGGACAAGCAATCGTCTTTAATTATTATGTACGGACTGAGTATATTATATGTGTAGTGCATTCTTTAATGCAATTATATTTCATAGAGCAAGCTGAAGTAGATAATATTTAATTTTCATTACAGCTGCGTTACCTTGAAGGCTTGGTTAGAAGCCATTACTTAATTAGCCACACTAAAGAGATAGGAACGAATTTCAATTCGTTCGTAAAAGATATCACTGAAAATCCATTCCGTAACAACTAGAATGTGTCATTGGCATCTGTGAGATATTGTCACCGTCGCATTATTAGTTGGATGACGATTAGTCCGGCGGGATACGACATGAGATGTGATCTGATCACATAGGCAAGGTTGAAGGTTGGTCATTAACAGTAAAGTGCAGCATCATAACATAATGTCACTGCACAATGAAATAAATGATGACAGTAGCTTATGAGATTATGCCGTTTCATGGAGTGAATCCAACTACTTATAACTTAAGTGTTAGGTACCATAATAGCAGAATCGCAATCATGACGCTTTGGTTTTATACTGGCTAGTATGCTTGAAATAACATGAACTATTCACGATACATGATTTTGTCTTCCCATGAGTTATTGTGAATAGCTTTCCCAGCATCACCACTGATGAATGGCTTTACATTCTGTCAGCTTTTAACTTTTTTCCGTTTGATGTTTGAAGAATAAAAGCATAGAAAGATCCAAACATTCTTGTCAACAATATGCTATCCATCAAAAATCTAAACAGACAGCAGACTCTTTGTCTAGATTTGTCTTTCATCTCTTTTTTGCAATTTGGAACGCAATTAATTGTTTCCACAGTAAGTACGTAGGTATGAGTACTTACTGTTTGTATGGGTATATTTGGGAACCGATTACTATTCCGATTTATTTTTGTTCGAATTTCGTTTGGCCGAAAACTACTGACCGACGTCTTTTTTGCTATATGCATTATTTGACATATTTTTAGATCATCGAAGTATCATGTGTCATAGGTATTATTTTACTGAACTATATTTCGCCGATTTACAAAATAACTTTTTGCTATTGACTGAAGCCTCTTTTGAACTTTTTCATTTGGCCTATTTTCACCACACCGAGACAACATTTTACGGAATATTATTTGGTCTCAAATATATAGCTGGTTGGGATCCTGTCGTTTTACCGAAAAGATTTTGCCAAAATTTCACGACCCAAACAAATTTAACAACCTTTTTACATGAATGCAATATTTCGAATGATTTTAGTACGCACATTTTTAACCAACTTCAAAAAAAGGAGGAAGTTATCAATTCGACTGTATGTTTTTTTTTATGTTTGTTACCTCATAACTTTTGACTGGGTGAACCGATTTTGATGATACTTTTTTATTTGAAAGCTGGTGCTTCCCGAATGGTCTCATTTTAATTTGATTTCATTCGGACAATGGGGTCCATGTGAAAACCATATAAGTCTTAAATTTGCATTAAGTATTTGCGCGACAAATAAACGAATAACGCGATTAGATTAGTGCAGAGTATGTAGATACATAACTAAAAAGTTAAAAATAAAAACTTAAAAAAAAAATACCAACTTCCTTAAAAAAAAAACACTACAAATTCAAAAATAACTTTAATTTCGGAAGTCGGTGGCAAAAAACCCTTAAATACAGATTCTAAGACACTGACTTCCGAAATTAAGGTTATTTTTGACTTTGTAGTGTTTTTTTTTTAAGGAAATCGGTTGTTTTTTTTTTTTTGTAAAACGTTTTTTCATTTGGTCAAATTTGAACTTTGCAGAATATGGTAAAATAGTTTGGTTAGGTTATGTTAAAAGTGTGACCTTTTAAAACTGAAAAAAATATGGGAAAAAAGAGATTAATTTTAGCTGGCTATCGAGAACCGAACTAGTTAGACGAGTTTAATTATTGAAAAATAAAATGCTACGGTTAGATCAGGTTAAAACTGACCTCCTACGCACAAGCCGAGCAAGCGAAGCGAGCGGTGATGCGGTAGCGGCCGGCGAGTGCCAGAAACGATCAGATTATATAGAAAAAAAAATATGGAAAAATATTTGGCATAACGCTTGCGTGCTGCGTGCTTGAAGCAAGCATCCTTGTTTGCATGCTTCTTACTGGGACCAGTTAAAACAGTGGTATGCTTGGAAACACAATACTTCGAACAAATTTTATTTCTGCCAAGTGAAACATCGGTAAAGTCTTTTTCAGCCAAATGGAACATCGGAGTAACGAAAAATCTCGAACTGATAATCAACTGATACAATGGCTGACGTAACTGCGATGAAGTAAAAAAAAAAACGAAACGATAAAAGTTAAAAAGTTTTAGGTGAAATGCTATTCAGTCAAGTATTTTTCGAACTTATGATAGGTAACCGTACAATTAGGTCAAGAATATGCTCCTCTATAAACCAAAAAGTATTAATGGTAACCCACTTATACTTTTTGTTTGATGAAGAGCATATTCTTGTAGGAAGCCTAGCATACAAATCAGAGAATGTTTCTTACACGGCCTTCAGCTATATCCTATCAGTCTATCATTACGTCTCCTCCGTTATTACCAGACCGTAATTCACCTAATTACGATGGTTTCCTCCGGCTGACAGCCGCATGTGTCATGCACTTCCACATGATGGTGCACATTAGCCTGAGCCGAAGGTCAGCAGGTGAGCCGCCTCCGTAATGTGTACCCTGGCAAGGTCTGGGGGCGTGCAGCCAATCTGACACACCATTGTCCAGCCAGCCATTGTGTGGCACTGTATGTCAATGTTACTCTAGGTAATATATTTCCATGTTGCAGTGGTACTGTTGAGCGTAAAATAGACGCAGGTAGG
The DNA here is from genome assembly GCA_932294355.1 of Aporophyla lueneburgensis. Classification (NCBI taxonomy): domain Eukaryota; kingdom Metazoa; phylum Arthropoda; class Insecta; order Lepidoptera; family Noctuidae; genus Aporophyla; species Aporophyla lueneburgensis. Next base: position 803,534 of record OW028749.1, on the reverse strand, counting down.
ATGTATAGTTTGCGTTACCGCTGAATATGTGTCTGGAGATCTTCATTCGATTCAGTTATTTGTGAACTTGAATTAAGGCATATTATATTTTAGCTCGTTATTGAAGCTTTGAGCTTGAAACTAACTTGTAAAGAATGAGCAACAAGTAGGTACAACAAGAGTGCGAAGATTCACTAACCGAAATTATAGCGCCGCCGCGCCGTCGACGCCGCCCAAACGATGTATTGAGCAATTAATGTGACATTGTTACAGCATACACATCAATATTAATCCCGATTAACATTCAGGAAGGAATTATTGTACTATAAATAGCCCGTGATAGCCTATGTAAACATTGTTGGAGGGCCGGTCACAGCCTGCTGGTCACATCTAATAAGGTTTTTATTATGAACCTTCGATTTGTCGCCGTCACGTCACGGCCTCTACGCGTCAGTAAGCGTCTTAATGTAAACTTGGCCTTTTTTATTACCTATGTCGATAAACTGGAAAATTATTATTATACCTGATGGAAAGCAAATTCATAAAAAAAACAACTACAGAAAGTTGCACAATTAGTATTTGAGAACCTACATTAAGTATAATCAGCAAGCGGAAGTCTAATTTACTTACGTCAAAAGTTACAAATTGAATACCTGCGAAGTAAATCTCAATATGCAAACGTAACCTCAGCTTGTGACCGTGCTGTGACAAGCACCCTGCGCCCCCCGTGCGCTATCGACCGCTTCCCTCTCCCGGCGGCCCGCCCAGTTGGAGGCAGTTGCCGGGGAGGCACTAGGTAGGTAGCCTGTCCGTCTAGACCCGCGTGCCTCGTAAATCAATATCAGCCTCCTGTGCACATGCGTCAACTGACGTTCTGACCCACACCCTGCCCGGCCCGAGCCCTTCGCTGCTGCATCGCTCAACGCGGAGCACGCATCGCAGGTAATTCATTCGCATATTTTATTTCCTCCATATTATCCCCATATTTTCAATCATTTGTGTGTTAATGACTCGTATTTTGATTTGTTTGGGTTGTTCATAAGCAGGCCCGGACTGGCCATACGGGCAAATCGGGCAAATGCCCGATGGGCCGGAGGCCCAGTGGGCCGATCGGGCTGCTGGTATACCAATAGTATTAAAATGATTTTCCAAATTCCATTTAATATAATTAAATTTTATAAACCAACACATAACCTAAACTAAACCCTAAACCCTTACATTAGTGTAATAAAAGTTAGGTTTCTAATCAAAACTTCTAACTTCACTCTCTTTCTTATCATAAGGGTTAAATGCTTGTCAACTTCATTGGGAAGGAGGGGCTTTTTTTAATGAATTCCTTCTTTAAGAAACGCCCCAAAGGAAATAGACGTGACGAAGCCCCGACACTATGACAAAAAATGAGATAGACTTTACCATAACGGATAGGAAGCATACATTCAGAAATGTCTCGGTGATCAACAGGTTCAATACTGACAGTGATCACAGACTTGTTCGAGGTTCTCTGAATATAAATTTCAAGCTCGAGCAAGTATTTTATGCTCTGAAACGTTCCAGTTAGATCTGAGAACCGATTCGCTGCCGTGGGAACCACAACTGACGTCGAGCAGGCCCTCGACCAAATGGTGGGAATCCTCAGGGAAGAAGGTGTGGGGTTTTGCAAAATGGGACGTACGGGCAGGAAGTCCAAACTTTTGAAAGAGACTCTGGAGCTTATGACGAAACGACGTGAAAACCCACCTTTCACTTCGTCAGAATATCGGGCACTCAACGATAAAATTAGATCATTAGTACGACGCGACCTCCAACATTAAAGCTCTAATACACGCTTCATAGAAGAAGCGATTGAGCAAAATCGGGGGTCGAAAGTGTTCGTCCAATCATTTGGGAGGAGCCACCTAACGAAGTTGCCTAAATCTAGTAGGGATATCGTCGTTTCATCCTTTTGGAAGTCGAAAACTTCTAGGGCCAGTTGTACGCGTCGCACTTTAACCCGCCAATTCACAGAAGACCTGCCAGAAGTCAACCAAGACGAAATCGAGGCGGCTCTAAAACAGCTTAAAAATGGAAAAGCCCGTGATGGGGACGGGATTACGACCGAGCTCCTGAAAGCGGGAGGAAGTCCTGTACTAAAAGAGCTTCGGGAGCTCTTCAACTCTGTCCGATCTCTGGGAGAACTACAGAAGTGTGGCGATGGAGCGTGTACTTTTCTTTGAAAAGGGGGATAAAACCCTTTTAAAGTACTAGACCCATTTCACTCCTAAGCTACGTATATAAGCTGTTTTCATGAGTCGTCACCAATCGTCTAACGCGGAGACTCAACGAGTTTCAGCCACCGGAGCAGGCCGGGTTTCGAAGAGGATACAGCACCATATACCACATCCACACAGTGCAGCAGATTATACAGAAGTCCGAGGAGTATAGTCGGCAACTGTGTCTTGCGTTTGTGAACTATGAGAAGGGTCTCTATCGAGACCTGGTCTCTTCTGGGGTCTTTGCAGCGATGCCAAGTCGACTGTAGCGATACATACAAGTGCTGGGATGTCTTTATGAAAACGCCTCAATGACCGTCCAAACTCAGGACCGGCATACTGAACACATCGCCCTGCGTCGAGGAGTGAGACAAGGGGATGTAATCTCCCCAAAAATGTTCACTAACGCATTGGAGGATGTGTTCAAGACGCTAAACTGGAGTGGTCGCGGTATTAACATCAACGGCGAGTACATCTCACACTTTAGATTTGCAGACGACATCGTCATACTGGCTGAATTGCTGCAGGACTTGCAGCAGATGCTGGACGGCCTAGTTGATTCTTTTGTACGCATTGGTCTCTAGATGAAATTGGACAAAACAAAGGTTGTTTTCAACGATCACGCAATTCCGGGACCGATTGTGGTCAATGGCGGTGCCCTCAAGGTTATTCAAGAATACATTTACTTCGGACAAACTCTGCAGTTTGGTAAGAACAACCTTAACAAGGAGGCTAACAGGAGAATTCAGCTGGGCTGGGCAGCATTTGGGAAGCTTCATCGAGTCTTATCGTCATGTATTCCGCAGAGCCTAAAGACTAAAGTTTTCAACCAGTGCGTCCTGCCTGTTATGCCCTACGGAGCTAAAACGTGGCCAATCACGGTACGGCTGGTCCATAAATTTAAAGTCGCTCAGCGAGCTATGGAACGAGCTTTGCTTGGAGTATCTCTGAGGGATGTAAACCGGAATGAGGTGAATCGGCAGAGAAACAAAGTAGTCGACATGGCTCATAGGATTAGTACGCTGAAGTGGCAATGGGCCGGCCACATTAGCCGTAGAACTGATGATCGTTGGGGTAGACGAGTTCTTGAGTGGAGACCGCGAATTTGCAAACGTAAGGTAGAACGCCCTCAGGTTAGGTGGAGCGACAATCTTCGCAGGGTGGCTTGTAACAGCTGGATGAGAGTTGCCGAAAAACGAGCTCAATGGCGTGCAATTGGAGAGGCCTATGTCCAGCAGTGTACTGCTATAGGCTGATGATGATGATGATTATTTAATTCAATACAATAAAATCTCTATCAAAGTTTCTCTGATAAGTTCCGTTCTTCTTCAGTTATTTCTATTTGAAGCCACAAGATGGTGGTCAAACGATGTGGCCTTGAAGAAGATTTTTGGTACGTTCACGAACGTTGATTCAGCTTTGTCAAATGTTAAAATGTGTGTACTAACACTAGTGTAGGTTTGTAAGTACTAACAAAATTGGATTTTATGATCTTTTAAATAAATTATTTGATTTGATTTGTACATAACACTTTTAATAACATTGGGAAAAATACAAGAACATTTTAAAATCAAACTGAAAGTCCGCGTCAAAGTAAAACCCTTCATGTAAATACGAAACTGTTATCATGAATTAACCAATCATTTACTGAAGTTTAATAAAACCGGTACCGGTGAAAAATTACGAACTGAACTGAAACAATTAGCTTTTCACTGGGATAGTATTAAATCTACTGACTTGCAACCAAATAAAACATTCAAAAAAATTTGGATGACGAAAGCGAAGAAAACGATGAAATTGTTTTAGGACACCAAGAAGAAAGATTCACTGTGTGTGAGACTTTCCATCAATGCAAAAATTGCGCAGTTTGCTGCTTCAAGATTTTGTATAAAAGAATTTATTTTCTAATGCATACACTTTACTTGCACTAGCTTTTAAGTTTCTGCTTACTTTGTCAATGCAGCACGTGAAAGATCTTTTTCGACTTTAAACATTATGAAAAATCGCATGAGGAGAACTATGTCCCCTAAAAATTTTTAACTCTTTTATGTTAATGGCAGTGGAAAAAGATCTTTTAATGAAATTAAATTCCAATAACATTATAGACAAATTAGCCGAAAGCAGCGAAAATCATTCATACAATAAATACCTGAAATTTGCGTTAGTAAGTTTTCTGTTACGAATGGCAGAGGGCCGGTTGTCTGTGAAATGCCCGGACCGATTTAAAGCCCCAGTCCGGCCCTGTTCATAAGTCGCCCCGGCCAGGGTAGGTATTCTTTGTCTCGACGTCACCATGAAAAGACACGCAGAATAGCGATGCATTACACAGTAATCCAGCATCTGCGTTTCTTACAGTTTTATTACCAGGCGTGTTACTTTATATTGCTTTACATCGGAGGATTACATAACAAAGAAAATCTCGGCAGCCATCTTCTCTTAGTGTTACATAACGTAGCGCTAGGCCGTCCTATATCCTGAGTGAGACAGCGAGCCTCGCACAGGAAGGCCGCGTGACTAATCAGAGTGTTATAAAAACATTAACGCATTTAAGCGCACTGGCACGTCCGCGAAAGGTTGAGTCCCACCAAGCTGAATCGCATTTGGCTCGACGTGGAACGTCGGTCATTTCTACCTTATCGTGTCGCTCGCGTCACATCGACACGATATCGTGTAGTTAACCATGCGGAGGCGAACTTGGCTCTATGTAATTAATTAGTTAAGGCCTGCTCTCGAATTTCGCTCTAGTCAATGATATTATAATACTAGCTTCTGCCCGCGACTTCGTACGCGGATCCTGTTGCTTATGCCAGCGACAACGGGATCGTCAAAATCGAAGATCTGAAACGTCTGATGTACAATTCTAAGGCCCGGGGACGGGAAAACAACGGGATGAGTGAGACGATTGGAGTCGTTCCAGATCTTTCATTTTTGTATGTCAATAGGTTGCCCAAGAAATGTGTTGACTGTGGATGGTCACCGATTAGCAGTGATCTTAATATTTCTGGAGGATTTTGTAATATTTCAATATGTACTTTCCCACCTGAGCAACACATATCGTTTGTTTCTTTTTGCCATTTAACAGCTTCACAAAATGTACAATTTTGAATCACACCTCCGATGGCGGAATATGTGGCGTAGTCAATCATAGGAGTGAACGTAAATGCACTCCGTTCCTTATCAACCCAAGGAAGGTCGCCATGCCCTACGGCAATATCTTGAGACACGTCCGATTCTTCAGATGATATCGACATTCTGTTCAGAGAATGTCGAAGGCGATCAGAATTCAAACGTTCGTTGCGCTCTTCTTCTGTCTCTTCATGCCGTACTCCAGCAATTCTTTCTCTCTCACTTTCTAACTGATTATGAATATTTTGTTGTGTGCGTGTTCGGGACAATGTATGATAATTTCGATCAGCAGTTAGTCGCGCATCACGTTCATCACTCGCTTCAAAAGACCTGTTAGTAGATGTGCGAATTCACTGAGAGAACTCAAGCGCAATTCTCTATCAGTGAACGTCTCCGACTCGAGAGACAATGCGCGACGTTCACGATCAGCGGACAGTCGCGCATCATGTTCCGCACTTGTCTCTAGAGACCTAGCAGCAGATGCGTAGATACGATGAGAACTCAAGCGCAATTCTCTATCAGTGAACGTCTCCAACTCGAGAGACAATGCGTGACGTTCACGATCAGCGGACAGTCGCGCATCATGTTCCGCACTTGTCTCTAGAGACCTAGCAGCAGATTCGTAGATACGCTGAGAACTCAAGCGCAATTCTCTATTAGTGAACGTCTCCGACTCGAGAGACAATGCGTGACGTTCACGATCAGCGGACAGTCGCGCATCATGTTCCGCACTTGTCTCTAGAGACCTAGCAGCAGATGCGTAGATACGCTGAGAACTCAAGCGCAATTCTCTATTAGTGAACGTCTCCGACTCGCGAGACAATGCATGACGTTCACGATCAGCGGACAGTCGCGCATCGTATTCTTCACTGGTCTCTAGACACCTGGATGTAGATGCATAAATACGCTGAGAACGCAAGCGAGCTTCGCGATCCGAAGATGTTTCTACGGAGCGAGTTGCAGCCTGATGTTCTCGAACAGCATCTAGTCTATCCTGACGCTCTTCGGTAGATTCTTGGGATCTTATGATCCTCAATCTTTTAGCTCCTTTGGAACGTTGGAAAAGATTTGACCTCTTTCTAGTCATGGTTATAGTTTTATTCTGAAGATACCTGATCAATTAAAATCTAAGTAACTGCTCCCCTGCGTTACCGGGTAGGCTACCGTGTCACGAAGATAAATGGAAAAGGAAATTAAACACTCAAATACCATAAGCCCGAAGGCATATTTCTTCGATAAAATAAAATAATAAATGAGAGTTTTAGCCAGTAGAGTCAAATTTTCAATGATTCATAGAATTTTCATCGAAAACCAGTCCTAAACTGTTACCGCCTCCACCGCGTGGAGGTACTCCCAGCTTATGTTATTTTATAATTATACAGTGAAATTAGTGATAGCTTTGATTTCCACATCAGGTGTTCCAGATCTACAATCTTTATACGTCAACAGAGAGTGCTTATCAGGTTGAACAACTCTTGCTAAGACGTCATTCCTATATATGTTATAGTGTAGCTTGGCTCTTAGAGTTCCACATCAGCTGTTCCAATCTTCAAATTTTATACGACAACCGAGAGTGCTCATCAAGCTGAACAACTCTTGCTAAGACGTCATTCCTATATATGTTATAGTGTAGCTGTGCTGTTGGAGTTCCACATCAGCTGTTCCAGATCTTCAAATTTTATACGACAACAGAGATTGCTCATCAGGCTGAACAATTCTTGCTAAGAAGTCATTCCTATATATGTTATAGTGTAGCTGGGCTCTTGGAGTTCCACATCAGCTGTTCCAGATCTTCAAATTTTATATGACAACAGAGAATGCTCATCAATCAGGTTGAACAACTCTTGCTAAGACGTCATTCCTATATTTGTTATAGTTTAGCTGGGCTCTTGGAGTTCCACATCAGCTGTTTCAGATCTTAAAATTTTATACGACAACAGAGAGTGCTCATCAGGTTGAACAACTCTTGCTAAGACGTCATTCCTATATATGTTATAGTGTAGCTGGGCTGTTGGAATTCCACATCAGGTGTTCCAGATCTTCAAATTTATTCTCTTAGCAGAAAATGCTCATCACGTGAAACAATTTTTGCTATAGTACCATTTTTGTATCTCTTATAGTTTAGCTGGTCTGTTGCGGTTCTGCATCAGGTCTTCAAGTTTCCAAGATAAATTATAGCCTATATGTTGCCCAGACTTAATACCTATACAACAAAAAAAAATCATTCAAATCCGTTCAGTAGTTCCGAAGATTAGCGTGTACAAACAAACAGACAAACAGACAAACAGACACATTTTTTTTTTGGTTTCGTGCTCTATTACTGTTTCTAAACCCCCCTCAACTATTTTTTTTTAAATATATTCAATGTACAGCAGTTTTTTTACTGTTTTATTATATGTATAGATAATATAGTAGACACGGCACGGTACTGCGATACCATGCGTTTTACCGACAGTGGCGGCACGTTTTCTATAACCACGGTGTGCCTCCACCCTAAAACGACCGCCATTGTTCGCCCGTGACGTAAGATTTGCACGCATCGTGCGAATAATAACTACTTACTCAATACGGCCTTAAATACAAAGGTATGAATTGCTAAGAAAACGTATACTTCATAACTTTTAATGGTCTACCATTACGTATTAAGTCGATACCATTTTTTAATTACCTTTCGCAGTCGGGTAAAAAGTGGATCAAGATCACTAGCTTTTGATCACATTTAGGGTTTGCAAATCTATATGCAAGTGATTCTCCAAAAAGATTGAAAGAAAAGATGTAAAGATACTAAAAAGGTTTACGTCTAGCAACATCAGCTATCACTTTAGCAATCAGTATGTTAGAGCAAGTGGGACTGTTCTTCCTGGTCCGACCAACTCGCTTGGCTGGACGTTGGGAGACTACAACGTTTAACCTGTGGTAACGTGATCGGAGTAGGAACAATATAATTATTTGTAACGAAGCTAAAAAGCCTGTCAGCTCTGGGAAGAGTGTTGCGGGCTCGTCCATGTCACTGAAGCTCCTGAAACCTGAAAACCTGCTTACAAAATGTTAACCGCTACCACAAGCATTAAAAACGTGGCACGTGTTGCCCCTAGTTCCCCCCACGCGGCCGGGCTGCGGCACGTGCAGCCAGCGCGAGCTCGAGTACTGCGAGACGCGCGTGCTGGCCGACCACTGCTGCTGCGAGCGGCGCTTCGTGCGCGAGCCCTTCCCGTGGCTGCCGCACACGTGCTACGTGGGCGCGCGCCGCTGCCGCCCGCTGGCGCACGACTGCGCGCAGTACGCGCGCCTGCGCGACTGCTGCTGCTACAGGAAGCTCGCTGAACGATGTGAGTCACATAAGAACATCTCTTCTTCTTTATCTTCTCTCTCAATTGTATGGTAGGTAAACAAATGAGAGAGAACGTACTCTGTTTTACCGGACTAGCTTTTGCCCGCGGCTTCACCCGCGTGGATGTCGAGGGAAATTTTCTCAAGGGGACGTATGTACTACCGGGATAAAATCCTATCCTATGTCCAAATTCGTTCAGCTGTTAAGGCGTGACCATGTAACAGACAGAAGAGTAAATTCTGCATTTTAATATGAGAACGCAACTTCTCCTTTTTCAGCTCATCGGGGGTAGAATTATCAAAAACACTGACAAGGCAACCGCCAAGATTGTCCGCCTCCGATTTCAATGATTTTTATATATGTTGTTATGAGTAACTGATTAATTACCCAAAAGGAATTCACGCAACGCTCAATAGTTTCAGAGTTGCTTCTACCGAGCAACTTAAATATAAGTTCAGTATACAAACTCAAAAACATTTGCAACTCTATCTGTAGAGATATAAGGTTCAAATTTCTTGCAATGTTGTATGTTTCTTGATGAATAAATATACTTATTTTATAAGAAAAAAAAATACGTTAGCAAGAATCGAACCCTGACCATCTGCGTGCGAGCCACGTCAGCGCTTAGTCGCGAGTCGACTAAGCGCAGGCATGTAATAGCCAGCATTTAAAATAACGTTTGTTTCACGTCCACAGGGAAGGGCATCCTGTCCAAGTCAACGCGACTCGGCGTCGGCGGCGTGTCGCTGCTGCTGCTGTCTATGCTGCTGTTCGTGGCGTACCTGTGACGGCAGCTGACGGCACGCGCCGCGCTCGCGCCGACGCTCGTGTGAACGTGCCCGTCCCGGTGCTGTGGACGCGCCCTACTGCCACGGACCTCAAACTCTTAGTAGCCTACTATTACCTGAACGCATTTCTTTTGCAGAGTCGTTTTGCTAAAATATTCTCTTTGTGCATTCTTTTCTTTGGTCTGCTTAAGATATGTTTCGATGCCCTAAAATCAAAACCCACATTTTATTTTACATTTTATATTTTAATAAAACAACAACCATACAAAATCAGATTAGAAATAAGATTAATGGATTATTCATTTCAATTCAGTCGATTTGTGCGCCGTGATGGCACCTCTGCCTAACCCTTCCGAAAATACTGGCGTTATGTTATGTTTATGTATTCAATCGATTGAAATAATAATTATACCATGTATACGCATAGAGACATATTGGTGCCTCAGTGGTTTTTGCGTTGGTTTCTGTACACTTCAGTAATTTTCATACTTATATAGAAAGCCAATAAGTATTTTTAATTAAATTAATCTACTTAAAATCAGAAGAAACATACAGCGTGTAAAAAGTTCTTGCTATCAAAAACCCGAACCTTGAAAGCACAATTATTTAAATTGAAAGTATTATGAAACTTTTATAATAATTTACTTACCTACATAAATGAATGAAGGTTGCAGTTGCTATTTAAATTCTTGAGAAATAAAACTCAAATCAAAGTGTTGCTGTCTCTACACGTTGAGTTTTATCACTAACACCCATATGTAGAATTAAAATGAAATGGAAGAGATTTGAGACACAGCACTCACGGCTAACACGCTAAGCAAAGTAGTTGGTTCTGTACGAGCTAAGTAACGCGTAAGCAGAGGTGCACTTAGATATACCTACAGGTGTTTGTAATATTGTACATATTTATACTATTCATGTGAAGTAAATGGTACAGCGTAAGTTATTCTATGTACAAAATAATTTATTTCTAGACACACATAGTGTAAGTAGTTGATATAATTGTAGACTAATTTGAAAGAGTAGCGTAACTAAACTACGTAGAGTCGCTCTCTAGGGCCGTGGTAGGTACTCACCACCGCAAATAATAATAGTTATTAATCCGATTACGAATGATTTCACTTAGCATAAGAAAAAATAAAATAAAAGCACCCGAATGGATTCCTCACAAGTACAACCATTAAGATAAATCTACTTAGGTATCATTTTGAGAATTATTACAGATGTAATGCACCTTGCTTAAAAGTGGCTCTTAAATAAACTCTTTAATTTAATGGTAAAAAATAACAAAATTCGCAGATCTCAAAGTGTTTACAAAGGAACGAATGAATGAAATGCAACGACCGGTGACCCTGGCGTGCTTTGTCTAGGTCTATCAACCCGAAAATTTGCATTAGCCCTTGAAGCCTCATGTTTCATGGTGCTACAGAGACCAATGCATATCAAGGAGGAGACACCAATGGTGGGGAAGACATTACGTTAGGATAGGGAAGGATTGCGAGCCGTGCCAGATAGTCATAGATACAGATACATCGTAGAGTAGGCGTTGGATTTGTGGAGAGACACGTGATATTTATCTATGGGACATCCCGACGTTAACGCCAGGTTTATCCAGGAGAGTAATTGCGTAACTTGCTATCGGTAGGAATTGGTTTCATATTGATAGTTAAGCAACATTCATTGCGTTATTTACGTTGCTGAGCCGATAATTTATTCGAACAAATGACGCAATGGTTTAGAAATAATCTTTAATCCCATTCAGATTCTGATAAATTGTGCGTTTCGCAATTAGGGTGCAGGTATACGTTCATTGTTTCAGATTTAAAAGGGTTTCCAAAAAAGAAATGTTAAACCATCAGAACAACATCAACTACGTAAAGAAATGGCCACTTGATAAGCTGGGTATTTAAATATAAAATGAATCAACACAACGTTATGAACTTAAACAAATGTATCAAACTAAGTTGAAAATAAAAAAAGGGTTTATTCGTGTTGATCTCAATTTTACACACATATTTACCTCTGCCAAACTGCAAAGCAGTTTGTTGGCAGAAAAAAGAGAAAATGTAGAGTATTTTCGAATAATCATAAGAAAAATTTACTATTATTGAAACCAAATGGTATGTATGTCAACAAGTAGTCTGTACATGTTACATACACATAGGTACTAATTAGTTCTGTAATCAAATTATTATTTACTTTTACTTTAGTTCTCTTTCGAGATCGCACCCATTGCCAGTACACTAACATCCCGGTAATAGGTACTTATATGAACCTTATATGAACTCATTATTGCTACTCTGTGTGACATAAAACACGTCTAGAGAACAAAATTCCAATCTATAAATGCTAAAAACTGCTTGTGGCAATGAAACGTCGACACAAACGTCGTACATATAGAAATAGGCAAAAAATCAGCTGAGAATAAGTCCTTTTAACGTGAAATTACAAAACACCGCCCTCACCTCCCTGAGGGAAGAAGGGACGCACAAGCAGAGTGACAAACTCCTTTGTTAGCAAGCGGGCAATATTGCTCGGGTGAGTTTGCCTGATGCCTGATTCCCTTGACAATGTACAATAATTACTCCTTAGTTAAATTTGATTTCAGAATATGTTAAAATAATTAGGTTGAACACGAAATATACTAATTACTTTCAGTAAAGTACATACAGCACAAGTGCGTGGTTATAACATCAACAATATTAAGTCCTACCAGCACGAAAACTTACTAAATAAATTAAGCATCTAGCTAAATTGGTATTCTATCTCTGTCCAATTCAAACGATTGACTGAAATAGATAGAATGATGTTTTAAATTCGTGTAGTGCTAAATATATTTCTTGTTTTTTCGTGCAAATAGGCCTTAGGTAGGTATACTCAGAGTGGAATTATAAATTATAATATTTTCGTATTGTAAAGTGTAGATTAATAATGTAAATTTGAATTCGATGAAGTCAATTCCAAATAAATATAAACTTAATAAGTACCGAAAAAGTGAGTAAGTAAGGCAAAATAACATAGTGTGTATAATGTGTATGTTTTGCTAAGTTACAGTACCTGCGAGTAGAACTAAACCGAAGCTATTTTGTAAATATACAGCGACGAAAGAAAAGATTGCGACGAAATAACTAGTATACCGAATACTGTATTATAGTTTGTAATGAGAAGTATCTGAGAACTATGGAATAACACTCAAAATTCAAGACGCGGGTTAATTATAGCATGTTAATGTGAAAGTATTTCTTGTAACCATCAGCTTAGTGAATGGATCAGCTTAGTTCGTATTAGGTCATATCCTAGTAAGGCTATGCGAGTTTGCGCGCCATCTTTGTTTCCTAAGGGCAATACTTTCAATCTATGAAAACTGTCAACCTGACTTAGACTGACAGACTTACAAGACGGCCGGTCCGAACTTTAGTCAGAATAATATTTTTTGAATCGAAATGGATTCACTACACGCATGTTCACTCATACACACTCACCTCAAGTGTGTATGAGTGAACACGCGTGAAAAGCCGGCGAGCTCGTATTCAGTCCGGCCATTACATAATGTGCCGCGTTGTGATCGTTGAAGACAGTTTTGTGTCAAGTCTGTGCACAGCCTTACTGCAAGAGTGTGAGAGCTTGCCGGGTGATTACGTAACACACTTACAGTAGCAATGGCTTTCATTATAACATTCAACAACATCCATTGCGATATTTATTTTGTTGAGCAGACAAACTTTTCGAACTTCTGTAGCAATGGATTAGTTATATTCTTCTAAATGATTCAAATGGTGATTAATAGTGTGATACACAATAAGGGTGCTGTAAACATCTATCACAGTTCGTGTGATAGATACAGTAGGTAAAATATAATAGTAAAGTTTATGAAAATTCTGGCCATTGCAAATATTCGAGACATACTCATTCCCTTTTATTTAAAACTCAGCTACATTTAAATATCATGACGAATTTCAAGAAAAATCTGTTATAATAGCTTTTCTAACCTAAAATAACTTAGAATTTGCCAAATTCTCATTAAAAGAAAATACATCAGATTTGACATCGAAATCGAGGAGGTATCTCTACCTACTCGTGTACCCACCTAGTATAAGGATGCTACAGACTTTCTTATGAGTTTTATTGAGAGGAATTTAAAATCTAGATAATTGTAACTATAAGCTGTAAGCTGTTACGTTATTATATATTGCTATAAATAAAAATAAAGTGTTTACGATCAATTATTAAAAACTAGGTAGCTAGACGCTTTCAGCGCACTGCCTAAGCGTAAGTGATGTATATAGTCTCATAGTCTATAATGTATGTACCTACATGAAATTGTGTCTGCCCGTCCGCTACATGCGTACGCGCTTGGACGTGAAGTGTCGGACACCTGCCCGATATTATATTAGAATTCTGATAAGAGAGCGTTTGTGTAAACCACTGCACTTAGATAACCCGTAACTTAACATCGCGCATGCGTGATATGCTTGATGGTTATAGAAAAGATTGATAAACAATTGAGATCGCATGAGAGTTTACAGTCTAGATTTATTTCTTAATAGATTTAGATTAGAAACTAATATTGTGAAAAAAAAATAACTGTTCTCAGTGTTATCAGTATTTCCAAAAAGCTTTCAATAATAATTTATTTTTAATCAAATACCAATGATTAACATTAATTTCAATTAGACAAGAAAAATGAAAAAACAAACAATATTATAATTAAATGCTATTTAAATATATACTTTGACAATCCCGTGTGAAGTTGTTCCACCGAACAGATAGATTTCTAACTATTCTGATATTATACTTTCGTTCAGTGTTCGATCAGTATTGAGGCACCAACATATGTTTTCTTGTGAAAAGTTTACCATTATTTTTATCGTGTGGTGTGGTGCTACAATATCGATTGATGCTGAGGTAAATATGCTGATAAGTTAGGTATATAATAAGGTTTGTACATATAGAACGCGCGTTAAGCACGCGTGCTTTCCAATGAACCATGGGTCGCCCGTAAAAGTTGTTGTCTGTAAAGCCATAGACTCTAGTGTACGTTACTGTTGTTTGTTTAAATGTTTATTATTTATTACTTTCATTGGTGTGTAGCGGCAGGGAGTCTCCCCGCCGGACAGCGTTACCAGATAGCAGTGAACAGGGCGTGGTTACTACAAGTAGGGTATACTTCATTGTTACTTCAATATTTTATTTTATAGTAGTAAAAGTTACTATAAAGATTTTGTTTTTGATAGATATTTAGTGCATTGATGTACTTGATACAAGAGCAGGTGATCCAAATACCACCACACATTTGGCACCATTGGCGGCATCTTCGCGCTATGTAACCTATGTACATAACTATAATAAAATTCTAAGTGTTAGTATATAAGTTCAGACGGATCTAAAGAGCTCATAAAAAAACAGTAGGTGTAAATATTATATTTTACAATTTAAGTCGATGTCTATATATTTCATTACATTATACATTTTGAATTAAATGCAATAAGTACATAAAATCACAGTATATAACTCTGTTTACTATAAAACAATATTGATGTTGTATGACTTAATAACAAAATATGACAAGAATGAATGTAACCTCTCCGTGTAGCAGTAGTAACAGTCGTGTATATATATATCCGTGTCAATCGATGTCAAATAAAAGTTACCAAAATGTATATGATTTGTTTACTTAAACCTCTCACTGGGACGCCATACAGCAATTACACCAACGGAGTAAAAAAATGACTACATCAGGTGATTCTTAGCCTGAACAGTCACGCAGCACCAGGGTGCTACTCCTCCATAGTTCAACAATGAGATACTGATAGCTTATTTACAAAACATTGCATTTATATACCTACATAGAAACTTGGTGCTCATAAATATTATCAAGTTTACAATATGGCCGATGGATCATGGCCGGTCCGAACTTTACGCAGAAGGATGGAAGGAAGGAAGAAACATAATTAATTATGGTGACATAAAGGCGAGTGTGAGTGAACATGCGCGCAGGTAGGAGAGGCATGTACAAGTACATTGTACAGGCAGACCGGCCAGGAGTCGTCGGCTGTGTTGTAGCACTGCAGTACCTTACGTACTCGCGTAGTACAAGTGACAAGATTCATACTAGCAACTTGCTACACCACGTAGCCTCGTAGCGCGTGGCGCGTAGCTGGCACTGTGCTACGAATGTTACGCAATATTACGATCGCAAATTCAAACGTAAAATTATTGAAAATTGAATACATTTATTTCAGACATGATAACTAGCTGTTAGTAGGTAGATACTTATAGCTATGTTAGTAAAATTTAAAATGATTATTCTTGTGGACATGCGTGAGCGACCAATGCCTCAGGATTTGGCTGTCCACTCTGTCCGACACCACGCTCAGAAGCGTGTTGGTGCTACCCTGTAACCGAGACCTCAGGGAGGCTGTTCTTTTGCGAAGCACTGCCTGGAAGCCGTCTGTGCCGTGGTCGGCAAACATGCCGGAAGCACTGCACCGCCATGGGAGCCCCAATAAACCCCGGAACGCGTTGTTATACTGGACGCGAAGAGCATTGCTGGCTTTTTAGTGTAATTGCTCCTCAGATTGCACGTGTATAATGTTTGGCAATAGCTTTTGAAGAGTGTGACTTTAACGTCACGGGAGCATCGTGCAAACCTGCGAGAAAGCATATTACCCCCTACCGATAATGCCCTGCGCTCCCTATCCATGTCCATATCGTCACTTAGTTTCTCATTGACCCAAAAAAGGGGTGTAAGAGCAAATGAGGCAGAATTATCTATACAAATAAATAAAATTGGAGTGTCTGTTTGTAATATTAAGGCTAGGTGATTCGACACTCATACAGATTTGAGGGGGTGAGGTGCGGGGAAATCCGCGGGGCGCCTCCCGCGCGTCCTTCTTGTCGAACACGTAAGCGCGCCAAAAGTCCGAGCGGCGCGGGCGTAGCACAGACAGGTCATAGAGTAGCGACATCAGTATGTCCACAGTATTAGAAACCACAGAAGAAAATATAATACAAGAACAAATATTTTTATTTATTTATCTGTAAAACTATTTTACATATTTCTTGATTGAATCCTCGTTGGAACATTTGTATTCAATTTATATTAGTCATACTCATTGTTAATATGAAAGACCCGCTATGGGTGGTCTCTAGAATTTCATAACGGAGGGACCCATTTGAATGCAAGTACATACGATTACCTTATAAAAATTTCGTCTCAGTTTTCAGCGACAGCGCGGCGCCATCTAATACATTCTCCTAAAATGGTAAGTTAGGGCAACGTTACAATTGAGTATGAATGATGAATAAGAAATAAGTAATTATGAATCTTATGCGTAGTACGCATGGGGATTAAAATTGTATGTCAATATTTACGTCTAATTTTAAATAAACTATAACTAACAACCATTCCTTATGTGTGTATACCGTTTTACAATTGATGGTTATAAAATCAGTGTCATCTAGAGATAATCTCCCACAATATTTTTAGCAGTGCGTTCTGCAGTGCTCCGTATAACTTAACATCGTTACGTTTAACAATTAAAAACTGTAAGTATGTACGTATCACTTTAACTATTTTTCTATTATCAGCGTGTGTGTTTGTGTTTGTCTGAGTGTTTTTATTAGTAAGTTGAGAGGTTGCTGTTGAGAGTGAGTATACGACTTCGATTCCCTTGCAGAAAAAATAGCTTGGCGTGACAGGAATCTAATTTAAAGTATTATGAATGGACTGGATGATAATATTTGAAACTAAATGGTTAAATGTTCGTAAGTAAACCTGTTTTACAAATGTTATATTTTTTGTTTTGTTTTCAGGTTTCCCAATCCATTTGACTCCGACGCTGAAGTGATCCCTATATCGCAAAAGAAGAAGCCAATTAAGCCTAAACCTAAAGCAAAAGGAAAAAGTAAAAAACCACTCCAAGAACAGCTGGATGGTAGTGGGTCTGAATCAGAGGTTGACCCTCCGATTGCATCTACTTCAGCGTCTATATCGGCTAAAAAGAAACGAAAACGCTGCATCTTCCCAGATTCCGAGGTAAGTTGAGATAAAATTGTGATTTAGTTATTATATTTGACAGTCCGGTTGACCCAATGGCTGAGCGGTTGGCTGCTGTGTTGCTTATTGCGGGTTCGATTCCCAAACGGCACAAATATTTGTGTGGTCTACAAACAGTTGTTCCAGGTCCGGCTGTTTAAATGTTTATAAACGGATTCGCGACACAGGAAAAATTCTAAATGTGGGGAGAGAGAAAAACATGTTTAGTAGTTAGTGGTGTTAAGATAGTTACTGATAATTATAAAATCCTGGGTTTCGATTCTCAGATTGACCAAGTGTAGATAATTGTGTCAACTTTGAATAATTTTATAAGTAAGTAGTACCTAGCAGCATTGAGTCTAACTATTCGAAAAATACAGGTGTGATATTTATATGTTGTTTTAAATGAAAGTTAACGTTTATTTAATAATTCATGATTTGGTAGTAGATTTGTACTGTTTACAATTTCTAAGGTGTAAAAGATTTCATTCGAATGTTTGAGACCGACATAAATCGATGAAGATTATGGAAGCCTCAAGATATTGTTGTATTACTATTGTGATGATATATAATAATACCAGAGGGCTGGTGATCATTATGAATCAGCAGATTATAATGATGATATAATAATGAATTATTTTTTCTTTGTTTCCAGGATGAAGAGCAACGCGAACCGATTCGGGCGTCGAAACTGAAGAACTACCTAACGCGTCGAGTCGGTTCTGGTTATACCATGCAAAGCAACCCCACAAAGTGCGGAGAATATTATGTTGAGGTCCGCATATCAAATAGTCAGGAGTTAGAGGGCGTAACAACCACCGACCGTTGGAAACATTCACTGGTTTGTTTCAAAACAGCGGTAAATGACGTAAGCCCAACTTGGAAGGCGGTAACTCAGTTGGTTGCAACAGTTAAAGAGGATTACGCCTCTATCCAACCAATTCTGTACCCCCAAAACCTTTTTTAATCCTCTTATTATTTTGTTTTTTTTTTTCGTAAAGTTTAACTCATTACTTAACTTTTATTAAATTGTTTAACTTTATACATAATTAATATTTTAGTATTAAACTTGGTTTAAGCCTTTATAATATTGGGCATAATATACATAGGTACTTTAGTATGCTCTTAATTTTATTTTTTTATTTGAGTAGGTGTCTACTAACCATATCACTTATATTTTTGCATTGTTCTCTTACAGAGTCTACTTAGTAGATCAAAACAAAAATCTAAATAAAAATCTAAAATTGAAAACAATACAATATAAAATTTATAAAAATATTATTCTCATTAATACAATTTTACTACGAAAATAGAAATAAAGCTTTTTTAAAATAATTTAAAATGGTTTTCTGTCAAACTTGTAATATTAAGGTTCATAATTATTCTTTCTTTTTTAATCCTCTTATTATTTTGTTTTATTTTCGTAAAGTTTAACTCATTACTTAACTTTTATTAAATTGTGTAACTTTATACATAACTAATATTTTAGTATTAAACTTGGTTTAAGCCTTTATAATATTGGGCACAATATACATAGGTACTTTAGTATGCTCTTCATTTATTTTTTTATTTGAGTATGTGTCTACTAACCATGTCACTTAAATTTTTGTATTGTTCTCTTACAGAGTCTACTTAGTAGATCAAAACAAAAACCTAAATAAAAATCTAAAATTGAAAACAATACAATATAAAATTTATAAAATATTATTCTCATTAATACAATTTTACTACGAAAATAGAAATAAAGCATTTTTAAAATTATTTAAAATGGTTTTCTGTCAAACTTGTAATATTAACGTTCATAATTATTCTTCTCACAAAAAAACCAACATTCATAAATCTAATAACCTCATAAAAACTCAATTTGAAAATGTCTGTATAATAGCTTGTGCTTTTAAAAACAAAATAATCAGTTACAAAATAAATCCTCAAAGTTTTACTATTACACCTGAAAAGTTCTTAAATGAAACTTCAGACACATGTTGCTATCTAATTAAAGAATTATTAAAACAACACGTTTCTTTGAAAGTCAATTTCGAACTATTTATTTTGTACACGCTACCTAAAAATGATGAAATTAGTCTTAAATCTTTTAACACAAGATATGTAATTATCCTTCAAAGCACAGATATAATATCCATTTATCATGCATTTGCAGAAAAAATCTTAAATAAATGTTCCGAGTTCGAACTAAGTGAGTCAGGCTGGACAATTGAATCGATAAGTCATTTAGAAATTAATTTAGTTAAATACAGTCCTTTGAGAGCAGGTTCTTATTTAGAATTACCTAAACGAATTCAAAATACGAAATCATGCCTAAACATAGTCAATAAAGATAATCATTGTTTTCTTTGGAGCATTATAGCATATTTGTACCCAGCAAAAAATAACCCCAATAGAGTTACATCATATTGTCATTATTCTAAAGTGTTAAACATTACAAACATGACATTTCCACCCAGTTTAGACGATATAAAATTATTTGAAGACTTAAATCCAAACATAAGTGTTAATGTTTATGGTTTGGAACAGAATTATTATGTAACCGGGCCTTTATATAAAACTTTAAAGAGAAAACTTTATCATGTAAATTTGCTTTATTTCAATAACAACGGTAAAAGTCATTTTTGCTTGATTAAATGTTTTAGTAAGCTTGTACACAGACAACTTACAAAACATAAGTCTAAGATATATTTATGTGATGAATGTTTTTTGTATTTTGATTCACCAGAAAAACTATGTAATCATAGCTGTGCAAGAGTTCAAACTATACTTCCAGAAGAAAACTCAAAACTTTGTTTTTCAAATTTGAATAGAACTCAAAGAGTTCCAATTGTTATCTACGGTGATTTTGAAAGTCTATTACATGAGTATTCAGACAAAAATAAATCCACATGTATAGAAAATATACAAGTCCATACGGCAAGTTGTTATGGATATTACATTTTTTGTCAGTCTAAACCTGAATTAAATGAGTTAAGATCATATAGGGGGCCAGACTGCTCGAAAAAGTTCGTTAAATCTATTAGTCAGGATGTAATAAGACTTCATAGACTAATTTCAGAGATAAAACCCATGATAATTAGCAACGATCAACAAATGTCTTTAAACAACGCTAAACAATGTCACTTATGTAAAAAATCATTTTCTGATACTGACCTTGTTGTCGCTGATCATGATCATTTCACAGGAATGTATAGAGGACCAGCACACAATACATGTAATTTAAATGCAAAATCTTGTCCATTCATACCGATAATATTTCATAATCTGTCTGGTTATGATTGTCATTTGTTTATAAAAGAACTTTCAGCTCTTTGCGGTCGTATAAATCTTATTCCCAGAAACAAAGAAAAATATATTTCTTTCACAAAATTCGTCCCGATTGATAAAACAAATGTAGCTCAGTTAAAATTTATCGATTCTTTTAATTTTTTAAGTTCAAGTCTAGATAATTTAATAAAAACGATGAAAACGGAAGATTTTCAAAACTTGCGAAAGTTTTTTAATGATGATTATTTGTTTAATTTAGTTTGCAAGAAGGGTGTATACTGTTATGATTTCATAGATTCATGGGATCGTTATAAAGATACGAAATTGCCTGATTCATCGAAATTTTATAATAAACTGACATCTCAATCTATTTCGGATGAAGATTATAATCATGCATTAAAAGTCTGGAATGCATTTGATATTTCTAATTTAGGGGAGTACACAGACTTATATTTGAAATGCGATGTCCTACTTTTATGTGACGTTTTTGAAAAGTTTAGAACAATGAGTTTAAAGTATTATAACCTTGATCCTTGTTATTATGTATCGTCTCCCTCGCTGAGTTGGGATGCAATGTTATTATATACTAAAATTAATTTAGACTTAATTTCAGATATTGATATGTACCAAATGTTAGAACAAGGTATAAGGGGGGGCCTTGCCCAGTGTTCTTTAAGATATGCGAAGGCAAATAATAAATATCTTCCAAATTATAACAATAAGGAACCTGACAGCTATTTAATTTATCTTGATTGTGTAAATTTATATGGTCATGCCATGATGCAACCGCTTCCTACTCGAAACTTTAGGTTCTTAAATGAAGATGAAATAAATAATTTTAATGTAATGTATATTTTAAATGACAGTGATACAGGATTTATTTTAGAAGTTGACTTATGTTATCCTTATAAAATTCACGATTCTCATTCAGATTTACCATTTGCCGTTGAAAAATTCGCTCCACCAGGTAGTAAAAATGTTAAACTAATTGCTAATCTGTATGATAAACATAAATATATCATTCACTATGTTCATCTAAAAGAATGTATACAAAATGGTCTTACTTTGCTAAAGATATATAGAATACTAGCATTTGAACAAACTTCATTTTTGGCTCCATACATCTTGTTGAATACTGCTCTTAGACAGAGAGCGGTTTCCGATTTTGAAAGAGACTTTTTTAAAAAACAAAACAACTCTATTTTTGGAAAAACTATCGAAAACAAAAGAAAACAAGTCGATGTAAAACTGGTTAATGTATGGAAAGATATTCATAATAAAACTAACAAAACTTGCGGGGCTGAAAAATATGTGAGTGCACCAAATTTCAAAAGTTTATCTGTGTTTTCTGATACTTTAGTAGCAATCCAGTTACAACAAACGAAAATTGTTCTTGATAAACCAATTTATATTGGTTTTTCAATATTGGAATTGGCTAAGAGTCATTTGTATCGTTTTCATTACTCAGTGATGAAACGTTTATACGATAATAATATTCAACTTTGTTATACTGACACTGATAGCCTTTTGTATTTACTGTATACAGAAGATTTCTATGAGGACATGAAAAATAATATAAAATACTTTGATACGAGCAACTTCGAAAATGGAAATCAATTTAATATACCTAAAGTAAATTGTAAAATACCAGGTTTTTTTAAGGATGAAATGGGTGGTGATTTAATATCCGAGTTTGTAGGTTTAAGAGCGAAATTGTATTGTATAGACTCTCTAAGTTCTTCAATTATCAAAGCAAAAGGTATAAAAAAATCAGCTGTGAAAAAACTCGATATTAAGAAATATAAACGAGCTTTATGGTACAATGAATGCCTAAGAGATGACATGTGTATTATAAAGTCGAAGAATCATAAGATTTTTACTCAGAAGATTAATAAGCTGGTTCTAAGTAGGAATGATGATAAGCGACAAATCATGGAAGATGGTTGTAAAACTTTGCCATGGGGGCATCATAAAACAGTGTTTTAATTAATTGCTGTATAAGATGACAATGCATTAATTTAAGGTGTCTATTTAAGTAAAAATAAATAAAGTTAAATGTATTGGAATATTATAATACAAAATAAATGATTTGTAATCAAATAAATGTGTTTAAATGTGATATTCTTTACCTACTTCCTATTTAAACAAATGAAACTCCAGAATAGGTGATAGTTATAACATTTATTTAATTTTAACAGAAATGTAATGCTTAAAATTATTTTACAACATAATGATTTAATAGAACATTTACAGTCGATTATACATGTTTAAAAAATAATAAAATAAAAACAATCATATCTCGAAACAGTAATAAAACAATAGTAACAAAATATAATTAATTATATTTAAGTAAGATTATTTTATTGCTTCTAACACTATATGAGTCTCATTGTTACTCGAAATAAAGAATTTTTAATACAGATAATTTATTTCGTTTGTTTAATCTTACGTACTTCTTTATTACATTTTTAAATATTTTTATAAAAGAAAATACAATTTATAATTATTATTTTGTTTATTTATTTTTACATACTTATTTATTACATTTTAAATATAATAATTATATTACATACGGTATAATAATTACGGACTTATTAACTCAAGTATACTTTTTTTTAGTACAAACTATAACTATTTAAATTTAATATACTATACCTACTACTTCTTATTTATAATAAGTAGTAAAAAAAACATCATAACATTTATTTAATTTTCACTCAATCATAATATTTATTTAATTTTAACATAAATGTAATCTTTTTAATTGTTTTACATCATATTGATTTTATGGAACATTTACAGTTGACTATACATGTTTAAAAAAATAATATAACAAAAATATCGAAATAATAATATTACAATAAGTAACAAAATAATATAATAATAATTGGCTAATTAACTCAAGTATACATTTTTTGACAGTACAAACTACAAACTAAAACTGCTCAGTGTCACTTAACTTTTTCCCAATTTTTTTAATGAGGATCTCTGCTGCTTCCATCACTTCGTCATAAGGTTCACGCACCACATATTGTACACTTATACATGCATTGTCACTATCACTATAATAGTTTTCATTTTTAGAGCCTTTAAGTTTATGCACTTCTAATTTAATTAGATGACCAGGACCGCTTCCCTCTCGGCGAGCAATGTATGATGTTGGTGATGATCCTAATGGGCATTTTCTTTTTTTTGAAGGCTTTTTAGAAGTGTGTGCTTGATTATTTCCACTGATAAGCTTTTCAATATTAGCACTCTGTTTTAATCCCTCAAAATATGGCTCGTAATTACCCTGGGAGTAAAAAAATGAGCTCATAACAGGATTGTCATTGACAACATCAGAGTTCCACTGTAAAATAAAAAATAAATTAGCATATCAAAAATAATTACAGCATGAGAAAAAAAATGTACCTACTCCTAAATAATATAAAAACATTGAGTACCTCGCGGAATCTAGGTTGTTCCTGTTCTACTGAAATTACATTTTCATTGTCCAAAATGCTGGGGCTGCAGGATGGTGATGGTGCTTGAGACATTATTCTGAAAGAAAAAGAAACTATTTACAAATAAACACTAAACCAATATTTCAATTATTATTTTGTTTAATTGGTTATTTCAAACACTTACCTTTAAGACTGAAAATATTATTTAAATCGCGAACAACAGCGTAAGGTCCTACTTCGATCAGCTACTACAATGAAGTGCAATGTTTAATTACTTTGACATACCTAGAAGATATTCTCCTTTGAGTTATTCATTAGTCACAAATGCAGGTAACACGAGAACATAATCTTTATAACGATGCAGGTTCAAACCTGTTGTTTGAACACTGTGCTCACATATTCATATATAAAGGATAGTAAGTAATGAAAACAAATAATAGACAAGATGAAGTTGATCAAACAACCCATATCCCTGAACGTTAATAATATTAATTTCAAAGACTCAGTTCATCAGATAAGACACAGTGCTTTATTGCCTAATACGATTCGTTGTATAATATGTGGACCTTCAAACTGTGGCAAAACAAACGTTATGATCAGTTTATTGTTACATGAGAATGGTCTCAAATTTCAAAATCTTTATCTTTATTCGAAAACTACGTTCCAACCGAAATATCGTTTCTTATGTGAAGTATTAAGAAAAGTACCTCAGATTAACTTCAATGAATTCAGTGACAATAAAGAAGTCATATCACCCAGTGAAGCTTTACCAAATTCTGTATTTATATTTGATGATGTTGTATGTGAAAAACAAATAAATATCCGTAATTACTTCTCTATGGGTAGACATAAACTAATTGATTGCTTTTACTTATCGCAAACCTACTCAAAAATTCCAAAACAGTTGCTACGTGATAACGCTAATTTTCTTATAATATTTAAACAAGATGATGTAAACTTAAAGCATATCTATGCAGAACATGTCAACTCTGATCTATCATGGAATCAGTTCAAAGATATTTGTAAAACGGTTTGGAGTTATCCATATCAATTTCTTCTTATTAACAAAGAGTCACCATTAAATAATGGAAGGTACAGGCAGAATTTTGATACTTATTTAAAATTTGACTGAAGGTATTTATATATAAGTAAATAACATACAAAAACAAAATTAGTATCGTTTGTTCCTCAGTTGCACTCAGTTGTTACAACATGGAGAAAAATATTAAAAGAGAATTAATGAAGTCTGTAGACTCTATAAAGAATAAAATTAAACAAATGAAGAATCAGGAACATTCAATGAACTTGTCACTCGATAAAATGCTAAAACCTGTCACAGATCCACTTAAAACCCTTATTGATTCTAATATATCTATGGAAAAAATCAAACATTTAGAAAATACAATGCTCACTGATTCTGAAAACAATGAATTGGATAGTATCAATACTAGCTCATCTACAAAGTTTGAAGACTGCTACGATCCTAAACTAAATTCTGCCCAGTCACTTAAAAAGTCTAATAAAATGGAATTACCAGATGATTTAGAAATTTCGTTAGAGGGTCATGATGTCCACGGTATCTATGATGGTGTAAATGTACCGTTTGGAATAAGAAGTATAAACAAAACTTTACTGTTGGGTAATTCAGTGGTAACATTTTTTAAAATTGATAGTTTAAATGACAATGATGAGATTTTAATTAAAGTCGATGACAAGGCCTATAATTTAACTCCTGGTCTGAAAGAACTTTTACTTCGAAGAAAACCTGATTTAAAATTAATTTCGAGTGAAGACAAACTTGTCTATAAGGATATGTTGCATTCTACAAATGCTCATAAGAGAGATTTTAATCCTAATGGACAAATAAGAGGCGATAAAGGAGTAAAATATCGTGAAATTATCAAACCAATGTTTTCCGAAGCGTCAAACGATAATAAACTTGATCACACTAAAATTGGAGGAAACTTACCAACACTAAAAAAATACAAAAACAACACTGACTTTGTATATTGGGATGATCCTAACGAATTAGTTGAGAGATTAAAACTATTAGTTGCTTCAAGAGATGCTGGAAATACAAACCATGACAATGAAATTTTATCGATAGTTGAAGAATTAAAAGAAGCTGACATAATTAAAGAATAAATAGTTATAATAATATGCTTTTCATTCAGTATTATACATGAATTCAAGACAAAAGTACTGAATTCTGAACATGAGCAAAGCTGACGTGGTAAACGAAATCCATAAAAATGCGAGGGTGAACTTTCCGCGAAGACATGTTAATATGAAAGATATAGATGACCTGTGGCAAGCAGACTTAATTGATATGCAATCAATTTCAAAAGAAAATAAAAATTACAGATTTATTCTTACCGTTATAGATACATTTTCGAAATATGCATGGGCCTTTCCTCTGAAAAGTAAAACCAAAGATGATGTATGTAACTCTTTTAAAATTTTACTGGCTACAGGACGTGTTTCGAAAAATCTACAAACGGATAATGGAACAGAATTTTATAATAATAAATTTCAAAAGCTTATGAAATCTAATCATATTAACCATTATTCAACTTTCTCAACAAAAAAGGCCTCAATAGTTGAACGATTTATCAGAACATTGAAATCTAAACTGTATAAGGAATTTAGTTTAAAAGGCAACTATAATTGGGTAGATGGTGCCCTTAATGATGTTATTTATAAATACAATCACACTTACCATCGGACAATTCATGAAATTCCAGCTAATGTGGATGATGTTAACAAAAAACGTATATTAGAAAGGTATTTAAGTTTGGCAAAAAATGAAAGAATAAGAAGCAAGTATAAAGTAGGTGATTATGTACGTATCAGTAAGTACAAAGGAACATTTGAAAAAGGATATACCCCCAACTGGTCAACCGAAATATTTAAAATTCGAAAAATACAAAATACAACTCCTATCACCTATTTAATTGATGATACAATCAGAGGTCAACCTATTTTAGGAGCATTTTATTCACAAGAACTTCAAAAGACAAAACATCCCAATGTATATCTAGTCGAGAAAGTCCTTAGAAGAAAAGGAAACAGGGTTTTAGTAAAATGGTTAGGTTTGTCTTCTGCTGAAAACAGTTGGATTGATAAATCGAATGTATTATAACAAATAATAATAACTTTAGTAACTTTACAACAAAGTCATTGATGAATTCCATATGTACCTATTTATTAAAGTGTTCAATCCAAATTCATTAGTCTTATGATGTGTATTGGAGAGAGTAGTCTTCTCAATTGGCTAATAAACAATTTACCATTTGAAATACACTTACCAGGTTACAATTATTGTGGTCCTGGTACAAAATTAATTAAAAGGCTTTCACGCGGAGATAAAGGTATTAATAAATTAGACGAATATTGTAAAGAACACGACATTGCCTATCTCAAATCATCAAACTTAAAGGATCGTCACAGAGCTGATTTAATTTTGTTAAAAATGGCAAAACAACAAGCAGTTGCCTCCGATGCGAGTGCAAGCGAAAAAATCGCGGCACGCTTAGTAAGCAAGGCAATGTCTACAAAAATTAGGAGTGGTTCTGGCCTAAAAAAAAATAAAAAAAAGTGCTCTCAAAAAGTTCCATCTGGAAAAGGGTTAAAAAATAAATTTAAAAATGTTATCATTAAAACGAAAAGACACATGAAAAAATTAAAACCAAAATGCAAAAAAGTGGCAATAGAATTAGCTATGGCCGCAACCAGAGAATTAGCTAATGATTCATCCATTAAACTTCCTCGTGTTATTCCTATACCAAAAACTGGTGGTTTGTTACCTTTGATTCCTATTTTTGCTGGATTATCAGCGGCGGGAGCCATAGCAGGCGGTGCAGCTGGTATTGCCAAAACCATTAATGAATTTAAGATGGCTAGAAAGCTGTTGGCTGAATCGAAGAGACACAATGAAAAAATGGAAGCTCTCTGCATTGGAAAAGGATTACAACTTAAACCACATAAAAATGGGCTTGGAATTTTTGTATCGAATGAAAAAAACTAAAGTATCGGCTACCCAAACGAGCCTTAACTAACTTTGACATTTTGAAGTATGGGAATAGTATTCCCTATTTTAGAGGAGTCTTTATGAGAGATCAATTACCAAAACGCCCGTTTAAAAAAGAATGTGGAGTTATTAATTTAGACAGTTCTAAAGATCCTGGCTCTCATTGGGTAGCCTATGCAAAATACAATGATTATATTGAGTACTTTGATAGTTATGGAAATCTTAAGCCTCCAAAAGAATTTATAAAATACGTAGGTTCTAAACTCCACTATAATTATGATAATATACAACACGATCATCCTTTCAATTGTGGGCATCTCTGTTTACATTTTTTAAATAATTTTTGGTGTAGTTATCCCTAATAAAATAAACAGAATCTTCTGAAAGAGCCCAGTATACAAGCATGTCTACTACGGTTACCATCTCCGGAAACAAATCTGAATTGGTGTCATACTTTCAACCACCTCTGCATCTATCTGATCAATACGAGTGCGGTTTGTTATATTTTACAGTGTTAAATTCAAGACCAAATGTGTCCATCAATAACAGCTGTCTATCTGTAATCAGAATCGAATGTGATCTTGTACACAGCTCGTACTGCAACGGATTACCAACTCATTTTATTCATGAATTTGTATTTGATACTGCTCCTTGTCATCAGTACAGAGAAATACCACGAAACGTTATTTACTTTCCGGTGAACAAAAATATAATTTCATCTATATCTATTAGGATTGTTGATCAATTTGGTAATTGTATTAACTTCGGTGAAGAATTTAATATTCAACTACACCTTCATTTAAGAAAAATAAAATGATACTATATTATAAAAACGCTCCTGTGAAAATAAAACGTCTTATTCCCTCAATGACCGCTAAAGTGCATAGACGTAAGAAAAAAGTTAAGAAATTGACTGAAGCAAATAAAGATTTTCTAAGAGCCCTAGGTTTTAAAGTATGAATATACTACAGATTACTGAATTACCGCACTTCGATACTTCGATCGAAAGTTATGAAATACATTCATATAATCCCTACAATAACAGCTTTAGAGAAAACGATGAAATCAGAATCCCCATTCATCAGCAAGACACCTACGTGCTACCATCGGCCAGTTCAATTTACATCGAAGGCCAAGCAAAGCTGCTCGGTAAAGATGGGAATCCGATCAAGAAAACTGTTACGTTCACTAATAACCCTGTTATGTCTTTGTTTCAAGACATCAGGTACGAAATGAATGGTATTGAAATAGATCGTATAAAAAATTCTGGGATAACGTCAGCAATAAAATCATACATATCATTAAATGAAGCTGAAAATAAAGTTGCTGAAATATGGGGTTGGAATTTAAGCGGATTCCAAAGTGATGGGCATTTTAGTGTTGTGATACCATTAAATAAGATTTTAGGGTTTGCAGAGGATTACAATAAAATCGTTATAAATTGTAAACACGAACTTATATTGAACAGAACTAACTCTAACTTAAACAGTGTTATTCTTACTGATGATGTTGTTAATTTTCAAATAGATATACAAAGAGTTCAATGGAGGGTGCCACACATAAAAGTGTCAGATCGGGAACGATTAACACTCTTAAAGCATTTGGAAAGAGATAAACCCATTCAGATGGCTTTTAGAAATTGGGATTTATATGAATATCCTTTATTACCTAAAACCACAAAACATTCTTGGTCAGTTAAGACTGCTTCACAATTGGAAAAGCCTAGATATGTAATTTTTTGCTTACAAACTAACAGAAAAAATAGTAGAACTAAGGACAGTTCACTATTCGATCATTGTGACGTGACAAACGTTACGCTCTTCTTAAATTCACAATATTATCCTTATGAGCCTATGGGTTTAAAGTTCCCTGACAACAAATACAGTATAATATACGAAATGTATGTGAAATTTCGTCAGTCTTACTACAACTGTCCAGTAGACCCATTGCTTGACCTAAAGGACTTCAAAGAAAAAGCTCCCCTTTTTATCTTGGACTGCTCAAGGCAAAACGATAGTCTAAAATCAGGTCCAGTGGATGTACGAATAGAAATTGAATGTTCAACGCCAATACCAGATAAAACAACTGCATATTGTTTGATTATAAACGATCGACTAGTGGAATACAAACCTCTCAGCAACACTGTACGAAGGCTGTCATGATTGCTATTGTAGATATTCAAGGTTTTCGGACAGATACAGGTGAATTTATGATAAAAGAAATCGCTATTTTGTCTAATAAAAAAATTCAATGGTTTTTAATTAAGCCACCTTTTCCATTTCACAATTTGACGAAATCAGAAAGAAAGCACGTTAGTTGGATTGAACGTAACAGAAAGATATATTGGCGTGAAGGATTTGTACCATATTCCAATTACCAGAGTTATATTGCCGATATTTTAAGTGATAAATGTGTATATGTTAAAGGTTTAGAAAAAGTTGTGTGGTTAAAACATATATTGGAAAACAGTAATAGTAACATATTTAATTTAGAAGACAAAGGTTGTCCTAGTTTGTTAAGTCTGCACAGTCAATATAAACATTCTCAAGATTTGTATAGTTGTGTTTATCATGACTCTGTATGTGCTTTAAAAAATGTATTGTGTTTAAATAAATGGTGCTATGATAATACAATTTTTAAATAAACATTTTCTTGTTTAATTTCTTTACTTAGGTAAAATGTTTCCTATCCCTCCCAATCCCATCAACGTCGTCAAATCGTTATAAGCTGTTGACTGCAGCTAGACAATGTCATTATGCATTTATCTGTAAAACAAAGCATGTGTCAAAATAAATACAAACCTCGATATGACATGTATAATACTTTTAAAATGCGTGAGTTTTCATTTAATTATTACTGGGCGACAGCTGATTCAAAGAAAAGATTAGTTATGGAAATGGCCGACGCTGGATTCTTTTACTGTGGCGATAGTATAAATGATAAAGCAGCATGTTTCTCATGTGGAGGTGTTATAGAATATTGGGAGATTTATGACGATCCTTGGATGCAACATGCAATACGTTTTCCTCAATGTTTTTATTTAAACGCTGTTAAAGGAAAAGAGTATATATTGAAAACGCATCGTAAATTATAAATCGAGCACAGCGGATGCGTCAAAACCTCAGGTCGGCGATATAGCGCAAAAAGATTTCATTGGTTATTTATCGAAATATAATTGGGGGTTCTGCATCACTTGTCGAGCGCAGCGAGCAAGTGATGCAGAACCCCCAATTCTACACTACTCGCCTGACTTTTATCGGGATTGACTTCGATTCGCCACTTCCTAAACCATTCGCCGAGCTCGTCGACTGCGCTCGACAAGTGATGCAGAATCCCCAATTATATTTACGGTCAACGATACAATTTGCAATGCAGATTGAATATTGTATTTCATTGTACCGCGCGTTGTCGAACTGGAACTAGCTGTGGAACAACATTATCTAAACAACAATATCAAGTTCGATCGCTGAGCATCGTTACATCGAAACGACGTGATGCGCATCTTGTACTAATGATTGTCGGCCTCATACAGCGTATCGCGCACTCCTACCTGTACGAAGTGTGACGACTGTTCATATTAAACAGATTGAACTATGGTTGTATAGTCGCTTATTTGATTAATCGAAATGAATGACGATAGTGTGGCGAACATTCATAGGTAGAACAATGCAGTGCGACTGAATTATCAGTTTGTCAATTTAATTGTACTAGACGATAGACAGTAATGATTGATTCTGCTGAGTTTTATCTAAATCAATGCATACGTACGACTGTTTTATCTGTTTATCGTGTGTTTATTATTGAAGTATCTATGGAACATTACCTACTTAATACAGTAAATTATATTATTAGTATTCTCTTTCACTTTTGATAATTTTATAAAAGAATTTAAAAATAGTGAAAAACAAAACCCAGACCGAAACAAATACTTATTTGTTCCGTGCGGGAATTGAACCCGCGACACTCGACGAGTACTTGTGATGAGTAGAGTTCTTAACCTATGCGCCAAACGTGTCGTCAGAGGTTAGATAAAATACTGGACCACCATCCACACAAAACACGAATACGTTATTTTGAATAACATTTTTATTTGGAAGTAATTACTGAACAATTATAATTATACAAGCGATGATTGGGTATTTTAAATGTAATGCACTTAATTGTAGCTGACAACGTATGAATACGTTATTATAAGAGAAAGGATTTTCCCCGTTTCTTCGTTCGCCTGGAAGTCGTACATACTAAATAAACTTTAATAAGCTTCAAACGATAAAACGAAATTCTCGTAAACAGGTTCTGTTTAACCTTTTAATTTCGTAAAATATAATTACACTTTTAGGGATTTCTAATAAAATATTTTGGAGTTCAATTTATATTAGTCATACTCATTGTTAATATGAAAGACCCGCTATGGGTGGTCTCTAGAATTTCATAACGGAGGGACCCATTTGAATGCAAGTACATACGATTACCTTATAAAAATTTCGTCTCAGTTTTCAGCGACAGCGCGGCGCCATCTAATACATTCTCCTAAAATGTTAAGTTAGGGCAACGTTACAATTGAGTATGAATGATGAATAAGAAATAAGTAATTATGAATCTTATGCGTAGTACGCATGGGGATTAAAATTGTATGTCAATATTTACGTCTAATTTTAAATAAACTATAACTAACAACCATTCCTTATGTGTGTATACCGTTTTACAATTGATGGTTATAAAATCAGTGTCATCTAGAGATAATCTCCCACAATATTTTTAGCAGTGCGTTCTGCAGTGCTCCGTATAACTTAACATCGTTACGTTTAACAATTAAAAACTGTAAGTATGTACGTATCACTTTAACTATTTTTCTATTATCAGCGTATGTGTTTGTGTTTGTCTGAGTGTTTTTATTAGTAAGTTGAGATGTTGCTGTTGAGAGTGAGTATACGACTTCGATTCCCTTGCAGAAAAAATAGCTTGGCGTGACAGGAATCTAATTTAAAGTATTATGAATGGACTGGATGATAATATTTGAAACTAAATGGTTAAATGTTCGTAAGTAAACCTGTTTTACAAATGTTATATTTTTTGTTTTGTTTTCAGGTTTCCCAATCCATTTGACTCCGACGCTGAAGTGATCCCTATATCGCAAAAGAAGAAGCCAATTAAGCCTAAACCTAAAGCAAAAGGAAAAAGTAAAAAACCACTCCAAGAACAGCTGGATGGTAGTGGGTCTGAATCAGAGGTTGACCCTCCGATTGCATCTACTTCAGCGTCTATATCGGCTAAAAAGAAACGAAAACGCTGCA
Source organism: Aporophyla lueneburgensis (assembly GCA_932294355.1). NCBI lineage: Eukaryota > Metazoa > Arthropoda > Insecta > Lepidoptera > Noctuidae > Aporophyla > Aporophyla lueneburgensis. Next base: position 769,983 of record OW028749.1, on the reverse strand, counting down.
TCTTCCCAGATTCCGAGGTAAGTTGAGATAAAATTGTGATTTAGTTATTATATTTGACAGTCCGGTTGACCCAATGGCTGAGCGGTTGGCTGCTGTGTTGCTTATTGCGGGTTCGATTCCCAAACGGCACAAATATTTGTGTGGTCTACAAACAGTTGTTCCAGGTCCGGCTGTTTAAATGTTTATAAACGGATTCGCGACACAGGAAAAATTCTAAATGTGGGGAGAGAGAAAAACATGTTTAGTAGTTAGTGGTGTTAAGATAGTTACTGATAATTATAAAATCCTGGGTTTCGATTCTCAGATTGACCAAGTGTAGATAATTGTGTCAACTTTGAATAATTTTATAAGTAAGTAGTACCTAGCAGCATTGAGTCTAACTATTCGAAAAATACAGGTGTGATATTTATATGTTGTTTTAAATGAAAGTTAACGTTTATTTAATAATTCATGATTTGGTAGTAGATTTGTACTGTTTACAATTTCTAAGGTGTAAAAGATTTCATTCGAATGTTTGAGACCGACATAAATCGATGAAGATTATGGAAGCCTCAAGATATTGTTGTATTACTATTGTGATGATATATAATAATACCAGAGGGCTGGTGATCATTATGAATCAGCAGATTATAATGATGATATAATAATGAATTATTTTTTCTTTGTTTCCAGGATGAAGAGCAACGCGAACCGATTCGGGCGTCGAAACTGAAGAACTACCTAACGCGTCGAGTCGGTTCTGGTTATACCATGCAAAGCAACCCCACAAAGTGCGGAGAATATTATGTTGAGGTCCGCATATCAAATAGTCAGGAGTTAGAGGGCGTAACAACCACCGACCGTTGGAAACATTCACTGGTTTGTTTCAAAACAGCGGTAAATGACGTAAGCCCAACTTGGAAGGCGGTAACTCAGTTGGTTGCAACAGTTAAAGAGGATTACGCCTCTATCCAACCAATTCTGTACCCCCAAAACCTTTTTTAATCCTCTTATTATTTTGTTTTTTTTTTTCGTAAAGTTTAACTCATTACTTAACTTTTATTAAATTGTTTAACTTTATACATAATTAATATTTTAGTATTAAACTTGGTTTAAGCCTTTATAATATTGGGCATAATATACATAGGTACTTTAGTATGCTCTTAATTTTATTTTTTTATTTGAGTAGGTGTCTACTAACCATATCACTTATATTTTTGCATTGTTCTCTTACAGAGTCTACTTAGTAGATCAAAACAAAAATCTAAATAAAAATCTAAAATTGAAAACAATACAATATAAAATTTATAAAAATATTATTCTCATTAATACAATTTTACTACGAAAATAGAAATAAAGCTTTTTTAAAATAATTTAAAATGGTTTTCTGTCAAACTTGTAATATTAAGGTTCATAATTATTCTTTCTTTTTTAATCCTCTTATTATTTTGTTTTATTTTCGTAAAGTTTAACTCATTACTTAACTTTTATTAAATTGTGTAACTTTATACATAACTAATATTTTAGTATTAAACTTGGTTTAAGCCTTTATAATATTGGGCACAATATACATAGGTACTTTAGTATGCTCTTCATTTATTTTTTTATTTGAGTATGTGTCTACTAACCATGTCACTTAAATTTTTGTATTGTTCTCTTACAGAGTCTACTTAGTAGATCAAAACAAAAACCTAAATAAAAATCTAAAATTGAAAACAATACAATATAAAATTTATAAAATATTATTCTCATTAATACAATTTTACTACGAAAATAGAAATAAAGCATTTTTAAAATTATTTAAAATGGTTTTCTGTCAAACTTGTAATATTAACGTTCATAATTATTCTTCTCACAAAAAAACCAACATTCATAAATCTAATAACCTCATAAAAACTCAATTTGAAAATGTCTGTATAATAGCTTGTGCTTTTAAAAACAAAATAATCAGTTACAAAATAAATCCTCAAAGTTTTACTATTACACCTGAAAAGTTCTTAAATGAAACTTCAGACACATGTTGCTATCTAATTAAAGAATTATTAAAACAACACGTTTCTTTGAAAGTCAATTTCGAACTATTTATTTTGTACACGCTACCTAAAAATGATGAAATTAGTCTTAAATCTTTTAACACAAGATATGTAATTATCCTTCAAAGCACAGATATAATATCCATTTATCATGCATTTGCAGAAAAAATCTTAAATAAATGTTCCGAGTTCGAACTAAGTGAGTCAGGCTGGACAATTGAATCGATAAGTCATTTAGAAATTAATTTAGTTAAATACAGTCCTTTGAGAGCAGGTTCTTATTTAGAATTACCTAAACGAATTCAAAATACGAAATCATGCCTAAACATAGTCAATAAAGATAATCATTGTTTTCTTTGGAGCATTATAGCATATTTGTACCCAGCAAAAAATAACCCCAATAGAGTTACATCATATTGTCATTATTCTAAAGTGTTAAACATTACAAACATGACATTTCCACCCAGTTTAGACGATATAAAATTATTTGAAGACTTAAATCCAAACATAAGTGTTAATGTTTATGGTTTGGAACAGAATTATTATGTAACCGGGCCTTTATATAAAACTTTAAAGAGAAAACTTTATCATGTAAATTTGCTTTATTTCAATAACAACGGTAAAAGTCATTTTTGCTTGATTAAATGTTTTAGTAAGCTTGTACACAGACAACTTACAAAACATAAGTCTAAGATATATTTATGTGATGAATGTTTTTTGTATTTTGATTCACCAGAAAAACTATGTAATCATAGCTGTGCAAGAGTTCAAACTATACTTCCAGAAGAAAACTCAAAACTTTGTTTTTCAAATTTGAATAGAACTCAAAGAGTTCCAATTGTTATCTACGGTGATTTTGAAAGTCTATTACATGAGTATTCAGACAAAAATAAATCCACATGTATAGAAAATATACAAGTCCATACGGCAAGTTGTTATGGATATTACATTTTTTGTCAGTCTAAACCTGAATTAAATGAGTTAAGATCATATAGGGGGCCAGACTGCTCGAAAAAGTTCGTTAAATCTATTAGTCAGGATGTAATAAGACTTCATAGACTAATTTCAGAGATAAAACCCATGATAATTAGCAACGATCAACAAATGTCTTTAAACAACGCTAAACAATGTCACTTATGTAAAAAATCATTTTCTGATACTGACCTTGTTGTCGCTGATCATGATCATTTCACAGGAATGTATAGAGGACCAGCACACAATACATGTAATTTAAATGCAAAATCTTGTCCATTCATACCGATAATATTTCATAATCTGTCTGGTTATGATTGTCATTTGTTTATAAAAGAACTTTCAGCTCTTTGCGGTCGTATAAATCTTATTCCCAGAAACAAAGAAAAATATATTTCTTTCACAAAATTCGTCCCGATTGATAAAACAAATGTAGCTCAGTTAAAATTTATCGATTCTTTTAATTTTTTAAGTTCAAGTCTAGATAATTTAATAAAAACGATGAAAACGGAAGATTTTCAAAACTTGCGAAAGTTTTTTAATGATGATTATTTGTTTAATTTAGTTTGCAAGAAGGGTGTATACTGTTATGATTTCATAGATTCATGGGATCGTTATAAAGATACGAAATTGCCTGATTCATCGAAATTTTATAATAAACTGACATCTCAATCTATTTCGGATGAAGATTATAATCATGCATTAAAAGTCTGGAATGCATTTGATATTTCTAATTTAGGGGAGTACACAGACTTATATTTGAAATGCGATGTCCTACTTTTATGTGACGTTTTTGAAAAGTTTAGAACAATGAGTTTAAAGTATTATAACCTTGATCCTTGTTATTATGTATCGTCTCCCTCGCTGAGTTGGGATGCAATGTTATTATATACTAAAATTAATTTAGACTTAATTTCAGATATTGATATGTACCAAATGTTAGAACAAGGTATAAGGGCAGGTATAAGGGCCTTGCCCAGTGTTCTTTAAGATATGCGAAGGCAAATAATAAATATCTTCCAAATTATAACAATAAGGAACCTGACAGCTATTTAATTTATCTTGATTGTGTAAATTTATATGGTCATGCCATGATGCAACCGCTTCCTACTCGAAACTTTAGGTTCTTAAATGAAGATGAAATAAATAATTTTAATGTAATGTATATTTTAAATGACAGTGATACAGGATTTATTTTAGAAGTTGACTTATGTTATCCTTATAAAATTCACGATTCTCATTCAGATTTACCATTTGCCGTTGAAAAATTCGCTCCACCAGGTAGTAAAAATGTTAAACTAATTGCTAATCTGTATGATAAACATAAATATATCATTCACTATGTTCATCTAAAAGAATGTATACAAAATGGTCTTACTTTGCTAAAGATATATAGAATACTAGCATTTGAACAAACTTCATTTTTGGCTCCATACATCTTGTTGAATACTGCTCTTAGACAGAGAGCGGTTTCCGATTTTGAAAGAGACTTTTTTAAAAAACAAAACAACTCTATTTTTGGAAAAACTATCGAAAACAAAAGAAAACAAGTCGATGTAAAACTGGTTAATGTATGGAAAGATATTCATAATAAAACTAACAAAACTTGCGGGGCTGAAAAATATGTGAGTGCACCAAATTTCAAAAGTTTATCTGTGTTTTCTGATACTTTAGTAGCAATCCAGTTACAACAAACGAAAATTGTTCTTGATAAACCAATTTATATTGGTTTTTCAATATTGGAATTGGCTAAGAGTCATTTGTATCGTTTTCATTACTCAGTGATGAAACGTTTATACGATAATAATATTCAACTTTGTTATACTGACACTGATAGCCTTTTGTATTTACTGTATACAGAAGATTTCTATGAGGACATGAAAAATAATATAAAATACTTTGATACGAGCAACTTCGAAAATGGAAATCAATTTAATATACCTAAAGTAAATTGTAAAATACCAGGTTTTTTTAAGGATGAAATGGGTGGTGATTTAATATCCGAGTTTGTAGGTTTAAGAGCGAAATTGTATTGTATAGACTCTCTAAGTCTCTCTTCTTCAATTATCAAAGCAAAAGGTATAAAAAAATCAGCTGTGAAAAAACTCGATATTAAGAAATATAAACGAGCTTTATGGTACAATGAATGCCTAAGAGATGACATGTGTATTATAAAGTCGAAGAATCATAAGATTTTTACTCAGAAGATTAATAAGCTGGTTCTAAGTAGGAATGATGATAAGCGACAAATCATGGAAGATGGTTGTAAAACTTTGCCATGGGGGCATCATAAAACAGTGTTTTAATTAATTGCTGTATAAGATGACAATGCATTAATTTAAGGTGTCTATTTAAGTAAAAATAAATAAAGTTAAATGTATTGGAATATTATAATACAAAATAAATGATTTGTAATCAAATAAATGTGTTTAAATGTGATATTCTTTACCTACTTCCTATTTAAACAAATGAAACTCCAGAATAGGTGATAGTTATAACATTTATTTAATTTTAACAGAAATGTAATGCTTAAAATTATTTTACAACATAATGATTTAATAGAACATTTACAGTCGATTATACATGTTTAAAAAATAATAAAATAAAAACAATCATATCTCGAAACAGTAATAAAACAATAGTAACAAAATATAATTAATTATATTTAAGTAAGATTATTTTATTGCTTCTAACACTATATGAGTCTCATTGTTACTCGAAATAAAGAATTTTTAATACAGATAATTTATTTCGTTTGTTTAATCTTACGTACTTCTTTATTACATTTTTAAATATTTTTATAAAAGAAAATACAATTTATAATTATTATTTTGTTTATTTATTTTTACATACTTATTTATTACATTTTAAATATAATAATTATATTACATACGGTATAATAATTACGGACTTATTAACTCAAGTATACTTTTTTTTAGTACAAACTATAACTATTTAAATTTAATATACTATACCTACTACTTCTTATTTATAATAAGTAGTAAAAAAAACATCATAACATTTATTTAATTTTCACTCAATCATAATATTTATTTAATTTTAACATAAATGTAATCTTTTTAATTGTTTTACATCATATTGATTTTATGGAACATTTACAGTTGACTATACATGTTTAAAAAAATAATATAACAAAAATATCGAAATAATAATATTACAATAAGTAACAAAATAATATAATAATAATTGGCTAATTAACTCAAGTATACATTTTTTGACAGTACAAACTACAAACTAAAACTGCTCAGTGTCACTTAACTTTTTCCCAATTTTTTTAATGAGGATCTCTGCTGCTTCCATCACTTCGTCATAAGGTTCACGCACCACATATTGTACACTTATACATGCATTGTCACTATCACTATAATAGTTTTCATTTTTAGAGCCTTTAAGTTTATGCACTTCTAATTTAATTAGATGACCAGGACCGCTTCCCTCTCGGCGAGCAATGTATGATGTTGGTGATGATCCTAATGGGCATTTTCTTTTTTTTGAAGGCTTTTTAGAAGTGTGTGCTTGATTATTTCCACTGATAAGCTTTTCAATATTAGCACTCTGTTTTAATCCCTCAAAATATGGCTCGTAATTACCCTGGGAGTAAAAAAATGAGCTCATAACAGGATTGTCATTGACAACATCAGAGTTCCACTGTAAAATAAAAAATAAATTAGCATATCAAAAATAATTACAGCATGAGAAAAAAAATGTACCTACTCCTAAATAATATAAAAACATTGAGTACCTCGCGGAATCTAGGTTGTTCCTGTTCTACTGAAATTACATTTTCATTGTCCAAAATGCTGGGGCTGCAGGATGGTGATGGTGCTTGAGACATTATTCTGAAAGAAAAAGAAACTATTTACAAATAAACACTAAACCAATATTTCAATTATTATTTTGTTTAATTGGTTATTTCAAACACTTACCTTTAAGACTGAAAATATTATTTAAATCGCGAACAACAGCGTAAGGTCCTACTTCGATCAGCTACTACAATGAAGTGCAATGTTTAATTACTTTGACATACCTAGAAGATATTCTCCTTTGAGTTATTCATTAGTCACAAATGCAGGTAACACGAGAACATAATCTTTATAACGATGCAGGTTCAAACCTGTTGTTTGAACACTGTGCTCACATATTCATATATAAAGGATAGTAAGTAATGAAAACAAATAATAGACAAGATGAAGTTGATCAAACAACCCATATCCCTGAACGTTAATAATATTAATTTCAAAGACTCAGTTCATCAGATAAGACACAGTGCTTTATTGCCTAATACGATTCGTTGTATAATATGTGGACCTTCAAACTGTGGCAAAACAAACGTTATGATCAGTTTATTGTTACATGAGAATGGTCTCAAATTTCAAAATCTTTATCTTTATTCGAAAACTACGTTCCAACCGAAATATCGTTTCTTATGTGAAGTATTAAGAAAAGTACCTCAGATTAACTTCAATGAATTCAGTGACAATAAAGAAGTCATATCACCCAGTGAAGCTTTACCAAATTCTGTATTTATATTTGATGATGTTGTATGTGAAAAACAAATAAATATCCGTAATTACTTCTCTATGGGTAGACATAAACTAATTGATTGCTTTTACTTATCGCAAACCTACTCAAAAATTCCAAAACAGTTGCTACGTGATAACGCTAATTTTCTTATAATATTTAAACAAGATGATGTAAACTTAAAGCATATCTATGCAGAACATGTCAACTCTGATCTATCATGGAATCAGTTCAAAGATATTTGTAAAACGGTTTGGAGTTATCCATATCAATTTCTTCTTATTAACAAAGAGTCACCATTAAATAATGGAAGGTACAGGCAGAATTTTGATACTTATTTAAAATTTGACTGAAGGTATTTATATATAAGTAAATAACATACAAAAACAAAATTAGTATCGTTTGTTCCTCAGTTGCACTCAGTTGTTACAACATGGAGAAAAATATTAAAAGAGAATTAATGAAGTCTGTAGACTCTATAAAGAATAAAATTAAACAAATGAAGAATCAGGAACATTCAATGAACTTGTCACTCGATAAAATGCTAAAACCTGTCACAGATCCACTTAAAACCCTTATTGATTCTAATATATCTATGGAAAAAATCAAACATTTAGAAAATACAATGCTCACTGATTCTGAAAACAATGAATTGGATAGTATCAATACTAGCTCATCTACAAAGTTTGAAGACTGCTACGATCCTAAACTAAATTCTGCCCAGTCACTTAAAAAGTCTAATAAAATGGAATTACCAGATGATTTAGAAATTTCGTTAGAGGGTCATGATGTCCACGGTATCTATGATGGTGTAAATGTACCGTTTGGAATAAGAAGTATAAACAAAACTTTACTGTTGGGTAATTCAGTGGTAACATTTTTTAAAATTGATAGTTTAAATGACAATGATGAGATTTTAATTAAAGTCGATGACAAGGCCTATAATTTAACTCCTGGTCTGAAAGAACTTTTACTTCGAAGAAAACCTGATTTAAAATTAATTTCGAGTGAAGACAAACTTGTCTATAAGGATATGTTGCATTCTACAAATGCTCATAAGAGAGATTTTAATCCTAATGGACAAATAAGAGGCGATAAAGGAGTAAAATATCGTGAAATTATCAAACCAATGTTTTCCGAAGCGTCAAACGATAATAAACTTGATCACACTAAAATTGGAGGAAACTTACCAACACTAAAAAAATACAAAAACAACACTGACTTTGTATATTGGGATGATCCTAACGAATTAGTTGAGAGATTAAAACTATTAGTTGCTTCAAGAGATGCTGGAAATACAAACCATGACAATGAAATTTTATCGATAGTTGAAGAATTAAAAGAAGCTGACATAATTAAAGAATAAATAGTTATAATAATATGCTTTTCATTCAGTATTATACATGAATTCAAGACAAAAGTACTGAATTCTGAACATGAGCAAAGCTGACGTGGTAAACGAAATCCATAAAAATGCGAGGGTGAACTTTCCGCGAAGACATGTTAATATGAAAGATATAGATGACCTGTGGCAAGCAGACTTAATTGATATGCAATCAATTTCAAAAGAAAATAAAAATTACAGATTTATTCTTACCGTTATAGATACATTTTCGAAATATGCATGGGCCTTTCCTCTGAAAAGTAAAACCAAAGATGATGTATGTAACTCTTTTAAAATTTTACTGGCTACAGGACGTGTTTCGAAAAATCTACAAACGGATAATGGAACAGAATTTTATAATAATAAATTTCAAAAGCTTATGAAATCTAATCATATTAACCATTATTCAACTTTATCAACAAAAAAGGCCTCAATAGTTGAACGATTTATCAGAACATTGAAATCTAAACTGTATAAGGAATTTAGTTTAAAAGGCAACTATAATTGGGTAGATGGTGCCCTTAATGATGTTATTTATAAATACAATCACACTTACCATCGGACAATTCATGAAATTCCAGCTAATGTGGATGATGTTAACAAAAAACGTATATTAGAAAGGTATTTAAGTTTGGCAAAAAATGAAAGAATAAGAAGCAAGTATAAAGTAGGTGATTATGTACGTATCAGTAAGTACAAAGGAACATTTGAAAAAGGATATACCCCCAACTGGTCAACCGAAATATTTAAAATTCGAAAAATACAAAATACAACTCCTATCACCTATTTAATTGATGATACAATCAGAGGTCAACCTATTTTAGGAGCATTTTATTCACAAGAACTTCAAAAGACAAAACATCCCAATGTATATCTAGTCGAGAAAGTCCTTAGAAGAAAAGGAAACAGGGTTTTAGTAAAATGGTTAGGTTTGTCTTCTGCTGAAAACAGTTGGATTGATAAATCGAATGTATTATAACAAATAATAATAACTTTAGTAACTTTACAACAAAGTCATTGATGAATTCCATATGTACCTATTTATTAAAGTGTTCAATCCAAATTCATTAGTCTTATGATGTGTATTGGAGAGAGTAGTCTTCTCAATTGGCTAATAAACAATTTACCATTTGAAATACACTTACCAGGTTACAATTATTGTGGTCCTGGTACAAAATTAATTAAAAGGCTTTCACGCGGAGATAAAGGTATTAATAAATTAGACGAATATTGTAAAGAACACGACATTGCCTATCTCAAATCATCAAACTTAAAGGATCGTCACAGCTGATTTAATTTTGTTAAAAATGGAAAAACAACAAGCAGTTGCCTCCGATGCGAGTGCAAGCGAAAAAATCGCGGCACGCTTAGTAAGCAAGGCAATGTCTACAAAAATTAGGAGTGGTTCTGGCTTAAAAAAAAATAAAAAAAAGTGCTCTCAAAAAGTTCCATCTGGAAAAGGGTTAAAAAATAAATTTAAAAATGTTATCATTAAAACGAAAAGACACATGAAAAAATTAAAACCAAAATGCAAAAAAGTGGCAATAGAATTAGCTATGGCCGCAACCAGAGAATTAGCTAATGATTCATCCATTAAACTTCCTCGTGTTATTCCTATACCAAAAACTGGTGGTTTGTTACCTTTGATTCCTATTTTTGCTGGATTATCAGCGGCGGGAGCCATAGCAGGCGGTGCAGCTGGTATTGCCAAAACCATTAATGAATTTAAGATGGCTAGAAAGCTGTTGGCTGAATCGAAGAGACACAATGAAAAAATGGAAGCTCTCTGCATTGGAAAAGGATTACAACTTAAACCACATAAAAATGGGCTTGGAATTTTTGTATCGAATGAAAAAAACTAAAGTATCGGCTACCCAAACGAGCCTTAACTAACTTTGACATTTTGAAGTATGGGAATAGTATTCCCTATTTTAGAGGAGTCTTTATGAGAGATCAATTACCAAAACGCCCGTTTAAAAAAGAATGTGGAGTTATTAATTTAGACAGTTCTAAAGATCCTGGCTCTCATTGGGTAGCCTATGCAAAATACAATGATTATATTGAGTACTTTGATAGTTATGGAAATCTTAAGCCTCCAAAAGAATTTATAAAATACGTAGGTTCTAAACTCCACTATAATTATGATAATATACAACACGATCATCCTTTCAATTGTGGGCATCTCTGTTTACATTTTTTAAATAATTTTTGGTGTAGTTATCCCTAATAAAATAAACAGAATCTTCTGAAAGAGCCCAGTATACAAGCATGTCTACTACGGTTACCATCTCCGGAAACAAATCTGAATTGGTGTCATACTTTCAACCACCTCTGCATCTATCTGATCAATACGAGTGCGGTTTGTTATATTTTACAGTGTTAAATTCAAGACCAAATGTGTCCATCAATAACAGCTGTCTATCTGTAATCAGAATCGAATGTGATCTTGTACACAGCTCGTACTGCAACGGATTACCAACTCATTTTATTCATGAATTTGTATTTGATACTGCTCCTTGTCATCAGTACAGAGAAATACCACGAAACGTTATTTACTTTCCGGTGAACAAAAATATAATTTCATCTATATCTATTAGGATTGTTGATCAATTTGGTAATTGTATTAACTTCGGTGAAGAATTTAATATTCAACTACACCTTCATTTAAGAAAAATAAAATGATACTATATTATAAAAACGCTCCTGTGAAAATAAAACGTCTTATTCCCTCAATGACCGCTAAAGTGCATAGACGTAAGAAAAAAGTTAAGAAATTGACTGAAGCAAATAAAGATTTTCTAAGAGCCCTAGGTTTTAAAGTATGAATATACTACAGATTACTGAATTACCGCACTTCGATACTTCGATCGAAAGTTATGAAATACATTCATATAATCCCTACAATAACAGCTTTAGAGAAAACGATGAAATCAGAATCCCCATTCATCAGCAAGACACCTACGTGCTACCATCGGCCAGTTCAATTTACATCGAAGGCCAAGCAAAGCTGCTCGGTAAAGATGGGAATCCGATCAAGAAAACTGTTACGTTCACTAATAACCCTGTTATGTCTTTGTTTCAAGACATCAGGTACGAAATGAATGGTATTGAAATAGATCGTATAAAAAATTCTGGGATAACGTCAGCAATAAAATCATACATATCATTAAATGAAGCTGAAAATAAAGTTGCTGAAATATGGGGTTGGAATTTAAGCGGATTCCAAAGTGATGGGCATTTTAGTGTTGTGATACCATTAAATAAGATTTTAGGGTTTGCAGAGGATTACAATAAAATCGTTATAAATTGTAAACACGAACTTATATTGAACAGAACTAACTCTAACTTAAACAGTGTTATTCTTACTGATGATGTTGTTAATTTTCAAATAGATATACAAAGAGTTCAATGGAGGGTGCCACACATAAAAGTGTCAGATCGGGAACGATTAACACTCTTAAAGCATTTGGAAAGAGATAAACCCATTCAGATGGCTTTTAGAAATTGGGATTTATATGAATATCCTTTATTACCTAAAACCACAAAACATTCTTGGTCAGTTAAGACTGCTTCACAATTGGAAAAGCCTAGATATGTAATTTTTTGCTTACAAACTAACAGAAAAAATAGTAGAACTAAGGACAGTTCACTATTCGATCATTGTGACGTGACAAACGTTACGCTCTTCTTAAATTCACAATATTATCCTTATGAGCCTATGGGTTTAAAGTTCCCTGACAACAAATACAGTATAATATACGAAATGTATGTGAAATTTCGTCAGTCTTACTACAACTGTCCAGTAGACCCATTGCTTGACCTAAAGGACTTCAAAGAAAAAGCTCCCCTTTTTATCTTGGACTGCTCAAGGCAAAACGATAGTCTAAAATCAGGTCCAGTGGATGTACGAATAGAAATTGAATGTTCAACGCCAATACCAGATAAAACAACTGCATATTGTTTGATTATAAACGATCGACTAGTGGAATACAAACCTCTCAGCAACACTGTACGAAGGCTGTCATGATTGCTATTGTAGATATTCAAGGTTTTCGGACAGATACAGGTGAATTTATGATAAAAGAAATCGCTATTTTGTCTAATAAAAAAATTCAATGGTTTTTAATTAAGCCACCTTTTCCATTTCACAATTTGACGAAATCAGAAAGAAAGCACGTTAGTTGGATTGAACGTAACAGAAAGATATATTGGCGTGAAGGATTTGTACCATATTCCAATTACCAGAGTTATATTGCCGATATTTTAAGTGATAAATGTGTATATGTTAAAGGTTTAGAAAAAGTTGTGTGGTTAAAACATATATTGGAAAACAGTAATAGTAACATATTTAATTTAGAAGACAAAGGTTGTCCTAGTTTGTTAAGTCTGCACAGTCAATATAAACATTCTCAAGATTTGTATAGTTGTGTTTATCATGACTCTGTATGTGCTTTAAAAAATGTATTGTGTTTAAATAAATGGTGCTATGATAATACAATTTTTAAATAAACATTTTCTTGTTTAATTTCTTTACTTAGGTAAAATGTTTCCTATCCCTCCCAATCCCATCAACGTCGTCAAATCGTTATAAGCTGTTGACTGCAGCTAGACAATGTCATTATGCATTTATCTGTAAAACAAAGCATGTGTCAAAATAAATACAAACCTCGATATGACATGTATAATACTTTTAAAATGCGTGAGTTTTCATTTAATTATTACTGGGCGACAGCTGATTCAAAGAAAAGATTAGTTATGGAAATGGCCGACGCTGGATTCTTTTACTGTGGCGATAGTATAAATGATAAAGCAGCATGTTTCTCATGTGGAGGTGTTATAGAAGATTGGGAGATTTATGACGATCCTTGGATGCAACATGCAATACGTTTTCCTCAATGTTTTTATTTAAACGCTGTTAAAGGAAAAGAGTATATATTGAAAACGCATCGTAAATTATAAATCGAGCACAGCGGATGCGTCAAAACCTCAGGTCGGCGATATAGCGCAAAAAGATTTCATTGGTTATTTATCGAAATATAATTGGGGGTTCTGCATCACTTGTCGAGCGCAGCGAGCAAGTGATGCAGAACCCCCAATTCTACACTACTGCTAATTGTATCTAGTGTATCCTACTAATATTATAAATGCGAAAGTTTGTGAGTATGGATGTATGGATGGATGTTTGTTACTCTTTCACGTAAAAACTGCTGAACGGATTTGAATGAAATTTGGCATGCAGATAGTTAATAACCTGGACTAATATTATAAATGCGACAGTTTGTGAGTATGGATGTATGGATGGATATTTGTTACTCTTTCACGCAAAAACGAATGAACGGATTTGGATGAAATTTAGCACGCAGATAGTTTATAACCTGGACTTATATGTATTATGAATGCAACAGTTTGTTAGTATGAATGAATGGAAGTATGGATAAATATAAATAAATAAATATCCTTGGACAACCAACAAATCGTTGTCTGATCCCAAACTAGGCAGAGCCTGTACTATGATAACCAGACAACTGATAAACATACTTATATATTTATAAATACATACATCATCATCATCATCATCATCAGCCTATAATGTTCCCACTGCTGGGACACAGGCCTCCTCACAGTGAGAGGGAGTGGGCCATAATCCACCACGCGGGTCCAGTGCGGGTTGGTAGATGTCACATGTCTTCGAATTTTTGGTTCTAAGACATGCCGGTTTCCTCACGTTGTTTTCCTTCACCGTTTTGAGAGCAGTGGTGATGAAATAATTTACACAAAGTAATGCGCCTGCTTGGGTTTGAACTCACGACCTACTACTCGCAAGTCGTGGCCGTTACCACTGGGCCACCACTGCTCTTAATATAAAAGTTATGAGGTAAAAAACATAAAAAAAAATAATAAAAAAATACAGACGAATTGATAACCTCCTCCTTTTTTTGAAGTCAGTTAAAAATAAAAACTTTTTATAAAAAAACAACCAACTTCCTTAAAAAACACTACAAAGTCAAAAATAACTTTAATTTCGGAAGTCGGTGGTAAAAAAACCTTAAATACAGATACTAAGACACCGACTTTCGAAATTAAAGTTAATTTTGATTTTGTAGTGTTTTTTAAGGAAGTCAGATGTTTTTTTTTTTTTGTAAAACGATTTTTTTAGTCGCCATTTTCACAATACAATCACAAAATATTGTTTTTAAAGTTTTACAATCATTTACACAATGAGAACCGTACACACAAAACAAAAGCTTAACCAACTATGGTCTTTATAAGTTCTATAAAACAATATTTATTTACAGTTTATTTTATTTTCTCTTATTATTACTTACGCAGCAGAAAGGAAGCGCGCGCGCAAAAATTTGTCACAGGTCTCACCTCGATAACGTCTCGCAGGACACTGGCAAGCGACGCGCCGATCGAAAATCACTGGAATAATTGATATTTTTTTTTAGAAATGTAATGAAAAAAAATGATCGGGTTCAATCGATTCCAAAATAAATTATCTATAAATTGATACTAATTATATAAAAATAGGAGTATTAGTACTTCTTTAAAATGAAATTTGGCTTGTTAAAAACTGCAAATCGAAGTTAGTTCGGCTTTTTTTTCTATCGAGTAAATTTGATTGTATCGTGTTTTGAACGGCTACAAGCTAAGGAGAAAGAATGTATCTTAAATATATATTTTTTTCAGATTCTGAAAGTAAAAATTTACCTATCAAAAAGCAATTCTAAAAACGGTAAAAAATGTGAAAACGGTCCCACCTGGCCTTAAGATAACCACTTTTTACAAAGTGTATATGGATGTATACAAGGTACGTATACCAAAACAACATTTTTTTTAAATTTTGTCAGTCTGTCTGTCTGTTTGTTCCGGCTTATCTCTGAAATGGCTGGACCGATTTTGACGGGACTTTCATTGGCAGATAGCTGATGTAACAAGGAGTAACTTAGGCTACTTTTATTTTAGAAAAATTGTTTTATTTTAAAAAAATACCTGCGTTAATTTCCGACATCCACGCGGGCGAAGCCGCGGGCAAAAGCTAGTCTAAACTAATATTATAAAGAGGAAAGATTTGATTTTTTGTATGTATGTTTGTAATTAATAAACTCGAAAAATACAGAACCGATTTTAAACATTCTTTCACATAAAGAAAGCTACATTATTACCAAGTAACACAGGCTACTTTTTATCCCGAAAAAAATGCACAGTTCCTGTGCTTCACGTGGACGAAGTCGCGGGCGAAGTGACGTGATATTTATAAAATTATCTTTTGCTGTATCAGCAGCACGTTCAGTATATTCGATAGTTTAAAAATATTGTTATAATATCATATACAGAGATCTACTACAGCTGTGATTAAAATATTAATCATTCAAAGCAAGTCAATTATCGTTTCAGCTTTAATAAAAATTGATTCCATTCACGGAAGCATTGTCACAGAAGTAACATGGCTTATCACTGCATACCTGACAGTACTTACTACACACCTACCTACTGATTGGACACATTGACAATGTTGGAACGTCGGAATGTTGAAGTATAGGCCACGAGATCTCACCAATAACTGAAGTCAGCTAGATTTCTGCCCTATAAACTACCAGTTTATCCTAACAGCTACTGTCCTATCCTAGATGTACCGAAACAAAGATGCGTACAGTGGACCCAGAGCTGTGGTCTCGTAAGGCCAAGAGACCCGGTGTCCAGATAATGCGCATGAGGTTTGGGCAGCAGCAGGCTTCCTACGGGCTGGAGACCAGGCTCAGGGCGAGTCTGTGGGATGCCGCCGAAGAGTTCTGGCAGAATTCCTCGCTAGCAGCCGCCCGGTGCTTCCAAGTCGACCGAGCGGAAAAGTATGAGAGGTGAGGAAATAGTTATTTAGGAAAAAATTCCACTCCCAAAACTGGAGCTTATAGATGCTTCCTCATGCACATAAATGTGCTGGTGAAATAGAATTTGTGAAGAGCATACATGTATCTGAGGCGGAAGTATTATTAAGCAGCAGACCAGGTACCCTCAGGCTGTTCATAACACAAACTAAAAGAAGAAATAAAAATACACACATTACATTTATTTTTATTTCATACTAGCTTCTGCCCGCGACTTCGTCCGCGTTTAATTTCTTGTTCCCCCGACCCTTCCCGTCGCGTCGAATCGCCTACCCGTGCGATTTTCCCCGTTTTTGCAACATTTTTCATTACTGCTCCGCTCCTCTTGGTTACAGCGTGGTGTTATATAGCCTATAGCCTTTCTCGATAAATAAGCTGCCCAACACAAAAATAATTTTTCGATTCGGACCAGTAGTTCCTGAGATTAGCGCGTTCAATCAAACAAACAAACATACGAACCAACAAACAAACAAACAAATTCTTCAGCTTTATAATATTAGTATAGATTTATTTTTACAGTTAATTAATTCGTTTCTCAATACAATGACATCTCTTTCATTGATGAATTGTATTTTCTCTCGTACTCTTACACACGTTGTCTACACTCTTTTTATCTACTTTCCTATCGCATATATCTGCTGTAAGAGATTTCTTTAGAAATAAACATCACCTTTGTGCATATTTTTCTCTTCCTTCCTTCTTGTTCTTTTAAACAACCGTGCATGAATGGTTGAATAAATAAATAAAACGTTGTGTAAATCAAATGATGTCCCTTCTTTATGGGCACGTCGCACAGTGGGCCCATACTGAAAATTAGTGGACTTAGGCAACAAAGTTCCTATATCGATGCGATTTTTTTTATATGACGTGTTATATTATTCCTGACAACTTTTATTCTTATAAAATTTCTTCTAAACTTGATAGTTTGTCTTGAAAAAAATTTATTAGATTTTTTTGTATGGAGCGAGTCACGTTTAATTTTTTTTCTTCAATTGTACTAATATGTTGGGTGTGTGGCGTGAGTATATGATAGCTAGGGTCATTTTCTATCCATGAAAAAAAAATCAGCGCCGGCCATCTGCGGCAGCGCGAGTAATCATTCGGTAAAAAAAAAATGATTTGTAAGAATTTTTTTGTCATTTAAAATAAATTCAAAGCATATTTTTTGTCTCATTTGGCTGTTTTCACCTTCTTTAAATAAATAGTTTTAATAGCGCATACGTACTTATAACTAGTAATTCTGGTAGAGATTTAGTTATTATTGCATGTTATCGGTAGCACCTGCATTGTGATTGATGACTCATTTGTTTGTGCACTCGGCTAAGCGCATAACTAATGAGTCATCGAAAAATGCTCGTCTCTGATTGGCTGAATAATTTTCACTCACTGTTATGTCCACTACTTGAGTAATTAACACTAACTATAAATATAAAGACATTCATTAAGTCCATCTAGTTTCGCTCTTGTCGCTTGTTTGTGAACACAGTGAAATACTTGTATTTTTATATTTACATTAGAACTATGGCTGGATTTTGTACCAACCTAGATCTTTTTGTGAAATTAAGAAGTGGCGGTGATCTGAAAAATCATATGTTTCTGTATGAAAGTATCATTTCTGTCTTGACTACCGAAGTTTCTGAAGAAGACAAGAACCGAATCAAGGAGTTCTGTCGACTTTTTTGTGTAAATTTAAATAAAAAGTGGATAGAGTCAAGTAGAAATCAAAAAACTTTTATGAATCGTGTAATTAATCGCAAGTGGTTGGAAAAAAACATCAACTGGCCTGTTTGTGACAGTGTTGATCTGAGAAGTGTGATGGGCTTTTCGGACGTAGCCTTATCTGAGCTTGTGGATATAGATTGCCATGTTCCTACTCTTGCAGTATGTACTGCGGAAGCGGGAACATCTACAGAAAAGGAGCACAGAAAACCGTTCGAAGAGTTAAGTAATAAGCAAAAGAAAAGACGTTCTACTTCCATAGTAGAAGAAAATTCCGAGGAAGAGTTGCAGCACTGGTACATAACAAAATTGAAAGACAACGGCAAAACGAATCTGGCAAAAGTGGTCGAATACCTTTCCAGTAATCCAGATGCGCTATCCGAAGTAGAAGAGAGACTATTCAAAAAGCAGAGCTTAAGTACTGTCTCTGAAGATAAGTGTTTAGCTCTTTATACATCAGTTGCGCTCTCGAAATGGAAGTACTTAGCTCTTCGACAATTTCTGAAAGAAGAAAACTGTGCTGCCTTTCCATCTTATCCAAAGCTTGTAAATGCCAAGAAAAGATGTTACCCACCACAAGAGAGTATGGAGATTACCGAAAACGGAGCTCACATTAAATTGCAAGCGCTATTGGACCACACTGTGGAGAGGATATTACTTGATATAAATACTGTTGATAGGTCTCAAAATGAAGAACTCAAGTTGACCTGGAAATGAGGACTTGATGGTTCTTCGTCGCAGAGTAACTATAAACAGAAAACGTCAAACACAGCTACAGAGTTCGATGATTCATCAGTAGTCATGATAAGCATCGTCCCTCTTCGGCTAGTGTCTACTAGGCCATCATCTGGGAATGAAAATCTAGTTTGGGAGAACCCCACACCTTGCTCAACTCTGTACTGTCGACCAGTGAAGTTCACTTTCACTTCAGAGACAGCTGACTTTATAAAGTCTGAAGAGTCTGAGATGAAAAAACAAATTGATGAACGAATATCTACACAGTGTGGAAATATTATTGTATCACATGAATTGCATATGACCATGATTGATGGAAAAGTGGCCAATATTATTGCTGGAGTACCATCATATGCAACGTGTCCCATTTGCTTGGCAAAACCGAGTGAGATGAATAATTTAGACGCTTTGACTTCTAAACCACTTCGTGAAGAAATTTACAAACAAGGAATTTCTTCACTGCATATGAAGATTCGGTGTATGGAATGTCTTCTCCATATATCTTATAATCTGGATTTTCAACGATAAACTGCTCGCGGCGAACATAAGGCTTTGAAACAAGCTAAAAAAAATACCACACAGCAAGAGTTTCGTGAGCAAACTGGAATGCTGATTGATATAGTCAAACAGGTATGTATTTAATTTTCGCTCTCTTTATGTTGTTTGTGAATTATATCTCTATGTATTGTATATTACAGTATTGTTTTCCCATTTTAGGGTTTTGGAACTACAAACGACGGGAATACAGCGAGGCGCTTTTTCCAAGATTACAAAAGATCTTCCAGAGTAACGGGAATTGACGAAAATCTGATTTTCAGATTTTCCGTTATTCTACAAGCCATATCATCAGGCAAAAACATTGACTGTGAAAAATTTAGAAGATACTGTAGAGAAACAGCTGATGTGTACGTGCAACACTATTCGTGGTACTACATGCCAGTTAGTGTACATAAACTTCTAATGCACGGTGCAGACATCTGTAACCACTTTGGTGTTTTGCCAATCGGTAAGTAAAAAATAAATATAGTTTGATGTATTATTTGACTCGATTGAGTTTTGAAATTAAAATGTATGTACTTATTCGTGATTGATGACTCATTTGTTTGTGCACTCGGCTAAGCGCATAACTAATGAGTCTTAGGTACCTTATCTGAAGAAGCTTCGGAAGCCCGTAATAAGGACTTCAGAAACGTCAGGGAGAGGCACACTCGGAAAACGGGGAGAATAGCAACAAACGAAGACATCCTCCATGGACTTCTAATAAGCTCTGATCCCCACATATCCTACATAAGGCCTAAAATAATGAAACAGGTTCATAATGAGTTGTTGCCTGAAGCAACTCAGTTGTTACAGACTACTGAGCCTCCCTGTGACAGTGAAATTATGGAGGAAAAAGAATGCCTCATAGCAGAGTCCGAAAATTTGCCGGACCCACTAGCACTTCTGGAACAAGAAATAATGTGATCCGGCTCTAAATTATTCCCACAAAAGCCCATCAGGGTTAGGAATATGACAAACAGCCCTTTTCAGGGCTACAATTACTTCACAGTTTCATATTGATCATACGTACGATAACTTATACTATAATAATATACATACAGTTGATTATGTAGATAATTATCAACGACTTGCCCGTACAAATTTAAATTATTTCACCTATCATTAACAAAATTAGTATAACCTGAAACATTACGATATATTTATTCAACAATAGATAACGTGCAGTTAAAAAATAACACAGCCAATCAGAGACGAGCATTTTTCGATGACTTATTAGTTATGCGCGCACAAACAAATGAGTCATCAATCACAATGCAGAGCACCAGTTGTACCGATAACATGCAATAATAACTAAATCTCTACCAGAATTACTAGTTCTAAGTACGTATGCGCTATTAAAACTATTTATTTAACTAAAAAGAAGGTGAAAACAGCGAAATGAGACAAAAAATATGCTTTGAATTTATTTTAAATGACAAAAAATTTCTTCCAAATTATTTTTTTTTTACCGAATGATTACTCGCGCTGCCGCAGATGGCCGGCGCTGATTTTTATTTTCGTGGATAGAAAATGACCCTAGCTATCATATACTCACGCCACACACCCAACATATTAGTACAATTGAAGAAAAAAAATTAAACGTGACTCGCTCCATACAAAAAAATCTAATAAATTTTTTTCAAGACAAACTATCAAGTTTACAAGAAATTTTATAAGAATAAAAGTTGTCAGGAATATTATAACACGTCATATAAAAAAAAATCGCATCGATATGGTAACTTTGTTGCCTAAGTCCACTAATTTTCAGTATGGGCCCACTGTGCGTCGTGGTGGTCATTGCTCATGCCTTATCTGTCTGCGAAAAAGCCTTTGCCTTGCAGTAGGACAGTAAGAGGCTGGTGTTAATATTGTACTTCAACTAGAGGTTGCAAAAATTCGATAATTTTGATTTTCGAATATTCGAATATTTTTTCAGTAATGTTCGAATATTATTCGAATATTTCCAAAATATAAAAAAAAACCACTTAAAAAATCAGCCTTTTATATATAAAATTTAAAAAAAATTCACTATGTCTTAAGTAGCAACAATTATAAAATTAAAATCAAAACATGATAAAATTGGACACATAAAAAAATTAAAACAATATTAAATGGGCAACTTTTATAGGCCATTTTTTTTTAATTTAAATCGTCACAGCGCATAATAATTATTATACTTTATTTATTTATTTTACTTTCAAAGAATACGTAAATAATAAGTATTATTTGTAATAATTATTATTTACGTATTCTTTGAAAGTGAAGTCGTTGATAAATCCTGCAAAAGATCAAGCTCGTCGGTGCTGAACATAGTTTTTTCTTTCAAGTCAATCAGTGACTTTAAGGCTAGGTGATTCGACACTCATACAGATTTGAGGGGGTGAGGTGCGGGGAAATCCGCGGGGCGCCTCCCGCGCGTCCTTCTTGTCGAACACGTAAGCGCGCCAAAAGTCCGAGCGGCGCGGGCGTAGCACAGACAGGTCATAGAGTAGCGACATCAGTATGTCCACAGTATTAGAAACCACAGAAGAAAATATAATACAAGAACAAATATTTTTATTTATTTATCTGTAAAACTATTTTACATATTTCTTGATTGAATCCTCGTTGGAACATTTGTATACAGCAGCTAATTGTATCTAGTGTATCCTACTAATATTATAAATGCGAAAGTTTGTGAGTATGGATGTATGGATGGATGTTTGTTACTCTTTCACGTAAAAACTGCTGAACGGATTTGAATGAAATTTGGCATGCAGATAGTTAATAACCTGGACTAATATTATAAATGCGACAGTTTGTGAGTATGGATGTATGGATGGATATTTGTTACTCTTTCACGCAAAAACGAATGAACGGATTTGGATGAAATTTAGCACGCAGATAGTTTATAACCTGGACTTATATGTATTATGAATGCAACAGTTTGTTAGTATGAATGAATGGAAGTATGGATAAATATAAATAAATAAATATCCTTGGACAACCAACAAATCGTTGTCTGATCCCAAACTAGGCAGAGCCTGTACTATGATAACCAGACAACTGATAAACATACTTATATATTTATAAATACATACATCATCATCATCATCATCATCAGCCTATAATGTTCCCACTGCTGGGACACAGGCCTCCTCACAGTGAGAGGGAGTGGGCCATAATCCACCACGCGGGTCCAGTGCGGGTTGGTAGATGTCACATGTCTTCGAATTTTTGGTTCTAAGACATGCCGGTTTCCTCACGTTGTTTTCCTTCACCGTTTTGAGAGCAGTGGTGATGAAATAATTTACACAAAGTAATGCGCCTGCTTGGGTTTGAACTCACGACCTACTACTCGCAAGTCGTGGCCGTTACCACTGGGCCACCACTGCTCTTAATATAAAAGTTATGAGGTAAAAAACATAAAAAAAAATAATAAAAAAATACAGACGAATTGATAACCTCCTCCTTTTTTTGAAGTCAGTTAAAAATAAAAACTTTTTATAAAAAAACAACCAACTTCCTTAAAAAACACTACAAAGTCAAAAATAACTTTAATTTCGGAAGTCGGTGGTAAAAAAACCTTAAATACAGATACTAAGACACCGACTCGACTTTCGAAATTAAAGTTAATTTTGATTTTGTAGTGTTTTTTAAGGAAGTCAGATGTTTTTTTTTTTTGTAAAACGATTTTTTTAGTCGCCATTTTCACAATACAATCACAAAATATTGTTTTTAAAGTTTTACAATCATTTACACAATGAGAACCGTACACACAAAACAAAAGCTTAACCAACTATGCTCTTTATAAGTTCTATAAAACAATATTTATTTACAGTTTATTTTATTTTCTCTTATTATTACTTACGCAGCAGAAAGGAAGCGCGCGCGCAAAAATTTGTCACAGGTCTCACCTCGATAACGTCTCGCAGGACACTGGCAAGCGACGCGCCGATCGAAAATCACTGGAATAATTGATATTTTTTTTTAGAAATGTAATGAAAAAAAATGATCGGGTTCAATTGATTCCAAAATAAATTATCTATAAATTGATACTAATTATATAAAAATAGGAGTATTAGTACTTCTTTAAAATGAAATTTGGCTTGTTAAAAACTGCAAATCGAAGTTAGTTCGGCTTTTTTTTCTATCGAGTAAATTTGATTGTATCGTGTTTTGAACGGCTACAAGCTAAGGAGAAAGAATGTATCTTAAATATATATTTTTTTCAGATTCTGAAAGTAAAAATTTACCTATCAAAAAGCAATTCTAAAAACGGTAAAAAATGTGAAAACGGTCCCACCTGGCCTTAATATTACTTCCTTTAATAGCAAAAATCGTGAAACCATATCCGCCATGCGGCTCCACCGCGTTTTGAAATCTTAAACTAGGCCCGCTCTTTTGTTATCTTCAAGAACATGTTTATTTAACAAAAGACAAAATGCACCGTTAAGATAAGATAATATTTATTTGCTTAAACATGTGTATGTGTACAGAAAGACATGCATACAAGATTATTAATTGATTGTTTTTTTTTTGTTATTTTGCAAATAAACAATAACGCGTTCGTACGTGAATAAACGCAGCAAAATGGCGTCAGTCAAGTCAAACCGTCAAGCACTGTTGCCAACAACAAATTTTAAGTTCTACCAAGGGGTCATTCAAGTATTACGTAAGCACTATAGGGGGGCGGGGGGGGTCTTTGATTTGCTTATTTTTGATGACATTGGGGGTCGGGGGGTTTAGATGGTGATTACGTCAGCAGTCGTTATTTACTTTTTACACATATGGCAACCAACACATTGTCTATTTTTGAAAATGAAACGCATTTTCGGGGATTCTCACAAATAATGTAGACGTTTAGGTACTCGCTTCGAGCCGAGTAGGGAAATGACCGCGCTCTATTCACTTGACTAAACTTCCGTCAACCTAATGTTTCGTTTCTCTACGATTGACGATTTGATGTACCTATTTTAAATGAATATATACGTTAAAGTCCCCTATCCTAAATCTATTTTGTTATTTCTAGAATTATAACTGCTGCTAATGAAACAATAAAAAAACAGAGTCGGTACATTATAAGAAAAATGCATGCAATGTTTACGTAAGCATGGGAGGGGGGTAAGAGCTTTGCTTACTTTTGCTGACAAGGGTGGTGGGGGAGTAAAAATTGTAATAAATGTGCTTACGTAATACTTGAACGGCCCCCAACATAGACTTTAGACTAGTAATTTTTTTGGTAGTATTCGAATATTCGAATTTATATTTATTTGCTATTCGAATATAAATTTGGAAAGCAAATTCGAATAATTCGAATATTCGAATATTCGATTGCAACCTCTAACTTCAACATGGGCACGGTCTTTGAGCAAACATGTACAATGCACTCTATTGCAACTACAGACGTAAACGTGATCCAAGCTCATTTCTACTTTAAAACTAGCTTTAACAGGCCCTGAGTACTTCTGACCAAGTTATTACCCACTCTCTCTTGTGGTCCCATGTAGATGGCGCTACGTGTCCCTCCTTACCGTGACGCTGGTGGCAGGCTGGGTGCTGCTCATCCACAACAGCGCCCAGCTGCAGGCGCGCCCGCCGCTCATCGTGAGCCTGCAAGCCGACGACAACTCCATCGTGGACTACTCGTTCCCCGCCGTCGCGCTCTGCAGCAACATGATCATCAGCAAGGCCTCGCTCAAGAACTTCACTAGATATCTTTTTACGTAAGTATGTCGCTCTTTAAGTTGAGTCGTCCAAAAGGATATAAAAATGGATGAAAAATTTATAACAAGACGAAAATTGCTTCTGCTATCTAAGTCTCAATCTATGTCATATTCAAAAATGCATTTTGTCACCTCTAATTTGCCTGAATCGAGATATTAAATATAGGTAATTAAATTGAAGTAACAAAAATAACATAAAACTGCTAGTTCTACATGGCACCCTTTCCGACCGACCTGTACCGATGCAGTTCTTATTGAATGAAATTCAAATTCAAATAATTTATTTCAGACATGCGTCCATAGTGTTAGTATACAAGATAACTTAAATACTATTGTTAGTAAACATGAAAATGAATTAAGTTAGTAAACAAAAAAAAAAAAAAAAATCTTATCATAAAATTATTAGTTTCTAGTCTTCAATGGCGTTGCAATGTTTCTCTGCAGCCACCCGAAAAACAAGCATTACCGATACCGAGAGAGTCAGATAGAACACAGCCTGCTGGACATGGGCGCCCTGCTGACCCTAGCGCTGCCGCCCGTCAAGGTAGACTTCGAGCAGTTCTTCCGAGACGTGGAGCCGAACTTCAATGTAACCGACATCATGTTCAGGGTACGATGGCGTTCTCAACAGTGGTGGTACTGTTAACCAAAGTTGAATGGAAACCAAAACTAAACCAAAGGCAAAGGCAGTTCAAAGGCAGTTTGGAAGTCTTGCTTGGTTGTTGCCCAACTCCTTTTAAAATGCCTTAGTTCCGGTTAACCTGTGTGGCTAACAGTGTCATTTATTTTTTAATAATCTGTTAGGGGTGTGTAATTTAGTCTGCATATCCACAAACTGTAAGAATTGTTCTGTTCCTTAGTGAGTGTTGTTCTGTTTTGAAGTGAGTAATGTACTTAGTCTCAAATGTAATCCTCAGGATTAAAAATATTTCTTGTGTATCATGTCCAGTTGTCTGCCAACTGCTCAGCGATCCTGCAGCGCTGCAGCTGGCGCGGCGAGCTGGTCGCCTGTGAGCAGCTGTTCGCGCCCAGGCTCACGGCGCTCGGGTTCTGCTGCGTCTTCAACTCCAGATACCAGTGAATAAATTCGTTTATTACATTATTATCATCCTACAGCCCATCCTAGCTAGACACACTTGACCCATCGACTTTTTGGTCTTCCCATAATTATAATCGTTTAAGTACAGTAAAACCTCATTGCCTAACGGCATGTTCCCCATAGGGCAAGTAAATGCAAACAATGTTTAACAACAAAGTAAAATGTAAAATGTGTATTTTCTTTTATGTAATTTGACTTGACAAAGATTGAGAACTAATATTGGGTATAGTTGGTACCTTTTAGCCTTTACCATAATATACATAGTGGATAAGTTCTAACAACTCAAATGTTTGTCTTGAGGCCTGCAGACCTGGAGCGCGAGCCCGCCGTTCTGGAGCTCGTCGGTAAGGACTATGGGCTCGGCGTGGTCGTGCGCGAGACGCGAGATGACTTCGCCTATGTCCGACGACCAGCTTATGGCATGGAGGTATGTCGCAATGTAAATAAATGAAGATATCACGTTTTAGATTAAGAATAAGAAATTTTTATTTGTAAACACAGGCAGTTACATGGTGTGAGATGTTACAATATACTTAGTTACGTTCTCTGTGTTTTGTCTAAAAACGTACAAACATGAACACATAAATGTCCTAGTTGAAAAAAAAAAACAATTTGTCAGTGAGTGTACCATGCTTTGAGTAACTTTTGAAGCTACTACAGTCATTAGCTAAGAAGAACTGGAATGTAAGTTACAAGTAGCGGCACGAAACTTTAGCGCTGACCGTTATTGCGCAGAAGTAAAAATTAAGGTACCTGAGGGGGGCTAGCGGGATGAAGGGCGAGCGTGCGTAGCGCCGATTGGCTCTCCAGTTGCATTCTGTTCCCCGCGCCGATACGACGCCCCGCGCACATCCCGTGTACAGTCGCATCATTAATTGTATTGTTATTGCTGTTCATTTTTGTTAAGTTTGAATTTGTTCGTTAAATTTAGTTTTTTAAGTTTGTTTGTGAATAAGTGAATATGCCTAATACTGTTTTGAAAAGACAGGCAAGGAAAATGGTTTATGACGTGAATTGTTTTTTAAAAAGGGAATCTAACGAATTAATTGATTCTTTGAAACAAATTAAAAATGATATTAACGAAGCTACAAATACATTACTCAGTCTTTCGGACAGTAGCACTGTGAGTCAAATAAAACAAACTGCCGAAGTTATTAAGGCGAGAAACATTAAATTAAATGATATAATCAGCGATTTAGGTAAAATCCAAAAAAGGACAGCAGAGTCTACTAAAACGTCAATTGCAACGGTAAGGAACATCTCCAATCAAGTCAATAGTTCTGATTTGATCACAGTGTTCAGAACGCCTGGCAAAAAACGTTCCAGAACAAAACCGGTCACAAATATTGATAACTTCGACCAAGGAGTAATAAAGAGGTGCATTCATAACTTTCACAACACAAATAATGAACTTCCTACCGTCGGAAAGCTTAAAAGAAAGCTAGAGGAAGACATTAATTTCAAAGGCTCAGAACGAAGTCTTCGGCGAATAATTAAGAGTTTGGGATTTCGATGGAAAAACACCGAAAACAACCGGAAAGTACTGATTGAGACTTCAAATATACGTTTGAAACGTATCGAATATTTACGTAAAATAAAGCAATATCGTCAAGAGGGTAGGCCTATTGTTTATACAGACGAATCTTACGTAGATTCATCGCACTCGTCTTCAAAAGCCTGGACCGATGGTACTACTAAGGGCCTAAAAAAACCTGTTTCGAAAGGACAGCGGGTTGTCATAGTCCACGCCGGGTCTGAAACTGGGTTTATACCCAATGCGTTGCTGACTTTTAAAGCTGGTACCAAATCAGGCGACTACCACAACAACATGAATTTTGAAAATTATGAGAAATGGCTCCGAACTCAGTTAATGCCCAACTTACCACCCAATTCCGTCGTGGTAGTCGACAACGCGTCCTATCACAATAAAGAGTGGGATCGCGCACCAACCTCTACTTCCAAAAAAGTTGACATGCATGCTTGGCTAACTGAAAAAGGCATACAGTACGAGGAAACACTTTTGAAACCTCAGTTGTACAATTTAATACGGGTTAATAAGGATAAATTTAAAACATTTTCGATTGATCGAATCCTAGCTGAACAAGGCCATCAAGTGCTCAGACTACCACCATACCATCCAGATCTAAATCCTATCGAAATGGCATGGTCTGATATTAAACAATATGTAGGCAGAAAAAATGTTAAATGGAGTGTTGCTAAATGTATAGAGCTAATACAAGAAAAAGTTTTACTGATGGGTGCATGGGATTGGCAAAAGTTATGCAAAAAGGTGAAGGATATAGAAGAGCAATATGCAAAGAGTGATCATGTCGTGGATTTGGTAACAGAGGAATTCATTATTCACGTTAATGGAGACAGTTCAGACGATAGCATTAGTGAGTTTGATGAAGATGACGCTGCTAGTGCCGACGAACGAAACAGCCCTGAGCCCGGGCCGTCAATAAGTAAAAGGCTCTGTCAAGACACCATTGAAGGCGTAACACCGTTGTCTGATTCAGATTAGGCTTAAATGTAAAATAAAAATTGTAAAATTGCCAAATAATGTTTTTATTTTTCTACTCCCCACAAAACTTGGTAAAAATTATATCTTAGGTACTTACTATAAATCTTCCACATTTCGTTCAGCGCTAGACCTACTATTTGGCATTACATTAAAATAATGTCATTAACGTTATTTAGCTAATAATTGTATTGCGTGCGCGACAGTACTCATGCGCAGCAATCCCCTCCGCGTATCGTTCAGCGCTAGACTTACGTGCCGCTACTTGTAACATATACATAATTGTTTAATGTAATTAAAATAATAATTTAAAAAAAACCTATAACACATTTTCAATCAATAATAAAGAAAAATAAATCAAACGGCGGGCAAAATAAAATATAATTAAATAATAGATGTCAGATACTAGATTATCACAACAGAATTAGAATAGGTATATAAATAAACAAATGTCAGTAAAAAAAGTCAATAATTCAATCATAAACGTCCATCATCCATCATCAGCCTATAATGTTCCCACTGCTGGGACACAGGCCTCCTCTCGGTGAGAGGGTGTGGGCCATAATCCACCACGCGGGCCCAGTGCGGGTTGGTAGATGTCACATATCTTCGAATTTTTGGTTCTAAGACATGCCGGTTTCCTCACGATGTTTTCCTTCACCGTTTGAGAGCAGTAGCGATGAAATAATGTACATAAAGTAAAGTGCCTGCTTGGGTTCGAACTCACAACCTACTACTCGTAAGTCGCGGCCGTTACCACTGGGCCACCACTGCTCTGCTGGGCCACCACTGCTCTACTGGGCCACCACTGCTCTCTGGGCCACCACTGCTCTCATAAATCATAAACGTCACAAAATAAAATTGGTCGGTTAATTTTCGATTATACTAGCCATCCTGACCAAAAGCGGTACTTTTGGTCAGGATGGAATTATTTTTTTTTTATTTTTTATTTAGGTTAGCCAACAATTGTTAACACAATACATTAAATATAATTTCGATAATGGTACATTTTTAAGTGCAACAATTAATTATAGGCTAACACTGCATGCACCATTTATGGTTTTACATATTATTACAAAGACAATAAGGATATTTACAATTAAAATTATGCAACATTTTTTGGTAATTCATGCGTAACAATAATACAATAACAAAAAAATTGAATAATAAATAATTGAACAAATAACAGAATGATAAAATTAACAAATAGAAATAAATTAAGTCTCATTATTAAATTCAAATGCATAGGATTAAATTAAATACAGATAAAATAGAATATTAAAATTAAAATTAAAATAAACATTCAGTGGCGACGTTATTGGTTGACAGTAAAGTGTTCAACCACAATTTTATAATATTTTCCGATGCTGTCATGGTGTATGTCAGTGCGATCACTGCAGCTGTTCAAGTTTTTACATAGGCGAGAAATCGGTGAGTTAGCACCCAGAACCGTTCTGCGCAATGGTGGGTACAATGGTGTTATGGGGTTTCGCGGGCTGGGGCACGGAACTTTAGGAGACTCAGTAGGTTTGGGCAGTCTATTTTATTTCTAAGCAACTTATAGATAAATAAGGCATCAGTAACTTCTCTTCGAGTAGTTAACGACTGCATCTTAAAATACTTGAGACGAGAATGATATGAGAGTAGCTGTTTACTTTTACCCCTAGAAAACGCGAGGTACCATAGAAACCGTTTCTGAACTCTTTCTAAGAGTAATTTATGCGTGGCGTAATGTGGTCTCCATACAACACTGCAATACTCCAATACGCTTCGTACGAGGCTATAGTATAGCATTATTTTAGTACTGACCTGTTTAAAGCCCCTGGTGTTTCTAAGCACAAAGCCTAACATCTTCGATGCTTTCTTAGTAACATTATCGATGTGATGGGGAACAAAAGTAACTTTTTTATCGAACAGTACTCCGAGATCTCTGATTGCATCCACTTCTTGAATTTTCTCACTACCTATGAAGTACTCTGAGTGTATGGGGTGAGACTTTCTTGAAAATGACAGATGGTAACATTTTCTTAAATTAAGTTCCATTTTGTTAGTCTCACACCATTCAACAACTCTGTTTAGATCATCTTGAAGAAGTGCAACATCGGCCGGAGATTCGATTCTCCGCGCAAACTTTAGGTCATCAGCGTACAGAAAACACTCGGAAAAGTAAAAGCAGTGGGGAAGATCATTTATAAATATAATAAATAATATAGGAGCCAGATGGGATCCCAGTGGGGCACCGGAAGTCATACAATAATTTTTGGCAGATCGAAAACCGTTGACAACAACATAAAATTCTCGCTTTGACAGGTATGATGCTAGCCATTTCAATAAGGGTCCAGTAATACCATACATGGCCAGTTTGCGGATTAGTAAGGCATGAGAAATTTTATCGAAAGCCTTGCTGAAATCAGTGTACAACACATCATATTGTTTGTTAGAGTCAATAGATTCTACTAGAGACTCCGAAAAAGACACTAAATTTGTGGCAGTGGACCTTGAGGCAACAAAACCGTGTTGGTGTTCGCTAATATACAGTTTGAAATGCTGTTGGATGTGTGGACAGATCATGGACTCAAAAATCTTGGCGAACGTGGAGAGAATTGCGATAGGCCGATAATTAGAAATATTATCTTTTTTGTCCGATTTGTACACAGGAACAACCTTGGCCTTTTTCCACTCGGATGGAAAGGTTCCTGTGGCTAGCGACACTTTAAATATTTTTAATAGTGGGGTAACCAAGGCTGGTGCACAGGCAGAAAGAAATAAAGGTGGGATCCCATCAGGACTTGCTCCTTTCCTGGTATTAATACTTCGTAGCTTTTTGAACAAGGAATCACTATCCAATTCTGGTATTGTTAGGCACTGGCTACTCGTTTCTAATCTGTGAAGGGAACTAGAGCCAGTATTGAATTCTGTGCCATGATCACGGGTGTAGACTGATGCGAAACAGTTGCCAAAAAGATCACAATTAATCATCAGTTCTTATTCAATGTTCGTATTCGTCGTCCCCTGTCTATGCTATTACTTACTTTGTTCAGATGCTGTTATTCGAGGGTAACGAGTTTCCTCTGATCGAGAGCGGCGACGTGCGCCTGTACCCACTCCCGCGCAACGCGTCCGTTTTCTTCAACATCCACGCCTTCTCGCAACACCCTGCCGACGATCTGCGCTATTACACTGAAGAAAGGGTGAGTGCTAAACAACGCAGATGATGCTTATGTTGTCCAAAATGTATCCATTAAAACGCTTTTAGATTTTTACAATCACTGCAAGTACTAGGGCGAGAGACAGCTTATTTGTTAAGCAGCTTGATGATATGTGAAAGTAGATATATTTGCTATACTCGATTTTGAAGGCGTGCAGTAAGTTCATAAGCATGTTGTACAGCGCGGCTGCCGGCTGCAGGGCGGCGGCATGTCGCAGTGCCTGACGCAGTGCCGGCGCGACACCGCGGAGGCGCTGTGCGGCTGCGTGCCCTTCGCTCTGCAGCCACAGTTCGTGCCGGCGCGCGTGCCCACCTGCACGCTCAACGAGCTCAGCTGCCTCAACAAACATAAAGGTCATTATCGGCTGACTGAATTCATGGTAACATTTTCCGCGTGTCTGTCCCTTAAAACTCTATACTTGTTGCAGAGAAATTCATGTACGTGTTCCCTGGCGAGGGCGCACACCCTACCCTGAGCCAAGAGCTTCAGGACGCGCTGGACTGCCCCGACTGCCTCGTGCTGTGCCGGAGGCAAGTGTTTTCAGCCTCCGTGTCCTACTCCTTCTACCGCAACAAGACGCGAATCTTTCAGAACTTTCTCTCGTAAGTTGTTGAGGGTTAACCATCAATCAGTTATTTTTGCTGGGTAGGTACAGTCACGAGCATACATGTATTACCATAGATAGTTCGTCCATAATATCATTTCATATCATTATTATTCATCTCACGATAACGGAAAATATATGTATTAGATTATCTGTGGATGAATAGGTATAAGTAGCAGCACAATATTTGACATCAGAGAAACACCAAAAGTATCTAACGAGACATGCGCTGCCAAAATATAGGATGCTAGGTTGGCTTCAAAAAACATCTCTTAGAATGCCGAAAACTCAATCGATGCCAAGTATTGCCAATATCATTTACTCATCTTAAAGTAGATGAGAATTCATTGCACAGTTGATACTGGCAGAACAACTATGCAATGAATACTACAACTTTTTAGGGTTCCGTTGCCAAATGGCAAAAAACGGAACCCTTATAGATTCGTCATGTCTGTCTGTCTGTCTGTCTGACTGTCTGTCTGTCTGTCTGTCTGTCTGTCCGTCCGTATGTCACAGCCATTTTATTCCGAAACTATAAGAGCTAGGCTGTTGAAACTTGGTAAGTAGGTGTATTCTGTGAACCGCATTAAGATTTTCACACTAAAATAGAAAAAAAACAATAAATTTTGGGGTTCCCCATACATAGAACTGAAACTCAAAAATGTTTTTTTTCATCAAACCCATACGTGTGGGGTATCTATGAATAGGTCTTCAAAAATGGTAATGAGGTTTCTACTATCATTTTTTTCTAAACTGAATAGTTTGCGCGAGAGACACTTCCAAAGTGGTAAAATATGTGTCCCCCCCCCCCCCCCCGTAACTTCTAAAATAAGAGAATGACAAAACTAAAAAAAATATATGATGTACATTACCATGTAAACTACCAACGAAAATTGGTTTGAACGAGATCGAGTGAGTAGTTTTTTTTTAAAACGTCATAAATCGTAAACCGCAATTTACCTTACATTCAATCAACTGAAATATAAAAATTAAAAAAAATATATATTTTTAAACCGAAAATACCTACAGGTTTGTACGGAACCCTCGGTGCGCGAGTCCGACTCGCACTTGGCCGGTTTTTTAAGTATATTTATCGTTTTTTTTTTCATAGGAAAAGATGGACCCTTGTTATAAATTCATACAATTTCTCCTCTCCAGTGCAAACCTGTCTCTGGTGAACTCGACGACGATCCGGCTGTTCTACAGCATCGAGCACCAGGAGTGGTACAAGGTGGAATCTTTGTCGCGCTGGTCTGAAACCTTCGGTACACGTTACCTTTAGTTTCCTTTTACAAGCCGACTGTGTATTAGATCTTCTTGGAGTTCGGATAACTTAATCATAAATTCAAAAGGACTACATTTTATGGGCTTACGATACGTAATAGCTTTCTGGAACAATTCAAACTAATGCCTTGTCTAGTACACTAATCAGCCTAGCCTCTAGGCTCTAGGGCTATGTTGGGGTCGACTTCCAGTCACACCGGATGCAACTGAATACCAGTAGGTAATACAATACTCCTAGTAATACCAGTAGGTAACACAATACTCCTAGTAATACCAGTAGGTAATACAATACTCCTAGTAATACCAGTAGGTAATACAATACTCCTAGTAATACCAGTAGGTAATACAATACTCCTAGTAATACCAGTAGGTAATACAATACTCCTAGTAATACCAGTAGGTAATACAATACTCCTAGTAATACCAGTAGGTAATACAATACTCCTAGTAATACCAGTAGGTAATATAATACTCCTAGTAATACCAGTAGGTAATATAATACTCCTAGTAATACCAGTAGGTAATACAATACTCCTAGTAATACCAGTAGGTAATACAATACTCCTAGTAATACCAGTAGGTAATACAATACTCCTAGTAATACCAGTAGGTAATACAATATACTCCTAGTAATACCAGTAGGTAATACAATACTCCTAGTAATACCAGTAGGTGATACAATACTCCTAGTAATACCAGTAGGTGATACAATACTCCTAGTCATACCAGTAGGTAATACAATACTCCTAGTAATACCAGTAGGTAATACAATACTCCTAGTAATACCAGTAGGTAATACAATACTCCTAGTAATACCAGTAGGTAATACAATACTCCTAGTAAGACTGTTTTTCAGACCTCGGGAGTCTCGGGAGTCGTAACGACTGTGAAATGTTCACGAGTGACAGTCGGGACCAACGGGATCTTGAATCTAGACCCTTGATATGTAAAGAAGGCCACCCATCCACGGACCAAACGCGGCAATAGCTTAAGCTGATCGATCGACCCGTGCGGCTATTATTACTTAGCCAAAAGTCCTATATCACTATATGAAAATAATTAAATTAAATCAAATCAAATATTTATTTGCGTAAAACATGGTATACAGTGGTGTTAAGTAGAAAATATGGCACAAACATGTTTAGCTAGGATATACATAGCATGCAAAATTATAAAGTTAGATGAGGAAGACCATGAACATTTTTATCAAAAAAATTCTCTTAAACTATAAAAACTGCATTCGAGTAACCATTTATAAAACTTAATTTTTAACCGACTTCAAAAAGGAGGAGGTTATCAATTCGGATGTTTATATATATTTTTTTATGTACGTTCGGCCATAACTCCGTCATATATAAACGGATTTGCAAAATTATTTTTTTTTTGTTCGAAAGAGGTTTATTCCGAAATGGTCCCATAAATTTCATATAGATCTGATGATGAATTCCGGAGACAGACACCAGAACTCTTTAAAAATGACAGCAAATCAACCGTGATTTCTGCTATCGCATAAATATGCATTGTTTGTTTGGAATTAGTGCGGGATAAATACCATAACTAAAAATTTAAAAATATCTTTTTTTTACAAACAAAAAACTACCGACTAACAAATAACTGAATAACCGAAAAAATAACTTTAATTTCAGAAGTCGGTGCCAAAAACCTTAAATACAAATCCTAAGACACCGACTGCCGAAATTAAAGTTATTTTTTTCGGTTATTCAGTTATTTGTTAGTCGGTTGTTTTTTTTTGTAATTTTTTTTTTTATAAATGTTCTTGTTTTTAATATTTTATAATGATGCGGTATTTTGTTATAAATGCGTACACACATTGCTAGGCAGTTCTTATTATATTTCGCTAATCTAGGTAAATCATGCAACACTAGTTTATAAGGATCTCTTCTGTTCCTAGGATTAAATTGTTTGTATATAAATTGGTTTAATCTTTGATGTTTACTCTTGCTTACAGTGAAGCTAAGTACTCAATGGATGGTGGTGACTGGTGTGTCCATCCTCAACTACTCGGAAGTCCTGTATCACGGCACCTTCCGATGGCTGCATCACTTCATACGACGCACCAGGATCGCCAACGTGCAACCACTAGCGACATCTATGTAACGCTTCAAAAGTTACCCAGTGTCAGTTTAACGCCATCTAGCCGTGACGTAATTGTGAGGAACACAAATAGTTCCGAATAAAAAAATAACTTTATAGATGGCGCTGAAAGTTATCAGTTTGGGCTTGTGTGTAATAAAGTGTTTAGATGAAATATTTGATTGTATGATTTGTGTATTCATTTCAACGATTTCATATGTAATGCTTACAAATAATGAAAGTAGGTAGATGTAATGAGTATATGAAAGCTGACTGTTCACGTAGATTAATCAGCGTAGCAAATGTAAAGTTAAGCAGATTTTTAAAAACTTCCCGTATTATTATAGCCGATTTTCTTTACATAATTATGGTCCATGAGCACCAGCAATAAGTAATGAGTGGCATGTGACATGGCACGGCATGTAGTGGCAGCACGGCAGGGCCGAGTCGGTGACACGGTATCACCACCATACATCAGATGGAACACGCCCGCGTGGGCGAGGCTGTGCACACGATAACGTGACACGCTCCCGGCCTGGCCATGGCGTGACGACACAATAAATACCAACCCAACTTGTACTGTTGAAGTTTATTATATTCTAGTTGGGCTTGTAGCTCTGTCCGACTGATAAGGATCCAATTTTCATGATATGCAGTAACTTCTCTGATCTTGACTATTTTATGATGTTCATAAAAGAGGGTCTCTATTTGTCGAACCCAAAACCTCTGATTTTCTTTGGAAAAATAAAACACAGATCAAGGAATTTCTATTTCTAAGGGAAGAAAAATTTATTTTTCCTAAGTTTTCTGAACCAGAGTAGTTTTATAGTCATTTATTTCCAGAAAACGGCACGGGAATTCATATTTTGAAGACAACATCTTGAGGCGTTGGTCTTTAATGCAGGGGCAGCACCATCCACCACAACCACCATCGCAACAACAGCTACAGGCTCCACGTAAAGAGTACTTGAATCACCGCCTATATACTAGGTAGGTACGTCTCTATTTTTTGTATGTGATATGAGGTGACCCTATGAACACTTATTTCCTCTCCTTCGCTCCCGTCGGCCGGGTTATATGAGAAAAACTTATGACGTGACGAGGAAATAGGCCAATCAGCAAGCAGCCGCTGCAAGGACTGCCGATGCATCGGACGACAAACGTATTGCTTGTATATTGACGGCACTCAGACTGGGGAGACCGGGATTCAGCGCGCCCATTTTCAAAGAACACATAAAAATGGTTAAATCATGATTTAACACTGAGAAAACTGACAATCATAAAAGAGGTGAATTCAGCTTAAAGTATGATGAATTCACTCAAAGGACGGAGCATAGTGATTCACCAAAAAGAACGATGATAATACTGATGTTGATGATAACAGTATTTAAGATGATGTGTCACCATGGATTTAGTTTTAGTTACCTACTATTTTTCGATGCCTTCCTCATATATCCAGTTATATCCTATTAGTTTTCCTACAATTTTTCGGTGCCTTCCTTATATATCCAGTTATATCCTATTATTTTTCCTACTATTTTTCGGTGACTTCCTCACATATTCAGTTATATCATACAATTTTTCCTACTATTTTTCGGTGCCTTCCTCATATATCCAGTTATATCCTATTATTTTTCCTACTATTTTTCGGTGACTTCCTCACATATTCAGTTATGTCATACAATTTTTCCTACTATTTTTCGGTGCCTTCCTCATATATCCAGTTATATCCTATTATTTTTCCTACTATTTTTCGGTGACTTCCTCACATATTCAGTTATATCATACAATTTTTCCTACTATTTTTCGGTGCCTTCCTCATATATCCAGTTATATCCTATTATTTTTCCTACTATTTTTCGGTGACTTCCTCACATATTCAGTTATGTCATACAATTTTTCCTACTATTTTTCGGTGCCTTCCTCATATATCCAGTTATATCCTATTATTTTTCCTACTATTTTTCGGTAACCTCCTCGTATTTTAGGTTAGGTCCTCTTACTTTTCCTACTATTTCCTCATATCTCTGGTTATAGCCTATTATCTTACGGAGGTCGCCCTCAATAGGAGGATTGTGTTTTTTAATAAACCAATTAATATCTCTATAATACACCAGTGATTAGTTGTAGTTCTACTCATTCTCCATCAGTAGGACTACAACTAAATACTGGTGGATTACACAGAAATTGTTTGGATTATTAGAAATCACAATCCTCCTATAATTGAGGGCGCCACTGGACTTACATGATCCCCTTATTTTTAAGTATCCAATATTGGTTCTTTCCTTTTAAATATTATTAGGTGTGAGCTCAACATTAAAAAAAACTGAAGAACCCTAAACTTGAACCTTAAAAAAATGGAGAGTAAGTAAAAAAAATAGAAAAAAGTACCTTGGCAAGAATGGTAAGAAGGTGAAAAGGGATGTATGTATAAATTAAACAAAAAATTGAATGGTATTTTTATTTCCATAGTATGAATGAATAATTATTATATACTCTAAACATTTATATTCAGTATAAAAGAAGACTGTTTTGTTTAGAAACATCCTCGCCTTAATGATTACAGTATCTATTTGTCGGTCATTATAAAGAATCATTATATACATTATGTTCAATAATTCTAGTTTTTACAAATTAAAATAAAGGTTGAGACGATTAGAAATTTAATTTACAAAAAATAACAAACTTTACATTAATGTACCTATAACTAAAACATTTTTGCCCTTAAGGTGATTGCTTCAGGGTAG
Source organism: Aporophyla lueneburgensis (assembly GCA_932294355.1). Classification (NCBI taxonomy): domain Eukaryota; kingdom Metazoa; phylum Arthropoda; class Insecta; order Lepidoptera; family Noctuidae; genus Aporophyla; species Aporophyla lueneburgensis. Next base: position 730,930 of record OW028749.1, on the reverse strand, counting down.
CCGTTTTTTGCAATTTGCAGGCCAGTGCTAGGTTGTATGTTAATTAAATGTTGCACGCGGGTGTAAGTACATAAGTTGTACTACATACGTCTTACACCCGCGTCTAACATTTCAATCAAAACCTAGCACTGGCCTGCAAATTGCAAAAAACGTAAGAAAATTTGAATTTCGCGGGCTACCCTGACGCTTTCACCTTAAAGCTGCATACAATAAATTGGTTAGGTATATTATTATAGTAAATATCTATTTTCAAGTAAAGTGCTACCATAAACACTCCGATGAGACTAATCTATCCCTCATACAAATACTTTACTTTAAAATCTATTACTAAAGGTGAACGCACACTTTTCAGAGCCGAAGGAGGCGAAAGAATCGAATTTTAGAATTACTTGTATGAAATCTTATGGAACCTCGCACACTTACCGAATCGGACGAATAAGGTCGTACGATTCGGTGCGGATAAGTGTGCGAAGTTACATTGGACTTCATTTAAGTAATTCTAAAATTTGATTCCTTCGCCTCCTTCGGCTCTGATAAGTGTGCGTTCACCTTAAACCAGCTATTGGTGCTGGCTCATACCATTACTTTATGCGGACACCGTTATCGGGCCGTCTTTATAGGATATCCTAAAGGGATATCCGATAAATACCGTAACTAAGGGTAGATTACTAGTTGAGCGCACTCTGCTATAAAAAAATAACTGCCCTTGGACTCTGCAGTGCCTCAAACTAGCAACGCCGCGTACGGTATAAGTACATAATTAATAATTATGTAAACGTTTCCAAAAAAAATTGATATTACTGGATTCAAAATAAAAACACCTTAAAAATGAGCAAACGAGTTAACTCGTTTGCGCATTTTCAAGGTATTATAGCAGCGACCGTAAGCCGTTAGAATACCTACAGAATTTTGAAATTTTTACTCTAGGTACCATCTACTTGTAATATATGACGTGTTACCTCGCATTAGAGTGAGCGTGTTAGGACACGGAGAAACGGCATTTTGGCAAGGAAAGCACAGATAATCATTACCACGTTTAACTTCATAAGAATTGTAATGAGAATTAAATTCAATAGTTTCAAACATACAGCAACGGAAAAAAACCTCTTCAGTATCTGTCACCAAAATTGCATCAATTTGGCCAAAAGTGGGTAAGAATTGTTCATCATCTATATCTACAGTAACAATAGAGTTCCGCTGCCATATAACACCAGCTATTGTAGCGGAAGTAACCGAATATTTGAGGACAACGCCAGTGCCGAGAGAAAACTTGACAGTGTCTCCTGAATTTAATGCAGATTTTTTTCCTAGTATTTTTGTTGTAGGTATTGTATTTTTCACAAACAAGTCATTGAGCATAAGTTGACATTTTATTGCTAGAGTCTTGCAAACATTGACTCGATTAAAAGATGATCTAGCCACTAACTTAGATACCCTGTGCTTGGCTTCAAAACGCATAGCCCACATGTTACGTACGGGGCCGAACTTCATTAGCATGGTAGGATAATGAGTCAGAAAATGAAACTTTGGCTGCAGGGGTGATTTTGTTAGCTCCGTGTACAATTGATTAAATTCTGCTATTATAACCCGGAGTTGAATATTGGTGTCACTGAAGACCCTATGACTTAATAACCTGTCGGTGATTTGCCGCAACATAATGTATAATTTCCATACTTTATTTTCTAAAGGAATGTAAAACCCGGCTATTAGGCTGAAGTATCTAATAAGGGTAAGCATTTCTGATGCTGAAGTTTTCAATTTTACTTTCGAACCTTGGACAACTAAACAATTACTTGGTTTTGAATTCCTATCTGGTCCATAATCAAATGAAATTATTCTTTGTTGCAATACTGAGATCTTTAAAAGACCTTCGGCAAGGAAGTGGTTTATGACAAAGGTCATTACATAACGAGCTACACCTTCTAATATATCATGCATTGGGTCTACTGCTACATTTTGAAATAAATCAAATCCTGTCACCTTAAGCCAACAGCATGATTCTTTAATGCCCGTGTTAGGTGTATCGTTTTCTTGCAATTGAGCGTGGTATGAAGTCATATTTCTAAGCAAGTTACTGTTTTCATATAGAGCAGTTTGCAAACCTTTCTTGTCAATGTTACAGATTCTGCAACACTTGTTAGCTGAAAAACTTTCAGTAAACCCGAGAATTGAATTCAGGCCTAAATTATCGCCAGTTATAGCAACAACCTTCAATTTTACGGTTCCTTTAAAAAACTTATTTTCTATAAAAATTCCTTTGTTTTGCAAGTAATTCAATTCCTCAATAACAGGGTCAAAAATAGCTTTGTTTCCATATTTAGTTTTGTCAGCAGAATGGCAAATAGCTAACAGCAAAATGTTATTCAACAATGAAAATAAATGTGGTGGGAGTGCTGGCAAGGAAACGTATACACCACCAAGCTTATGCACCCCAGCGTGGCTCCCCAAAGGATTTCCAATTTCAAAATCATCATAGTATACTACTAAAGGAAGAATAATGTCCGACGCCTGCGGTGTACACATTGCCAGCCATACAGATCCCTGCATTACATTTTCTAGACACATTGGCCTCATCGGATTTTCTTCACGGATTATTAAATTACCCCTTAGGTGGTTCAAATAATCCGTTACATCTTTCCAAATAGTGTCAATGGAAAAAAATTTCTTCAAAACCTGGCGAAGTTGAATTACTTGCATTGTACGTGGCTTGGTGTGTAATGTTAAAGTGTTACTCCTTTGTGAAATGTCAGGACAATAACCAACGATTACTTCATGTGGTGGTATAAAAGAACCTAATAAATTCAATTCTCGGAATCTCAAATATTCTGAACGAAACGGAAAAAAGATGCCCTTCAAAGCTGTGTTGAACTTATGAAGTCGTTTATTAATTTCGCTTCCAGACATGCTTTCCTCATCAGCTAGCACAGGGCCGAATACGGACATTAAAGACGGTGCGATATTGTCAAGAAGGGTTTGCAAATGACTAACCATAGCTTGTACAGACGATCGAGATACAGAGGGATTTACATAGAGCGTTGAAATAAATTTCAAAACTTCTTTATGAATAATACTATCAGCATTATCAAGGACTTCCGGTTCACTATCAGCTTCAATGTATATGTGCTCAGTTGCTACTTTGGTAGTCTCTGTTTCACACATAGGAACTACGCAAGCCTCGTTTGAGGTGGATGGCAAATAACGAGTGTTTACTTTATTCAAATGTTTTAAGTTAACATGTTTTCTAAATTGTCTAACGTCCGTGAAATACCGGTAGCATGCGTCTTCACCACATTTATAAACTCCAGTAATATCAATTTTTTCACATTCTTTCCTTATGTGGGTAATAAGTGAAGAAAACGTGGGAAAAGTCCTTTTACAACTGTGACACTTCATCTTAATTTAAATTGTGACTCCGAGAGTAACTAATATCTCCTTCACAGATTGTGACATACGATCGTACGATGTTTTGACTTTGTAAAAACCAATTTGGATAATAAGCCAAATGTTATAGCTTTCAGTAGGATATTTAGCCGCAGTAGCATGAAATATTTTAAAAGTCACATCAACAGCCTCAGTTAGTGTTGTGAACTTGTAAAACGTATTGTCACATACTGTGAAGGAGACACCTGACTGGCGGCACCAAATTATAAATGGTTGGAGGCTAATACCTAGGTTTTGAAGCTTTTGGCGACGCTCCTCAATTACCACTTGCACGTCTGCGTCATCATCCACGATGGTCACAAATCCATCCAATATCTCCGCTCGTGAAGCTTGCCAGTCTTTTCTAGATCGACGGGCAGGAGGAATATTAAAGAGACAGCCGAGTAGCAATATCGCTGCTATTAATTTTGTCTCCGGTTGTTCATCTGGAAAGAAAATAATAATAGTATATTTGACACAACACATCATCATTAACTGAGCAAATAGGGAAAAGTATCAGAACAAAATAAAATCTATCTATATAAGTAAAAATGAATTGCCGAAATGTGTGTCCGCCCGCCCGTTACTTCTGAACGACTGCACCATGTTAGATAATTTTTAAATTCTTTTTTGTCTATATATTTTATAACGGGTTCACCGACCCAGGGAGGTCGAGCACCTAGAACTATATAACAGAATCATTTCCTTACCGTCACAAATTGCCAATGTATCAGCTATTTTTCGACGAAGAAACGAGTCCTTTGTGGTGTTAAGCTTCTGCTGAGCAGCTTTTAGTATGTTTTCCGATGAAGCATCCAAGGCGTCGAGGCCCCCGGATTTATCAGGGAACAGTGCTTCGTAGTCATGAGTCAGGAGTCGCCATCCATCACTTGACTTCAGGATAGGATACTTATTGAAGTACTCCTGTAATGTCCCTTCCTCGTAGTACAAGTACCGGAGGCGAGCTCGCACCGTCTCCCGCCACAGGGCACTGACCTCCTGCCACGGACCAGCTGAAGGACTTGACAGCTGCTCTAATGCTGACGCTACGTCCTCCACTTCACCTGCACACAAAAATTAAAACGATTAATAATTAGTACAATGACAATAACGGTTCTTAGATTCAGATATTTTGTAATTTGTAACGAAAATTTATACTAATTCAGATATTTTTCTCAATAATTTTGTTCTTGATAATTTAATTCAATCTGAAAACATAAAATTTCTTGAAAAGGAGTTACCTTCTTTAAGTCCGGTCAGGTCGATTCCAGCGAGTGGAGGGGTGTCTAGCCTAGGACTGGACTTGGAGCGAGAACGTGACTTGGGCTTTTCAATAAGGCCCAACGAAACTAAATGCTGCCGTCGAGCCCTTCTGGCGGTGACTAACCAGCCAGAGATATTGCGCTTAGCCTGGTAAGCATCAGCCGGCAGGTACGGCGCGTAGTATAGGGGTGGTGACTCCTCTTTAAATAATCTGCCAATGTCGTAGGATAGAGCAAGCAGCTGCGAATCTGTCAGAAGTACCGGGTTTTCGGCCGTAATGAGCTTCTCCATAAGCAGCTTGCATAAACGCCCACGCACGTTTGAGGGTAAGGTGCCCGTTTTCTGCCCAATTGCTATTATTTGTTTTCCCTCGACTGATGAATTCAGTATGGTATTCACCTGAAACACAAATAGTATAAGTATGGCATTACAAACTAAATATGCAAGGTAAAAGTAAAAAAAAAAATGTCACTAAAATGTTGAAAATACAGGTTCAATACCTACCTTCCATTCAGTATAATGATCAGTTGGAGTCGGTGCCAGTCTAGGCATCATGCATTTAGTTGTTAGTTATAGCTGTCACCAACTCCAAATATATTACTGATCTTTGTGACATATAGTATAGCTCCTAAACGGCCGTCCGTACACACATACAGGACAGGACAGGTACAGACGTTAAACTTATCTGTTTACGCCGGGGGTTAACAATATTGAATGTCAATTTAAATTCCTTATCAAAAGTACAGGATAATAGGCAATAACTTACTAAATTGCTCCCGGTGGACTCTTGTCTAACTGCTTCACCCACTGACGACGACGAGTCCAGTGGTATCACCAGTATGTCACCATCCTAAAATAATATTTACTTTGAGACAATGTTATAATAGTACATGTAACAAAAAGGTGTGATAATATGAGTATGTACGGTCAATTAACCTCAATAATCGTTGAAATAATCACTAAATGTGTCCGAGTGCGACCGTTAACTAACAGGCTATAGCTAGCCCTAGCCGGAGATAACTCAAGGGAAGTGTTATATTTTTTTACTAGTAATCGGTTCAGCATTGCAGGTGTGAACGGTCCTGCCCTCGTCCCTTGATCCGGCCCTGATAAAAACTAATCGATCAAGATCAGGACTGATCCTGGTCTCAAAGAATGTCTATACCAAATTTTGCATCGGTTCAGTGTCTTAGGTATGAAAATGTGAAAAGGTCCTGCCCCAGCCGACAGATAGACAGACAAACTTACTTTCGCATTTATAATATTAGTATGGATGTAATTACAAATTAATACATATTGCTCTTGAACCAAAAAACAGTAAGTACGAGTACTTTTCTACAATTTTGCAGAACTTACCAAATTTTCCTGGTTAAGTCCTGCTTCGCAGTCTTGGTTGAGGATTGAGCTTTGCAGTCCTTCACACGGTGGCAGAGGCTCTAAGTTACAAGGTAGACTAGTTAACAAGTCATTCCTCAGGACCTCTTCAAAGAGTGATGAATTGTAGGAGTTATCCTGAAATTTAACAAGAAATTTAAAAAGGTAATAATAATGTACTTAGTTGGTAAACTAACAAGACTGATGAAAAGTTATGATTTTATTCCACTTTTTAAATAAATACTGCACCGGTTAAATTGTTAGGTATCTTAAGAAGACTTTAAAATAATAAAAGTTAATAAGTAGGTACCTACCTACCTACATGCAAGTAGGAGAATGTGCATTTAAGCGACGCAGGGCATGTGTAAGCAAAAAGTTTAAAACAAAATTTACTTTTTTGAAATACAATTTAACATGAAAACAAACCATATCTTTTGGTTGGTCGCTTTTTAACATGGCCAGAGCTGCTTCAAACCGGAGTCTGTCCCCTATTTGAGGGAACATACTATGTATGTCTTGTTTACTAAGCATCTGCATTGTTGCGATATCAATTCTTTCAGCTGAAAAAAAAAGGTAAATTTAACAGCGCCCTAATTGCAGCTGTGAAATGCACTACGTCGCATCGACTTTATAAAATGTAGGTTGGTAGAGCTCGTCTAAGCTGAAATGACGCGCCCCAATACTTAAATTTGTATACGTACACTACGGTAAATGCGGTAGTGGGGCGCGTCATTTTAGTTTAGACGCACTCTACCTATTTGTTTTTTTTTGGGTTGCAGTTGCACATCGAATCTAGTGTATAATATAAATATGAACGTATATCTAGGTAGGTGGGTAGGTACCATACGACAAGACTATTCTTGGTTGGAGTGTACAGCGGCCAAAAAGTGTTATTTTCGCAAATCGTTTATTTTCTCGATTCTATATTATGTAACACCTAGAAAGGCTAAAAGTGTCTGGGTGTTTTTTGTCTCCGACCAACCGTTTGTCGTAAAAACGATGTCGAAGGGATCCATAGGTAAGGTTATGTTAGAACTGTGACCTTGAAATTGGTCGCGAAATTTTTTTAAGTATATTTTCATAGTGCCTCTAAGACGACACTCTGACCCTATTCTTGCTAGAAATTAGAATGTGTGAATGTAATGTGTGAGCTCATGCTAGCAACTTACTAGGTAGGTTTGTCAACTTACTTTCAAAACGATCGATGTAGCGTTCCAAATTCCACTTCTTCAAAAGATCACGCGTAGCCATATCCATTTTTGCACTGATCAAACACGTTCACTGGCACTAATGGAATTGTTATTGCTATTAATTAAACGAGTCGTGAGTCGTGACTTGCCGGCTGTAGCCGGTGAAATACAAATGGCCGACCGAAATGGCGCGGCGGCGGAATTAGAGATGTGCCAACTCGGAAAAAACACAAATCGAGTTAGCTCGAGTTGAAATTCAGCTAACTCGAATTAATTCGAGTTAACTCGAGTTAGCTAAAAGAAGTTGAGTGTATGATTTGTTACAAATTACTTTTTTACATCATTGGTAAACTTCATAGTTCGTAGGTAGCAATTAGAAAGGTCTTTATAGTTTTACTCATTTATTTTTGGTTTTAGTCTTATCTTAGGTATAGTAAATACTCATATTTAACATTAAAACAAGTTAGGTACCTATTAGCAGTCTTCACAGAATAATATCAGTCTGACTTTATAATACAGGTACTAGGCTATGAATAACTTAATCATCACAATGAAAATATTCTTAAACAACTTTGTTATTTTTAACCGATTTCAAAAAAAGGAGGAGGTTATCAATTCGACTGTATTTTTTTTTTTTTTTTTTTATGTTTGTTATCTCATAACTTTTGACTGGGTGAACCGATTTTGATGATTCTTTTTTTATTTGAAAGCTGGTGCTTTCCGAATGGTCTCATTTTAATTTGGTTCCATTTGGACAATGGGGTCCATGTGAAAACCATATAAGTCTTAAATTTGCATTATGTATTTGCGCGACAAATGAACGAATAACGCGATTAGATTAGTGCGGAGTATCTACCACAACTAAAAAGTAAAAAAATAAAAACTTTTTACACAAAAAAACAACCGACTTCCTTAAAAAAAAACACTACAAAGTCAAAAATAACTTTAATTTCGGAAGTCGGTGGCAAAAACCTTAAATACAGAGCCTAAGACACCGACTTCCGAAATTAAAGTTATTTTTGACTTTGTAGTGTTTTTTTTTAAGGAAGTCGGTTGTTTTTTTGTGTAAAAAGTTTTTTAAATATATAATGATCTACTATAAAATACTTTTGCTTACTTTGTTTATTGGTTGCCACAATCAAATGTTGCAATAACAACTTTTATTCAAATATAATACTACTCGAAGTATAAAATTATTTATCACAAAAAAAATACAATGCTAAAGTCAAGAAATTAAAAATATTTTCCTGTAAGTTAATATTCAGGTTTTTCAACAATAAATATTCTCAAAAAATAAACATCACGTTATTGTGTACATAACTTAGTTCTGAAAAGTATATAACATAACTTCTTGTTAGTTAACGTAATACATAAGTTAAATAAAATATTCTCAAAAAAAAAAAAAAAGTAAAGTATCTTCTTGGTGTTACATTTTGTAACAATAATAATGTAAGATAAAAAATGTACTTAATAAAGATAAATAAAAGTTTTGTCAATTTGTTTGAAAAATAAAGAAGAAAACAATTATTCAATACTACTACTATACTGAAAACGATTGCTCTTTCGCTTGATTTGTTCATTACGGCCAGCCCAAACTCGAGTTAGGGAGAATTCAACTCGAGTAAACTCGAATTTAGCACAACTCGAGTTAACTCGAGTTAGAAACTCGAGTTGACACATCTCTAGGCGGAATGAAGTGAGAGAGGGAGACCTCATTATATAATGCCGTCACCTTAAATTTGTAGGACATCATTCAAATGCTACTCATAAATGGGTCTCTGTAATAATAATTTAGTAGGATACACATAAAATAATATGACTATATTATTGAACTTTAATGCTTACTCTAAAAATATGAGATTATTTAATCGTATTATCATAGGATTCACATAAAATAATATGACTGTAATATTAAAAAATGATGCTTACTTTAAAAATATAAGTTTAAAGCATTATCATTTAATATAGTACATTAGGGGGAGGTCATCGTATTTTTAGAGATACTTCTTCATATTAAACTATGAAATCTATTTATATTACGGTGACTGTCATTGTGTTTTTTAATTAGAATCTTATTTATAATTATCATACTAATTTATGGGACAGTGGACCATTTTCTATTACATTGTGTTATTATTTGAAGAAGACAATGTTATTTCATAATTACAAATTTTTACGATGACAAGTATCATAATATTGCATTATTTACCCAAAAAATTCGATTCCATCTTAACACATTTCACTTCTAGCGTAATATTTACTTATTATCAACATATTATAAGACAACGCATCTATTTTAAACCAACGTCACGATATTTTAAGATTATGCCAAAATGACATTTTTCTCAGTGCATGGTCTGATCTCCAATGCTTTCGATAATGTCGACGCAGAATGTATTCTAGTTTTAAACTAAATGGTAATAAATTCTTGATGATTCGGTCGGTGTTTTACATTAACTCGCTAATAAAATGCCGATACCTAAATTGTGATTACATATTTTGCATATTCAAAGCCACATCGTTTTAGATTATGATATTACACGCTAATCTGCAGCTGTGCCGTCTCTTAAACTCGAGTCAGATTAAAACTCAAAGCATTTATTTCAAATAAACCAATAACAGACACTTTTGAATTTAAAAGGGGTCGGTCATTCAGAAAGATGAAGTCCATTCCAAAGCGTGTACCTAGGTAGAATAACGGGCAAGAAACTTCACGGAATAACTGCATAGATCCTTATATTGAAATTATAAATGTTAGAACGATGTAAAAAGACGTCAAAGACGTGCACATTAATAGCGTTGGTAATTAAATAATAAATGACATAACTATTCAGTGATTAAAATAAGCCGTGGCAGCGCAAGAGATAACCAGTCCCTACTGACGCCCGTTGGCGACCATCATCTAAGAAAAGCACCATTTAGCTCAACCATTTCGATGGTCCCTATTAACAATGTCGGTTATGAAATCGTTTTTAAAATCTTTAGCAGCTTCAACAATATTTCCAAATGCTAATGAAATTAGTTTATGCGACCTTGTGCAGCAGGACCAGCGATTTTGTCAGCTGTGTAATTCCTTAATTTATAATATGCTTGGCTACATAGTGTGCGTTTTATACAAGATTTAAATTTCGTTTCATTCAGTTGTCTCCTGAACCCTCACCGGACTTTATTTCAATTTGCGACCCCGCGACATTGCAGATTGCAATTAAAATGAGTTATTATATTATAGTACACTCATTTAATTTCCTAATAAACCGGTTCCGACATATAACTCAGAAACTGCATCATCACTGTATTTACAATGGGCTTCACAAAAAATCTGTGTTCAGTAAAAAAAACGCGCGACGTTTTGCTGAGCTACCTGTGTCCTATGGAGCGTGAAGTAGTTTAAGATAAATTCCTAATACTTCCTTTTAGGTCAGTAGTATGTATTTATTGCATATACAACACAGACTACCCGAAGTATTGTCTCTCATTCTCTCTTTAAATCCATCCAATGGTTGTCTTCAAAAGTTCACTTTTAACGATAAAACCGCTCATTGTGTCACTCTGTGTAGAATTTGTACATTTACATTCTGTCATTTAATTTTGTATGGTGTATATGAACAAAAGTACCTATTCTAAATTATATTCGTATAGTCATTATATCGTAGGCTTATGTCCCGTTAGAGGGTAGTGTCTAAGGATTTGAAGGGTTTCGTTTATTTGTAAGGCCTATTTTATTTGTATCTTTCGAATGGCTTTGAAGAATTGGGGCAAAGACACGATTGACAAGGTTGAACGGCTATACATACAATTATTCATTTAAACTTGAGATCCCCATGTGTTAATCCTCAGTGACGAGGGTCCGATTGGAATAAGCATTCAGTTTTCAAAAGATTATGCACCACTTCGTGCATCACCCATTCGGAAATCAACAATCATTTGCATATTACTTAATGAAACCTTGGAGAGACGAGAATTCACCTTCAGCTATTATCTAACAGAGCCGAGTGGTTCCGAGTGGTTCCGACCCAGTGCTGGTGGCAAATCATACGGCGCGGCGGTCACTCTGAAATCTGAATGCTGTATGCGGGTCAAGGAGCCCATACTCAAAGTTGAACAAACTCAGCAACAACTCAACTTTGACATTCATTTGAACTGAGTTATATACTCAACAAGAATTTGTTCAAAGCTTTTGTCAATGTTTGATTATTTTTATGCATTTTCTGAGGTTGATGATGAAACACCAAATACCATAGCAGACCACTTAGTACTGTGTGGGTTTGTTGGTGACATTTAAATTGAGGAACTGAATGACTAATTGCTGTGGTTTACGACAGTGATTTAGCAAGTCATAGTCAAAGACAAAATAATTAGCAACCTCTTGTGAGTAAGCCGTCATTTGGACTCTGGCCTAGGATATAATGACGTCACGTTCCGGTGCCCTACGAATTATGTAGGTAGATATGTAGAGAGACGTATTCATTAGACTAATTGCGAGAAGAATGGACGTCACACATGTAATCAAATTCATCACGGTGACAAGGCATTGGCGTCGACACAGAACTCCATGTCTCATTATGGAAATAGGTCTCTAAGTTATCTTATCATAAAAACATTAGTTTTAAAGTGTCGTTATTAAATGCTATTAAATGTTCGAATCGCCCCGTTGTATTGACCTTGTGGTTTCACCTAACTCTTCGACTACTAATGTCAATATTATTCAAAACATTTGACTATTCTCGTTCCACAGCTCTCTCCGGCTACTTAAAATCAGGTACTCTATATTTAGTATTAAGTAGGTATATTATTACTTGACTTGGTACTCAGCTGCGTCCGGCTGGACTGGAAGCCGACCCCAACACAGTTGGGAATGGCAGGCAGATGATGATGAAGATGATGTTTACTTGACTTTGCTCCCAAATTAAAGTGAATTATTGCAGATCTATCCTCTTGCAGATTTTCACTGCTGTTCCGCAGAAGATGGAAATTAGGTATATCATAGCCTGGACGATACTGATTACCCATTATGTAGACATGGAATACTCGTGCATCATCCAAAATCCCCCGACACAGAACCTCTTTGCTTTCAATTACGTAAATACACCGCCTGTCGTCTGCGATCGCTGCCTATTCCCAGTCTTAGTGTAGGGAATTTAATAAGGCGCGGCGTGAATACGGGCGGCCGGCAGATTGCAGAGCTTGCACGCCGCCCGCGCCGCCGCGGTAGATGGTCCACTGTGCAGGGGACGATAATGACTTATTTTTACACACAGGCTTGATTTAGAGCATGGAATAACAAACACATTTACTTGTAAAAGAACTAACCTTGATATCGTATCTCTCGTATACAGTTTGCAATGTAAAATACTACATATGTATCTAGGCATAAAAAACTTGCTATAATGTTTTTGATTCGGCACTAGGAATCCGATTAATTCATGTCCAATTTATTAGGCAAGCTTTCTGGGTCCTGAATATTAAAACAGCTCTTCTAACCAGGAAACATGTACCGAATAAATTATAGAAACATAAAAACATAATGTAGTATGTTATCGACGGCGTGGCGACCATACATCATGCAGATACCGGACATATTTCATCCTCCACTAACATTACTCACCTCTATCTCCTCCCATATATACATACATACGTACAGCCGGATACACACGCACCACTACATTTGCATACATTAAAGTAAATCTGATTATTGCAAATATTTATTAACCTTGACTACATAAACTGACCTACGGGAGCCGCTTATATTTACAGTATTACTTTATAAACCCGAATATTACACTAAGTAACACACGTTTTTTAAAAGATCTATAATCTTCCAAGATTGTAAACAAAAGAATACTTAATTAAAATTAGAATGGATCTTGAAGTTGTACATAAACATAATAATGTTTACATAGTATAAAACAAAGTCGCTTCCCATTCCCACGTCTGTACGCATAGATTTTTTAAACTGCGCAACGGTTCCAATGCGGTGTTCATCAATAAACAGAGTGATTCAAGAGGAAGGTTTATATGTATAAAACCTGGACGAAGCCGCGTGCAAAAGCGAGTTCACAATAAAACTGGGATCTCGACAATTGTAAAAGTTTCTGATTAAGTATTTCTGGAAACTGGCTGCGGGTAACGATATCCAACCGAAAATTCTGTTACTAATGAATTTAGTTATTCCCAAACATACGAAAGGCTATCGTATCGAAAATGTCACGTCTTGATAACGAGACTTGCCTTATCCCCGACAGCAAACAGCTGTCGGAGGAATAGCGGCTGTCTGTTTGATTTTATCTGACAGCATTTTCGGGTTTTGTAGTTGTGAGCAGCGTTTATAGGAGTCCTCTAATAAACATCGATTGATTTTCGATTCGGTATGGAAGCGTATCGCATGGTTGTAAATGCTGGCAAGATCCGGCTTACCTAAAAGAGTTTTGGTCTTTACGCAGGTTGCTTGCCGAGGCTAGAAGAAGAAGCGTCTAAGTTCAGTTAAGTTTACGAGTCAGCAAGGAGATGGATTACATTCTTGGAAGACATTTCAGTTAAGGAATAGATAAGAATATCATCTAAGACTGCCTGTCGATGTTGACAGGGTCGTTGGGTGTTTCCAGGTCCCCGCTGCCGCTCGCGCCTGTGTCGCAGCTGCCGGGAGCCACCGGTTCGCCGATGATCGCTGGGATCACCTGCACAATCAGAGGAGGACTGTGTGAACGAGCAATATGAATACATCCTGAGCATATGAATCAATTGTTGGACACGGGACTCTACATAAAGGTTCAAAAAGGGTTTCTGTTTGTGAAAATATGGGCAAAAAAACATACGACGTGAAAAAAAAAAACAATAGGTAAGAACTTTGCAGAAATGTTGAAAAAAGTTCGCAATCATTCCCAAAGGAAGCCATTCTTTCAAAAGAATTAGTAGTTGTCGCCGATGAATAGCAAAAGGGTCGCATTTAATTTGAACCCTTTTTATATCGGAATCCGATACCTTATATTTACTGGCGAAGAGTACGCGCGTATACAATACAAATAATATCTGTTCTGTCTATCACGCTGCGGATTTACAGCGTGAGCCGACACGCCGGTAATCCTTTATCTGTCACGTCTGTCACTTTATTTATTTACGATTTATTGTTACTGACTACTCCGGACGTACAATCGCTATATACATACCTCTACCTATCCTTTTCACAAATCACTCCGTGTTTTTTGTAGTGGAGTTATTGGGGATTATATCTATTGGGTTCTTTATGACAAACAAGGCTTAGTGAGTATATTTAGCTACTCTCTCCCTATCTATTCTTGATTGCACACAAAATTACAATGTCACACTATAACAAAATCATATCATACTATTGGGTGAACGTACCCTAGCCCTGAAGTAGGTACCTGTTGTCCGAGCATGACGAGGATTTGCGCCACCTTCTTGATAGCCTCCAGGTCCTGAGAGGAAGGTAGCGAGGGCAGCGAGGGCAGGGACAGGCGCGCGGCGTCCTGCAGGCGGGAGGGGTGCGAGCCCAGGCGGGAGGTCAGGTCTGACACCAGGGTCAGGGGGTGCGGGGAGTCAGACTGCAGAGGCTGCGAAGGAAGTCAATGTTTTGTATTGAAAAGGGGTTCATGTTATGACTTATGATTGACATTGACACGCGCACACAGACACACGCCACCAGTGGTGAAAGCACCATATAACACGATTCCTACCGGCTTTCCTTCGGGGATTCGCATTGGTAACTCTATCATTATTAAAAATACAATAGTATGTAAATAGTGGCTACTATTGTCAATAACACTACGGGTATTTAATTCACCATAACATTCAAACAACAAAAAAGGTTATTTATAGCTTTGTATTACAACAAAAGAGAAATGTTCTAAATTAACCCGGCGCCAAAACGTCATAATCGGGAACTAAAAATTTATACAACAGCGATCCCGTAATGATGTCACTTTAGGTCACGTGGCACCGCTTGATATGTACGAGAGCAAGCCGCTGTACAACGGGTTATGACAGAGACAGGTATAGAAAAATGCGTCAGCGAGAACGAGATAGAGGAATATTGCATATTTTATTCGGTTTTCAGCTGTTCAGTTTAATTGTATTTAATTCATTACATTCCTATATTAATTTTAGAATGATAGTAAGTATTCTTTATTGATGAGTCAGTAAGTTAAAGCGGACTTCGCTTCGGCTTCTCTTTTAGAAAAATTTACACCTCGCCGCTGCACGCCACCTAAACCAGAGTGCATTAGAACACTTGAAACCTAGGTTACTGCGGGTCATCATAATCCTCAGCACAACGCGTTTCTTATGCTGCGCATTACACAGTATCCCCACTCCGTAGTGGGGTGCTCTTATTGAGCATCAAATATCAGTCGCTTACATAAATGAAATTGATCGAGACACATGCACTGTAGTAACTCAACGTTATTGATGTTTCAGGCGAACACGTAAGATAATGTATTTTTATTTGTAACTAGCCGACCCAGCGAACTTCGTATCGCCTCAGATTCAATAAATGTAGTAGTAAACTTACCATGTTTGACAACCTGGTGGTGGTGGTCTGGTAAGCGTTTTCTAGCTGACACTCATATGTTTGGTTAGCTCCTACCAAGTTATGATAACCTGGTACCTCAACTTTGAATTCTTTTATAGTTTAGGCGGCGTACGCCAAATAAGGAACTTTTTTGGATGATTTTTTACACCTTGGGTCCGAAAAACCCAAATATCTTAAGGATCCCTATTTTTTCGAAAACAAAATATAGCCTGTTACTTGCAGAAAATGTAGCTTTCTAATGGTGAAATAATTTTTAAAATCGGTCCAGTAGTTTTTGAGTTTATCCGTTACAAACAAACAAAAATACAAATTTTTCCTCTTTATAATATTAGTATAGACAGAGACAGATACCTAATAAAATGTATTTTATCACTAAATAAGAAAGACGTTTCTAGATTCGTTTTTTATGTATTCCTCTTGTATATTTCTATGGTTTATTAGCTGTATAAAAAAGCCGTTCCATCACTGTGCAACCACACCCACACTCACCACGGGGCTTCCCCACGCTGGTCCCACCACCAGGCCACTGACGAGGCAGCACAGCGTTACTGTCGGCACCATGACGACGAACTGTGGCCTCTCCTCACCCTCACATCTTATACCTCAGTCCACAAGTAATAGGCCAATCTCATCACAATTGGAGCCGCTTGGCAAATTGACGCAAATTGGATATTTTCCCTCATTTCACGTCGTTTTGATTTGATTGTATTGTCAGGATATTTATGGCAGTTGTTTGATGAATAGCTGCTCATAATAAACGGCTATTTATACCTATATTGAATAACTGACACAGTTGAGCTGCTCTGTAACACGTGTCGTCCCTTGCTCCATTTACCCCATTATGTTCCCGAGGCTACACTATGAATCTGAAATACTTTACTGAAATAAATCATATTATCAGCCCTTTTGAAAAAATACAATAAACAATTGAAAAGTGTTGAAAATCGTATGCGATCCGCTCACCTGCTGGAAATTAGGCGATAAGTATTAACAATCACAAGAACTTCTTTCTTATCTAAATAATTTTATAGTAGGTTGGGGAAAACGGTTTTAGTATTCTGTGGTACTGAAGACTGGCTGGTTTTGATACCAAGAAACATTTAAAAAGTAAATCGATTTTTCAATTATTTATCTGTCCGGCAAAATGAGAAGAAGTTCTACATTTGAAGAAGGAAGAAGTACATTTTGAAGGTTTATTCCAAAAAATGAAAAATGCAACAAAACCCGCAAAAAAAAAATACAAGACGTTTATATGGACTTAGCACATGTTCACAAAGTTGGTTCAAGCGTTTTCAGCCCAGGAAATGTCAAAGATACAGCTCGCACTGGTCGTCCTGTTACGGATAAATACGATGCCATTTTTGGAAAACTGGAGCATGTTACGACATAGCTGAAAAGTTAGGCGTGGAGCACAAAATTGTTTGACCCATTTGAAAAAATCTGGGTGAACAAAAATGCTCGACATTTGGGTTCACTGGTGATGAAAAACTGATCACCTACGAGAACTTGCTACAAGAACGTGCGATAAAGTTCGTGGTCAAAGGGTAGTCCAGCTCCACAGACTACATAGCGAAACCGGGATTAACTAGTTGTATTGTGCATCCATATGCTTTGTGTAGGATGCATAAGTGTATTAAAAGGGGATCGTTCATTATGAGTTTTTACCGCCAGGTGAAACCATAGATTCGAATCTCTACTGCCAACAGCCGATGACACTCAAGTAAGAAAGTGAGCATAAGTGGCCGAAATTGATCAACAGAATAGATGTGGTCAGCATGATAACGCCAGACCACACGCATGTGACGCTCAGTACAAATTGAGGGAGCTTGGTTGGGAAGTGTTAATGCACTCTCCATATAACTCTGACCTTGCACCTTCTGATTTCTACATGTTTCGTTCTCTTCAGAGTTCTTTAGGTAGTGTTAGGTTAACATGAAGACAGGACTGTCAAAACTACTTTTCGCAGTTTATTATCAGAAGTTCCAAAATTTCAACAGCAATGGGATTATGTCACTACCTATGACACGGCTACAAATTATTAAAGCAAATAGCACATTTGTTAAAAGCAAACGTAAATAAATTATGAAAAACATCTTGGATTTGAAAAAATAAATACGAAAAACTTTTTCCCGGATCATTTTATTCGATGAAAAATGGCTAGAGCCACCCAGTAATAGGCCCGCCCCTATTACATGGTACTTAAACATAATTGGCAAAATTTAGTATAGGTACTATAGATACACGTCTAACTAATCCATCGGGTAAACAAGGCGTGATGTTATGATATGTAAGTGCTACAGCTAAGTACGAACTTGAGATAAAGTAAAAGATCATCATTAACTATTTATCTTGCTGCCCTAATGTTAAGGTCTACGTAAACAAAGCCAAGTAAGGTCAATCAATTCCCCGACAGTTGAGCATGACATGTACAGTCGTGCACAGCGGCGCTTCGGCCAGCCTCGGAAGTTGCCGACGACTGCCGATCGTGCAAATTGACCGCCTATCAAACAAGCTGACGTGAGCGTGTACACCATGATGCGGCATGTTTTGTGTTATTTTTACCTTCAGGCACGTCCACGGTAAAATTGTGGTATTATTGAGTCAATACTTGCGGTAGTGATTGCCACGAACCGGATATAATAACAAAATGACAAGTCACCTTATCAGGGGGAACACCCAAATATTCCGAAATATTTTATTCCGAATTTCGATGTTCCGATTTTCAAAAGTCCGAATTTCATAATACCTAAGAATTATAATGTCTATTATTAAAAATCACAAAAGTTATTTTGCCGAAAGTCGTAAATGCGATTTGTTAGTTTTCCGATTTTCATATGTTCGAAGAATCAAATGCTCGAAGGATTCTCGGTCCGAAAAACGACATTCCGATTTTCAATGGTCCGAATAAACTAATAGTCAATAAAATTTAGTGACAGAAACGAATCGCTGCAAAACCGACTTCACGCAGTCTTGTCTGCCCTACCCCTAGAGTGTAATTTATTCTACCTCCTCATACTAAACATAAACAAAGTATAATATTATATTATATACTTCTCTCTGATGAGCAATTATACTATGTTTTACAAGGCGTTTTTATTTCGGAATTGTATTAATCGGTATTTTGATAATCGGAATTCGTATTTTTGATGTTTCGAATTATCATTAAGTCGGAGTTTTTGTTATTCGATCTATTGAAATTCGGTATATTGACAATAGTAATTATAAAAGTTAGGAATATTGAAATTTAGGAATTATAAAAATAGGAGTAATGATAAGTCGGAGTTGTTATATTCGGCATTTTAAATCATTCGGAATTATGAAAATCGGTATTTTGAAATTCGTATTTGTGACTGTCGGAATAAAGTTTTTCGTATTTATGTAGTGTACCCCTTATCAGGAGATGAAGTGACTTAGATGATGAAGCGTTTTCAGAAGAAACCCTCTAGGTTTTATTTACTTTTAACTTACATTTGACTACATTAATTAGACCAATATCACTAGAAGGAACAAGAGACAGATGCTATGAATGGTAGCAACAACATTATCAACCTATAACCATCTGTAACCTTTTGTGTCTTAGTCAAAGATCTTTTCCCATAGCACAATTTTCAAGAGTGTTATGTTTGACAAGCCACTCTACGTTACTCTCATATTCTATCAATCAAGCCTTTCCCGCTAACAGATTACGTGGGATCAGTTATCGATATGATACGTCTACGTCAGAGCTCACAGGCGATCTGGACGGACGGCCGGCCCCGACGCCGGACGGAGGACGGGGCGACATGGCGGCTCGGATTACTATGACAGCCGTCATACGAGCTGAGCCGGGCTAATTCTGTCGCTAGCGAAGATCGATTAATGGACATGACTTTTTTTCGTTTGCCCTTGCATCTGACTTCTAAAAACTGTGGATAACTACTCTTTTACAAGAACTTATATATCCGACAGATATATTCTCAGCTCCCGTATCTAAAACTTCAGGCATAAATAATCTGTTGAGACAACTCCATCGAATTCCCGAGACTTCGGGCGGAGGCTGTGTCGTCGGCGCCGTAACGTAACGATATAAGAATTCCTTTTTAAGATGTTTAAAATTACAAAGGGAACATAATTTAAATGTTTAGCCGCTGTTTCGTGCAGTCGCGGGCTGTGAGCCGGCGGGAATGTGAGGCGGGGCGGGGCGGGGCGGTAGGGGGGGAGGGGTGGCACGGGGTGCGTGCCGAGCGTGCCAGCACAGCGTGCCGATTATCAGCAGCATCCGAAGAGCGGCGCGCTGCCGTCACGAGCGACCGCAACCCTACCTAGGCACGTCGCTAGGTACGCCTACCCGAGCCGTACTTACGGCCGGCAGGCTTACAATAATACTCCTTTGTCCTCAGGCCTGTGACCGCAATGCTAACTAGTGCTTGGAAAAGGTCAAATAGTCTCACGAAACACGATTGTACCCGAATTTACTAATTAATTGCAGATACGACACGGGAATGTAGTACTAACGGACGATAACAATCGCATTCACTATGCACTGCTTGTTTGTAGCAATGTGGCGCACAGTGTAGAGCAGCTACAGAAATAGGAGGCACAATCACTGTTGTGCAGATATGTAGTTTAACTTTTGTTCTGTCTAAAGTTATTCAAGTGATCTGCATTGCTAAATTCCGTTCCGTTGCCGCTTCGATGACGCCGTTCAAGGCGTGCAAAAACGAGATGAATGTAATGAATAGCTTATCGTCGATCATGCCGATAGCGTCGCATACGTAGCTTTAGTTATCTTCAGTCACATCCTGAAGTAGCCCACGTACGTGAGAAACGGCTGTCTGTATATCACCTCGGAATCTCATATCGCTACAGAGACATTATTATGAAGGACGGTCGTGCCGCACATCCCTATTCTATCGGATTCCTATCCGATGATAACAACTGTTTTGGAGAAATCATTTGGCCATCATAAATAAATAAATAAATATCTCAGGACATCCAACACACCGTTATCTGATCCCAAACTAGGCAGAGCCTGTACTGTGGTAACCAGACAACTGATAAATATACTTATATATTTCTAAATACATACATATTATAGATAAATTACACACAGACACAGAACAAATGATTGTGCTCATCACAGAAAGATTTGTCCTGAGTGGGAATCGAACCCACGACCTCAGTCTTTGCAGTCAGGGTCACTAACCACTAGACTATCATGTATGTATTGTATGAGTCTACTAAACTAGAAAAGGTCATTCATTGTGTCATTGACCTTCTGCGGATGTATGTCAGTGAGCTCAGTTCCGGAACAGGTTCACCTTAAAATTAATACTTTAACAATATAGTGAACAGACGCATCGCATTAGTTCCGGCTGCTAATGGTCTCGAATGCTAAGGTCGCGCCTCACTCAACGATGTTGTGATCCAATATTAGATGTCCTTAAACATTTTATCATATTTATTTTTAACAATCTTAGCCCGCGGGGCTGTGAGCGTGTTTTAAATTCTTGATTAAAGCGGCGATAGCTCATCGGCGGCATCTAACAGACGCGAGAAAGCGGTCGTGAGTTCGAACCCCGATATAACTTGAAAGTACTCATTTTAGTCAGTAACTTTCTTTAAAAACGTTTTACCTACTACTAGTTCAGCCGTTTCATTCTGTTTTTATGTTCGTTCGTGTAGAATAAGCTTTAAAACAGTACTCCATTATAGCAAACTGGTAATTTAACAAGAGGCCGAACACACATAAAATTAATAGTTCGTTTAAGGTAGCCATTACTTTTTAAACATGCATACGTGTGTTATTAATGTTAATATTAATTAGACTAATAAATTAATAGTAATAATACTGCTTAATCATCACAACTGTCCTCTGATTAAAGAGTACGTGTTCCTGAGGTAATGGTGTGGATTAGCAACAAGAGGAATGGCCACTGAACATACAGTAGCTACCTTCAGAGGTAAGCAGGCACCCAGCCACGCAGTCATTATGTGGATTAGACATAATAGGTATATAGCGGCTAATAGGTACATTAATAAACATACAGAGTGATTCATAGCAATCACAGTCGTTCGCGAGCTTTGAGAAGCGAGCTCACTTAAAATATAATAGAGTGGGTTTATTACTGAAATGATTTCAATGAAAATGGTTTGGGTTGCATGTTGCATTATAATTAGTAATTACTGTACCTTCAACATGTGCATATTTTTGTGAGCGGAATTAAAACTTAATATTTCCGCAAATCATTGTATTTTCTTTGAAATTATGTGTTTACCGTTTACCCGCTGATTCCATAACTTGTCAAGATGTTGATTCATGATTGTGTGAGCTGTTACAGTGGCACAGGGTCGAACTGTGGGCGAGGCTTAGCTTCCGGTTTGGACAGTTTAAATTAATTGTTGGTGCTCCGACCCACAGTAGCAGAACTTTATTATTATTGTCTAAGCCGGAAGTAAAGGGTGCGCCACAAGAGGAACCACTACTTATACCTATTATGTAAGTTATGTTATATTGACCTGAATATCCAGTATTTTTTTGGACTGAAGAAATAAAAAACGGTGTGTTATTTATTTATTAAAAAGGATAAACTGATTATTCTACTTCTAATCTATTGTTTAATATGAGTCAGTTCTAAAGTTCCAACACTTCCTACAGCAAAAAACCCACATCTATTCTAATCTAAATCTGTCTGCCTAGTTATCTGTGGTCTGCATCAGTTCCGAGTTCGCTCGTTAGATCACTGCGAGACCTTCGCCCCGCTGCGCTGCGCCGGCGCAGACACATCTGAAATAACGACGTTGTATTAACGTGAGCTGTTGTATAATCGGTAAACAGAAACATCCTACCACACTACACTGCCAATATTCTTTTTAATTATGTGCATAATAACTTGTTAAGCCCTGGGCTATGACTATGATGGTATTGACGTAAAATACTGGACACTAATGATAGTTGGAGTCTCTAGGTACTGTAGCTGCCTGTTTGCCTGTACTCACGACGACTCCGTCAAGTTACACATCTACATATGTATAGCTTTACCACGCCTTACATTGGCGCTGTTTCGTTAACAGATGTCGAAGGTAATGTTGTGTTGTGTGGCTGTTCTTTGTGATGGACCGTTTTGTTCAGTTTCCATTGTGTAATTAATTAGGTACTTATGTTATAATGAATTTCATGTCCTGTTAGTTTTTAATACATTTTTCTTTTTTTTTTCTGGATGTGAAATCATTAAATGACTTCTCCCGCTCTGGGCGGAGCGGGAGGGCATGTCAGACTGACTAAAACCCACCCGTGTTGCTTCAGTTGCCCATGTGCCAGGGTCACGGTATCTCTTTCGAACAATCACGCGACCCCGGCAAGCATCGGTCCTAGCAGACCCCTTCAGCGCTGCTGACATCTCTTTGAGGCGCGCGTGGAACACTACGTACCGTCTTGGTCCTTGGCTTGGTCCTTACCGGGCGGCGAGCTACCCATTGCTCGCCACCCGGAAGCTCGCGCCTACGGTGGCCGGGAGTCCGCTCCGTCTCCTCCTGCGGCGGCTAGGGACGTGAGGGCGCAGAGACTGCCACTCCCTTACGCGCCCCGCCTCCTCCTTCGCGAGCATTACTGCTTCGCAGAAAGAGGTGACGGCTTCCCATTCCCTCTCGCTCCGTACCATGGCTCGCACCAGGGCCGGACGCGAGAGGTCGCCGCCGCCGATCGCCTCCACGAGGACAATACCTTTAGCTTATGTTTAAGTTAACATACGTGTGCCAGTTAAGTATACACATAACCACAGAACAAAGTTTCCGTAATCTGTGCACATACCTAACATAACCTACGCCTTTTTCCCTTGAGGTAGGCGGGGGAGAGTGTATTGAACCCCAAGAATGTACAGAAAACAATGACTTAGTGCTACTTATGCGGCAGGAAGGATATCACGACAAATTTCTTTCTAAACGACGAAAGTAGAACAGCTGGTTGTACATATTTAATCACCAATTAAGCCAGATTCGTGATAACGGATAGTGGCAGGCACAACGTGACAAACGTTTTAACTGACGTTTAATTTACTATTTTTGTGTTACGCGACAGTTTACTGATCCGTAGAACTGTACTTCGACAGACCTCACAGAACAGATGGCGAGTGGTAGATGGTCAGCACTTGCCTACCGGCTAATAAGTTTCAGAAGTTTCATATAGAATGAAATTGTTTCTTTTTTGGGAATGGCGTCTTGCAAATCAACCTATGAGGTTGTCCGCTTCTTAACCGGACTTCCCTTAATTTTAAAACTAAAGCCACTACACACTAATGTCACCCCCTGCCTCTACGGAAAGCGCTGCAGGAATAGGTGCGCCAAATTAGAATATATAATTCAACATGTTATAATGAAATTTTAGAGCATGTCATTTAGGAAAGGGATGCACATAAGTGCGCGTAGGCTACTATTTCGCAAGGTCGGTCACGCGCCCATTTTCGTAGGAAACGGTAAAAATTGGGTAAATGAACGCCAGCTCAACGCGTTGCCAACTTGCTTCATGTTCTGACTCTGCCATGAATGGATTACTTATCGGGCGCGTTCCCGACTGATGGGCACTGCGAATGCACTTTCGCAATTGCTGCCTAATCTTGGGGGGCCAAATACCTCCTGCCGGAGGCTCTATGTTGGGATCGTACGGTCTGTATGGACGGACAACCTGACGGTCCGCAACATTGCAATATTGAGAAGACCACAGAGAGCAATAGCCGCGATCCTTCGAGGCGGCGGCGGCGCGCGGCGAGCCTCTTGGACGGATCACCACCCTGGGATCTTGACGCTAAAGTCCTAGTCCTTCTCTACGTCACTATATCGGTGGCGTAGGGAAGCGCTGGAGCGGAGCGAGCCCCCTTTTATTTATTTTTTTCAGGATGGGAAATCATCAAATGACTTCTCAAGCTCTGGGCGGAGCGGGAGGGTGTCAGACTTTTACTGACTAAAACCCACCCGTGTTCCATCAGTTGCCCATGTGCCAGGGTCACGGTATCTCTTTCGAACAATCACGCGACCCCGGCAGGCATTTGTCCTAGTAGACCCCTACACGGAGCGATCCCCTGATGCCTCGTCATGTAGAGGTGTACAGGGTTGAGCTCCGCCAGACCCTAGTGGTGGAGTGTGAACAGCGACTTGCGCAACCCAGCGCAGGTCATGGCACTGTAGCGGCGGTAAGACCCCTTATGAGGGAGTGGCTGGAGAGACGGCATGGCGCCCTCACTTTCCGGCTGACACAGGTATTGTCCGGACATGGATGTTTCGGTAAGTACCTATGCCGCATAGGCCGGGAAACGACACCCGGTTGCCACCATTGCAACTGTAGCACACCCTTGAGGAATGCCCTGCTTGGGCAGTGCGGCGCCATGACCTAGTCATGGCGGTAGGTGCTGAGGATACAATCTCGCTTTCGGACATTTTCCAGTACATGGTCGGGAGTGAGAGCGCGATAAAAAAAATATTAAAAAAAGACTTGATAAGTCTTTAATTTTATTATTTGTTTTGATAAATTAAGACATTCTTTTTTTTACTGGAACGCCTATCGTTCGTGTTTATGTGGAGCAATTACGCAGTTTGCTCTTTCTACGACGATTCATACACGATTTTTTAATTTATATTTGGGTAATGACAATTTATAATGACTAGTGGTCGCCCAGTGGTCGAAATCATTTAAAACTTAATGTATTTCTTTTGCATTATTACTTATGTAAAAAATAGTATGGTTATATTTGACATTCAGTAACACTATAGACAAATAATATTAAAGACAAATATTCTCGATATGATCATAGACTTTAAAAATGAAATAGGTTATTATATCTGTAAAATTAATTTCTTACCTATGGTCATACTTGACATCCAGTAAGACTATAGACACAAAATATTAAAGACAGATATTCTCAATTGGACCACAGATTCAACACATAAACTTTCGTAAAAATATATATATTTCGTAATAATGCATAGTTTTCGTTTCAAGTATTAATATATAGTATATTATTTTAACATATTATGTATATCTACAAACTGTCGTAAATTAATTTATTATCCATAATTATATTTGACATTCAGTAAGGCTATAGACAAATAATACCAAAAACAAATACAGACTCGATTTGACCATATAATGCCAAATAAACAAAGAATATCTATGCATGTGTGTATTAAATACACGGTAATGAATAGTAGTGTGTGTAACGTGTTATTTATTGAAAATAATGTATTTATACGCATAATTAAAAAAAAAATATTAGCATTCGTCACTTCTTCTCTGTATAAATATAAGTGTGCGAAATTTCATACTCCTCCGTGCGCCCAATTATCGTAAAAAGGGATCCAAAGTTTTCGCTTCACGTATTAATATATGTATAGATTAGGTACAGGTCTATGTAATAACTACTAAACCGTCAATATCGAGTAAAGTAATAAGTGTAACGTTAAGGTGGATGCTACATGGTAGCGCAATAACATTTTATTACGTTTTTCTAATTAGCATGTCAGTGTGTTTGAATTGTGTGTGTGTTTTGAGTAATTTCCTACGACTGTTTGATGAAGAACTCAGTTAATGAATTTAATTGAACTTAGAGGATTGTATTGATGATTATAATTATGTACATCCATATTTGTTACAGTCGTGAGTCATGTCTCGTAGCCTGACACTGCAAATTGATAAAAATGTAAGAAAATGTGAATTTCGCCGGGTAATGAGGTTCTTTAAGGGAGAAAGTATAGTATCCATGAAAATTAATAACTTACTATGGGAACAACTTTGACATAATATGAAAAAACCGGCCAAGTGCGAGTCGGACTCGCGCACCGAGGGTTCCGTACAAACCTGTAGGTATTCTCGGTTTAAAAATATATATTTTTTTTAATTTTTATATTTTAGTTGATTGAATGTAAGGTAAATTGCGGTTTACGATTTATGACGTTTAAAAAAACAACTACTCACTCGATCTCGTTCAAACCAATTTTCGGTGGTAGTTTACATGGTAATGTACATCATACATTTTTTTTAGTTTTATCATTCTCTTATTTTAGAAGTTACAGGGGGGGGGACACACATTTTACCACTTTGGAAGTGTCTCTCGCGCAAACTATTCAGTTTAGAAAAAAAATGATTTTAGAAACCTCATTACCATTTTTGAAGACCTATTCATAGATACCGCACACGTATGGGTTTGATGAAAAACATCATTTTTGAGTTTCAGTTCTATGTATGGGGAACCCCAAAATTTATTGTTTTTTTTCTACTTTAGTGTGAAAATCTTAATGCGGTTCACAGAATACATCTACTTACCAAGTTTCAACAGCATAGCTCTTATAGTTTCGGAATAAAACGGCTGTGACATACGGACGGACAGACAGACAGACAGACAGACAGACAGACAGACAGACAGACAGACAGTCATGACGAATCTATAAGGGTTCCGTTTTTTGCCATTTGGCAACGGAACCCTAAAAATACACCATCTTAAGCTAAGACTCTGCATGTATAGGAGCCATACATCATATAATTTTACATTGAAGTAATTGAAGAGTGGATCGTAGTGAACACATGATAACTGAAGTAACCTCGATGTTCACATGACACAGCACATTCTGTGCGCTGTGCTGCGGCCGACGAATACTTGGGACGATTTACACTTCAGGTGAATGTTTATACAATAAGGACATAATTAATAAACTTAGTAGCGAAGAGAACAAAGCGATTAACCGTGTGAAATGAATACAGCGCTAATTTTTCGTCAGGCTTTCGAAACTTTCGTTTTCCAATAAATATAATTATATCTGAAGTGAAGTCTGTCTGTGCCTTCCCAATTTAGGGAAAACCATTTAAAAGACACGAAACCTTATTTTTTTTATCCAGATTGTTTTGGAGGAGTGCCGAATTAATCGGTATCAGCGAGGCTCGGAGTAACGGTGCGGGCAGTGCGTCCGGCCGTTGCCCACAATTATACATAAAACTGGGCATACATTGCCCACATATGCTTAACCCGTCGCTTTGTATGCGGAGCCGCGGGCAACCGCGCGCCTGCGAGCGGAAGCGATTTTTGATATATCGGCTTTCGACCGCAATTTCGATTTGGCGAGGTTTCAATACTTGATAGGATTTGAGTCTGTATGTATAATGTACGGCGCGTGTCATACTGGTACAGAGTGATGCAATATGGGGCATTTTGATTTACTAAACACGACTCCTTCGATACATTAACGGTACTTATAACAAACATTGCATCAAATTAGTGGTGCTCTATCTCAAATGTGTACGTAAAACTTAAATAAAAAATGCCGACTAAAGAAGTACACTAATATAATTCATAGAATGAGGCAGTTTCCATTCCCTACAATGGACACGGACAGCCTACACTTTCAATCAACATGTTTATCTTTTCTGAAATTACGTTTCATGCATGTAATGTAGCCTATTTAAACATAACCTACAATGAGTAGGTTCATATGTAGGATGCTGATGACGTGACGTCATGCATCCTCAGCCCTTGACACAGTTTTGAATTATCACCACAGTATCAGCCTGTAAACATACATGATGATCATGGAGCTCGCACATCGCCGTCAGGACAAGGGGCAATTATAGTAAGTACCTACCTCACTTTGCTTGGCATGAGGGATGGTTTCATTTGTTGACTTGGTTGATAATATTACAGGCTCTATGGGCGCTGGGTTGAACATCCAGCGCACCCTGTAGCCAGCTAGTCGCTGCAGGAACGACACATGAAATTATTAGTAAACCGGAGAGCACGCATTGTGCTAACCCCACGTCAACATAGTTTAAAAAAGGCTAGCATCAGAGCATGGACTACTTCGAGAACATACTTCGGTTTGACTGCAGTCCTAAGAAAAAAAGTGTCTGCTGGGCAAAGGACATAGGCTTTCCCCAAGCCTCGCCAAATGGACGGGACGTGTTTCTCACATCCAGCGGATTCCCGCAACCATCCCCAGAGTCTTTGGTCTACCTGCAAATACTTGCGTATCACCAATCAACATCGTCCATATACACACATACACTCATGCAACGGAAGCTCTAAATAAGATCGTCTAAATAAGATTAAACAGTAGGTACTCTGACAAGTGTCACTGCACCCCTCCAACATTATGACATATGTCTCGGTCAGTATTGTGGACAGTTGAGTGTGGGGGCGAGGTGAAGGTCACGGTCACGCTCCTAATACGCACCAGTTTTAATGCGCATGGCAATATTAGAGATTTATTGACGGAAATAAGCATCAATGTCACGAAACCACTTGACTCATTTATGAATTAATTAATTTAAGGTTAACGAGACCTACAGGAGGTAAGCAGAACATCTATTCAACTTTGCCGCAGGGAAAACCACCAAAATTATTCCATAAGTCATCACTCATCGTACTTACCTCCTTGCGGGTTTTAGCACGGAACTCTAAAAATAGAAACACGATATTAGACATTATAAAACCCGTAGTATACAATAACAACACACAGATTGGTTCTCTAATTATGCAGAAATCCGTCGGAAACAACACATCTCAGCACTTCTTACGAGCATCATTATTGTAATGCCTAAGTTCTTATAGCATTACAAGCGAAAAAACGCTCACAAAAACATGTATGATTTATATGTATAAATACAATACATAGTGAAATTGGTTGCAAAATTCACATCATTTCAACAAAAAAATATTACAGAAGGTTCACACGAGCATCGCGATAGCGAATCATCATCATCATCATCATTTCAGCCGTAAGACGTCCACTGCTGGACTTAGGCCTCCCCCAATTTGGCTTTGCCATAATCGCCACGCTTGGCAGGCGGGTTAGCGATCGCAGTATGGTGGTAAAATGCATAGAGAACGCTGCTGCTCATTCTGTAGTAGATCCCTTAGTCGCCTTTTACGACACCCACAGGAAGAAATGGGGCGATAGCGAATACCTCCGAAAAATTAATTGATTTCGTCTTATATGTACTTACCTGATTTCATCCTAAACTAGCTGTTTGCCAGCGACTTCCTCCCTGTAGATTTCACTATTCCCATTCAGCTGTAATTATTTTACCCCTTAACAAAGTATGTAGGGCTGAATTTTCAAAAATTCTTTAACGTGCTCTACTTATTTTTTTTTACCGAAAGCCCAAATAAGTACTAACTTCATACAAACTTTTAACCTTTGTTTACTGACCCAGGAAGGCCTAAACACCTTTTCTTAGTGGATGCCTACGTCTTTAAAGACTCTGCGTTGATGAATCAGTCAGCTGTTCTCTAGAACAATAATGTTACCTACTCATATAGGTATAAGCAGCGTGGGGTACGTTGTGAGCCCATTATAACTGGCAGCAGCTCAGGCGCATCAGTATGCGCAATAATGTGGATTATTAGTGTGTGTGACACACTCGCTATAAGGAGTGGATCTTCTAAGCTCGCTGTTACCGGCGCGTGTCCCTGGTTCAGTATCAAGGGTGCCGGCCGCTGGTCGCTGGTCGTCGTTGTTTATAACTAACAGTTACGTAAGCGCGCGCGCAGTGCCGGTATGCGACGCGCGCGGACGGCAGCGCGGGCGCCGGCGGCGTCGCTGGCGCTCGTTGTGACAACCATATTGGCTATAGTGGCTACAACAGAAGCTTCAGCACCACCAACTCCTGACACCCTCTCAGCCCTCGGCGCCATCTTGCCGCCCTTCGTCAGTGAACACTTCGACGAGCTGGTGAAGGCGGCGTCTGCTAGCTGTACGTGTTTGTTGTGGAACTTATTGTTTTGATGAGCAAGAAGTAATGCAGTGTGGTGTGTGGTGTTCGATAGTTGTCAGTGTAATCGGAAAGTAGACCACGAGCTGGCGGTATGATAGTAACTACATCATCATCAATAATTCCGCGGAAAATATCGCATAGCTACCATTTCATAGAACATTAACGTGAAGATTGTAAACTGATTTTGAACTTGAACTTATAGCATCTAAATACACACTAGGTACATGCTCACCTAAATTGTATTTCAATTATGCAATGCTGATTGTAGTTATGCAGAGACTTGGCACTTTTCCCATTGACAGCGTTGCCGACGAATTTTTTGACGCCCAAAGAGATTTTTCCCATTTTGTTTGCATATTTGTATACACATACTATTTTAGTGTTCGTTTCTATAATGTATTTAATCGCGTTTCCCTTATAAGCAGAGATAAAGGCCAAATATATTTCCATAGCACAACGAGAATACAGCTCTATTCACAATTGTATTGTTCTACACATAAATCTATACGTTGTCTATTCACTGCCACTGTTGAAGTAAGACTCTCAATTTAGACAAATAATTAATTTACCGCCTTCATAACGGGTTATTACAGCCGTACATTTCTATACCCTCAGGCCAAACGTTAATGTGCCACAATCCGCTTACCTGAATGTCGTATTACTTCAGCTAAGACTATTTTCATAAAGTAGCTTACTCTATCATCATTACAACTCACTCTATCATCATTACAATTATCACCCTGCACTAACCGCCAACTTCATAAAACGAGACTGTTAACAATAAGAATGACCGTTTTATTAACTTTCCTCTCTCTGTTTCCTTAAAAAGGACAGAGTACCAAGCACAAGCAGGTAGGGTTTGCTGTGTCCAAGTTAATCTGCAACAGAACTATAGCGTTAGCAATAAGAATTCCTATTCAATTTTAATAAATGGTGTCTGTTCAATGTAATGAACATCAAGACACAAGTATTTTACAAGTATTTTTAATGAATTCGCTATGACGAATAATTTTAACGTAAACAGTGTCTAACCTTTTCAAAGAGACGTTAAGTCTAAGTTAAACACAGGAGGACCTCCACGCACCTCGCACAAGATCACACTTCAATGTTCTACGATGCTTCAACTATTCACCTCAATGACTTTTAAATAATAAATGTCATGTTAATGAAATATTAAATAACCTTATATGCGTTCTATTATTATATAAAAACAATGAATTAACATAGAACCTTAATAGATCTGAATCTATTACATGCAAAGGCAATAATTTAAAATATATCGACAAAGGTCAATGTTAGTAAGTTGAACAACACCCACAAAATATTCCCGCTGAGAACGAGTCGAGTGGGCGGTGCAGCGCCCAATATAACGTGGACCGCGGCCAAACAGACAACCGACTGAATTTGGCAAAGTTTGAGACTCTCGCCTTAACAACTAACCATCACGAAAGTCCCAAGATTTGCTGGACGCTTTTCATCTTAAACAATGTATTAAACTGTGATTTATGGGCCATAACTACAGTTTATATTGAAACTTAGTAAACATTATAATCAAAATAACTTTATGATCATGATAATCATTTCATTTCGTTCATAAACACGATCTGCCATACTTTGGTTAGACGCTTATCGATATCAGACGCCGAGAAACGAAACCTTTTCCTTTAAAAATGTACAGAGAACGACTTTAGGAATTTTCACTTTTTAATATAAATTAAACATCTGCCGAAAATTCCAGCAGTATTTGCCTGCTAAGTCTGTAGCGTAACTTGTAAATTGTTCCAGGTGAGGCTATCCCGCAGCAGCTACTGTTCTCCCGCAGGACGTCCCTGGAGGCGCCGCACACGCAGCTGCTGAGGATCACACGCAGTGGGCGGCGCGCGCTCAGCGCGACCAGCGCGGCCGAGCGCGTCCGCCGCGACGACGCGCTGGTGCTGTACGTGCCTGGCTGGTGGAACACGCCCAACGACGCCTCCTCGCGCGCCGTCGTGCAGGCCCTCCTCAACAAGCACTCCACCGTGCACCTCCTCGACACGCGCCTCTCGTTCTGTCGGGGATACGTCACCGCCGTGTCCAACGTGTCACCCCTCTCTCATATGCTCTTCAACGTGTTTAAGAAGCTACACAAATCAGGATACCCTCTATCCTCAATTCATATCATAGGCTTTAGTTTGGGTGCCCATGTTGCCGGCTTAACCGGTAAATTGGTGCAAAGAAAACTGAACACTACGCTAGGCCGCATCACTGCGCTGGACCCGGCGCGGCCGTGCTTCGCGCGCTCCGAGTTTAGATTAGCCAAGGGAGACGCGCAGTTCGTGCAGGCGATACACTCGAGCACCGGCGTGCTGGGCATCGAGGAGCCGGTGGGCCACGCCGACGTGTACGTGAACGGCGTGAGCGGCAAGCACCCCGAGTGCCGCGACCGGAGCATCAGCCTCGAGTGTGACCACGCGCAGGCCTGGAAGCTGTACTCAGCGTCGGCGATGAACGACAAGTCGCTGATGGGCCGCCGGTGCGCCAGTTGGGACGAACTGCTGCAGAACGAGTGCAGCGGACAAGAGACTGTCCTAGGGTACTCGTGCAGCTCCAACGCCAAGGGGATGTTCCTCTACAAATCAGATGTGGAACCTGAGCCGCAGTTTCAACATCGAGAATTGCAAGTGTTCAACCCGTTTAGCTTACTGAGGTGGCCGTTCAAGAGCTGACGACGAAAAATGAACAACTATTTAACACAATCCATTTGAAATAATAAGGTGCAACTGTGATTTTGTTGTCGTGAGTCATGACAATTATTGCATTGCTTCATCTGTGATTAATTGCGAAGTAATTTGCCCCTTTAATATCTAAGTACACAACGTTGTGATTACGAGACTGTGATATTAGTTAAGTTTTAACTTTGTGAAAAGCAGTTTTGTTGTAAATGAAAAACTATCAACCAGCGTGTTTTATTTTTACGACCGTACAGCGCCATCTAGCAAGTACAGTTGATTGAGTTAGTATTTTTATGTACTGTTTCTAAAATTACCCGCTGGCGCCGCCACTGGCGACTGTACCTAGTCAAGATTGATGGCCAGGGTTGGCTAACCATTTAGTTTGACAGAGATTTGTGCGACGGATATTTAACATTATTAATTGAATCAGACACGTAAATTGTGGTTATTTGCCGGTTAGTATCTTTAAGTAACAGCTACAGCTGCTACCGTTGTACCAAGTTACAATAAACATTCCGTACTGTATCTGATATCTTTCAAAATACAGAGGACCTTCAAACTCGAAAAAAATGAACCTTTTAGATATTCAGTTACCGCTATACAGGATATAAAATATTTACATTATACACTAAGTTGTAACCGACGGGTGTGTGTGGGTTTAGGCCTTCTCCTGGGCTTGACGGGATTTCTTCAAGGAAACACGTTTTAAACAATGTAAACGATATATTAGAGGGACACAAAACAATACACATAATACTTAATACACATTAAAGGTTAAATCTTTGGGGAGCTCTCCGAGCACGAGTCGAAACGTGTCGCGGCGCACAGAGATTTTGTAACGACTGTTTTGCCGTGCCGCGCGAGGGCTCGGCGTGTGGGCTATAAAGTGATATTTTGCAAAAGTAATTCCTGAAAAATTACTTTATTTTTGGTGTGAGAAATCACTAAAACGTTGTGCTTATTTATGCAACAGTTAAGTTATTCTTATAACATTTAAGGTGACACACCTTATTAATACTCGATTTTCCCAAAAAACTTACCCAAAAGTTGCATGTTTGACCTTCAGTATCTCCTTAACTAGCCTCCTAGTACTTTGGTATAGCCCAAAACAAAAAACATAAAAATACTATCTATTATGAGAAGATAGACTGACTCTCAGCTTCATTTAGCATTTGTTACACCCGATTATTTTAAACAATCTCATATCCCAAACACCACTTGAGTTTCTCTATACTTAATCTGATCACATTTTCTAAAATTACTTAAAATGTATCATGCCTGTTAAGGCGTCTGCTAAACTATTCCGATCAGATTGATAGCTTTCCTTTTGGGCGTGAAATTTCATTAACCTCGCTGTAGTTGAAGCAGCAATTTAGTAAAATATCACGTTTCTCAGGCCATTTATATTCCATCAGAGCTCATCAATATATCCGGGGGCAGCACATCGTGTCCATGACGGCTGATTAATGGTACTCAGCAGGTCGGGGCGGGCCGGGGCAGCTGCGGCGCGGCGCGGGGGAGGGCTGCCTCCCTCCACCTCCGCCCCCCCGGCGCGGTTGTTGATAGTAGACCCGTCGAGTCCAGATTGTATAATAACTAACCCGACTATCTATTTTTTATCGATTTGGTTTAGGATGCCGAGACAGTTCAATGTACGTCGGCACGTCATTGCTCAGAGGTCTTTGCAAGGGACACTGGACAGGGACAGCCACCACATACACTGTTAGATTTTTGTAAGTAGACGCAACTCGCAAAGTTATTAAGTAATACTTAAGCATCAACTAATAAAGTTCGATTAAACCTTCTAAGTAATAGCTCTGTAAAAAGGTTTAAAAAGTTAAAAAAAAGAATTTTACTATGATAATGAAAGTCACCGTCAATAACGTCAAAAGACATCGAACTACATAATGTTTCATCATTTCAGCTGTATGACGTCCACTGCTGGACATCAGCCTCCCCCAATTTGGGGGGTTTGCCATAATCGCCACGCTTGGCAGGCGGGTTGGCGATCGCAGTATGGTGGTATAATTCATAAAGAACGCTGCTGCCCATTCTCTAGTAAGTCCCTTAGTCGCCTCTTACGACACCCACAGGAAGAAATGGGGTGGTGCTATTCTTTACGTCCGGATATTTTTTTTTTTTTTTTTTTTTTTCAATTTAGGAATTTATTATTCGCACATTACTACATCCTACACGTATAAACTCTATTTATCTATTATTTCAAAATAAGAACCAGAATAGAACAAATCAAGTGCGCGGCGGGCGGCACCTTGTAACTGTCAGATAGTATTAAGTTCCACTGTGACAACTTTGCGCATAGATGGCGGCAGGCGGCCGGTGCTCCGTCTGTAACACGGAGTTATGTACTTCTGAACAGGCACACTGAACAACTGAACAAGTTCTGGAGACTCGAGCGAGGTGATGTCACAGACCTGAGTGCTCAATACTGAGTGCTCAGTGCTCACCGCTGAACTAACTACAGGTGACAGGGGTGCGGGGGCACGGGGGCGCGGGGGTGCGGCTCGAGTTAGTTGGCTATTGTTTGTGCCCATATTGGAGCAGTCCGAACTACTAACTAGTAGTTTTGTTTGACATGTCTTGCTTGTCTTGTTGTAAGCATTAAGATTTTATTATGAATTATATAATATTTATAACTAGCTTTTGCCCGCGGCTTCGCCCGCGTGGATGTCAGAAATTAACGCAGGTATTTTTTTTAAATAAAAGTTTTTTTCTGAAATAAATGTAGCCTTAGTTACTCCTTGTAACATCAGCTATCTGCCAGTGAAAGTCCCGTCAAAATCGGTCCAGCCATTTCAGAGATTAGCCGGAACAAACAGACAGACAAAATTTTAAAAAATGTTGTTTTCGTATATGTACCGTGTATCCATACACTTAGTAAAAAGTGGTTATTTTAATATTACAAACAGACACTCCAATTTTATTAACGGACGAAAAAAGGAGGAGGTTATCAATTCGACGGATATATTTTTTTTTTTTTTTTATGTATGACTCGCATAACTTTGTACATGGTAGTCCGATTGTGATAATTCTTTTTTTATTGGAAAGGGTGTACTCCCAAGGTGGTCCCATATAAATTTGGAAAACAAAATCGAACCCTAAGGGTCAGAAAACAGGGGATGATTGATTGTTCACTTACTGATTGTAATGTATAACCACGCATAACTTTATACAGAGTAGTCCGATTTTGATAATTCTTTTTTCATTGGATGGGGTATACCTTCGTAAGTATTATTAGTACATTCAAGACACAAAAAAATATAAAACAAAAACTTTTTAACAAAAAATTAAACCACCGAAAAAACTGAAAAGCAAAAAATAATAAACCTTAAAATTTTGAGTCGGCGCTGAAAAATCAATGAACAAAGATCACTCAAAGCGCCGACTCATAATTTTAAGGTTTATTATTTTTTGCTTTTCAGTTTTTTCTGCGGTTTAATTTTTTGTTAAAAAGTTTTTTTATTTGTATAGATGTATAGATACAGACAAATAATGAAGAGGCTGTAAAATATGTTTTTCAAATTGTCTGTTTATGGCAAGGTCAATTAGTTATTTATTTATTTATGTATACTATAGTGTACACCATAAAAATACATCACAAAAAACATTACAATGATTACAAAATATACAATGGGCGGCCTTATCGGTTTATGCGATCTCTTCCAGGCAACCTACCTACTTTACCTACCTACATATTTACCTACTTTATCTCTTCGGTTTATGGTGACTTCTCATAATAACATTCAAATCTTTCTGAACAACATTTATTCATTTTCAGCCAGTATAATACAGTAAAAAAGTTTTTCTTAAGAGTAGAAATATCTGGATGACCGAGCTTTGCTCGGTATTTTTTGGTAAATTGTGTTTAAAATAATAATTTCAGTCGGCTAACTATGACTTTTTCATTTGCAACGCTACCTCCTGGACCATAACGTCAAACCAAACACGTCAAGCCAATGACTTAGTGTTGCTTAACAACGCCATCTGTTGAAGTAGCTTTAGTGTTGTTGTGTCGTTAAAGCAGTTAGTTGCTCCCAATTAAAAAAAATAGTATTATTAGTCGCCAATAGATGTCAGGAACAGTCATATTTTTCAGTTTATGTTTAAAAGTTGATTATTGAAAACGCGAATAAAACGACATTTTCTAAAAATGAATCCTAGCTAGATCGATTTATCGCCCCCGAAATCCCCTGTATACAAAATTTCATGAAAATCGTTGGAGCCGTTTCCGAGATTCAGATTATATATATATATATATATATATATATATATATATATATATATATATATATATATATATATATATATATATATATATATATATATATATATATATATATATATACATATATACAAGAATTGCTCGTTTAAAGGTATAAGATATCCTTTAGTCAAATCTCTTTTGCTACACAAAAATAGTGATGTGTATCTCTGTAGGTACTTATTTATATGTTGGTACATGAATACTTTTACGGGTTAAATAAATAGGGGTCAAATATAGGTCAACCAGCACTAGTAGCGTGATAGCGTTACATTAAATAAACAACCATTACTACTAGCGACATGTAAAATATTTAGTTATGAGAGAAAACAACCTTGTTGGTATAAATAACCGCTCAAGTTCACTTCACTAACAAGATTATTAGAACGCAAACTAATGACTTTTACTGAGAATCGCAACTATCTTCAGAGTATTTTAATTAAACGCAGTCCATCTTTCCAGCAGACCGTCCGTTGCCTCGTGGCCCCCTGGCCCCGGGCCGGGGCCCAGGTACACTTGATTCCGCGACGCCTACCCCCCAGTTGCCCTCGATTGCCCACACACTGCCCTCGTCTGGCTGGAAGTTATAAATAGTACCTACATTTTGATTCGAGTATGCAGTTGGCCATAGTCTGACATAAAACCACTCACGCGAATCAAACGACGTTTTTGAACACACTTGCGAGGAAACTCCGAAACAATAAAATCCGAGTTGTTTTTCACATAATATTATTTGTGAAAAAAAAATTAAAATTTTATTTTTCGTTAACCTTGCCTTCACTTTTTAAATAGAAGAACTGACTCGAACATTCCAAGCAGCGGAGTCAACGGTAAATATAATTATATAAAGCACCTTAATATTGATATTAAAGTAAAAAAACCGGCCAAGTGCGAGTCGGACTCGCGCACCGAGGGTTCCGTACAAACCTGTAGGTATCCTCGGTTTATGCGTAAGGTTTATGTTTATGAAATTAAATGTTTTTTTTTTATATTTGAGTTGATTGAATGGAAGGTAAATTGCGATTTACGATTTATGACGTATTAAAAAAAAACTACTTACTGGATTTCGTTCAAACCAATTTTCGTTGGAATTTTACATGGTTATGTACATCATATATTTTTTTTAGTTTTATCATTATCTTACTTTAGAAGTTACGGGGGGGGGGGGGGACACATTTTACCACTTTGGAAGTGTCTCTCGCGCAAACTATTCAGTTTAGAAAGAAATGATGTTAGAAACCTCAATACCATTTTTGAAGACCTATTCATAGATACCCTACACGTATGGGTTTGATGAAAAAAATTTTTTTGAGTTTCAGTTCTATGTATGGGGAACCCCAAAATTTATTGTTTTTTTTCTATTGTTGTGTAAAAATCTTAATGCGGTATACAGAATACATCTACTTACCAAGTTTCAACAACATATCTCTTATAGTTTCGGAGAAAAGTGGCTGTGACATACACGGACAGACAGACAGACAGACAGACAGACAGACCGACAGACAGACAGACAGACATGACGAATCTATAAGGGTTCCGTTTTTTGCCATTTGGCAACGGAACCCTAAAAACTGCATAGTAATCATTCAAAAAAGTTAAACAGATATGTTTAAAAAGAGAAATTGATTCCAAAGATAAAAACCAACGAGTTTAAATTCACTTACTTTATAGACACAATACCAAAGGTAAAAAATACTTTTTCTAACAATATAATTATATAAATATATGTCGGAGATGGCTGTCAAATACAAATTGTGGGTAGTCCGCATAATTAGTTATGATTTTTTCTTATTATCATTAATTTAGGTGATGTTTCTATGAGATATTGTCCTATAAATCAAAACATAATTTATTGAGTACTTGGTGTACTCACTAATTCATTTTTGGAAACTTATTTTGATAACTGTAACCGGTAGGTTTGTTCAAAACAATGAATGACATGTTACTTTAAATTTTAAAATGATTTACGTAGTGAATTCACTATTTGTTTATTTACGACAATTATTCTAATATTATTTGATTATTTTATAATGTGAGTCTTATTTAGTTTAGCATACTTTAGTGTTTTGTATCAAGTAAACACGTGGCGTACTTCCGCGCGCCATCGGACAGAGTTGTCATAGATATTATGGCGGGACATTGTCCTATAAAAGAGCTTGCATTCAGTGAGCAAGTCACAAAACATTCTACGCTCGACGCCCGCCTTGGAAGGTCGTTACGCTGCCGCTCCGCTGCGCGTATCCCCTCCACCGCTCGCCGCTCGCTCGCCCGTCAGTTGTGCTCCGTGCGCCACGCTGCGTAGTCGCCCCGACTACTCTCCGCTATTTTGCGATTTAAATTTATTTAAATCGCAAAATTCGGACTTCTTGTTTCTCGGTCGGATTCAGTCTAATACCGTACTGTCTTGTTCGCAAGACAGTGGTATTTTGATTCGTCAGAATCATCGTCAAAAACGTGTGTTGTGTTGTGGCCCCTTCAGGGCAAATCCACAGTTTCGTGGTCACTTGGTGGATACCTTAACGGTGCCAACGAAGCCGAGTGGGTGCAGACCCAACGCACCCGTCTATCCCCTTCAGGGCTAGACGAAAGTTGGACGGGTCCCGGATCGCTGGCCTTGGGGGCTTCCCTCGTCAGCCCCGGTGACAGTCTTCCCTCCACAGCCGCGTACTAGTGCCGCGGGTATATCTATACCCCCCGCACTAGACTGGTCGGGTACCTTCAGTACCCATCGCATGACCGGTTAGGAACCCGTTCGCACAATAAGATTGGCGACGGGAGTCACTCTTAGGGCTCACCAGGATCACCTCCCTGTCTATACCCGACAGGGAGTGTAACACTCACCCCCGGCATCCCACCGGGGATTAGGCTACGTAGGAGTAGGGTTTTTGATCAGGATCACTCTCATGAGTGATTAGGTCCCCCCCACCCCTTAGTTTTTCCCCCCGGGAAACATGGTTAAACCCATATCTCCCGAGGAGAGGGAAGCCCTCTCGGAGGCTTTCTTCGAGCTCGTGGATGATGACCGAGAGTTCGTCATCTCTTTTAAGAAACGCTGGAAGGCGAACAGGGAGAGGAAGGCCAGAGCCAACAAGCTAGTCACTGTTTTCAGTGACGCACTTGATACTCCGGCTATCCCCTCCCCCATCGCCCCAGTAGACGATCTTCCGGTGTCCATGGACACGGAAGATCATCCCGATACCGCCTCAACCGCTCCCCAGGCTGACTCAAACCCCTCCTCGTCCTCGGACACGGAGGCGTATGAGTTAGTCTCCCATACAAAGGGCAAAGGGAGCAAGAGGAAGAAGAGCAAGGACAGCAGCTCAGCCCCAGCCGCTAAAATCATAGCGGCTGAGGACTCCGCTCCTCCGTCCCGCGCCCCCACCCCGCTGGCGACCTCCGCCAACGCGACCGACCCCCTCCCCGATACGCAGGCGACCCCCGCCACCGCGACCGCGTCCATCCCCCCCACGCCGCCGGCGACCGCCGCCACCGCGTCCCCCTCCCGTCCCTCGCCTTCAACCTCCGCGAAGGTTGCCGCGCCCCGCGCTAACGGTAGCGCCCCGACCGCTAACTCTGGCTCAACCACCGCCAGGAAACTCCCTCCACCGCCCCCTGTATTTATACAGGACAAGGCCAAGTGGACGGAGGTGTCCAAATGGTGCGTTGACCAGAGGGTCAACTATACCAGTGCCCGTGCCACCCAGCAGGGCATAAAGGTATCGGTACCGACCTCGACCGATTACCGCGAGCTGACCAGGCTCCTCTCTGCCAGGAACGTGTCCTTCCACACGTATTCCTTGCCCGAGGAGCGTCTGACCAGGGTGGTGATCCGCAGGATCCCCTGCGAGATCCCCACCAGCGAAATCAAAGCTGACCTCGAGAGACAGAACGTGCCTGTCACAGAGGTCCATAGGATGCACAGATCCAGACAAGGCATTGCCTTTGACATGGTCCTGGTGGTGTGCCCTCCCACGGAGGGTCACCACCCCATTTTCAAAGTCAAGGCAGTCTGTAATCTGTCTGGTCTGATCATAGAAAAGCCCCGTAAGTCGAACATCATTGGCCAGTGCCATAGATGTCAACTTTACGGGCACTCAGCGTACAACTGCTACGCCACTCCCAGGTGCGTCAAGTGCCTGGGAGAACATGGTACAGCAGATTGTACCCGGCCCAAAGACCGCACTCTCTGCACCGAGCCACCTAGTTGTGTGCTCTGCAAAGAGTCCGGTCATCCGGCAAACTACCGGGGCTGCCCGAAAGCCCCCAAGTCCTCATCCCCTAAATTGGCGCAACGTTTCGACGCTCGCCAGAAAAGGGAATCCCCCTCGGCCAAACTCCCCGCGAGATTGGCCCCTCAACGTCCCTCCCAATGGCCTCTTTTGAGTTCCCAGAAGGAGTTCCCCGCACTGGCCTCCTCTAGGCCAAAGCCCGCCCCCATCCCTCCCTTAGTGGACCCGCGTACCCGCGCCCCCGCGCCCCTTACGCCCCCCGGTTTTCCCGCGACCGCTCCCCCCGCCCGCGCCGCGGCCCCTCCCGCTGCCCCTATGGCAGGACCCACCCCAGTTCAGAGGAAAGGTCAGGCTCCCCTCAATGCGTTCAACGTCATTGCCGGGACCTTTAACACCTATAGCACGTT
Organism: Aporophyla lueneburgensis; assembly: GCA_932294355.1. Classification (NCBI taxonomy): domain Eukaryota; kingdom Metazoa; phylum Arthropoda; class Insecta; order Lepidoptera; family Noctuidae; genus Aporophyla; species Aporophyla lueneburgensis. The sequence continues at coordinate 688,781 of OW028749.1, read as the reverse complement.
CCTCTCCCCGCGTGCCCAACAGATGGCCCAGGAACTAGTTGCCGCCGGCGGCAACCTGTTCCGTATCCAATCTATATATGCTGCGTATCCAGAGATCACGCAAGCACTCCACGTTATGAACTCCCAACGCCCCTATTATGGATAGTCGAGGAGTATTAACTAGACTTAAACCCCGTTCCCTAAAGCTAGGCTTCTTTAATGCCAACGGCATTCACGGCCAACGTGATGAGATCGCCACGTTCCTCCGCGACCACCACGTAGACATTTTACTCATACAAGAGTCGTTCTTAAAGCCTCATCATCGTGACCCGAAAATTGCAAACTATCGTTTAGTTCGCAACGACAGGTCACGTTGTCACAGAGGCGGCACCCTCATATACTATAGGAAGTCCCTGTACTGCATACCTATGGATCCCCCCCAACTCTCCCGGATAGAAGTTTCGGCCTGTCGGTTAGCACTGACAGGTCACCAGCCGATCACTATTGTGTCGGCTTACCTTCCTCCCACACATGAGTCAGAGGACCCTCAACTCCTCGCTAACGACCTTTCCGATCTCTTCGGCATGAGTGACTCCGTTATCATAGCGGGCGATCTCAACGCCAAACATCCCGCCTGGAATAGCACCAGGACCTCGACTAGAGGTAGGCAACTTTTCAACCTCTGCTCTACCATGATCTTCGATGTCATCGCCCCGATGACTCCCACTCACTTCCCCTTCGATGTCGATCAGATACCCGACGTTCTTGACATAGCGCTCCTTAAGAATATCAACTTAAGGTTGGATTCTATAGAGACTATTCACGAACTCGATTCTGACCATCGACCAGTAGTCATGAACCTGGCCCCCCGATTAGGTATTCGCGACCCCTCCCAACCCCCCGCCACTAAAGTGATCACTGACTGGAAGAAAGTAAGCGAACGCTTACAATCTAACACGTCACATCACTTAGACTCTATCCCAGATCAGTTTGACTCTGTCGCCGCCACAACGGCCGCGATCGACTCTCTCACGGAACACGTACAATCGATCGTGAGCGAAAGCTCACGGGAGGTTCCAGATACGGGCGACCGTAAATGGAAACTCCCCGACGATGTACGTGATCTGCTAACAGAGAAGAACGCGGCCGTTCGTGCTTACAGCATCTTTCCCTGTGATGCTAACAAAGCTCACATGCGTTACTTACAGCGTGCTGTAAGGACACGTGTGACTGAGCTGCGTGACGCTAACTGGGACAAGATGGTGGGCGAACTAGAGCCGACTCATCTCGCTTTCTGGGAACTTCAGAGGAAACTGAAATCCTCTGAGTTTTCCACTATGCCCCCCCTGACCCGCCCCGATGCGACCATTGCATTCGAGGATATCGACAGGGCTGAATGCCTAGCCGATAGCCTCGAAGCCCAATGCACACCCAGTTCGCAGCCAGTAGACCAAGCGTTTGTCGATAAGGTAAACGCGGAAGTCGAACGCAAAGCCTCACTCCCGCCCGTTGAAGACCCTGATGATCCCCTGCCCCCCGTCACACCTGACGAGGTGCACGAGATCATCAAGGGTCTGAAGACTCGTAAAGCCCCCGGATCAGACGGCATCACCAACAGAGTGATCAAGCTGTTCCCCGCTCACTTGATTATGCTCATGTGTACCATCTTCAATGGTGCCCTGAGTAATAATATTTTCCCCCAAGCGTGGAAGGAAGCCACCGTCATTGGCATCCCTAAGCCCGGTAAGCCCAAAACCGAGCCCACGAGCTACCGCCCCATTAGTTTGCTCAAAGTTCTCGGCAAAATCTATGAGAGACTTATTTATAAGCGACTCAGGGATTATGCCGAAACCAAGGGCCTCATCCCCAACGAGCAGTTCGGTTTTCGAACCCAACACTCGTGTGTCCATCAGGTACACCGCATCGTCGAACATATCAATGCTGGCTTTCAGCGTGGTATGTTCACGGGCGCTGTATACTTCGATATAGCGAAAGCGTTCGACAAAGTCTGGCACAACGGCTTATTATATAAGCTGTACCAACTCGGAGTGCCAGACCGTCTCGTGCTCATCTTACGAGACTTTCTTGCGAACCGTACCTTTCGCTATCGCATCGAAGGGGCACTTTCCTCCCCTCACCCGATCCGTGCAGGAGTCCCTCAAGGCTCTGTGCTAGCCCCCCTCATTTTCACGCTGTTCACTAGCGATATCCCCAGAAGCAAGAAGGCAAGGTTAGCTCTGTTCGCAGACGACACTGCCATCTTCTTCTCGGGATTTAGTGACACAGCGCTGGTTCGCTACCTCCAAACCGCAGTCGACGAGCTCGGCGATTGGTTCAGGAAGTGGCGAATCGAGGTCAACCCCGACAAAAGTCAGGCGGTCTTTTACACCCGACCGCGACGTAATCACCCCCCTCCCCGACCCATCTCAATGTTCGGCAAGCAGATCCCTTGGGCGAAGCAAGCCAAATATCTAGGTGTCATCCTCGACGAACACCTCACCTTTTCTGAGCACATAAAGCAGGCTCGCTCGCGGGCCGCTTTCGCCCTGGGTAGGCTCCATTGCGTCCTGAACAAGCGGAGTAAATTGTCTCTTCTGTGCAAGAAGCGGCTTTACACCGCTTGTATCAGGCCGATTATGACATACGCAAGCCCAGTCTGGGCACATGCTAAGCCCCGATTCATCCATAGGATGCAGACACTCCAGAACCGTTTTCTCCGTCAAGCCACAGGCTCGCCTTGGTTTGTTCGGAATATCAATCTTCATTTAGATATGAAACTCCCGACTATCCACCAATACATAAAACGCGCTTCGAAGCGCTTCTTCGATAGGGCCGTAGCCCACCGCAACCCTCTGGTTGTGGCGGCAGCTACTTACACCCCCTCCCGTATTAGCAAAGTCCGCCGCTCGCGGCACGTTCTTACCGATCCTGATGATCCCACTACTCTCCTCCAGGAGAGTCGAAAAGAGACCAGTACAGCTAGACCAGCACACAGACACAAACCGTACCGACCTCGCCGCCGAGGTCCGTCGTCGCGACCCCGACTTAACAGTCCCTCCCGACCCTTGCAAGAGCCAGCCCGCGATGCTGCGCCGTTAGCTTTAAATTAGTCCATAAATAATTTAACTCAGATCCAGCCAGTCCCTTGCTGCCCCCCCTATCAGCGATTGCCTAAGCCGAGGTTCGTACCCCCCTCGGGGTAACCCTTAGAGCTTTCGCTTTAGTTTTTAAGTATAATAAGCCCCGGCTGGAGGCCTAAAAAGGTAACTTTTTAGAACTCGCCGGGCCCCAATCCGTTTAAGTAGTAACAATCTTTTCAGGATTAACTACGAGATGCCCCACAAAAAAAAAAAAAAAAAAATGAGCAAGTCAGTCTATCTTCGGATTAGACTCAATACAGAGCTTCTGCTCCCGACACTGTCGGTTTACCTGGTACAGCGCTGCTGTATATTCACATAGCTGTATTGACTAGCTGATAGCGAAAGATACACTTTGTATTTGGGTGGCTTAGGCCTCTATACGAACTGCAACCTTAAAAGTTTGTTCGTTGTACTGTATTGTTATTACCTACTTTATCTTGTAACCGTTTTATTCAAGTTCTTCTAACTTAACAGACAGCTGTGCTGCTGGGGAGTTTGTTCCGCCACTTCTTCTTCCCAGCTATAGCACTAGGAAGTGTCGAAGGGCGGGCGTTTTGGGGGACTGTCTTTTGTAACTTTGACGTTCAAAAGTGCTGACTCTCAGCCTAGTTTGAATAAATGACTTTTGATTGTGTTTCTTTTTTATAATTTAATTAATATTGTAATACAACTTGGTAGTTGTTCATAATATTGTTTGTAATTGTTAATAATATTGTTTATCCCAATAAAATGGGAACTCCAAATCCTGACGATATATACCGCTCGGTACTCTCCTCCCCCCCCCTCCTCTTGATGACGATCCGACTTATATATATTTTTTTACCAATAAGGTATCACCAAGGAATTTGTATCAATTAGCGCCATATATCATTATGAAACGATTTCTTACTCTTTTAACTTTGATATTTTATTTAATACCAGCTGTTTCCAGCGGCTTCGCTTACACATTTAAACCTTCCTCTTAAATCACTGTCTATTGATGAAAACTGCATTAAAATCCGAAGCGCAGTTTAAAAGATCTAAGCGTACAGATACGGCAAGCGACTTTATTTTATACTCTGCAAAGATGTTCAATCCCAATGTATTATTATAGCAGAATGATGTAGCTTATGAAACTGCACGTACATAATAAGTTGTAAGTTGTAAAATTGTTTACTAACACGCTGGATCATTGTTGTCCGAAAATAAACAATATAATATAATATGTATCTATTCATACACGAAATATTTTAACAGGTACACCTGTAGGTGGTAAAGAAGCTATAGCAGTGAAAAAAAAAATTCTAAGCGTTTTTTTTTTTAAAGGAGAACGGGCGTTCTAGCCTAAGAACCAATAACAACATGCGATATATCATTGGAAAGGTTTTTTTATTTACTTCAACTATTGTTATGGCGGGAAGTTCGAAATCACTGTGTGGAAAAAGTTATTGCACAATAAAGCCAGACTTAAGCAAAACATTTTTTTTTTCAGCATTTTATTAATGTATTTAATCGTAAGACGTCGTCCTTATTTAAAGCGTTCATATGTCACTTTTTGTTCGATAAACCGGAACGCGTGGTCTTGCCGACAGAGGGCGCCTTCCGGTTTTCCGAACAAAAAATGACATACGAACGCGACGATTGCTTATTCGTGTTACCATCACTTTATATTAGAACGACGCCTTACTTGTCTGTACAACTGGTTTCTTGTGCTTTTCATTATCGCGTCCGATGAGACAGCCATTAAGAACGAGTAGCAAGGGGTGTTTGCGGATAAGAGGGGTAAGTGAGCCAGGCCGGCACATCAGACGCGCGCGCACATGTTCGTTAGTCGTTATTTTGATTTGAGGGTAGCAAATACCGTGGAGGCGATCGGCGGCGGCGACCTCTCGCGTCGACGAGATTGTTCGAAAGAGATACCGTGACCCTGGCACATGGGCAACTGAAGGAACACGGGTGGGTTTTAGTCAGTAAAAGTCTGACACGCCCTCCTGCTCCGCCCAGAGCGGGAGAAGTCATTTGATGATTTCCCGTCCAAAAAAAAAAGGGTATCAAATACGTTTAACTATATTATTAACATTTACATTTGTCATAACTATCATTCGACTACGACTTTTGGCTTTGTTTATCGGGATCAGAACTAAGCTTTTAAAAATGGCCTGCTTTAGTCATGGATGAACACCACAACAATTGTGTTATGTGCCAGCGTGGGCTAAATAACAGAAGGTATCAGCGTCACATTTTGGTTGAAAATATTCCACAAGATCAAACTGAGCTTGCAGATTATTTACGGGAACATGCACTATTGGAGGTTTGTTTATTTGTTTATTACAGTGAATATATTATACTAGAGGTATATTGTGTTCGCTTATCTTGTGGTACTACATAAATAACAATAAAGACTTATAGTGGTTGGTGCTCTTATTTTGAAGCTATACCTACTAAGAGGAAATGTTAGTTAATACGCGTAGTTGGATTAGTTAATTATTTTTTCTATTTATAATCCTACAACAAACAACTTTTAAAAAGACAGTTAAACCAATTCATTCACTCACTAAGAGGATTATATAAGATACTGATTGTTTTCATTCCAGGTTATATTCAAGAATATGCGTTTTGTGTGTTGTTTTATTATGTAGAGCAAAAACTTAGGTCCCCCAGATCTATTATTCTCAGAAATAAAATGTGTTGGATAATGATAGTGTGTAGGTACTTCGAGTTTAGGCATACCAGCGCCTGTAGCATGAGATAAGTGAAAGTGAGATACAGCCTTGGCCAAAAGCATTAGAAATTCCTATAAAACACGTGCAACTAATAGAGTATAACAAAAACTGAGCTATCTGTTAAACGCGGTGTATTCATATGTTAATTAAACAATAAGTAAGATATTTTGAGGAGCCACAAAACACCTCGTCCACAATTAGCGAGAAATGGCATTTCTGTGAATAAAGTGTAGCTTTATTGCACCATAACTTCATTTACACAGCGATTTTGGACTTCCCGCGATAACAATAGTTGAAGAACATAAAAAAACCTTTCCAATGATATATCGCATGTTGTCATTGGTTCCTAGGCTGGCTTCTATACATTTTTGCCCGTCCTCCTTTAATATTTATAATTTTTTTGACACACATAAGAAATACTGGCTCCTTCTTACGGCCCGAGACGTGCCGAGACACCGCGGCCATGCTCGTGCCGTCCGGTCGTCGCCCTAGCAGCGTCAGGCGGACCATTCATAGAATTTGGAGTAAAGGTTTTATGCAAAACGTCTCAAGTAGTTTTAAAATTATAATAATTACGATAATTCAAAAACTTTTAGGTAAAAATTTTCTTTTTGCTTCTATAGCTACTTTACCACCTGCAGGTGTACCCCTTAAAATATTTCGTGTATGAATAGATACACCTTATATAACTAGATATTAAATAAATCACTCGTGTGAACTCGTGGTTCAGTACCCCTCATTATGCAACAGCTTCATTAGCTACTATTTCTGCATAATTATGGCCAACTGTTTCCATTATCTGTGGGGGTAATGGCGGCGCGTCATCAAAACAGCTGACCGGTAATAGTGGCGCGTACCCCCGCTGTGAAATGTTAGATTTGAGCGACATTGTTATGATTATGTGTTTTTTATAGAATTTCTTGATTTTGGTTAAAGTAATTTACATAAATGCACATTACTAGGTATAATAACACCCGTGTGATACTATTAGAAACCTCATCTGTAGCTTTGTTATAATCTCACACTCATATTTTCGTATTTCAACAACCCTTGATATCGGTGGCCCCACCGAATAAATGTGTAAGAGAAGAACTCTTACACATTTATTCGGTGATTACATGGTTTATTTTTAATTTTTCGTTTATTTTGCTTATCCTGCACCTACTTCATTTTTTTAATGAATTTTGGACTCAAAACACTCCTATTATAATAATGAATTTCTTTATTCTGGGGAAGTAATTAACTTGAAAACTAAAGGCATAATAGTTTATACTATTATTACATGCTTTTTGAGTCGCCAAGTGTACAATAATAAACATGTTAAAACCTATTACATAAATGAAAACTGATCTTATTAACTCTAATATAAATGTATACGATCTTTCCAATCATATAATAGCAGCACAATGTACTGGAAACAAGCGTTTAAATAGTTATAGCAGGGTTCAAAACAATTAAACCGCCGAATAAACTGATAAGCAAAAAATAATTAACCTTAAAATTAAGAGTCGGCGCTTTGAGTAATCTTTGTTCATTGATTTTTCAGCGCCAACTCAAAATTTTAAGGTTTATTATTTTTTGCTTTTCAGGTTTTTCGGCGGTTTAATTTTTTGTTGATAAGATTTATTTTATAATTTTTTGTATTATACCCTATCCGATGAAAAAAGAATTATCAAAATCGGACTACTCTGTATACAGTTATGCGTGGTTATACAATACAATGAGTGAGTGAACAATCAAATATCCCCTGTTTTCTGACCCTTAGGGTTTGATTTTGTTTTCCAAATTTATATGAGACCACCTTCGGAGCATATCCTTTCCAATAAAAAAAGAATTATCACAATTGGTCTACTATGTAAAAAGTTATGCGTGGTAATGCATTAAAAAAAAATGAACGCGTCGAATTGAGAACCTCCTCTGTTTTTTTTTTCATCGGTTAAAAATAAACTTGATTTATGGAGAATAATAGTGTAATATTACAGTACGTTTCATTCGTTGTGTATAATTACACGAATAAACGTGTAATGATATAATATCTGGTTGACCGAGCATTGCTCGGTATGTTTTGGTAAAAGGTGTATAAAATAATAAGTTTATGTTCAAGTTGATTATCGATAAAGTTGGTCATTGAAAACACGAATAAAACGACATTTTATAAAAATGAATCCTAGCTACTAGATCGATTTTTCGCCCCCGAAACCCCCTGTATACTAAATTTCATGAAAATCGTTGGAGCCTTTTCGAGATTCAGATTATATATATATATATACAAGAATTGCTCGTTTAAAGATATAAGATTAATGTAACCTAGTCAAGCTTTCACAAGAGCAAAAACATTAAATGGCTTTTCATTGGGCACGCCACAATTGCGGCGGTAAGTCCCCTCTTTGAGGAGAGGATAGAGAGGCGTCACGGCGCGGCGTCCTCACCTTCCGCCTGACGCAGGTTCTCACCGGGCATGGGTGTTTTGGTGGGTTCCTGTTCAGGATAAAGCGGGAGGATACGTCTGGGTGTTTCCATAGTGAGGATCGTCTGGAGGACACGGTGGAGCATACGGTGGAAGTTTGCACTGCCTGGGCGGAGCACCGCCGTGTCCTCGTGGAGGCGATCGGCGGCGGCGACCTCTCGCGTCCGGCCCTGGTGCGAGCCATGGTACGGAGCGAGAGGAAATGGGAAGCCGTCACCTCCTTCTTCGAAGCAGTAATGCTCGCGAAGGAGGAGGCGGGGTGCGTGAGGGAGTGGCAGTCTCTGCGCCCTCACGTCCCTAGCCACCGCAGGAGGAGACGCCCCGGGCGTCGAGAGTCGATAGCGGACTCCCGGCCACCGTAGGCGCGAGCTTGCGGGTGGCGAGCAATGGGTAGCTCGCCGCCCGGTAAGGACCAGGCTCGGGTCAACGGCGCGTAGTGTTCCACGCGCGCCTCAAAGAGATGTCAGCAAAACTGAAGGGGTCTGCTAGGACCGATGCCTGCCGGGGTCGCGTGATTGTTCGAAAGAGATACCGTGACCCTGGCACATGGGCAACTGAAGGAACACGGGTGGGTTTTAGTCAGTAAAAGTCTGACATGCCCTCCCGCTCCGCCCAGAGCGGGAGAAGTCATTTGATGATTTCCTCTCCAAAAAAGAAAAAAAATGGCTTTTCATGAATTTCCTTAAACTTGTTAATGTTTTAAGAAAAGTAAATAGGTATACAAGTCTATAGTTTATTTTTTTACGTATAATTCGATTACACATTATTTATAACTATTTACAATGAAATGAACGTTATTGAAGTTTGAACGTTTTTATTTTTTGTTGAAACGTTGTTATTTTTCTCATACACGATTATTTGGTGGGGCCATCGATATGTAACAGGTCCGTTAAGTAGGTAAGTACTTAAGTAGGTATTAAGTAGTAAAATATTCCAATGTGTTCGTTATGAATTAATGCAGTTAAATGATATATTTTATTGTTGTTTTCGCTTATCGTTCTTTCTGTTTTTATAGGGTTCCGTACCAAAATGGTAAAAAGGAACCATCCTTTTTTTTTTGGATGGGAAATCATCAAATGACGTCTCTCGTTCTTGGGTGGAGCGGGAGGGCGTGTCAGACTTTTACTGACTAAAACCCACCTGTGTTCCTTCAGTTGCCCATGTGCCAGGGTCACGGTGTCTCTGTCGAACAATCTCGCGACCCTGGCAGGCATCGGTCCTGGCAGACCCCTTGAGTTCTGCTGACATCTCTCTGAGGCGCGCGTGGAACACTACGCGCCGTCGACCCGAACCTGGTCTTTACCGGACGGCGAGGTACCCATTGCTCGATGGAAATGTAGAGTATGAATGCGTGACCTCTCATGTGTGTAATGAAGTGTGAGTGAAGATGTGCGAAGATGTGTGTGTGTGTGTGTGTGTGTGTGAAGTTCACGAGAAAATTTAAACATTTGGAAGTTTTTGGGTGTGGTCTGTGTGAATTTAATAAATATCATCTAGGAACTTAATGTTACCGTGATTATTGTGCTACATACAGCAGATATAAATAAAACGATGTTTTCTAAGTAGCCCACTTTTTCAGAAATCATCTATAAATATTACATTAGTTCCCCTATCGGTCAAGAGATGGCGCCGAACTAAAACTACAAAAAAAATTTTAAAAAAAGTTGTATTTTTTTTTAGTTATGGTATCTACCTCACACTAATTCCAAATAAACAATGCATATTCATTTTTTAGTCATTTTTTAAAGAGTTCCGGAGTCTGTCTCCGGAACTCATCATCAGATCTATATGAAAATTATATGGGACCATTTCGAAATAAACCGCATTCGAACAAAAAAAGAATTTTGCAAATCCGTTTATATATGACGGAGTTATGACCGAAAATACATAAAAATCAAAAATATATAAACATCCGAATTGAGACCCTCCTCGAATTTTGCAAATCCGTTTATATTAGGTCTTTACCTATGAAATTGCCGTTCTGCAGTACTGGCCATTTCAAATCAAAATAATTTTTGTTTGTCTAAGAATTCTAATTTCAAATTTATTTTATTTTAAAAACATGGAATTCTTTTTCCAAAAGTAGTCATTTGTTTATTTGATTTATATTTTATATATTATTGATTAGTGTTACATTTTCATCGCATTTCAATCTTTTTCGTCATCATGGATACGTAAAAAATTCGAGTAATTATGGAATATGAGTACCGTCGTGGCAGCAACGCGGCACAAGCGGCACGCAACATCAACGACGTTTACAGAGCTAACACCACAAACCAACGCACCACCTGTTATTGGTTTGCTCGCTTCCGTTCTGGAAATTTCGACCTGAAAATGAACCTCGCGGTCGTGTGAAGACTTTGGTCGACAATGACGAATTAAAGGCGATTGTGGAAGCTGATGATACACAATCTACGGCTGAATTAGCAGCAGCTTTCTACGTTAGCGTCAAAACAATATTGGTCCATTTGCGTCAAATTGGCAAGGTAAAAAAGCTTGACAAATGGGTGCCCCACGAACTCAATGATCGCCAGCGCGAAGTACGCGTCGAGACGTGCCTTGCACTGCTCAACAGACACACAAATGAAGGAATTTTGAACCGCATTGTTACCTGCGATGAAAAAAGGATTCTGTTTGATAACCGCAAGCGCTCAGCAAGTTGGTTGGATCCTGGTTCAGCACCTAAACAATGCCCTAAACGAAAACTTACCCCTAGAAAAGTGATGGTCACTGTTTGGTGGTCTAGCGCCGGTGTGATTCATCACAGCTTCTTACCAAACGCGGTGAGCATTACTGCAGATGTGTACTGTGAAGAACTGAACTCAATGATGGAGAAGCTGGCACATCTCCAACCAGCATTGGTCAATCGCTCGTCTCCGCTGCTCCTGCACGACAACGCGCGACCTCATACTGCACAGCAGACGGTCTCCAAGTTGCAAGAACTGGGGTTGGAAGCTCTCCGTCATCCGCCCTACTCACCAGACCTTGCGCCTACAGACTACTACTTTTTCCAGAATTTGGATAACTTCTTGGCGGGAAAAAAATTCAATACCCGAGAGGCAGTACAAAATGCCTTTGAAGAATTTGTTGCCTCCCGTCCAACTGATTTTTTTAAGAAGGGCATCATTAAACTGCCACTGCGTTGGCAAAGATGCATTGATTGCATGGGTGATTATTTCGATTAATACAAATAAAAAATACATTTTCATAGGTAAAGACCAGAAAAAACCAAGAAGATATTATATGACGGATTTATGGCCGAACATACATAAAAATCAAAAATATATAAACATCCGAATTGAGACCCTCCTCCTTTTTGATGTCGGTTAAAAACTATATGCAATAACGGCCATCATGTATAAAGATTATAAAGTATTATACTTTAAAATATTTATATATGATGGCCGTTTTTTAGGGTTTCGTTACCAAATGGCAAAAAACGGAACCCTTATAGATTCGTCATGAAAGAAAGAAGAAAGAAAGAAAGAAAGAAAGCATTTATTTGTCAGAATATTGTACAAAGTTGTTATGTGGATTATTACGCTCAAAATATTCTACCGTTTCCGGCGTACAAATATGGTTTTGAAATTATGGGTCATCATTACATTCAAATTTAGTTATTAATCATTAAAATTATATGTCATCATTACATTAAGATTTAGTTATTAATCAATAGAATTATTTAAATTACGAAACATTTTTTTTTTAAATGTAAAATATATTATTTAAATGTCAAAAGTGCATGAAGGGAGATAAAATATGATTTTTACAGAATAATGTCAAATCTTTAGGTAAACTTTTCATTCATAAGATCTTCAGTCGAGTAATAACATTTGCTTAAGAGAAAGTTAAATAATTTACATTTAAATGTTCTGAGGCTGAGAGTTTTAAAGCCATCAGGTAATTTGTTATAAACAGTAATGGACATGCAGTACACATTTATAGAAAATAATTTAATTCTACGCCTAGGAACATGAAGCATATGCACTTTGCGGCTGGGTCTGGATACAACATCATTATACAAATCAAATTCATGTCTGTTTCGGTGTATAAAGATACAGATTTCAAAAATATATAGTGCTGGAATTGGCACTATATATTTTTGAAATCTGTATCTTTATACACCGAAACAGACATGAATTTGATTGACATGTCCGTCTGTCTGTCTGTCTGTCCGTCCGTATGTCTCAGCCACTTTTTTCCGAAACTGTAAGAGCTATACTGTTGAAACTTGGTTAGTAGATGTATTCTGTGAACTCAAAAAAAACATTCATCAATCCCATACGTGTGGGGTATCTATGAGAAGATCTTCAAAAATGGTATTGAGGTTTCTAATATCATTTTTTTCTAAACTGAATAGATTGCGCGAGACACACTTCCAAAGTGGTAAAATGTGTGTCCCCCCCCCCCCCCCGTAATTTCTTAAATAAGAGAATGATAAAACTAAAAAAAGTATGTGATGTTCCATAACCATGTAAACTTCCACCGAAAATTGGTTTGAACGAGATCTAGTAAGTATTTTTTTTTAATACGTCATAAATCGTAAACCGCAATTTACCTTTCATTCAATCAACTCAAATATAAAAAAAAAACATTTAATTTCATAAACATAAACCTTATGCATAAACCGAGAATACGGCAACGGAACCCTCGGTGCGCGAGTTCGACTCGCCCTTGGCCGTTTTTTTTTAATTTTTGCTCGGTTTGTAAGGGCGTAGTAAGTTTCTATAGCGAGCTGTTAAATAGCCTTTAACCTTCCTCAACAATTGGACCACCAAATATGCAACACGAATCGCATCATATCGTCTACCCGCCCTGTTACTTCGTTGTTGCCATACTTTTTATTTTGCTCGGCCCGTACCTGTCCTAGCACCACGATACCTACAGTCGTCCTCAAGAATAAGGCTATCAAATGCATTTTTTTCTAATCCAGCCGGTGTGAATGTGAAAGATTAGCTCGTTGAATCAATCAAACTCTAAAGCTCAATAGAGCTCAATAGCTAATAATCTAGACATCTAGACAAATAAATTAAATTGGAGTGTCTGTTTGTAATATTAAGATAACCACTTTTTACTAAGTGTATATGGATGTATACACGGTACATATACCACAACAACATTTTCTGCAATTTTTGTCTGTCTGTCTGTCTGCTTCACCATTTCAGCCGTAATACGTCCACGACACAGGCCTCCCCAAATTTGGGGGGCTTTGCCATAATCGCCACGCTTGGCAGGCGGATTGGCGATCGCAGTATGGTGGTAAAATGCATAGAGAACGCTGCTGCCCATTCTCTAGTAAGTCCCGTAGTCGCCTTTTACGACACCCACAGGAAGAAATGTCTATCTGTTTGTTCCGGCTAATCTCTGAAATGGCTGGACCGATTTTGACGGGACTTTCACTGGCAGATAGCTGATGTAACAAGGAGTAACTTAGGCTACATTTATTTTAGACAAAACAATAGGATCTCACGAAAAAATTAAACTAATGAAAAACTTTTTGTTTAATACCACCCGGACGAAGTCGCAGGTAACAGCTATTACTTATATAACCTGGATTAACACATTTTTACCGCGGTAGTACGTCCTCCTGCGTTAATTTCCGACATCCACGCGGGTGAAGCCGCGGGCAAAAGCTAGTAGTATAGTAATGCCGTTACTCTTAGATACCTATATGTACATATGTAGAAAACAAACGCCATGCCACTATCATAATAACAATTTTGTAACCTGTGTGACAAATAGTCACGGAAACAATTACTCACTTCAAAGGGGCTAATTGCCGGAACAAACTCACAGCCAAAACAATTTTTTTTTTTTTGGATGTAAATATATTTTCATACGCATTAAGTGAAAAGCTGTTCACTCCACAGACGCTCCAGTTTTATTTAGTTGTATAGTTTTTTTAGCAGTTTTTGAAAAGTCAGGCTTTCTCTTTGGTTTTAACACTATATACCTAAGTATACCCACTCGTATCCGAGAATTGAGTAGATTGTCTTTGTCAGAGTTAACGTTTGTTTGTTCACTCTATTCTATAGAAAAGACTTCACAAACAAAGTTGCGGACCCACGATGTGGACATTCTCGCGACTCTCGACCATTCATTACTGCCCATTGTACGTTGTATGAAAGAAAATCTATAGAATATAACATTATTCTTTGTAATTAATGACTGAAGATAAACATATATCACAGACATGGGTGATTTGATTCAAAAGATTCTTCAATTATACGCTTTATATAACTATTTATAACGCAACAAGTCGTTCCAGACGAACACGAACTTTCAACAACGGTGGAACGAATAATAATTTATTGATTCCGTACTAATATCTGCGAAATATTTGACGTTATTCTAATTTGATCATGCTTTGTATGTTAATATAAGTATTTGATTCTGTTGCAGGCGGTAAGTCAGCGAAAAGAAACAGGTTCTACGACGGCTCGACCTCTGGACCTATCGTGTTCCTACATCTCTACTCCATACACATAGACAAGTACACCTATTTATTGGTACAATTTCATATCGTTTTACAAGCTTTTTGTTCATTGCTTCGTTTGTATGTGTTTCTGGATACCTACTCTGGTTGAGTTTGCAAGTAATTTTAAATAGGTACTGAACATGTTAAAGATCTAATTCACGTTTTAAAATAAACTTCCACTAGCTCTACTAGCAGTAACCTGCTGAAATTAAGCAATGACACGTTTGACATCGTCGTGGCGTCGTCGCGTCGGCGACGTCTAGCATAAAAATCAAAATGATGTAATTGAGAACAATGGGCGAGCCATCTCGAAGTTTAAGTAAATTTTCTAGTAGTGAAAAGAAATTGGATGAGTTCAATACCGGTGATTCTCGGTTTGAAATATTTTTTGGTGAAAAGCTTCATCACGCAAAACGAACAGTTTAAAATAATTTGTATCTATACCATGTCATGTATGTCTACTCATGCACTTTGTCAACCTTTTTAAGTTTGTATTTTATTGTATTTTCAGCGCATGAGTATCTACGAGCCTACGATACGACTCTAGGTATATTGTTTTCAAAGTGCATACTGTTTATGTGCTGTGTGAATACAGCATGCATATAGGAATCGCACTTTTATTCGCTCCAAAATCCAATTTTTTCTGTTGTCAACGACAATTAGGTAGTTATTTGTTTAGACATATTATGTATGTATGTCCTATTTGAAATAACTCGATACGTAATCTAATCACACGTCTAGTGGGCAGCCATGTGTAGATGCACAGTCGGTCAATAACTCATTCATTAGTGAACTAGCTTTTGCCAGCGGCTTCGCCCGCGTATTATACATATCAAACTTTTTTTTTGTGGGTTTTTAATCATCAAATGACGTCTCCCGCTCTAGGGTGAAGCGCAAGGGCGTGTCAGACGTTTACTGACTAAAACTCACCCGTGTTCCTTCAGTTGCCCATATGCTAGGGCCATGGTATCTCTTTCGAACAAATCTCGCGGACCTGGCAGATACATATAAACCTTACTGTGGAATCACTCTGCCCATTGATGAAAACCGTAAACCGTATTCCAATTTGTTGCGTAGTTTAAAAGATCTGACCGTAGAGACGCGGGAAGTGATTGTTTCATGCTATGCAAAGACGGTCGGTGAGTAATAAATATTTAGCGTGTAAGGGCGATGGTCATTGGTCAGTGTGGCGTATAGCGCCGCCCGAGGCGCGTGCGCATGCCGGCTACAAATTATGTTATTGCAGTAAAGTTAAACGATGCAGCGCGAAGGAATCTTGTTCAACAACCACTTTGTATTATAGATATTATGGCGTGCGCGATAATCAAGATATATCGTGTAGTTATGGCATTACCATAGTGTTTTAGAGAGAAAATATATTTTCTCTTTTATTACCCGATTACGGTACACAAAGGCTGGTTATGATTTTGACCGGTTTGTTTGTGTACGGTGAGATCCTCAGGTGGATCTCGGGGGCCCCTGTCGGGTCGAACAATGAAACACCTTTGTAATGCGGGTAAAAAAAAGTAATCATTTAGATTACTTTTTTTTTGGATTGGAATTCATCAAATGACTTCTCCCGCTCTGGGCGGAGCGGGAGGGCGTGTCAGACTTTTACTGACTAAAATCCACCCGTGTTCCTTCAGTTGCCCATGTGCCAGGGTCACGGTATCTCTTTCGATCAATCACGCGACCCTGGCAGGCAAATTATTACTTCATTTATTCCACGCTTTCGTGATTACAGCAGCGCGTCTGCCATGATAGTCCATCTTTTCGAAACACAAAACCTGTGCTAAAATATTTAAAGGCTTATTCTAAATCAGCTAGACGCTTCGAATGCTATTAAAGTTATTGTATCGCCAGCCAAGGAGGAGGAGTAGGTAAGGTTGTCTTTTGCAGACAAATTTTATAGTACTCACATCAAAATTTAGCAGAACTGTGGGGATGCTGGAAGCTGGTACTCGGAACGCGCTCTAGGAAGCGCTTCGGACACTACACAGAGTGTTATAGGTTGACTTTGGATATGTTACCTCATCACTCAGTGAGGGAGAGCGACGTGGAGTGCAGAGTTACGCTAAAACTATTGTATCAGATGTTGGCATTCCTTTGCGGACCCATACTGGTGCTTGATTTCTGCTTATGCATCATAATGCACGTCCGCACACTGCCAGAGTCGTTGCAAACACACTTGCTTCAACTACTATCAACGTCTAACCATGGCCTGCTCAATCGGCAAATTGCAATCCAATTGAGCACGCATGAGATATGCCTCAAAGAAGTGCTCTGCGAAATATGGATGCTGTACACATACCAGAAAACCCTTTTTTGCCTGTTCAACGGTCGCGATCGTGGGCGGTCATTCCGCAACATGATGTATATGAACTTTGAGTATGCTGATCGCTGCCATTGTAACATATGCGTTAGCGTCGGAACCAGACTACTAATTATTTAGTTACCACACAATGAAAACCTCTAAAACTTATAATTTTATTTACTTTTAAACACATCGTAACGTCAGCAACTAGAAAAATCCAGCATAAGTAAAACTCGCGAAAAGTAGAGAGTACCTACTTCGCTCTCGCTCTACACAAACGAATTCATTTCATATAGACATTTTTATTTCATTTCAATAGGGTACTTTTTTAATACGTTCATTGCTAGACACTTTGAAGTATGTATGTATGTTCATGTTATGTTCCCTTATAGCTTTTAAACTTCTTATCATAATTAGACAAATGAGGTATCATTGGAAGCATGTTGATCGTCCGTTGGTTTTAAGCTATGTTACGGCTCATTAAATATAGCGATTAAAAATAGGACGTCCTAAAGGACATAAAGTTATAAACATTTTTTTTTTATGGTTTTGTGTTGGGTGTTAATATTTAATTAGCACATTTCAAATACGTACAGCTGTTAGCTTACCTACCCCAAAATAATGTATTTTTCAATTAGAAGCTTGCATGCAAATGGCTGGCAAATAAGTATTTCACTGCTATTGTTGTACCAAAAACCAACGCAACGGCCAAACTACATTCGATACATCTATGAAAATAAAAAATTTCGTTTCGACAAAAGATTTTTTACGGTTCCAAAAAAGTACCGAGGATTAAATTATCGTAGTGGGGTATCACAAATACAACAATAGTATGGAATTATTATTAGTGCCACATTGTACCAGCCGCCGCGCGCCGGCACTTCCCGATATGACCGGCTCACGCTCGGCCGGGCGGCCATTGTCGCCGCAGGACTGTAGCAGAGAGCTGATATTGTGGCCGACAGGTTCCTGATGAGAACCGACTCGACATTCAACGGACCTAACAGATTTGGGAAAATTGACTCACGACCCACCAAGTTACGTGATCCATTACATCCATCGAATGACGGTTATTGTTGTTATTGTTGTTATATCGTTGATCAAATCAAAATATTTTATTTCACATCAACCTACATGTACACTTATGAAACGTCAGTAGCTAGAGGCACGCCCACACAATAGTTCAATATTATTCATTACCTACGTCATAAGTTACCAAATAACTTTCCACCAGGAATCCAGCTGACGCACAATGCAACGTTAAATTGATAAATGAATCACTGTGATTATAATGACTATTTGTTATAACGTCATACCTACTAGGCAAGTCCTAATTAAGGCAAGCCATAACTAACAACGTCATTTGCACGAGATAGCCGGTTCGTAAAGTTAGAGCTGTACTAACTTGGGATTAGAAATCGCGATTTTAGGCCATGCGTAGGATTAGTGCAAAATTTAATGGACATACGTCACAACGAGCCGTCTCAAGTTTTGCTCGATCGTATAGACTCGACTCTATAGCTGAATGGTAACGTTTCAATCAATTCAATTGTTTTCTGTTGAGAACTGGATAAAAACTTTGTATGTCAGCTGCCTGTCATCCCATACGAGTAGTTATTAACGGAGGCAAGTAAGTGAACGTTCTCTTAGTATTAACTTGATAAGTACACAGTGTAGTGTACGTAGCGAAGTACTTACCGCTTTATATGTAACATGTAACACGTGTCCTCGACTGCATTCAGCAGCGGCGCTTTGTTCAACGAGTAGACCCGAGGGTGAATACAAAATGTGCCGGCACCTAGACAGGTATCTTTACAACACTCTTTACGAAACTCTCAGCAGCTCTAATACCAGAGCTTGTTACTCCGGACGTGACGTGCATAGCAACGCTCCTGAGCACAACTTTGTGGGCTAAGATCGATATACTCACGAGAAACTAATGACATTCGTACGACGTGCCTGCAGCCCGGCCGCACGCCCGGCCGGTAGGCAGTAGACACACAGGACCGTGCGTTTGTTCTCTAATGGACTTTTGATACGAGTCCCTTGCACCGGACGCGGCCGACATTAGGCGCGACTCAATTGGACGCGCCCAACTAGGAAATTATCGTTTTAGCCGCGACTAATGCTCCGACGATTATTCTCGAAGTTTCCAGGAAACTAATAATCATAGTTTCGTTAAACAGAGTTCATTAGGAAATCATTTAGCATGAACTGTGCGTGAAATCTACACCTCGATGACAAAACTCAACGCATTACGATGTTCCCGTTAAAAACGTTTACAAAACACACAGTTCTGACAATCGGTGTATATTTAACGTCGTTCTGGTGTATGTCCCTGATATATAGTTAGTCGGTGCCACATTACCCGTTGTTATGTAAAAGTGTCATGTGTGCAATTAGCGAGATAAGGGCGATTGCAGATAGTCGCGCCCCCTGCCGCGCGCCGCGCCGCCGCCGCGCTAATACCGCACGTACGTGCGCGTTATGTGATAATGCGACGGAAGCGCGATTTAATTGTTACCTCCAACTAGCTGCATGTTGCTGCGGCACACATGCTACTAGCACAATAGTATTAAATTAAATTAAATTAATTAAAATTCATTTATTACAGATAACAGGGATCCCTATTATGTTAGTATTACAAAAAACAACTTATATTCTAGTGTTAGTAGTAGTTAAAGGTAGGTATAAAATAAAATAAAATACATTGATGCACACTCCACGCAGAGGACGAGCAGGCAAGAAAACATGTTTCCTACCTGATCAACCTCCGGATAAAATGCCGAATATTTGGAGTATAGCTCTCCGCCACAGCTCTCAGGATATAGTTGCGACTACCCCGCACTCTGCTCAGCAGCGACGCGGTTTTTTTACGGATTATAGCATGAAAGCCATCTGTGTGGGTCTCAGCAAACATTTCCGAAGCGCTGCAGAAACGGGGCAGTCGCAACAACATCCTGAATGCATTATTATATTGTACGCGCAGGGCATCCAGCGATCTCTTGGTGTAATTGACCCATAGATTGCTCGTATTGCACACATTACTTTTGCTTACAATGTGCCCCTGGCCGGCGTTCAGTTATTCAGCAAATGATATGAGCATTCGCACATTGGCGCTCGCTCCACTCAACTCCCATATAAACAGACTACAGAAACTTTATCTGTTCTGTCTGTAAGTGTTTAAGTTTCTCCTTTTTGTAAACAGGATGCAGCGACTTATCACTAAATCTAGCATATGTGGCATCGCGATCATTCGCGATCGCGCGATAGATAGATTCTTTACGTTTGCTTCCGCCAGAGTGTGAGAGTCGCCAAACATCGACGCAGCTTCGATTCTATGGCGATCTCGTGGATAAGAAACAAACGCTAATTCACTGAAACGTAATACAGAATGTACTCGAATGTAGCAACAATATCGTTAATTGCCGACGCTAAAGTATCGCGTGCGAGCCGGACGTCCCTAGTCTAGTCCGCCGGTGTGCCCTGTCATTTGTGTTCCCTCGTAATTGGCCCGAAATGATTGGTTACTTGCTCCCTTTCGTGTCACTCAGACTTTTTTGGACTAGCAAATGAACTGTCTATGTCTGACTTGTCCGGTTGAAAAGCAGTCGAACTATATTTAGAGTTGGTTGTGATTTATACGCGTTTTGCATGCGGCCGTGTTCTGTGGCCGCCGGCCGCTCGCTGTCGCAGCCCATTGGCAGTCCGCGTGCGGCCGCGCGGCCCTTAGCCAGCGTTTCCTAAAAAGCGCTCGAACGACAATGGAGTTGTATCGATGGCTCGATTCTCAGAAACATCGAGAATTGCCTTTGGTGCGCCGACCGTGTGCCGCCTGCACTGTATGCCTAATGGGTACTCCGTGTGAGAAGTGTCCGCGGTGCTGTGTTGTCGTAGGGCGACCACGCGGGGACCCTTCGAGGAACTGCGCTGAGCTAAAATATTAATGTGATAAAAGCCTATCATTTGTCATCGACTCCTAACATGACAGATGGCCCCACCGCCACAGTTCCCAGGGCGGAGTCACAAATAAGGATTTATAATTAACGTGCCGGTTTCCTCGCAATATTTCGTGCCCTGAATTCGGTAATTTTTTAACTACGGCGCACGGTCGGTAATTACCGCAGTCGTGTCCGATACCGATACCCTTAACCGCAGGGTTATTACGAAATTGTACACCGAGCAGCAAGGCATCGCACAGGATGTGGCCATGTGTGGCATGTGGCCATGCGGGGCATGGGGGGCATGCGCTACTGAACCGTGACGTAGACATACATCATCTATTAGGGAGGTACCTACATGAAGTGAGTCGACTGTTCTTAATTATGAACATAAAAATTCACGCTTCAATCGAATTTAACGATGCTCTTGAACATGTTTGAGTGCTAATGCAATTAGAAGCAGATATAAGAGCTGCTCGATAAATTAATTAGAGAAGCACCGCACCACGCCAGCCGGGCCTGGGGCCCGAGGCCCGGGGGCCGGGCTGGCGACCTCGGGGGGAATACTGGAATATACTGCCATGTTTCATTTATGCGAATATTATATTTAACTTTCAAACTAGTTTTATGCATAACGCATTACACGTTCGTAATTCCCAAAGGGGCGAACCAAATCCGTACTCCGGCCATTTCCGATGACTGTGTGGCGATAGCGTCATTAATCGGCCATCACGACCGCAACGCAGAATACATAGTATAGGTAGGTATACCTACGTAGGTACTGCATGTACTATGGACTTGTTTAGTATGTTTCACAGGTAAAACGAACACATTTTATTCATTAGAGACCACGGCCCACCAATGCATTAATTACGTGATAATGACGGCTTTCACCTACATCGTTTATTCATGGAGTAATTTAATTATGTTTTGGCTACAGTTTTGGAGCTCCAACAGTCCCACTTGCATGTTTGTCGGGCGCACTCCTTAAACGTCCACTTCTAAAGTTGGGCTTCCTCAACTATCACTAGTGTAGTTTAATTGACGCTGTACAGCCTTAATATACAGAATGTTGTTTAACTGGGAAAGTACCAATGGTGAAATCAGAGATCTTAAGAAAAATATATTTTTCTATAAAACGACCTAATGGTTTATTAGTCAGCTTAGAATACGGTGGACTAGACTAGACTACTTGGGTTCACAGTACGCACGACCTCCCCCACTTCCTGACTCCACCCCACACTCTCATGACAAGCCCGAGCCCCACATGCATATATCGCAGGAGGGTCCCAATGAGTGCTAGTTCTGATTGACACATTGAGGTAATAAGTGGTTGCTCTGATTGATAGCTGGACGTAATAAGCGGTCACGTTGCGTGTATTGGCGACAGATGGCGCTGTCGGTTACATTCTCAGGGAATTTCACACATTTACGGTTTTACATAAAATGCGGGTTTTTTCAATGCGTATCGATTTCTTTGTTATGTAAGAGTGAGGTGTAGGCTAATTAAACGTTGGAATATACCGAGACGTGTGCAAAACGAAAAACACATTATTTAGTTAAAATAGGTGACTATCGGCAGCAGACGCAGGGTCCAAGCTACCGGTGGTCAGGCTCTAGAGAGAGGAACGTCCTGACTATGCGTGCCGGGTCCAGGAGTACTGCTTCCTGAATCAAGCTTGACCCAGCCGCGCGTTGAGAGCCCCCTCATGTGTTGGTCGAGGCTCTTCGCTATTAGGCCATGTACTGTAACGATTATCGGCACATAGGGGTCACAAAACCGCTCGTATTTTAGAAAGCCGGTTTTTCGATTTTCATTACGTCCCTAAACCGGTTTTCCGGTTTTTTCGGTTATTTCGATTATTTCCATGTTTTTTTTTTACTTATACCTATTTTTATGGTTCTAAGTCTTTTTGTCGTCAACAGTCGTTAATAAGCGTTATTGCTAAATCAGAGAACACTAGAATAAATTGAAAAACTCCTTTTGAGTGAATAAATTAAAAAAAGAAACAACAATTATTGTATCTGAGTATCAACAAAACATCTGGCTCAAAGCAACGACAAATTAAACTCCATTCTTATTTTTGTAATTCACCCGTAAAATTGAAAGAATGTCTAAACTGTTATCATTCAGTGAGATTCTGCTTGATTTACTTTATAATTCAGCCGTATTTTTAGTGTCTGTTTGACGTCAGTTAATCAAAATCAAATTATAAAAATAAAAACGTAGCTCATTAATTTCATCAAAACTGAAATGATCATACATAGTTTGATCAAAATTGAAATGATAAACGAACATAGAAATACAGTATTTTAACTGTAAAATTACATACATCAGCAAAAGAGAAAAAAAATATTGTGCCACGGCCTTTAAGTGATTATAAAGGTAACTGGCTGATGAGAAGATTCTTTTAGCCTCGACACTCGGAGGGAGGAACTTTAAACAAATTATTGTACACCTGCAAAAGCCTCCATTTTCATAAAGGGCCAGCTCTACTTTAGTGATGGCAGCAGTTAAATCATTCTCGAATCCCGTATCAATAGCGGTGGACGTCCTTTTTTTTCGGGTAGGAAATCATCACTTGACGTCTCCCGCTCTGGGTGGAGCGGGAGGGTGTGTCAAACTTTAACTGACAAACACCCACCCATGTTTCTTCAGTTGCCTATGCCAAGGCCACCGCTCTTCCGAACAAATCCGTGACCAGGCATCGGTCCTAGATAACGCCTTCATTAATGCTGACATCTCTTTGAGGCGCGCGTGGAATACAACGCGCCGTCGGCCGGGCCTGATCCTTACCGGGCGGTGAGCTACCCATTGCTCGCCACCCGCACGCCCGTGCCTATGGTAGCCGGAACTCCGTAATGGACTCCTGACGCCCGGGGCGTCTCCTGCGGTGGCTAGGGGCGTGAGGACGCATATATTGCCTCTCTCTCACGTGATCCACTTCCTCCTCCGCGAGCATTACTGCCTCGCAGAAGGAGGTAACGGCTGCCCATGCCCTCTCGCTTCGTACATAGCCTGAACCAGGGCCGGACGGAAGAGATCGCCTCCACGAGGACACGGTGATGCTCCGCTCAGGCAGGGCACGCTTTTACCGTATGCTCCACCGTGTCCTCCAGGCGATCCACACAGTGATAAATACCCTTTCTGAATTGAACCTCGTGAAGCACCCGTGTCCGGTGAGGACCTGCGTAAGTCGAGCCTCTCCAGCCACTCCC
This sequence comes from Aporophyla lueneburgensis, assembly GCA_932294355.1. Lineage (NCBI taxonomy): Eukaryota > Metazoa > Arthropoda > Insecta > Lepidoptera > Noctuidae > Aporophyla > Aporophyla lueneburgensis. Next base: position 664,541 of record OW028749.1, on the reverse strand, counting down.
CAAAGAGGGGAAGCGGTGGACGTCGTACGTCTATTCTTAGGATGAGACTCAGACACAAACTTTTCAATTGATTGATACTATACCTCGGTAAAGACAGTGGTGTGATCAATATAATAATTGTAATTGATGAGACAATATGTGTACATTGTAAAAATGTCATATCGTCGGATAAGTTATTATTTTTAAAGAAAACCGAAATAATCGAAACCGCGGTTTTCGCTAAACTGAAACCGGGTTCCTAAAAATGACGCGAAAACCGGTTTAACCGGTTTTTTCGATTTCGGTGAAACCGGTTTTGTGACCCCTAGGCACAATGACTGCAGAGTCCACGTCCCAAATATCGACTACCTCGTGTGCTAAGTCGACAAACCTACGACATTCCCGTCATGAGGGACAGTGATATCAACAATAATTGCACGACACTCTCGTCGATCTACATATCACCACAATATAGGGCTTATTGGCTTCAATACTCCTATCAGTGATGATAGATCGATTCCAGTACAATGTGGCGTGACCATTCTCGAGAACTGGGCCGGGCATATACTGTAGTATGGTACTTCGGAGACCACCAGGCTGTTGGTAAGCTGGCTGCTAAGCAAGTTGTTGGTAGGTAATCCAAGCTACTAGATTATGTCTGTGTTAGTACTCGCCCTACACAAGAGGACAACAACAGGAAACAATAATTATGTCGGATTGTTCCACCGGGATGGTGGCATGCCCGACAGATTTCAACCGTACCGTCCTTAACAATGTATTTCCAATCATTATTAGTCATGACAACTTCATCCATAATCGCACAGACAAAGCCTTCAGAGTACCGGAAGGGTTCGCCAAAATGCGGCTCGGATACAGAAGCCAAAAAGTCTACATCAGGCTCATGGAGAGCTCGGAAAAAGCGTGCGTGAAACTCTTTGGTTTGCCATACTTCCTTACATCCAATCCATCGTTTATAGTATCTACGCAAATAATATAAGCCAATTATTTCTTTAAAAACATCTATTTATATGACTTTTTGCGACATTCTCCCCAGTCACTCTTAGATACCTACTTTCCAAAAACTAATCGTCTTATAATTCTTATTCTGTTTTAATCTATATCTATACTTATAATAAAACTGTAGAGAGGTCAATTCTGTACATTGAAAATATATTCAAAATTAATATTGGAGGATGAATGGTGATCGATACTGATGCCAAAAATGCAATCAGTAAATTTTTTGTCTGTCTGTCTGTCTGTATGTGCACGTGATATATGTAATTATTATATGTAATTATTATGTGTCTAATATTGAATTATGGAATTAGTAAATGATTTTTATTATAAACTTATTTTTGTATAAGTCAAACACTGATTTGACTCAAGCTGTCAGTTTTGAATCATATTTGTTGTTAACGGGTATAAAAGGCCGGAGACACAGTGAAACTGTCACCATCCTACGCTCGACGCCCGCCTTGGAAGGTCGTTACGCTGCTGCTCCGCTGCGCGTATCCCCTCCACCGCTCGCCGCTCGTTTGCCCGTCAGTTGTGCTCCGTGCGCCACGCTGCGTAGTCGCCCCGACTACTCTCCGCTATTTTGCGATTTAAATTTATTTAAATCGCAAAATTCGGACTTCCTGTTACTTTCATCAGATTCAGTCTAAACCGTACTGTCTTGTTCGCAAGACAGTGGTATTTCTGATTCGTCAGAAAATCGTCAAAAACGTGTGTTGTGTTGTGGCCCCTTCAGGGCAAATCCACAGTTTCGTGGTCACTCGGTGGATACCTTAACGGTGCCAACGAAGCCGAGTGGGTGCAGACCCAACGCACCCGTCTATCCCCTTCAGGGCTAGACGAAAGTTGGACGGGTCCCGGATCGCTGGCCTTGGGGGCTTCCCTCGTCAGCCCCAGTGACAGTCTTCCCTCCACAGCCGCGTACTAGTGCCGCGGGTATATCTATACCCCCGCACTAGACTGGTCGGGTACCTTCAGTACCCATCGCATGACCGGTTAGGAACCCGTTCGCACAATAAGATTGGCGACGGGGGACACTCTTAGGGCTCACCAGGTTCACCTCCCTGTCTATACCCGACAGGGAGTGTAACACTCACCCCCGGCAACCCACCGGGTATTAGGCTACGTAGGAGTAGGGTTTTGGTCAGGATCACTCTCATGAGTGATTAGGTCCCCCCTCCCCTCCGCCATGGAGAAACCCATGGATGCTACGGAGAGACTAGCAAGAATCGAGGCGCTCCTGGCTGAACTTGCGAGTCAGCTTAGCATTGAGCACTCGGAGGTCGGGGCTGTAGTCTCTGTTTTTCTTTTACTGATAAAGAAAAACAAAGATTTCGCTGCCGAATTCTCCGAGTTGTACAGAGCTGAGCAGCTCGCAATTCCGGCCAGCCCGGGCATCGCTGACTTCAGCGATACCCTCGAGGCCCCAGCCGCCACCGACGAACCGTGTCAAATGGACACGGAGGATGTACCCACCCCTCCTTCCGATACTGCCGCGCTCACTCCCCAGACGGACTCGCACTCCTCTTCGTCCTCGGACGCAGAGACGTACGAGCTCGTCTCCCACACAAAGGGCAAAGGGAGCAAGCGCAAAAAGAATAAGGCAAGCAGCTCAGCCCCGGCCGCTAAAATCATAGCGGCTGAGGACTCCGCTCCTCCGTCTCGCGCCCCCACCCCGCAGGCGACCTCCGCCACCGCGAACCCCCCCCACCCTGCTACGCAGGCGACCCCCGCCACCGCGACCGCGTCCATCCCCTCCACGCCGCCGCGACCGCCGCCAACGCGTCCCCCTCCCGCCCCTCGCCTTCAACCTCCGCGAAGGTTGCCGCGCCCCGCGCTAAATCCAGCGCCCCGTCCGTACCCTCTGGCTCAACCACCGCCAGGAAACTCCCTCCACCGCCCCCTGTATTTATACAGGACAAGGCCAAGTGGACGGAGGTGTCCAAATGGTGCGTTGACCAGAGGGTCAACTATACCAGTGCCCGTGCCACCCAGCAGGGCATTAAGGTATCGGTACCGACCTCGACCGATTATCGCGAGCTGACCAGGCTCCTCTCTGCCAGGAACGTGTCCTTCCACACGTATTCCTTGCCCGAGGAGCGTCTGACCAGGGTGGTGATCCGCAGGATCCCCTGCGAAATCGCCACCAGCGATATCAAAGCAGACCTCGAAAGGCAGAACGTGCCTGTCCTAGAGGTCCACAGGATGCACAGATCCAGGCAAGGCATTGCCTTTGATATGGTCCTGGTGGTGTGCCCTCCCACGGAGGGTCACCACCCCATTTTCAAGGTCAAGGCAGTCTGCAATCTGTCTGGTCTCATAATAGAAAAGCCCCGTAAGTTGGGCATCATTGGCCAGTGCCATAGATGCCAACTTTACGGGCACTCAGCGTACAACTGTTACGCCACTCCCAGGTGCGTCAAGTGCCTGGGAGAACATGGTACAGCCGACTGTACCCGGTCTAAAGACCGCACTCTCTGCACCGAGCCACCTAGTTGTGTGCTCTGCAAAGAGTCCGGTCATCCGGCAAACTACCGGGGCTGCCCGAAAGCCCCCAAGTCATCTTCCCCTAAATTAGCGCAGCGTTTCGGCGCGCGTCAGACTAGGGTATCCCCCTCGGCCAAACTCCCCGTGAGACTGGCCCCACAGCGTCCCTCCCAATGGCCTCTAATGAGTTCCCAGAAGGAATTCCCCCCACTGGCCTCCAGGCCTAAGCCCGCTCCCATCCCTCCATTAGTGGACCCGCGTACCCGTGCCCCCGCGCCCCTTACGCCCCCCGGTTTTCCCGCGACCGCACCTCCCGCCCGCGCCGCGGCCCCCTCCACCGCCCCTATGGCAGGACCAGTACCCGTACATAGGAAAGGTCAGGCTCCCCTTGATGCGTTTAACGTCATCACTGGGACCTTTAATACCTACAGCACGTTCCTCTCCCCGCGTGCCCAACAGATGGCCCAGGAACTAGTTGCCGCCGGTGGTAACTTGTTCCGTATCCAGTCAATTTATGCTGCGTATCCCGAGATCACGCAAGCAATCCACGTCATGAACTCCCAACGCCCCCATTATGGATAGTCGCGGAATACTAACTAGACAAAAACCCCGTTCCCTAAAGCTAGGCTTCTTCAATGCCAACGGCATTCACGGCCAACGTGATGAGATCGCCACGTTCCTCCGCGACCATCACATAGACATTTTACTCATTCAAGAGTCGTTCCTAAAACCTCACCATCGTGTCCCGAAAATTGCAAACTATCGTTTAGTTCGCAACGACAGGTCACGTTGTCATAGAGGCGGCACCCTCATATACTATAGGAAGTCCCTGTACTGCATACCTATGGATCCCCCCCAACTCTCCCGATTAGAAGTTTCGGCCTGTCGGTTAGCACTGACAGGCCACCAGCCAATCACTATCGTGTCGGCTTACTTCCCTCCCCCAGACGGTTCCGAGGACCCTCAACTCCTCACTAATGACCTCTCCGAACTTTTCGGCATGAGTGACTCCGTTATCATAGCGATCGCGCCAAACATCCCGCCTGGAATAGCACCAGGACCTCGACTAGACGTAGGCAACTTTTCAACCTCTGTTCTACCATGAACTTTGACGTCATCGCCCCGATGACTCCCACTCACTTTCCTTTCGACCCCGATCAGTTACCCGACGTTCTTGACATAGCACTCCTTAAGAATATCAACTTAAGGTTGGATTCTATAGAGGCTATTCACGAACTCGACTCTGATCATCGACCAGTAGTCATGAACCTGGCCCCCCGATTAGGTACTCGCGACCCCTCTCAACCCCCCACCACTAAAGTGATCACTGACTGGAAGAAAGTAAGCGATCGCTTACAATCTAACACGTCACATCACTTAGACTCTATTCCAGATCAGTTCGACTCTGTCGCCTACACAACGGCCGCGATCGACTCTCTCACGGAGCACGTACAATCGATCGTGAACGAAAGTTCACGGGAGGTTCCAGATACGGGTGACCGTAAATGGAAGCTCCCCGACGATGTACGTGATCTGCTGACAGAGAAGAACGCGGCCGTTCGTGCCTACAGCAACTTTCCCTGTGACGCTAACAAAGCTCACATGCGTTACTTACAGCGTGCTGTAAGGACACGTGTGACTGAGCTGCGTGACGCTAACTGGGACAAGATGGTGGGCGAACTAGAGCCGACTCATCTCGCTTTCTGGGAACTTCAGAGGAAACTGAAATCCTCTGAGTTTTCCACTATGCCCCCCCTGACCCGCCCCGATGCGACCATTGCATTCGAGGATATCGACAGGGCTGAATGCCTAGCCGATAGCCTCGAAGCCCAATGCACACCCAGTTCGCAGCCAGTAGACCAAGCGTTTGTCGATAAGGTAAACGCGGAAGTCGAACGCAAAGCCTCACTCCCGCCCGTTGAAGACCCTGATGATCCCCTGCCCCCTGTCACACCTGACGAGGTGCACGAGATCATCAAGGGTCTGAAATCTCGTAAAGCCCCCGGATCAGACGGCATCACCAACAGAGTGATCAAGCTGTTCCCCGCGCACCTGATTATGCTCATGTGTACCATCTTCAATGGTGCCTTGAGTAATAACATTTTCCCCCAAGCGTGGAAGGAAGCCACCGTTATTGGCATCCCTAAGCCCGGTAAGCCCAAAACCGAGCCCACGAGCTATCGCCCCATTAGTTTGCTCAAAGTTCTCGGCAAAATCTATGAGAGACTTATTTATAAGCGACTCAGAGATTATGCCGAAACCAAGGGCCTCATTCCCAACGAGCAGTTTGGTTTTCGAACCCAACACTCGTGTGTCCATCAGGTACACCGTATCGTCGAACATATCAATGCTGGTTTTCAGCGTGGTATGTTCACGGGCGCTGTATACTTCGATATAGCGAAAGCGTTTGACAAAGTCTGGCACAACGGCTTATTATATAAGCTGTACCAACTCGGAGTGCCAGACCGTCTCGTGCTCATCTTACGAGACTTTCTTGCGAACCGCACCTTTCGCTATCGCATCGAAGGGGCACTTTCCTCCCCTCACCCGATCCGTGCAGGAGTCCCTCAAGGCTCTGTACTAGCCCCCCTCATTTTCACGCTGTTCACTAGCGATATCCCCAGAAGCAAGAAGGCAAGGTTAGCTCTGTTCGCAGACGACACTACCATCTTTTTCTCGGGATTTAGTGACACAGCGCTGGTTCGCTACCTCCAAACCGCAGTCGACGAGCTCGGCGAATGGTTCAGGAAGTGGCGAATCGAAGTCAATCCTGATAAAAGTCAGGCGGTCTTTTACACCCGACCTCGACGTAATCACCCCACTCCCCGACCCATCTCAATGTTCGGCAAGCAGATCCCTTGGGCGAAGCAAGCCAAATATCTAGGTGTCATCCTCGACGAACACCTCACCTTTTCTGAGCACATAAAGCAGGCTCGCTCGCGGGCCGCTTTCGCTCTCGGTAGGCTCCATTGCGTCCTGAACAAGCGGAGTAAATTGTCTCTTCTGTGTAAGAAGCGGCTTTACACCGCTTGTATCAGGCCGATTATGACATACGCTAGCCCAGTCTGGGCACATGCCAAGCCCCGATTCATCCATAGGATGCAGACTCTCCAGAACCGTTTTCTCCGTCAAGCCACAGGCTCGCCTTGGTTTGTTCGGAATATCAATCTTCATTTAGATATGAAACTCCCGACTATCCATCAATTCATAAAACGCGCTTCGAAGCGTTTCTTCGATAGTGCCGTAGCCCACCGCAACCCTCTGGTTGTGGCGGCAGCTACTTACACCCCCTCCCGTATTAGCAAAGTCCGCCGCTCGCGGCACGTTCTTACCGATCCTGATGATCCCACTACTCTCCTCCAGGAGAGTCGAAAAGAGACCAGTACAGCTAGACCAGTACACAGACACAAACCGTACCGACCTCGCCGCCGAGGTCCGTCGTCGCGACCCCGACTTAACAGTCCCTCCCGACCCTTGCAAGAGCCAGCCCGCGATGCTGCGCCGTTAGCTTTAAATTAGTCCCAAAATAATCTAACCCAGATCCAGCCAGTCCCTTGCTGCCCCCCCACCAGTGATTGCCTAAGCCGAGGTTCGTACCCCCCTCGGGGTAACCCTTAGAGCTTTCGCTTTAGTTTTAAGTATAATAAGCCCCGGCTGGAGGCCTAAAAAGGTAACTTTTTAGAACTCGCCGGGCCCCAACCCGTTTAAGTAGTAACAATCTTTTCAGGATTAACTACGAGATGCCCCACAAAAAAAAAAAAAAAAAATAATGTAACTGTCAGTTGCTTGGCAGATGTTCAGTTGGCTAGTTCTAGTGCTGTTGTTGTGTGGAAGGATCGACCAGAGGTCACGTAAGTTAAGTAATTGATATTATATCGTAATTGTTGCCTATTATGACATTGTTGTTGTACTGTTTATAGTGTTGCCAATATTGCAAATGTTTTAAATCCTATAAATGGAATATTAATATTCTTTTCCTAGATATTATTGTTATATTTGGATTATATTGATATTATTCTGAGTTCTCTTGGACAATGGTCCAAGAGATAGAATTAATGTATTTAAGATAATGATAATGTATGGCAATGTAAGAAATGTGTTGATATAATACTTCAATACTGTTTCCATGGAGTTTCTTGTCCTTCTTCTCCATGAAGACCTAGTTTTGGAACGGACGACTAGCTTTCTGATTAATTGCTGACAAGCCTAATTGAAATAAAGGTCTAGTCTTGTCTTTCTGTGCTTTACTTATTGAAACCCTTCCCTATACATAATTAGTACATATATATACACTTATAGTTATATACTGCTTAATATAACACACGCATGGGTCAAAAACTACTGAAGGGATTTTAACCAAACTTGGTACGATTGTAGTCCATACTCCTGGGCAGGTTATATGCTATATAACATAACGCTAAGACACATAGAAGCCGAGCAGTGACGATAAATTTGAAGCAAGTCGGATGAAAATGCACTTTCGAGCTAAAAAAATTAACCTGGATTAACAGATAGGCTACTTTTTATCCCGGTAGTACGTTCACGCGGGATATTTTCCGACCTCCACGCGGGTAAAGCCGCTGGCAAAAGCTAGTAAGTAATAAAGTACATATTTTAAAATATTTCTTCAGCTGTAATTATGAATAAACTCATTAATGTAATAAATATAAAACAAATAATTACATACAATTTGTATAATTAGGGACAGACTGAACTGACGGATAAAATATCATATTTATTAATAATTTATTAATAAAACTTGCCCGTAGCAACAGCAAGTCTCTAGAAAATTACATTTTGTGGATTTCAAATGAAAATTATAGCTCAGCAACATTTGAACAATGAAGACCTTGAAGTTTGAATACCTTCACAAATAAGTAACATTTCTGTTATTGATAATTTGATACATATAAGTTTCAGTCTCATTATCTTCAAGACAACTTTCGACGGATGAAAATAATCTATTTGTTATTGTAGTTCTGCAACGTATCCGATCATTTCACCATCGGCCACGCCTCGGTCTACATTCACCCTAATGCCGTCTGATTTATTGAAAGTTATTGTTATATTTGAATCAGAAGCAGCATGTGCATTTGCCCTTCTGTTTGGTAAAAAAAATATCCCAAACATCTCGTGCATTGTCGTCACGTCACGAGTTGTGTGTCGCGTCTCTAGCTCCACAGGGCTAGGGGTGCCCATTTGTCCCATGCATTGTCATCATTTTGAAAGTAACAAGCATTGTAATCGCTGGATCCATTACGTCGGTGGCATACATTCACACTCGCCCGCGTCGAGCGGACTCAAACATTGTTGTATTAATGAGGAAAGAGCTGAAGGTAAGGGTTGAGAATGTAAATTGTATTTAATTAAAACATCTGCGTGTTACAAAAATCTCAATTATTCCAGTCTCTTATATCTTATTACCGATGCTAATAATCTTTCTGAGACTTATGTTCGTTTGTGCACTAAATTGAAATAGCTTCATACTCCGCAACTCTAAAGAAATACTTAATTAAAGCAAACCATAAAGGTCGTACTTCATTTGCTCTGAAATAGACTGATTCCAACGTGAATGCAACACAGGATTGAAATGTTTTTAAAATGTCAATTTGTTCCTAAACTTGGTCACGATTTGGTGAAAGCAGATATAAAACATGATTTTCCATATTTATTATAACTGAATAGTGATTATCAACCTACTATAAAACGTGTATTATATGTACTTGGCGTTCTGCAATGACTAATTAAAGTTGAATTACACTATAACCGAGCCTGTATGTACTCGTAGCTATTATTTAATTTAGCTAAATTAAATAATAAACTCCTCTGTGCTTGTTTTAATGTAATTATGATCTTGTCTGATAATTAGACAGGATCGCTCCACACATGTCGGTGTACAGTTACATTTTGTGAATGTTTCAATGTAGCTGTTTTCATAATTTGATAATGTGTTGCATATGCGGTGCCCAAACTTTACTCTTTGTGTACTTAATTGAGATTTTTATAGCTTAAGAATGTACTTAATAAAAATATTAAATTCACAGACGAACAACGTACGACCTAAACTGGTTAGACCGAGAAGCTTGTAATTTTGCAGAACAGTTTCTTATGTACTGAAGGTGAGAACTAAGGCAGGTTCTTTTGACAATTCACCCTGTATCGTTACTCATTGTTGTCGCTGGGGGACCCATCGCCTCACGGGTACTGTTGTAAATGACTAGGTTATGCCCGCGGCTTCGTCCGTGTGGATGTCGGAAATTATCCCACGGGAACGTGCTACCCGATAAATTATCGAAATGTTAACTTAAAAATAAAAAAAATATTTTGAATAATTACACCAGTTTACATGAGTTTTGTCCGTGAAATGGAATATGTATGGTTACGTTACTTTGGCTACAACTCGGAAAAATATTTTTAAAAAGCCAGCACGTCAGTTTTTTTTTATATTTATTAAGAAGATTTTTACAGAAAACTACATCTAAATAAACAATTGGCAGTAAAAATGGGTAATTTTTGCTCTTTTTTTATAAATATTTTCATCTGTCTCTCACAATAGCCCAACAATAAATAGTCACCTAGCATATTTTGGTCCCAAAAAGCTTGATAATTTTACTCAAATGATTTTAAATCTTTGTTAAATCGCTCACCGTGGTCATCACTCACACTACCAAGATTTTCTGGAATAAAATCTAAATGGGAATGCAAAAAAGAAGTTTTATTGACATATTTACACCCATACGCTCATAATTTTACAATAGATTTTCAACAGTCTCTTTGTAATTAAAACTGTTTATTGCCAAAAAAAACATTACGACACTTTTGACAGAGTTTCAGGCTGCTTATTCTACCTCGTTTAAAAGGCTCTCGAATTTAATATCTCGAATATTCTCCTGATTTGAGGACCCACAAATATTCCTTCCTTTAATTTAGCCGCAGAAAGATTCGTAAATACAGGGCAGAAGTATTGAAATGCAGACTTAGGCTTATCCAAAGCTTTGGTAAAATTTTTCATCAAGCCCAACTTAATGTGAAGCGGTGGCGCTTTTGACCCCGTTTGGTAAGAAGCTGTGATGAATCACACCGGCGCTAGACCACCAAACAGTGACCATCACTTTTCTAGGGTTCAGTTTTCGTTTAGGGCATTGTTTAGGTGCTGAACCAGGATCCAACCAACTTGCTGAGCGCTTGCGGTTATCAAACAGAATCCATTTTTCATCGCAGGTAACAATGCGGTTCAAAATTCCTTCATTTTGTGTCTGTTGAGCTGTGCAAGGCACGTCTCGACGCGTACTTCGCGCTGGCGATCATTGAGTTCGTGGGGCACCCATTTGTCAAGCTTTTTTACCTTGCCAATTGGACGCAAAAGGACCAATATTGTTTTGACGCTAACGTCGAAAGCTGCTGCTAATTCAGCCGTAGATTGTGTATCATCAGCTTCCACAATCGCCTTTAATTCGTCATTGTCGACCAAAGTCTTCGGACGACCGCGAGGTTCATTTTTCAGGTCGAAATTTCCAGAACGGAAGCGAGCAAACCAATAACAGGTGGTGCGTTGGTTTGTAGTGTTAGCTCCGTAAACGTCGTTGATGTTGCGCGCCGCTTGTGCCGCGTTGCTGCCACGACGGTACTCATATTCCATAATTACTCGAATTTTTAACGTATCCATGATGATGCAAAAGATTGAAATTCGATGAAAAAGTAACACTAATCAATAAACAAATGACTACTTTTGGAAAAAGAATTCCATGTTTTTAAAATAAAATTAATTTGAAATTAGAATTCTTAGACAAACAAAAATTATTTTGATTTGAAATGGCCAGTACTGCAGAACGGCAATTTCATAGGTAAAGACCAACATGTATTTTTTACGTTCATCTTACCCGAAACATAATATTATATTTTATACTATCTTTGTTTTTTGAGTTGAAATCAAGAGTTCTTGTTAAACAAAGTTAACAATCGATTACGCGGTTAGTTGGCTCACTCCATATCATTCGTTTACCAAATTTCAGTGATCTATCTTTACCTGAATACCAGCAACTGAGGACCAATCTGTAATTAGTGCAAATCACATGAGGAATCTGATTTTTATATTGATTTGACACCGAAAATCCAAAATAATATAAATAGGCTTCTTGCAATGGTTCTGTTATAGAAAACCCACGATTTAACGGAACAATTTTTCCACAAACATAATAAAATCGATTTGCATGTAGTGTACACACTCTAGATGGCATTTTTATATAAAAATAAGAATTTTAAATCATACAGTTGTTTACGAAATAGAATGATAAACGTATTTACACAATTGCGGGTAGGTAAAAACAAAGATCTCTATATCTCAGAATTGTGACGTGCTAGGAAAAATAAAAAAATATATTTTTAATTACCATCCATAGCCTAAATAAATAATACATGTTTCATGTCATGGACAAAAAAAAATATATTTTTTTTTGTAAACTAGTGTTATCATCATTAGAAATAATCTAGCATCGCTATTGACCACATATTACCTAGATAGATAAGTATTTTACAATTAACTAATCTAATAACATCTAAGCGGGTGGGTCCACCATCTTTTTAAATGAAATGAATAATACCTCAAGACATGGGTAAGTACTGATTATATATTTTCCAAACCATAAAAATAAATTACCTAATCATGAGAATTTTAAAGTTATATTTTATTTTATCCTCCTGGGAATATAATTTTGCAAAAATGCTAAGTTTAAGCATACAAACTATCATCCCATATATTCCCCTTTTCTCGATTATTTTTGAGACAAAACTAGCCTACATCCACTACGTAATATCACCTATCAGTATCAACTTGCCGATTTTAGTTTAGGCGTAAAAGCTTAACATGGAGACAGACAGAGATATTTTCGAAGTTATAACATTAGTACCTATACTTACGTATTAGTAAACACTGGGCTGTATTTTTTTAAAGAAAAATACAATTTATCGAACTGCTAATCTAATATCACAAAACAAACACAGTGACATAACGCTCGAGAGGCCTATGTCCGGTGGTGACCTGCGTGCTGCGCGCTGCGCTAACGACTTGATTGCTCCACGTCGACCTAAAGAACTAGTTCCCGCTACTTACTGCGAAGCTAACTGTTTCCAAGAACACTGCTCAAGTAATCGATACGACACAGTACTGCTGGAGCCGCACATAAATAACAGACGGCTTTGTCCGGGAAACTTACATTTTTCATCCGCACACGGACACCAGACACCCGGACACGGTAATACATCGGACATGGCACATGATATATGTGTTAAGGATTGTAGATACCAAGAAACAGCGGCTTTAGAAATGTGTGTTGAGAAAGAAACGTCCTCCTCGTTACGGGGATGACTATGATTTAAGGTGAGATCGAACGGATTTTCGATGAGATGAGCAGTGTTGTATTTGAAGTCTGGTAGAACAGTACAGATTAGCTTATGCTAAAAAATTATTTGTAGTTAGTAAAGAGGAAAGAGTATACTTTTCTATAAAATTGATAACATCCAGTTAAATCAAATCCAAAGCACAAAAAAATAAAAATAAAATGTTTGTATCACGAGAATTAAACAGGGGAAGATGAAAAGATGATGGGGAAAGATCGAAATAGTTACTAAAATCCCTACGTATCGACCACGTAAGTGAAGTAACGGATACGGGGTAAGATTGAAAAACTCGATTAACTTACATAAAAGTCACTGCGCAGACTTTTGCGCTTTACACACATCCATCCACTCAAAGTGGCAAACGCTGACTGAGATGTGTGACGTAACAAAATGGCGGTCTTAACAATGTTACCATCACTGCAGAAACTGCACTAAATCTGGCGTTATGGACAACTTTTTATCTTACCCCGTTTTTCATTTTACCCCCACTCACCTTATACTTTTGGTGTAATGTAACGATTTTACCTTCATAGTTCAATTCGCTTACGACACTAATTTCGATTAGAAATACAGATTTAAATAAGGTAGACATGACGCTCACTGGGGTGTGCCATAAATTAACGCATCTGGATACTTTACGTGCCTACTCCGTCATTATATCGATGAGATGTTAGTCGACATACACACGGACGCAATGAAATTGCGACGGGATTTCTTCACGAACTCTTCTTAGCTATTTGATACGTTTTCAACCATAATAATACAGGTAATTATAGACAATAATTAATGGAATGATGTAATATGATTAAGCCCTTCTGAACTATTTACCTAGTACCTACTGATTACTTAAGAACCTGGAGACTGGACTCACTCAGTTATTGGTAATATATATACCTAACTTAATTCTTTCTTCGTATGGGTACCTACTGAGTTTGTGATTCCAACAAACGTAGACCTATGTTGGAGTGCAGCGAACAGAGGGCGACATTCTTTACAAAGTCGGCTACAACATACAATACATGCAAGAAACATTCATAATGTCATGCAGTTTTGGAGCGCATGCACACAACGCCAAACGCGCAACGTTCCAAACTTTAGCACGATAGCTTGCGGGTTTTATTTTCAAAAGGAATATTATTGGTAGGTAAAGCGGACAATGGAGCTATGAATACGGTTCAATTTACTTTTGTTGTTCCGGGGCACCTTCTACCTAATACACCTGTGCTAAAATGGATGTAATACTAAAAATACACAAGGAACATTCTTTTGTACATTACAGCACATAATTACTCTACATATACAAAGTACGAGTAAGTATCGCTAGTAACTCCAATAAAGTACATTCCTACAGCAATTTTATGGGCCATAGCGAGTCATAAATGCGATCCGAGATGGCTTCCATTGCTCAGCTCTTGTTGGGCAGTAGCGCGCAATGCGGCCACTTCGCAAAGTATCCACATTTCATGTAATGGCGGCGGTGGCCGATATTACCCTCATCACGTCAAACAGGTGACGTGTTTAAGCGGAATTACCTCAGTTTCGTCACAGAGCGCTAGTCAGCTACTCCACATGCCGTCCCGCTGCTGTGGGCATGGTAATTACCCGCTTTGTCCAGTACAGTGTAGGTCCCTCACAAAGGTAACAGATGCGAGTAAATAAAACCTAAAATAGGTACATTACAGCAATTATCCGCGCATAATAACGAGGATATTAGTGAAATTTGAATAATTTGTAACTCGTTATGAATGTTGCTAGTTTAAACGAGCTTGCCTGCTAAGAGTTGTCTGCGCACGCCAGCCGCCACCGCCTGCACCACAGGGCACTGAGGGGCAGGAGGGGGGGGGGGGAGGGGAGGAGGCGGCAGACGTGCGCTCACAAATTAATGCTTAAAATATTTAATTAATCATCTCCGGCTTAATGATGCGTCTGGTGGGCGTTGCCGTGACGATCTCAGAATATTACCATCACACTAGGCAGGCACCGTGCACCGGCGGGAACATGATTGGCTCCTTAGTCACGACTTTAGAATTCAATCTCCTGTTGATGGTCTGCGCGCGACGTGTGCCTCAATACCTTCACATTTTTTTCCTTAGAAACGCTTTCGATTCTACAAACCTATGCAGGAAAAATACTCGGAAAGCAAACAAATGTTTTACGACTACAGCCATTCGCGTTTGGCACATAAAACAATATTACTGCAGTTGCCAGTTGCGACCATTTTAATTACTTTCCATCTGTAAACAAAGTCGTTCCATCCTCCACGATCAGGTGCTGCGAGGATTTGTGTCGAATGAGGTTTACAGAACAGCTATGCTGCCCTGGTAACAAAGAATGCAGTAATCGACATTTTTGAGATTTTCACTTTTTTCCAGAAATGGCATCCCAAGAGGTTCGTGTACATGAAAAAAATATATTTTCATAAAAAAATTCACTCGAAGTATGTTTTTTATGTAATGATTTTCGCCGTACTTGCATAAAAACTGCTTCAATGATAAGAAAAAATGCAGTATTAAACATGGCCTAAGAAAGAATGCAGTACTTGCAAGAATACCCTAAAACAGAATGCAGTAATATCCACTACTTTATTATTTTGTTTTAAATTCAGTAGACAAATTGCTAAATTAAAACGCAGTACTCCACATTACTGTATTTAAGTGTAGTAAAGGCTTGCGAAGTCGTAGCAGTGCGATCCATTGCCGCGTTTAGTCTTAGTAACAGTGTGACCAGATTCAGTATTTTAATACTTTTTGAGTATATTTTAGTAAGTTTTCCAAGAGTCAGTATTTTTAAAGGTATATTGGCGGAAGCCAGTATTTTTGGGTATATTTTGGAAAAAAGTTATGGCAATACCATAGCCATGTCATAAAATTATTAAAAAAAAAAAAACTACGTACATTGGTGTTCAGGGGAATTTCCGGATTTAGTCTATATTTCATTTTGGAGCAAAGATCAATAAGTTACAGATAGGACATGACAGGTGGGCCTCCTAGAATTACAAATAGCATCGAATCATCTAGTCACAAAATGATTTTCTGTTCTGCACTTGGCTTAATCTTTGAATGTTTGGTTTCAAACTTTCAAATTGAAACTTAGGGAAATTCCCAAATTATTGAAAGTTTCAATAATTTGGGATTTTCCCTAAGTTTATATTGTATGTGTTCGTCGTAATATAAACAGAGCGCGCGATTTATTGTTGTCATTTTACTTCATGCTATTACGCTGTTATCTGATACGCAATTCAGAATCCAGAGAACTTGTCTAGTTTTCAGCAAAGTTATTTGGCTAAATGGGAACAAATTTCGGAGTTTTCTTCGTGGCTTTCACGTTGTAAAGATGACGCGTACGCTGCGTTTTGTAAAGCATGCAGTGCGAAACTCCAAAGTTAGCATCTATAAAACAACATGCAAATACTGAAAAGCATAAATCGAACTTGAACAAATATAAAGGACAGTCAAAGGTAAGCTTAACTTGTTTTTAGTTTTTAGTAAAATTAGAATGACTATACCTAAAGTCGAGAAGTTCGGAGGCACTTTATTTAGTCTATGATCATAATGTATAATTTATGTTTTTACTTGTTTACAGGTTGACACATTTTTCAAAAAGCACCACTGAAAGACGAAGTCAAGAAAGCAGAGCTGCGTTTATGCGGTTTTCTTCCAGAACACAAAATCTCTTTTAGAGCTATTGACCATCTTAGTGATGTTCTAGTAAAATGTTTTCCTGACTCCGAAATTGCAAAAGAATTTTCCTGCAAGAGAACCAAAGCAACGGCCTTTAATATTTAACATTTTAGGACCCAAATTTGAAAAGTTATGATTGAAGATATACTTCGCACTGTATCTCCGTCAGATAAACCAGTATATTCAATTGTAATCGATGAAAGTACAGATGTCACCACAATCAAAGTGTTGGCGATAGTAATCAAATACTTCTCTGAAACCAAATGTAAAGTACAAACCAAATTCCTTGATTTAGTTGATTTAAGTGGTGAGACTGCAGATCATTTATTTGATGCTTTGTCATCAAAGTTATCCGAGTTATGTTTAGATATAAAAGACGTGATGGGGTTCGCTGCTGATACTACGAATGTGATGTTTGGTCAACACTCTGGCATTGTTACAAAAATTAAAGAAGTAAACCCAATGTGTTTGTCATTCTTTAGCATTAAGTGTTAGTCATGCTTGCAAAATACTACCTAGAAATTTAGAACAGATAGTAAAAGAAGTATATGGATATTTTTCTCAAAGCAGCAAGCGTCAAAGAGAATTTGTTGAGTTCTAAAATTTCACTGACACTGAAAAACATAGACTACTGCGTCATTATGATATAAGATGGCTATCGCTTCATGCTTGTGTTAATAGAATAATTGAGCAATGGAGGGCACTGCAGTTTTTTTTTCAAGACCAATATTTGAGTGATCGCATTATGTCATCAGAATTTTTGTATCATTCTTTTAATAATGATATAAACAAATTATACTTTTACTTTTTAGACTACATTATGCCGATTGTAAACAAATTTAATATAATTTTTCAAAGCGACTACCCGTGCATTGAAAGATTATATCACAGATAACTATATATTAGTCAGAGAGATTATATGATGATGCTTCTAGTATGTACTTGTTGATTTTGGGTTGCTATATGAAAACTAATTATATAAAAAGCACGCACAACGTATTTACATTAGACCCAAAATCTAGTGTGAATTATTTGCCATTGAATAATATGTACTTAGGGATTCAAGTGGGTCAAGAATTAATTAAACATAGGGAAACATATACATGAAAGAACAAATTGCTGATTTTTTCAGAAAGTGCCATACTTTTTTAATTGAATTGAGCACGCAATTGAAATCACGTTTGCGTTTTGAAGATCAAATTTTATACTCAATACTTTATTTACATTCCACGGTGTAAAAACTTAGGTCGTAGCTAAGAGACTAAAAAACCGTAACCTTAAAATGCACCTATATAAATCCTTGAGAAGACACAGTATCTACACTTCAACTTAGTTCCGCGCATATAATAATGGCAATAATTACTAAAAAATAATGCAGTAATCGACTTGTGCTAAGACATAATGCAGTAATACGCGCAGGTGCTGTATTTAGTTTTAGTATCCTATGACTCGGAAACGACCAGATACTAAACCGAAACGCAGTAATACGTATTATAATTGCTTATATTACTAAATTAAATAAAGGAAATTTATCTTGTAAAAGCTTGATTTTTTTCCGAATTTTCAGATATATTATATGACCAATAAAATACGAACATCTTGCTCAGATGATATGAAATATGTTTTTTGCGTTTATCTCGTAACCGCCATTTTGCGATTACTGCATTCTTAGTTATGACGGCAGTATGTATGTATGTATGAAAAGGAAATACTATACTGCCTCAACAGTAATCTCTAGGTGATACAGTATTCGTAGGTATGGAAATGCACGGTAGGTGTGTAAGTGGTTTTGGATTACGGGATAGTCTAAAAGAGTCTCAAGTTAGAAGAAGTTATCTCGCTATGTCGCCGAGCCGATACATAAAGCGGAGCTCGCGCGAGTGCTCGGCACCGGCGCCGATTGACTCCTAACGACTCAATATAAACGGCTCAGCCGTAACTAGAGCCTCCGACGAACAATGCTATAGCTTTTAACAGTCATAATAAAAGGAGAAAGCCCATAAAGTGCGAAATATAAAACGCTCGCCGTAAAAAGGTAAGTTAAATAAGTTTATTGCGCGCCGTTACTTTAATTTGGACCTCCCGAGGTACCTAACCTGCCCATAGGTACAGACACAGCTCCACCTCACAATCCTCACAATGGTGTGAGGCCATGAACAATGGCAGTCGTATGGTTACTTTGTCGGCCCCGTTACGTGTTAAATATCAGGCATTGTCCTTTAAATAACACCGCCTTTTTACTTTCATGTTTTTTTCACAATGGAGTTCACGCGAATAGTCACTGCTCGTGTACTATTATTACAAATATAAGTTGCGAAATTGCTTTTGTGCAGACGTGGGGCCGCCGTGGATGCAATAAAGCCCTTGCAGAATAGTTGGCACAAGTCGATAAAAGTAGCTCCGAGTGGAAACGACCTAGTAACTAGAAAGAATCCCTACAAACTGTAGCAAGCCTTGCGAGCGATGGCTGCATGTGTGACTATGTGCACATAAGTACGTATACACAGGTAATGGCATGGCATAGCGCCGGCTTCCTCTCGTGCGGCAGATATAAAACGGGTGCCAATTTCGATATTATATTAGAAGTAGTTCTTGATTGAATTGAACCCTTCTGCCGGCTGTCGGGTGTCGGGTGAGAGTGAAAGGGTTAACTTATTTCAGGATTCTTATTTACGGTAATCTTGACCCTAATTGCGTCTACATTTATCATTTCGGACATAATGTAGGGCTCTGGTAGTTGAGTTATTAGGTACGTACGGTCTACGCCTTAGCTTTTCCCAATTATGTAAGTAGTAGGTAAGTATCTCAATGTTGTTGGAACGGTAGAATCTTTCCGGTGGCTAAGGAAATGTATGTAGGATGTGTATTTTGCCATTTCGACCAACCTTTAACTTTGAACTTTACATCGCTATTCCTGTTTTAGGTTTATTCTAAGCAACAACATAACAACAAAGTAAGATATTGCAAATGACATGTGTCGTCAACTCGTCTCGAAGTCGGTAAGCCGTGCTTTACTGCCTCGAAATAAAACGAAATACGTAGTGGAGCAGGGGCAGTAGTTCCGAATAGTTCCTGTGCTGGTAACGTCGGCAAAGACTGTGGAACTGTGACGTCACAACACATAACCATATAAATGGCTATTTCATGGATCTAAGCGGTTTTATTATGCCAACTATCCTTGTATAGTTTGGCAGTCATGCTAATGGGCGTCCTTCTGCAGTAACTGGCATTCAATGATATACTCTTTAAAGATCCCACGTTATGATACCACTATATGCAACATCATTCCCAAATTGCTGATTACACAGGTAAAATAATCGTTAAACATTTTCGCCAAAATCGAATGAAAGAGATTTCCTCATTGGTTTCACACACACATTTACCAGAAGTCGGTAAAAATATTTGCCTTCGGGGGAAAGTTACCATCAAATAAAATGAAGAAATAACACTCCGTTAGGCGAAACTTTCCGCGAAAAACACGTGACAGCAGTAGCGAGGTGGAAGTGGATAGAGGGGAAACACACACTTTATTAATTAACAATACTGAACTAACTACAACTTGTTTTCATTTTAAAATAAAACGTATTTTTTAACATTAAGAAGTATTGTATAGTCTTCTACGAAAAATATTTACGTCACTCGATGTTAAGCTGTTCGCAGAATCAAGTTTTTATTACTTCTTACATTTTGTTATTTTTTTGTCACTATCCATTATTCAGCGACCCTTGAAAGCTGCAATTTTCAATGATTCCCGTCATGGCAGAAGCTCTCGCACTGATACCCTAGAGGGCGCTTGTTTGAACAGCTTCCTGGCGCCGAGTACACTAGGTACTTAGTATACTTGGTGCCAGGAAGCTGTACACGCAGATTAGATTAGATTGATTCGATTAGTGGCGGTTTGTTTGTTTGTTTGTGCACACGTCTAGGTACATACCGATCGCGGGAGGAGAGCATCTTGTGGATGTTTAGACGCCATTCGATCACGCTGTTATGGAGCTAAATTACACAAATGGATGCTGAGTTAGCGCACAATTTTTTTCTTCTTTTAATTTGTTCAACGAGAGGAATTCTCAATACCTATATACATATTGCATGCTTCTATGTGCACTAAGTTGGTAGGTTTACAAAAGTATATGGTCATAATCTGCGGGCACAAGGTAAGCACAGATGAACTGTGGACGCAGACTGTCATTTCAAAACGCGACTAATTTGACGCTTTCTTTCACATTTCAAATTCCAAAGAATCTCTTCACTTTGTGTATAAAACACGTTCTATAGAGCAGTGATGTGAAACCTTGTCTCCACTTGCACAGAGGCCTCGCACACTGTCCGCTGCAATATTCCGGGAAGGGGGACTTTCAAGCTGTGTGTAAACACACCTTACTTTGCTTTGTGTATTATTCCCTGGCGAGCGGTCAGGTTACATTGTTAGGGGTCCCGTCGACCCTACCTTTACCTTCACTACTAAGAAAACATATTTTTCAATTATGAGCAGATAAGGTTTCGGTGAGATAAGTCCATGGCTTTTCTTAAGAAGGTGGTTTTCATACGCCTTTTTTAACTAGGTTTATTTCTAGAAAATAACGGCAATGGTTAGTCGTGTCCACTTCTTGTGTCGTAAAGAGCAACAGGATGGACAGTAACGTCCCCGTATCTACCCAATACAACGTCGAGCTCCAATCTGTCCACCAAGCGTGATGGCTACTTCCCATCACTCCGCTGTACACGTTCACGGCTGTTAACCTCTTCAATCACTTAGTTACGGTTGTGATAACAGCGGGTTCGTTACACTGTTGTGCGTAGCGTCTGGTGGTTGAACCCCAATCGACGACTCCGCAGTATAATTTACATTCTTATTAAAAAACTCGCTCTCCACCCGCCATCGCCACCTTCATTCATTATGTACGCTTTTTTAACTAAAATAAAATGTTCAAGTCATCTTCGGCGCGTCTAGTAGTTCCATTCATGACGGCTTCGAACGAAAATTGATTATTTTGATGTCTAACCGACTTCTTTTGTTGTGCACATAATGTAAAATGCCTTTACGCTACATTGTTTTACAGTATCAATCGATAAACTCAGCTATAAGCAATCCAATACCGGACATACGCCAAGTGAAATTAAGATGGCAAACAATTCTAGGTCCTCTTTCCCCATCCCGTCCATCCCCACTGCCTTCATAAGCTACTCAGTTGTGTGGGGGTTTCACAGAACAATCAAAAGAAATAAAAAGCCAAAGGTCAAATAGCGTGAAACCTTGTCAGAACTCGAAGGTCGTGGAGTCCAATCCGCCACAGAGCAACCATGGCGAACTATTTAATTTGCAGAATGTTTAGAAGTTGCTGAGGTTAAAGTATTCGCACCGCATCAAACTTGAACAACTAAATATTATGTTTTATGGCTTCGTGGCCTTTAGTTGTTCGCTCTAACCACTTTCTTTAAAGTGAAAATATATTATTGTGCAAATTGCAATTAAATTAACGACTAGCTGTTAAATTCATGGCCGCCTCGTATACCTAACAATAACAATACAGGTATAAATACGATCCTCCTTATAAATCGTCCCCACGATACGAGCTCTCAAGCTATTCAGCGCAGAATGCTGACAATGCACAAGATCGATCGAAGTGCATTTCAGGCGGAGACGGACAATGGAGCGCTGGGAGGAGCCCACAGTGGACAGTGGACTGTGGACAGCACTACGGAGACGTCATTATCTATCTACGAGTACCTATGTACTGCAATAGTGCAGCACATAAAAGTACGAAGTAGTTCGTATTGTACTAATAGCTGCTTTATAATAAATACTAATTCTCATAGCTCGACACTATTCGGAAATACTATGTATGTACTATGTATTATATGTATAAGCAGAAAAGTGGAACTGTTCCCGATGGAATCGTAAAAGATGCCATCTGCGCACAACTATCTATTAAATCAGACAGACGTCACGTGTAGGTACTCACTGTACATACTGTGCTACGCCATTCTCTAGTATCCGCAATGTTATGTCTATCTACTCTTCCGACCTCTAGCGTGCAGGGACTATCAAATTATCAATAACATCTCTTGCCTAAGGGCGGTACACACTGGCAGACAAACATTTCGTTAGGGTAGTTCCACGTCGTCGCCCCCTCCCCCTCCCTGGCCCCTTCTCCCGGGCCGCCTCTCGCCGCTTTGATCTCTCTGTTCTTAATTACTGGCTTCTAAAAAATCCGGCGCAAGTTTTATGGAAGTTATAAACGCTCCGTTGTAGCTACCGCACCTCCCGCACACAGTAGATACGTCAGAAGGAATGGAGGGTCGCTTTAAGAAATTCAAGATCTTAAAGAATCTCACTAAGAGCGATTTAAACTTAAGCGTCATTGTTCGCAATGGTATTATGTCCAGTGAGTGAACTTTGAAGCTAAAACTTCATTGTGAAAGATAAATTGATGTTTACTAGACAAAAGAAGCATGAGCTCGATTTTGGATAAAAAAATTAGTGACAACTCAAACCTTACACAAAATAATATCATATTGTGTGTGTTGAGCCTTCTGCGCCCTCAGCTCAGCGGCCGCACCGCCCCGCGCGCCGCCGCCGCCGCGATCGATCCTAATGAGATATTTTAAATACACTGTACCTGTAGGCTGAGCTACACAGACACAAAGTGAAACCCGCCTCATGTAGAACACAGCGCAGGCACTGAGGAATACCGACGACTATGTAGAGCAAGCACAGGCGGCCGGGACTTGACGTGTTCGTGCACGAGCGTACTATGTGTACGCAGCTTATTTTAACGACGAGCCGTCTCGCACGCAAATATTTGTACAAAGAGAACTTTTAGACATATTTTTGTGTTATTCCTTGAAATATTACTCAGTTGAACAAATTGAAGACGAAGACTTTACTCTTATTGTCTCCATTATTAGATTACTGAGTAAATCTTAGATAAGCTTAGCGTCATCGTTCACACAAACCATCGTAATGTAAAGAGCTAAGAAATTCATATTCTAGTATATGAGTAATACTCTTTTCTATGTGCTATTCCACTTCATAAATCCCTGCAAGGCTGCGCTCGTAGTGATTTATAATTAAATAGCGTCCCTAAGTCTCTAGTGAAAGAAGCTCTAGTAATCTAAGCAGAGGGAGCTGATGTAATACATGCCACTATGCCTCGGCGGGATTCCGTTCACATAATGCTATTTATTTTCCATGCCGCATAAGCCCTTTCTGATTATAATCTAATCCCAAATGCTAAACAATAGGGACGTCGCTAAAGTTCTTTTATTGTCAAAACCAGCAGTTTAACTATTTATACGGAAATATTATTTATTGTTCTCGTGTTCTCCTAATGTATGTAAATCCCCATTAAAATAACGTTCTCACGAAATGTAATCGATATTTAATTGATTTGGGCACTGCTCTCATAAAACTTGGGAACTTGTTTCAGTAATCTTTAATACTGATCTTAGAATAACAAAACATTAAAGTTAGCTTTTTATCGAAAATAACTTGTAAAAAACTTTTTAACAAAAAATTAAACCGCCGAAAAACTGAAAAGCATAAAATAACAAACCTTAAAATTATGAGTCGGCGCTTTGAGTGATCCTTGTTCATTGATTTCTCAGCGCCGACTCAAAATTTTATAATAAGGTTAGTTATTTTATGCTTTTCAGTTTTTCGGCGGTTTAATTTTTTGTTAAAAAGTTTTTATTTTATGATTTTTTGTGGCTTTGATGTACTAATAATACTTGGCAAGGTATACCCTATCCAACAATAAAAGAATTATCAAAATCGAACTACTCTGTACAAAGTTATGCGTGTTCATACGTTACAATCAGTGAATGAACAATCAATCATCCCCTGTTTTCCAACCCTTAGGGTTCGATTTTGTTTTCCAAATCTATATGGGACCACCTTGGGAGTATACCCTTTCCAATAGAAGAAGAATTGTCACAATCGGACCACTATGTAAAAAGTTATGCGTGGCCATACATAAAAAAAAAAAAAAAAAAAAATACGCGTCGAATTGATAACCTCCTCCGTTTTTTTTCGTCGGTTGAAAAGTAAAATCGTTCGACGATAGCTCACATCAGACGGACGGGGAGCCCACCTCCGTAGGTCTCTGTGCGACAAACTCATAATTGGTCATTTCCTACACTTTTTCACCTTACCTACTTTTTACCTTTCGTACTAACTTTTTAGTACCTTTTGCTTATTCAGTCAACATACAACAATTTCGGGACAAACAGCAATCATGGAGAATTGGAAACTGCATCCATTAAAACGACTCTAGAGTCATTAGCCAAAACCGTGCTGTTTGGGCGTCTGCCCAGCAATTACCGGCTAACAATATAGCCAACCGTGCAGCCAAGTTCCGTGCACAGATCACATGCAGTACGAGTACTTGTATTTTTAGCCTATTTGCTCTGTTTGCAGATATTTTTCTACTAAGTCTTTAAGAAGCTGATGCGTCATCTTGATATTCTTAATTAATGATAATATCAATGCAAAGTGGTTGACGTGTTGTTCTGTTTAATTAAATGTCAGCAATGAAACGTCCAATGTATCACGACTACTGGTTTAAAGTGTTTCCTAGTATCGTGTTGGTTTGGAGAAAAATACGTGACGTCATCACACGATAAAACTTTAATCAGATTATTTAAAGCCTGTTTCAAGTGAAACGCGATTCTGCTGAAACAGTGTGTGTATGCTGAGCCCACGGACAACACTAAAAGCAAACTATACGAATATCATAAATGACTGTAAAGTAAGACTACATTTTACTTCTCGACAGATAACGAGTTCTTGTAACTTTATATTAGTTTTACGTGTGTTGTGCAGTAAACTGTCGCTTAAATTGTAATTTATTGCGGAATCACGACCACTTCTCAAATTGAATTCGATCTTCAGACAGTTTCTGGATTGAATTGCACCTCCGGCCAAGATATTCTACTTCTGTGGGTGTTGACCTGCTAGTATAAATGTCGACTTTTTCAGTGACTTAATTTAAATACAGTTTCTATGAAAGCACTATCTTCGAACAGAGGCCTATGGCGTGCAGTGTCCCGAGTGAGTGGCACAGTCGCAGGCTCAT
This sequence comes from Aporophyla lueneburgensis, assembly GCA_932294355.1. Taxonomy (NCBI): domain Eukaryota; kingdom Metazoa; phylum Arthropoda; class Insecta; order Lepidoptera; family Noctuidae; genus Aporophyla; species Aporophyla lueneburgensis. The sequence continues at coordinate 638,905 of OW028749.1, read as the reverse complement.
ATATTATTGACTGGCTAGTTCCAGCACGTCGTCGGCCGCCACAGGGGTGCCGGTGGGCGCCAGTGGGTCGTCGCCACGTCGCCGTCGCCACGGCGTCGTTGAGGCCTATTCTGTTTGATAACCTTTCGATTTCATTGATTTATTAATCGCTCCCATCCCCCCACAAAGCGACGGATAGTAGGGGACCTCTCCCTGAACCATTATTTTTAATTATGAAATATCCGGTTTCAGTGCTAAGTGTGGGAGGGTGAGGGGGGAGCGACGACTTGTAACAACGTTCAACTAAGTGCTGCAGCTCATGTTATTACTTTTCAGATTCTAAGTGATGCAGCTATGAAGTCTTTAGAAACTTTTTCAATCTAGCTATGAAAAGTGCTGTTGTATCCGCAGGAGACAGTATGAAACAATGACGTAGGAAGCGGTATATAGTTCTCTAAACTTTTATTAACAATAAGCGTTAAGTACAATACTTCTCATCCATATAATATAGTTTTGTCTTAATACGTGAAACAAAAACTTTGTACCCCTTTGTACCAAATGTACCGTGTCGGAGGAGAATGACATTTGGCACAATAATTTTTATATAATAGATGATGCAGTAGAAATACACTAAGTTTATATTAAATGTATTCGAATTTCGATCACGTGGCAACCACTAGTCAAATTGGCAATTAATAAGGTTCCATCTCAATCCCCAATAACACATAGTAACACTTCCCTCATCTCATTGTCACACACGTCATATTGTTTACGACGTCATATCTCGCTGAGCAGCAACCCTTCAGCGCTGCACATAAATTGAGCCGTTCTTTGTGCTCCTCTACAATGTGGCCGAGAGCGCCGAGAGCACGGGACAAAGGTTTAGGAAAGGGACGCTGTTGTAACCGATATTCTTCTGAACTGTAATTTAATTCTTTTGGGTTTACAAGTAAAGAGTTATCTAGAGCCGATATCTGTAGTGTGCAGCGGACCAGACCAGTGACGTCATTAACATGAGAATGCTCATAACGTGATCTCACGCTAACTCACATCAAGATGAGATTGAATGTCGTCTGTAAACCGGGACACGTCTGAAGGGGCGGCGCGGCGTCTTTGTGCCGTTTGAACGGTTATTTAGTTGTGTATCTTATACCTTTAAACGAGCAATTCTTCGGAGTACCGAGTGGTATATATCGTCAGAATTTGGCGTTCCCATTATTGGGATAAACAATATTATTATCAAGTACAAACAGTATTATGAACAACTACCAAGTTGTATTACAATATTAATTAAATGATAAAAAAGAAACAATCAAAATCAAAAGTCGTTTATTCAAACTAGGCTGAGAGTCAGCACTTTTGAACGTCAAAGTTACATAAGACAGTCCCCCAAAACGCCAGCCCTTCGACACTTCCTAGTGCTATAGCTGGGAAGAAGAAGTGGCGGAACAAACTCCCCAGCAGCACAGCTGTCTGTTAAGTTAGAAGAACTTGAATAAAACGGTTACTAGATAAAGTAGGTAATAACAATACAGTACAACGAACAAACTCTTAAGGTTGCAGTTGGTATAGAGGCCTAAGCCACCCAAATACAAAGTGTATCTTTCGCTATCAGCTAGTCAATACAGCTATGTGAATATACAGCAGCGCTGTACCAGGTAAACCGACAGTGTCGGGAGCAGAAGCTCTGTATTGAGTCTAATCCGAAGATAGACTGACTTGCTCATTTTTTTTTTTTTTTTTTGTCGGGCATCTCGTAGTTAATCCTGAAAAGATTGTGACTACTTAAACGGATTGTGGCCCGCCGGCGAGTTCTAAAAAGTTACCTTTTTAGGCCTCCAGCCGGGGCTTATTATACTTAAAAACTAAAGCGAAAGCTCTAAGGGTTACCCCGAGGGGGGTACGAACCTCGGCTTAGGCAATCGCTGATAGGGGGGCAGCAAGGGACTGGCTGGATCTGGGTTAAATTATTTAGGGACTAATTTAAAGCTAGCGGCGCAGCATCGCGGGCTGGCTCTTGCAAGGGTCGGGAGGGACTGTTAAGTCGGGGTCGCGACGACGGACCTCGGCGGCGAGGTCGGTACGGTTTGTGTCTGTGTGCTGGTCTAGCTGTACTGGTCTCTTTTCGACTCTCCTGGAGGAGAGTAGTGGGATCATCAGGATCGGTAAGAACGTGCCGCGAGCGGCGGACTTTGCTAATACGGGAGGGGGTGTAAGTAGCTGCCGCCACAACCAGAGGGTTGCGGTGGGCTACGGCCCTATCGAAGAAACGTTTCGAAGCGCGTTTTATGTATTGATGGATAGTCGGGAGTTTCATATCTAAATGAAGATTGAAATTCCGAACAAACCAAGGCGAGCCTGTGGCTTGACGGAGAAAACGGTTCTGGAGAGTCTGCATCCTATGGATGAATCGGGACTGACTTGCTCACTGAATGCAAGCTCTTTTATAGGACAATGTCCCGCCATAATATCTATGACAACTCTGTCCGATGGCGCGCGGAAGTACGCCACGTGTTTACTTGATACAAAACACTAAAGTATGCTAAACTAAATAAGACTCACATTATAAAATAATCAAATAATATTAGAATAATTGTCGTAAATAAACAAATAGTGAATTCACTACGTAAATCATTTTAACATTTAAAGTAACATGTCATTCATTGTTTTGAACAAACCTACCGGTTACAGTTATCAAAATAAGTTTCCAAAAATGAATTAGTGAGTACACCAAGTACTCAATAAATTAAGTTCCAATTTATTAGACACAATCTGATAGAAAAATCACGTAAATTAATGATAATAAAAACAAAGGATAGCAAATTATGCGGACTACCCACAATTTGTATTTGACAGCCATCTCCGACATAATTATATATACAACATTAATTTTTGTTTATGCGAAACCTGAAACACGGGTCTAGTATTTTTATGTAAAGAATCTATGAAAAAAATTTCAAAGCTGTATCATTAATAATCACAAAGTTATAAGCTTGATAAGTTACCTGGTTGTCCACGCAAAAACATATGCAGATCATCACAAACAGCTAGTGTACGTACCATCTCCGTGTAATGGACGTTTGAATACGAGAAAGACATGATAATTTTAAAATCGAAACAAAACACTAAGGCCCGCGACTTGGAAGCGTAATTAAATATTTTTGGTACAAAATATAACATGGTGTAAAAATTATTGGAATCGATTCAGTTACTGATTCTGAACAAACTATATTCAGGTTTCGCATATACTAAAAATAATCTTGTATATATATAATCTGAATCTCGGAAACGGCTCCAACGATTTTCATGAAATTTAGTATACAAGGGGTTTCGGGGGCGATAAATCGATCTAGCTAGGATTCATTTTTATAAAATGTCGTTTTATTCGTGTTTTCAATGACCAACTTTATCGATAATCAACTTGAACATTAGCTTATTATTTTAAACACAATTTACCAAAAAATACCGAGCAAAGCTCGGTCAACCAGATATTGGTTAATTAATGCCCATTTTGTGTGAGAGTATTATACATTAAGATATTATGCACATAATTTTGGAACAATTTTATCATTTGTGGGTTTATACTGTGTTGTGAAAGCACAGTGTAAACTTAGTTGAATCCTTCAAGCTTGAGCATTTTAGTACGTAGTACATACACATAGCTACAAAGTAATTAACTACGCCGTAGTCTCGTAGCGGCCCGTATATGTCCAGTGACGTGCCACGTACACTCGTACATATCTGAACAAACATTTTCCTCGGAGCTAGGGAGATGAGGCGGAACTAAGTCTTCCAACTATAATAAACTAGCTTTTGCCAGCGGCTTCGCCCGCGTGGAGGTCGGAAAATATTCCGCGGGAACGTACTACCGGAATAAAAATCCAGGTTATAAACTAACTGTATTCCAAATTTCATCCAAATCCGTTCAGTCGTTTTTGCGTGAAAGAGTAACAAACATCCACACATCCATACATACAAACTTTCGCATTTATAATATTAGTAGTATTAGTGTTCACGTCAGGTACGTTCCTCGTGGAATCATGGATATGGAAGCGCTGATACTGATGTTAAGTTTGAGAATGGTCTGAATTGGATGTTCGTTTAAAAATGCTACGGGCTATTTTCGACTAGTCCATAGCAATTATACCTTGTTATTTATATTTTACTTAACTAAACCCTCAATAAAATGAAAGTAGTTTTTTGTATATTCAGAAAGCATTATTTTTTTATATTCACTGCAAAGCCGAGGCTAAAAGCATTAGCAAATTCTACGATCCTTTATGTTATTAAAAAAATCCAAATCCCTTACAAATACCCCTTAATTTTTTATTATTAAGCAGAACCGGCAATAATATTTAATTTTATATAGCGAAGGGGATTCCGTACACAGTGTGAGAGAGCGGCTCAAATTATCCTCACAACAATAACATTAAAGTGTTGTGTGCACTGTGCACGTGGGGCCGACAACCGAGAGCCGAGCGCCGAGCGCTGAGCCGAGGCCGACTGAGTGTAAAATCGAACGTAATTAAAAACCTCGTCGAGATTACTACTGCCATTGTCGAGCGCTGGGGGCCTATTACGAACTCTTATTTCCAGGCAGTTTACGGCGTAAGCTGAACTGCCTTGCAATTTCGTATTATGAACTTGCCAAACAAGCCAGTCAGCGGTCACGTGACACGCTGGCCGACTTCTGACCGAATATTGCCTAGCAATACCGTAATACGACCGTTCGTTTGACATTTCTTTTCGTATTAGAACTGTCAAAAAGTAACTTCACAATCCATTTTGTTTACGCTGCGTCAGAGGAGCTTTTATTGAATTGTTTTGAGTTTATTTGGCGAAATTATTCGAGTATTATATATATTAGCAAAAGAAAATATCATGTGTGACGAATATGAACTATTTGAGTTCCTGGAAAGTGACTTTTCTCATCGAAATAGAGTGTCAAGGAACAAAAGAAGACGACTTCGTGATGAATGTAATGCGTTCGACATGGATGTTGTGCAATTTATTCAAAGATATCGACTTAGCAAAGACTTGGTACTGAATCTTTGTGAGGAGTTGAGACCGCTTTGAGTACTCTCGTGCTTGGGCAGATTTATTGTACCCAATTGCCACTTTGTGGGAATTTAAGAACACCTACAATGTTTCCAGCTGCACATAAGTTACGCGCCGACGACGGCTAGAACTCTCATGCACTGAACTATAATAATTACAAATATATTAATATTATATCATGTTCAAAACTGAATATTAATTAAAAACACTCAATAACACTTCGCCATAATTTTGTTTATACTCCGAATGTATTACGAACGGAAGTATCAAACGAACAATACGTTATCTGTCTTAGTTTGTGAAACAATACTTCCTAACTTGTTGAGTACGTTCGGAAACATAATCTCGCGTTACAATTAACAAACATAGAAAATTATAATATGAATTAATTGTATGTCGCAATAAATATTGTGTTTATATTTTCACCTACTTTTATACTAGTGTAACTAGATTATTATTTTTATCATAAAATAAATGATTTAAATAAAACAGTAACTTACCGATACATATTTAATTCTATTTCTGAACGTTGCGACAGAGAATTACAAGCCAGCCATAGACAAACTAGCCAGCGTCAAGTCGGGCAGAATTTGAAATGTCATAGTACGAAATTTAACCAGCCAGTGAAATGAATTGCTTGGAACTTGCCTGGTTTTTTAAAAGTTCGTAATAGGCCCCCTGAACGCTTCATGTGGAATAGCCTATTATCGAAAATGCCCCACGAAAAATAACAAAAGCGATCGCGATGCGCGGCGTTATGAAATGAAACGGTACGAGGGGGGGGGGGGGGGTCATAGTGGCAGGCAGGCGAGCGCAAACATTAATGGCACCCAGTCGATGTATCGATTCATTTCGTTTTTCTATTAGGCGCCGTCACAGGCAGGCGACGCGCGCGCCGCCGCCGGCAGGGGGCGCCGCGCCTGCACAGCGCTGCACACTGCCGGCTCACTCCACCTAGCTGCATTTGTTCAGGCTGGCTTGCAAATTACCTGCCTCCCATTTACAAACGAGCAAGTTGGAACTTTTGAACGCGGTCATTTGTTTTCTGGGTAAACGAGTAAACGACTACTAAATGACTGCATTTTGTTAACAAGTACTGCAGTAACTAGTTTACTGACGAAATTGTACCTAATTTGTAAAGTTTTGAGGCGACGGCAGTCTCACAACACGCAGCAAAGTAACTCAGTTCGTGACGCCTGTAAAAATACCCCCCAGGCCAGTGGAGGAGGTCAAAAACCTCTCTCATATCCGGCGTGGTGAGAATTTCGCCACTTTTGCTAACCAGTGCTAAATTCTTGTTACAAACATAGATGCTTACTGTTATCCTTACATAATCCATGTTAATTATATGCTACATGGTCTATGTTCGGATAAATCCGTGGGCCATTGTAGGTGCCAAGATTTCCTTCGCACGCAAATGAGCATGTGTAGAAGCATTTGTTAAACAAACAAAGCAATCTGCTATCATCGATCTGTTTGCTGAACAATTAGGAGAACGTCCCCTCCGGATGCCTGCAGCAGGCACTGGGGGTCATGTCCAGAGGATGTTCGCAGCGCACGCGAGTGTTCCGCGGGGCACAATGTGAGGTCCGTTCACCTCCGCGACACGGTGAACACACTCTGTAGTGTAACTACCCACATTATAGCTGAAATTACAAGTATACGGGGTTCACGCCTTTGTACAAGTTCAAACGACTAACAAGTATGTACCTACACTTATTATTATTAAGGCGCACAATAACCGCTAGGGTGGTGCTATCGAGTATCGACACTATCGACACTTCGACGCTCCCTTCCTGTTAGTGCGGCGCGATGTCGACATTGTGTGATCGATATGGTAGCACTTTATCTTGACGAGCTAGCCGTGAATAGTCTACTGCAGCCACTATAGTGTTATAAGTTTGTTATCAGAGCGCTCTTTCATATAGGTACTACATTTATAACGTTTGATTTTGCTTAGGTACATAATATGACTTTTATTTAAATTTCACAACTAGGTAAGAGAAGATTCCACCACGCTAAGCTTTAGTAACAACGTAGTATTCTTGGTTAGTAAGTGTACCTCACAGCCTTTAGGTACCGTACGACGTACGCTAAGTTATACTTAGAGAGGTATTCACGTAAAGTAAACAACATGATTACATTGTAACGGCACCATTTGTCTAGCTAACGATGTATGAAATACCAAGTGCGTCACTTGATCCAATATTTAACTAAACTAACAAAGGGTTCCCGCTACGGCTCTGTTATCATAAGCATTTAAAAGTAAGTATTCAATTGTGTCGATATTCTTTGGCAAGAGAATTTAGTTTAATTGAAAGTTGTCTCCTTTGCATAGCTGAGCCTGTACAGACGTTCAAACAGCTTCACAATCCCACTTTAATTTATCACGAAATGTTGACACCGAATAGGGTTCGACAGCGCGCACCGCTGAAACACCTACCACGATATTATAAACCTTGAGTGATAATTTATTGCATAACCCATTACTGTTCTTGTTCCATATAGTCTAAAATTTTCCCATTGAAAACAGCAATGGATGCAGAAGTATTGCTTTGGACAGTTTTCGGAACGTCTCGTGGTGACTGTTCGGCAAGGGCCCGATTACAAGTCCACAAAGCCTTACTTACACAAAAAATAAATAAAAAGCTCCTTTCATCTGGGATTGACGTCGCTCCGGCTTTGATGGAGCCTGTTATTATAAGTTACTTGTTATTTATAAATCGGCTGCATAATGGCCGCCCTGTCAAACTCCACGTTCGTTATAATATCACGGACAGAACTGTAGCAAACAAGACGATTGTGTCGCTGGTGCCTGCACCGGCGAGGGGAGAGCACATTGTGTACTCTTTACTTTCACATTTACGAGAACTTGAAACTTTTCGCTGAATCCGACACCGAACACTGAATCGTTCCAGTATTAATGATGAAAATCAGTTTTATTATTCGTACTGTTGTTTATTTATAGGAGCAGATAGGCAGCCAGCTATAGAAAGTGAATATTTGGAGCGGTGGGTACGTGGAGGTACCCCACAGCTCACAGCTGCGCCGCGCTAGTTGGCGCCAGACGTTCTAATCTCAGATTAAATTCATCATTTCTGAAGGGCTCACCAGTCGGGCCTCAGTAATCCTTCATAACTCTGTACTTATGTAAATGCGGCACACAATAAGTGTATTTGAACGAACGTTTGCTTTGAAAGCTCAGCGCGTCGCCTCGAGTGACAACGTTGCTCTGGAAACGCACAATGCATACGACAGTAGCTTCTAAGAATAATAGAAATGAAATCACACGTAACGTTGACAAAGGCATATTTACCAATTAATGGTTTTGCACGAAGGCTCTGCGGCGCGCGGCGGAGCGAGTACTCGTGTGCGGACAATGGCGGCTCTTATCACCGCCCGCCCCACAACTCCACATGTCACCCGACATCGGGACAGACAATTAAAACGTTCGTTAGACGCATTTCATTGTCCCTGATTCGTTAATGAGTTCGGTTAATTGGTGTTTTGAAAACAACTGTCCCCGGGGCGGCGGCGGTGATGTCCTTGTAAATTAGTTATCATGACGTGGCTCATTAATTCGTTTAAACTTATTAACTGTCCACTTAAATCTGTTCTTTATCTTAATACGTATTTCTTAGTATTAGCATTTAGATTTCTTTAGGAAATCATCAATTTAATCGCTTTCTTAATATTATGTTGATGTAATGTATTCCATTTAAAGGATTTCCTGCTATTCTGGGCGAGTGATGTCACTGACGCTGCATGTTTAGTGGAGTGCATTAGTGGTCGGCTCACGGGAGTGCTACTTCTTATAAACACTATTAACTATAACGTTAGTCTGAAATCTAAACATACTTTGTGTATATTTACGAAAGCTACGACTATTAAATCTCTTAATCCGGCCATTAAATACGTCCGTAAGGGCACGTGTACACCGAAGGGTATGCTGAATATTTTCTTTGAAGCTGTACAATGATTAGATCCCCGCAAAGAGTGCAGAGCATGGTGTGGGCTGCGTGCTGCCAGTGGAGGGCAATCGATATAGCTGCCAGCGTCATACTCCACGCTGAGCGGAACACACGTTATATCGGCTTCACTACCGCTGGAAACGTACAACAGAAGGTCAGTTAACATAAAATACGAAAATCTATGGAAACCGCGGGCCTCCTCCACAAAAGCCACAAATCAAGAGTGGAAGTGATATAGGGCGAGAGCCGGCACCGAACCGCACGCAATCTGCAACTGTTGCCGCATTTAATTACAAGGGGCTGCTGGGTGCAGGGGGGCGTCACTTTAATAACCCTTAAAATATTTCCCATTCGTAACCCAGACCTGCGCCCTTTTTGCGTTGTTTTGCATCGGTAATTAGGTACTGTACGTGTTTGCATACGGATTACCCTTTTCTGCTCGACATTAAAAAAAAAATATTGCTTCTGGCAGTGCATAACTTTCTGCCGGTTCTGGAAAAGAACCTAACCTAACCAAATCAGGATTTGATCAGTGGATATAATCATGATTGGATATGTATTGTCAAAATTAGAAGGTTAAGTAACACTGATTATTCATCAAAGATTAGTTTTTCATTTTTTTTTCTATACAGGATCAGTTTTTATCCAGTGCGCAAACTGTAAGCATGAATTCAGCATATCATTCTAGACCCACCAGTGTAGAAAATTTTCGACGGTTATAAAAATAACTAATCAGCTGTTGTACATTTTGACCCCGTAGATATTGCATTTTTGTATGAAACAGCAGATTTTTTTTTGTAAAACCGACGAAATATTTCTGCGCATCGGGTCTAGAATGATATGCTGAATTCATGGTTACAATTTACGCACTGGATAAAGACTTATCCTGTATAGCAAAAACGTCAAATAATCAAACGCAAACTTTTATTCTTTATCTTAAACACAAAAAAAAAAACTAATTACAGAATGACAATCGCATCTTTTGTTTATACATTATTGTGATATAGGCCTCCGTTTTAATAAGAGTATTAACGTTTTGTGAGTCAAAGTTCAAATCTTAAAATTTCTAATTGGGTATCTATAACTCTGAAGGTGCGATATATCTAAAAATTTTCGGAAATATTTGGTATTTTGATATTTATTATAATGATCGGATTTCTAGGAATACCTTATAAATGATATGTACGCTTATGTTCGACGACTTAGAAGTTTTAAGGTCGCAGATTTGAAACCTGACAGGGGCTTTACTATGTGTGTGTAAATAATTTCATCACCACTACTCTAAAATTAAACGGTGAAGGAAAACATCGTGAGGCAACCGGCATGTCCTAGAACCAAAAGTTGGCCCGCGTGGTGGATTACGCCCTACTAACATGATTGTATTAAAAGGTGGTACTTCTACAAGTTCTCGTGGCGTGACTTCGGCCTCACGTCGCGACTCAACAGTCACCTCTCAAGTTTCATCCACACGCTCAGCCTGCCTGCTGGCTCGCCCGCTCGCCTCGCCTACTCGCCTGCTCGCCTCGCTCCAAAGCCTGTCTGTTTCAATTTATTGCCCGCACTCAGCTATCTTGAAATGAAGTTTTCGTTTGATTGATCACGACCAAGTTCGTGCTATGTTTCATTCATGAGCATACGTTTTTAAAATTCAAAACTTTCTGCGCGGCTTGCTGTCTGGACCGGACGTCCTCGGGGCTGGGAGCTGCGGGGGCAGAGGGGACCTTGCCCCCGTATCCTCCACGATAAGGCCTTTCTATGACTTGTACAATTGGTGACGATAAAAACATCTCGATTGTCGTCAAATTTTCCCGCCCCCAGCTTGTTGTTCTCAGTGAAGCGTTTTGTTGATTCAGCGTCCATTGTCACAAACAGAATAATGGCCGCTTATAAAATTCTGATGAAATATTGATAAGTATCGATATAAGGCCGCAGCCACACTGGTGTAGTGCGGCGCACCCTCGGCGGCGGCCCCGAGCTCGACCATCAAATGGCTGTAATACCATCAGGTAAACGGGCTATATCAATATTTTCGTAGAAATCATCAAACTGAAAGATATCGGTTACGCAATACGCATAAAATAAATATGTACGTGTGCGATGTTATGAAATAAAGCACGTTATGGGGGATATAAAGCGTCATTACTGTATTTTATGGTATTTTTATGCAGCCAAGTATGCCGGGCACCTAATGTATGAATAGTCTATTTTTCCATTCCGTTTATAGCCTCGTCTTCATAAAGTTTGCAATGGCTGGTATCGAGCGACCCCGTTCCAGCGCTGGGCACGACCACGAGCCGCGACCCGTCGCCGACAGCTGCAGTCTGCACACAACAACATTCATATTCCGTGATATATGGTCGCTGTCGCACTCAATCGCTGCACTTATTTATTATCTTATTATTATGAAAAAAACTCTCTACACCCAGCGGCAGCCTGGTATTCATGTTTTCACGGCGCGGCACAAATAAGCAGTAATTTTAATGGCTCCCCGAAGTGCTCGAGCTCTAAACGGGAACAAAAGAGCACCCCAATTCGGCACCGCGCGGTTCTGGAAGCAAATTGCTTGTTTTTTGTGCGAAAATGTTGGCGGCACTGGCATACCACACAATGGCTCATTATAGTGCGCTCGCTTGCCCGCGCCTGCCCTCGTCTGCCCGCGTCTGCCCGCGTCTGCCCGCGTCTGCCCGCGTCTGCCCGCTCGCCTGCAAGCCCGACCGCGATACTGCGCTCTGCCTAAACAATTTTACGACTTTTCTTTTACGATTGACAATTAAAATGTGGGCTAACGACTTAACTTCGAGCGAGCATAAAATGTTTTCGAAGATTTTTGCGAAGATTCTTTGAATTTTCCTCGCTGATAGTCGTTAGTCGATCGTCGCACACAAACACAATAAAGTAATAAAATATCCCCAAGTTGGCGAAAAAACCCCAAGTAATCGAATAAGGGTTGATAACAGTCATCAAATGACACCGTAGAGGCTTTAACCGTCCGCTGAGGTCGAGAACTGAAACTGACACCGTGAGGAGGATGGAGCAATATAACATATCAGTGGAGCAACACTCTCGTTCTGATGTAAATCGATAAAAGTATCTGTTGATGTGTCCGCCGGGTGCGAACACGATGACCAATCCAACTGGTAACGCGTTACTTCTCGGAAGAGCTCGGCGATTTAGTTATTAACCCAAAAACGTGAGCGGTGTAGGAAGTCACCCGGGCGAGGCCGTACGACCGGCGACGGGGACGGTCCGGGGAAACGCACCCGTGACTAATGTTTTGATTACTCAATATCCGAGCAGCGACGGCGACGCTACACAAACATTCGATGGAGCTATTAGCTACCGACGGTTCTGCTTCGTCACCCATCTTAGTAATACTTGATTATTTGACATTTACTTTAAGGAAACTATTAAGGTTGTAGTAGTAGACAGATATGACATATACATATAACTCATTAGTCAGGGGCCACATGAGCGATGAATCCGAAGGTTATTTATAAAACATTGTTTCAAATAACAGAGTAAACATTGCCATCACAAAGATGAAGCCACTCACAGATATAGTTACCGTACAAAATGTTGACAAGCCATTGAAAAGTATTCCAGCATCATTTCAATTTAAATTGGCCGTGAGCCTCGTATTGCTAATCCGCCCACTCGCTGCATATAGGATGCCGTCAGTACCTCAGTACCTCAGCACACAGGTACACTCGTAGGTATACGACCCACAAGTCACGGGGGAAGCGGGTGATTTACTTCAGGTTCTCTTTTATCCGACCTGAACGAATTGAGCGAGTCCTGCTAAGCGTGTCGTAAATATTATTATTTATGAACGACCCACCTTTCTTTTTCCGTACAAACGTCTTTCATTCATTGTCAGAATGTTTTGTGAACTGCACTAAAACACAGAATGTTGAGCATTCCTGTTGTATTCAATGAAATAATGCGTGGAACGGATTCATGTATTGTTCAAGGTGTTGTGTTTCATTTCTTTTGTATACTTTTAATTGCATACTTGTCTCAGAAATTACTAAACTTATCCCACAAATCTGTCCAAGTTATAAGTATGTGAAGAGATTTTGCCATCGTTATATTTTGTATATAAATCATCTCGAATCACTTATTCATTTTAAAAGGAACGTTTCCACACAAGCGTTTTGTTACATCAGCCAAATTCAGCGACTCCATTCGAGACGGGCCGAAATATAGAAAAACGTCAGTGTCACAAATAGGTCGCCGCTATAAGAGCAGCACATGACCTAGATCTGCACAGCACTTAGGCATTCAGGCTGCATTCTGTGCATGTCTAAGTGGAGGCTCTATTCATGTCTGATGCTGCACTTCCAAATTATACGAACACATTGTTCATTAGATTGGAAGCTGATATAACTGATGGAACTGGATACTTTTTTGGGTGCTCCAAGTGGAATATTTACTTCGCAGTAAATAGTTAGTCGCCTAAAGAAGTGGAATGCCTGAGGGATCTATACTGGGTACCACTTTTTTCGTGATTCTGATGAATGCCTTAAGGACGCTATAACATTTTTGAATCGCTCAAGTTTAGGTATCTGAGTCGCCACACAACGACATTACGCGCACGCACACATTGAAACCATTGTTTGCTCGATTTTAAACATTACTTAACTAATCTTGATACTCGAAGGTATTATTTATTTTATTTTACTAGCACTGTTGAGTAAAATTAGTAGTAAACTAACTTTACTTTCTGCATTTGGTGACAATAAATAAGTTTTATTACCATGATCATTATTTTTGGTATGGTATATAATTCGTCAATTAAAAAAAATTAAGGTGTAACAATAAAAAAACTTAAATAATATTTTTGGATAATAAACAAATATAACGGATGGTGATCGTAGACTATCGTTGAAAATGTACAGGATATTCCGTAAAGAAAACTAAGCAAAAATTGTGTGACGCCTGAACCTCGCCTTTGAGATTGAAGCGCGTATTCAGAATGTTTAATACACAATAGGAACCCTTTAGAGGAGGTCTTCATTTTTGTATGAAGGATGTTTATGTACTCTACTATGTATTTATAATTCGAAATGACTAAAATTTTTGAGAGATAATGATTAACTACATGATTTTCAATTTATGTAAATAATGAAAGTTATGTTAAATATTTTGACTACATAGGTACTATCAGCCAATTTAAATAAAAAATCGATGATTTCATAATCCCTACCCCCCTCCCCCCCCCCCCATATGGATAATAATATTTTTATAAAAAACAATACCGGCGGGTATTGTTTTGGTATTGTATTGTATTTGGATCACATTTGGATGAAACAGTCGTAATCACTGTCCTAAAATTACACAAAGTTGATAGCTATGCCCAGTTTTTATTTAAAAAAAAATTATATTCGTCGTTTTGAATGAAAAACTTGTGGGGTCGGTGGACATTCCGTGAGGATGTATGTTTCTTAGCCTTTTTTTAACTCTGAATGTAATTTGTTTGGAGTTTTCGGCTTCAGCACCTTCGAAAATATTGAAAACGACACCCATGATGAAAACTTAGAAAATTTTCGCAACCGCCAATTTTGATTTTGATTTTGACCTCACAATCGGCTTGAGCACCCTTGTTTACCCCTACCGCAAGCTACATTAAAGAATTTCGTTCCAAAAATGGACGACACTTGGATAATTTAATTACCACGTTAAAAATAGATGTTCATGTACATTTTTATTGAATAATCATCCGCCGTCTTGAATTCTTGTAAGTGAATACATATTCATAATCATCACTACTCCATAATTCCCAATAGAATTTGAATTATTTATTTCTAAACAAAGTTCTGGTAATAAGTTTGGTACTCATACTTTTTGTCCGAAAAGTATCAACATTTTTCAACCACAGTATACAGCACGGCATTCACTTTATTATTATTTTGATCGTATTTATTTCGTACAAAAAAGCGATACGGCCGTGCTTCCTAGGGCGCCTCTGAGCGCGGAATGAGAAGCCGCGAGTAGAAAATGTATGAAGAAATTTGAGGGCGTTCTTTATTTTTCTCATAAATAAAAAAGTTATGTATTTAATTACAAAATATTTAGGCAAAACGTAGAAGATTATACTAGCCATAATTTCTTGTCATTTTGAAGTAAAAATATGCAGTTGATCTCACTATACAGGTACCGCTTTAGACCCCATTATTTTTCATTTTCTTCGATTACTGCGATGGGGAAACCGTATTTTTGTGAAAATATTGTATGGGACTATACAATTTTTATGGTTCTATCATGGAGACGATTAAATTATCTTTAATTTAGACCGTAACTGACCTTGCAGTTGTGATTCCTCTTGATGTAATTGGTACCGGAAAACCACCGATATTTGTAGAAAAATGTTATAGCGTCCTTAAATAGTTTCTTAGTAGTTGTATCTTTGAACGGTAAGGAATTAATTTCAATACAATTTATTTATTTAGTAACAATTCATATTTCGTTCGAATATAATCCAGCATGAAACATTAACGGGACTGATTACCTTTCATGGATGATTTAGCGCAAACAATCTGCTTTAATCTGAAAAAGGACGATCCGGCTTAAGTAGTTAAAGCCTCAACTTTAGAAAATCCAACATGCGTTCGAATTCCATCCCTGGCAAGATTGTTATCCTTATTATTCCTAGAATAGTCCAGGATTTGAGTCACGTCTGCTTCAATTCAAATACCAACGGGTTCGCGCTCGCGGCCCTAACATTTAAACCTAATACTAATAGGAACCGCCTCGCCTCGCCGTTGGCTAACTGTGGCCTGTGGGTGAATAATATACCTCTCTACCTACACCGGGGAGACGTTAATAAGTATGTTATGTAATTATGTCTATTAGTCGATTATGAGTTTGAGTATGATCTCAGAAAGGTGCATGCAACATACTTTTCTGTTTTAATAATAATTTACTTCCGCAGATGTATTACCCATTTATTTAGCAAGTGAGAGATTAATAGTAACTATGATATATCAGTCTTTGATAGAGTAGATCTCTTGAAAAAATATTACAGGTTTATACGACCATTTTCGATTTCATCTGATGCAAATCATTTCAAACAAGTCTATAAAATGGCAAAGTTATAGCTAAGGATATCTGATATCGTTTCGTTAAAAAACGATGAATTTGTAATATCAAAGCCTTTGCGGCGTCCCCCAGGGCGCCGACTGCGTCTGTTGCCTAACTTACAAGCGAGGAGCTGTTCTCAATGGAGCAGACGTTTGATCACTGTTCACGGGGACGGTGATAACCACAAAACTCTCGGTGGACGACAGGCAGGCTGTACGTTATTATTTGATAAATAAGTACTTAGAGACGGAGGCACTATTTATCATGTTGAAGGTTGGAAAGCTACAGGATGATAGATGATAAGAACCACTTTTCTGTCGCAGACTACAATATTAAATATAAGCTCTTAGTCTTAGGAAATATTAGAATGTTTCTCCTTTCATCAAAGCATTTTATTAGATACTTACATTTTTACGGATGTAGCTATATGAAGAGACATTAAATGCACATACTGACGTTTAATATCTGCGAGCGTGGCCTCGTGGGCAATGTGGACAATGCTGCCATATTGCAGCGTGAGGCGATATACCCTTCGAGCCACGCAGAACGAGTTGAGGATGTGAGACAGAGTCATAAATATGTAGTATTTTTAACTTACTACTAATACTTACTTAATACTAAGTACATACTTCGCTGTAGATTCGAGCACAACACACCGTTTTTCAGGGATTTAAGTCGTTGTAGCAGCTGTCTGCCTCGACTGAAATTCCCAGAAAACCAAGTTTTTCAAAGATTTTAATTAAAATAAAGATTCGTTTCAAGTTAAACAATTATATCACAATTAAATGTGAAACAAAGTTATAAGAACTGATCAAGAAAATAATGATAAATATTTCAAAGAGGTATATGTTCTACCAGTCTCGATTTGGACACTGTAACTGGATAACCACTCGTATGCCAGGGATATAAACTAAAGTTCTTAGGCACGCCATGCGGCAGCTGCTTGCGAACATGGCCGGGCGAGTCAGTTCGTGGTACTCGCGGTACATACATTATGTACAATGTCATTGTCTGTATCTCTGCTGATGCTCGTGATAACTGCGGCTAATACGGACGGCGCACCTTATCTCTCATCGCAGATTCCCTCTACAGAGAACAGTGAACGAGCGCCGCCACTGACCAGACAAGCACACACAGAAGGCCGCCTCCATAAAACGTGAGACAATTAGTGCAAGCGCACTCGCGACTGGCATTCATTTGAAGTAGGCACTCTCACAGCTTGACACTACCGTGCCAAACACTTCTATAACTGCATGCACTTGAATTCTTTCACTCTTTTAATGGAGCTGTCCTTCTGAACACATCTACCGTGCGTCAGTGAGCGAGCTGCGCCTGCGAGCTGGCACGACGGCGACGTCACGCGAACCGGCGCGATTGTCTGCGGCGGCCATTGTGCAGCGACCATATTTCACACACGCACTCATTTCCCCACAAAGAAGTGAAATATCGATTCATGGAATACCAGCAAAGCGATCACGAACAATTGTTGCAAAGCACCTTTGGACAGCACTCGGGTAAAGGCAGGTAAATAACTTATAACTTATCGAGGTGGAACTAATGTCTATTCTATGGATCTGTCATAAAAATATCTAATACCGACATGATACATTGTTCAAAACAACGAAACACTGATTAGTTCGTTAGTTCCAAATTCAAAATCATCTGTTAATTTGTGGTTAGGTGGAAATTCGAGTGCGGTTTTGGTGGCTGGACCAATATAAATGTTTGGATCGACATCATGTAATCTGACTATGTATTAGACATATAGGTTACTAGCTTTTGCCAGCGGCCTGCGGCTTCGCCCGCGTGGAGGTCGGAAATTATCCCGCGGGAACATACTACCGGGATAAAAAGTAGCCTATGTCCTTTCTCAGGCTCTAAAGTATCTGTGTACCAAATTTCATTAAAATCGGTTCAGTAGTTTTAGCAGGAAAGCGAGACAGACAGAGTTACTTTTGCATTTATAATATTAGTTTAGATTGAAATGATGTCAGGTGCCTCTCAAAACATATGAATTGGACGAATTGGTATTTCATACATGATCTGGCACAGAGCTGTCTGGTATTGGGTGAATAGATATACTTGAGAAGTCTAGACATCTTGTATCGACCGTACAACTCGCACATCTCAGCAGGCGTCGAACCCGTATCCTTCGGGCTTCGTAATAGCGGCGCCGTCACGTGTCACCATCGTGGCGTTAAATTAAACGAATACATACTTGATTCTACCGCAGGTTGGAAAATAAGTAACATAAAACCAGTAATTATTTAAAAGGCTTGAAAACCCATTTTCACTAGGATATCTCGATAAGCCGCAATTCCGTGGGAGGCGTTGAATCCCTCTAAGTGATGAGGAGGATGAACGTCCTCGTGCCGCTTATGAAATAAATTGTGGTTATTTACGGCATCGTTACCGTTCAAGGTAGATAGTAAATAATATCGCAGCTAAGTCCCTGGCCCCGCTGCCAAAGGTGAGCCAACAGAAAACGTAAAGCAATGCAGTGCTTTTGTAACTCATTCGCTCTTCAAGCGTATTTTTGCTTCGTGTGACCGTCATCTCTCCATCATTGTTTGTGTGGGCTTGCTTCCTATGCTTTGTTTTGCTGCCTGTCTGCCTGCCGGTCTGCCCACGCCCCGACGCGCGTCACGCCGCGCTCCGGCTGATGTTGGTCGAGAGCACGCGCAGTGTGCGGCGGCGTGTGGGATGGACAAACATGCCACGTTGTGCGACTGTAGAGCAGTCAGCCGTACGTCCATGGTAACCATTCGACAGTGACAGCGACTTTATGTCGTCTAACTAAAGGCGTTTTTCGTAGCTCAAGTGTGAGTCGTCCGTACGTACACTTACAATTTATTCAGGTCAATAAGATTGATTGAGAGTTCATGAAGTCTTCGCTTTATTGCTGTCGATTACAGCTCGAACTATTATTAATAATAAGTAACGATTACTTGGATCAAACCGACAGCTCACAAATTGTGATCGTATCTCATCCACTCGAGTGTTTTTCTATTAAATTAGGGACTGTTACCTGAATATAATATTTTTATCCGTCGTTGTGCGTTGAAATCAGTTTTAATAAGCATCATCAGTATACACGCTATCTTTTAATCTGTAATAGGATACAATAGAGGATCGCCGTCGGCTATCACACTACAGTAGAGACAGAAGGTCCATTTGACTCTATTATAAAGTGCATTTGCATTATGTAGTTATAGTCTCAACGAAATACATGAAAACTTTGTGCTTTCAGTCCAAACTGCTCTTGGGGTGGAAAAATCTTATTTTACTAGGAAAATATAGTGGCCTCCGCGTAGCTATCGATATATGTTTTCCCTTCACTGATGATTGAACGGAACCCGAGCCGATAAAGCTAACGAGTGAGCGGCCTGTAGGCGTTAAGAGTACCAAGGGAAATGCTTCATTTCGCGTTGAACAGAATGGATTTACTGGTAAACACTTTTTATTATGTCAGTGATATTGTAAAATTCTTTATGCTCATAAGCCTAGCCCCCGCCCCCTGGTCTGCACGCTGCAGGCGCGGGCACGTCAGGCACGTCCGTGCCGCTCCGCCCCGTGCTGCACCGCACCGCACCGCACCGCGCCGAGCCGCAGCCGCAGGCACTAATATCACAAATCTGCAGTAATTGCGCCATCGCCGACACTCGCCGATCCACATCAAAGCAAAGTCCCGGACCAGCCCGAACCGCGCCGCGCTTTCCATAACAACAAACATCGTGACATTGCTAAGCGAAAAAATACCATCTCCTAATGAAAGATAGCACAAAATAGCACTGTGTCTCTGTGTGTTAGTGATGAAGCTCCCTCGTAATGGGGATACTGAGAGTTCATGTGTATTAGGAGATAATGAATTGTGCAATGTGTTCGGCGTTTATCACGAGTAGGTAAATAAGCTGATATAAATAACGAGCGAGTTTAACGAGAGCTCGAATGGGCAGTTGTATTTTAATGTGAGTGAATAAGACTGCTGGGCTTACGAAATTAATTAATTACTCCATTACAACTGGACCAGATATATTTTTGCTTATGTTCCATAAGTTAGCCCTTCGAGCAACTTCCTGTAAATATCAAAAACAAAACCAAACAAAACATACATATACTCACGCCTTTTCCCATCAGGGGGTAGGCAGAAGCATACTACTTTTAAAACTTTTATTTACTTATCTTCGTACGTTCTCAGTAGAGCGCACAACAGTGACAAATGCGTGCACTAACGGGACAGGTCCACTCAATCTGTGTGCTTCTTTCCAAAAGACCATTTCAGACACCAATCTACATGGTCTTCACATAATATGATCAAAATTATATCTGGACTTTATATAAAGAGACTTGTGACCTCTGAGTTTATTTAGGCTTTTCTACTTCAGTCAGTTAGGAAAAGCGGACCTCATCTAGTTTAAAAAAATATGATTGACGTGTAAAAGTGTTTGTACAAACCAATGTATCATTTACAATGAACGTTCCGTTTGATTCTATCTGAATCTTTGTTTTTCTCTTTTTTAATCTGCAATCAGTCATTCAACTATGAGCAGATGTAGAGTAAGGTTTTGTAGAGTTATTTCTCTTCATTAGAATCCTCTTTATTTTCAATAGACTTGTAAGGTATGGATGGTCTAACTTGATAGGTCTATTATTGCAACCCTTTGTAGTCCCCGTTTGTGGTCAGACTTAGTGCAACTGCTGGTGGGTTTGCATGCTTCTCAAGTGTTATCTTATACCGTGCAGTAATATACGTTTCTGACGTTTCGATTTTTGAGTTTCTGAGAAACCTAGAGCATTTGATACAGCTTCTAGAATGTTATTTTGTGTCCTCTGAAGTACGTTTAAGTTTGAGACACTTGCTGTGCCCCAAAGCTGTATCTCATTTGTATGTCAAAATTTGTTTGAATATGGCAATGCAGGAGCAGCTTGTTGTCTATGTTCAGTGTGGTGTTTGCATTCGGTCCCTCCAATAGCGTGGGTACTGTGTAGTCCTGTGGATGCACGATGATATCATGTAGGTAGAGTATCGCCTTCCTGGGCAGTTCTCTGAGGACCTCTTTGCTAATCAAATCATAGCCTGGAGCCATTTTACTTCAAGCTTGAGTGGACGCTTTGTATATTGAGGCTAGTTCACACCACGTGTAGCTGTCCAGTGGCAATAGTTTGACGCTTTGTTTGCAGTGAGCGATTCTATGGGTTTTTGCGTTATCGTATTACTAGTGTGCTAGAGCTTGATAGATAGATAGGTAGATAATATTTATTTGCTTAAACATGTGTATGTATACAGAAAGAAACCAGAACTACTACCAGAAACAGAAAACACACACACACACAACTGTATACGTGCGTGTGTGTGTGTGTTTCTGTATACTTCCAGAATAGCATTACCTATTCAATGCTTATTTATCGTTTCTAAATCTCCACGAATGCGACACACGACGAAGTGTACGTTTTCCATGATTTTTTCACGGATTTTTAAAGATTGCCAAGAACAGTATCTGTACGCGCGGCTTTATACCGCGAAAAGTTCTTAACAAAAGCTACCTGTACCTAGGAGTTATACATCATCGATAGAGAACGCTGCTGCCCATTCTCTATTAAGTCCCGTCGTCGCCTCTTACGACACCCACGGGAAGAAATGGGATGATGCTATTCTTTACGTCCGGCACCACACGGTACAGGAGTTATACAATACGCGTTAACTATCTAAAACCATATGAAGACAAACAAGAGTGACTTGTGAGAAACTAGTTCTTGAATACATAGACATGTCCTCAAGAAACTGTAACACAAGTCGTATGACAGCGGCTGAAACCCGGCCCGTGTAAGAGAACACGCCGTGACGACACACGCACGCACGCACACACGCACACGAGCACACGGGTACAGACATCAATGAAAGTCGAAGTTGTTAATCAGCAGAATATATAGGTAGGGAAACAGAACAGAGAATACATTCCAATAATACACACTCTTAGCTATTACACAAATGAAATGCTGAAAACAACTGAAAAGCAATGAATCGAATATTTTAGTATCGATCAATTTAAATTAGTTTTGTTATGTTTATCGAGTTTCGCAGCTGACGGTACATACATGCACGACGCGTGCACAGACTATAGACACGCAAGCAGGCGTTCGCAGGGAGATCAAATCATTGAATATATTATTATTAGTAGTGGTCACCCCGTGGATAAAATTCGACCATAATTTATTAAAAAAGAAATACTTTTATAATCTTAAAATATTAGCTTTCTGCATGCCCTCTCTATATACCATCTTTCCTACTCCTCCGTCTGCGTTATTTACGTAAAAAGTTGTACGAAGTTTTTACTTCTCATATTACTATACTGATGTGCGTATAGATGTGTGCGTCCCATGGCTCGTGGCTCGTGGCTCGTGGCTCGTAGCTCTCGGGCAAGTTATTGGAGGCGAGATAAATCCGTACAGACACAAGCTCCACTGTTATAAGATATTGTTCGTATCGGGTGATGTTGCCAAGATATTCGTGATGCACCATAGTATGTTACATGAAATTACATGAGATGCTGCCAAAACCCGACACACTAGCTCGATTCCTAAATCTTATACTTACCAACAACATTTCAACGTTTTAAAAGTCATCACCACCGGTTTAAAATTAAAATCGCCATAATAGGTGTAACATGTCCATAAAGATAGAATGTGAAAGCTTAAACAATATTCTTAGCCGATTACGGCGAAGCAAAAGGGAGGGTTATGATTTGAGTTAGAGTGTACCGTTGGAAGCGTCTTGATTGTCCGCTGGTTATAGGCTGTGACGTCACATAAAGTTGACATAGTGATGAACTTAATTTTCTTTTTCTCAATCTTGCCGTGTTGGGTATCAAATGAAAGGGATTAATTAGCAAACTTTAAATATATTGCCAGCAATTAAAAAAAAAGTCAGTTCAAAAACTAAAACCGGCTGCACAAAAATAACGACATTTAGCTCAAAAAAGTATACGTAACATGTAAATATTCCATATGTTTGTTTTTCATGTGTTTTGTATATCTAAGCCGTGGTCGGCTGTCACCTAAACGATACATTCTAACAGGGCAAAGTGGGATACGAAAACGACTTTCAGATGAGAAATAAAAATGTTTCATATATTTTTGTTTTTTAATCGTGTCGTCGTTAAAGTAGTCGGGTTTTAGTTTTTGAACTCACTTTAGTTTCGGAAATAATGTTGATAAATTACTCATTAATTTAATCTTAGTTCCTTAACAATATCCTGTACCCGGTATCGTAGACACAGTGCATTTCCGATAACATATAATTAATTGTCGCCATATAATTTAATTTGTTTTAATTAAACCTCCTGTTTTGAATGTCTAATTAGGTAATCCTGTTTTCCTTCTAGATAACGACGCAGAATACATTATTAAGAGCTGTTTCCTTTCCTAACTAACTTACATTACCATCTCAGCATCCTCCTCTTGCGTATATCCCAACTCAATTGGGGTTCACAGCAAGACTGATTCTTCCCATGTACATATTGGTCGTCGTGTCAGGAGTCACTCACCTTACCAGCTATATCATCTTTCACACATCCATCCATCGTTGCCCTCCGTAGAGCCAGTCCCTCACGCGGCTGTTGCTGACTGTGTGACTGGAACAAACGCTGCGCTTCCTGCCTCGGTCGATGTCCTCACATACACAATACATATACAATAGCTACTCTTTCTGCGACGGTTCTTTTGTTCAGCATGTCTCCGAAATATGTGTGATCTGTGACGTCATCATATGACTACGTTATTTCCGGCAGTCAAATTGAATACTTAGTATATAAAGCACCGCGAGGATCGTGACTTCATAAAATCACAATGACAATGGTGAAGCATTTTTATGAATGATATTCACTAAAGAAACAACGATACTGGAACTGCTCTCACAACGGTGAAGGAATACATCGTTAGGAAACCGGCATGTCTTAGAACCAAAAATTCGAAGACATGTGACATACACCAACCCGCACTGGGCCCACATGGTGGATTATGGCCCAATCCCTCCCACGGAGAGGAGACGTGTGTCCCAGCAGTGGGAACATTATAGGCTGCTGATGATAATGACTGGAATTTTGAACAAATAGCAATTTAGTATGAGATCAATGTTCAGCAATTTACGGAGTTAAACTTTCATTAATGAGTGGAATCGATTTCCTGAGACCATGTTTGATATTACATATGGTGTGGCACATGATATCATAGCTGCTCGTTATGACGTAGTTACTCAACTGGTTCTGCCACAACACCGATGATACCCCACCAGGTACCTACTGCCTGCCTTTGATCACCCAAACAACAGTTCCATGAATCAATCGTACATAGATACATCTCATACACGTACCTATTTTTTACTAACGTTTGTATAGTTCAATGGAGCAACCCGTTGTACATGATTTAGTTCTTCATTTTGAATCCCCCTGTGTTGAAATTGTTTGTCGGGATAAAAAAAAAAAAATGTTGATCCATACATTTTACCACCTAGGTATTGCATTTTTTCTATGGATCAACGCAGGGGTTTAGAATAATGTGCAGAATCCACCCTGTATTCAAATGACTGATTTATCTTCATTTGATTATCGTCCTGCATAAAGTATCCATTGTAGATGGTAGATTTAGGTACGTCTTCAGTTAGGTCGGGCTCTCCATTTCGGCAAAACCTCAGAATACATAATAGTGTATAACCTCGTCATAAACACTCGGGTTACTTGTCCGCCTCCGTAAGTCCGAACGTACTTAGCAGTCCGATCGGCAATCTGCGTCAATTAGGACTATATCTCTCAGGGCTGTTCATTAGGAGTTAGGAGCTGTGGCAGGTATGCTCAACAGTGTCCCTAGCGTGAGCGGAATATTTGATGAGAGTACGAATCACTCAACTTAATTAAACACCGGTACAACATAATATCCCATCAAGCTCGCTGTTTGCTTTTTACAGTATTTCGAGACATATTATCTGCTGAGCCAGGGTGACCGCAACCCTTATCAATAGTACAGTTGTTGGAATCGTATGTCTCCACCTGCTGAATCCTGACCTGCCGCAACGCTGACGTCACACTACACAGCGCCGCCAGCCCCGCAACTCCTCACTGAAGACGGTCGACCGCAGCCACCACACGCGGCTCCACTCTAAACCACGCTAAATGCGGCCTCTAACGTCACTGCAGCGACCAATCTACGAGCCGCTGGTATTTATGGATAGATTTTTTCAACCCTTATGTTCAAATGGCAGCTTGCGAGGCCTGTCCCTGACGGACATACTACTCAGCTCTGAACAAGTTCCCATCAGATGGTTGTAATAAATATTGCGTTGTGTATGAGGGATACGCCATATGTACGTGACGTGAGGGGGAATTATTTCTATAATAATACACTGATTACGTTCATGTAAATACAAGGGACAATAGCTGCACGCGGGTAGGACCCGACTCAAGCGAAAGGTCTCCGGTTCTAATCTGACTATGTAGTTGTATTGTTAGATGCATTTCTTGTGCAGCTTAATTGAAAGGGAGAGCTGAATTGTTAAAGTTTTGAACTGCACAATTACACATTGTTATTGTTCGTTCTCTTCGCGACGGAATCGAACACAATGCATATTAACGTCGGTCGTCGACATTGGAATACCGCGCGCTGTATTGTTGATTACACGCAGGAAGACGCCCGCCGGTAAACACACGAGTGGGACAAAAAGCTAAAACAATGATATTGACGTCACCTTGAATTAATTATCTATGACCCGTATGACACCCCCCCCCCCCCCCTCCACTGCTCGTTCGGATTCCGAGAGCTTTGTGCGGCGCCGCCATTGTAGCGCGAGCCCTAGGGACAATACACTAGCACACATTAACACTGTTATACATATGAAGGGTAATCTGTTCCTCGAAGATAGTGTATCCTAACCTGAATCTGACGATAAGGTAGGCAGAGCTGGTATTATCAATTCTTACTTGCGCAAATCCTCAGAGATGACGTGAAAACTTTTCTGAGTCAGACGTAAAAGTTTGGGTAAAGTAAGGGGCACAAGAGCAGTAAATGGAAGTTTGACGCCGTCACATATCCCCGGGAGGTACAAAAGTAAACGAGAGCGAAACCATTCTAACCGCGCACGTTATATCACAAAGATTCCTAGGCGTTTGCGAGTAATTTGGTCCCTACCACGAACGAACACTACTTCCATGATCCCATCTGGCAGCAAGCGAATCTACCGCCTTTCTTTGAATATTTGAAGCAAAATAAATAAATTCGTGTGAACTTTGGACTAAGCCTCAGAACAACAGTTACAACTTACGTGTACTGTGGAGAGTACATGTACTTACAACACAAACCGTGTTATTGACACAGGACAGCACACAGCTGGCGCTGAAGTGGATCCTCGGCATGAACTGTAGACTCGCTGAAGAAAGTTCTATTGAACACACAACACCAACTACACTCAATAAATACATTACTTATTATGTGCATCTGGATTGAGGGCCCATTTTTGAACCCTTGCGTACCGAAATAAGATTTATAGAGAAATTAGTTAAAAACAGTAAAAACTTAAAGCAAAGGGTCATAAATTTCTTAAACGTGAATTAAAACTGTTATGATGAAATAACTTGGGCCCTCAATCCAGACGCGTGCATAAAGTGGCATAGCCTAAATCTCAGTAAGTACTATCTCTGGGTTAATAATTTTTGTTTAAGAATTTAGTTAAGAATTTCTTAAATATTTTAAGAAATTTCTAAATCTGTAAAATTAAATAATTTTATATTATAATTTTTATAGAAATTACATTAAAAATAAGGAAAACCAAATTGTAATTAGTAGGTATATAGTTCTTTTAGCTGCAAATTATGACTCCTTTGTCTTGCGCGCTCGACGGTTGAGTACCTAGCTTGTTGCTACTCGATTGCACCTGCGACAGCGTAAACAAACATTCAAATACCTCCTATAACGAGCGCCGAAGAATATTTCTACGATCTAACGCAGCTGCACTTCTACTATAAGTACGAACGATGACTACTATGGACACGTCGCTGAATAAATCACTGTCAGATACTGATGTAAACCTATTGGGAAACACAAATAAGACCCCACCTAATTTTGTTTTTCAACGTGTCAAGAGGTTCAGAGAAGATATGGATGATTGTCTCTCTAGGCAACTGAATGAATTTAAAGAAGAGATGAGGAAGATGATGTCTCTTTTTTCATTTAATCAAGGTAATGAGATGTCAAAAATCTCCGCTACTCTGAAGGAAATTCAGCTATCAAATGCCAATATTGAGAACTCGATAGCTTTCCTTACCGCACAAAACGACGACATGAAGAAAAAAATTCATCAATTAGAAATCGAGGCGAAAAAAGATAAGGAGTACATAGTCACATTAGAGAACAAATTTGAGGACATGCAAATTGGCAGCCGAAAATCAAATTTTGTAATAAAAAACGTTCCGAAAAAAAATAACGAAACCAAGGACGATCTTATAGATATGACTATATCTCTGTCGCAAAGCATTGATTGTAAAATGAATAAATATGACATTAAGGATATTTACAGACTGCGAGGTACAGGCAGAGACAGCAATCAGTCACCTATTATTGTTGAAATGAGTTCCACTCTTTTGAAAAATGAAATACTAAAGATGGGAAAAGCGTTTAATATCAAGCACCGTACTAAATTATGCTGTAAACACATTGGTTTCAAAACGCTGGAAGATAATCCCATATTTATTACGGAACATTTAACACCAAAAGGATCTCGCCTACACTTCCTCGCCAGAGATCTAGTAAAATCCGGCGCCTATAAATATTGTTGGACAGCCTACGGTAAGGTGTATGTGAAAAAGGACGATCAATCGCCGACTATCATTGTTAAAAGTGAAGACCAGATACATAGTCTGACTCTGCAGAATTGACTACATACATGTTGCCTACGGTATTTATGCCACCTTACCTATTATACTATAAAAATTGTATACAGTATTACCGCTTCGTTCCGTGTTTTTTATGTCACCCGCTTTTTATGCGCTGTGCTAATCACCATAGTCATAAATAGTTATTATTTAAAATGTCGTAACTTTATATCACATATGCTCACACATAACTCATATACATGCATTATACACTTACACAACAATTATTTATCCAAATCAATCTTACTTCTTATAGACTTATATATCACATCCCCTACCATAAATCATTTATACTTATACTCATCGTTACTTACATTTGTAGTGCATTCAGTCGTTTATTACATATACCTCACATTATGTCGTATACTACGGTACATTAATAATACAAAAAGAGCAATCGTTCGTTATTATACTCCTATAAATTCTACATTAACTTTTCTTGTAATCATTAATTATGTTAAAACAACAATTACCACTACTTTAAAGCATTTACTCCATGTAATGACATTCATTCTATTAAAACCCGAACTAAATGAGTGATACGCTGCAAACAGTTACTGATATAGATAATTTTGAGATTGCGCGCACCTTTGAATGCGACACTAATGAGCTATCGAAACACATTTTTGTTAAGAAAAGTGACCTAACTATTTTTTCACAGAACATTAGAAGCATTTATTGTAACTTTGATGACTTTTTACTGACACTGTCTACATTTAACTTCGAAACAGATATTATAATATTTACAGAATGTAGGTTAAACTCTAGTAAACCTATTCCTCACCTTAACAATTACAGTTCATATATGACCTCAAACCAGTTAAACCAAAATGATGGGGTAGTCGTTTATGTGAAGAGTGCACTCGAACATCAGGTTAGAGAAATACCACTATCTCAGGCCTCCTGTGTAAGCCTGGAAATATTTAATAACGTAATTTTGTGTATTTACCGATCACCGTCAAGCTCAAACACTGAGAGTTTTGTCGGTTCGCTCAACAATCATTTGGAGACCATAACACCAAATAAAAACATTATTGTGGCAGGCGACATAAACATCAATATCATACCTAAACCAACTGAGCAGTCTCATGAACTGAAAAATAGAATGAACTACCTTAATATGTTATCTTTGCACGGTATCCTCCCAGGGCATCTGTTGCCAACAAGAGACAAATCATGCCTGGACCACTTCATGCTTAAAGTTAATAAGAAAAAGTTTTCATCCACTATTGCTATTCTTAAAACCACAGTAACTGACCATTATACAACCTTACTAGTATTATCTAAGCAAAAATGCTTATTAAATGTTCGTAAAACTAAGACTTTTGTTGACTTTGAACAGGCCTTACATTATTTAAAAGAAAGGAATTTGAGTGAATTACTTTTCTGTGATGACCCTAATTCTCTGTGTACTCTCCTGATACAAACTCTAGCTGAGTCCATTAAATTAAATACAATCACTTTAAAGATCCCCAGCAAAAAACGCATTTTAAAACCATGGATTACCAATGGTATTTTGCGCTGTATACAAAATCGGAATAGACTCCAAAATAAACTTCGTCAAGATCATACTAATGAAATTCTAAAAATAACGTACAGGCGTTACAGAAACTACTGTAATAATTTAATTAAAAAACTAAAAAGGCAATATGAAAGGAATATTCTATCTAAATCAGTTAATAACAATAAACTACTGTGGAAGAATATAAAAACTATTACTTACTCACAGAAAACAAATACTTATGATGCAGAATTATTAAAATTTCAGCCAAACCCGTCTGATTCAGTAAATTTTATTAACAATTATTTTTCTAAAATTGGTCATAACCTGGCTCAGCAAATTCCACCTACAACCGACAATTGCTCCCTCGGTTTGAGCAGTAACGAATCTAATTTAGTAAATTCTTTTGTGCTTCTTGAAACTGACGCCGACGAAGTTTACAGCATATTAATTAACCTAAAACCTGACAGTGCCCCTGGCTGGGACAACATCTCTACGAAATTTTTAAAGTTTATAGGCATGGAAGTCGTCCCTATCATAGCCCACCTTGCGAACCTATGCTTTAAAACTGGCATCTTCCCTGCTCCGTTAAAAATAGCCATTATTACTCCTGTGCACAAGGGTGGGGGTAGAGACGATATTAATAATTATAGACCAATTTCTGTCCTTAGTAGTATATCCAAAATTATTGAAAAATTAATAAATGTCAGGCTTCTTAATTACTTAAACAAATTCAATATAATCTCCGACTCACAATTTGGTTTTCGTCACGGTATTTCCACTGAGGACGCCGTCACTTCACTAACTTCATTAGTATCTAATCATCTTGACAATGGGGATAAGTGCCTAACTATCTTTTTAGACCTTAAAAAGGCATTTGATACCGTCTCTACGCCTATCCTTGTAAACAAGTTGGAAAAAATAGGTATTAGAGATGTCGCACTTGATCTGTTTAAGAACTATCTTTCAAATAGGAAGCAGAGTGTCAAAGTCGGGCAACATATAAGTGATATCACAGATGTATCATATGGCGTCCCCCAAGGAAGTGTATTAGGTCCAACGCTCTTCTTGGTATATATAAACGACCTGTGTAACATGAAAATTCCTAATGCCAAAGTCTTGTCATACGCCGATGATACAGCTGTCATCTTCTGTGGTAAGACATGGCACAATGTGCAGCTAAGTGCTGAAACAGGAATGTCCCAGGTTGCGAATTGGCTCAATGCTAATGTTCTGACATTAAATACCTCCAAAACAAATTTTATATGTTTCAGTATCTGCAATCGTACTCAACCAACCAACGATTTTCGAATCATTATACACACTTGTGATGGTACCAATGTTGATAATTGTAACTGTTCTAGTATTGATAAAGTTTCTAGCACAAAATATCTAGGGGTTATGCTGGATCAGAATTTGTGCTGGTACCCTCATCTTGAGCAAGTTGCCAATAGAGTACGTAAGCTAAATTGGATTTTTAAGACTCTGCGTCACGTGGTGCCTAGGTCTGTTCAGAGTAGCAGTAAGCCTGTCAGAAATATGCTCACACAAATATATTTATCTCTTGCGCAATCAATATTGATATACTGCATACCTGTTTGGGGTGGGGCAGCAAAATCTAAATTCATCCAATTGGAGCGAGCACAACGAGCCCTGCTCAAAATAATGTATTTTAAAAAAAGGAGATATTCTACAGAAAACCTCTACAAAATTAGCGATGTATTGTCAGTTAGAAAATTGTACATTACTCAAATAATTTTAAAAAAGCACAAAACCTTGCCTTATAACGCAGAAATTCACTCTAGACGAAGGAAACACGATATAGTTCAAATACCGAAAACTAAGACCAAATTCGGATCTATGCAATTTAGTAAACGATCAGCTCAATTATATAACAAAATAAATAAAGAAATTTTCGTATATGCAAAATCTTACCATATATGTAAAGAAATGTTGATTGACTGGATAAAACCACTGACATATGAAAACACTGAATCTCTCCTACAAAACGTAACCTAAGTACACGACCCACTCACACACACTCAGAGACTCTCCCATACCTACACGTACATTCACACTCCCATACACATACAACCACACACTCATCAACACAACCAACTCATGCACACGCACGCACACGTTCACATAATAATATTTTGTTTTATTTTTGTTTTGTTTTGTTTTATTTTATCATGTTCTGTTTTATTGTGTTAAGTAAGTACTTACTGCTGTGAAGGAGCGGAGTCTTTGTATACAGGCATTATTTGCTTAAATGAAGACTCCAAACCTAATATTGTTTGTGTATAACTTTTGGACACAATAAACGTTATTATTATTATTATTATTATGACTTGCCGAATGCACTTTACAAAATGTACAGGTACTTTGAACATTATGGTCACTCTACAAATAATTCTCTTACAAAAAGTTGAAAATCAATTTTCTCTTAAAGTATGACATTTAGAAGAACGAATGATATGTTACAATTTAATTAAGAAATAGTTAAAACTTTTATTCTAATTTGCGTTAATCTATGAGGTTGAGCCTAGTCAATAAAGCCGAAAATATTGGGCTCTCTGTTCAGACTTTTTAGTAAAATTCGACTTTCATTTACTTCTTAACAATTAAGTTTTGTGTCCTTATTTCTTTTTAACTAATTCACATAGGTATGTAAATAAAACATGTTAAAGTCGTATATATGTATTTCTTCAGATATATTCATGTTTTGCAGATTACTCAGTACAAACAATAATGAAGTGAGGGCCCTAGATATGCCGCCATAAATCGGCAATGTTATATTTTACAGATTTGCGAATTTCTTAAAATATTTAAGAAATTCTTAACTAATTTCTTAAACGAAAATTATTAACCCAGAGATAGTATTTACTGAGATTTAGGCTATGCCAATTTATGCAGGCGTCTGGATTGAGCGCCCAAGTTATTTCATCATAACAGTTTTAATTCACGTTTAAGAAATTTATGACCCTTTGCTTTAAGTTTTTACTATTTTTAACTAATTTCTCTATAAATCTTATTTCGGTACGCAAAGGTTCAAAAAATGGGCCCTCAATCCAGATGCACATTTACTTATTTAAAATCGGTCGCCGCACTCCGCACTCATAGTTGAACAATCAGCAGTCGGAGAGGTCGAAGCTAACTTTACGTACGACTTACTTTACATTCTAATGAGAGAACACTTGTTTAAATGATTGTTTGTTCCAATAGCTTGTTTCGGTCGCTTAGTTACGATCAGGCATCATGCTAGGTTCTTTTTAAATGAGGTATGCGCGGTATGCCGTATCTTGGACTTTGATTCGTTTTTATACTTAGTTTCTTAGCTGCGCCACAGTATAGATAATCTAGTGGCTGCGCAGTGACGTATTTTCCGTGTGAATGGTTATCAGCCCCAGCTTGTGAAAACAAAGGCATTGCTATTAATATGGCCTTTTTGTTCAAACATGAAGCAGGTATACAATTTAAAATTCCAACCCAGTTCACTTTGAACACAATCATTTATACGTAAGTACCTATATACTTAGCATTATAGTCCGTGACATGAGAAACAACAGAACAACAAAGCTGAAGCAATGTCTATTGTACGACCACAAAGGGGTTACCTACTTAGTGCAGTGTCGTAAACAACAGAACTCGTGTCACCCCTCCGCCCCGCCAGCCCGCCCCCCACCGACCGCTGCGTGAGGCAGTTTCGCCATCCTCGAAAAATAAATAAAAATATGTGGGAGCGGAAATGAAAAGGGTCAATCTGATCTAAGGAGCCCGAGGGACTCCCCGCAGTCCCCGCCAGGCACAGGACTGCGAATCAATAACAAACCACGTCTATGTACCCACAGCCCACAGCCCACAACCCACAGACCAGTGCCATCCACTCGACAGTCTCTGTATTGAATGCGGCTGAACGAATTCTTTTATAAAAACCTTTACTAAACGTAATGCGTGAGAACGTTTCTTCATTCGACCATTAAAAAATGGTTCCGGCATCACGCGAAAATTGTTCAACGGAATTTTACGGTTTGAAAGCTTGAGATCCGTTGTAATGTTGATGGGAGTCGTGGCAGTCGTCGGTCGGTACCTGATGCTGGTACCACATCTCCTAATATTTAAGTGAACTAATGAAATAATGGTTTAGAAGAAAACTACACAAAATGATGATTGCTGCTGTTTAAAATACGTAATGTGAATGCATGGTAATCCAAACAAAATTCTTCGCTTGGTAGATTTAAAATTGCTAAACATGATTCTAATAATTGGGCAAATTTGTAAATGTGCCGCGACGTAATCGCTCCAGCAAACATTTAACATTTACAAATGCAAGTATTACCGATCGCCAACACAATGGCTGAACGTTCCAATAACTCGGGAAAAATGCCCGCATGGCTGTGAGAGTGCATTAGTATGAGAGCCGCGCGCCTGCGCCTGCACCGCCACGCGCACGCGGGCGCGATCACATGCTCAGCGCTCGCTGTAACATCATGGCATCACTAAGTTTATCGTACAACCTCGTCGCCGCGCATCTCTTGCTAGAGCCCATTATCACACAGTCACGACTCACGACTGCCACAGTACTCGATCCTACGGCCGGCACACAATGTCTGACACGTGTCGATCTTGCGAAACGTCCTCTGACGTCATTGTCACCACAAATCCAAGGACGGAACGTTTATCCAAACACAGTTTAATCAAAACTTTCGATTTCTGTAGAATTGCCAATTTATTTGTAGCTCTTAACAAAAAATACCTATTATTCAAAGCTGAAATCACAAGGCCCAGTTTTTTAGGGAAAGTTGCAGCTTATGCAGTATCCGATTTTTTTTTTTTTTTTTTGTAGGACATCTCGTAGTTAACCTGAAAAGATTCTTACTACTTAAACGGATTGTGGCCCGGCGAGTTCTAAAAAGTTACCTTTTTAGGCCTCCAGCCGGGGCTTATTATACTTAAAAACTAAAGCGAAACCTCTAAGGGTTACCCCGAGGGGGGTACGAACCTCGGCTTAGTCAATCACTGGTAGGGGCACAGCAAGGGACTGGCTGGATCTGGGTTAAATTATTTAGGGACTAATTTAAAGCTAACGGCGCAGCATCGCGGGCTGGCTCTTGCAAGGGTCGGGAGGGACTGTTAAGTCGGGGTCGCGACGACGGACCTCGGCGGCGAGGTCGGTACGATTTGTGTTTGTGTGCTGGTCTAGCTGTACTGGTCTCTTTTCGACTCTCCTGGAGGAGAGTAGTGGGATCATCAGGATCGGTAAGAACGTGCCGCGAGCGGCGGACTTTACTGATACGGGAGGGGGTGTAAGTAGCTGCCGCCACAACCAGAGGGTTGCGGTGGGCTACGGCCCTATCGAAGAAACGCTTCGAAGCGCGTTTCAAGTATTGATGGATAGTCGGGAGTTTCATATCTAAATGAAGATTGATATTCCGAACAAACCGGTGGCTTGACGGAGAAAACGGTTCTGGAGAGTCTGCATCCTATGGATGAATCGGGGTTTTGCATGTGCCCAGACTGGGCTTGCATATGTCATAAGCAGTATCCGATAAACTATAGAGTACTTATATAAAAGGTACCTGAACTTCACTTCCTTTCGTATCGACTTTTGTATATTTTGGTACAAAAACTGTCTCGCTAAGATAAGCGGAGTAGATTTATTTTTCAAATCTGGGATAATGGCGCTATTGTGACGGCTCGAGGTCCTTTG
Organism: Aporophyla lueneburgensis; assembly: GCA_932294355.1. Taxonomy (NCBI): domain Eukaryota; kingdom Metazoa; phylum Arthropoda; class Insecta; order Lepidoptera; family Noctuidae; genus Aporophyla; species Aporophyla lueneburgensis. The sequence goes on along the minus strand of OW028749.1, from coordinate 603,691 downwards.
TTCGTTTTTTTTCTAACATTAAATAGAATATTCCCCGCTGAGCTTTATTATCCGCAGGATCGGCACATTTAACTCAACAGTAAATTGCTTGTTGCAGATTATAATATACGGTAAAAAAATAGATTCACATATTTCAGTGTCACGTAGTGCCGGGCCGGGCAGGCAGGCAGGCGGGCAGGCGGGCAGACGGGCAGGCGGGCAGGCGGGCAGGCGGGCAGGCGGGCAGGCAGGCAGGCAGGCAGGCGGGCAGGCGGGCAGGCGGGCAGGCGGGCAGGCAGGCAGGCAGGCAGGCGGGCAGGCGGGCAGGCGGGCAGGCGGGCAGGCAGGCAGGCAGGCGGGCAGGCGGGCAGGCAGGGCGGATTGATTCGATGAGGTGTTATTATTACTATTGTATCGCGCAGTTGTTACAGATTTAATATTGTAACCTGCGAAGGGTATTCGCTTGCATTTTTAACAGGGATGTTAGGGAGCTCCGTAACCGTAACCGAAACTATCGGATATCCGATATAAAAATTTATCCGTAACCGTAACCGAATCCGAAATAAAAGTTTCGGATAGTATCGGATTTGTTATTACATTATTATTTTACATGGATTAGATAACACTCGATTTATATTTATAATCATTTTTATTTTAAATAGCTGTAATAATCACTCACATACTGATTGTAATTCCTACCAAATGGTGACATATAAATAAAACCATTTTATTAGCTATTTGTATTTTACTTTTGAAATTCCTTAAAAGTTTAATATCCGTAACCGAATTTATCCGAAACTATGGGATAATCCGAAATAATTTCATATCCGTATCCGTATCCGTAACCGGTATAATAATCATTCCTAAATCCGTAACAAATCCGTATCCGAAATTTCATATCCATAACATCCCTAATTTTTAATAATACCTAAGTAATATTATTTAACAACTCTAATAGGTAAGTAACTGATTTTACCAATCCCTTCCTGAATGTGGGCCTGTGAGTTGGGTACTTAACCTAACTTAAAATAAATGTTCTGATTTCAGGAGAACAAATGTACGCACATATGCAAATACTGTAAGAGTATAAGGATATATCCTCATTCACATAATTAAAACAAACTAAAGTTTACAATTAATTTAGAATATACCTGTTTACAAATACTTGCAATTTAAATCCTACTTAATTAATTACCAAGAATTCCTGTTATTATACTAAGCCCATATAAATGACGTATCGGATTTAAAAGCCCCGGGCAGCCGGCATTCCTACACCTGAGCTTCATCACGCGAAGCAAATTCTGTGAGAAAAAGTAACGTCAACCAGTCGTTCCCGTTCAACTGACATACCGGACCGGCACGTTGTCACGTTGTATTGAAGCCTGTCCCCTCGTGTTACAACTTTCCAGCTAGCTATGTTATCTCCGGCTCTCAACAAATATAACTGCAAAAAAACGAGATTGAACGTCCCTCCGGCCTGTGTGTGTGTGGTGTGTCATTTGAGTCAGCGTGTGTGTGTGTGTGAGTGCGTCCGAGGTGCTGGTCGTGTGTGTATGGGAGTGCACGGCCTGCTGCGCCGTGTCCGGTTTCATCAGATCGGATGCAGCCGCCCGCACCGCACCGTATCGATGTCCAGGCGGCGGCGGCGGCGGCGGCTGGTGGACGTGCCTGCGATCCGACGGGTACTGTTACCACATCGAGAGCGGCGATACGTTATATCCTCAGATACCTACATGGTTAGGGTCAGTTTACAGGCATTCTAACGACCTCTGACAGCGAAAACGCGAATAATATGATCAGATTTCTTTGTAAATGGTTGAATAATTTCAACAAAAAGTTGATTATGAATTCTTTAGTCTCGTTTGTACAATAAAAAAAGTACAAAACAAAATATAATTTATTCTGACGTGACGTGAACAACAGCGAGCTCAACTTAAAATTGAATTCTGTACCAGTTGTGTTGTGAATGTTGTGATACTTGTGACTGACGCAGATTTGATTAGTTGATTGGAACACAACCTTAGTTACAACAGTCGGGAACATACGGTTCCAAACTTCCAACTGCCGCCCGGCGCCCGTCACACGTTATCTCGGAATAGAACTCACTTCCTTCCTAAACAGAATCATGTTTCTTCGCAGAATTCAGGCGTCTTTTTTCTGTTCTCTCTTTTTCTATTGCCTAATATGTTTTATACTAAAAACTTTTGTTGTCCCATGCTCGTCATTCCTAATCGGTTTCCCCTCAGTTATTCTACCACAATGCGCTCTGATGTATTTAACTTAATCTCAAATGACGCCGAGAAAGGTTCACTAAACCAGCAGTAATGTAAGGCTATTTCCCACACCATTACATAGATTGTCCTGCCCATCCTGTAGTACTTACGATCTCGGTTCTTACAACAGTTGCGGTTACCGGCAGTAATGGCGGCACTCGTCCCGCGACCACACAAAGTGATCCAACCGCTGTTACCGTCGACCATGTTTCATCAACACGCCATATTTTACAAGACTACGTAAAATATTCTCCGCTTAACAACTCAGGTAGGTTCTGACCTGAAACTATTTGAGGTGAAACCTGATCGTCGAACTGTTTGTGTTTACTCGACGTGAGACATCGGCGGCGCGCGGCGTGGGTGGCAGGCGACTGGCTGTGCGTACTGCTCGCAGCTAGATGCGTCTGTAAGAGCCCTCTCTGGCGGTTCATTATAACATCACCCCTAATATGTATTCTGTGATGTCATGACTCTTAGCTAGTGCCAACTCCAGATACGCTCAAAATAAGTGCTTTATCCGGCGGATTCCTTTAACTTCATTTCACTGATGGATCTACAAATAAGTGGGTAAGTCAATATTAGTAAAGTATATGAGTGCATTAGAGGCCTATGTGCTAATATGTGCGCGAGCTTATCTGTGCTGTGTACATAGACTAATCAGCGGCGGCGGCGGCGGCGGCGAGCGCCTGCCGAGCCTGCTCAATTCGCCGCCGGTCAATATTTGCTCCGGCGGCCGGCGGGCGGCCGCCCACTGCCGGAGGTCCTGTCCGCCACTGAATTGTAGCCTGTCGCGATATTACCTACTGTCGCACACCTAGACATAACCCACTAGTACACCAGACTGGTACTTGAGTAATACACTAACACGGTAGGAATGGCGTTCATTTCGACAGTAAAACAACATTAATTGCGTTTTTACTTTAATTTGTTGAGCAAACAAATATTTTGAACATTTTTAGCAATATCCTTGAAACTGATACAGATTCTGATTGATAGTGTGTTGCGCAATTATGGCGCTGGATTATAATCTGGAGGGCTACAGACGCTACAGACAGTGATCTATGGCAACTGTCGCTGACTGACTGACTGATCTATCAACACAGCTCAAACCACTGAACCGACTGGGCTAACGGCTGAACGGCTTTGGACGAAAGTTTAAGACCAGGATCTGGGTTAGGGCATAGGATACTTTATTTCGGTAATATTTCCTCTTGTGATAACTTTCGACATCCAAGCGGGCGAAGCCGCAGGCAAAAGTTAGTTTACAAATAAAAGCTGGCGAAGGGCGTGTGTCGGAGGCAAAGGAATTAAAGGTTCCCTTATTGGGATAAATTTGCCATGAGCAAACTTAACTACAGTGGTAGTCGAGAAATATGATCTCCGATACATCAATACACGTCATAGCCAATTCCCCCACTGCAAATGTAAGATTGTAATGGCAAAAAAATTAAATGACCTAAAACAAATGTACGATTTTTGGAGTTTTGCCTTTTCTTTTGCTGCGAATCGTTTTTTCTTACCAATTCCATGATTCTAGGTCAACGGGAAGTATCCCATAGGTTTTGTTTGATTTATTTGCGAGTATCAGTGCATATCGCATGTTCCAAGGAACCGCAGACTTACGTATTTGACATTCATTTCAATATGATACGTCCACGCTTTCCTGAGTCTGGACAAAATGAAAGACAGGAGGACAACGTAGAGATTCTTTAAGGTTTCCGATATTTCCTTATGAGGTACGGAACCCTCACAATCTTTTATTTCTTAACACAATGACGTGTACATGCTTTACCATGTTATCTCTTCATTATTTTTCTAGTCTTTCGTGTCAACACCTACCTCCTTATTCATTGTCTGTAGGCAGTAGTACTTCCGAATTACTAGTTTTAGGCAGTATTAGAGGTATTACTACTAATGCACCAAGTCGTAGATGCATCTTTGATTAAATCAGGCTCAAACTCTAAAGTTATGTAAAATTAACTAGGTACCTACGTAACGTTACATTTTTTTTTTTTTTAACATAAAATACAGAAATGTGTTATCAGCCGACGTGTTATATGTATAAGCAGTATAATACTTGATTTATAACAACCAGCACTAGGCCTGTAGCGGCGACTTATCGATATCAATCATAATAATATGCGAGGGTGTCCCCGCACTACGGAAACCCTTGGAACCGTTTCCTGACGCTATCGCACTGTTATAAGGTTTGTAGTCCGGAGGTATCTCCGTGAACTGAACAACTTTTAATAACTTTTAGAGGTAGGTATGTACCTAGATACAAACGTAATTGAAATATTGTAATGTCCACGTTAACCTATCACGCAGGTCATGGACCTAGCTAAAAATGAATACCTACGCACAAAAAGTATAACAATAGTACATAATGAAGTAAGTACGAACTTTAGGTCTACTAAGGTACGAACTGCGGACCACCGACAGCCACGTTTACTATTAGGTATTATATTTACTTTGCGGCTTGCTATGATTGATAGTTCGAGTGGTATTTTTTTCAATTACTTACTTACACTTGGTATGCAATCGGAAATTCACAATAGCTACCCCCTTTGTAGTGCTCTCACGAACTCGCCGCTGAAGCGCGCTGCAACTGCGCTCGCTCTTATTTTGAACTTCTTTGTCAGTCAGCTGTTTGACAATGATAACCCCCCGCGCACCTCGCGACATCTCCCGCACCCCGCAGGCGACCCCTGCGCCCCTCTCCCCCTGCAGCAAGTAGTAAGCCGTGCGTAGTGCATCTCTGCGCAACGACGCTCGCATCGCTAGTTACGGACTATCGCCATTTTTATCGATCTGTCGATGAAATTTCGTGGTCGCTGTCACTCCTCCCGCGCCGCACCGCACCTCCCCGACACCCGCCGATGTCGCCAGCCCGCGGCCGCCGCTCAGCGCCAGCACGGCGAGCCGGAGTGCGCCCGACGGAGCAGGGGCGAGGCGGGGCCGCGGGGGGCGGGGGCGCCGGGATGAACGGCTCCCCGGCGACGTCGCGGGGGGCGCGCGCCTAGCGGGGGCAACGTGCGCACGGCGCAGGCGCGCGGGGCCGGGCGGGCGCCAGTCTCGCGGCCGCCGCCAAACTGCGCGCACGTGTGCGCGCTGAGCTCGGCCTTAACAATCAGCTGATCGGCGCGCGCCCCGCGGCGCACATGCCGTGAGGCCGCGTCCACCGTCATGACGGGCTACGCCCGCGGCGAGGCCGATTTCGCCGCCAACCGCTTCCGCCGGGACGCGCCCGCTTCGCTCGCCCCCAAGGACTACTCGGTGCCTTTACACGTAGACTGCAGTATCGAATACGAGCTTCCCGACTGTGCCAAGCCGCCGCAGGGCGTCAAGATCGAGCCTCTGCTCATGATCCACCCCTCACATTTCCGGAGGCTCGAAAGCCTGCGGCGTGTGCCGTTCGTGAACAACCTGCCGCGAGGAGATGCCGCCGCCGCTGCCGCCGTGACACCGGGCAGCCGCGCGCGAGCCCCTCGCCAGGCGCGGCGCTGCTGCCGCGCGGCCCCGGCGCCGCCCGCGCCGGCGCCGCAGCCCGTGCCGGCCGCGGCGGCGCGCGCGCGGGCCCCCGCGGAGGAGCCGGCGCACCCGCTGGCGTGCTACCGCTTCGAGTCGTACGCGGCGGACGGCGCGGGCGGCAAGCTGGCGGCCCGCGCGCGGCTCAAGCCGCACCCCTACCTACCGGAGGCGCTGGACTGTGATATCGCGCGCGCGCTGCCGCCGGCCGCCGCGCACTACGACCGCTTCGACAAGCGAGCGCTGCAGCAGCTGCCGATCTACATGTAGCCGAGCGGCGCCGGAGCGGGCCCCGGTCTCTGTGATGTTTCGTTGTAATTAGTTAGTGATAAGTGTCGGCGAGCGTGCCGGCACCGTCCCGGGCCGCGTCCGGCACGCTCGCTCGCGTCTGTGTCCGGGCGGCGCGCGCCCTCGCGTCTGCTCGTTCGCGAACGAACCTAATACCAAATAGTACCTATGTACGTTGATATTGTTTAAACGTTGATTTATGTGTTGTTGTACCGGACGATTATGATGTGTTGTTTCGCCGAGGACCTGAACGTTTCATGTTATCGTTTTGCTCGAGGCCCGGTTCGCGGCCGGCTGCCTCGCCGGGTGTCCGGTCGGACGGTCGGCCGCTCACCGGCGCGTCGACGCTAGTGCATTCCCACCAACGAAAATATTTATTCGCAAACGCAGTAACCGACGCTTCACGATTAAATTATTGTAGGTACCGTCGCCGATTCGTTGCGTTTTTCTGTATAAGATATCATATCGATAATTATATGTTCAAAAATTGTATTATAATAATATGTACCTATAGAGTAAAAAATGAAAGTGAGAAAAATATTAAGAATAAAATTAGACATAGTTATGTTTTCGAATAGGTGATCAGTTCTAGAGCAGTCCCGAACGATAGGTGATCAGTTCTAGAGCAGCCCCGAACGGTAATTAGAATCGTATCTACTCTCATTTTGTAAGCGGTTATGTTTGTTAAAATTATATATAAAGAGTCCTCTGATGAATAGTCTGATTAACGAATATTCGGCATGTAAAAGTCTTTATAAAACGCTTACTTAGCATATCATAGTATTATATTGTGTCATAGTCCAATGCCAAAAATATAACTATCTTTTTACAAAAATCCCTAAAACATCGTTTTATTTACCTCCAAGCGGCTCGTGTGCGGTCTCTTGTGTACAGTGTACGGTAGTGTGTGTAGTCAGTGCTCGTGATCGGACGGAACCGGACGATACCGGATGCCCTGGATGCGGTGCGGACGCGGCGCGGACTCGGCGGACGCCCGTGCGCGGTGCACGATGCACGTGTAAGTACTCGCTCACCGACTGGAACCTCACATCACTTGTCTCATGTCCTACTAAAACTAAATGCTCACCAGACTATCAAACTATCTCAGTCCTAAATGTTCTAACGTAGACTACTCCAACAAGTCTGCCTCTACACTTTGGCGACATGATATCTTTAGTAGGTTGTCTTGAAATACAAAGATTGTCTTAAAAAAAAAGAGTCCGAGACATATGTCTAATGAATGATTCAGTAATTTCATGGCCCAGAGATTGCCAAAGCTGAATGTACACAACTCAAAGTAAAAGTGAAATAAATACAATTTCATAAAGTGAAAACTAGATATTGTAATCTCTGACAGCTGGATTGAATAAGTAACATGGCAGCTACGCCGGGCACTGTCATTTATATTCCAAATGACGCCGCGCAAATAAACTAACTGCACATATAACCTTCGTTGCTAGAAGTGAAGAAACGGCTGCACACTGCACAGCCGTAATATGTTTCCGATTGTTGTAGAAACATATAAAAATGGCACGGAACTTGTTTGGAGTAGTCATAAATTGGTATTTGATTGCTTACATTTATATCACTATAAACGTATTGGCAGTGTAATTTACTGCCTGGCATTTGTGTCGTTTACGTTTAGCGCAGCCGCTGTAACGTAATAATGTCCAGCTGCATTCTACTTGGTGAACAACTCACTCAACTTAGTCACGACACTCCAATGAATGTGTCACTTTAGTCAGCGATCCGATCATACGCAACTCTTTATTATTGCCCAATCAACATTATAGATTGGGAGGAGAGCCAAACGAACATGACAACATTTTCACTACCAGCACTAAATTAGACATCTTGCATTGAATAAAACGAATAGTTCTGTTAGCAACGTGTCACCAGTCACAGTGAGCCAGTGGAGCCTCCAGTGCCGGTGCTATGTTGAGCACGTCCATGTGGATGGTGAAAGCACGTCGGCGACGACTGTCACGTGGAAACTAACCAAATTGAATGTTCTGTTGTAACCGAAAATTGTGTGAGAAGCAGTGAACGCAAATTAAACATATTTATTTGCGTTCACTGGTCAACAATGAATACACTCAACTAGACGTAGGATGCACCGTACAGTAGCGGAATTAATTAATATCGTTCATTAGCAGCAGATGGCACAATCACTTGTAAGATTGTGGAAACGTTCGTTAAACTATTTGAAATATTAACACGTTATTAAAAACAAACTAACGTTTCTATTATAATTGTTATTCTATATATATATTTACTGGATAGCATCTTTATCAGTTGTTAAAATAAAAGAAATCCTAACTCGTAGACCAGAAGTTTTTCCTAGCTTTTGTGAGACTCATAAAATTGTTATCCTCTATTATTTCTATGGATTCTAGCACACAACTTATTTGAAACAATAACGTATTACATTTTATTCTGACCGTTAAATATGTGAAGTCTACCAGTGTGGAGCGATAGAAGTTTTCGCCGGCGCGGCGGCGGCGAGCGGCCCTCTCACGACTACGACTCATTCTCCCATTGTTCGCTCTCAATGACAACACTTCCAAAATATCCGCTAAACAAAAGCCTAGCGCGCACCGCCGCTATTCATTCCACATTTTATTTTCTGTTTGAAAGGCACTTATACACAATGAGTCGTGAATAATCTACAATAGCTGTTGGGAAAGAAATTATTCATACTGAATCGCCATTGAAGGGAATAAGACTTCAGACGAAACTATTACAATAATAAAACTCGATTATTATGATTCGTTACATTCATGCGAACGTCGCGGCGCAGTAATTAGCCGAAGCCAGTGTAATTAAGATGCAGTCAAATATATTTAAAGTGCACGTAGCGGGTAGACACGTGGGAGCGGGCAACAGCCGGGCACGTCGCGAGCGGCGGCCGTGCGCACGCACGCGGCCCCGGACTTGAGAGAGCGTACCTACTCCATTACCGACATCACAGCGAGCGACGGCGTTAAATTAGCATCCACGTAATAAACACGAAATAAACATCGAGACTAATGGATGATTGGGGCAGCACGCTCGCCGCCGCCGCCAGAGCCGCGCCGCCGTGCCGTGCCGGGCCGCATGCCGCCGGATCCGGCCCGGCACGACCCGGCCGCAACATGACGACGACGAGCCGGATTAAAGCTATACTTATTTATTTTATCTTCGCAGCGACGATAAAAAGTTTATTGTTACTTTTTATGGGTGTGATATTGTGTCCGCACAGATTCGTGCGTTGCCGTTATCTCGCGCAGGGTGACTCCGGTCATATTTAACTATAATGGTAATTAAATATAATCTTTAATTTGTGCCACATTCTTTTGAGGTTTTACGCCACAGCGCCATGAGACTTGAGGCAGACTTAATTACCAGCAAAGTTATTTGCGTACCGCAAATACTGAGTATTTATTCGCTCTAGAGAAGCCGTTCAATTCACTAGCGTGATGGCGTGCCTTTAGGCGATTCAGAGAACTATCTTATTGATAAGCATAAAAGCTTTCAAAGTAATACATACTTGCGCATGGTAATCTCATATATTGCTGGCAGTAAAACGGCAGTAACAGTAATCGGTAAGATTCGCTGTGTAGCGAGACGTTTAAGATAAGAGCACTCGTAATAACGATCACGAATTATAACGAGCTCCTTCGTCACGGCCTGATAACTGCGGCTCGCGATCAGAGCGAGTCCGTTATTACCGGCTTCCTCGAAGCGCATTACACACAGTAGTTACAGTTAAACGTCGCCGTCGCGGTCGCCGACTGAACTCACTTCGGGTGAAATTCGATTCCCGAAACGCGAGTGTAATTTATCGTCGGTATTATCTCTCGTAAAACGAAAACCCAATTTATGTTCGTCCGCCACCCGCCGTCATAAAACATAATATTATCGACATCGGCCCCCTCCCTAGGCGATCACGAAACTAAGCAAGCATCGGCCATTTTAGTACCGAACTTGACAGACGGGTGTCGTAGTGCGTCCCGCTCGCACTCCAGCACTGGGACTCGGGAGTGAGTGGGATAGCTCCGGGTGCAGAACTCTTTCATGTGCCGCGCCGGAACAGGGAGCGTTCTGCACGATCTCACGCACGATATTTTATAAATACCGCGGTTTTTGAAATCTGTATACTTACGTTATTTATTTAATACTGAAAACTACCTGCAGTGAAGTTAGTCTGTACCTACCTACCGACTACCCGGCAGACAATTTAGAAAAAGAAAAAGATCATTGATCGAGTAATTAGTAAATCACACTGTTTTGTTATTAGTAAATAGCGCGTTGCATGGTCGCTAGGTATGTACTATATGTAGCGCGGCCGGCGTGTCAGCGTGGCGCCGCGACCTACTGCGATCAGCTGATTGGAGCACGGCGCGGCCGTGAGGGGGCGGGAGGGGGGAGTGCACACTCGCACACAACAGCTGATAGCGGCTGGGATAACCCGCCATCGCGGCGTTGCGCTACAATGACGTCGCTTCACGTAATTAAAGGACGCAAATCCAAGTACCTTTGCTCGCTCAGCTCCGTCTCCGTCGCTCCAAGTTCGCTTTTCGAATATGCAGTCCACTGTTTAATACAATTTCACGGATTATTAAACTACGGCCGGCGGTAGGACGAGATTAATGGTAGACGTTCACAATGAGTTACGACACCAATTTGAACAGTACGATACGGGTTTAATGAAGTCCTTCGTTATTTGTTTAACAAAACTGATTGCGAATGTTTACTAACGTGTCATCGTTTCGGAGATGAGATCTCGAGTCACGACTCGTTATTAAGATAAAGAATACCTAGGTGCGTTCACTTAGCGCTAAGTGGTGCTGCTGTTTATTTGTGGCACGAATCTCGCCTGTCGCTGACCAGCGCTGAGTACTCGACGCGCACACAAACCACTCGTCATGTAAGTGTTAACATGGCCAACCCGCGCCCACGATCAATTCACATTAAAAACATAATAGATACCTACTTACCTGATAATTTATTAAATCATTATAAATAACGCACGAGTATGGCCACAAGGTCGATTTAGTTTTAATTTATAACTTGCTCGTTCCCGTCAATGTAAGTATCGAAATCAGAAGTCATTTATTCAAACTAGAAAGAGAGTCAGCACTTTAAGAACGTCAAAATTACATAGTCCCCCAAAACACTCGCCTTTATCATCACTTCCTGGTGCTTTAGCTGGGATGCAGTGGCATAAAAAACTCGCTACAGCACAGCTGTCTGTTTAGTTAGAAGAACTTGACTATGAATACATACGGCTATCACACGCCAATATACCAACAAAAACTTTGAAAAGCGTATACTGAAGCAGATACAGATAAAAAAAACCGGCCAAGTGCGAGTCGGACTCGTGCACAAAGGGTTCCGTACAAACCTGTAGGTATTCTCGGTTTATGCAGAAGGTTCATGTTTATGAAAATAAATGTTTATTTTTAATTTTTATATTTCTCTTGATTAAATGAAAGGTAAATTGCGGTTTACGATTTATGACGTTTTTAAAAAAAACGACTTACTCGATTTCGTTCAAACCAATTTTCGGTGGTAGTTTACATGGTAATGTACATCATACATTTTTTTTAGTTTTATCAGTCTCTTATTTTAGAAGTTACGGGGGGGGGGGACACACATTTTACCACTTTGGAAGTGTCTCTCGCGCAAACTATTCAGCTTAGAAAAAAATGATATTAGAAATCTCAATACCATTTTAAAGACCTATTCATAGATACCCCACACGTATGGGTTAGATGAAAAAAACCATTTTTGAGTTTCAGTTCTATGTATGGGGAACCCCACGATTTATTGTTTTTTTTTCTATTTTTGTATGAAAATCTTAATGCGGTTCACAGAATACATCTACTTACCAAGATTCAACAGCATAGCTCTTGTAGTTTTGGAGAACAGTGGCTGTGACATACGGACGGACAGACAGACAGACAGACATGACGAATCTATAAGGGTTCCGTTTTTTGCCATTTGGCAACGGAACCCTAAAAACCGGCCAAGTGCGAGTCGGACTCGCGCACCGAGGGTTCCGTACAAATCTGTAGGTATTCTCGGTTTAAAAATATTTTTTATTTAATTTTTATATTTCAGTTGATTGAATGTAAGGTAAATTGCGGTTTACGATTTATGACGTTTTAAAAAAAAACTACTCACTCGATCTCGTTCAAACCAATTTTCGTTGGTAGTTTACATGGTAATGTACATCATATATTTTTTTTAGTTTTATCATTCTCTTATTTTAGAAGTTACGGGGGGGGGGACACACATTTTACCACTTTGGAAGTGTCTCTCGCGCAAACTATTCAGTTTAGAAAAAAATGATAATAGAAACCTCATTACCATTTTTGAAGACCTATTCATACATACCCCACACGTATGGGTTTGATGAAAAAAAACATTTTTGAGTTTCAGTTCTATGTATGGGGAACCCCAAAATTTATTGTTTTTTTTCTATTTTAGTGTGAAAATCTTAATGCGTTTCACAGAATACATCTACTTACCAAGTTTCAACAGCATAGCTCTTATAGTTTCGGAAAAAAGTGGCTGTGACATATGGACGGACGGACAGACAGACAGACAGACAGACAGACAGACAGACATGACGAATCTATAAGGGTTCCGTTTTTTGCCATTTGGCAACGGAACCCTAAAAACAACGTAAACAGAGCTAAATTCCTAAATAAAAGCTTTTAGGCATAAAGGGCATTATGTTGAGATAGGTATCCGGTCGAATATACCAAGTGACTTTTGCCATTTTTTCGTATTTTATAATAGTGTTTCTTAATTACCCAGTTAAGTAAGTATAATGAATAGAAGTTAGTTTATTTCCGACCGTGGCATATTAAAAGGTTAAATGTAAAATAATTAAAACCATACCTGAGAGTCGTTAACTCTATTATTATGCTATCGGTTGATAACAAAAATAGGTAAAATACAAACATATTAATTAAATATGTATTTTAAATAGCCGATAATGTTTTTGCCAACCAACAGTTGGTATACCAGGCTAAAGATAACCATTTTAACTAATTATTACGAGCTAGGATATGGTTTTCCTGGTTAATTTCTGTGAGAACTGAAATCATCAGTGGGGGGCCCAAGTGCGTACCTTGAGAGACACCCGAACAAATTTAATAATGTGCTGTCCTGAATCCATGCCATACCACGTGGTACGTAAAGTTCACGGTCCGATAAACACGAATTAATCCGATAGTCCTGACGATGACCGGAAACTCCAAAACAGGTTTATTTTTACATTGATATCTGTAACTAGCTTCTGTCCGCATTATAAGTATTGCTCCCCCAACCCATCCCGTCGTCGCATCGAATAACCTGCCCGTGCGTGGTCTTCGTTTTTTGCAACAATTTTCATTGCTGCTCCACTCCTATTTGTGGTACCGCGATGTTAGCCTTCCTCAGTAAATGGGCTACCCAACACAAAAAGATTTTTTAAATTCGAAGAAGTACTTCCTGAAATTAGCGCGGTCGTTAGCTTATTTAGCAGCTTATGAGATACTCTATCAAATGCCTCACTGATTTGTAGTATTTCACGTTCTCTATTAATAACTGATACTGATGAAGGCACATCTTAATTGGTTTTAAATGGCTTATGTTTAACTTACCACCAGATATAGTAACATATAACAGACAAAACTAGTAAATGATCACCAAAATTAAACCCGCATTTTAATGTAAAATTATAACCAAAATTTTAACATCTTGCTATCCTATTTAAGCAAACTGACTCCAAATAAATCATTGTTAATCCAAAAGTAGTAAATGATCACCAAAATTAAAACAGCATTTCAATGTAAAATTATAACCAAAGTTCATCTTGCTACCCTATTTAAGCAAACTGACTCCAAAAAAAATCATTGTTAACATAGTCATAGTTCGAATGCACGCTTATGCGACACACTGAATCTAGTCGTTTCTAGCATAGGAGGTCACAGTTTTAACCTAACCTAACCTAGTGTACTATGTGAGCTCGAGTGTATCGCACAAGCGTGCATTCGAACTATTGTGAGTCGCAGTACAGTTTTGTCGTACAAGTTATGATTTCGTGATCATTTACTACATTTGATGTTCGAATACAATTTAAAGAGCAGTCGTGACCTCTCTGAAGTTGGCATGGCAAAAATAGCAGACAAACAAACGAAATACGGGATAATTAGCCGTAAATTAACCGCAAATTAAACGTGAAAACCAAAAATTTACCGCACATACGGAAACCCAAAAATCAGTTTGCATGCTAGCTTCAAATGAAGTTAGCATGCAAAAATCGTAAAATCGGTTGGAAACATCCTAGGGAACTCTACTTGAGCTCATAATTTGCCGCTTATTAGCCGCTGGCGATATAGCCCGAGACCGAAGGGATTTTTTTTTTTTTTTCGAAATAACCCATACTTTTCATATCGGCGGCTCGCCGATCTTTGTAAAATCGAACCCGATCGCTCCAGCAAACTGTAATTGGGCCTGAAAGATGCTGTGATGATTGCCCTAATTAACCGTGAAAACCAAAAATTTACCGCAAATTCGGAAATCCATAAATCAGTTTGCATGCTAGCTTCAAATGAAGTTATCATGCATAAATCGTAAAATCGGTTGGAAACATCCTAGGGAACTCTACTTGAGCTCATAATTTGCCGCTTATTAGCCGCTGGCGATATAGCCCGAGACCGAAGGGAATTTTTTTTTTTTTTTCGAAACTCTACGTGGCTTTCACGGTTAATTAAGGCAACCATCACAGCATCTTTCAGGCCCAATTACAGTTTGCCGGAGCGATCGGGTTCGATTTTACAAAGATCGGCGAGCCGCCGATATGAAAAGTATGCGTTATATATATATCGTTATATTTCGAAAAAAAAAATCCCTTAGGTCTCAGGCTATATCGCCAGCGGCTAATAAGCGGCAAATTATGAGCTCAAGTAGAGTTTCCTAGGATGTTTCTAACCGATTTTACGATTTTTGCATGCTAACTTCATTTGAAGCTAGCATGCAAACTGATTTTTAGGTTTCCGTATTTGCGGTAAATTTTTGGTTTTCACGGTTAATTAGGGCAACCATCACAGCATCTTTCAAGCCCAATTACAGTTTGCCGGAGCGATCGGGTTCGATTTTACAAAGATCGGCGAGCCGCCGATATGAAAAGTATGCGTTATATATATATCGTTATATTTCGAAAAAAAAATCCCTTTGGTCTCAGGCTATATCGCCAGCGGCTAATAAGCGGCAAATTATGAGCTCAAGTAGAGTTTCCTAGGATGTTTCTAACCGATTTTACGATTTTTGCATGCTAACTTCATTTGAAGCTAGCATGCAAACTGATTTTTGGGTTTCCGTATTTGCGGTAAATTTTTGGTTTTCACGGTTAATTAGGGCAACCATCACAGCATCTTTCAAGCCCAATTACATTTTGCCGGAGCGATCGGGTTCGATTTTACAAAGATCGGCGAGCCGCCGATAAGAAAAGTATGGGTTTTTTCGAAAAAAAAAAAATTCCCTTCGGTCTCGGGCTGTATCGCCAGCGGCTAATAAGCGGCAAATTATGAGCTCAAGTAGAGTTCCTTAGGATGTTTCTAACCGATTTTACGACTTTTGCATGCTAACTTCATTTGAAGCTAGCATGCAAACAGATTTTTGGGTTTCCGTATGTGCGGTAAATTTTTGGTTTTCACGTTTAATTTGCGGTTAATTTACGGCTAATCATCCCGTATTTCGTTTGTTTGTCTGCTATTTTTGCCATGCCAACTTCAGAGAGGTGCAGTCGTGACTAAAATAGCTAGTACTATTGTAATTTTAGACTTTATTTTTCTGGTGTCAAGTAGGGATATATTTTTGTTTAAAGAACTAAGGGCCGATTTTTCAATCCTCAGATAAAAGTACCAATAGCTACCTAAAGAATAAAGTTATTAGACTCTTTGTTCCTCGGATAAGTGGTTGTCAGTTTTTCAATCGTTATTTTATTTAGGAATAACTACCTGACCGAATATCACATCTGTGAATACGCTAACTTCAGGGAGGTGAAACAAATATACAAAATAAACCAATGTTAGAACGGGACGGGCTATTTCATTGTTTACTGTCAATGTTATAAAAACAATGTGCGGCAGCCAGATGTCCCTTTTTTACGTTGAGACGTTGTTTTTTTGTTTGTGTGGTATTTTTATTTGTATTTCCGTGATATTTAATTGTATTAAAATAATCATGGAAAGCAAAGATGAATCCCACACTTTAAAGTGTTCGACACTCGGTCTTGAAATTCTTTCTTTTCTCTCATATTCTATCTTTATTTTCATTCATATACTTATATTTACTAATTATGGCTTCATCCTCAATTGCTATTTCGTCAATACTATCGCAAACATCCATTTTCATTAAGTACACTTTTTAAAAACGAAAAATAACCTCAAGTTTGGTAACGCCAACGTCGTTTATCAATGGAACAAGCGGTTATCTGGCCGTCAAAGAGCCAAATAGATTTATTCCTCCGTTAAGGGAATTATTCGACCAATAAAGCCTATTTGACGATTGAACAACACAGTTTTTTACTATCTATTGAATAAACCCTATCCGTCTGTTTATCTGAGGATTGAAAAATCGGCCCTAAGGGTATCAAAGTATTTTATGGTGATCATTATATTTAATCCCGTTTTAAATGGTGTGCGAAGGATATAAGCTCGTTAAGTGCTCACAATCACAATGCAACATGTCGGCTACACTTGCTCTGTTGCTCGACTACAGCATGTGACTTGTGTTATGGGTTCTGGTTTCCGAATTGTTACAAACACGGTGTCGTATCCGCAAAAAAGTGTCGTAAGTACTGTTTTAAACTCGTATGTTGTTGCAAGTTTCTTTTGTTCTGCGGCTGTATGAGCGGCCGCGGGTGGGCGGCCGTGTGTTTGTTTGTAAACGCGCGGCGGAAGCGAACGAAAACGAGAATCCAAACCGTACCGTGCCCAAACCCATCCAACTTACCTTTACTTTACGAATGGAAGGCAAATCTTTTCATATCGCTTCACCGAGCTGCCTTTCATACGCATTGTGTGATAGCTTTGAAATACCTTCCATTGTATCGTAACTCAAAGATGTCCATTGTATCGGGATGTTGCTTGGAGTCGGGAACCTAAACAAAAAGGCTCTCTTATGAGAATTTTCTTTTATGATTCTTTCAAGTTATTAGCGAACAGTATGGACCATGAACGTACTTAGTTAGTTACAGTATTGATGGCAAAAACCATGAACAAAACAGATTGTTTGCAACACAGTGTGGAGAAGTAAGTATAAAATTGTAACTTTCTCGTGGAGCCAGACTTCATTATAAATGTTAACGATTGAGAAGCGCTGCGTGTTTTTGCATCATTGAGAAAATGTTCCAACGACGATGATTACTCGAGTTACTACGAATACATTGCAATATGCGTTTACCATACACAAGCAGTTACTGCATCCTGCCATACTCACACGCATAATGTAGCTGCTATTATAATATTACTAACAGCTATAAGAATAGCGTTGTCTGTAACGCATATAGAGCAACTAATAATGTAGCACTTAGTTAACAGTTATACAGCACCCCTAGCCAAGTTGATTATATCTGCAATCGTTGACGCTAGTCGCTCAACGTTAAGTCACGTGGTTAGAACAAACGAATAGAAAATTCGTAGCCAAGTTCACATCATTCAAAATGATAGAATGATTTTTTATCGTTTCTATAATGTTCAACGCTACATCCTTTGTTATAATGTGTCGTTTTTCTAAAGACATTGTAGAACGAACTGCCGACTCAGGCGCGTCAACATAGCTACCAACTTATCGTTTTTCTATAATTGCTGACACCGAGGCGTTACCGATTGGAGAACGGAATTCGACACGAAACGCAGGTTTAATATAGAAAGTAGAAATCCTTAAATGTATGTACCTAATAAGTGGATAATTTTCGGCATGCACATGATCGCTCCTTCACATGGCCGATACATTCTCTCAACTTTCAGTTCCACACACATTTAGGATACAGCCTCGAGACTGGTTCCGCTCATTAGACCACCGGCGACCAATTACCGTGAAATGCTCATATAACTTGAAGTAAGTTCTCAAGTTAAGCACCCAGGCTCAGTGCGCGAGGGACCATTGAGTAATGTACGAGCCAATTAAGTATAAATTTACTGCAATTTGAAAGTAATACGCTTTCTATATTTATTTTAAAAGTCATGTAAAGGTATTTATCAACATCAAAGAGTATTGTGAAATCAGACCGCGGCAGTATGTGGTCCAACTGCTCATGAAACTATCAACAACATATTGCCTCAGTGGGTTGATGGAGAACGTTCGAAAGTGTCACCGGTAGCTGTTTTTATGTAAACTACTGAATAACTTTGCATTCAATTCAGTTAGTTTTCCAATAAATAATTGTTATGTTTATGCATTGTATAAAATTATCGAAAATAAACAAGTCCATGTGTTAATAACAGTAATTAATAGACTCGTGAATGTGAAAGTCATCTAAATCAGTGTATATTACTTTCTGAAGCGCACGCTTAGATCTCAAAAAGCTTCGCCATGTTCTTGACCTCCATTTTGTAGTACCTAAGTGTCAGTTAAGCAGTCTGAGATTCTTCTTTGGTTTCTCTTTAACTTCGCTGACAATGTCGGCGATTATGATGAATCTCTGTAGCACTAAATTATTTTGTTACCCAACCATCGATCACTAATAAAGAAGTTCTTTATTACTATTAGTGATCGATGTACCCAACGATTGTTCTAGTGCCGTTCTGCTGTTTAATATTTTGTATCCCACATAAAAGCAAAAAAAATGTGTTCCGCGCCTCATCCCTGTTCCACCCTCACCCTGCCTTCATCTGTGAGTATATTCACGCCTCGCTCGAACAGTGTGAACAGAATAATTTAAGCAACCGTTAGTCAGCTCTCGGCTCGTCTATATTTATTAATAAATACATTTCGAATGCATTGCTTCGCGGATGTTATTCGTTTCAACACTTACGTGAAAAGTGCCAGCAGCAGCCAATGATTAATATGAGTTGAGTCAATACACGAGTATGTTTGTAACTCGCTATATTTACTGTAGTTGCTCAGTGTGCTCTTGTGGAGTTTCATTGTTTGTCAGTCGTAGTGGCGCGTGAGGGGGCCGCGTCGTGACTTTATGTTTTACATGAAGATGTGTTCTTTCGTCGTTCGACATCAGTAATAAATACGTGTAGCGCACGCTTGTGTTCATGTTGTTCAAGCACAGGCAGGCTGCATGCCTGCCGCCTGGTGCTGTCGTCGGTCCTGTTCTGTGGCTGACGGCGATGTCGTGTCCGTCGTGTGATCGTGTCCCGCGCCCACGCCTCGCATAACATCGTTATATATAATTTTATTTTAATGAGATATTATAAGTAGGTAATTAAAAAGAAAACAGGTTTGCTGCATACATATTTGTAATTTGAAAAATAATTTCATTAGTGCGGCTAGGTAGGCGACCGGTTGGGCCCGAGAATAATTAAAAATTGTAGTATGTGCGCACTTTTTAATAATGATGAGTTCATTAAGGTCTCAAGACCTCATTGCTAATTTTATGATACGGTACTAAAGCACAGTACCTCTAGCACGAACATTTGTAGGTTTCGTATAGTAAACGTATCGAGTTGTCGACACGATAACGGAATACAACTAAAGTAGGAAGCACGAAGCTCTTTCGTATTAGTATCGAGACCTCGATGCGATTACGTGAGTGACGTCATGCTAATGTAAGTAAGGATGTACAAAATTGAACGAAAGATCGTAAAATTGATTGAACGTTTCGTTCAAAAACTATATACGCATTTAGTTTTTAGTGATTTCAGGGCCTTTAAAACTTTAAAACTATTCAAATTTTGATGCAATACGAAGAAACTGCAGTAAAAGTTATTATTCAGTTAAGATTAACGGTATAATTATTTAATTTATTATTAAAACTTTATGTTTAGTGAGACTGTGTTCCTAAACGAACGACGCGTAACACTTGGAATTTTTTGACGCGATGCTCGTTCAAGGTCAACTTTGTTTGGAAGTGTACTTGTATTTCTTTACATCTAAAAGTTCTAAAACTTAACTCTCGTAGCAATAAAGCCAATAAAACGTTTCCAAAATGAGAACTAGCCACCCGCAATACACCATTATGGTAGATTTATAGAAAAGTAAGTACTTAAATTCCATTTAAGATTTTATTGTAAACATATCTGTGATTGTCAGTGTTTTACTGGGATATTTGGATTATTTTTTCGTTAAGGATAAAAGCTACAGTTTATTTGTATACTCGAGTCATTCAAAAATAGTAGGCTATAAACTTGTTAATTTGTAATCAAATTTGGATTAAATTGAAATAAACTTTGATGAGGTATGTGCTTAATTATTGGAAGGCAACATTTTATTAGAATAGAAATTGTAATACACAGTCCTTTAAATGTTAAAATTATTATAGGCTTGGAGAAATCAATCACTCACCTTGTTTCTCTTCATACATTTCTACTTTCAACAATCAATCGCCCCGCAAGATAATAGTACAATGTACTATGTCGAGGGGTGCTTCTTGTTAATCTAAGCATTATCTAACAACATTTAGTAACACAATCACTTAAATTATCATTATTTGCTTCCAATAAACTCCGACGAAAGTTTTCTCACTGACAAATTTACAGTGAATAAACTTTCGAGAAACTCGCAAGCCAGCCTTCGAGAATGACGATACGATACGTCATTTTATGCCTTCGTGCTAGCTATCTTCATACAAACGGCTCAAGGTTACGTTACGAATACGATACGACACTTACTTGACTATTTCGTGCTCACAAAATTAGTTCAAATTACGCACACCAGAGGCGCTGTTCATGTTTCCATATAAAATGCTTACGTTAACGATACGAATACTTTTTCGCAAGTTGTTCGTGCTAGGGGCACAGCTTTATGTACTGCCGAGACGAGCGAAATTCTTGCTCATGTCGCCATATGATTGTGAACATACAATAATATATAACGCATTCGTTTTCGCTAGTTTATAATCTATGTCAAACCGTCACATTGTGAACGAACCTGCCCACACCAACAGGGTTCACAATCTGTCCGATTTTATCACCTGTCAATTTGTGTACCGTCCCTGGTTAATCGGTCTTGGAGGTAGCCGAATTGGTCGCAGTAATTGCCAAGTGCCAAGTTGGTCGCAGTTGTTGACTAGTTAGTATCAGTGCCGTTCCGTGAAATGCAAGTTAGATGCCAGTTCGCAAGTGGTCGGATTGCGGTTTGTTTTTCGTTAAATTGTAAATTGCTTGTTGCCGTTCAAAATTTTTCTATAGTTTATAATCTTTTGAGATAGATTTATCATTCGGTGACATACATATGAGACGGACGCCTGGAATAGTGAACCTACTTGGTCTTAAGTATTCAGTAGGTAATAAACTAATAACAACGTTACCTACCTTGCACAGCGCATACCTACTGAGGTGATACCAAACGAATATGTTAAAATAACTTCCATACACGACCCAATTAAATCCGACCACTGTGTAATATAAAACAAACATTTATTGTAATACGATATTTGCCATAGTGGCGTATTATTTATGTCGTTAATTAATACCACGATAATTATACATTCAGGAAAGTAATAATAACACGTTGTTTTCGACGTGTTTTGGCGTGTTTTGTAATCAATTTATACGTTCCGGTAAACATACGTGGCAACTACTCGTACATCGTGTCTATATGTATTATTCATGTGATTATAATATTGTAGTTTGAAATAAACCTCAATATCGTCGTCCGTCGTTCAGTACAATGGCAGATAATGAGGACGCCCACGATGCAAGTAGTGCGTGTCGGCTGTCGGCGTGAGGTTGCTTGCATGCCTGCTTGTGACAACTTATTTCAGCTGTTTAATTGAACGAGATTCCGTTAGACAAACATCGAACTTGGCGGCGCTCTACCACCGTGCACCGCCTGAATAACAATTAAAATGATAGATAAATGCAGTTATTCTAATTAATATACTACTACCCATGCGTCAAACTAAATTAAATGTCTTAAATAAATAATTTATGTGATGTGTAGGTATGTACGTTACAATTGTTTTCGTGATTTGAATTATCGAACTGAAAAAGGAAACCTCGACACGTTTGAGAAAGTATATAAAGCCACAGAATGTAGTACGTACTAGGTGCTAGGCGGTCTATGACTGTGTGCCTGACTGAATGCGTCGTCGCCTTCTTTTCTTATCCGTAGTTCTTTTGACAACCTTTTAATATTACTTTGCAAAGTTTTTGCTTGGAACTGTAATTCTTTTATTCGTTTCATGGATCATTTCAGTCTTTTTGGTGTTATCTTTTTTAATTTCAGTACAAACGGCAAAGATAATGTTATTATTTTATTTGCAACTGACAGCTCTCTGAAAAAAAGAATGTCAGCATTAAGTGGCATAATGAGTGTGTCGCAACGTTCTACGATATTATTAATGTATAATTTGGAGATGTTGTTATAGATAGTGGGTTCTCAAAGTATGGTCGTTATCTTTTGTTTGCACTGAATGCATAGTTATATGTGGGTTAATGTGGGTCTGCTAGTACGCGGACATGGCGGCGACCGGTCAGCTGTTCGCGGCGCGGCGGCACACGGCGACGCGCGGCGTGCGGTGGGCGACTGGGCGACTGGGCGTCCGCCATGCGTGGGAACAATTTATTATGATATTTTTGTACAAACAGTTTTGTAATCATGATGTTCGGCTGAAATATGTGTTGTGTTGATAGATACACACGTCAACTGCCAGCGGAGACTATTTGATAAACATTTAGACCATAATTGTACATGTAGATTGTAGATACGTTGGCGTTGCTTTAACAATCCAATTGTTTTTCGTTGTTGTTTTAGCTGTCGTGTCTATTTCTGTTCCTATACCTACACTCTACAGGCCTACGTCATGTGTTTGTACATTACGAACATTTTGATACGCCACACGTACTACACTAGTGGTGCTTATAATGTTAGGGATATCTTGATCTGAATGATGAAGCTGATGAAGCAGGTCTTACATAGAATGTAAGACCTGCTTCATCACGTACTAGTGCGTGTGCGACGGCAGCTAACAGCTAAACTAGAGCGAACGTTACGTAAGTGAGTGCGGGGCTACACGCTCTCCTTGTGTCAGAGGTCGGGAACCTAACATATCGTACAATGTGATAAATTCATCCAAAAATAAATGAATGGCTGCACTAATTCATCCAGCGCGGCGTACTCACATACCCATACCTACTGCGTACAGTACCCACGTAGTACGTACACAGAAGAGCTTGTTCATGTCTGCTCAACTGACATAACGGACTCACCGTGTGTCGTGTGCAGGAAGAAGCGGAACCTTGTTCGGTGGCGATTAAAGTGCAGCCAGCGACACAAGTGGATCATTATCGTGCGGGAGGCGGGGGGGGGGGAGCGCTGCGCCCGCGCATCCGCTGCAGGCTATTCACAAAAACCGAGCAGCACTTCCTGCCCGCCCTTTGTGACACAGATCAAAGTACCAGCCTACGTATTTCGTGCACCTACCTGAATACAGAAGAGTGTAGACGTTCATAGCAAATGTTTTCAATAATCAAATATGCCTATGTATTAAACTGCTGTACCCACATTAAATATGATTAGTCTTTATTCCAAATATATCTTATGCAAATTATAAAACTAACATGCAACTGTGTAGAACACTTGAGCGAACATACACTTCCACGGATTGCTAAACTGGCAACATTTTATCATCGACTACTTTATTGTTACTATGCAGCGCCGCAGCCGCGCAGGCGCAGCACACTCTCATAAATATTAACATTAAACTGTGTACTTAAAATCGTGTATTACCGTGAGCGGCCGCGGACAGAATACTAATTATTTTTCTCAAAATTACCGCTTAAAGTCGCCGGGGGTAGCGGGTGGGCATTGTGAACTTGTCAGGATAGCAAGGGGGCGGGGGCTGGGGGAGCGGTAATGACAGCGCCGGACCGCTGGACTGCCGGGCGCCGGGCGCCGGGCGCCGGGTGCCGGGCGCCGGGCCGGGTCGAGGCCGTTCGTTTTATGTTAGGGCCGCTGATAGCTCAGCAAATCACTCTTATCACTGGCAGTTTCGTGCTCTCAACAAGACCTCTGCTATTAATCAGCTCCAGCAAAGCGGGCCGTTCACTGCTGGCGTTGTTGTAAGTAAGCGCGTAACACAAGCACACGGCGACCCGGAGCGAGCCTCGCACACTCGCACGCTCGCACGCTAGTGTGGCATCCGCGGTGATGATGACACGGATATGCACGCAACTGATGGCCGTGGAACAACTCTTAAAACCCGTCTTAGGTCAAAGAAAACATGCCGACCTAGCTATTTATTTGAGACCCAAAACATTCAGCAATAAAACAAACAGGTTTTAGTCTAGATAACGCTTTCATGTTGTGACGGGCAACATTAAACGTGGCCACGGAACAAATAAAAAGGACAATATCCGTGCTGTAGCAAGAATTGAGGGAAATGAAACGATTTCTAAAACATTCTCCATCCGTGCCGTGACGATCAGTCGAGGCGATTATATTGTCATGCCATAGCGTCACACCACACAATAGACTCACTTCAAACAAGGCGCACTTTTCTGCCGTGATATATCTATAATGCCATGCCGTTATCTACCAAAACCGTTGTTTTGAATAGCATGCAAAAACCGCGTTAAACATTTAAACCAATGTCACTTTTCAATGACAACGTCTATTTTTATTTCCAATACTATTCAAGGTATTGAAAATTCGGAAACACAGATCGATAGATTTTTTTTTCTCATTATAATTTAATTTTTCGCATTAAAAGTTAAAAATCGACCAAATTTCGGATAACGGCATTTTAGTTATGCCACGGCAGTATTGTCGGTACACTTTTTATAGCAATGGTTTGTTTGGGACACTAACACTGAAGTGACAGAAATTTTCCACATTCGTCTAAAGCACATACCGTGTCTAAAGTCAACGCAGTCGATTGAACCGACAATTGACACTCGATACTTGAATGAATTTATTGAACATACGACGCCCCGCTACAACCACGTTACGACGCTGCTACGACGCTGCTACGACACTGCTACGGCGCCGCTACGATAACGCTACGTAAATGCTACGACGCTGATGCGGAAACGCTACGTCAGTGCTACTACTACGCCGTTACGAACATTACTTAATATCATTATTGTCTTTTTTTTTCGGAAAAGAGAATCCAGAGAGTATGAGTCAAATAGTATTAAAACAACACTAGGCTAACACTACGTGATAAGGTGTTCTAATACCTATCATCCTCTGCACTACATGTATACTATATAGAAGTGCGTGTGCAGTTGTACAAATGTACACTACCGATGTACTCACTGCTGCTTGTCACAGGAGCGTGGTTCTGCGTGTTGTTGACGCACGAGGGGAATGGGAGGGGCCGCTGGCGGCAGCAGGGAGGGACCCGCATAGCGACTTGCATAGCTTTCGCAACATGAATAAGGTTGACATTAGAGATACTGTACATCTTTTTTATGCCTCCCATTGCAGAAAACGCTTACATACAAAGTTTGAAAAATCGTTACCTATTTTCGTTTGTTATTATTATTAAGTATTATGATTTCAAAAGGTTCAATAATCCTAATCGTTCATAAGTTCAGTTTTAAGAGTTTACCTTCTTAAGACCATTAGATTGGTAAATGAGGAACTTTATTGATAACTACAGGCTTAGTTGACGGCTCATTTGTGAAGATACCGAGTGCACGGAGTACGTTATTAATTTCCAGCAAGTGTCAAGCGCACTCGGTCGCGCTAGGACGTAGTCTGTTCCTCGATAGTATGATTGATCGTCTCGTCTATCTTTAGATATTGTAAATCCTATCTGTGTTAGCATTGGTAAGTATTTGGACGAACATTATTTTACTACGAAATTACAGCGCATGATTGATGTGAAAACAACGCGAGTGACGTTATCCTATATGTATACGAGATACAGGTTCGATGATCGTTTGACCTCAATTTATGTATTTGGTAAACTTTGTAGAATATTTATGCTGTCATTAGCATACGTTTATGATACGTTGTGAAAATATGTGGCACGGAGCAGCACCGACGAGACATGTGGCGCGCTGCGGGCGGACTTGATCCTCGGCGTGTCGGCCGAGCTACATACAGTCTTTATGATCACTACTGTAATTTATGTGAAGCACTATCGCTCTGTCCTTGTCCAACTAATGCGGATAATCCCCGGGGGAGCGGGACAGCGCCCGAGGTAACCGAGTTATCGTGCGGCTGCCGGAGCCAGCCTCCTAATAAAGTAAGATAAAGTCGCTTATAAAGTGGAAGGTACGTGGAGCCGCTAGTGGGGCGGAGGAAAAACTTAAGTAATATTGTGTGTTTCCTAAGAGAGATTACACTAATAGCGCTTCACTAAACTTGGCTCGCTTTGTTTTATGAAAAAGGGGTCTGGCGCGAGTAATCGCATTGCTAGACTTGTGCAGCTTTAAACTTTATGGCTTCAAGTAAGACGTTTTAAAATTCTAAGAACCTCATAAATATTAAACGTGTAGCTACTTATGCAAGCATAGTTATATCAGATTACGTACGTACGGCTGACAGGAATGTTAGTTACATGTCAAACAATGTCGTGGATATTTTGTAGGAATGGTTTTATCATCCGGATGATAACAGTGATGTCCGCGCGCCGTCCGTGTGTACTGTGCCGGCGACGCGCTTGTGACGCCGCCTGACGCAGCTATCTGAGCACAGCAGCGTGGAGAAACGTTCGTCTGGAGAGAGAAATATAAAGTTAAATATATTGCGAGCGAACAGGATCCGTGGCGGGCGGCGACCGCGGCGCACAGCAACAATGTGCAGTAGAGCCACTTCGAATAAAGCGCATTATCAACTCTCAAAAGCTGTAACGTTACGCTAGGAAATGGTCATGGTGCAGATTGGAACTCGCTGTGAATGATTTGTGTCTTATTGGTGTTTTTCGGCGCTTGTGTATCTCGAATCTGATCTTGCATACACATAGTATTGACAGGCCTGTTGGTCTAGTGCAGGGGTACCCAACCTTTTTTTGTTTACTGCCCACTTTAAGAATAAATTATTTTTTAACGCCCCCCTTTTTAAACATACTTAAAAACCGCTAAGTACTTATAACTGATTATTGAAACGCAAATTTATAGTATTCGGACAGAGTATCTTTTATTGAAAATAAAACAAACATAATCAATTCTTATATAAAAACTAATGTGAAGGTTGAATCTGATGCTGTTCAATAAGTTTGTTGATACCAGGTTCCAATTTACTCAAAAACAGCCGCAAGTCGCCACGTTCGGTAACACGCAAACGATTTCTCTTTTCAACCGACGAAAAAAACGGAGGAGGTTATCAATTCGACGCGTATATTTTTTTTTTTTTTTTTATGTATGACCACGCATAACTTTTTACATCGTGGTCCGATTGTGACAATTCTTCTTCTATTGGAAAGGGTATACTCCCAAGGTGGTCCCATATAAATTTGGAATACAAAATCGAACCCTAAGGGTTGGAAAACAGGGGATGATTGATTGTTCACTCACTGATTGTAACGTATGAACACGCATACCTTTGTACAGAGTAGTCCGATTTTGATAATTCTTTTATTGTTGGATAGGGTATACCTTGCCAAGTATTATTAGTACATCAAAGCCACAAAAAATCATAAAATAAAAACTTTTTAACAAAAAATTAAACCGCCGAAAAACTGAAAAGCATAAAATAACAAAACTTAAAATTTTGAGTCGGCGCTGAAAAATCAATGAACAAGGATCACTCAAAGCGCCGACTCATAATTTTAAGTTTTGTTATTTTATGCTTTTCAGTTTTTCGGCGGTTTAATTTTTTGTTAAAAAGTTTTTATTAGTAAGCAGCGTTGCCACAGCACTAAATCCACGTTCACACAAATATGACGATGGGAATGCTATCAAAAATCGTTGAACAATTGACCACAATCCAGGGTACAATTGCGGGATCGGTTTTTGTAGCCAAAATTCTTGATATCCATTTTTGAACTTGATTTTATTTCTTCGTTTGTTGTCAATTCTATAAATTCTTCTTCCAGCTGAGGTGACATTGCTGTGTTGACATTTGAAAACGGATCCAACACCCAGTCTGGTATTTCCAAGTTTAAAATGTTCTGGTATCGTTCGGTGAAGTCAATGTGGAGGTTTTCCAAATGTTGGCAGTAGGCAAACAAGTCGTCGTTACTGCAGTATACTGATAAATTCGGAAAATTGTGAAACTCACGTCTGCCCATATTCTTTTTGTGCAGAAGCAGTTTGGCTGCGAAAGCAGCAACGACATTTTTTGTTTTAATTAAATTTAGTTTATCGCCTTGCAGTTGGAGGTTCATGTCGTTGAACATTTTATACAGGTCTGTCATGTAAGCTATATCATTCTTTGATGTTATGAGCTTGTTGCGCAGTTCTGTATCTTTAGTTTCCAAGACTCTATCATAGAGTCAAACAGGTTGTAAAATCTAATCAGACAATTGCCTCTTGACAGCCAATGAACTTCAGTATGAAGCAACAAACGGTTGAAATCTTCGTCATTAGTAACACAAAGCTGATGAAATAATCTATCATTCAAAGAGCTGCTACGGATTTTATTGACTGCTTTGATGACATATTGCAGTGATTGAAATAGTCGTTCACTTAAGTTTCTAGCAACCAAATGTTGTCTATGAATAACGCAATGTATAGCAAGGACATCTGGAATTTTATTCTTTAAGTATGCTATGAAGCCTTTATGGCGCCCTGTCATAGCCGGAGCGCCATCCGTAGCAACTGATATAATATTTTTCAAAGGAATCTCTTTCTCTTCACAAAACTTTTCCAATGTATTGAATATGGTTTCGCCTTTTGTATCTGTCTCCAAATTTCTGGCAAACAATAGTTCTTCACGTATTTTCTCATCTTTAATAAACCTCACGTAAGATAGCAACAACGCTTCATTAGTTGGTAAAGTGGACTCATCGAGCTGAATTGAGAATTGACTAGTCCTCAGATGATTGTACAATGATTCTTCAATGTTTTCAGCCATTTCATCAATTCGTCTTTGCACAGAATTATTACTCAAAGGAATTTTTCGGATAATATCTGCGGCCGGTTTATGAAGCACAGTAGTTATTACTTCCTTTATTGCTGGCAAAATTAACTCTTCTCCGATGTTGTGTGGTTTGCCTTTTTGAGCAATTAACAAAGAGATATTGTACGAAGCTCGAAGTCCGTCGTCATCTTGCTTAGCAGCCGCCGAAAATAGTTTTGATACACTTGGCTGAGTATTATGCTTCTTCTCTAGGTCTTGAAAATATGCTACATTCTTTTCTGTCTTATCTGGATGCATTTTATTCAAATGATCTTGCAGTCTTGAAGGCTTCATTGCTTCGTTCAAAAATGTTTTTAGACATAGAAGACACAAAGGCGATGACGGGTTTGTGGGATTTTCAATAAATCCGAATTTAATATATTCCGCAGAGTATTGCCGTCTCTTCTTTTTTACTTCCGACATTGTTTTGTTTTAAGAAATACGTAAGTGTTGAAATCAAGTACCTACTGCTTATCTATTATGCGCGAAACCGCAAATGAAAATAAAATAAATTTACGTCGTTTATATAGGATTGCATAAGCAGCACGCATCAACAGGAATAAGACAAACGTGCATAAACTCGTTTATCTCATTCGACGCCCAATCGTACTCGACAAGCAAGAACAAGTATTATAGAACCAGCCGATTGGTATAGGAATGTACAATTCGGATTATTTAACAAAAACTTGTTAAAACATGATTGCCCGCGGTCTTTTATATCAAACCGAGTTTGAGCTATATCTTAATTAATATTAGTTGATGTTCACAAGATGTAGTCGAGAGTCGAGAGCTCAGTCGGTGTCTAAGAGTCTTCCTAGCTAGGTAGATGCAATTATAAATCGACCCCAAAGCCCTACACAATGCCCCCTTGTTTTATGGGTCTCTTACCGTTATCGCCCACGTTGAGAAAGACTGGTCTAGTGGTTAGTGACCCTGACTGCTATGCCGGAGGTCTTGGGTTCGATTCCCACCCAGGACAAATGTTTGTGTGATGAGCACGATCATTTGTTCTGTGTCTGGGTGTAATTTATCTATAATATGTATGTATTTAGAAATATATAAGTATGTTTATCAGTTGTCTAGTACCCATAACACAAGCTCTGCTTAGCTTGGGACTAGATGGTGTTGTGTGATAGTTGTGAAATATTATTATTATAGTTTCAACTGTGCCTTCTGCATGTACCTACATCGTGTCGCATAGCTAACCGCATCGGATTCCGTCACGTCACCAGAGTTATGCTCGTTCGGACGTAAAAAATGTATTACAATGTAAGCACTTTTTTACTGGCAGTCATCTAGAAATATTGCAATCATGCGTCTATTTTAGCATTTTCCGCGCAATGCAGATGTGCATTCAACGCAACAACCTACAATCATGTTACAAAAACGTGCATTACCGGCGCGCCTAATGACCCGCGACACAAACGGAGTTATAACCGACTGCAGCTGGCGAGCTGATGTGCTGCGCGCGTCGCGTCGCCTGCAAACGAGCGACACATCCAAATGGAAGGTAAGTAATGGACACTGTTAGAGCCGCGGTGGACAATGGACGTCGTTTACAACGTGATTACATGACGAGATACAGTGACTGTTACAGAATAACCACCAGTCACCGCAACATTCTGTGATAATTCTTTTTATGGCAGCCCGCATGGCGGGCTCTTGTATGTGTAATGGTAACGGGACAGGCGAGTAGCGTGCACCGCGCACTGACATGCAGGCAGCATGTGGCCACAGGCTCAGGGGCCATCACTCCATGATTAGCAACTGGTTCGAAAACGTCGCCACACGTAGGTGTAGCTGCGCCATTTACTGCAGAGTCATGTACTACTTCGTACAACAACAGGGGCAATGCTTAGATACCTACGGACCCCTATCCGCTTCTATTTATGTCTGAGGTATTTCTAGGCATGTTTTTACATAGTTACCTGTTTTATAAATACGGGCACGAATGCACAATACAAAATGCGTAGGCAAGTGTAATAATAGTCATTCTATATTTGTGATTAGCGTGCCAATAACAGACACGTTTGTTAATTGTTAAATCAGCGGCATTCAACAATCTATTTACAATCAATATACGTACCATTAACCCGACTACTAGATTTACTTGTTTTAAATTTAACCATACGTCACACTGATCGATGTTGAATGAAGAGTGATCGTTACAAACTATTTATTATTTGGATTTCACTTCAACAACAATAATATATTTTGTGGACGAAGTGCGTGAGTGTGTGTGTGACACGATAACAGATGACTGTCTGTAATGTAACACACCTATCACAACATCGGCTCATTGAATGTCAGCGATAAGTACGTGTGGAGGAGACGTCGCCCAGGAACTCGCGACCTGGCGCGTGCGCGTGCCTACAGGTCCCCGGCTCTCATCTCGTGTCAGCTGTTGACAGGCGCACCCTGCTTCCTGCCACTCCGTACTCGCGGCACTATCAGCCGAGTGCCGGATGCTGCGCAGCACTATCCCGCTCCTGCGCACAGGCCGCAGCTCCGGTTCCCACCATTCACCGCCGCTCGCCTTCACTACTGCTAATGTGCCAATATTACTTAGCTTGCATAGTAAATATTATACCGAAGAGTTTAAGGAATGGGAAGAAATCTCTCCCTCGCCGCTTTCGGGTCAGTAGCCTCGTCCGATGTGTAGCAGTGACTCGTGTAGGTACGTCGACCCCTAGACGTGCCTACGCTGCTACCGTCGCCACGCACAAACCTGTGTCGCAAACCAGGAAGGGGGATGAGAAGAGCTGCTGTGAACCTGACAACAGGGGTTCGAAGCAGTTGGGCCCGGCTTCAGGCACGTGTGACGAGGATGGCTTCATGATGGTGGAGAGGAAGAAGAGGAGGAAGCCTCCTAGTCGTAACCAGTGCGGGACCGCGCTTGCAGGACCCAACACGCTGCTGCGTCCAGCTACACCGACGACGCAGCTCTATGTGTCCCGTCTACACTACACCACGAAGGTTGAGGAGATCGTGGAGTATGTACGAGTAAAAACGACCTGGACTTTGAGGGTCGAGAAGTTGGAACTGCGCCACAACACAAACTTCAAGTCATTCGTGGTGCGAGTTCCAACTCTTGAAATCGAGACCTTCCTCAAGGCAGAGTGGCCGAAGGGTGTCGTGTATCGGCGATTCCGCGGAAGGCTACGCGACACCACGCAGCGCAACACGACGCCGTCACTTCGTGTACAATAGTTTTACATTAGTTTTACATTGTTTTTATTTGTATGTATGTTAGTCTGTAAGGTATTTATGTTATGGGTCTTTGTAGCCCGAAATAAATAAATTGATTGATTGATTGCTCGGTTAATTGTATAATGATAAGTCCAGACGTGAAGAAGCAATGTAAAGGGAGCGGCGTAGTTTGATAGTATTATTAGGAGTGTGGTGGTAACGGCGAGCCCCCCACGGACGACTTGAGCCTCGAGCTAATGGAAGTTCGATGTGTTGCCGCTCGTACCCATACGAGCGAGCGGAGCGGAGCGGCGTGCGACTGGAGCGTCCTGTTCGCTCACTACAAAGTCGTGTAATGTGCCACTTATACTTAACTTCACAGACCGTCTGCACGTGTTTCAGATTGAGCGTCGCGCTCCCATGCATTAAGGCTTATTCAGACCGGCGCGACGCGACAGCGCGACGCGATTCTTGTAGAACAATTTCCAAGAAGTTCACATAAAAATTGTTCTACGAGTGTCGCGTCGCGCTGCCGCGTCGCGCCGGTTTGTAGGAGGCTTTAAAAGAAAGTTTATCTATTTCAGCACTGCAACATGTCCTTTTCATTAACACTAATAGTCGAAAACTAAATTACTCTTTCAAATGAAAGGCGTGTGTAGCCAATTAGCGATCCGACCACCCAGTGATGAGGGTTTGTGTGAAACTGTAGCAACACGCTCCGAGCGAGCGGCGAGGCGGCGAGGCGCGAGGCGAGGTCGGCTACTGAACCTGATACATTATACATGCATAATACGAACATTAGGAGCCGCGCCGCCATTTATCAACTAAATAGGACACAATGGGCCCCTACACTATTAATTTTAATCTGACGACTACAAGTTCGCGTAAACAAGTCGGAGCCGCTCTCAGCTCACACCGCGGAACAACACCAATAAGAACAGCTCGTCTTACAATGCGCCACAATACTTGTGAGTAGTTGTGAGGTGTAATCCATGCACGGAGGCGCTACGGATGTGTGAAATGATGATGGTGTATATTGTGTAAGATGAATCCATACTATCTAAGTATCTATCTATACTAATAATATAAAGCTGAAGAGTTTGTTGGTTTGTTTGATTGAACGCGCTAATCTCAGGGACTACTGGTCCGAATTGAAAAAATGTTTTGTGTTGGGTAGCCTATTTATGGAGGGAGGCTATAGGCTATATAACATCACGCTACAACTAAGAAGAGCGGAGCAGTAATGAAAAATGTTGCAAAAACGGGGAAAATTTATTCCCTTTGAGAGTTTCCGTTGCGTGCGCTGCGTAAACGGTTAAAGTAACGCAAAAATCATGTATGACGGAATTGTTCCTTTTAAAAAGTTCTAAAAAAAAGTCCGCGAGAGCATATGTCTATCTTTTAAGGTTGACTCACTATAACTCAAAAGGAGCGAGCAGCAACAAAAAATGGACGAAAACTAGCAGGCAAATCGATGCGACGGGAAGGGTCAGGGGAGCAAAAATTTGACGCGGACGAAGTCGCGGGCTGAAGCTAGTAATATTATAAAGCTGAAGAGTTTGTTTGGTTGAACGCGCTAATCTCAGGAACTACTGTTTCGAATTGAAAAATTATTTTTGTGTTGGATAGCTTATTTATTGAGGAAGGCTATAAGGCTATATAACATTGCGCTACAACCAAAAGGAGCGAAGCAGCAATGAAAAATGGATGAAAACTGGCAGGCAATTGGATGCGACGGGAAGGGTCAGGGGAGCATAAATTTGACGCGGACGAAGTCGCGGGCTGAAATTAGTTATGAATATTTCTAACGTCTCTATCTTAAACATGAGATCGTTCTCGCACGAGTTCCAGTTGGTCCTTCTGTATTACATGTGCTCTGTGGCAAGACAACGTCGCTCGCCGCGCGCCGCGCGCTGTAAAGAAAACTTTTGCGCAACAAATCGTATTTTCCTTCATATAAATTAATTTCTTTGCTTCAGTGGGGGAACTTACGAAGTTACGACATACATTCATCAAGTTTTGCACGTGTTTTGTCGCGTGTTCAACTTAATTCTTACTGAGGGCCTTCCCTCCTCCCTCCGACAACTCCACCGTAATTACGGTCGGAGGCTGCTCGGCTATTTGTTCCGTGCGCTTATGCGCTATCTTAAATCTAAACGATATTGCCGAACTTGGCTAGGGAGACATCAATGTCATTGTCGGGCACTACAGA
Organism: Aporophyla lueneburgensis; assembly: GCA_932294355.1. NCBI lineage: Eukaryota > Metazoa > Arthropoda > Insecta > Lepidoptera > Noctuidae > Aporophyla > Aporophyla lueneburgensis. Next base: position 569,056 of record OW028749.1, on the reverse strand, counting down.
CCAAACATGAAAAGCCGTTCTTTATAGAGATAGTTTGTGTTCCATGTCGAGTTGTCGTTCAAAATATACCTAGATTCTAGTAATTCAAGGTTCCATAAAGTTTGTCAAACTGTACTGACGTAACTGACGGAGACAATTATGCCGGTGAGAATGCCTACAGATAAACACACAATAACTGAGCGATTTCACCGGTTCGAGCCATTTGTCACGTTCTATAAAATGATTGTCTCCGCGACAATGGCGCCGATCTCTGCTTCAGAGCCGATCACAGATAAACTCCATTGTTGTATTTAATACACAAACGCACAGGAAGCACACTGTATGAGGAGCGCGGGGGGGCTCGCAGTGCACACAAAAGAAAAACAGAAGCCCTTCTTTTACTGCGGGGAAAGAAACTCATACAATTGGGCCCTCATTACGCGAAAACATCATAATTACTCCCTATTTTACACCCCAAACTTCTTTAGTTTATGTTACTTTAATTTAAACGGTTTAAACCCAATAACAATATTTAACGGCAAGTTGAGATGGAAACATAAGAAAACCTTAGATTTACTCTTCATATAACGGTTTTCTCCTATCGCTGGTAATTTGTCGACTACTTAGGTATAGTATTAACCTTCTGCACTTCTGTAGAGTGCGGGCGTGGGGCTCGCCTGTCGTGAATTGATACGTTAATGAGGCGTGGGGCGGTGTTGTGTCACGGCTGGCTGTTGGGTTGGCTGCTAAACCAGCGCTTGTGCAAGCCTTTACTATTCGCGTCACGTGCTGGGGTATCGGCGACCCCCGTCGAGTAGGTACCGGCTCAAACCTGGGTTATACAACTACTTGCTGACGGAGGAGGGTTTGGAGTCTAGATGAAAGGTTTGGCAGGATCGAAAAGATTTTTTTTTAATGTAAATAATAATATTAAAAAAAAAAAACAAAAAACACGCTTCCTTAGAAAACCAAAATATTGGAAAAAAGTGGGGTGCTTTTGGTTTGAGGTATATTTTAATTGATATCAAGCACCCCACGCTATTTTCATTATTTTCTACTTTTTAGTTTTTTTTTTTTAAACTATTACCTATTTACATATTTTCAATTTTTTAGGGTGTTTCGAATTTTGAGACGTATGTCAGCTTAGGTCGTACCGTATGTCTGCGTAGTTTGTGACGTATGTCAGCGTAGTTTTTTTTTGCTATCATGGTAACCCCGGCATGGATAAAGGCATAAATTTAAAAAAAATGTATTGTCATCGGTCCTTGATAAGTATCCCCAATTTAGAGTTAACCCAACGTTTTGAAGGGGCTCAAAATCATGTTCAAAGTTTTAGCTACACTAACATACGTATGAAGCTAATAAAAGCGTGTTAATAAATATATCAAATGGCACTGGATTTCGGGACTGCATGCAATGCGGCTGAAAACAATCTCTGACCAGAACTCGGGACAGTCTTCTAAATGAAAACTATTCGTTCCCCACGAGTATTTCATAGTTTACATATTAGGTCTTTACCTATGAAATTGCCGTTCTGCAGTACTGGCCATTTCAAATCAAAATAATTTTTGATTGTCTAAGAATTCTAATTTCAAATTAATTTTATTTTAAACCCCTGGAATTCTTTTTCCAAAAGTAGTCATTTGTTTATTGATTAGTGTTACATTTTCACCGCATTTCAATCTTTTTCGTCATCATGGATACGTTAAAAATTCGAGTAATTATGGAATATGAGTACCGTCGTGGCAGCAACGCGGCACAACCCCGATCACCAGGGAGAGTGGAACCGGCGAGAGATGTCGTGCGGTGTCCCACAGGGATCGGTCCTGGGGCCGCATCTGTGGGACATCGGTTACGACTGGGTGCTGCGCGCCGACCTCCCTAGCGGCGTCAGCGTGGTTTGCTACGCTGACGACACGCTGGTCCTTGCGCAGGGGAGGTCGTACGAGGCGGCGGCCGACATAATGACACGCGGGGTTGCGATAATCGTCGATAGGATCCGGCAATTGGGACTCGAGGTGGCCTTGCACAAGTCCGAGGCCATGGGTTTTCATGGTCCTCGGAACGCGCCACCTGCGGGTTCCCAACTCACGGTAGGAGAGGTTCACATCGGCGTCGAGTCGACGATGAAGTACTTGGGACTTGTCCTCGACAGCCGGTGGAACTTCGTCGAACATTTCCGACGTTTGGCTCCCAGACTGGAGCGGGCTGGGGCTGCCCTAAAGCGGCTCCTGCCCAATCTGGGGGGTCCAAACGCCTCCTGCCGGAGGCTCTACACGGGGGACGTGCGGTCCATGGCCCTCTACGGGGCACCGGTGTGGGCACCCTCATTGAGGCTGCGCCCAGCGCGCCGGTTGAGTGCGGCCCAGAGGGTCATGGCTATCCGGTTAATCCGAGGATACCGCACGATCTCGTGCGAGGCGGCGAGCCTCCTTGCCGGAGTGCCGCCATGGGATCTGGAGGCAAAGGTCCTCGCGCACATGTGGGAGTGGCGCGAGGAGGCGAAACTCCGCTGCCGCGACAAATCGCGGCTCGGCGGACAGAGCTCCGGTGTGATCTCATGGCGACCGCGACATGGCGGGTACGATTGTCGCAACCCAGCGCAGGGCACGCCACAATTGCGGCGGTAAGTCCCCTCTTTGAGGAGTGGATAGCCCTCACGTCCCTAGCCGCCGCAGGAGGAGACGCCCCGGGCGTCGGGAGTCGATAGCGGACTCCCGGCCACCGTAGGCGCGAGCTTGCGGGCGGCGAGCAATGGGTAGCTCGCTGCCCGGTAAGGACCAGGCTCGGGTCGACGGCGCGTAGTGTTCCACGCGCGTCTCAAAGATATGTCAGCAGCAGTGAAGGGGTCTACTAGGACCGATGCCTGCCGGGGTCGCGTGATTGTTCGAAAGAGATACCGTGACCCTGGCACATGGGCAACTGATGGAACACGGGTGGGTTTTAGTCAGTAAAAGTCTGACACGCCCTCCCGCTCCGCCCAGAGCGGGAGAAGTCATTTGATGATTTCCTATCCTGAAAAAAAAAAAAAAGCGGCACGCAACATCAACGACGTTTACGGAGCTAACACTACAAACCAACGCACCACCTATGATTGGTTTGCTCGCTTCCGTTCTGGAAATTTCGACCTGAAAAATGAACCTCGCGGTCGTCCGAAGACTTTGGTCGACAATGACGAATTAAAGGCGATTGTGGAAGCTGATGATACACAATCTACGGCTGAATTAGCAGCAGCTTTCGACGTTAGCGTGAAAACAATATTGGTTCATTTGCGTCAAATTGGCAAGGTAAAAAAGCTTGACAAATGGGTGCCCCACGAACTCAATGATCGCTAGCGCGAAGTACGCGTCGAGACGTGCCTTGCACTGCTCAACAGACACACAAATGAAGGAATTTTGAACCGCATTGTTACCTGCGATGAAAAATGGATTCTGTTTGATAACCGCAAGCGCTCAGCAAGTTGGTTGGATCCTGGTTCAGCACCTAAACAATGCCCTAAACGAAAACTTACCCCTAGAAAAGTGATGGTCACTGTTTGGTGGTCTAGCGCCGGTGTGATTCATCACAGCTTCTTACCAAACGGGGTGAGCATTACTGCAGATGTGTACTGTGAAGAACTGAACTCATTGATGGAGAAGCTGGCACATCTCCAACCAGCATTGGTCAATCGCTCGTCTCCGCTGCTCCTGCACGACAACGCGTGACCTCATACTGCACAGCAGACGGTCTCCAAGTTGCAAGAACTGGGGTTGGAAGCTCTCCGTCATCCGCCCTACTCACCAGACCTTGCGCCTACAGACTACTACTTTTTCCAGAATTTGGATAACTTCTAGGCGGGAAAAAAATTCAATACCCGAGAGGCAGTACAAAATGCCTTTGAAGAATTTGTTGCTTCCCGTCCAGCTGATTTTTTTAAGAAGGGCATCAATAAACTGCCACTGCGTTGGCAAAGATGCATTGATTGCATGGGTGATTATTTCGATTAATACAAATAAAAAATACATGAAAAAAAATCGTTTAATTTTTTTCATACAAAACTGCATTTTCATAGGTAAAGACCTATTATAATTAAATCGTAAGAAGTGACTGAAACAAGCGAGTTTCAACCTTACTAATGTCCAGCCAACGTCCTGCTAGCTTGCTACGAAGATATGGATAGATCTAATTATATTTATTAAATACATTTAATTACTTAAACTTCTACGATCGTTTCGTTGTAATTATGGCGATTCGTTTTGTACTTGAAGAATCGGCACAAGTTAACAGAACATAAAGTTGCTCCATTACTCCAGAAAGCGACATGCTTCTTATAATTAGAAAAGTAGTTGTTTCCAAGTAATGCGGCGAGTCACGTGTGTTCCTCTCAACGTGGGAGGCCCGCCCTCCGCCCCGGGCCCCTGCGCCCTCGCGCCCTCGCGCCCTCTCGCTCCCGCGCTGGGCTGCAATTAATATACAAAGCAAGCGACACTTACATGGGAAGTGAATTACTTGACATCAAACGGTCACCCCCGATCAGTGTTCACGCTTACTTCATAAACGCTGTTGCTCTGCTCACCGTACAGATTACTGAACACTATAATGATACTACATCATCATGAATGATTATAATAATATAAAATAAACAAATGAGTACTAAATATCACAACTTTATGAAGTATCTACTGCTGCGGCTTGCGGGGAAATTCGATTGAGTTCGAGTCAATGTTGGTAGGGACCTCTGTAGTATCAGCAAAAAACGGCTGGCTCACGTTATTGAATATATTTAACTGACTTCAAAAAAAGGAGGATGGGGTCCATGTGAAAACCATATAAGTCTTAAATTTTCATTACGTATTTGCGCGACAATTGAACGAATATCGCGATTAGATTAGTGCGGAGTATCTACCACAACTAAAAAGTCAAAAAATAAATCATTTTACAAAAAAAAACAACCGACTTCCTTAAAAAAACACTACAAAGTCAAAAATAGCTTTAATTTCGGAAGTCGGTGGCAAAAATCTCAAATACAGAACCTAAGACACCGACTTTCGAAATTAAAGTCATTTTTGAGTTTGTAGTGTTTTTTTAAGGAAGTCGGTTGTTTTTTTTGTAAAAAGTTTTTTCAAGACCAACATAACTTGGCACGCTGGAACCTGAGGTAGCATTCACTAGCTGCGCATAACACACCGTGCTCGACATGGAGTCACTGTAGCCAGGACGGCTGATATACTGCAGGGCGTTATCTCGCCGGCACATCACATCTACGTGAAAGCCGCTGTGTAGTGTGCCGCCTACGAACAGAGAGCTGACACTAATGTTTTGTAGTAAGTACTTCTGCTAAGTGATGGTGTCACAAATACCTAGTTTATTAAAAAGCGACGTAATCTAAACAGCGTGACCTGCGGAGTGCGGATGCAAGGCGCAGTGGCAACACTCGGCCTTCACCCAAATCTGTAGCTTGCGTACGAGTGTCTGCTGGCTTCAGGGTTCAGCTAATCCGGTACCGGTTGTAATACGATAATACGACCAACTGAAACGTGCAGGGACCGTCAACAACAGTTATTGAGATTATCAAACTTTGAAAGGTGAAATAATGCCGACGATCTGCAGCTTTACAGTCACTTCTCAAGGGATGATGCAGAAGCCGCCGTGTCTGCTATGAACAGTGACCTGGATTTGATTAGCGAGTGGTCGAGGTCTTTTGGACTGCAAATCAACCCTAGGAAATCCCAGGCCATTGTGATTGGCGGCAGATATATGCGAAATAGGCTTGATGTTGCATCTCTGTCTCCACTCTGTCTGAATGGAGTTCAGATTGAATACGCACATTCTGTTAAAAACCTAGGGGTGATTATGGACTCTTATTTATCGTGGTCTGCCCAAGTTGCTCTAGTCAGTCAGAAAGTACACTACACATTCCATTCTTTGAAATGTCTCCAGAGGTTTTTGCCCTTGAACACCAAGATCTCTCTTGCTCAAACTCTCATTCAGCCCATCATTGATTACGCTGACGCCTGTTATTTGGATGCCACCGAGGAGCTATTAAATAAACTTGAGCGTTTACAAAATATCTGTATTCGTTTTGTTTATAATCTCAGAAAGTATGATCATGTTTCCGAATTTCGCAAGACACTCAAGTGGCTCCCTATTCGACTTCGCAGGAACTCTCGGATATTATGTTTGCTATTCAACCTTCTCCACAATCCTAAAACACCATCTTATTTGCGGGACCGTTTTTCCTACGCCCGTTCTTTAGATGCGCCATGTAGGTCGCATCTAAGAAACCTCCTGAAGTCCCCTCCCCACTCCACTGACTTCTACTCCTACTCCTTCACTGTGCACGCGGTGCGGTTATGGAATGCACTTCCGCCTGACATTAGGGACTGTCAAACAGTTGCAAATTTTAAAAGAAGAGTGAAAGAACACTATCTTTCCGTATCGACATAGTTGTGTTTGTACTTATTGTTTTAATTACAATTTAATGTTATTTATTTTAGTAGTCTGTATGTATGTATCTATGTATGTATGTTTGTTTGTATGTATGTATCTATGTATTTATGTTTGTTTGTATGTATATATTCTTATATTATTTGATTAATTGTATTAAGTTAATATTTTTTGATTATATGTATTTTATTTTCTCATACTGTTACACACGCTGTCTACATCTCTGTATCTTCTCTCCTATCGCAGGTGTGCTGGAAGAGATTTCTTTAGAAATAAGCATCACCTTTGTACAATTTTTTCTGTTCCTTTCTTGTCTGTTTTTATTTGTGTGTACATAAATGGTTAAATAAATAAAATAAATAAATAAATAAATGAATATTTTTAAAATGTTAGTTACAATATTTTGCTTCTATCTTTTCTATATTACTATAAAAGACAGATATTTTGTTTTGCTTAAGATGCCGACGTTACTCCGTATATTGTGTTGAGTTAGTTATCCGAGGGTTGGCATCGCTCTAAATAATCCTATCTGTCCGGTGAAGCCGAGGAGCCCGGACGCCGGACGCTCCCCGGACGGACGGCGCGCTCCGGCAATAAATCAACGGCGACCACTTCTCGCACAAACGCGTCGACTCACACACACGCACGCTCGCACGCTCGTACGTGATCACTGCGTGTCACTCACTTCTCGCACGATAAACAATAACAGACATCTACTATAAGAGGTACGTCCTATGTAAAGTGTCAACTCGTTGTGATGCTGCAAGCTGTACGAACTGTAAGACCTTTCGGTTACAGAGGCAGGATGCACACATTGCACAGACTCATCTTCATCCAATATTCATCACAATGTAGAGATCAGAAACAACAGCTGTTTAGTTAATTAGCATTTCTATCCTCATCAGTAGTGTTACAGTCGAGTGTATCGTAAGTACAGTTTGCGGCTTTTTGCGCGAGCGGCGTTCCTCTCAAAACTTGTACCACCGCCTCTCAACCACATTAGTCGTGCCGACTGTACGATGATTGCTACGGCTGCTGCGTCGCAATTCCACGTTAGTGACTGTGACGAAGATTCGCGCCGCAGGAACTCATCTGCACGTACCTACTTGTGTCACCGACTACGGAGCATAATGTTACATGCGTGCGCTTGTCACAAGCAATCTATCACCTTTATAACCCGAAGGTGGCGAGGATCGGGACGAGTAGTCACCGTACGTCGGAGTAAGGACGACGCGCGACGCGCGTAGTTCGCAGTATGTGCCTCAGAGCGTGGGTAAGGTGTGGGTGATGGATGGCGGCACATGTCACACGTCGACGTCACGCTGATAGCGCTGATGGATGCGCCGCGCGGAATGTGCCGCGTCGACAGGCTGTTGGGACATTATGGCAAAGATGCGAGCAGGCATATCATAACTATATAATTATGTTGTCGCTACTATGTATATGATGAAAAATCCATGTAACCTCTGCACCACTCTTTTTAAGAGTCTGTATTCTTTGGCCACACAGTCATGATAAGTTCGTTATCTATCTTAAAACAATTTTTTACGGAGAGGAAATGTGAGTTTGTGCAAAGTAAACTAACCTTATTTAGAAACTGTGGTCAACTGTTAAGAGATCACATTCTCCTTGTTTAAGATGGTATTAAGTTCAGAATAACTTTATCGTTTATCGTAGTTGACTAGTTGGATAAAGAAAGTATGTATTAAAATATTAAAATGATATACGTATAAATATTTAATGTAAATTCCACTAAAACTGTAGATCCATAACTAGGAAAATATTTACTTTACAGTGTAAGTAGAAGCTAAGTTCTCTGGTGACTGTGCATGTACTATCTATAAAGCATCACGTCTGCTTATATCTCGGTATCTGTCGGATTAGAAGGAAGTCTGTGATCGGATGTGAATATAAGACGCGATAAGATTACCATAAGACGTCGGAGGAGATCGATAGCGGCAGATATGCTAATACGCGGCTATAAATACGAGATTATTCATTCGATACGCGGAACGCTCCGCCGCCGTATCTACGGTGAGTGAGGTCCTCGCACCAGCCAGTGTGGGGCGACACGGCGACACAATCATGTCGCGTCGTGTCCCCGCGGTATGGCCACGGCGCGCGGCGCGGTGTAGCCCTCGCTGTACCCACTCAGTAGACAATTACAGTCGTTAGACAGTCGTTTGACTCGTGTGCTCTCCGACAATACAAGAAACAAAACACGTTGATCTGATGGCGCAGATACCGACAAAAAAGGGAATGTATAAAATTGCCATCGCAGCTCTCTGTTCAGCTTGAATGCACATAGATTGCGGTTTATATTACCTCGTAGTGGTAGTGGTAGTCGGAGCTCGTATGTACCAGAGCCGCACACGGCACGAGTGTGCCGGGTACATGCTGTAGCCGCTGTAGGTAATCGCCCGCCGTCAGTGCCGCGTTGAACGACCGGTTCGGTTTTTCGAGATCGTTTACTGCCGATGTTTATTGTTTTCTCAAGTTTTGGCGTCGGTGGAGTGAAGTAACGCGTGTAAATCGTACGTTTACTTTAAAAGCAACCGAGTGGTGTATGAAAAATATTGAACACTTGCAAAAATATTTATGGGTGTAGAGCGTGGCGTTCGAAAACATTGCGTTACCGACGTCCGGCGCGTACACGCTGGGTGTAGCGGCGCCGCGCCGCCCGCACCGCGCCCGCACCGCGCCCGCACCGCGCCCGCACCGCGCCCGCACCGCGCCCGCACCGCGCCGCACATGTGAGCCCGCGAGGAGCGCATGTGGCGGCTCTTATTCATCGGCTTTATTCCGCGGAGTGCTCCCTTACCGAGAACTTGAGGCTGACGAACGGGATCCTATGTATTATGAGATCAAACGAACACTTTGGAACGCAAATGTACTGTAGGTATATTGTAAAGCCGCCAGATTATAAAATGTAGACGAGCCGCATAACATAACTATGTACGCCTCATCATAATTTTGAACTTCACTGTAATTTGGCTTCGACTCGCGGCATAGACACAGATGATTTATGAGAGTAAGTAAGTAAATTTTATTTGTTGAAACATGGTGTACATACATCTAGCATAGATCTAGCATTCGCTTCTTAAAATACAGCATGTTATATTCTACAAAGATATTCCTGGTATCTGAACACGAAATCTAATAAGCCCCCCGCACGCTCGGCTCGTCCCGCCGCGCCGTCCCGCCACGATGCCCCGCATCTAGAGCGAACCGCGTGCGCCTCTAGCAGCCAACAGTCATACATAAGTCTTAGTACAGTGATTGTTCAAGTAATTAAGCAGATAGGTAGTTAAGTTAGGTACATACTTTCTTTTGTACGAGAGCGGCCGTAATGAAGTAACGATAACTCGCACTCATCAATTATGTCAACAGCAGGCGGCGGGGCCCAGGGGGCCCGGGGGGGGGGGGGGGCTCGTGGCGCGGGTGAAACGCCGCGTCATCGCGCGATTGTTGATTGTGCGCCAATAGCGCGCGAACAACGGAGCGAGCATTGTGCGCGACTGTACCGTACAGACGAGATCGTGTTTAGATACGTTTGATAAATAACTTAGTAATTATAGAGCCATCCACTCGCTCGAGTTCATCCTGAACGCTGTGGCGATGTGGCGATGTCTGATCGCGGCTGATAGCTCACATTCTATTCCTCCACAATCTTTTGCGTTGCTTTGATCTCTTGTGTATTGTGAAGATTGAACGGTACCGGTGACTTCAGCTAGCAGTCGACGTTTGCCAGTTTTTTTACTGCAAAGCCGCGGGGAGCTTATAGAAATGGTTTGTGTAAGTGGACAGATTCAGTTTAAACCTACCTAGTACCCGTGCGAACTGGCGCGATGGCGGAGTGACACCGCTCATTATAAGGAATCACCTTCACGAGCACTCCTCGCACAGCCCGCACTCGTCACTTACTTACCAGGCAGACAGCAGACAGGCTGGCAACACCGATATAACAGCACATTTTACGAATAGCAACATTTTAGTCCGGTTATTATTAAGAAAGTCGAATTAGCATAAGATTGGAGCGCAGCACTAATAGCCGATAAATTACAGTAATACTACAGATAAGCGAGATATTATTGTAATGAAGCTTGTAATGATCTCGTACAGCCTGTGTGTGTGTGTGTGTGAGCCATCACAGCCCACATCACGAGGCGACGACGTCATGCGGACAGGCAGACGGACCGACTGCGGCTGATACTTACATATGAATTTATTCGTATTATAATTATTTGTATCATAATCATTTATATTAGAAAATCTTTTTTATGTAAGTACCCCGGTGCCAAGAGTTGTGAGAATGTGGATTTGAAAACTGACACGCAGAATCGATTACTTTGAACGATCATAATCGATTTACATAAGAATCCGAGTTTTAATTGATTATATAAAAATAATAGGAGTTTTTCTTTATAACAATTCGTCATGACGATAACTTTTTATTTTAATTAAATGCAATTTTGCTGAAGTATTAATTAACGAAACGAACATGTTCACAATGATGCAGCACGACTTTAGCTGTTACTGAACCGATCATAGAGACCTTTAAATATTAAAAATAAATCCGGGAACACGAGGGTTATACATAATAAATTATGAACAGTAATTTTGGCTGTTCATCTACATAGACAAAAAATTCATATTCTTGTTAGGGTCCGTTCACACAGACCGGCTCGGAGAGCATCGGCGCGCATTTTCAACCGACGAAAAAAACAGGAGGAGGTTATCAATTCGACGCGTAGGGTCATTTCGCCTGTTCGCGTCCATCGCCCAGTTCGCGTCCATTTTACGGATCTCTCTTTAAAAATCCTCGAAAATAAGTAAACTAACACACCAATCAAACGAAAAATTATTACCGCTAATACCTCATGTATAAGAGGCACGCACATATGGACAAAAGGTCCGTGCGCCAAACCAATCCCGTTAAAAAAATAGTTAATTTCGGCTGTTCATCAAGGGAGTGCGTATGCGCGGGATTTTTAGATACAAAATAGTGTGCAGCGGCGCGTTCGATGGTAAGTTTTTTATTGTTTTATTTGAATTTTAGGATACATAGCTGTTTCTAGACTCTTATAATGAAAAAAGGAATAATATTAGTTATGAATTTGCTACTGTTTTTTTATATTTAACAAATAAAATAAGGTGGACGCGAATTACTACATCGAATTTACAAAACTTCCACTTTGCGTCCGCAATGGACGCAAAGTATACCAACAGGGGATAATAATAAACCAAATTGCGTCCACTATGTTCGTTAAATACAATTGACTTGCTTGTAAAAATAATTTAAAATGTATTGATTATTATTATTATTGTACATTTTTTATTAAGACTACGTGTTTGTAATTCTATTTTTAAATGAAATGAGTAATTTCTTTCATTCTTATTTTTTTATTATTTAAGATGAGTTCTTCGGAGACAAGAAAGAAGAAGGAAAAGAAAACATACACAGAGGACGATTTAAAGAAACCGTTAAAAATTAAATTCGAGAGAAGAATAAATCAAAAAGACAAATATGCAAAGAATATGCTATTCCCAAGACCACAATATTCGACAAAATCAGTGGGCGCAGACCAGATGGAGTAAAGAAACCGGGACTAGAACCAGCGCTAGGAGTAGATGGTGAAAATAAAGTATGTAGTTGAATGGCTTCTTAACATTTCTGAAAAAAATGACCAGCCTTGGAGTGAGTGAAATGTTATGTGACGATATACTAATTTCAGATGTAGAAGAAGACGATGAAAAAACATAGGCTGTTGTGTGTAACAAGTTTATTTGATTAAACGATTTGTAGGATTAAGTTATTTGGAGGCCAAAGATAAGTCTTTTGAATGTGAGCTGTGTCATTAATTGAAATTCTAAGGCTATAATAATCATACCATGTCTCATAATTTATTGATTCAACAATTCTTGTTGTTGTATGATTAGACAAAATTGTTGTCTTGTTTTGTTGCTTTAATATAGCCAAAAACTTATTATTAATCAAGGCTGATCTTTTAGGGTAAAATTAACAGAACTGATTACTGTTTATTCTTAAAGGTGCAATTAATATAATATAATATTTACCTACTACTTACCTAATTTTAAGTTCAATCAGAAGAATTTTTAATATGTTTATTTTTTTAAAGTGATGTCTTTAATGATAATAATGTTGATTTTATATTCTCAAATAAAGAAATTGTTAAAATACAATCTTTCTTTACAAATTCTTAAAAATATCACCCCTTTATTCCTTTTCTAACCTGGTGGACGCTAAATGGTCCACGGGTGGACGCGAATTGGATTTTGTGGACGCAAAGTGGGTAAAACGCCTATTTCTGAAGTTTATCTATTTAAAAAAAAAAACACAAGATGTTTCGAACAAAACTGAAAGTTAATCTTAAAATAGACTATATAATGAACACATTACATAAATTTTTCATAGAAATTAGTGCTGGGATTTTTTTAATATCGCCGTCAAACTTGCCAACTGCACTAAATGGACGCGAACAGGCGAAATGACCCTATATTTTTTTATTTTTTTTTATGTATGACCACGCATAACTTCTTACATAGTAGTCCGATTGTGATAATTCTTTTTTATTGGAAAGGGTATACTCCCAAGGTAGTCCCATATAAATTTAAAAAACAAAATCGAACCCTAAGGGTCGGAAAACAGGGGATGATTGATTGATCACTCACTGATTCTAATGTATAACCACACATAACTTTATACAGAGTAGTCCGATTTTGATTATTCTCTTTTTATTGGATAGGGTATACCTTGCCAAGTATTATAAGTACATTAAAGCCACAAAAAATAATAAAATAAAAACTTTTTAACAAAAAATTAAACCGCCGAAAAAACTGAAAAACAAAAAAATAATAAACATTGAGTCGGCGCTGAAAAATCAATGAACAAAGGTCACTCAAAGCGCCGACTCAAAATTTTAATGTTTATTATTTTTTGCTTTTCAGTTTTTTCGGCGGTTTAATTTTTGTTAAAAAGTTTTTTCTTTTCACACAGACTGGATCGTATACCTACGCTTGGAGTTGGTCGGAGCGGAGCCGCCAAATATTTCACGTAGACCGGCTGGAAGCGATCTGAAAGCGGATGCGCTCGGAGCCGGTGGGATACGCAGCCAGTCGGATGCACTCGCAGCCGGTCGGATGCGCTCGGAGCCGGGTGAATACACTACAAAGGCAGTACCAGTATTCCACGCCGTCCAAGCTCCGATGAAGATATATATTTGCTAGCAAGATTTTTTGAAGCAGAACAAAACAAACGAAAGTGCAAGCGGAGACAAATATGGGCAAAAAATATTATTTTAAAATATTCGATTAGCTGCGCGAGCGAGAGAAATCACGCAATCGGAGCCGATCGGCTGCGCGAGCAAGAAAAGTACGCGATCGGAGCCGGTCAGCTCCTCTTATTATTTCACACCAAGCATTCTTAATGACAAAATCAGTACAAATGCAAAAATAAACCTTACTACAATTACTAGAAACTCTGTTTTCAACGTGATCAAAATCTGCTCTCCTCTCCGAGCCCGTCTGTGTGAACGGACCCGTAGGTAGGTATTTACTGCCCATAAATTATAAGCTGTTTTTATTATTGTTACTCTCTCCACCCAAACGTTTCAATGTTCCATAATAAATTGATGAATCAATTTAGACACAATGGCCGCGCTTCATCGGTTCAATGGGGCTTTCACAAGCGCCGAGCGACTTGAGCGAACACAATGTGCACAAGATTAAAGGAGCGAGAGGAACTATAGGTGTGGTGGGTGGCACGCCAGGCCTGCCCTGAACAGTGCGCCACCTTAGCTGCACGCGCGCCGCTTCGCCCAACGTGGGGCTGTGCCCTAAGGACAGGAAGGTACCGGGACACAAGCACACCGCACTGCCACTAATCGGTCAGTTACTTTAACGAGACGTGCACCTAGTAATATGTGTAGCGCTGAGGATCGTACGCTCGACTACATTAGGTTCGAGCCATTTGGCCGGAGTGCGGGCCCCATTGCCGGGCAGTCGTTACGTCGGACGGCGCCGGTGACATCGTTACTCGTTCACTAATTTTTACATTCGCCCGCCATGCGACGGCGACGGCCCGGTTATCGTCCTGTATACTGCTCACCCCTTTCGCTCCCTCTCAGCTCAGCCAGTATCTGCCACCTACTGACGTACATGTATCTGCACGCAAGTGTCTGATAAAATGCCGTGTGTACCCATGTACCGGCTTTGCGGGAACACGGTTTTGCAATAACGTGATTTAGCTCCCCTTTATGCTCGGACGACTGCCGTAGGTAGGTACCGGATGAGAATGGAAGCCGGTTGCACGCGTAGCATGACCACCGTAGAAAGAACTTTGTCTATTCTTGGTAGAATAGAGATAGAATTGTCATGCTACGCCAGCATAAAACGGTACAAATCTTTCTACAATCTTTAATTCTGTCTTTAATCTTTCTACAATCTGTAATTTTGTCTATTCTTCCTTCGACAAAACCCATTTCTACAGTGGTCATGCTCCGCGTGCTGAACACGTTAGGGAGGAGGCTCGCACGAACTATGAATATGGCACGAGGAAACATAAACGTCAGTTCGTGAAAATAAGACGCAGTTGACGGCAGCGGTGCAGCGGTGCAGTGGGGTAGCAGTGCAGCGGCGCAGCGGGGTAGCAGTGCAGTGGTGCAGTGGGGTAGCAGTGTAGCGGCGCAGCGGGGTAGCAGTGCAGCGGTGCAGTGGGGTAGCAGTGCAGCGGCGCAGCGGGGTAGCAGTGTAGCGGTGCAGTGGGGTAGCAGTGCAGCGGCGCAGCGGTGCAGCGGGGCAGCGGTACAGCAGCGTTTGTATACGGTGAAGGGAGGTTTATTACATCTCATGTGCAGCGTACAATGTTTAAAGCAAAACATTTTTATTATAGCTACACAACACGCCGCGATACTGTACACCTGTACAGAAAAACATCAGCTTTTATGGTTGACGCTGCAAACGTTTGTAGGTATTTGTCGATGTCTGCACACAGGAGAATATTGTGTGGTTGTATAGCTTGCACTGTAAACTTTGTTTCAGTCATACTCCACGAGAATGTACGGAAAAGTAACTACGACCGCAGTTCTAAATTCCATATTCTTGGGTTTTTCATACAGTTTGGTGACACAGCGCCGATTATTCTTCTTAACGATTTTATTTTGAGTATACAGATTCTATAGATTCCCAATAGTATTTCACCGCCTACATTGTCAAGATAATCGGGATCTAGGGCGGATGGTCGCGGCCGCTCCCAGGCGCGCCTCCGATGACGGAAGTGTTTTGTTTCAGAAGTGATTGTGTTAAATGACAAACAGGGCAGGGTTCTCTATTTGGCAAGCGTGTCGGTGACGTGTGAGCGCACACAGTGTGTATGTGGCACGTACGGCTCCGCGGCGTCACCTGCCGGCCGGCCCGGCCCGGCCGCCGGGAATGCGGACGACGGCGACCACCATAACAGTCGCGCTCGCCAGCGCCGCGCCCACAGCCGGTGTGCTCGCGTTCTTACGCACATTCCTCACCCTCACAACTCCTTACAGTTTAGTACTCTCGCATCTTTCCATCGATCCGCGACTTCCCGGAACTTCTAACTACCTAACTTCACACATAAGACAAGTTTGAGAACGAATGTCAAAACTTTATAAGAACGTTTACCTGGTCCTACATGTTTCATGAAATATACGGGTCACGTAACTTTGATACGGCGCTGTAGGCTTTAGTTTGTGCAATAAAAACTTCAACTGCGGGCTACGAGCAGCCTGCCAGCCTGCCAGCCTGCCAGCCGGGCAGATCGGGCAATATCGTACGTCACTCTGCTGATACTTGACTACTGATGTGGAATGTTGGGGCCCAGTCGGCCCAGAGCCACCGCCTCATACATTATGTGTCCTGTCTCCGTAACGTGTAACAAGTGCGCAGTTTTATGTCTGGCACATGAAAGCCAGAACTCTGCACAACTGCACAGTGTAGTCAGTGTATACTGTACACAGCACCAGTACCTACTAGCAGCATGTGAGTATGTCATGCATCACGCGAGTCTGATTGGATCGCGCTCGCAAAGCGTTTCGATAACAAACGCATTGCGCTCGGAGCGATTTAATTAATTTTAACTGAGTGTGCCGAATGGCGCCGCCCGTCACGGACACGCTCACCTGACTTATATTTTATAAGGTAACACCGCCACATAGACGGCTAAGGAGGCCTACAAACTTACCAATTTAACACCTTGGTGCCAATCTGTCAGTAACTAGGACCAATACAATGACTGTGTTTCTATCGCAAATATTGAAGTAGCGAAAGCAACTCAAGTAAAACGTTGAAGCAATTTTTTCAGTTCTGTGCTGAATCACTCCCACCGGTGACCAAACGAGTGGATCTTCTACACCTGCCTGTGGTGTGGCGTGACTGCGTGAGTGAGTGTGCTCATAGGGTTATCAACCCCCGGAAAAGCGACACACTCCCGGAATACAACCTCTATTTTGTTAAAAACTGTTCCCTGGTGGAGTTGATAAGTATATCTCCCCTTTTAGCAAACTTGGGTAAGGCCGTGTAATTTTATACGTAGTAACTCTTGAGACATGAAACAATCCGTAACACACGGTAACGCAGTAACGCTCGCGACCCATCTAAAGCTAGGTGTATGCTAATAAATTATTATAGAAACATAGTTAAATTAACAAAATACGAGCACTGTAGAGCATAATCCATACTTCCATACTAATCCATACTATCCATACTATCCATACTAATATTATAAATGCAAAAGTAACTCTGTCTGTCTGTCGGTCTGTCTGTCTGTCTGTCTGTCTCGCTTTCCTGCTAAAACTACTGAACCGATTTAAATGATATTTGGTACACAGATAGTTTAGAGCCTGAGAAAGGACATAGGCTACTTTTTATCCTGGTAGTATGTTCCCGCGGGATAATTTCCGACCTCCACGCGGGCGAAGCCGCTGGCAAAAGCTAGTTAGTAATAAAATCATTAAAAGGAACTTCTTAGCGCTAGAAGACATTTTTTCAAAATATTTTACAAATAATACCCAAAAGATGTATTTCGGACATGCTATTTTTGTATGGAAAGAATAAAGTAGGTACAACTTTACAAAATACAAAAAAAAATAATGGAAAATCGTAAGGTATGATAAATTTAAAGATCATCACTATTAAATCATGATTAATATAATCAGTGGCCACTATATTATCGATATCACCCCAGTATTTAATTAGTTATTAACAAATACTTTCGTCAAACAAAAATAAAAACAAATTGTACAATTTTGCACGGCCTTACCCACTTACTGACTTTTAATAAAACCGTAGCAAGTTCGGATTCTGTCTAAAACTTGAGTTGAAGTATTTTGGTTTTGTTGCTGTTTGGTATTTTACAGATAATTCGACTTGGCTGACCCGGCCGCGGCAGCCCTGCACAGGCCGCCCAGTTAGATTAGCTTACATTTTATTGTAATTGCATGCACTCACGCTCACGCCCGCAGGCCGCTGGCCGCGCGCCCGGACGGGCTTGTGCGAAGAATAAGGTTTGTGTTCGCCATAGAAATATCATAAAAACACAGTCAATTGTGGGTAATCGTAATTGTAAGAGAATATAGTGTAGTCAATTGTGGTTACGGACGTACATAATAACACATGTTGTATGTAGAGTGTGTTAGGTGCGCTAAATTGTACACTTGTCGCTACAATTACGTAGGTATTTGTAAGGTTTGTCCGTCACAATTATGCGTGTGCGACACGCACTTGTAAGTCTTACTTTGTAACTCGTCAATTGTAAAGTAGTGTGGTGTAGGGCCCGGCCGATCATAATTATTTACTACACTATGAGACAAGTGCGCTCGAGTACGTCGCGAGCGCGGCTGTCAATTACTTTCTCACGACATTAGCATCGGGAACGTTTGACTGCTGAACTAAAACAAACAAATGAATGCGCCGCCAGGCCGGCTCACTCAGAGAGCGCGGCTCCAGCGAGACTCGAACATAACACAAACTGTGTACTTAACTATTATCTTGTAAGTCAGTGGGTGATTGCATTTAATCTGCCCCTTCTAAAAACTTGCGCTCTACAAAATAAAATACTTTACTAAAATAAATGACTTCGTAGTTTGAGTACCTTGTACTCAGTTGGACTCACAGCTGAAAGACATTGTGTAAGAGCAATTGCACAATGGGCGGTATTATCGCAGCAGCGATCTTATACAAACAACCTTTAGAAGAGCAACAAAGGGGCGCGGGCGGGAAGAAACAAGATAAAACCTCTTGTGGAGGAGTTACCAACGCGGCCATACTTGTGTGCGCCGTAATGGTTTCTCCGCAGACTTATCATAAACCTCGTCAAATCGACAGTAATGCGATTATGTTCCACAGTGTTTGATCCAGGGCGTTACTCCCACATCCCACAATGTCTTCATTAAATTTGTGAACTAAATGGCTCCTCTGTTTTTGTCTCATTACTTAATGTATAATGCTTCTAATTAAATGAGCTCTCACAGGGAGGAGGTCTATGTCCCAGGTCCCAGCACTGGGAACATTATAGGCCGATAATATGATGTGTATGCGCCACTCTCGCTGCTCGCAATAATCATTATGTAGAAATGTATTTTGGATCTTGAAAAAAAAAATTTTTCACAATTACACTTTGCTACAAAAAAGAATACTGCCACATACTCACAAAACTTTTCCGAATAGAATTCATAGCTTGGAACAAGTTCCGAGAGATTGACGGGCACCAGCACCACTGACAGAACACAGAGCCGCTCTGTTCAATAGTGAAGTGTTAACTACAAATGAGTGCAAGTGCAGGTGTCGTAACTAATTGAAGGTTCCTTTTTTCAATGTGCAATCATTGCTTTTTTCACTTGTTCTATACTAATGATATAAGAACAGGGTGATAATTGAAGCCTTAGCATACATGCACTTACATGGTGCATTGCGTCCTAATTGTACGCGAGTGTCGTATGACGTATGTTAGCGAAGGCGTGTATGTGTATGCGACAGTTTGCGAAATAAACGTAGAGACAGAATCGACGCGCTCGCCCGCGGATACTCACGGCGCGGCGACTGTCCGCGACAGTACCGCCTGAATTTACGACACGAACAAAGTGCGGTAATCGTGTACAGTTGCGGAGAAAAGTTGTGCAGCGAACTGAAATTGCTTTTATTCGTATGAAATAAGTGTGAATTGTAACCGCGCGGTCGTTACACTCACTACTGTTCGGATTGTTCAGATATTCAGCGCGCAATGGAAAATGTGCTTTATGTGTGTGGAGAAGTTTCAAACTAGTTGTCGTTACTGTCTAGCGTCTTTTATTTTACGTTCGACCTACAAAAGTTTGATGAATAATGTATCTTTTTACGTTGATCATAAAAAGTGTAACTACTTATGATGGGAACGTTCTGTTGCTCCATCGCGTCCGGGATGACCGGATGGCAACAGGAAGCGCGCGGAGGGAAGGCGCAGTGGTGGGGCAGCCCGGCTGCTGACAGGCCGCCAGTGTGCGAGCTGTGACAATATCGCAACACTTCGTTATCGGTGCCGTGGAGCGAGTGAACACCTCGTCTGGGAGCCTGTCACAACTTCGCCCGTCCGTGTGACCTACATACATAAATAGGATCGTTTAGTGACTGAAGGACTCCCTACGAGCGACGCAGCGACGTGCCCCCCACACAGCTCAAGTAGGTACTCACTCACTGGGCCTGAGCGAGAGCAAAACGCAGAAAAGTAAACAGATTCAGGGAATTCACTAAAACACATCAAGGAACACATGTATAATGTTCGGCTCGAGAATTTCCAATGAATGAACCTACAAGTAGGTACTAGTTCGTTAATAAGAGCTGTTACCATTTTACGTCGTGTAGCGTAAGGTACGTACTCGTAGTAGGTAATACGTAATGTAGGTATCGTGAGTTTATTCTACCCACTTGTTATACACGCCACTATTTATAGGCTGACGGGCAGACGGATCTAAATACGTTACCTGATCGAATGAGTTGCACGTTCCCGTGGGAACCTGCGCCGCTGCACTGTACTCTGTGCCGCTACCGGCCGGCGGCGGCGGCGGCGGCCGCAGGACCGCAGTTAGTAGCTACGTCGGTACGTACTAAGTACGGACTGCGGAGCACGGTTGTAACAAGTATTTGATTGCTGATTGCTTAGGCACCGTCAAACCTTGCAACTTTGCCCAGATTTCTTGCGATTTTTTATTCCTGTTTAAATATTTTTGTAAATAATATTACTTTCAATTTGTAGTTGTGCTACATCAATGATAAACGTAATGTTCTTTGCATACAATATATGATAATATCAAGACAATGAATGTTTATGTGCTAAAAACTTCAATTTGGACAGCAGCGGGCAAATTATATAGAATTTTTCACAAGTTTGCCCATTTTGCAGAAACCTGCCTATCATTTCCTGCCGAATTTGAGTGGGCAAAGTCACTTATTTTTCACAGACTTGGACTGCAAATTACACCACCAACTTCGACACAGTTTGACAACCGACTGAAGTGACATTAGGAAAAATCAGTTACGTAGTCTTACCAGAAATATATTCAAATTTCTTCCATGGATTAAATAATAAACGCAACTATAAAATGTTGCCGGTTTTTTTAAATAATTATGTATTTGTGAAAAGTACCGTGCTGGGCAAAGTCAGATTAGAAGGGCAATCTTGTAAGGTTTGACGGTATACGCTGAAATTTTCATTAGCGGTTTCTTGATTGAAATATTTGCTCTCACGCATCTAACGTGCTTCTGGTTAGTATCAATGTCTCGGCTGTAAGATACAGACGGCTTGCAAACACAATGTGTAGCGCATGTGTTGTCTCGAGGCTCCCAGGGACAGCTCGGCCTATGTGTTATAGGCAGTAAGTTACACGACGCCCTCGTCTTGTGTGTAGCGCATGTGTTGTCTCGAGGCTCCCAGGGACAGCTCGGCCTATGTTTTATAGGCAGTAAGTTACACGACGCCCTCTTCTTGTGTGTAGTGTATCAAGTGCCAGGAACGCGCACCAGCTCTCTAGCATCCAATCGCGGCTCGTCTTACATCGAGCGTTGCCCGTGGTTACTATTGCACACACTACAATTCAAAACTAACTGTAAGTCCGTACGCTAGGGTTTATTTAAACAAAACATCCGCTGTCTATGGAGACGGACGTCGTACAGATGGTTTGCGCATTAAGAAAACATGAATGAGTAGTGGAATAGGAGCTGACTTTGTGCAGGCGGGCGAGGCGCATCGGATGAGCGTAGAGCCGCGGGACAGCAGGGCCACAGTATAATAATAAACTCCGCAGTATTACAAGCTCGAACCTACGACTCGAAAGTGGGCGCCGCGCCGATACCACTGGGCCACCACTGCCCACCACGCACATTGATTGAATCTACATAAAATGACGACAGGCTAATTTATTACGACACGGATTTAACAGTACCTTCTTAAATTTCCCTCGACAATAAAAGTATACAATTGCCTACTAATATTAGAGGATCTGTGATAAATTATTGTATTTCTGTAAGTAGGTTTGTACAAACACTTTTACACGTCAATCATATTTATTTAAACTAGATGAGGTCGGCGTTCCTATCTAACTACTGTGAGAAGAAAGGCCGAAACAAACTCAGAGGTCACAGTCTCTTTTAAAGTCCAGACATAATCTTGGTCACATCATGTGAATGAAGACCATGTAGATTGGTGACTGAAATGGTCATTTGAAGAATGAACCACACAGATTGAGTGGGCCTGTCCAGTCAGTGCAAGCATTTGTCACTAATCGTGCAGCTCAACTCAGAACTTAAGGAGCTCAACGATTTGACGAACAATACCAAAGGACATTTTGACATAAATTACTCAAACTGCCAGATCATGATTAATGAGAAAGAAAGAAAACAAAATTAAAAAAGGACCCACATAGTCTTCACAGTCACAGTAGTTGAAACAATATGATACTTTACAAAGTAAATTTTCATGTCATTGTTTATATAAAAACTAGCTTTTTCCAGCGGCTTCGCCCGCGGTTAGGTCGGAAAATATTCCGCGGGACCGTACTACTGGGATAAAAAGTATGTATGTGTTAAATCCAGGTTATAAACTAACTGTGTTCCAAATTTCATCCAAATCCATTCAGCAGTTTTTGCGTGAAAGAGTAACAAACATCCACACACCCATACATACAAACTTTCGCATTTATAATATTAGTCGGAAGGATTTGAATTTATTTAGGCTTAGTACTTGAATGAGGCTAGGAAGTTTATTATAAAAACGAATACATTGGCATCTCAACGAGCTACCTATTTTCTTGAGCCTGGTTATAGGAACAACAAATTTTTGTTTGTTTCTAGTATTGACATTATGGATATCACTGTATCTTTTAAAGTGATTAATATTTTTATGTGCATACATCTAGACACGCGGTAGCGTGTCAAGCCAAGTTCAAGTAACAGAACTGGCGAGCAGCACCGTGTGTAATATCACACGAACCATTTGGAGCCACTTTTGACCCCCTGATAACTCAAAAACTGTTTCACATAAACGTGTCAAATTTGGCTCATATAGTGTGTCACCTGCGAAATACATATATGCTCCAAATTTCATAAACACATTTCAAACGATTATTTAGATATTAACGTACAAAAATCGTAATTTTTATCACTGACTGACCTATAGATCAAAACTCTAACCCAGTTCCAGATGACCTAGAAAGTTCAAATTTGGCATTCAGATAGGTAATAAGGTGAATACAAAGGAATAAATCAGGAACTGGTAATTTTTTATTATTTTATTATAATTTTTCACTTAATTGATTCTATTAGGAACACTTGTAACAAAAACCATTTGGTATTAATTTTGTTATAAATTGTTATAATTTTTTTCTAAATAAGTACCTACTAATAATGTATGTACAAAAAGTAATCATATCCCATCAAAAACATAAATGTGAAATGAGAGCCAAGTTCAATATTATGAAATATGCCTTGGTTGTTGACTTCAACGACAAAAGAAGTGAGATTCAGTCCTGACATTTATTTATAACTACATTAAATATCTTTTATTCTTATAACTTAGGATAATATATTGTAGCCAAAGGTCTGACTTGGCTAGTTTTCATATACGAATTATATTATAGCCTTCGCAAGTTCTAAGCCTGTTACTTGTCGGTTCTTATTTTATTATTCAGAAAATTTGGCTTGCTGGTAGAAACTAGCCATCGAACATAATAATTCGTATATGAGAACTAGCCAAGTCAGACCTTACGCTACAATATATTATCCTAAGTTATAAGAATAAATGATACTTAATCTGTACTATAATATTATAAAGCTGAAGAGTTTGTTTGTTTGTTTGTTTGATTGAACGCGCTAATCTCAGGAACTACTGGTTCGAATTGAAAAAATCTTTTTGTGTTGGGTAGCTATTTATTGAGGAAGGCAATAAGCTATAGAACATCACGCTACAACTAAGAGGAGCGGAGCAGTAATCAAAAATGTTGCAAAAACGGGGAAAATCGCACGGGTAGGCGATTCGACGCGACGCACGGTGGATCGACGCCATACAAGCAAAGGGACATAGGCAACTCAAAAATACATGTGTCAGTTTT
Source organism: Aporophyla lueneburgensis (assembly GCA_932294355.1). Taxonomy (NCBI): domain Eukaryota; kingdom Metazoa; phylum Arthropoda; class Insecta; order Lepidoptera; family Noctuidae; genus Aporophyla; species Aporophyla lueneburgensis. The sequence continues at coordinate 545,027 of OW028749.1, read as the reverse complement.
TGAAAAACAAATCATTCCATCGTATAGCCCTACTTATAAGCTGTAAAAAACCTGTGAAGCATTTTCTTATCGGAATCTTATATTGGGAGCTATGGCACCAAACGTGATTTTTTTGTATGGGAAACGGCATAAAAAATGGTATACCTTCTGAGTCCTTTCGTGTTTCGACTTAATTTTTTTATATGGTAATAAGATATATCTTTGCTACATTTTCTCCAAACAAACATGGTGCGCAACTCGCACCCCTTATGAGGTACAAGCGTTGACCGATTTTTTCGTTATTATCTACAAATTGATAGGTACTGATAAATTAAGGTTTTGAGACATCAGATTATTGTCGATACACGCTTTGGTTTGAGGCTCCATCAAAACCCCATTTGCTTATAAGCAGAAGTTTACTTTTGCCAACAGTTTGGCCCAAAGACTGAATAATTCTCTTTACAGTTAAATCCAACCAGTTCCTGTTATAGTTATGGCACTTCCGTCATCAGGGTAACACTTTTTCTTCTCTTCTTGAATTTTATAATAACTAGGATATTTACAAATTCCTTGTTTTTCACTGAAAACTCTTAGTGTTATATAGCGAAACTTTGATAATCTCAAAGTGATAAATAATGCTAATGCTTTTAGGGTTGATATTTCTTTAATTTCTCCAATTTGAATAAATTGTTTCACTTTAGAAACTTGGTCTGGGGTTTCAATAAAGTATTGCAGTATTTCAGCAACATCTTTTTTTCCAGACGATTTAAGGCTGGTTTGAGCTGAGAAGACGATTTCTTCCGTACTGTTGATGCTGCAAGTTGCTTCTGTGCGCCTTCTTTTTTGTTTATTTGATAGGTCTTCGAAAGATTTGCGGCTGTCTATCGAAGTTGACGTAGATGCGTCGGAAACCAGACATACCGGGTCCATTATAATATTTGTAAAAGAATTGGTTGCTGTCGCAGCTGGTTCTTCAGACGACTCATTCATACCTTCTTCTGTTAGAGCACAATTCTCTTTCCAATTTTCCGGCCATTGAATGTCTGTCTGCAACCAGGAAGATTTTTTCTTCATAAATTTTTCCTGTTATCGGATCTTTGCTAAGTGGACAAAATCTTCAAGAAGGAAGATTTTGTCCACTTAGCAAAGATCCGATAACAGAATTTACGGCAGTCTTTTACTTCTTTATCAACACTGTCACTTAAATGAACATTACAGTTTGTTCTTAAAGATGTATACATATAATAGATTATAGTCCCGGAGATCACCACGTGATGGTGGTGATCTCCGGGACTATAATCTATTATTAGAGAATTAATCTATTATTAGTAGAGAAACGTAAAGGTCGAGGTAAGTAACGAAACCAGGGAAAGACATAATGACAACACTCGGATGAGGATGAAATTACAACTGATGCTCTTCAAGTAATGCACCTATTTATATGGTTTAAAAATTGGTACTAATGAGAAGGATAATTATAAAAAAAGTATAATTATCAATTAGCTATTGATCGATTCTTTGAAAATGATGGTTATGTTCGACATTAAAGAAACATACCTTTTAGAGAGATTAACTAGTGATAAGAATTACAACGAAAAGGTCATTAATACACAAAAGGTGAGGTTATCAGTAATTATCAGGGAGTCTCAGGTATTGGCCTCATTAGGTGTAATAAAAATCGATTTAAAGAATTTAACAAGAATCGATGGTTAGGTGGTCAACAACACAATCGTTTCCAGATATTGGGTGCAATAAAACGTTTTCTGGTAATCTATTATCAGTGCACCGATGATTTTTCACCTGACCACTTTATCAGTAAGTCACCAGTGAAGTGAGATGTAGAGATAAAATATTTCGAAATAATAACTTATGAATCAATTTGTAGGTAATAAGGAAAAAAATCGGTCAACGCTTGTACCTGATAAGGGGTGTGAGTGGCGCACCATGTTTTTTTGGAGGAAATGTAGCAAATATAATATGTCTTATTCCCATATAAAAAAATCAAGTCGAAACACGAAGGGACTCAGAAGGTATACTATTTTTTATGCAGTTTCCCATACAAAAAAATCACGTTTGGTGCCATAGCTCTCAATATATGATTCCGATAAGAAAATGCTTCATAGGTTTTTTACAACTTATAAGTAGACCTATACGATGGAATGATTTGTTTTTCAAAAACTGACACATGTATTTTTGAGTTGCCTCTGTCCCTTTGCTTGTATGGTGCCGATCCACTGTGCGACGGGAAGGGTCGGGGGAAAAAGAAATTTAACGCGGACGAAGTCGCGGGCAGAAGCTAGTCTAGTTATAAATAAATTTCAGGACTGACCATTGAACTTGGCAACCATTTAGATCTCACTTCTTTTGTCGTTGAAGTCAACAACCAAGGCATATTTCATAATTTGAACTTGGCTCTTATTAAACATTTATGTTTTTGATGGGATCAGATTTTCATAAATATACTGAGAAGGCACAGTCATTATATTAATCTCTTTATATTTGTCTCTGAGGGAGTATCTGGGACTTAATTTATAATTCGAACGAATTGCCCTTTTTTGTGAAACAAAAATTGTCTAAATATCGGGGGCATTTCCCCACAGCAGAATACCGTACGACACCACGCTATGAAACTAAAATAGGTAAACTAAACGGGCTGTCTCTAAATCAGTTAATAAATCACTAACAGTGCATGCCGCAGAGCTAAGCTTTTTCGACAACTTATCTATGTACCGTGTGGTTCCGGACGTAAAGAATAACACCACTCCATTTCTTCCCGTGGGGGTCGTAAAAGGCGACTAAGGGACTTACTAGAGAATGGGCAGCAGCGTTCTCTATGCATTTCACCACCATACTGCGATCGCCAACCCGCCTGCCAAGCGTGGCGATTATGGCAAAGCCCCCCAAATTGGGGGAGGACTAAGTCCAGTCTAAGTCCAGTGGACATCTTACGGCTGAAATGATGATGATGATCTATATGGGAGCCCCATTGAAGCTTGGCATCCAGTTATTTATGCCTAAGAATACTGTGGTATCTTCGGGTTTCAACACATCACCCTTTATGAGGACACTAGTTTCTACTTGTCTAAATGAGGTATCGTAAACTTAATACCATGCCATAGCGAAGTTTTTATAGCCCTTTTATGTATATTTACCATAGAAATATTGTATAGATAATATGAATCTATTTTTATTTCAGACTATACAAATGGTTTTACCTAATGTGCCGAGATGATATAGTACCTAAAAAATATAATATCACAAGCTACCAGATTAGTGAAAAACATGTAGACGTTAACATCTGCAACAAATGGCAAAAAAATAAAAATGCCCATTCGAAATTCAATTTGTCGGATTTATTAGTACAGTTAGGTACAACTCAAGAGGACCCTGTCAGTGGGCAACCGTAGTGCGTGTATATCTTCTATACGGCCGTAGTAGGTGACTATTTCAGGAACACTGCTTACTTTACTATACTGTGGCAGTAGGTACGTCCGCGCGCCGCCGCCGCCGCCGCCGCCGCCGCCGCCGCCGCCGCCGCGCCCCGCCGCCGCCGCGCCGCAAGGGCCACAGCTGTGCGCGCGCGGGACGCGGCGCAGCCCCGTGTGTGCGCGAGATAGCGCAGCTATGCAGACTGTCGTCAACATCAACTCGTCGTTAAACACACGTATCTGCTTTATGATTATGTCAGCTCGTTTGTTCGCTGCTCGCAGCGTTATCAACTACAATTTGAACAATGACTTGAACAATCCTAAAGAAATGTTTATGAAAGTAATCATACCAACATTGACAGCCAGTATAATAGTGTAGCGTGTGCTGGGACCACGTTAGTAATTTTAAATACCTAAGTAAAGATCATAGTATTCATAGTGTATGCTCTATGAACACATATTGAGAAGTAATGCGACGTCGGATCGCAACCATCGGTGACGATTATGAAACTGTCAGGCGCAAGCACGGCTTGACAAAATGTGCTAATCGGGCAAATTGGGTATCACCCAATAAGTTTCTTGGAAATGTCAGAAGTTTTTGCGATGCGACGCGTCAAGGCTTATTGAGTGGCGGGGCCTGTATCTGTATGCCATGGAGGCGACACGCCACACATCTCAACTGATTTGCCCACGGCCCACAGCATCATTATGTCTTTAACTGGCATTGAACATTACGCTAATTTTATTAGAGTCACGGAACGGAATAGTGTGGATAGTTAACTAGAGTGTGGATGCTAAACTTAATATTATTATTATGATAAACTTGGCTATAAAATTCAGCATCGCGTTACCCACCATTACGGATTTAAATAAAAAGATTAAGTTTGTTCGTGAGCATTCACATTTTATGGACTCTCTAAGCCAAAGTTATGAAACTTTATGATACAGATTACAATATAGGTATCTTTTATATGGCGCCGTTAAATTTGATCAGCAATTCAGCAATTTGGTGTAATAGTTGTAACTGTAGGAACGTTGTAATAACGGACTAAGTGCACGTTGTTGGCGCGCACACTGAGCAACGCACCCGCCGCCGCCGCCGCCGCCGCCTGCCGCCTGGCGCGCCGCCTGCAGCGCGCTGGGCGCGGGATGCTGTGGCGAGTGCTCATACAACCGTGTGCGGAAACTGCAAATTCTCATTTCATATCTACATCATACTACAAAGAAGGACAGAGAGTCAACGTCGAACAATGCAGGGTCAAAGGCATGATTGAATTGTTTATAGCACTAGTAGCTATTGATGTGCCTGACCCGGTATTAATTTCTGATGAGTCCTTACTGGCACTCTGGCCGTGAGACTTCTGAGCTGAGCTGCGCAGTAAGCATCGTCTCGTAATGGCGCGCGCGCCCGCTCCGCTCGATTACCTCTCAATACTGAATAGTTATTCAGTGTGCGAACCGAATTCTAGAGAAATGTCACCATCCGTTATCCGCACCTGTTTGTGTGTGTGTGTGTGAGTGTGACACACTTCTTCAAGGGAAGTCTTCGTTCAATACGTGACGCTTCATTTTCTTTTCAAATTCTTGTATTGGAGTCAATTATCTACTTTTAGCATAAGAATGTGGAATATGACGCCGCAGCACCGCTCTAGCGTTACCCACCGAAATAAGTAGTAAGTGATGGTTGCCGTGCCTACTCTAATAATACCGGCCGCGGCTGCCGACTGATGACGCGCCACTTGACAGCCTCTCCTCACACCACGCACGCCACGGACGCACGTCAAAACAACGTAGAGCTACTCTGTACCGTCCTCTATATTATTTGATTGTTTTCTGAAAGTACGTGTTTCAGGGTTTTACTAAAATTAACACCTAATGGGGTGAAGAAGGGATATAAAGTTTGACTTTCCAGTTCTTGAGGAAGGTACTTAACAGCACGCTACGACCCTTAAGAGCCGAGCTAAAGGAAAAAAAAAAACCGGCCAAGTGCGAGTCGGACTCGCGCACCGAGGGTTCCGTACAAACCTGTAGGTATTCTCGGTTTAAAAACATTTTTTTTTAAATTTTTATATTTCAGTTGATTGAATGTAAGGTAAATTGCGGTTTACGATTTATGACGTTTTAAAAAAAAACTACTCACTCGATCTCGTTCAAACCAATTTTCGGTGGTAGTTTACATGGTAATGTAAATCATATATTTTTTTTTTTTAGTTTTATCATTCTCTTATTTTAGAAGTTACGGGGGGGGGGGGACACACACATTTTACCACTTTGGAAGTGTCTCTCGCGCAAACTATTCAGTTTAGAAAAAAATGATAATAGAAACCTCATTACCATTTTTGAAGACCTGTTCATAGATACCCCACACGTATGGGTTTGATGAAAAAAAACATTTTTGAGTTTCAGTTCTATGTATGGGGAACCCCAAAATTTATTGTTTTTTTTCTATTTTAGTGTGAAAATCTTAATGCGGTTCACAGAATACATCTACTTACCAAGTTTCAACAGCATAGCTCTTATAGTTTCGGAGAAAAGTGGCTGTGACATACGGACGGACGGACAGACAGACAGACAGACATGACGAATCTATAAGGGTTCCGTTTTTTGCCATTTGGCAACGGAACCCTAAAAAGGTAAAAATAACGCAAAGCGCAAACGAGGTTATTGCGCGGGCGGGCGATGTCATAGGTACAACGAACTTGGGGAACAAGAAATTTCACGCGGACGAAGTCGCGGGCAGAAGCTAGTCTATCTATAATATCGAACGCAAACGTGTCTCTATTCAAATTCTATTCAATTTAGAAACCTTTGTGTCGCACTAGCCCGTGCGACCGCGGGCCGTCACCGGGCGGGTGGACGTGTTCGTCCTTACCAGCCTAAAATGTTCCCACTGCACAGTGGTTCTTGGCTCCTGGCTCCTCTCTTCTTTATGGAGTGGGCCGTAATACACCGGTGCAGGTTGGTAGATGCCACATATGTCTTCGAATTTTTGATTCTAGGCCATGCCAGTCACGAAGTTTTCCTTCACCGTTTCGAAAGCAGTGGGCTTATAAAAGCAATGATCGCATTCACTGCTTTAATAATATCGCGTTTTCGGCTTATAAATGGCGAGTTGCGCGGTCGCCGTAGTGAACACAGGAACGTTGTGCGGGAAGCGTACATGGCGCACTAGCACAGCTGACGCGCCGGAGTCGCGGCTAATGAGCGCGACGTCACGTCACTACGCGCGCCCAACATGGCGGCCGGCCCGCCCGCGCCGTATGGGGCCGCATCACTGTGACAACTCAAAATGAGATATAATGACGTCCATTTATAGTTTAAAGTGCATGCTACGCTGAGGTCGCGACCGCGCGACTGCTTGCGTCCCAACAGTACCTATAACTGTAAGCTTCACGTCACTGAATTAGTCGTGTTTGTAAGTAAACACCATCCCCCCACACAGGGGCCGCGCGCTCGCCCGCCGACCTCGCCGGTGACACGACGCGCCTGGGGCACGGTGACAACGACGGAATAGTGATCATACGCCACTGTCACATTAATATCATCTCGGAGATGAGACAGGAAAGGACAGTGATACGGTATTTATAGACACGAACCGAAACCAATACAGTATTTTGAATTGTGTAGTTGCGCAAGATGCAATGGCAGTGGGAGAGACTCGAGGTGTACATAAATAGCTATGTTCATACATATATCATGCCTCACAAAGTCACAATGAAACATAATTTCTACTTGCAGATTATTCATTCGCCCGAGGCGGTCGGTGATGAGCGCTTCGTGACCGTGACAGAGATGGTCATGATTTACATCAACATGGTCGGGTACAGTGTGATTGTGTGGCGTCACTTACAGCCGAGATAAGGAGTGTGATTACTTATTAATGAACGTCACTCCACCGCGAACTGTATAATTTGATATGTCAGGTTTGGTTTAAGGCAACTGCTTGTATTGTTACGTTCTCCGCTATCATTTGTCAGTCAAGTGTCTGGTGTGAGCCGGCCCCGCGCCTCGTGTGTAGCTAGCCTATTTATGTGGAGACACGAAATTTCCTCCAGACCGCTTTGATGGCAATTACGACGAGTCGCTGTGACAACTTTGTGAAACGTTTGAAGTTCTTTATATACGTTTAGAGGACGTGAGCGTGGGGACCGGGCCGCATGTGAGCTTGTGAGCTCGTTGATCTCGCATGTCGCATGTCGCATGTCGCTCCCTCACCACTTACTCGATTGATAGACCTTAGCAGAGTGCTTCGAGCAACTGGAGTGGACCTACCTACTGGGATAAATTAGATTCGGTTTGTAGAGCGAGTAGGTGCGCTGGTACCTACTGGTAGTTTTTTCCGCAGAATGACGTAGGCTGTAAGTTAATTGGCAATTCATGTGAGCAGTAACGGTGCCGGGAGCGAGGCCGGGCTAGCCGTCGATTTATTAGCTGTGTGTGCGACACGGGCGCGGCGCGGCACACAGGGCGCGGCACGCACGCGGCACGACGCACCGCCCCTATCTGCACCGGAGTCCGGACCTGTACAAATGGGACGCTTGTATGATTTATTACGACTTTGTATGCGATTTTGCCTCTAAAGCACTGGATTATGATAATTCATCATTGGACCGGCTGACATCTGCGCGGCGACGCACAGGCTCGGGCAGGATGTCTTATATGTTACGTCAGTAACTGTCATACGGAGCCGTACCATCAATCCTTGCAGTAATAAAGAACCTAATATAATAGAGGATACATAACTTTATCTCTGCTGCCTAGTAAGGAAGTCGGTGTGAAAATATCTATGAACGCTTCAATACATGGCCGTTTGTCCATCTTTCAAGAGCAGGCTATAGAAACAAACTATGTCACTATGTACAAAGTATTTGCTTTATGTTGACACTTTCGGCTACAGCTCACAGTCGCTCACGTGAGCTGCTAACGAACGTACCCGGATGCTGTAGCTCGCGCCGACCACGTAGGTGTGACCGTGTGGCGGTGCGTGCTGTATGAACGCTAAGTGAACAGCACTCTCCGAGCGAGGCAATCCATGTTCTGTAAGTTAACGCGCGAATGTTAATCAACTCGATATGGCGGCCTGTCCACGTCGCGACCTAGACGAGCTGGCCGCTCAGCCGCACGACCGCACGCGCCGCCACTGCCCGCTTACTCGCATGGTTAGCAATAAGTGAACTATACACTACTCGATAACCGGCCGGTCTCAATTACATAACTCCAGTTAAACATGAAACGAGATGAACTGTAACAATTACCCGTACCTGCTACTGATTTTCCAGTAAGGAAGTGCGTACGATCTTCCAGATGTTTGACAACTAGGATAGACCAGCGAGTCACTGAGCCACACCGTCACTACGAGCTGCGCCGCGGTGGCCTCTCGAAGATTTACACAGTGGTGTAGTGAGGGCCTCGTTACAATCCTAACATATCGGGCCTCCAATTAAGATCTAAGTAATAGACCTTACAACTTTAATCAACCGTTCTGGCATAAAAATAGCTATGTTACATAAGCATTATCTTAATATATTCTGTGATTTGAATAAATTTAATGGTTGTTATATTGACGCTCAGTAAATGCATGTGGATAAGTATGTTATTGTAAACACGGTGGCATGGACATCGAGGTGGAAACTGAAACAATGAATTCTGCACTTGATCGAACGACATAATCTAGCTAGATCCTACCTTAGAAATTCTTCCTAGGACTATCATAATAAAAATCTCCTGTTTCGTAGAAAAGTGGTCAAAATGTATGAAATAGCATATTTTTACAATCGCACTCGTAGTCCTCGCACCTACTCGTAGGCTCACGCAGGTTCCAAACCTCATACGGAGTGGAAATTATCACAATACACTTGGTACCCAAATACAGAATATGTGCATCATGTTCCTGCTCTGGTCCCACGTCACCACGTTTCTTCCTTTTTCTCTGTCATCCGTCATTCTATCACTCACTCATTTTTCTTTCATAGCATTCCTCACACAATCCATCTCTGCGTATTAGTTCCATACCAAATCTGTGAATACCACAACACAACCATAACGTATGTATGTATTTCACCACGATGTACGAGGTACGTTACGAATGTAACCCTCCTGAAAGCGGCACATGTAGTGTAAAAGGCCTTAACAGGTCCGCATTGAACCTATTACTACATTATATATTCATATAAATGGTGCCGATACATTCTCCTCGGTTTGTTGCACTAACTAGTTACTAGGCGCACTTCAGAAAAACTCTCCGCCCTCGTGAGCTAACAAAATACTCGCACAAACAAGAGGGTTACGAAGCGAAAAAATAAACTCGTTTCTAAAAGGCTGTAAGTTGTTAAGTGTTAGTTTTTGCTGTTCTTTGCATACTGTAACAAAAACGTTTAGCTTCATTACTGTTGCTGTAATAGGCGTAACGCTAACAGAACACAATATTACTTTGTGGAACAAATACTATATTAATTACAAATTCCTTGCTCCAACTTGCTTGGAATGTAGTACATACTAATACGTGTGAGCTAGTTAGTAAGTGCTTGTTCAAGTGTCTGCAGTGTGCAGGACGCGCGCGGCGCTCAACGGATGTGTGTGGACTGTGGAGCGGGCGCGCTGTGGAAGGGCCGCGAGTTCGTTTTCTCATATTATAATGTAATAGTAATGTCGCGATAGGAAGTGGTGCGCGAGTCGTTTCACATAACCGCTGTGACTTGTTGTAATCAGAGCATAGCCAATGGAATTCAATGGTACATTACGTTGTGGCACGCACGCGGCCGCGCGGCCGCACAGTGGATCGTCCCCATACAAGAGGTCGGACATAGAAACAAAAATTTAAAAAGTATTTCATTTAAAAAAAAAACAAAATATACAGTTGCATTCCTCTATTAAAGAATAACAAAAAATGTTCTACAATTTTTTTATTTGACCAGCACTTTAGGCGCTATTCGATGAAAGCTTTTGTTATGTTGCAACAAAAGCGTTCATAAGTCATTAAAGTACTCAAAAACCACCTGTTATTTAAGGAACTACTTAGGGATGACTAATTCTCAGTAATAAGTATACTTAATGTACCTCCATTCCATAAGTAATACAATAACAAAGATAGTTACTATAGGCAAAATATCTCGGAAGGGGCGCTCGGGGGGCACCATGTGTCCTTGAAGAAAATGTGGCATAAAATAGGGTAAATAACAGTAGTGAAAACCGCAAGTCGAAACAAAGAGGGAATCAGGAGATACATATATTTTTGTGGTCGTTTCCATACAAAAATAACAGTTTTCATGGAATAGCGCCTAAAGTGCTGGTCAAATAAAAAAATTGTAGAACATTTTTTTTGTTCTTTGATAGAGGAATGCAACTGTATATTTTGTTTTTTAAATGAAATACTTTTTTAATTTTTGATTCTATGTCCGACCTCTTGTATGGGGACGATCCACTGTGGGCCGGCTCGCTCAGTACTGTAGCGCCACCGCAGAAGGACTGTTCCGTGCAAACTGTAAATAATGCGCGGTATTAAACAATGCAGGGTGATTAGTGTCTTCTCGTAAACGTCAATATTTCTAAAAATATTAATATTATTAGGTCTTCTTTCATAATTTTCCGTGCGTGATAGTATTTCGCCGCGACACTTATGTGCGCGCCTGCGTGGTGGCGCACTGTAATACAGCAGTGTTACAAGCGCTTGCGTCGCGCGTCGCTATGAATCAGCGCTGTGTAATGTGCGGCCCGCTTTGAACTGAGACTGAACAGCAGCGCTGGCCGTGACCACTACATTATGTGCGCCAGTCGTTCATCATTATGAGAGCGGTTCTCGTAGGGACGCAGACCCACAGAACGATAAAAGACTGCTATTAAGACATTCATGCGAAAAGTATTAAAGGTTGTAAGTACAAATGGTATAAACAGGTAAACTGTTCACCCAGAATCTTTCTGATTCTATACACCGACCCTTAAATGCTTTTAACGAACACATGAAAAAAGTAGGGTGGTACTTATTCAAACGTTATTATTTGTTACCATGGCAACGCGCTCTAATCTGCGCTACAACTTATAATTGAGCGCCAGGTGGCTGCGCTCGCCGCGCAGTTCCGTAGTGTTGATAGCTGCGAGCTGCGAGCTGCGGGCTCGATACTTTGTGTTAACAGTCGAGCGGGTTGAGCGCGTGGCCCACGGGCTCGTGGGTTCCACGAGGTTGGAACGAACTGCAGCGTCGTCTACTCTTACATGTTTCTGATATTTGTGCCGGGTTCACACACACTTTAAAAAAATATTTCTTTCATGCCGGGAAGTCATGCTCGAGTGTCGATAGTATTGTAAATAATAAATATCTTAGGACAACCAACACACCGTTATCTGATCAACTGATAAATATACTTATATATTTCTAAATACATACATATTATTGATAAATTAACAGAATAAATGATTGTGCTCATCACACAATGATTTGTCCTGGGTGGGAATCGAACCCACGACCTCAGTCTTAGCAGTCAGGGTCACTAACAACTAGACTAACAGGCCAGTCAAACAGTTGCTATGCAGCTCTTCGTTCATTGTCGTAAATACCATCATAAGGTATATTGAGTGAGCGATAGTTAATGTTAAATCTATAGTGCCTTATAATTGAGTGCAATAACTGATTTGATCTCCTTACCAGTCTACGCCCGCTCCGCTCGTCACCGCGTCCGCTCCGCTCGTCACCGCGTCCGCTCCGCTCGTCACCGCGCCCGCAGTCATTTAACGGGGTTACAGAAACATTAATGAATGTCAACGTCAACTAGATAATAATTTACCGAGCTCAGTTTCTATGGCATATGCTGTTTACTTGTGTACCTATACAGCTTTATGTTCGGAATGTATTTCGGCAACATTTTATGTACTTATTCGATCTAACGAGGAGAGATAGCTGTGTAATAAGACTGTCACTGGTTAGTAATTAGTAAGGCACGTTATCTGAGCTGTCGAGCAGAACGTTCTGTACTGCGGACACAGCGTGACGGATACATTAGTAACAGGTACTCAATAACGTACTACGTACGGACTGCCACACTCATGGTGTACATACTGTATTCACGTCTGCACTATCATTGTTGTCCGTAAACAGCACTGGCCGTGCGCCTCCTCGCCACAGCCGCACAGCGTGACATCGCCGCACTGCTTGTGACGTCACCATCGGATATACTAATCACCACTCTAGTCGTGGTTGGTGGGCTCTTGGTTAGTGATTGCTGAGGATGGTGTGACTCTGTTTAGGATCTTCAACAAAAGATGTAGGTACATAATACATGCATGACACACAAATAAACGTAAACATCAGCTATTCAGATGTCGTACTACTTTACTCATTGTACGAGACACAGCGTGTAAAATATAGTCAACAGAGAAGTAAGATAACAAAGTTTAAAATGTTCAAAGAGAAATTGAAATAATTTTTAGTAACATTTTAATAACTTAATAATGAATAGGAGAGAGATTCCTGCCCAAAAACCGGTACTGGTTTTACATTGCAGTAAAAGCAATGTCGCTGAAATTCTTTTGTCACACATAACCACCCGCCGCGCGGCGCCGCAGGCTGTCGTCTGCTGCTGGAAGAACACCAACTGTGACGCTTCGTCTGCTGTGTACTGATTGACAACCAACCTTCTGTGTATTTAGAAGTAGCAGTATGTTTGTGCAACGGTGAGTAATTCACGTAACATTTCGTTTGAGGCGATATCCTGGTTCCCGGCGCCCGCACGCGGCGCGCGGCGCGCAATGCTGTGCTTCCCGTGGGAAATCAGCGCCGCGCTTGTTTGTGCTGTCAATATGAACGCGCTGTCTGTCACTGAGACAGCGAGCGGCGGGCAAGTCTGCCGGCCCGCACGACAGTAGGGGGAATGTCGGCTGGATCTAGAACATGGGCTGTGATGGACACCGTCGCGTCGTCATAGTTGTCAGTTGGCAAAAATAGCTACGATATCTGTATGTGAGGGTGACTGACAGGCGGCGAAGGTTGTGTGTTTTTGTGTTATCTATCATTCGTTAAAAGTTGGTTAAGGAAAAAATAACCGTTAAACAAATACATGAACGTCGCGCGTCGGTCCACCGTAAGCCATTACCTACTATGTGTACACACTACATAGAGCAGCCTCAAATGTAACTCGCCATATTTATGCCAAACATGGGTCCGAATGGTACTTGTGCATTCACAGTAACTGTGCTGAACCCGTTACGAATCATAAGTGTGATATTATGTGTGTAATGGCATGTCCATTTGCATCTTGCGACTATTTCGTGCTCCGTACTGTTAACTGCGATGCCGCCCTAATTCCTGAACTACGTGCGGTTGTCGGTAGAGATCGCTGCTCGGTGGAAAGAGTTTCACAGATACTTGTCGAGTCCACGAGAGGTCGGGACAGCGGCCGTCGAAGCTAAGCCCCCCGGTCCCGCCAGCTGCACAGTGCACGCCCACACACGCCGACGTGATAAATGATAAATGATAAATGATAAATGACTTTATTTTTGCAAGTAGGTTTGTACAAACACTTTTACACGTCAATCATTTTTTTTTAAACTAGATGAGTTCGGCATTTCCTATCTGACTACTCTGAGAAGAAACGCCGAAACAAACTCAGAGGTCACGGTCTCTTTTAAAGTCCAGACATAATCTTGATCAGATCATGTGAAGACCATGTGGATTGGTGTCTGAAGTGGTCTTTTAAGGAAAGAACACACAGCTTGAGTGGACCTGTCCAATCAGTGCACGCATTTGTCAGTAATCATGCAGCCCCACTGAGAACTTAAGGAGGTCAATGATTCGACGAACAATACCAAAGAAAGGACATTTGTGAAGGTCGCACAAATTACTCAAACTGCCAGACAATGTAAAAAATTAAATTAGAAGAAAAGGAAACCAAAAAAAAAAGAACACCCACTTCGTCTTCACATTTACAATAGGTAATTAAAACAATATAATACTAAAAAGTAAATATTCATGTCATTGTATAAGTAAAATTCATCAATGTCAATGTGTATATAAAATCAGGAAATAGTCCCGGTCTGATCATTTGAGGACCATGTACATGGGGGTGTCTGAAATGGTCTTTGAGGAAAGAACCATACAGATTGAGTGGACCTGTCCAGTCAATGCACGCATTTGTCAGTAATCTTGCAGCTCAACTCAGAACATAAGGAGCACAAAGATTCGACGAACAATACCAAAGAATGGACATTTTGGTAGGCCGCATTAAGTACTCAAACTGCCAGATTATCATTAAAATGGAAAGAGTAAGAGAGATATAAAAAAAAAAACAAACATCACCTACATAGTCCTCACATTCAAAATCACTTAAATAATAATAATAATATTATACTTCTGAAAGTATATATTCATGTCATAGTGTAAACAATAATCAAATGTCAAAGTATATAAGCAATAATCAAAATGACAAAGTGCATAAGCAATAATCAAAATGTCAAAGTGTAATACCCAATAAAAAATTAATAAAAAAAAGGAAAGTAATTAATAATAAAAATAAAAAATATCATTCAGTACAATAATAATTTAAAAATTAAAATTAAAAATTGGAGCAGCTTAATCCCAAGCTTTTTTGTCTTCAATATAATCTTTAACAGTGTAAAAAGCTTTCTGGCACAACTTACGTTTAATGAATGATTTAAAGGGAGATGCCCGTTCTTGGCCATGTTCTGCCCATCAATGTGGTAAATACAGAAAAAATACTCATTTAATAACTAAAATATTGCTATTACTTATTTGTTATGAAAACTCCGGAATTAAAAGCCGATTTAATAAAAACATTCAATAGTTAATTATATTATCTAACAGTTCCGGTCGATTGTCAATCCTGAGTAGGGATGGTAAACATTACTGAAACACACAATCCATACACTAAATAAAACCGGTTTACCAAACATTGATTTTTGGAAAACCTTTTATTATATAGTTGTTTCGCCTTTGTTGTTTTCTTTAGAGACAAAAAAGATTTTTGTTCATTTTCGGGCTTCTAAACGCGATCTATTGAACCGATTCCGTGTCTCCAGTTTTTTTTTATAGATTTACAGATTTTTCGGTAAATCGATGTCATATCGCATCCCTACGTCAATAATAATCGTAGTTGACAACTAATTGACATTTCACATTTTGTTTGGTGTTGTGTGTTCTTGCGAATGGTGATTTATTTTCTACTGCGTTTTTCTATTTGATTTTCGACGACTTTAATTACGAATATGGACCCTGTAACCGCTCCCGATGATGACCTTGGCTTTACTTTGGATTCCGTACCCACCTCCCACGACGACACCGGCTTGCCAATGGTGCCGGACCTGAACCTGATTTACACGAACTTACTAACTTACCAGGGAGCCCTTTCTGTGTAATTATGGCGTAGATACACAAAGACTTAAGAGATTACCTTAAGTAATGTGGAAGTTCGGTCTATATTACAGCAATGGATTGCACCACGTCAAGTAAGTTACTATAAAAACATGCAAGGTACATACATACTCAGTAACTTATATTGTATATCTATGTAAGATAGATTTGAATTAAATAATTCTGTGTATTGTGAAACCAATTCCTAGATGGCATGCTTGTCATTTATTTAAATGAGAACGAATAAAAAAAACGTGTATTTTTTATAACCTTTCATTTTGAAATATGGTTTCTAAAAGTCCCACCAAGTTCTATGCAAAAAATAGTGGTAGTTTCTTTATCTATGTTGTCAGCCCTAATGCCTATAATGTATTTCTTTCCTGGGCATCACTTGGCCAAAACCTCTTTATTAAATGGGCATTTCCCTTTATTGAGACTTAGCTCTTGAGTTCCGGCGTCACTACACGGACACGTAGGTGTGCCGGTACGAGCGCGGCGCGGCATCGGACACACTGACAGTAATCCGGATGGAAAGGATACTGAAAGCGCTTAATGAAAGTACAACCTGTCACTCTCACGATATAATACCAAATTCGGAGCTTTAGCCTTTAAGCAGATTTTGGCTGGTCATTATTTATTTTTTTAATTTCGTGCGTTGAACGAAACTATATCCATTTCCCAGTATTCGGCTCAACGACCGCCCAACGCCCAAGGATTGGTTTAATTCCGCTCTGAGAACAACAACACTGAACTACATAGTACGTAGGTACCTATCTAGTTATTTATATTTAAGTATTACTTTTGATACCTTTCAGCTCTGCGCTGATTTAAATACAAATAGCTTCCTACATATACCCAATACATTTATTATAGGTATCAACTTGGGATCAGTTTTGAGCGTCCGTGCCGATCTGACACCATGGTGTATACATACATACCCAAGTAACACATCAAAGCATTATAACGGCCGACTTACAGCATTTCTGTATCGTTTTCGCATTTTGAGTTAGTTCCATAGTAGCATTATAAACGTTTATACGGCTACTGTAATGCTTATTTGGGCACAAATTATACGGCTTTAGATCCCCAATAGGTTCACAATAGTTATTTAATCGCATTACAGTCGCATTATATTAGCATTATTGTGGTCAAAGAAA
Source organism: Aporophyla lueneburgensis (assembly GCA_932294355.1). Lineage (NCBI taxonomy): Eukaryota > Metazoa > Arthropoda > Insecta > Lepidoptera > Noctuidae > Aporophyla > Aporophyla lueneburgensis. Next base: position 528,108 of record OW028749.1, on the reverse strand, counting down.
GTATCAATCGCATTAAAGAAGCTTTATTACGGTCAATGAAGTTGCCAATCGCATTACAGAAGCATTACACTAGGAATAACATTGATAATGAAGATGTTAATAGCATTACAAAAGCATTAGACTAGCATTAGAATGTAGTAAAAGAGTTATTGGAGCTATTTAAGTGTTCACAGTTAGAACTTAAATAAACCCTACGTCATTGTAAAAACATATCTAATGCCACGGTACTAATGTCATAATACACTGAAAGTCGGCGTCGTTGCAATTTAACTACTTTGTTTCGCAATATAATATGAACGAAGATGGTCAAAACTGAGTGAGAGACACCATATTTGCCTGCATCAAAACAAAATTTATAATACTGGGTAAGTTTTTGACTCTTTTTTAATTCCATACCTTCAAATATTACCGCGCAATGTAGTTTACTGTAAATGTCTATATTAGTTTCATTGAAAATTTTCACGCGCCTTCGATATTTTTTGGTTTTGATATAAAATATTATTGTGTGAAATAACCAAATAATTGTGTATTCCTAGTATAGAACGAATTTTGCATAATTAACATAATAGTAATGGTTGGGCAGTATTCAATTAAGTTATATCACTATTATATAGGTCTATTACTTTCATAAATAGGTTCGAAGGATAATATTTTTTGGTTATAAAATATTTACAAAATGGTGTCGGCCTATAGCAGCCTGGTGAGCGTTTAAAAAGGCTACTTAATGCCGCCAGCAGTATAAATACTCACACGTGTACAATTATTAAGCCAGAGGCCAGAGAGAAGACTTTTGATGAACCACTGTAGTGCCATTGTCTATAAAGTAGTTATATATTCGTTCACCGGTATACCAGTAGACTTGATGTAGACTGAATTAGTGCCATTACTTGAACGGAATTTTGGGGATCTTTGAGCAAAACAATAAAACCCATACCACCACACACATAACCCATATTTATAAAAAAACCGGCCAAGTGCGAGTCGGACTCGCGCACCGAGGGTTCCGTACAAACCTGTAGGTATTTTCGGTTTAAAAATATATATATTTTTTAATTTTTATATTTCAGTCGATTGAATGTAAGGTAAATTGCGGTTTACGATTTATGACGTTTTAAAAAAAAACTACTAACTCGATCTCGTTCAAACCAATTTTCGTTGGTAGTTTACATGGTTATGTACATCATATATTTTTTTTAGTTTTGTCATTCTCTTATTTTAGAAGTTACGGGGGGGGGACACACATTTTACCACTTTGGAAATGTCTCTCGCGCAAACTATTCAGTTTAGAAAAAAATGCTAATAGAAACCTCATTACCATTTTTGAAGACCTATTCATAAATACCCCACACGTATGGGTTTGATGAAAAAAAACATTTTAGAAATCCCAACAAGGCCGATCAACCGATGAGTCCCAACTCATCGGTTGATCGGCCGTCATCGGGCGTCTTCGGACGATGGCAGTTGTAGTAGTGTACAGTCACGAGCAATAACATAGAAACGCCCTTAAAAATTCAAATTTATGTAGCAACATTAAATGGCAAAAATAAGCATGCTAACTGTGCCCAAAAATTATGTAAACATTATATCGTGTCAAAATTAACTACACATTTTTATCAAATTTTCGTTAACAATAGATTACCAAAAAATAATATTAACTTTTAGTTACGTAATTATGAATCCAAGGAAATTTCAAAAACATGTTTACAGTACAGTTTCGAAATTATGTAAACAATTACAAAACAGCAGTTTCAAGCAGCTTGAGCTCGGAAATAAGTCGCAATCAAATTGAGGAAATAACCTAACCTAATTGCCAAAATCAGAGTACATAAATAGTTATAGGACCTTATTGTATTATTTATTTTTAGATTTTTTTATCATTAATTTGCGTTATATGTAGATATTGTGTCATAGTAAGGTAAATGTAGCTATCAGCGAGTGGCATCGACTCGTCCGTCGACTGTTTTTATTTCCGTGTACCGTCCTAAAACTATTGTGCTATTAGATTCTTACTATTTAACCGACAAAAATAAACGGAGGGGATCCGAATTCGACGCGTATATATATATGTTTTTTTTATGTATGACCACGCCTAACTTTTTACATAGTAGTCCGATTGTGATAATTCTTTTTTTATTGGAAAGGGTATACTTCAAAGGTGGCCCCATATAAATTTGGAAATGAAATCGAACCCTAAGGATACGAAAAAAGGGGATGATAGATTGTTCACTCACTGATTGTAATGTATGACCACGCATAACTTTTTACAGAGTAGTCCGATTTTGATAATTCTTTTTTTAATTGGATAGGGTATACCTTGTCAAGTTTTATCAGTAGATTTTTTTTTGGTGATAAATCATCTAATGACGTCTCCCGCTCTAGGTTGGAGCGGAAGGGCGTGTCAGACTTTTACTGACTAAAACGTGTATCTTCACTTGCCCATATGTCAGGAATACGGTAACTCTTTCCGAACAGATCTCGCGGCCCTGGCAGATTAGTAGATTATAGCCACAAAAAATTATAAAATAAAAGCTAAAAAAATTAAATCGCCGAAAACACTGAAAAGCAAAAAATAATAAACCTCAAACAATCAATGAACAAAGATCACTCAAAGTGCCGACTCAAAATAACTGAAAGGTTTATTATTTTTTGCTTTTCAGTTTTTTCGGCGGTTTAACCCGTATTAAATTGTGATTTAAAATAAATTATTATACAACATGTCTCCAGTAATTAACGCACACCGTCTTAAGGGGTCATTGAACTCATCATTATGAACAACTTTTACTATGGGACCAAACCTGAAATGGCGAAAAAAAATCTGCTGTTTCATTCAAAAGTTCAATACTTACTCGATCAAAATGTATAATTTTGTAAGTTGTTTTGTAAGTTTTGTTTTATTGCAGTAACCAACCCCTATTTTTTATAAAACTGTAATTATTACTGTAATAAACTTAACAAAAACAGGAAAAAGTAGGTATACACTTTCAATATCATTTTAATGTATCCATGACAATTCCTATAACACGTATACAATTGTATATATGTTATAGAAATTGTCATGGATAGTTAAAAATTACATTGGAAGTGTAAACTTTTTACTGATTTTGTTTCGTTTATATTACTGTGAAACCAATGGATACCAAGTTTTGACATAGTTTGATGGTTAGGTAATAAAAAAAAAATATCGTACACATATTTTTTTAATATTAGAAGTTAAGATATTTTAGAAAATGTGACAATGTATATATATTATTGCTCGTGACTGTACGCGCTCCCTTTCGTTTACTTACGTTTGATTTGATCGGCCGAGTTTGGCCAAAGACGCCCGAATAAAGATCAGCTCATAACGGCGTACCGGTAACCGACTTTGTCAGTTCAGTTGTGAAAGATTGACATGGCGCGGCGGTTGTCACCGTGTGTGTCGTTCTTTATACGTCATTAAGATATTTTTCCGTAATTAGTTTATAAAAGGACCGTTATTTACTTACTTCATTCTCGGTTAAGTGTAGTCAGGTACAGCAGCCATCAAATATATCTGTATACTTAAGAATGGTCAAAAACTTCAGAAAATGCACAAACATCTTTTTTATGGATGATGATGGTGCTTTTTAATAATATTGTTTTCTTCATAGAATTAATACCTTTAGAACAGCAGTAGTCGCTCGCAAAGTGAAACAATTTCAAGTAAGCCTTTTAACGCTACCTAAGACTGTCACCGTTTGCTTGTGTGTGTGTCGTCGAACGTAATTACGTACCACTTGTGCACACATTCATCAAGTTGTTGCTTCACTTTTGAACGGAATTTTGAATGAAACTATCACTCTAAGTGTAATTACTCTATGGTTTTCTTATTTTCAGTAATTTTTGTATCAATCACACAATGCCGTACAAAATAGTACAGACTATAGAGAGAGCGAAAACAATACTTGTTATTGTACCCTCTTTGTGGGAGGAAAATGGTAACTTGTGGTGGCCGCCTAAAAAGACACAGTATAAATTGTTAGAATATGAGCAATCCAAACCCGATAAAAATGAATGGAAATTAATGGACTGCGTTTTAAAAAGGAACAATATTCAAACATATCAGCTTGCCGAAGCTGAATTATCAATAATGGAAGAAAATTCGGACACAGACGTGAATGATACAGGCATGGTTACAAACCGGACGACCGTAGTTCAAAATCAAGAAGAAATGAAATTTGAACTTATGGCCAACAAGTTGGTAAGTTATTTTTTATGTAGTGTGTATGATCTTACCTGCCATGCGCGCGCACGCGTGTTTAAGTCGTTATTCGCACTAAACTAAACGTCCCAGTGCCTTCCACGCGTATGCCCAATAGTTGTCATCTCTATTCCTAATGACGTTAGTCTATAGATGATATGTACAGTAAACGTCACAGAAAAAGAACCCCCCCAAGACTTAAAGCGCCGAATACACTAGGGAAAATTTTGTCCCGCAACATGCCCCGCAACATTGTACGTGACGCGGGGCATGTTGCTTGCTCCCGCCTCGAGAGCGAGCGCACGTATCTTGCGCCATGTCACGTCATTTGTCACATTCGGAGATCATTTAGAATATTAACTCTTCTTTCTCGTTGTAGTAAGAAATTCCGCATCCACCACCTTCTCTTTCTCTAACGTTCTCTTTCTCACACTCGATATAATTACTATGTACGCAGCACTAACAGCCACAACCTCCTCGGGCGACATTTCTATGAGCACTGACTAGTGTGGCCGGCAAAATGTTCCGCGATAATTGTCTCGGGACACTTCACGTAGTTGTTGAGGGATATGGTCCGCAACATGTTTGTTCATTTGCCCCCTAGTATATCCCAGGCTTAATGTGTTAACGATGCACCATCTGACCTCACATATTTTTGTAATGTTGTGTTAAAAGGCTTATCAGAAAATGTGATAAAAGAGAAAGATATATATTGCTATACTGTTTTAGTTAGCGATAAACATTGCACATACTGATCTGCCTTTTTCCAAGTACCGACTTGGAAAGACATACTACCTATGTGACGTTGGTTGAAACCCACCAACATTTTTTATTCAATTACAAAATAATATATAATTGTTTTACCTACTGTTCTACTTTTTATAATAGTAATGAATTACCTTTACTTCTAAACTTAAATTATTTACTTACGTGTAATAATTAACGTGGTAAAACAAATTTGTTTATGCTATCTGCATAAATTTTAATTTATCTTAACAGCTGATTTATAAGCCGATTTGGTTTGAGGAGGGCCCCCACGACGCGTCAAAAGTCGTTAAAATCGAGGGGTAACTAGGATAATCAAATTTTGTACGTATAAAACAATAGTTACATTGTTTTCAGAGATGCGATCAAAAAAATCAAGGACACCCGTGTACGGATTATAGTAACGTTACAGCTACTGAAAACACTACTAATCATGAAGACACAGTTAAGATAATTAGCACAGAAACATTGAACTCCGACCAAATTTTAGCAAACCAAACAATATTATCCGAAAAAATAGACAATATGCTGCAAATCCAAACGATCACTCTCGAAAACCAGCAGAAAATCATTCAAAAATTGGCCACGCAATCTGTGTAGTTAGAAGAAATATCAGTACAAATTACAGAGATAAAAGAGGGCCCAAGCGTTACTTTGTTGAAAGATGCAAACCCTGCAGATACCGAAAGCTTTACACTAAAACCCATTGAAAATCAAAGAGATCTTATATCGCTGGACCAATCACTTGCAGATAGAGCAGAAAAAAATAAACTGCAAAGACATTTGTCGTTCTTATGCTCAGCTTCAAAGGGGGAAGGAAAAACTTGTGCTTACAAATTACAAGATATTTTATTCACTAGGGATTTCCTTTGCAACTGTTCATGGGCAGGTGGAAGTAGAGGAGATAGGTCGAAAATTGCCCTTAAAGATTACAAGAACGTTTTAAAATTCTTTCATGGCATGATACAAACTTGGGATCCGACATACTGTACAAGACAATGAAAAGTTTTTCAAGATTATTACGAAAAGTTCGAAGCAACGGAAATCCATGAAAAACCTTAGGATGTCTTCTAAGAGATGTCGCAAAAATAAGGATAATTTAGATAATCAGCAAAAGAGTGGAAATAATAGACAACCAAATGATGATAAAAAAGAAACTGAAGAGGAAAACATGCAAATTCAAGAATATGCACCAAACGATGAGTCCAAAAAAATAACTGAAAGTGAAAGCATGCAAATTCAAAAACAAGAAAAGGAGAATGAAAATATTCCTTTAAATAATATGAGTGATGATGATATCGAAGGTGGTTTGTGTTAATGTGTAGGCAATTCTATTAATTTATTTTTACTTTATTAATAGGTACATCTACATCTTCGTCCTTACAAGGTCTTTGGTACAGTTACTGGTAATAAAATATGAAAGAACAAGAACGCAAAAAAATCTGACCCAAATCTTTTGCTAGGTCGATTAAAGTGTGTCAGATATTTTTGCACGCTTAGTTCTGTCATATAAGTTATTGCCAAGAGCAAACCACCCCGATCCCTGAAGATCTTGTAAGGACCTACAGTAAAGATAATGTGAAAAGTCTATCTAGGATAATAAAAATCAATGTTTTGAGAAGTATATTTCTTGTTTTTAAAGTACATTAATGAAAAATGATAAAAATAATGAATATCATTTGTTTTTGAGAATGTTTTTAGAATTTAGATAAAAATTTTGTTCCTAAATGCAGGGTGATTTTGTTGTCTGATTATACTCTGAGAGGTGAAATGTAGGTACTGAATGACCTTTATGACTATCACACCAACCACGGAAACGAAAAAAAAAACAGTAGTTTCATACTTTTCAGCGCAAACATTTTTTTTGCGTTTTTTGGGGTTGTCCCATAGTAAAAGATGTAGCAGTAAAATATATAAGCACCCCTCACAGTATGGTCAGACATAAAAAAATCATCCTGTACATGTCTTCGCTAAATTAGTCTGATTTGAATTTGTATAATGTATTTGTATTTTTTTAATAACGCAATGATAAGCAAACAAGTATATAGAGTTAATTTTGATAAAACAATTCAAACTAGCAAGTGTCATGTTTATTAAAGTTACAATTTACACAATGGTTAAAACACTAGCATGTTTGAAATTTTTTACACAGTCGAGTTATTAAAATTCTAATCAAAAGAAGCTTGAGTCAAATTTGTATTTTTTTCTCATCTCAGGTTTGTCTAGGGAAGTATGATTGACAAAATATTGATTGAAATCTTATCATTTTGGAATGACGGTTCAGTCATACTTCTTTAACAAAAACTAAATAGCGGTATATGACGATTGTTGTAAAAACCAAATTACTTTTTTAAATTTTGATTCCTTAAGGTTGATTTTCATTAGTAAATAACATGCAAAAGAATTTTTTAATTACCCTTAAATCTACATAAATAAAGAAATATAGTACTTAAAATAACGTTTTTTATTGGTACGTATGCAATAGTGGTATGAAAAATAAGTATTCATGATGATATAAACATACTTATTTATATTGTAGTTCTCTAGGATCAAGGAAAATATCAAAATTGCTACCGTCATCATTTTTTACTTTGTCAATGTGTAAATGTGAAGATTTTATGGGTTGGTGACATACGGAACCTTCTTTAATATCGCTACAATTCACTTAGCACAAATCGTTTTGTTGTGCATTGATCGGATTCGAAGACATCATAATTATTTTCTTGCATGTTCCTTTGATATTTTTCGCCTGATTCCTGCGGTTCTTACTCTAATTATAAACGATTTTTTGAACATTTTGTGAAACACAATGCTGCACTTATTTTTACGTATATTCGATAACAAGTACAATGAAATCACAACCTAATTCTGTTATTACCATATTATAATCGTTATACACACACGGTTACGTAACACACACAGTTAAATTAATAATATATATAATATCTATACGTCCACCATAAAAATTGTTGGTGTTTTATTGATAATTTAATATGTGCTTTTCTCCAATAATGGCTGACAAATGGTTTTACGAATACAGTTAATTTAATGTATATACAGCTTTACACCTTACAATTACTCACTTGTATTTGATTAAAGAGCTGTTAGCAGTACAACAGAACTCATTGATCTTTAAAAATACAAGCATTACATTGATTCACGTTCATGCTGTTCAGCAGTACTAGGCTTTTACTTACCACCTAAAAGTGCTACTACACAACAAAGGGCACTAAATACAGTTCAAAGCCGTTTAACGGATTTACGGTGCATTATAATGATACAAGTTTATGCTATTAACCAGCATCAGGCATTATCTTAATACTTAAAAATGCTATTGTAGACCCAAAAGCACTGAAAACAGCTAAAAGCTGTACAACAGCGTTGTGGTTTGCTGCACTGAAACTAAAGGCTTCACAAAAGCATTTTGATATACCATTATCCAACCGTTATACAGTGTAAAGCATCTAAATGGTTTTGAAATGCCAATATAAAGCGTCAAGATGCTCGGTGAACATATATAAGAGTTTATACGGACCTTAAGTTTTACATAAGTTTAATATTCGTTTTTTAAAATGCTTTCTGTGTTACTTGGGTATACGTATAACAACACTTGCACTGCATACTATCTAATTTCAGCTTTTTAACTGTATATTTTATTTTGGTATACAATTGTGATTTTAATTTACGAACTACGGATGTGTATGTGATCGGATTCGGATGTGATCGAATAATATTTGCGGTCGGCCGGAAAATTGCGGAAAATGTGGCTATCAAGTCGATAGTTTACATAATATCGAATCACGCCTGTAAGTGTTCCCTGAAGGGTTGAGGCAGTGTCCTGTGTAGATACCCACATTTTGTCAGCTACGCATATAATTGAGGGCGAGCCAATTTTCATACGATATAAGTATCCATACTTATCAACGACGCAGCCCGTGGACGGATACTGGGTACCTACTGACTACTGACTACTACTAGTCAGTGACTTGGTCAACTCAATTGTTCTTACGAAACAATAAATAAAAGGAAATGTTCAGTAATGTGTTCCTCCCACAGGGCGTGCTGGTACCAGGCGCGCAGGTTCAGCCGAGAGGTCGCACAGCGAGGGGAACGACCGCTCCGACACCATCCGTCACCGTCCGCCGCGATACCGCAGTCATCCCTTTGTGCTTCACTCCCCCGTCCCCTCCCCCCCACCGGCCGTGGCGGCTATCAGCGGCTTCAGTGCCGAGCTGCCGCCGCCGAGCCGAGTGCTATCGGTTTTGTTTCACTAATAAAACAACAGATTTGGCACTGAGATAATCTGAGCTTGCACAGACTTCCTACAAAGATATTGTTTCCTGTTTACGCGGCTCCACAGTTGAAAAGATTTCCGTCTTCCGATAGTCGACTACGATGTGACGTCACTGCAATGAAATAAGTAAGAACTAAAGATAAAACTAACCGACTTTGCAACATGTGATAAAAACTGACCCACCAACTATCTACTTCGGCAACGCGTATTCTATATTTCCTTGTGAGCCGATTTTCAGGTCATCTTGATTGATTGGCCGTTATAGGTAATTAAAAAAACCCTTATCTCTTAGGGGAGACTAACATGTTGTTTACTTATATGTATTGGTACATATTAGCTTCACTTGTATGTTTGTTTGTAACCGACTCCTTATAGCGCTATTTTGACCCACTTTAAACGACCAGATTTCATTCAAACTTTGCACACCTGTCAAAGACCGATGACAATGCAATAATTTCATAAATGTGTGCCATTATCCTTGCCAGGGTTACCAGGACAGCAAAAAAACTGTCTTCGAAAACTACGCTGACATACGTCACAAACTACGCTGACATACGTCTCAAAATTCGAAACACCCTAAAAAGTAGAAAATAATGGAAAAAGTGTGGGGTGCCTGATATCAATAAAAAATACCTTAAAAAGCATCCCACGCTTTTTTCCATTATTTTCTACTTTTTAGTTTGGTTTTCAATGGAAGCGTGTTTTTTTGTTTTTTTAAACTATTATTTTTAAAAGGTCTTTTGTTGATTGTAGAATGGTTTCATAAATAATAAACTCGGTTATGATTATGACATAAATTTCACGTTTTATTAACGCCATTGATGTTCAGTTTAAAGTAAAGCGATGTATTCAACGACTATAATATTAATGTTATTATAAAGGTCCGAATACATGATACAATCCAATAAAATATATCATGCCTGGAGGCGTATTGCAAATGGGGCGTGGGGTACCTATAACCGGCCGTGTAATATATCGGCATATCGCAGCGGGCCGTGGGCCCCGCGACCAGCGCTACCAACGCCACCAGCCGGCAGATAGCCGCGCCACAGATAACGAAATACAATGCGTTGATTGTTGCTGATTCGCTCATCACCGCTGCTCTTGTAGGACGTGCTTTATTCACTCGTCAGCTGAGTGGAGCATGCTCTAGCAAGCTGGACAGTTGACGGGCTATGGAACATTACGTCCGTCCTACACAACCACCGGAGATAGGTACAGCTAAAACAAGCTTGAGTCTTCTTGACCCAGTAGGTATTCTTGTTCTAAAGTTAGGAAGCCCTCGACGATCTGCTGAATAAACACAGCGGCATGAACATTTGTCAGTTGTGGTTGTGCTTTTGAGATCAACGCGGAACAACAGTAGGTACGTGGAGGAAAATATTGCATTTGTCTTTAAATCAGCAACGACCTCCGCCTCCTGTGTATATCGCGATGTGCGAGGTCATGACCTTGGCCTCGTGCGTACCCGGCGGCCGGCGGCGGCGCGTCCGTGTGCCGTGCTCCTTGTGTCGGTCACAGTCGGTCTGCAGTGCACTCAGTGGTCTGTTTGTGGCTTACAACATAGTAGTAAGTCACCTGCCCCAGTCTTCACTCCTCAGTTCCTCATCCTGTACAACTTCTAAATATTGTTGGCACACGAACAGAGTACAACTCATATAGGTACAGTTCCATTTCCGACGAAGTTTGAACCACAAAAAGCTTTCATGCGTTCTCTGAGTGTAAGTGTACCTTGTAATATAACCTATGTTATAAGAACCTAGTAAATACATCTCCTATTCCAAGCTCTTGTTTGTTCATGAAATTTGATGTTTAGGACAAAAAACTTAACGGAAATTGAAAAAGATGTCGCGTAATAGTATTTGCGATGTCGACGAAACTTAATAATATTGTCGAGTTAGTTTTGTCGACGAATTGACAAAAAACGCGCGTCTTCCCCACTTCTCCCCGAAGGAAGCCCGCCTCCACCCGCCCGGCCCGGCCAGCCCGCCCGCTGAGGAATTGTGAAAAAACGTGACAATTTAATCGTCTGCGAAATATTTGAAAACCCGATAAGCGTAAAAAATCGTATTTGATAATAAACGCCTCACTGCTCTCACGATGTTACCGTTGAACTTTTGTTATTTCAGCACAAAATAGATAGGTAAGTATTCTATGGTTTCGACTTGAATCCCTCTGTTGAGCAAAAGTAATCATTTCGTAAAGCGTTAATCTATTGTAAAGGTGTAGTCTCTGTAAAGTTGTTTTTCTTTTTTCTTGAAACTTAATATATAAGGTGTATCTATTCATACACGAAATATTTTAAGAGGTACACCTGTAGGTGGTAAAGAAGCTATAGAAGCAAAAAGAAAATTTTTATCGAAGCCTTTTTGAATTTTCGTAATTATTATAATTTAAAACTGCTTGAGACGTTTTGCATAAAACCTTTACTCCAAATTCTATGAATGGCCCGCCTGACGCTGCGAGGGCGGCGACCGGACGGTACGAGCATGGCCGCGGTGTCTCGGGCCGTAAAAATAAGAAGGAGCCAGTATTTCTTATGTGCGTCAAATAATTTGTAAATATTAAATTTTGAAAAAAATACATTAAAAAATATTAATTTTTTTCGTTGCTGTAGCTTTTTTACCACCTACAGGTAAAGAAGCTACAGCAACGAATGATCTTTTTATACACCTTATATAAAAAGATCAAATATTTAATGTTTTGGATGTTGATGTGTAACGGTTTCACACTAAACCGGCTAAACAGATTTGGATGTTTAGCACATGCGTAGACCTTAACCTGTATTAGGATATAATAATATGATACTTTGAGTGTCGATATTCCACAGGATCGAGACCCATGTCTCATTGTCAGTATAAATATCGACAGCATTGAAACTACGAACGGGAGACTACCGACAGGAACAAAGTTCTTTCTCATGTATATTTTAAAACAAAAAGAACATTTTCGTAACCACAAAAACGAAAGTTGCATGGAGTTTGGCATAACATGTATGGACGCTTTTTCGCGTAACAATTCCTACCAACCAACTCTTGCCGCATGCCGCAAGAACTTCGTTCCAACAAAACACTTTTTACAATTTTACAAACACAATGAGTGACAACCCTAACGCGTAGAGCGTCAACAAATAGGCCTAATTACCATTCTGTCCATATTGATACTGCGCTTATTATAAAATAAGGAATTAAAGCTTGATGTTAAGAGCCATTTTACATTTTTGCGCGAATATCTAAGATTTTAGTCGCCTTATTTACCTCTCATCTCATCATTATAAATACTCTGGGATTGACGAACACATGTAAAAAATAGATCAATGTTTTGTTTTGTTACTTTTAGTAGAACATTTACAAAAACTTATTTGTTTACTTCGTAGTAATTAATCTCCCACAACTAGTTTTCTTAAAAATCAGCGCAGGGTCAATTTCAGACTCCTATTTCTATCATTAATATGTAGAAATTTGAGTAAAAAAATACACGAAATATCAGACATATAATCTAGTTGTTACATTTAGTACAAGAATATTGATTTTTACTAATTAAGCTTATTAAGCTTAATTAGTAAGAAACTTATTTTTTTTTACTAATTAAGCTTATTAAGCTTAATTAGTAAAAAAAAATAAGTCTTATGGCAATTTTTACGATTTATTCGCAAATTTATCGCGTTTTTTTGGTTTGAATAAAGCATAATTACATTTAAAAAATCATGTCAATATAAAGTATGCTCTATAACGAATCGAATTCTCAAGTTTTATTTAAATCCGTTTATTTAATTAGACATAATATCATTTTTGAAATCACTCTAAATTAGAATAAATTACGATGCACAAACGGGCGGCGCAAGCGCCCAACGAGGCAGGACCTGTGCCATTTTTTCCCGCGTCTCAGTTTTCGGGTACTCGTATTGTTGCGTCCTGAAATAGTTTCTCTATGCGCACGCAACGCGTAACGGAATGACATCTGACTTGTCAAGTTTGATTTTGACGTTTGACACTCTCTCTTGGATTTCGGTGGGAAAAGGGGGAACGCGTGGCCGGTTGTATTTCGCGATCTTTTTGGAAAGTTATCCCTTACCCCGGTCGTTTTGTGGACAATCTGTCATGACCCAGTTGAGGTGAATGTAGCTAACCCCTAATTTGACTTAATAACACGGGTTTGGACATATCTTGTTGAAATGGTTTGAAGGTCAAGTCAAAGTGACGCTATTGTGAATGAGTGATTTGAAGACCGCATGCTGTGACCTCCTCCAGCCTAATTGGAAGCGGATTGTTACCAGGAGAATACTCATAACGTCACGACACGATACACATACACTCACTTACATACATATCTCCAGGTTGGCACCAGAGCAGTGTCCTTCAACCAACAGGTAAGTGTTTGATTTGTAGTTTGGCTCCGCGCACGGCGGACTAGTTCGCTCGCCACTCTTGTCTCTAGAGCCCCACGATTATAACTCTTCCACTGCGCACTTGAAATCGTATTGGGAGGCCTAGCCTGGCAGCGTACACGTATCGTGAACGCAAAAATATACTACGACTACAACATTTTGCTACTCTTCGCATTTTATTATTTGTATAAGATAAGAGTTTCGTTTATTATCAATTAAAGCATTATTTTAATAAATTGTAGACTCTTTCAGAATTCAATCCCTAAAAGGTAGAAAAGGGGTGACAAATTCTGAAAATCAACATGGGTATCGTTTTTATGATTTATTGGGTCGCTGATTACGAAAACAACAACTATTTCACAAAAATTGCACAAAAACATAAAACAAAATAGACAAGAAGATTTATACAAAAAATTGCACAAAATTACTCCTGAACAAAAATAATATAATTTAAAAATTAAAAAACAATGAAAATAAACAACCAAACCATTTTCTTTTTTTTTTTTTCAAATCTATACTAATATTATAAAGCTGAAGAGTTTGTTTGTTTGTTTGATTGAACGCGCTAATCTCAGGAACTACTGGTCCGAATTGAAAAATTCTTTTTGTGTTGGGTAGCCTATTTATTGATGGAGGCTATAGGCTACATAACATTACGCTACAACTAAGAGGAGCGGAGCAGTAATAAAAAATGTTGCAAAAACGGGGAAAATTTATTCCTTTTGAGAGTTTCCGTTGCGTGCGCTGCGTAAACGGTTAAAGTAACGCAAAAATTATGTATGACGGAATTGTTCCTTTTAAAAAGTTCTAAAAAAAAGTCCACGAGAGCATATGTCTATCTTTTAAGGTTGACTCACTATAACTCAAAAGGAGCGAGCAGCAACGAAAAATGGACGAAAACTAGCAGGCAAATCGATGCGACGGGAAGGGTCAGGGGAGCAAAAATATGACGCGGACGAAGTCGCGGGCAGAAGCTAGTGAATTATATGGCAAAACCAAAAGAAATACTAAGGTGAGAAATACTAACCTATTTTGTATTGATCCTGAATGATCTTCCCTTTGAATTCAAACGAAAACAGTTTCCCCTCAAAGTGCTTTGCAATGACCAGAATCACAAGGGCAGACATTAAAATTTGTGGGTATAGACTTGAGAGAAAACTGTTTTCATACGGGCAATTCTATGTGGCTTGCTGTCGCGTAAGCTCGCCCAGTAGTCTGATAATTTTGGCATACAGTAATAGATTAGCAAAAAATGTGGTTTATAAATAAGTTTTGTAGTTTACTAGCTTTTGGCCGTGACTTCGTCCGTGCAATTCTACTTCCTTTCTTAGCGCTCGCTTACGCTACGTTACGCTACGAAGTCGCTGGCAAAAGCTAGTTCCATATAAAACACGTCCAGGCTGCCCCCTTGCGCGCGCCGTCGTCTCTCAACAAGTTCATTGCGTAACGCACACAAGTACCAAGTTGCGAAGCCAAAAGAAAAAAAAAACACCACGTTGAGTCGCGATTGTCAAATTTGATTTTAGTCGTGTCAAAATATTTTTTACATTTAGGGATTATCTCTTGCAGAATAGCGTAACAATTCTCATAGCTAAAAGTAAGGAATTTTAGAGATAGTTTAGTTCAGTGTACAACAGAATCGGCACCAATTTGTAATTCTTTGATTTTTTTTTATTTTTATTGTATACTTTACATAACATATATTTGTAATTTTTTATTAGTCTAGAAATCTTTATTAGACTGACTAAATAAAAGTAAGTATCTATATATATTAATACGTGAAGCGAAAACTTTGGATCCCTTTTTACGAAAATTGGGCGGACGGAGGAATATGAAATTTCGCACACTTATAGTTTATACAGAGAAGAAGTGACGAATGCTAATATTTTTTTTAAATTATGCGTTAAAATACATTATTTTCAATAAATAACACGTTACACACACTACTGTTCATTACCGTGTATCTTATACACACATGCATACATATTCTTTTGTTTATGGTCCAAATCTGTCTTTATTATTTTGTGCAATGTTACCAACACTCAGAAATATTTACCCCTAAAGCTTAAGTTAAAAACCCCTAAAATTGCCATAATTACTAAAAAATCCGCTAAAAAATTATAATGAAAATAACCAACGAATGTTCAGTAATCATAGACCGGCACACAGCAGTAATATTTGTCTATATTTATTACGCAACATTTGTTAATCATTCTCTCTGCATTCTTAGTATCGAGGAACCGTACTAGAAGTCGCTAATACTTTTATTGTAAGCAAAAACACAATGAGAAATGTAAGATGGCAAAAAAACCCTAAGAATACCCCTAAAAATGGGAGGCCCCTAAAAATCTCAATCCTCTTATTTACCCCCTAAATTTGGGAAAACCCGTTGGTAAGCCTGATTTTGTGTCTATAGTCTTACTGAATGTCAAGTAATGAATTAATTTTATAGATATATAACCTATTTCCTTTTTAAAATCTACGATCATATCGAGAATATTTGTCTTTCATATTATTTGTATTAGCGACGATAGGAATTTTTAGATATAAAAGAAATATTTTTTGTGGTTTTATGGGGAGTATGGCATTAGTAAGTTTCCCACATTATGTCAAGTATGGCATTAGTAAATTTCCCATATTAAACTTAGTGTCGTGTGCAAACTGTAGAGGTTGTATGCCTCACGATTGTACAGGCTGGTCATAGATTGTACAGGCTGGTTATAATTATAACATTTGGAACCGTCATAATTAATTAAAAATAATAGGGAGAATTCTATAAAAACAGAACAAATTTCTGTGGAATAAATTATTTCCATATTGTTCTATATCCAGCAGTTAAGAAGTATTAAGAAAATAAAAAAGAGAGTCCTGAAGAAGGTATTCTTTACTCATTACTCCTACGTCCTGGTCCTGGCCATCACCATCCCGCAAGCGAACCCTCTCCACAGTAGTACAGCGTCTTTAATAATGTATTTCTATTCAAATGAAGTACGGTCGAATTTCGACCAATGGGCGATCACTAGTTTTCATAAATCTCTAAATACCGCATTATAATTCTAACGGCTCAAGATTGTTTAGACCGGCTCGACACTCGCGTTACACTGTTTATATTGTGCATGTGTGGATAGCTACGCACACATACATAAGATTGCCGTCTTTTACATAAACTCGAGCATTCTAATTTTGTGAGAGGCCTCTTAAGGGCCTATACCTACTACCTCAAATAGCTTAGCATGATCCGACGTTATGTCGAAAGTATTGTAGAATTCATTTTGAAATAAATAAATGGTAAAGTTCAGGATTTGTGTTAAGTACTATGTGTGGCGAAAACAAGATTCCATAACATTTACTCGAGAGAAAAATAGAAACCATAGTAGTTACCTCCAAACCGAACATTAAAACCGCTGGTACTCAAAAAATACTTCAAATTGGATCATGAAACTTTGCATACTAACTGAACTAACTATAAAACAGGTCTTATGTGTTTTTTTTAATTACCATTATTTTCCCCGTTTAACGAATTTATCTAAACTATCGGCGTCTTGAACTTCATTCCCTGCCGCCAGCCCGACCGACACCGCGGCTCAGTCTCGCTTCGGCTTTCCGACGGGAAAGCTGTGTCGCTTGCGCTCAGAATATAAATTACGCAACAGAAAACGGAAAAATAAAATATTGATAGTACTTAGGTTTATAGTGTTGGCGCAATGGGAAATAAGTGTAATAAAAATAAGAAGCGACTGCGTTGGCGTAAAGAAAGAGGCAAACATATGGTAAACGTAATGAAGTAAGTATCTGAGTCATTTTCAAAAAAAAAAATACTATTTCGCAAAATGTCTTGTCCTCGCTGAAAACTTACATATTATTATGATCCTGTTGACGCTTTCATGAATTCGTTTAGTTCTAAACATTATTTATAATGTTAACTTACTAATTTAATCCCTAAATAGGTACCCATTTACATTATATTTAATTTAAAAAAAATGCAAAATTAAAACAGAGTCATAAGACTCTTCGTTACTTTCCTATACATTTTCTTTATGTCTCACTTATGCTCTTCATTACAAAAAAAAAAAATTGACGTGTGGCACTCGGGGACTGCCGCGGTAAAGCTATTGCATAGCATTTTTTATCAACTTATGCAATTATAATTATTTATTTATTTTTTATTTGACCGATAAGAAAACATTTTTTTTTCTTTTATTGAATAAATGAGAAGTTACTGCCCCCGCTTTTTAAATCTCTGATATCTTCTAAGATCTTCATTTAAATTACATGCTGTAGTGATCATATTGATCTATATTAAATGCACAATGTATTTAAGGTACCTAATTGGATAAGAATTAATGCTGTATTGGTTAAAATCGCTTCGTAAATAAGCCCTTATTTCTCGTAAAAAGCAAAGGAAAAAAATGGTTATTGTGGGTTATCCCTAAGAGGTAGACATATACCATCGCGAACTTTTTTGTAGACCTTTCTAAGGTGTACAATACTGTAGTACATTATTTTGATCTATTTCGTAGGGTTCAGCCAGCGTTCGCAATGTAAGCGTAAAAAAATGAGCTTATTTATGACATCACATTAGAAACCCCTAAAATTATCAGCATTTCTTTACTATATTATGCATGTTAAATACATATAAACCTTCCTCTTGAATTGTTCTATTAAAAAAATCCGCAATAAAATCCGTTGCGTAGTTTTAAAGATATAAGCTTAATGCAGTGCGGCCATCAAGCCACACCTCCGTGCCCGTCGGAGTGGGGAGCGTGAGGTTTTTTTTCGTTACGGAATTTCTGGATTCGGTCCCCGCGCTCAAGGCCCTCGATAGAAGCTATGCAATAGCTTAAAAAATCACTGACGCTTATTTAAATGAAATATTATTAAATTTAGTACGGGGTATATTAATATTAACGAAGATACTGACATACCGAAATAATAAAACAATGAATAAAGATAAAAAAAGATATTTAAATACATGTCCACTTTTGTTGTACAGACGCCAGCACATCGAGTTACTACAATCTGTGAAATTTTAATAGATTTTCAACTTTATCTTTACAGTATTAGGTTCAATTTTGATTGAGAGAATTTGACAGTTTCGGGTACCTTGTTGTGCAAGCGTCTGTACTTTGTGTAACACCTCTGTGTAACGACAAAATCACGCTAGAATTGATTTACTTTGAACACATCTCTAGTTTATTTAGCAGTGGCAGAATAATACGCAACTGCCAGTCTAAGAAATAACAGGGCAGCCCTCTTATTTTTACTGACATTTTGATTAGACTCTGATTCTCGATTTTTATCGCTAATTATGTTCCTCCGAGTAACGTGGATTTTATAAGTACCAATAAGTAACAAAAAATCTGTATATTTATGTACATGTGATTACCTATACTCTATGAGAGAATCCAACTGATATTAAATCTTTCTAGAGAAAGATTGGCCTGTAATTTGTTTGATACTATTTTGACGCCACGTAATCTTGTTCTTTTGTGTAACATTGTGTAACCTTACACAAAGGAAAAGGTATAAAGCTGTCTGCATATTGCAATTCAGTATTTTAAGTTCAATTTCACTTTTATTTTTCTTACCTATTATGAAAAGCAATATCGTATATAGTTATACAGATCAGCAATTTTAAAAAACGTAAGAAAATATCAATTTCGCGGGCTAAGTAAACGGATCTCTCTTATCTAATAGTTTTTAATTTTTATATTGTTTTTTTTTTGTTGTATATTTTGAGTCCATAATGTGTTTTGTGCACATTTTTAAACTGCTTTTGGAATTGTTTATTTTCATCTATTGTTATATTAAAAACAAATTTTGTTTTTTGTTCACCCTAAACCCGAAATGAGGTCTTTGAACTCATCATTTTGAACAACTTTTTCAACATGATATAAACAAATCTGCTGTTCCCTAGATTTTTTTGATTTTGTGTGAACCCAAACGTATGGTATAATTGATTTTTAAACGATTTCAGGGTTGGCTGCGTAATAAAATTTGATCAAAATGATGACTAGAATGACTCTTTTTCAGGTTAGGGATTAAATAAAGATACAATACAATATAAACCCAGCAATTTTTTTGTTTTGTCTTGCTGTAGGTATATGCATTACAAAACGAGTGGAAAACGGCGATATGAGCTATTAAATTATTTTGTGTAACATTATGATCCTTTATGTAACGAAAAATGATTATTCCCTTGTTTCCTTTGTGTGACGTGCAATTTTTTTGAAAATGACTCATCTACCGACCTATTTATTTAGAGTATTAGTGATTATAAACATACAGGTAGATAGCATACGACACGTTTGGTGCAGTGGCTAAGCGATTAGCTGCTGCGCTACGAGTCGCAGGTGTTTCTGCATGTGTGAAGATTTGTGTTTGTAAACGCACCGTCCACGATTCAGGAGAAATCCAGTGTGGCGCTTTTATAAAAAATAAAAAGATTGACCTTCTTTTTTTTGAAGTCGGTAAAAAGTTACCTATATGAGTTTGTTTTTGTTCCAACAAACTAAAGGTACCTATACATACACTAGCTATTGCCCGCGACTTCGTCCGCGTCAAATTTTCGCTCTCCTTCCCGTCGCAACGAATCGCCTGCCAGTTTTAGTCCATTTTTCGTTTGCTGCTCCGCTTCATTTGAACCGTAGCGTGATGTTATATAGCCTTCCTCGATAAATAGGCTACCCAACACAACAATATTTTTTAAATTCGGACCATTAGTTTCTGAGATTAGCGCTTCGTAAACTCTTCAGCTTTATAATATTAAGTATAGATGTGCCTATGTAACGGAAACTTTGAACATGATTTTGTCTCCCTTTCGATTATGATGGGACTCCCTTTTTCGCACTTAGACCCTTATTCGGGTGGGTCCCCGAATGAGGGTCTTTTTTATATTTATTTTATTCTGACTAACAAAGCCAGTCTAGCTTCGCCTAAAAGCGCAGAAGCTTCCTGGCAGCATCAGAGGCTTTCCGAAGCGATCTCATTGTTCCGTAGATTGGACTGCAGATTGGAGTCACTTTTCGAATGACAAAATTACATAAGACAGTTCCCACAATGTCCGCCCTTCACCACTTCCTAGTGCTTTAGTTGGGAAGAAGACAGTCCCCCGGCAAGTTGGGAAGAAAAACTGACAACAAACTCTTCAGCAGCTCAACTGTCTCTTCACTTAGAACAGCTTGATCATCATAATCAGCCTATATTGTTCCCACTGCTGGGACACAGGCCTCCTCCTGGTGACAGGGAGTGGGCCGTAATATACCACACGGGCCCAGTGCGGGTTCGTAGATGTCACATGTCTTCAAATTTTTGGTTCTAGGACATGCCGGTTTCCTTACGATGTTTCAAGAATTTGATAAAATATAATACTAAAAGCTGACCCGGCGAACTTCGTACCGCCATATTTTATTTCCCTAATCGCAACTGAGGAAATAAAACCCTTCCGGTAAAATCGAATTAGCTAAATTGAAAATAAAACTGAAGTACTCAATTGAAAAATTCATATTGTCGTACAAAATGCGTAGGGTGCTTATTATAATTACTACAGGTATACTAAACTATCGTTAAAATATTTACAGCAATGCAAATCAAACCCCTCACGCTTTTTGTACAACAATATGATTTGACAGTGTTACTCAGCTTTTAAAGATTAATTGTAACAAAATTATTTTGTGTGCATTTCCATATTTTGAGAAATTATCTAGTAGGAAAAACAAACATATTCATATGCTTAATAATCATATGCAGTTTTTGGTCAGTCACTACAATGATAAACTTATATTTTTTGACACTAACATTTTTGTTGATAAGTTAAAATCGACAAGGAATACAGTGTATCTTCCCCTTAGGTTTAGACATCAAATAGCGAGGCTATTAGCTTATATTAACTCAGACATAAGTAGTATGTCACAGTCTTATTTAATTAGTGTTGGTAGTGATACTAACACTACTATTGATACGCCTAGTAGTTTAAACTACTAGGTGCGACAACGGATGAGCCGCATATGTTGAATGTTGTTCATCAAAATATGCAGGGTCTGTCCGGCAAAGAGTTAGAGTTAAGTTTATTTATAGAGAACCATGATGCTGAACATCATTATATTTAACTGAACACTGGTTGAAAGAACATGAAATAGTGTTTATCAATGATGATAATTTTACTGTACAAAGTGCATTTGCGAGAAAAAGGGCCATCCGTGGTGGTTCTTTAGTTCTTGTTTCAAACAAGCTAAAATGTAAGCAACGTTCAGATTTAGTAAATCTCTCTATTGAGCGCACTATTGAGTTGTCTTGTGTTGAACTCGAGCGATACGTTATAATTTGCGTTTATCGACCCCCCTCTGGGGATTTCGTTTGTTTCGAGTCAGTAATGGAGGATTTACTCAATAAGTTAAAATCAAGTAATAAAAGTATAATTGTATGTGGCGATTTTAATATTAATATTTTAGATGTTACTCCATTGAGTATTAGACTTCTCAATCTTTTCAGGTCTTTTCATTTATTTAACTTGTTTTTTGAACCAACTAGGATCACAGCTTCTTCGTCAACTTGTCTTGATATATTATTATGATATTTAGTGATGGTGATGCCAAAAATAAATTAGTGCTAACTGATTTAACGTCCGACCACTGTGGTTTGCTATCTAGCTTCCCTATGTCATTGTTTAAAAAGGCACATAAACTTGAATGCAGGCCTTATACAGCTAGTCGTTGCACCAAGTTTAAAAATAATGTAGCTCGTAGAATTACACCATCCATAGTAGAAAACGAGAATCCTAATGCAATTTATGAAGCCCTCTTTAATGTAGTGCAAAAACAGTACAAATCTACTTTCAAGACCAAAACCATTGACATTAATGGCACCTCCGTCGGCTTTAACCAATGGGCTACTCCAGGTATTTATAAAAGTAGAGCGAGGCTATACGAGTTATATGGTTTAAAAAATACAGGTTTGATACTCTTTTCCTAGAGTATGTAAAAAAATATTCAAAATTATTTAAACAGGTTAGTGCTTTTGCTAAATCTAAATTTTTAAGCGATCAAATTAAAAATTCAAATAATAAAATAAAAACCACTTGGAAAATCATTAACAATGAAACGGGTAAATCGGTTAAACAAGAAAAACAACTTGAAATTATGGTCGACAACAAATTAGTAAATACGGCAGCTGACGTAGCACAGGCATTTAATGAGTTTTTTGCCAACATACCTATAACTACGACTCGCTCCTTAAATTCCTCCCCATCTAAAGCTGAAAACCTTTTGCATAGTAGTGTGCCTAAAAGTAGTTGCCTATTCAATTTTGAACATGTAACGCCTCGTGATATAGTTAATGTTTTTAACACACTTAAGTCTAAAAACACTGGTGATTTCTGGGGCATTTCCATCAAACTATTAAGTAATATAATAGACATCGTAGCCCCCTCTTTAGCTGTTACTTTTAATAAATGTGTTGATGTCGGAACTTTTCCTGACCTCATGAAGAGTAGCAAAGTCATACCATTATTTAAATCAGGTAATAAAAAAGACGTTTCTAATTTTAGGCCTATTTCTATCTTACCTGCATTTAGCAAAATATTCGAAAAGTTAATACTCAAGCAGTTGTTAAGACATTTTAATTTAAACAGCCTCCTTCATAATGAGCAATATGGCTTTACGAAAGGTCGTTCAACTACAGATGCGGGTGTTACTCTCTTGAAACACATTTTTAACGCATGGGAGAACTCGCAAAATGCTATCGGAGTATTCTGTGATCTCTCCAAAGCCTTTGATTGCGTACACCATGACACGATTTTGCGTAAACTACGTCATTACGGTGTCCATAACGAAGCTTTAAACGTAATAAATTCTTATTTACATAATAGGTTCCAATGTGTAGATATTAATGGTGTAAAATCTACCGGGCTACCGGTTCAGTTAGGTGTGCCTCAAGGCTCTATACTCGGCACATTCTTGTTCTTAGTGTATATCAATGACTTACCATTCTTTTTAAAGGGTATTTGTGACGTTGTACTGTTTGCAGATGATACTTCTCTTATTTTTAAAGTAGATAGGAACAGACAAGATTTTGAAGACGTAAACAGTGCACTCTCAATGGTTACGGATTGGTTTACGGCAAATAACTTAGTTCTCAATGCCAAGAAAACGAAATGTGTAAAGTTCGCCTTACCGAATGTTAGAAATCTAGGTCCCGAAATCGTCTTAAATAAAGAGGTTCTTAAAACTGTAGACTCGACAGTTTTCCTGGGCATAGCAGTGGATGGCAAACTACAGTGGGGCCCACATATTTCAAGTCTAGCGGGGAGGCTCAGTTCAGCCGCCTACGCCGTCAGAAAAGTAAGACAATATACTGACGTTGATACAGCTCGGTTAGTCTATTTTAGTTATTTTCACAGCATTATATCTTACGGTATTCTACTGTGGGGCAAAGCCGCTGATATTCAAAATATTTTTGTCCTTCAGAAACGAGCTGTTCGAGCAATTTACCAGCTAGGTGCCAGAGTTTCTCTAAGGGACTTTTTTTAAAGATATTGGTATTCTTACGGTAGCATCACAATTCATCTTCGCCAACATCTTATATATTAGGCAAAATTTACACTTACACGCTAAAAACAGTGATTTTCACACTGTTAACACTAGAAATAAGGACAAACTACGTGTTCCCTTTCACCGGCTTCATAAGGTGCATAACTCATTTGTTGGGCTTGGTATAACATTTTACAACAAGCTACCACCTTATTTATTAGAATTACCTTTTAATGCGTTTAAAGCTCAAGTAAAATCCAACCTTTGTCTAAAGGCATATTATTCCATCAACGACTATTTAAATGACAAAACTAGGTGGTCGCTGTGATTAACTCAAGACAATGTTTGTGTTCTTTCTCCAGTACTAGCGTACCTAGTGATAGGTTATATAGCTGTAATATAATTTTTATTATATATTTTTTTTACTGTGTTAGTCATTTTTTTTTGTGTATTTATTGGTTTCGACATGTTCTATGCTTTGACATATTATAATGATTAGTATTGCATAAAATGATTAGCTAGCGACCTCGACAAGTTGTCATTCAATTCTTGCCTGAGCAACCGGCAGCAAGTTCGTCATGCTCCCTTAGATGTCAATGCTTGCGGTAGCGTCAGGGGTCGGGTTGCCCCCTTCCCTCCAATAAGGCGAGGGGGGTAATGGCTGATCTTTGCGTTATGCTCGTGAACGGGTGCTGCTTGTGGTGACTGGTCGTCTTGCTGACCTTGATGTTGGTATTGTTGTTAATTACCTACCTGTTTATTTGTTTTTACGCCGATGGTCCTAGTTTATCATTTTGAGGCCTCGAGTTGTAACTCGGGTCGTAACAGCTATGTGAACGTGATTCAGCATTGCATATGTAAGCTGTCACGCCCTTATGCCAGGAGGCTTTTATTTTGGTACCTTTATTTACATGATAAAAATATTTTTTGCTTTTGCTTGAGTATAGATTTCATTTTATTTCCTGGATTATTGGGTTGGCTAGCTGACAGATGGCAAATCATTTAATTTAATGTTTTGTGTCTCATAATGTTACCTCCTTACAATTGTATAGAATAAAGTTCTTCTAACTTAACAGACAGCTGTGCTGCTGGGGAGTATGTTCCGCCACTTCTTCTTCCCAGCTAAAGCACTAGGAAGTGTCGAAGGGCGGGCGTTTTGGGGGGACTGTCTTTTGTAACTGTACGCTGCCAGGCCAAACCTCAATTCAATTACGCAGTGGAAGTTATGATGGGGGGCTCTGGAGACAAGAGTGGCTAGCGTACTGTCCGCCGTGCGCGGAGCCAAACAATCAAATCAAACACTTACCTGTTGGTTGAAGGACACTGCTCTGGTGCCAACCTGGAGATATGTATGTAAGTGAGTGTATCTGTATTGTGTTGTGACGTTACGAGTATTCTTCAGGTTAGATTCCGCTTCAACCCGGCTGGAGACAATCACAGCATGCGGTCTTCAAATCACTCATTCACAACAGCGTCACACTTTGCTTAACCTTCAAACTATTTATCCAAAATATGTCCAAAACCCGTGTTATTACACCAAGATAGGGGTTATTAACTCAAACAACTGGGTCATGGTCCATTGTCCACCAAAACGACCGGTTAAGAGATTGATTTCAACAAAAGCCGCGAGACCCAAACGGCGGCGTGCTTCCTCGTTTCCCCCCAAAAATCAAGAGAAAGTGTCAAACGTCAAAATCAAACTTGACAAGTCAGATGTCATTCCGTTACGCGTTGCGTGCGCATAGAGAAACTATTTCAGGACGCAACATCTACCCCCCCGGACGGGCCTTCCCGTCCGCTAATCACTTGGCAATCCCGACAAGGTTGCGTTTTATCAGTCCACCTGACGCGCTGCTGGAGGATGTGCAAATACTCCAAGCTCCAACGCTTCCAAAAACTCTGAGCGAGCTGCTGCACCAACTGAAACCGCGATAGCCAATTTTGGCTCACATCGACAAAAGGGTGCTCCGGCAGGGCGGCAAGTGGCTGTCAAATCAAAAAATGGCCCGGGGTCAGGGCCTCCAAGACGTTCGGGTCCGAAGACAGCGGGCACAATGGACGCGAGTTCAACACAGCTTCAATGCGGCAAAATACCGTAGTTAACTCCTTAAAGGTGGGAACGGTGTCTCCCAACAATCTGCGCCAGAGTCCCTAACCGCCTTCACCGCGGCCTCAAAATACCCCCCCAATGGGGGCAGGCTGGCGGGTCAAACAATAACAAACAACCAAACAACAATAACAACCACAATTTAATGGCCCTCCTTAGGCAACAAAAGGGGGTGACGGACCCCATAAGGAAGGCTAGAGTGACTCAACCGTCAACAACCAAACAACAAAAGACCCGTATCGTCCAAAAGGGGTTCAACTTACCAACGGCTCCCGACAATATCCAAAACTCTCGCTGCAGAATGGCCAACAGCGCATTGCAACCGGCATGCGAGTTCTTAATGTGACGATCAGTCACCAACAATTCAACAACAACAAACAACAATTTAACAATTTGTCGAGGGAGCCAAATCGACTCAACAAAAAATCAGGGTCCTTCGTTCCAACAGCGAGCACCTTGAGCCCGGGCAAAGGACCCGACATCAAGACTGGCGATCGAGGCCAATCATCCTCGGGATGAGTCAGCCAGTCTGGTCCCCACCATAGGGGGTAAGCAAACAAGCGGGGTGCCATGCACCCACGTGAGGCCGCGGCACCTGGGTTCAAATCTCCAGGCACGTGCCTCCAAATCAAAGGCGTTTCAAAATTTTGAATCTGGGACACTCGGTACGCAACAAAGACCTCCAAAGAGTGGACGGACGTCTTCAACCAACACAAAGCAATTTGACTGTCCGTCCAGGCGTAAGAAAACCGAATGTCCACAGTTCCACCCAAAGTGTGAGCAACGTGGTTCAATAGACGCACAAGACGCGCCGCCCCTGACAATTCAACTTAGGGATGGTCAGTGCCGTCCGGAGGGGGGCCACCTTGCTCTTGACCAAGACCAGTGACAAATTCACCTGGCCTGTCGCGCAGACGGTGCGCAGACAAACAACAGCTGTATAACCGTGCGAAGACGCATCACAAACAAGGGTAGCAGTGTAGCTCCCAGGGGGGAGGATAGCGCGGGGTAACACGACCTCGTTGACTGCAGGGAGTGCGGATACAAATTGGAGCCAATCATCCAATAGGGTTTCCCGAAGTGGCTCGTTCCAACAAAGTCCCGCAGTCCAAAGGCGCTGAAGAAAACATTTTAACCAAAACAATACACAAACAAAACAATTTTGCCCAAAACAATACAAACAAAACAACAAAACAATAGACAAAAGGCAACCCTGGACTCCCATGTCCATAATGACAAGGACCACAACAGAGTCCCCCGTGGGCCCCCAGACCTGACCGATGCCATTGGCAACAAAACCGTGTCGATCTGAGGGGTACCTTAGCGGGGCAGGCGCCAATGTCCTAACAATGCCTGGGCGGCGACCGATCGCCACACCCAGACCCAAGTCTTTCCCGACGAGGATGCAATTCAAATTCCTCGTACGCGCGGTGTCCCGAGCCACGCGCCATCGCTGGAAGGGCATATCCCACCGGATGCCTGAATGGCGGGGGGCGTGACTCCAACCGGGGACGTTCCGCCAAAGGAGGGGAGGGAAGGCGGTGCTGGTCTGGCCAGCGCTGCCTAGCAACAACTGCGTAATCGCCTTTACGCGGGGAGACCAAATGGCGGTCGCGCGGCTCCCGATCAACTTGCGCGGGGGGTGGAGTGCGGCGCTCAAAATTGCGGGCCTCTCCCCGGTTCTGAACCGGCGAGGCAGAAGCCCGGTGACCAACTCCATGGTACCCCCCCGTACGCGAACCTTCATCAGAGGCTGGTCTGCCAGCGTGGTTCGCGTTAGCGCACAATATGTCCAAATGGGACCCCCCACAAATTCTACAAGGGCGGGGGTTGGGGCAGTCCCGATGGAAGTGAGCCCCCAAACAAGAGAAGCACATGCGGCGTGCATTGGCAATTCGGCGGCGGGCACTCACGTGCAATTTCAAAAAGGCCGCGCAAGTTGCCATGCCATGCCCCGTGTCCCTACAAAACTCACAACCAGGACGACTCTGGGTGCCAGCAAAACGAGCGGCGGGGCGACCATCAACAGGCCCGCGAGCCCTAGTCCGTCCCTGGTCTCGTGGCCGGGAAGACGGCTGGCATGACTCAGTGGCAACGCCAGAGTTGTCCACAAACCGACACTCATCCTCCAAAAATTGGACGAGGTCATCAAATGGGGGGAGATGTGTGACACTATCCCCACCATACTTTTGCTCGAAACGAGCCCTCAAATCGGCAGGAAGCCGTTGCAGCACAACGTGCACCAAAAGGTAAGACCAATGGTCCACCGGCAAGTCCAATTGCTTTAAAGCGTTGGTCGCTGCCACCAACGGGTTCAACAGGTCAGTACGCAATGCTGACAAACTAGTAATGACCGGTAACCCCAAAATCAATCCAATATGAACGTCAGCCAAACAACGTTTATTTTGGTACCGCCGGGTGAGTAGTTCCACAGCGGTAGGGTAGGCTGAGTCAGTCAAAGACAGATGCTGCACCAAGGCTCGGGCCTCACCTTCCAGGACGGACAACAAATAGGCCAACTTTTGGGCGGGTCTGAGGTCCGAGCGTGCATCAACCAAACTTTCAAACAGGTTTTGGAAACTTAACCACTGGTCCAAGCGACCGTTAAAGTGTGGCAGTTCCAAGGTAGGCAGTCTACTCAATAGTCCGGGACCTGAAACAACCGAGGTCTCCGGTTTGACCTGGACAGGTGTCCGGCTCTCCAATATTTCCCGAGCACGTTGACCAATGACATCCCCCAGGTCCAAGATCTGGTCGTAGTCAGCAAGGACCTTGTCACGTGCTGCCTGATCCAGCACTTCCAGAGCCACATCACAAATGTACTCGTTGTAGCGGGTGAGCAGAGCATCAACGTTGCCGAGTCTCAAGTTCAACTGCTCGAACCGAGCAAGCGTGATCCCTTCGAGATCCTGGCGCTCAGCAGTCGCTGCAGCTGAAGTGAACCACCGTAGCTGTGTGGTCAATCCACTGATTGCCTCTCTCACCGCTTTGTGTGCCATTGCACAGACAATACAATTCAATATACCAAACAAAATAATTAAGTAACAAAGTTCAAACAATAAATAACAAGGAAATCCAACGCAAACAATCAAATAAAATAAACCAAGCAAAAGGTAATTAAGTAACAAAGTTCAAACAATAATTTCCAAAATACCTACAAGCAAACAATCAAACTACCAAACTGACTAATCAGCAACTCAAGAAATAACAAAATATTGGTTTCAATTCAATGAACAAAAATAAAGTTTTGTTTTAATTCAAACCAATGTCAACGGTACAACAATAATAAACCTTTCTTCCAACTTTCAATGTTAATGCTCAATAATGCCAATCAACACTGTAAGCATATAACCAGGCTGACTATGGTAACTTCAGTTTACCCGACAACATGAGTTACTCGACTCAATAAATTTAAACAAATTATTTCTAATAACAATTAATCACCATTAACAAACATTTACAGCGAATTACTACTTCCCTTATAGAGACTGCCAAGTAATTAGCCTACTGTAAATTACCAATTTGGTGGTTTTGTAGGTTAAATCCACGCCTCTGCTACCAAAATGTACGCTGCCAGGCCAAACCTCAATTCAATTACGCAGTGGAAGTTATGATGGGGGGCTCTGGAGACAAGAGTGGCTAGCGTACTGTCCGCCGTGCGCGGAGCCAAACAATCAAATCAAACACTTACCTGTTGGTTGAAGGACACTGCTCTGGTGCCAACCTGGAGATATGTATGTAAGTGAGTGTATCTGTATTGTGTTGTGACGTTACGAGTATTCTTCAGGTTAGATTCCGCTTCAACCCGGCTGGAGACAATCACAGCATGCGGTCTTCAAATCACTCATTCACAACAGCGTCACACTTTGCTTAACCTTCAAACTATTTATCCAAAATATGTCCAAAACCCGTGTTATTACACCAAGATAGGGGTTATTAACTCAAACAACTGGGTCATGGTCCATTGTCCACCAAAACGACCGGTTAAGAGATTGATTTCAACAAAAGCCGCGAGACCCAAACGGCGGCGTGCTTCCTCGTTTCCCCCCGAAAATCAAGAGAAAGTGTCAAACGTCAAAATCAAACTTGACAAGTCAGATGTCATTCCGTTACGCGTTGCGTGCGCATAGAGAAACTATTTCAGGACGCAACAGTAACTTTGACGTTCAAAAAGTGCTGACTCTCAGCCTAGTTTGAATAAATGACTTTTGATTTTGATTTTGATTTTTTTAATTGAGTACTCCTTTTTTATTTTTAAATTTTTAGTTCAGTTAGTTTCAAAAGCGTGTTTTTTAGATTTTTCAAACTATAATTTATTAAATGTAGATTTAATTTTTCTTATCTTTAACTATTCTTTATAAACAATGACTTATTTACAAAATACATGAAGAAAATAAAATAAAATGCAAGCAAAAATACTTACATGTGTATAAAGTTATGATTTTGCACTGATTAATACTTGCAGAGGTTATATATTTGGTAAATGCACAGGTATATTTACGTAGAGACTGACGCAGAGAGTAGTACTAAGACTTGCACTGAGATTTTACTGAGACTATCTCTTTCCGGGTGATAGTAATATCACTCGTTTAAAAAGGAACTGTACTGCGGTGACACTCGGCGCCAGTATTTATACCTGAACATTGAATTTCCCGAACGTTCTAGTTCGCATTTGAAACTTTGATTAAAATTTGGCGCCAAGACTTTAATAATTCTCTAACAAAAATAGTACATTTTTTTTTGTTATTAATGGTAATAATATTGTAACATAATGCGCAGTATAATTATAAAAATATCAGTCACAAACCATTAAAATAATACGGTTATATCGTGACCATAAATAAATATTACGTAAAAATAAAATAAAGTAAAGTAATAGAATTTATATTCTAAGAAACAGAACACAGCGCCATCTATTGGGTGTATTTGTAACCTAGATGTCAAACAATATTGAAGAATTTTATTGATGAATCAACGTACACCGCCATCTATGAGAACTTCATAAAACTGTGTTTAGTTTTATGAAGTTCTCATAGATGGCGGTAAATAAACACTTGCTTAAGAAACAATTAATTGATACATTTCATTCGTTTACATTCACGACATAAGCGAACAATTGAGATGATAAACTATCCTATCCAGTAAGTTAGACCAAAATACGGGTACATGTGAAATTTGATTGAAATCGGTTCAGTAGTTTTGGAGTTTATTGGCAACATACATCGTGACACAAGATTTTTATATATATAAAGATATAATAATTGTTTTTTTTAAATGTTGCCCTACTTCATGATTTCTCCTGAATCGGAGACGGTGCGATTACAAACACAAATCTTCACATACACAAACGCCCAGACCTACAACCATCTGGAGGCCATAAAAATATTTGTTCCGTTCGGGACTCGAACCCGCGACCCGTAGTGCAGCAGCAAAGGGTTTAGAAAGTAATAAAAAAAATATAAGTATGTTTGGTAAGTACCTACTCATCTTCTAACTATAAGAATGAAAACTGTAACTTTCATATCTGACTGCAGTGCCACCTACCACCTAAATACAAATTTTGAGCCTACTGACGTAGCTTGGTAGTTTAGCTAAATAATTATAATGTATCTTTCCAGAACACGTCGATTACGCAGTACTGTAGACGAACGTGATAAACAGAATATTCCGCTACATTCGTGAGTATCTTCTACCTTTTTTTATCTTGTTGAAATCCTCATGTATGTCCACCACCCTGGGGTGGGTGTAGGGGTCTGTCAGACTCTTACTGTCGATAAAAATATACAACAAGTTACCAGAATCCATAAGGACAGGAAAAAAAGCCATCTATTTACTAATAAATTAAAAAAGCTGTTGTTAAGTAAATGTTATTATAGCGTCAACGAATTTTTAAATGATAAATCCCTGAAATTAATTTAGAAAAGTCCAAAGCATGTATTTCATCTATTTTTAATTACTATTTTAGAATAAGTTACATTATAAGATAATCAATAGGTCCTCCTCTCTACCTACTGTATTTTCCATTGCTAAATATTGAGTATTGAGTACTGACTAAACCTTATGGTGTTCAAGATTGTAAAATGGCAAAGCGTAAACTTACTACCAAGCCAATGTACCTACAGAACCCTCAGTGCAATGGTGTCTCGCACTTGACTAGTTTTAATAACAGTAGAATTTATGTAGTGATTTAGAATCGGTTTGCAACTTTTATTTCATATAGGAATATTATGTAGGTAGGAACTTGCATAGACCTACTACCTACATAATTACATACGCAAACGGCTGTCACATTACATACATACTCGGACACGGCGAAAACTATAAAATGCAATCTTACTACTAAACCAATGGGCGGAACCTTAGCAAACAGTGGGCTCACATTCGACTTCTAAACATCCTCTTTAGGTAAAAAAAGGTCCATCTTGACGCTGTCCCTTGTTTTTTTAACATCGACAAAAACAAAGAAATAGTCCGTCCCGTTCTAACAATCGTTTATTCTGTATAATTTGTTTCACCACCCTGAAGTTAGCGTATTCACAGATGTGATATTCGGTCAGATAGTTATTCCTAAAATAAATAACAATTGAACAACTGAAAACCACTTATCCGACGAACTACGGCGAGATAAAGAGTGAGGTGGCGCGGGAAGTGGGGGCGAAATTAGAATTTGAGCTACGGTTGTATAGGCTCGGGATAATCGGAAACTCAACCATGAAGTGACTGTGTGTGGGTCATATTATGTATCTTCTACTCAGAAGAATGGTCTATTTGTACTAGAACTTTCGCAGTGCTATGATCAGCTGTGATGGTGTAGGCAGTGCCGCTGGTGCCTATGCGTCGGGCTGTGGACTGGCGCGGGTGGCCTGTGTCTAGAGATGGGCGTCGAATCAACGAACGTTTAAATCGACAGTCGACGTAGAATCAACGCGTGGACGGTCTATCGTTGAAGCGTGGACTAGTTGATTCATAGACGGCTGAAATCAAAAGTCCACTATGTTCTAACATACGGCCAACTCAACGACGATGCCCAAACTTAGTCGGTTATTATAAGTTCGGGCGTTGATACCAGCGAAATTGATCGTTAGGTCTATAGTTATAGAGTGGATTTTAGTTGACATGTTAGAGTGAACTGGTAGAATTATGCGAGGAAGTAGTCCACAGTCGATCCGAAAACGTCGTCGTTATACGTTTAGATTGAACGCATCGTTATCAAGTGAACTAGTCGAAGAATTCAACTAGTTGATCGACTCGTCGATGAACGATGATGAACGGTCTAGTTTCGTTAACGAAAATTACGTCGACGACCCATCTCTACCTGTGTCATGGCGTATCGTGTCGCGCCGCGTCGAGACGTTTAATTAAGTTAACCGGCGAAGACGCGGCGCACGATGGATCGATGTGGCCACGATAACGCAACGGATGCAGTAGGGCTGGCACGCCATCTTACTTTCGTAGAAACAGAGATCACTTGCAATGTTGCAAAGAAAACATTTTACTGTAAATTCTCTGCTGACTGATGTGGTCACGAGGGAGAACTATAAAAGAAGGCTCAGCTTTAAACTGCAGTAACTCTAAAACTGCAAAGCTTAGAAATTGATGTTGTGCTGTAGAATCAATTTTGTTGCGAGTAGTAGCATAAAAAAAAAAATGTCAGCTGTGCTGGTGGGCCAACCAGCCAACAGTGTGACTCTACCCTACCATTACAGTCTCTACCACTCATGACACCGCTCGCTCACGAACATCTTTGGACTAGTAGGTATGTCGAAATTAAAATGTTCTACCTTTTTTGCAATTTACTGATCAGTTTCAGACTGTATGTTGAGCAAAATATGATTCGTGACCTCAATAAAATTGGGAACGTGACAATATTTTAATATTGTTATCGTCGATGAACTACACTCGAGAGCAATGAATCCGGGTCACTTAAAGAATGTTAAAAATCTCGGAAACTAAAAATGATAGGTTAATGCAATAAATTGTATTTAATAGACAATGTAATACTCCTTAAATGAAAGTAAAAAAAATATGAGTCACCATACATTTTATTAACACAAAATTACATAAAGAAAAAAACTGCTGATCTCTCCTTAAAACAAAAATAGGAAACATGAAAATTTTGAACTTTATTACGATTTTCTTGAATTTTAATACTTCGTATTGCCTCCTCGTGCTTCCATTACTGCGTTTACGCGGTTTGGCATGCTGTACACCAAGTTCCTTATACGATTTTGGGGAATATTCTCCCATTCCTCTGTGAGAGCAATTTTGAGCTCACGAAGCGTGATTGGGGGAGGGTTTCGTTGTTTTACGCATCTGCCTAGCTCGTCCTAAGCATGCTCGATCGGGTTGATATCCGGGCTGCGCGCTGGCCACTCCATACGAGTAATGTTCATCTCTTGAAGGTAGTCATTCACAATCCTACCTGTATGAGGTCGGGCATTGTCATGCATAAATATAGCATCCTCACCTAAATTGACCATAAATGGACCAACGTGATCATTGAGGATTTCTTCCACATATCTTACGCTAGTTAAAGAGCCGTTTTCTATGATCACCAGCTCTGTGCGACTTTCAGAAGAAATTCCGGCCCACACAAGTACAGACCCACCACCGTAGGCTACTTTTTCTTCGATGCATGCTTGCTTGAATCTTTCCCCTGGTCTTCGATACACTCTGTGTCTTCCATCGTGCTTGTAGAGCATAAATTTTGATTCGTCGGAGAACATAACTTTTGACCAATCTTCAATACTCCAATTTACGTGGCTCTGGGCATATCTTAGTCTTGAAATACGATGCCCACGCTCCAGTTTAGGGCCGTTTGCAGGTCTAAGGGGTTTTAAGTTAGATTCAGCAAGCCGACGTCTTACTGTCCATGCACTTGGGTTACTTCCTCCGAGGCGTCGAAACTGATTTGTGAGTTCAGTTCCTGTGAGAAAGCGATTTCGAAGCATGGTGTTCACCAAGTATCGGTCTTCTCGTGCTGTGGTACACCTGGTTCTGCCCGTTCCTGGTCTGCGTAGGTTAGAACCAGTTTCTTCGTAACGTCGGAGAACTCTTTGTACTGTTGACAGCGACACACCGACAGTCCAGGCTGTATCGCGCTGACTCCGGCCGGTTTCCAGCATTGTAAGTATTCTGGTGCATTCTTCAGGCGTAAGCGACATAATTTCAGCTTGAATAATGAATATAGAGCACTATCAACATGGTTTATGTACCCACATAAATGACAGATTACAAACAAAAGCAAAACCAAATGCTGTAATTTCGTAGTTCCATCTTCGAAAGTGGCCCTTTTTCAAATTTGATTTTTTTATGATATAACTTTACAATAACTAAGAAGTTTTAATACCTTCATTTAAGGAGTATTACATTGTCTATTAAATACAATTTATTGCATTAACCTAGCATTTTTAGTTTCCGAGATTTTTAGGATTCTTTAAGTGACCCGGATTCATTGCTCTCGAGTGTACTTAGTTTTTTATTGATGATCCAATGCACTAAACAAAATCAGAAAAATATTTGATTCTACTAGCTTATGCCAAGGTCTTCGCCCGCGTGAAGGTCGGAAATTATCTCATAGGAACGCACTACCGGGATACAAAGTATTCTATGTTACACTATCTGTGCGCCAAATTTCATCTATTTCTGTTCAGTCGTTTTTGCGTGAACGAGTAAAAAATATTCAAAGATTTAAACATCCAAACGTTCACATTTATCAGACACATTAAGTAAGTAAGCCGGAGTATAGAAAACCTGTTCAGGTGGAGATTCACAGATGACTCCTGGAGTGTAAATGTGGTGCTGTCCCACAAACAATGCGGCACTTGATGACTTGTCCAGCGTGTCCCGTTGTTTGCACGCTGCAGGAGTTGATGGATGCTACTGAAAATGCTAAGCTCGTAGCCAAATTCTGGGCTATTTAGATTGTTATCGACACGCATCCTCCTAATTAGGAAGAATCCTAATTCTTCAGGATTTATGTTAGTTAGATTGGTATGTTTTCAACATACGTACTATTAAGAGGCCTCTCACAAAATTAGAATGCTTGAGTTTAGGTAAAAGACGGCAATCTTTTGTATGTGTGCGTAGCTATTCACACATGCACAATACAAACAGTGTAACGCGACTGTCGAGCCGGTCTAAACAATCTTGAGCCGTTAGAATTATAATGCGGTATTTAGAGATTTATATATATACTTACTTTTATTTAGTCAGTCTAATAAAGATTTCTAGACTAATAAAAAATTACAAATATATGTTATGTAAAGTATACAATAAAAATAAAAAAATCAAACAGTTACATATTGGTGCCGATTCTGTTGTACACCGAACTAAACTATCTCTAAAATTCCTTACTTTTAGCTATGAGAATTGTTACGCTATTCTGCAAGAAATAATCCCTAAATGTAAAAAATATTTTGACACGACTAAAATCAAATTTGACAATCGCGACTCAACGTGGTGTTTTTTTTTCTTTTGGCTTCGCAACTTGGTACTTGTGTGCGTTACGCAATGAACTTGTTGAGAGACGACGGCGCGCGCAAGGGGGCAGCCTGGACGTGTTTTATATGGAACTAGCTTTTGCCAGCGACTTCGTAGCGTAACGTAGCGTAAGCGAGCGCTAAGAAAGGAAGTAGAATTGCACGGACGAAGTCACGGCCAAAAGCTAGTAAACTACAAAACTTATTTATAAACCACATTTTTTGCTAATCTATTACTGTATGCCAAAATTATCAGACTACTGGGCGAGCTTACGCGAGAGCAAGCCACATAGAATTGCCCATGTGAAAACAGTTTTCTCTCAAGTCTATACCCACAAATTTTAATGCTGCCCTTGTGATTCTGGTCATTGCAAAGCACTTTGAGGGGAAACAGTTTTCGTTTGAATTCAAAGGGAAGATCATTCAGGATCAATACAAAATAGGTTAGTATTTCTCACCTTAGTAATTCTTTTGGTTTTGCCATATAATTCATTTGAAAAAAAAAAAGAAATTGGTTTGGTTGTTTATTTTCATTGTTTTTTAATTTTTTAATTATATTATTTTTGTTCAGGAGTAATTTTGTGCAATTTTTTGTATAAATCTTCTTGTCTATTTTGTTTTATGTTTTTGTGCAATTTTTGTGAAATAGTTGTTGTTTTCGTAATCAGCGACCCAATAAATCAAAAAAACGATAGATACC
Source organism: Aporophyla lueneburgensis (assembly GCA_932294355.1). Classification (NCBI taxonomy): domain Eukaryota; kingdom Metazoa; phylum Arthropoda; class Insecta; order Lepidoptera; family Noctuidae; genus Aporophyla; species Aporophyla lueneburgensis. The sequence continues at coordinate 490,629 of OW028749.1, read as the reverse complement.
CATGTTGATTTTCAGAATTTGTCACCCCTTTTCTACTTTTTAGGGGTTGAATTCTGAAAGAGTCTGACACACGTGTTTACTCATTTATTGATAGGAAGATTCGAATAAAATAGTTTAACTGATCTTGTTTCCCCATAAAAACTTTCAAACCCCTTTTTCACCCCCTTAGGGGTTGAGTTTTCAAAAACCCTAGGACACAAAATTGTTTATTTCTATTTGTTAACCTAAAAACAAAGTTTCAGGCTTGTAGCTCTAAAAATTACGGACTTCCATACAATATTTTAATCCCTTTTTCACCCCCTTAGGGGGTGAATTTTCAAAAATCCTTTCTTAGCGGATGCCTACGTCATTTCAACTATCTGTATGCCAAATTTCAGCGAAATCCGTTCAGTAGTTTCGGCTGTGCGTTGATAGATGAGTCAGTCAGATTTGCCTTTATTTAGATTTTTCATTTTTTGTTTGAATTCTATAAAAAAAATATTACCCACGGGTTGAGATTTATATGTGTGGGGTTTTATAACGGGAGTCGAAAATGTCATTATTTTTACGATAGGACACGCCATTTTCGAGATATAAGCAAAAGAAAAAAAAATTACAGTACTGTTTTTGGACGTGAGGCGAGGCGTTGGTGTGAATTTTTGTTCATGACCACTAGTTGTATTCCACACCTTTCTAATTGCGATTAAAAATAGTCAGATTTAGTTAAAATAAATTATTTTATTCAACATTTTTCTACAATTTATTCAAAATAATGCTTTCATTGAAATAAAAAATGGTGTTAAACGAAACTCTTATCTTATACAAATAATAAAATGCGAAGAGTAGCAAAATGTTGTAGTCGTAGTATATTTTTGCGTTCACGATACGAGTACCCGAAAACTGAGACGCGGGAAAAAATGGCACAGGTCCTGCCTCGTTGGGCGCTTGCGCCGTACTAAACGCTGCCCGCTTGTGCATCGTAATTTATTCTAATTTAGAGTGATTTCAAAAATGATATTATGTCTAATTAAATAAACGGATTTAAATAAAACTTGAGAATTCGATTCGTTATAGAGCATACTTTATATTGACATAAATTTTTAATGTAATTATGCTTTATTCAAACCAAAAACACGCGATAAAATTGCGAATAAATCGTAAAAATTGCCATAAGACTTATTTTTTTTACTAATTAAGCTTATTAAAAATCAATATTCTTGTACTAAATGTAACAACTAGATTATATGTCTGATGTTTTGTGTATTTTTTTACTCAAATTTCTACATATTAATGATAGAAATAGGAGTCTGAAATTGACCCTGCGCTGATTTTTAAGAAAACTAGTTGTGGGAGATTAATTACTACGAAGTAAAAAAATAAGTTTTTGTAAATGTTCTACTAAAAGTAACAAAACAAAAGATTGATCTATTTTTTGCATGTGTTCGTCAATCCCAGAGTATTTATAATGATGAGATGAGAGGTAAATAAGGCGACTAAAATCTTAGATATTCGCGCAAAAATATAAAATGGCTATCTGCCATATGATAGGAAAAAATAAAGTTTTTTTTTTTTTAAATATTAAAATCTACATGTATATTCTGATTTTCGTCAGATATTTCTAAGCAACTTGTAAGTCGACATCACACGGACGTAATAAAATCGCGATGGGAGTGTTTCGCGCACTGAATCTTCAACGCACTGCTATGCGCCGAGTCGCCGACGTACTCGCGCTGCACGCTGAGACGTACCCGCGCTGCACGCTGAGACGTACTCGCGCTGCACGCTGAGACGTACTCGCGCTGTTGGATTCTCAATGCTCAGTTTGACACTAAGAGTTGGAAGTCCAGTGCGCGAAAAAATCCCGGCGCGACTATAACGCCACGTGAGTGCCGCCCGCGGCCGCGTAGTAAGTAAGTGCAGTCAGCTCACGGTATGCTCAGGTTTGTTCAACCGCATGTATGGCTACTAGTAGCGTACCTACTCGTGGTGAGGATTTGCTACCTAGGGAGCCCGGGATATTTACGCATCTATACATCTATACTCTATACAAATAAATAAAATTGGAGTGTCTGTTTGTAATATTAAGATAACCACTTTTTAATAAGTGTATATGGATGTATAAACGGTACATATACCAAAACAACATTTTTTACAATTTTTGTCTGTCTGTCTATCTGTATGTCTGTCTGTTTGTTCCGGTTAATCTCTGAAATGGCTAGACCGATTTTGACGGAACTTTCACTGGCAGATAGCTGATGTAACAAGGAGTAACTTAGGGTACTTTTATTTTAGAAAAATACCTGCGTTAATATCTGACATCCACGCGGGCGAAGCCGCGGGCAAAAGCTAGTCGGCAATAATTTTCCGTGTTAACATTTTCGACTTTCTTTTATATAATAACAATTTAAATCATCCCCAAATACTAAATCCAAGTAAAATCTATCCTAGCCAGTCTTAGTGCATCCATAGTGAAGTTTCTCGTGTCTTGTCCAATTGCTGATCGATTAGAGCTCCGCTTCGGCACGCACACGACGCTGGACGGCTCCGCCACGGGCCCGGACGCTACGGCGAGGGGTTCTACCTACGTGCCACTAATAAATTCACTTGCGCTTACACTGCTCGCAATCACCGGTTAAGCTTGTATGCCCCGAGCTTGCCCGAGTTTCCCTGCGCTTGCCTCGCCTTACCTCGCCCCACGGCGCGACGCCACACTTCTAGAATATTTATTAAAACCAGTTTTTTATATTTCTATTATCCATACCGTACTCTCACGGGGATGTGACCATGAATGACAATTGCTAGATCATTCGTGATTGCCCCTGTACCTTCATGTAAAACCCAAAAGAAACTTTGTGCCTCAGACAATAAATAATATATTTCTCGGACGTCACATAAGTAAATTTAGAACTCCGAGAAATATTGTTTTGTATTGGTAATACAAGGAATATTTTACAATCTAATGAGAAACATGGACAGGAATACTAAAAATCCGATCAGTACATTCATGAGTAATGGTAAGGGACAAGGAGGGCGCGCCGGAGCCGGAAAGCCATTTGTAACGGTGACGAGTGTGTAACCTTCGTAATAACATTTAAAAGAAACGATCTGTCGGTCGGGCAGGTCCGCTCCGCCCGGCGCACAGTGGATCGTCCCCATATAAGACGTCGGACATAGAATCAAAAAATGAAAAAGTATTTAATAAAAATAAAAAACTAAATAGGTATACAGTTGTATTTCTCTATTAAAGAACAACAAAAATTGTTCTACGCTTTTTTGTTTGACCAGCACTTTAGGCGCTATTCGATGAAAACTGTTATTTTTGTATGGAAACGGACACAAAAATGTATGTATCTCATGATTCCTCTTTGTTTCGACTTGCAGTTTTCACTACTGTTATTAAGCTATTTTATGCCACATTTTCTTCAAGGACACATGGTGCCCCGAGAGTGCCCCTTCCGAGATATTTTGCCTATAGTAACTATCTTTGTTATTGTATTACTGATGGAATGGAGGTACATTAAGTATACTTATTACTGAGAATTAGTCATCACTAAGTAGTTCCTTAAATAACAGGTACATTTTTGAGTAATTTAATGACATATGAACGCTTTTGTTGCAACAAAACAAAAGCGTTCATGAGTCATTAAGTAACGACTACCAGCACTTGCTTAATCTAATTAGTTATTGTAATTACTATGTTAACAGCCCTTAAGCTCTGCAGTGTGATTGGCTCATGTCATCATTAGCTTATTAAATTCATTGCTAGTTGCAAACTTGCTGCCCTATATATTTTAATGTGCTTTACAAATATTTCCTTTCTTTCTTTGCCGGGTAACACTTAATTTTTTCTTTCACTAACATGTAATAGCTTGGGTTGACCTTCTTTAAAACTAAAGTACCTAAGTTTGATGTAACGCCACTTGGATAACTGCATGTAAACGTAAAGAGCAAGTGCTTTGTGAGGAGGAACTTCACGAAGCAAGGTATTCTGTTTAGTTTCCGGGACATTCAAGACTGTTGAAACGTGTTCAAGATTTCCCAGCAAATGTTTCATTATTCTGACCATATATTTTTTTCCGGCAGACTTAAGTGCACTTTCAACAATATGTAAAAGCTCATCTGGACGAATGCAACTAGCAATATTTTCATCAACACGTTTTCTTTTCTGTCTCTTCGATAAATTTTCAAAGTGCTTGCGAGGAGATTTATATTGTTACGAGCTGGGGTTCGGGATAAATTAATTTAAACCAATATTCCGAAACACACAAACTGTTTAATTGAAGAAACACAAATATCGCAACTACAAGAAACGTCACTTGGAATCACTTGTTTCGCCTGTACTGTATCACTCGAATCGTATTCGCTCGTTTCCGAAATCGAACTGCTCGTCGGCCCAACGATCCGCTATTTATATCCCGAGCAGAACATTCGCGAACATTCGACAGTGTGCCACAGCGTAGAAGCTTCTAGTAACTTCCATTAAACAACGGTTTACTGTTTAATCCCACTATTCGACAATAGATGGCGGTAGCGTCTACGTACAATTTCCTGTAGTACTTGCTACTTGATAACAGATGGCACTAGCGTGTCGGTTCCAGTAGTTTCCAACACTGCCCCGTCCTTAGATGGAATTAGCGTGATGTTTCTAGACTTTTCGATTTACGTCACACTGCCCTTTTCTGAGACGGAGTTAGCATGATGCTTCTAGACTTTACGATCTACGTAACAATATGTTGAAGTTGATGTATACGATTTTGATCGACTGATTACCTCTTCTGCCTCATTTTCAGCTTATTCAGTGTGAACAATATTTTCCTTAAAGCGATTTGACCCAATGATATCGGAACTTAACCACTCTCTGTTCTTGTCCATGAACTTGTTGACTGTCCTTCTTTATTGCATCCATTTGGAGTAAATCCGATAGCAAAATCGGCGACACCAGTTCTTTAGATACAACACATCATTTTCACTTAACTGGACGTTACTATTCGACTTCATTGTGTTAAATAAATTTTCGTAGTCACAAAGATCTTTATGATTACGAAGAGCAACATAAAGATCTAGATAAGTAGGAAACTTACGGAAATCAATAATGAAAACACTTGGTAGAGGTTGTAATTACAGCTGAATTATATTTGCAAAACATACTAAAATATTTAGGGCAGCTAATTTGCAACTAACACTGTACTGTATTTTACCACCATACTGCGATCGCCAACCCGCCTGCCAAGCGTGGCGGTTATGGCAAAGCCCCCCAAATTGGGGGAGGCCTAAGTCCAGCAGTGGACGTCTTGCGGCTGAGATGATGATGATGATGCTGAATTTGCAACTAGCAATGAATTTGATAAGCTAATTATGACATGAGCCAATCACACTGCAGAGCTTAAGGGCTGATAACATAGTAATTACAATAACTAATTAGACTAAGCAAGTACTGGTAGTCTTTACTTAATGACTCATTAACGCTTTTGTTTTGTTGCAACAATAGCGTTCATAAGTCATTAAAGTACTCAAAAATGCACATAACAGTAGTGAAAATCGCAAGTCGAAACAAAGAGGAATCGTGAGATACATACATTTTTGTGTTCGTTTCCATACAAAAATGACAGTTTTCATCGAATAGCGCCTAAAGTGCTGGTCAAATAAAAGAAGCGTAGAACAATTTTTAGGGTTCCGTTGCTAAATGGCAAAAAACGGAACCCTTATAGATTCGTCATGTCTGTCTGTCTGTCTGTCTATCTGTCTGTCTGTCTGTCTGTCTGTCTGTCTGTCTGTCTGTCTGTCCGTCCGTCCGTCCATATGTCACAGCCACTTTTCTCCGAAACTATAAGAGCTATGCTGTTGAAACTTGGTAAATAGATGTATTCTGTGAACCACATTAGGATTTTCACACTAAAATAGAAAAAAAAACAATAAATTTTGGGGTTCCCCATACTTAGAACTGAAACTCAAAAAAAAAAAAATCATCAAACCCATACGTGTGGGGTATCTATGAATAGGTCTTTAAAATGGTATTGAGGTTTCTAATATCATTTTTTTCTAAACTGAATAGTTTGCGCGAGAGACACTTCCAAAGTGGTAAAATGTGTGTCCCCTCCCCCGTAACTTCTAAAATAAGAGAATGATAAATCTAAAAAAAATATATGATGTACATAACCATATAAACTTCCACCGAAAATGGGTATGAACGAGATCCAGTAAGTAGTTGTTTTTAATACGTCATAAATCGTAAACCGCAATTTACCTTTAATTCAATCAACTCAAATATACAAAAATAAAAATAAACATTTAATTTCATAAACATAAACCTTATGCATAAACCGAGGATATCTATGGGTTTGTACGGAACCCTCGGTGTGCGAGTCCGACTCGCACTTGGCCGGTTTTTTGTTGTTCTTTAATAGAGAAATGCAACTGTATATTTAGTTTTTTTTTTAAATTAAATATTTTTTAATTTTTGATTTTATGTCCGACCTCTTATATGGGGACGATCCACTGTGCGGCGTGCGGCCCGCGCCGCGTCTAGGGTTGCCAACTATTCTGTTAAAAACAGTATTATACTGTTTTGCACTACATTTTACTTTTTACTGTTAAACAAAAATAAAGTATACAAAATACTGTTTTCAGCATCGAAATGCTTAAAATATACCTAAGTGCTATACTTAGATGCTCACACAGTTTTTACTATCAATGGCAGCAATTTTACTTAAATAAAGACCAATTTGTAATTATGTACTTCGTTAGTTTGGATGTTGACTGTCCAATGGTTATACATTTATTAACGTTGGATGGAGAAATAGGAAATAATGTAGTTCATTGTTACCTTCCTTATGCTAGTCATATACATATTCAATGTTATCAATAAAAAATTAAAAGAAAATAATGTAACTATTTTAGATCTTTATAACATTATGACTGGCAAAGCAAAAATGATAAGTATTTTGGCCATGAAACAAAAAAAGTATTAAAAACGATTAGTCTTCCCAAGAAGTTTTTGATAGAAATAGAACTATTAATAAATTCATACTTTTTATTGATATGGCTAATTTATATTTAGAGAAATGGTTCGATTTCGAACAGACTAATTGGCTTTCTTTAATTAGCTGTTTGTCATTAAAGTTTTGGGTCACATGTGATCATTTTGAGAAAATTATAGATAATCTAAATTTCTTTAGTCTCAATATTGGTATGGATGATTTATATTCAGAACTAGCTGACCCGACAAACGTTGTCCTGTCTTAACGATAACTATTTAATTGGAATTTGAATCTATATATACAAAAATGAATCCCTATTTCCCTAGGTCACGCCATCACGCGTGAACGATTTCACTTTTTTTTCACTTTTTTAAATTTTTTCTTTCATACTAACCTTCTCCTAACAATAACAAACACAACCAAAAAAAAAAGTGAAATCGGTCCAGCCGTTCACGCGTGATGGCGTGACCAAGGGAAATAGGGATTCAGTGTTATATATATAGATTAACAAATTTCGAAGTAAATTATGAAAAAGTATCAGAAAACAAAGATTTTCTTAAAATGAGTACTGGCTAAAAGTGAGCCATTTATTAGTAAACACCTCGGAAGAATTTGAAAACATTACTAAAATTGTCTCTTATCTACTTTCTGATTTTTCAGTAATAAATGCAAAGTGGCGTGAGGATAGAAATAGAGCAACTGTTATTTTAATTTTAGTTCTAATTGTGGTGAGGCGTACGAAGTTTTTAAATCAGACTATAAATTAATAAGTTGTGCGAGAAGCTCTAAAAATATGTATTTGTCGGGACGGGAGCTTTATCGGCACCGTCATCGGACATGATGTGGGCGAATAATCACTTTTAATGGTAACCAAACAATAATTAGATAAAGCCAAACGAAACGTAAGACAGTTCCTAGACTGGAGGTTGTGTTCTGTAGAACGGTCGGAAGGCAAGTGTCTCTCTTCCTGGCGCCCCTCCACTAGCTAGGCTCCGTCGTAGCACGAAGTTAGCCGAGTGTTAGTGCTGCCACCACTCTGGCCATGTGCCGCGTTTCGTTTAGCGACCGTACTATTGACCGTCTCCGACACGGCCATCCTGCGTTAACACACGTCCTCGTGTGGTAATCCTGCAATAAGGAAAACATAACGAAGTACACGTCTTTCGGTCACTCCTGACGAAAAACTTAATTAACAACTTGAAAATTTAAATGAAATTCATCCCAATGACTTTCCTTTATTTCTTTACAAATAATTCTCTATGTCTAAAGTTCTTAATCAAACAACTAGATCAGACATACAATTAGGTCAATTAAAATGCTAGAGCAACCAAGTACCTCTTCACCCATTTAATCCTTACACAAAGCAGAAAACTCATTCGTGGCCTATGGCCAACATGGCCCTCCAACAAACCCCGGTTTGTTTTACTACGTTCCTCATGAACGCCGAGTCCCACATGACTCTATGGTCTCTACCAGACCCGACCTCCGCCAGAGCCACCCGCGCACCGCACATCCACGGACTGCTACAAGCAGACACCGACTTCTACCGGACTACGGCTACGAAATGGCTACTGGTATAGTCCGACCATCCGAACTAATTTTCCACACTATCTCTTAATTCCAAATCCTCTACTTCAAACGGTACTTGGCCCTCGGGCATTTTCCTTAATCTATCATGTGCGTACTTGTAAGTACGCTTAGAATTTAATGCTCTCAATGTGTAGCGATCAAGCAAGCAGAAGAGGTGTGCAAAAAGTTAAGCACGGCAGCTTATGTTCTTCTTAACCTGGCAAAAAAGGTTGACTTAAAGCCCAAAAACGTTGTGTGAGAGCAATGTGTCATATTAAACCTAGAGATAGTTGTAAACCACTGTTTAAGTCATTGAAAGTTCTAACTTTTCCGTCTCTATATATCTTGGAAATGGCAGTTTTTGTAAAAAAGAATAAAAGCCTGTTTGCTAAGGTTTCGGACACCAAGAAAGGTCCCGTCAGAAGTCAGTACAAAAACCTTGTCGGTAGCTATAAAACAGCACTTCTCCAAAAAAGTGTTTTTTGCATGGCTCCAGTTATATTTAATAAACTCCCAGATAGCATAAAAAATGACACACTGCAACATTTTAAAAGTAAACTTAAGGCTTTCTTGGTACAGAGGTGTTATTACTCGTTAAGTGACTTTTTTAATGACACTATGTGTGACATATCAACTGTATAATTTTATTGACATTACTTAATTCTATTGACATGATTTAATTTTATTGGCACTATTTAATTTGATTGACATTATATAATTTTATTGACATTATTTAATACTCTTTTGTGCATGACTTAGACTTGTAATAATAATTTATTAATTGATTAACTTTTTCATTATTTTGTTCAAGATTTGTTTTATTATTTGTAAAATTTTTGCATGCCGAAACTTAGGCAGAATGTACTCGGCTCATTATATTTCTATAACAGCTATATTGTAAAATACCTGCATTCTATGCGAATAAATGATTTGATTTGATTTGATTTTGATCTCCTTCTAACAATTCTACAATTTTAAATGGTCCCTTATATTTGGGGTCTAATTTGGTCTGGTTGCGTTCTTCATTTTCAAGCAACACAAAGTCACCCACCGAAAACCTATCCAGTCGCGCCTTAGTGCTATCAAACCGATTTTTGTCATATACAGCTGAATTTTCTATTAACCGGGCTGAGTTTTTCCTAACTTGTTCGAGATCTGCCTCAGTATTATCGTCGTAAGCTATTAAACTAAGGGGGCGCGCAACTTTGCCTACAAGTAATTCGAGTGAAATTGCCTTTGTTACCCTATTGACAGTACAGTTTATTGCCAACTGCACATCTCCTAACGCATTCTGCCACGACCTATCTTCGTTCGCTTCAACCGCCGTAAGCATAGATTTTAACGTGCTCATTGTGCGCTCAACTTGACCGTTAGCTCGCGATGATCCCGTAGCTATTAAATGAAGCTTAATGTTTTTACTCTCACAAAATTCCCTAAGCTCGTGACTTGCGAAACAACGACCCTGATCAGCAATAATCCGAACTGGTGCTCCAAATAATGATACGCTCCTTGTCACAGCTTTTATACTACTGGCAGAGTCAATGTGCATCGTGTGATGTAAAAGGACAAACTTAGTAAACGCATCAATGAGTACGAACACATACTCCTTGTTATCGCGTTTTCCGCTGAGCTTACCTGTCGCATCAATGTGTACAGTGTGCCAAGGCACCGCAACTTTTGGAATTGGGTGCATCTCTGCCTGTACCTTGCCTGAATGACACTTTGCTACTTTACATGTAACGCAAGTATCCACGAACTTACGAACATAGCGACACATACCTTCAAACCAGTAATAGTCGTAAAGCTTCTCAAGCGCCTAGATGTACAATGGAATCGTGTATGTTGTGAACGACTGACCATCTTATATTACGAGGCAGCACAGGTAGACATTTGGTCTTCCGGTTGCGTTGGATTTTACGGTAAAATAAACCAGAACGTACCTCATATGTCCGTGCAATTTCATCACTCAACTCCCCATTGTTTAATTGAGCCACGACTTTTTGTATCTCCTCGTCCCGTTGTTGTTCAGCTAACAGCCAGTTGCCGGAAAGCTCCGTTAGGTCAATACGCTTCTGCTCCACTTTATTAACTTCTTTTGCTTGGTGACGGGGTAAATGATTGCGGGAGAAAAAGTCAACGTGTGTCATATTCTTACCTGCCCTGTAGACAACGTCGAAATCAAACATTTGCAGGTAAGCCCACCAACGGTGTACTCTCGGCGTTAGGTCTATCTTGTCTCGAGAAGACTTTAAAGAATTGCAGTCAGTTACCACAACAAACTTCCTTCCATGTAAATATGAACGAAAGTGTTTTACTCCATTCACTACGGCCAACGTCTCCAGCTCATATGAGTGATACCTCGATTCAACCGATGTTGTGCGCTTGCTGTAATAACCCACAACACAGTTCTTACCTTCTACTTTCTGCAACAAAATAGCTCCATAACCCTCCATGCTCGCGTCCGTATGTAGTTCTGTCGAGTAACGGGGGTCATAAATCATCAATACCGGTTCTGTTGTCAGCATAGAAATTACCTGTTGACGTATCTCTTCGTGATTCGCCTTCCAAACAAACGGGCATTTACCTGAAGTCAGTCTATGTAAAGGTGCCACTAACCGCGAAAAATGGGGTATGAATTGCCTAAAATAAGAAGCAAGACCAATAAATTGCCTAAGTTGAGTCACCGATTCTGGAGGAGGTAAAACTGTGAGTGCCTCAATTTTCTTTTTATTTGGTCGAATTTCACCTGCCTCTACTTCATAGCCAAGGAACTGTACATGCGTTTTTAAAAATGAACACTTTTTAAGATTGAGCGAAAAGCCTGCTTTAGTTAAAACTTCTAAAACCACGTTTAGCCTTTCTAAGCCCTGTTCTTCGGTCTCGGATATTATCAATAAATCATCCACGTACACGATCACGTATGTATAGGCTAACTCACCTAACGCAATTATTATTGCCCGCTGAAAAACAGAGATAGCATTACGTAGCCCGAAAGGCATAATTAAAAACTCGCACTGTCCGTCGGGTGTCACAAATGCAGTTCGCTCAATAGATTCCTCGCTAACCGGTATTAAATGAAAGCCACTAGCGCAATCTAATTTTGTGAAATAATTAGCTCCACTAAGACGCGAAATCTGATCTGAAATCAACGGTAACGGGTATCTATCCGGGACAGTATTTTTGTTTAATTCACGATAATCGATGCACATACGTTTCGTACCGTCAGATTTCTCAACAAATAACGCCGGACTCGCAAAAGGTGAATTGCTAGGTCGTATTATTTTGGCATCTATCTGGCAATAATTCATTCACTCGTTCGCGCATTACGTTTCGTTCCACCGGCGAGCAACGATAAGGCCGTCTTTGTACCGCCTTGTTTGGATCTATTAAACGAATGTTTAGTTTATAAGTGCTAACGCGGGTATTTGGGAAACCGGAAATGAAATAATGTGAGAATGTTTTTAATAAATTGACAAGTGATTGTTTATGTTCTAACGAAATGTCAGTGTCTACCTCATCCAAATTCTGAGAACTTATTGTGGCACAGGAAAGAATAGCATTTCTCTTTGTTAATGTAAACTCGTTTGCACTGATATTTACAACAAAACCGGATACCGGAACCGGATATTCAAGGATTTCTACACTACATAAAATCTGTTCGGTGCTATTAACATTCTTATTGCCTATTCCTCATGATTAAAACGTTTACCGGACAACTTATTAGCAAAACTCTCTTTAACTAATGAGCACTCGGCTCCTGAATCGAAGTGAAATGTTATCGACTGACCTTTATGCGTTAGTGATCCTGAAGGGGGCTCGACCATGCATAAGTCGACACGGCGCTCTGCACGGGGCACGGCGCTCGTCGCATCAGCAGGCGCGGCGCTGCCGCAGCGCGAGGCAATGTGGCCGGCCTGCCCGCACTTGAAGCAGATGACACTTCCTTTCGGTGTTGGCTGCTGACTTGCACGTGCAGGTGCAGAGGATGGTACAGGGTTTTTCTTGAATTCCTTTCCCTTAAAACGGCAATCGACTTGTTTGTGGCCAGACTTACCGCAAATGAAGCATTTAAGCGGTGGCGTCGAGATCCTAGGTTGCTTTGCGTTATCTGGAGTATTGTTCGCGTCTTGTGGTGCTTTACGTTTGAGATAGGAATAAGCTTGCAATTCCTGTTGCAGGTTGTGGCGCGAATTAACCTCAGTGGTGAAAGCAAGTCGTTGTAGCCGCGTATCAATTTGGGCTAAATGAGCTAGCACAACGGACACAGCAATTTGTTCAGTACTTGCATTTTTCTAACGATTCATCAGGGATGACATCAATCGGCTGGCGTACGCTGCGTAGTTTTCTCCCTCGTTAGGCTTACTAGAGCTCAGATGAATAAGCGTAGCCGTATTTGTCTCGGTAGGCACAAACCTAGTTGAAAAAAGCTCTTTGAATTGTGGCCAAGTAATTCCGGGGTACGTACCTTGTGACAGCCACGTGGATGCAGCTCCTTTCAAGGCTATGCTGAGTGCGACGATTAGCTGGCATCCTTGTAATGGTTTTTCTGATAGGCACAGGTCGGCGGTCGCGCACCATGATTGAGGGTCTGCTTCTCTATTTTCTGGATTGAACTCCGGCAGGGCCACGTGGTTGTTGGGTCGCGGCACGTTCAAGGCTTGTATGAGTGCTCGCATTTGCTCGGTTTGCATTTCGAGCATCATCCGCCATTGTGAAGTTTCGGGGTTGTCACCACGTGTATTCTCGTTTGCACGATTGGATCCCACGACTGATGTCGGGACGGGAGCTTTATCGGCACCGTCATCGGACATGATGTGGGCGGATATTAGGGTGATCGAGCAAAGAATAACACTTAAAGCACAATAATCACTTTTAATGATAACCAAACAACAATTAGATAAAGCCAAACGAAACGTAAGACAGTTCCTAGACTGGAGGTTGTGTTCTGTAGAACGGTCGGAAGGCAAGTGTCTCTCTTCCTGGCGCCCCTCCACTAGCTAGGCTCCGTCGTAGCACGAAGTTAGCCGAGTGTTAGTGCTGCCACCACTCTGGCCATGTGCCGCGTTTCGTTTAGCGACCGTACTATTGACCGTCTCCGACATATTTAAAACATTAAATAAATAAAATACTGTACATTTTTCTAAAATACTGTTTAATATTCTTCTCAGACCTCAATATACTTTATTTCTTGCAAAAAAGTTAGCAACGCTAGCCACGCCGCACAGTGGGCTGGGATTACAAGGTTGGGTCTTAAGAGATCAAATGTATTTTTTTGGTATCTAGGCATAAATTTAAAACGTTTTTATTCCTTGACTTTTTTTAATTTAACGAGTACTTTCGGAGATATAGCCATATCAAATTTGTATGAAGAGTCATGTTATTTTAGTTAAGCAAATTATTCCAATTAAATTGAAATTGAAAATAATGTATACTAAACGGCCTGAAAACCTCAATACCTACTTAGTTCTTAAAAAAAAAAACAATGTCCGACATTTTCCACCACCATAGGTAGGTATCACGTAATTTGTTTTGAGACTTATTTCTGGGAATCAAGGGATAAGAGTGCGCGAGCGCAACAACAAGTTATGACGTGTCGTAACGTGATTGGTGCAACGATAGGGTACCTACGGAATGTTCGGTTGCATTCAAACGTACTTCAGTGTTCTATTACCCACCATAATAGACGCACTACCCCCACACATTCATTACTTACTTATTTGTTATTTTGTATTTGTGAAAATGTTTGAAAATTTAGTGACAAACCTTGATCTTTTCTTTATTTTAAAAAACAGTGGCAGTACAGGCAGCACTACACAAACTGTCATTATTTTTAATACTGACAGTTTGTGTAGTGAGATAACGTCTAAATTTTTAGTCGAATTAAGTGATGATCACGAAAAGACCTTAAAGTTGTTTTGTGCAAAATTTTGTTATAATTTAAATAGAAGATGGGAAAACGCTTATCGTAAAGAAAATATATTCAGAACTAAAAATAGTGAATGGTTACAAGAAAACATAATATGGCCAGACTTTATTAAGTGTTTAATAGGCAGTAATGAAAATCAACCAGCACCGAGTACATCAACTCAGTATGTATCACCATCAAAAGTTTCTGTCGGTGTCTCCACCGAAAAAAGCCCAAGAAAACCTTTTTGTGAATTAGCGCCTAAACAGAAAAAAAGACGTGTGGAATACTTTCATTTATCTTCGGACGAAATAAAATATGCATATTTTGAGCAGTTGAAAGCGGATGGGAATGAGGAGGTTGCTAAAATACAAGAGCATTTACTAAAGAAGCCCCAAGATGTAAAAAAAGTTAAAAAGTGCATATCTGTTAAAGAAACAAAACCGGACCTTTTCTCCGGATGAGGCTTTAGGGTTATTTTTATCACTTAAGCTGACCAAGTGGCAATACAATACTTTAAGAAAAAGTGTTAACGAAAAAGACAGTAATATATTTCCATCTTATTATCAAGTGCAACATGCGAAACAGAAATGCTATCCACCAAAAGATGCTATTACAGTGACAGAAACCTCAGCTAAAATAAAGTTACAAGGTCTATTGGATATAACTACAACAAGAATAATGACGTCACTCGTCATAAATAGTGGTTGTAAAGAATTTACACTAATCAGTAAGTGGGGATTTGACGGTGCTTCTAATCAAGCCAATTACAAACAAAAAATGCAAACAGACGATGAACAAGAAAGTCAACTTGACGATTCAAGCATATTTATGGGTTAGGGGTAGTTTAGTGCCAATAAAATTAGTGTGCGGCGAAAAAGTTATCTGGCAAAACGATTCACCAAATTCATCTTACTGGTGTCGCACAGTGTTTTATGAAGACCATTTTTCGGACATTGCTTTTTTATATAAAAAAACTGATAGTTTAAGTTATTTAAATGCAATATTTTGTATCCCCATTTCACTAGTATGTTTAGTTTTTGAGATAGAATTTTTTGAAAATCGTCTATTTTTCAACCGGGTATTTAGAAAAAAAATCATATCTCTGAAACTAAATATGATACGCATTGTGACCTTAGAAACATCGACGGCGTTTTTTATCCTGCATATTTTATAGTACAAATAAATCTCAGAACTTCATTAGATTCAGACTTATACGAGGTTTTTCGTTTTTCGTTTTTATTTTTTTTCTCGGTAATTCCATCGTATTTGGAAAAGTTATTTATACTAAAATTATGCCCTTTATCTTCCCTACATACCACAAAAATAACACATCCTAATTGCGTGGAATCTAGAAGTTATTCCAAATTAACTGTTTTTGCTAGGGTTGTCACTTTCGAATCTGAATTTTGATGACTCAATTTTTATTTAATGGGACGTATTGGTTATTAAAATTTCGACTATTAAACCTAGGAACTTTGTTAGATTCAGACTTATAAAAGGTTTTTAGTTTTTATTAATTTTGTTCTCGATAATTCCGTATTATTGGGATAAGTTATTTAAACTGAAACTAGCACTTTGCCAGCAACTTCGTTCGCGCTTGTTTTTATAAATACTTTAACACCCTTTAAAACTGTATTTTGACGGTAGTTTTGAAAAACGAATAACGGGCCGATTCTGTTGTCACAAAATTCTCTAAACTAAACTAAAAATCACTTAAATTTGGTTTATCCCTGTCAACCGACGATTTCCTATTCTGAAATAAACTAAAGTGACACAA
The DNA here is from genome assembly GCA_932294355.1 of Aporophyla lueneburgensis. NCBI lineage: Eukaryota > Metazoa > Arthropoda > Insecta > Lepidoptera > Noctuidae > Aporophyla > Aporophyla lueneburgensis. Next base: position 474,419 of record OW028749.1, on the reverse strand, counting down.
CTTAACTATATTTTAGTTTGACAACACTAAGATTGCACTGAATTATTAGTTTAGTGAAAATGTAAATTTTGCTATTCTGAGTTTGCTGGTTTTCACCAAAAAAAATTCTATAATAATTTATTTTAACTAAATCTGACTATTTTTAATCGCGATTAAAAAGGTGTTCAATAAAACTAGTGATCATGAACTAAAATTCACACTAACGCCTCGCCTTCACGTGCAAAGACAGTACTGTATTTTTTGTTTTCCTTTTCTTTTGCTTATGTCTCGAAAATGGCGTGTCCTATCGCAAAAATAATGACATTTTTGACCCCCTATGTGATACCCCTGCACATATAAATCTCAACATGGGGGAAATATATTTTTAAATTTTTCAAACAAAAAGTGAAAAATACCATATAGAACACGTCCAGGCTGCCCTCTCGCGCGCGCCTTCGTCTCTCAAAAAATTCATTGCGTAGCGCACACAACTAACACGTTGCGAAGCCAAAAGAAAAAAAAAATACCACGTTAAGTCACGATTGTCAACTTCGATTTTCATCATCATCATCATCATTTCAGCCGTAAGACGTCCACTGCTGGACTTAGGCCTCCCCCAATCTGGGGGGCTTTGCCATAATCGCCACGCTTGGCAGGCGGGTTGGTGATCGCAGTAGGGTGGTAAAATGTAACTTCGATTTTAGTCGTGTCAAAATGATTTTTAAATTTAGAGATTTTTTCTTTCAGAATAGCGTTACAATTCTCATAGCCAAAAGTAAGGAATTTTAGAGATAGTTTAGTTAGTTTAGTTCGGTGTACAACAGAATCGGCACCAATAACAATCTTTATTTTGATAAGAATTTGTGCTAACAATAAGTTTTAAGTTTTTTAACCTAAGAAATAAGATTCCTCCATACAATCTTTAAAAACCCCTAAATTGTTCTATCGGAGGTAGTTCTGAAAATCAAAAATGACATTAAACTGTAAATGTGCCCTGCCCACTGCCTGTTAAGTTTGGCGATTCTTCTGATTGTGTGGATAACTTTGGTTTAAATATAGAGATAACTTCAGATCCGGATATGAACTAATATAATATGATTGCGTGACAACCCAAACGACGTAGAATATGGATCAAACTTAAAAATGTTGTGGCTTCTAGATTCCACGCAATTAGGATGTGTTATTTTTATGGTATGTAGGGAAGATAAAGGGCATAATTTAAGTATAAATAACTTTTCCAAATACGACGGAATTACCGAGAAAAAAAATAAAAACGAATAACTAAAAACCTCGTATAAGTCTGAATCTAACGAAGGTCCGAGATTTATTTGTACTCTGAAATATGCAGTATAAAAAACGCCGTCGATGATTCTAAGGTCACGATTGCGTATCATATTTAGTTTCAGAGATATGATTTTTTTTCTAAATGGTTGGTTGAAAAAAAGACGATTTTCAAAAAATTATATCTCAAAAACTAAACATACTAGTGAAACGGGGATACAAAATATTGCATTGAAATGACTTAAACTACCAGTTTTTTTATATAAAAAAGCAATGTCCGAAAAATCGTCTTCATAAAACACTGTGTGTCGTCCAATCTTTTTCGAATTTGTGAAAGAAAATAAAATAACGATATTGCGGGAAAAAAGTGCTATTGAGGAAGAGATTGTAAATTTAGTGAAAACAGAAGTTGGAGAAATAAAAATTTCACACTCTTTATTAATGATTATGATAGACGGAAAAGCAACATCAATTTTATGTGATACTTCATCTCAGAGATGCGACATTTGTAAAGCCACTCCAACAGAGATGAATAATTTGCCCTTAATTGCATCAAAACCGACTGATCCAGATCTCTGTAAATACGGATTGTCATTGTTACAGTACAATATCTTTGTGCTGTATCTACAATCTACATCGCAATCTTATGTTCTTTATCGCACGTAGATATAAGTTGCACCTTTGGATAATTATAACCAGACTATACTACATCTTTGGTCTCATTTATACCTAACCGTATACTGCCAAGAAGTTTGGCAAAGTCATCATTGCATACCTGGATACGAATGATGGAATGCATTCTGCATATAGCCTACAGATTAACGATACAGACATGGACAATAAAGGGAGACAACAAGTGCATCATGGAAAGAAGAAAGAAAGACATACAAGACGCTTTTAAAAATAGAATGGGACTTCTGATTGATGTTGTTAAACAAGGGCACGGCTCCACGAATGACGGAAATACTGCTAGAAGATTTTTTGCAAATCCAAACATGACTGCAGAGATAATTGGTGTTAGTGAAGAATTAATAAGGCGATTTGCAATCATTTTAGAGGCAATTTCATCAGGTTACCACATTGACACAGCGAAATTTCACGAATATGCTCAAGTGACCATGCAACTGTATTTGGAATTATATAGCTGGTATTATATGCCTTCAAGTGTTCATAAAGTTCATATGCATGGTGCAGCTATTATTGAAAGTTTTGGTCTAATACCAATTGGACAGCTATCTGAAGAAGCTGCTGAAGCTAGAAATAAAGACTTTCGTAGGTACCGCCAACACCATTCCAGGAAATGCAGTAGAAAAAGTACAAATGAAGACATTTTAAATAATTTATGGACCAGCTCTGATCCACTCATCTCAGCGAAACGTCACAAACTTCGCAGAAAACATAAAACATTTGATGATGACGAATACGAAAATTTTGCATTCGTTAATGTGGATACCCTTGACAGTGATTAAATTAAAACAATGCAGTGGCCAGTAGTGATTGTGATTTTTACTTATTTATTTATTTATTTTATTAGTCCTTAGTGGATTAGGCCTAAAGGGGAGACCACTACATAAAAAAAAACGCGCTTAGTTCTTAACCTCTATGGTGGTGTGGAATAGAGAACAAAATTTGAAATTGCGACCAAATCGTAGAAAATCGCAACCCGAGAATAGGCGCTAAAATAGGACAAATATACGTACTATGCATACGTAGTGTCAATTCTTTGAGAAAATTTGAAAATTTCGAGATTTTCACATTTTTTTCTTTTGCTTCATACAAAAATTACTTTGGATATTTATAACTCCGAAAATACTTAGTTATCTGAACGACCCTTTTAGAAAAAAATACTTATAATCGATAGATAAATCCAACACAATATTTAAAATTTCAGAAAAAGAAACTTTTTTTTTTTAATGTTAAGTCCTTTACCGGCCCGTTTCAGCCCACTTTGTGCCGCCGCCGCGCCGCGCCGCGCGCCGTGCTGATGGGTCGAGGGGCTCTAATAAAAACGTAGCGTACACTGCGCACACAAACATCCCGAGCGACCCTTTCTAGCTATTTACTTGTTAGCAAGTCTGGGTGTTCGGATTCCAGTAGAAAGTCACAAAGGATTCCTTGTTTTCGCTCCCGCTCGGCAGGTACCGCATATTTTTTCGACGTCAGGTACTGTACTCGACTGTAGACATTATTGCTTTCTCCCAGAGACAATACTGAACTGAAACATGTACAAAAAGAACAGCTAACCTTTATAGAACCACCTCAAACTTATCTGCATATTATTAGACAGAAAAAACAAGATTCCCCTCTTGCGACCGTGAGATTATGAGATAATAAGAGCCGACGATTGCTGATAAAGCAGAGGGGTGCGCCCGTGTGCGCCCCTGTGCGCCCGTATGCTCCCCTGTGCGCCCGTGTGCGCCCGTGGTGCAGCGCTTATAGAGGCTGCTTGAATTTTTATTGTGCTTGATACTTTATTTGAGTTTACCGTTATTTATTACTATGCATTTGGGCACGACAACAGTTACTATTCTCTTCGATACCCACAGACTACTAAGTCATTCACAACGGGTCTGCTGTATACAACGCAATTATGTTCCTGGTCTTGGGCGCTCGTAGCATAATTTTACGTTAAAAAGTCTCCAACGTTATGGGTAAAAAAAAACAAAACCTCATCTGCCTGTGCACGCTATGTGGATCATTTTAGATGCGGTTCGATTTGATGCTTTTCATGTTGGTGTTATATATGGCATGCCTTATTGTAATTTTGGACCTTTTCAAATACGTACTTACAGCTAAAACACGCGTTACACTTTCAATAGGATGGATGGCGAACTCATTACGTGACTCCGTCGCGTGAGTTACTTACAGTTACATTTAGATGGACGGCTCGCAGCCTGCCGTATCCGCTCTCGTCAGTAGATACTACCTCAGGCAGGCGGGGGCGGCGCGGCCTGCAGCTGACCTAGTGCTCCATATCTGCAGCACCGCGGACTCTGTCGCCGAACCGAGCGGAGCAAACGCATTAGCCGGCCACATTGGTGACGTCCGGCGCGTGTCTCGCGGTCGCGCCTGACCGCGCTACACTAGCTCTGAAAATGTACGAGCAGTCGTTGGAAACGCTCGTCGAGTGCGTCATGCGACCGAGCGCTGTTCGCCTTCGCCCATGTACCATATGGTGGGAATTATTCGATTTTTGTGACAAAATCGACCGAAATATTGTCGACATTCATACCAAATGCTACGTATGATGACGAACCCCACTATCGTTTTACAGTATAAATAAATGAGAACATCGTTTTAAATAATGTGATACGGTGTCAGATGGAAAACGGCTCCAGTATCAGCGAAACGATTTATGATTGTTGAGCGGTGAATATGTCTATCTGTGGTTATAAATGTACAAAGCAGTTCCATTCCAAGAGTTCCAACTCGTCTTATTACGTGCAAGGCGAGCCGAACAGATAGCAACACACACGAGTGCAGATAGCAGTCATTTCGTAGGCAGCTACAGTTGAAGCACTCGATATTGAGCCCAGTTTACTGCGCAGGTATTAATAGACGGCGGTACTGCGTGCTGTGTTCTTCGTGCTGCGTGCTCGCCTCTCGGTCACGCAGAGTCCCGGACACTCCCAGAGCATCTAATCACGCGTTGTCACGTCCGCCGCTGAGGACGACCCGACGAAGGCCGACAAAAAATTGAGCAATACGAGATAACATGCACATCGTTCCCGGAACCCGCGGCCCGCGGCCGCCCGGCTAATAGTGTTCCCGGAGATAGAGCACTCGCCAGTCGCCAGTCGCCAGTTGCCAGATACAATCGTGCACTTAATACCATAATCGCTTTCCGTCGTGAGCTCGAGGTTCGAGGGGAATGCGGCGCAAGTTGGCGCAACCGCTCTTTTAATATCCGGATCAAAATTGCTGTGTTGTAAGATTAGCGACATCGCAAATGATATATTGTGAACATGACATACCGAGTTTGACATTTGGCGTCTATTTTGCTCGAGTCTTGCACTATTACGATTGAACTCACTTTTGTACGAATACACTGTTAAAAATGTCACAGAAAGTTGCAAGTGTATCTATGGTGCGCGGTCTCAAATGCCTTTTAAAGCTATCGTGTTCATAGCGGAAGAGAAGCAGGAATATAATGTAAGGTCGAGGCGCAACTGATCGCTGCTAAGTGGAGCACGAAGCCCCCGCGGGTTCGTCGCCGCGGCCCTCGCCTCGCTCCCGGCACGTCGCACAGCGGTCCCTTATCCCGCGTCCCGCGCTACGAGATTAGTATGCCTCCGCCGCCGTCCCCACTGAACAATTGTCCGCGTCGCACTTTAGGCATACGTAAAGTACTAATCATCCATCTATCTGTTTATTATGATTGATGATGCTTCGGAAGCTCAGCCGCCGCGCGCCCCGGACCGCGTGACATCGAGTTCGTTGTGTCGTGACGGCCACACGTACTGTGGGTCGGCCGCAGGCGTCTCTACTACCTACGTATAGAAGGCCGACTCGAGTCTCAAGTACGGTTTTTTTTTAGCGCCGTCGACTCGAGTCTGGTCCTTACCGGGCGGCGAGCTACCCATTGCTCGCCACCCGCAAGCCCGTGCCTACGGTTGCCGGGAGTCTGCGATCGACTCCCGACGCCCGGGGCCTCTTCTCCTGCGGTGGCTAGGGACGTGAGGGCGCAGAGAATGCCACTCCCTCACGCGCCCCGCCTCCGCCTTCGCGAGCATTATTGCTTCGCAGTAGGAGGTGACGGCTTCCCATGCCCTCTCGCTCCGTACCATGGCTCTCGCATCAGGGCCGGACGCGAGAGGTCGCCGCCGCCGATCGCCTCCACGAGGACACGGCGGTGCTCCGCCCAGGCAGGGCACACCTCCACCGTATGCTCCACCGTGTCCTCCAGATGATCCTCGCAGTGGAAACACCCGGGCGTTTCCTCCCGCTTTATCTTGAACAGGAACCCCCCGAAGCACCCATGCCCGGTGAGAACCTGCGTCAGGCTGAAGGAGAGGACACCGTGGCGCCTCTATCCACTCCTCAAAGAGGGGACTTACCGCCGCAATTGTGGGCCCAGCGCTGGGTTGCGACAATCGTACCCGCCATGTCGCCATGAGATCACACCGGAGCTCTGTCCGCCGTGCCGCGATTTGTCGCGGCAGCGGAGTTTCGCCCCAGCGTTTCACCTCCTCGCGCCACTCCCACACGTGGGCGAGGACCTTTGCCTCCAGATCCCAGGGCGGCACTCCGGCAAGGAGGCTCGTCGCCTCGCAGGAGACCGTGCGGTATCCCTGGACTAGCCGGATGGCCATGACCCTCTGTTGAGTACGGTACTTGAGTACAAATTAAATTACTTCTCTGTTCGGGTTCACTTTTTGCCGAGCGCAATTCCCGGAGCGCGCCGCCGCAGCCGCGCCGGCCGACGTTGTCCGGCTTCTCTAAATATGGTTTAGGTGTAGTCGCCAGTCACGTCTAGGCAGGACCCCGGCCTCTAATGAATGTGTCATATGCCTCGGAATGGAGCGAAAATGTGCTGTTACATACATAGACTAGCTTCTGCCCGCGACTTCGTCCGCGTCAAATTTTTGCTCCCCTGCCCCTTCCCGTCGCATCGATTTGCCTGCTAGTTTTCGTCCATTTTTCGTTGCTGCTCGCTCCTTTTGAGTTATAGTGAGTCAACCTTAAAAGATAGACATATGCTCTCGCGGACTTTTTTTAGAACTTTTTAAAAGGAACAATTCCGTCATACATTATTTTTGCGTTACTTTAAACTTTTACGCAGCGCACGCAACGGAAACTCTCAAAAGGAATACATTTTCCCCGTTTTTGCAACATTTTTCATTACTGCTCCGCTCCTCTTAGTTGTAGCGTGATGTTATATAGCCTATAGCCTTCCTCGATAAATAGGCTACCCAGCACAAATATTTTTTTTTTATTCTCATGATGATCTCAGGAACTACTGGTCCAGTAGTTCCTGATCAGCGCGTTCAAACAAACAAACAAACAAACAAACTCTTTAGCTTTATAATATTAGTATAGTATAATATTAGTATAGTATAGATTAGGTTTACCGAGATATCGGGTATGTTAGCGTTTCCAGTAATAAAGAGGCGCATCGGTTGCGATATGAGTCGCTTGACGGACGGCGCGGGCCAAACCAAAGACAAAACAAAGCTGGCGTGTCTTAGAAAATTCCACCTGGGAATAAGGCCTGCAACCCGGTCCGAAGCTCCCTGTGCCGGCTTAGCGTAACCTTAATGAGATTCGATTCAACGATCTCAGATTTATAATTGGAGAGCGCGGTGCGGCGCGGTGCGGTGCGGCACCTGTTACGACGCGGCGCGGGCCCGCGGTCTAGCGGACACCTGACAGGTCGCCGGCGCAAAAACGCCCCTCCGAGATAATGAAGACCGACTATTAATTGGGTCGAGGCACCGATGTCACACTGACTGATCGTTTTTGTCAGTGCAAAAACTCGATCGGGAACTGATCAGCGGCGGGCGGGGCGCAGCGGCGCGGAACCACCGGTCGCTGGTCGCCACATCCGCGCGACTACTTTTTGTCCGCTGAGCGCTCCAGTGCGCGCCGCACGGTGAGTGGGCCCGGCACCGCCCGGCACTGTACGGCACCGCTGCCCTCTGTTGTCCTGTGTCACTTTTAGCCGATCCGAGTAAAGTTGCCACGTTTCGTTCGTTTCGCCATCAGCCAAAGTTTTTGCACGTTTCTTTGGGCATTAAATTAGAGTAGCAGTAGTCAGGTCTCGCGCCGGCCGCCGCGGAATTAATTGAAATGTACTTTCTAGCTTTTGTTTTATGTGAACAGCGGTACAATGTGGCTGAACGTTCGCATTCACTCGAGATAATGAAATGAAGCTGGTTCCATTCTAAATGTGAATGGGGCGCGGGCGCGGGCGGGGCTCATTATAGTGCGGAGATACCGCCGTCGACTGCGCACACTTTTTATCACTCGACAGCTGCTCCGAACGGCTTGAATACATATACATACATACATTGATAGCCCCGGCAGCGGCACGCGGAGCTGGCGGACCCTCCTGCGACGCTGTGCGGTGCGCTATCGCTCACCAACCATCTCCAAACGCGTGTTGCCCAAGATGTACACGTACTGGAAGTGTTGCGCCTCCTCCGCCACCGCGCGTAACCACGCACGACGCACACATAGCGTTTCTAATAGCTCACAAAAACACAACGTAACTACTTATCTAGGATGGCAATATGCAACAGTGCAGGCTATTCTTGCTTAGATCTCCTTACAACAAAACCACAAAAATAATGATTCATAACGTGCATCTCCTCGTGAAGTAAGTATTATTTTAGTTTGCTGATAAACAATCATAAACAAATTATTAATGAACATTTTGCAAGAAATATATTCTGACCTCTGGGCATATTCACTACAGTAACTCATGCGCAGGCAGGGCCCCATCGGGATACAATCTGAATTAGTGTGCCGTAAGGTCTCGAGAGTGAAGCTTGCGGGTGGAGGCTTGCAACCCCAGAATAGGGAATCAATGAAGCATGTTAATATAACCCCAAGTCAAATTTACAAAGTGCTTTATTCAAGCAGAAAGGGCACTTACTAACTTTCAAGTTTTTTTTTCGCAATAACCATTGTGCTTCTTATTTATATCGTGTCACGGATCGATTTCTAAACGACCAACTGGAACCATTCACCTGGTTTCTGCAGGCGTAGCATGAGCACCGTCTTGTCGACGGAAGAGTAGGTAGACAAGAATGACGTTCCGTGCAGACAGCGTGCGAGAAGCTAAGTAGATGGAGTCAATTGCACTTTTTTTTGTCAAAGGATTGTTTTTTCTGTTTGATTCTCAATTTCTACTAATATTAAGTCACTTTATAGACAACTACAACAATCTTTTCATTAACATTATGCTTTTATGCGCAACTTGAAGTAATCCTCTCAACTTGTTTTTAGACTAGTTCGCGCCATTCGTCGTTATTTTTTCAGGGATTCAAAAGATTCCTGCGATGAAGCCTCGCTATTTTGTGGTTCCGTTACTAGAAACACGTTCCGGAACAGGAACCTATGTATAAATTGAAAAAAAATTGTTCCAAAATTTCAAGACAATTTTGAAGCTATGTATGTATTGACAACTCAATTACTAAACTGGCTCATGACTATATAGCGTCAAGTCCGCAAAGAAAAAATTATTATGTTTGATGGCTGTCATAAGTTTTGATTGCAGATTGCTGTATTTACTTTTTTTTACATACATACATACAGTTATTACATGCACTAAGTATATAAGCATTCCTAATAGAATCAATTAAGTTAAAAATTATAATAAAATGATAAAAAATTACCAGTTTCTGATTTATTCCTTTGTATTCACCTAATTACCTACGAGGCATGCCTTTTAAGTTTTGTCGTTTGAAGAAAAAAACACAACTATAACCTTATAGTACTTTTAATTGTTTTTCAAAGTATTCACCACGTAGCTTAATACACTTTTCCATTCGCTCAAACCAGTTATTATAACATTTATTCCACTCTTAAACTGGGGGTGTTCTTGAAAGCGTCGACTGCTTCTTCACCGGACTGGAACCTTTGACCACGGAGACTTTTCTTAATTTTAGGAAATGTAAAGAAATCGTTAGGGCTTAGGTCTGCACCCCTAGCCAAGTTGATAATCTGCAATCGTTAACGCTAGTCGATCAACGTTAAGTCACGTGGTTAGAACAAACGAACAGAAAATTCGTAGCCAAATTCACATCGTTCAAAATGATAGAATGATTTTTTATCGTTTCTATAATGTTCAACGCTAAATCCTTTGTTACAATGTGTCGTTTTTCTAAAGACATTGTAGAACGAGCGGCCGACTCAGGCGACACGGCGGACATGGCTACCAACTTCACGTTTTCTACAATTGCTGACACTGAGGCGTTACCGATTGTAGAACGGTAAACGTTTGTGACTTGGCTAGGGGGGCAGGACTGTATGGAGGATGGTCAAGAATTTCTACTTTTTCCTGCTTCAAATACTCAATCGTTTGGCGAGCGCTGTGTGAGCTTGCGTTGTCGTGGTGCAGGATGATGCGTCGCTTTGAGTTAGATTTTCGAAGTTCGACGATGACTTGTGGTAAACAAACTGTGGTATACCACTCTGCGTTAACCGTTCTACGATCTTCAAGTGCAATAGTCGCAACATGGCCGGTTTTTCCAACGAACATGGCCACCATCTTCTTTGAAGTAGGGATGTTATGGATATGAAATTTCGGATACGGATTGGTTACGGATGTAGGAATGATTATTATACCGGATACGGACACGGATATGAAATTATTTCGGATTATCCGTTAGTTTCGGATAATTTCGGTTACGGATATTAAACTTTTAAGGAATTTCAAAAGTAAAATACAAATAGCTAATAAAATGATTTTATTTATATGTCACCATTTGGTAGGAATTACAATCAGTCTGTGAGTAATTAATACAGCTATTTAAAATAAAAATGATTATGTTATCTAATCTACCTAAAATAAAAATGTAATAACAAATTCGATATTATCCGAAACTTTTATTTCGGATTCGGTTACGGTTACGGATAAATTTTTATATCGGATATCCGATAGTTTCGATTACGGTTACGGAGCTCCCTAACATCCCTGCTTTGAAGTGCTTCGAGAGCGAACAACTTTAGTCGGCTTTGGCTCGTCTTGAAAGACCCAGATTGTAGATTGTTGTTTGGAATCAGGATCGTAGGCATAGATCGAAGATTCGTCACCACTGATGATGTTGTAGACGTGATTTGACTCTCCTCGGTTGAACCTTTGCAGAGTTTTCTTACACCATCTGACGCGAGCCACCTTGTGATCGTCGGAAAGCAGATGCGGTATCCAACGGCAAGCTAGCTTTCTCACACCAAGCGCTTCATGCAAGATCTTATTAATGGTTGTCCCTGAGATGCCTAATAGAGCCTCTATCTCTCGATATGTCACATGACGATCTTCGAGAATTAGTTGTCTCACAGCAATGATGTTATCTTCAGTGAAGGCGGATTTTGGGCGTCCTTCGCGAGATTTGTCACTAACACTAGTATGTCCACGCTGAAATTCTAAATACCAGCGTTCGACAGTCCGCAGACATGGGGCTTCATCACTGAACACAGATGTTAGCTCTTCAAAACACTGAAGCCGTGTCAGGCCTCTTCTAAAGTTGTAGAATATTATTGCACGAACATTTTCCTTAGAAAGATTCATTTTCGTACGTAACCTGACGGATTCCAATCGACGCTGTGACGAAACAATAGTATTAATCCTAATACTTTCAACTGTTTTGAGATTCAAAATTTAAACACATTCTAATATAGAACAGTTCCCAATTCAAAATTGCCGGGAAAATATAGAAATGACAGAACTTAAAAGGCATGCCTAGTATCTGCACGCCAAATTTGAAGTTTTTAGGTCATCTGGAACTGGGTCAGAGTATTAATCATAGGTCAGTCAGTGATCAAAATGACAATTTTAGACGTTAATATCGAAATAACCGTTTGAGATGTGTTTATGAAATTTGGAGCACTTATGTATCTCGCAGGTCTCAAAATATGAGCCAAATTTGATACGTTTATGTGAAATGTATTTTGAGTTATGAGAGGGTAAAAGTGGCTCCAAATGATTCTTGTAACGCACACACGGTGCTGCTCGCCAGTTCTGTTACTTGAACTTGGCTTGATCCCAAGCAAATAGGTGCACGTTACGGTCGCGAATTATATTGGTTCAACATACAGCCATGACACTGACAATAGGGAATATGCATCATATTTTTTTTACCTCATAATCAGTAAAGCGTGTTAATAATACAAATCCAAGACAAGTATTAATGCATTAAGTACTTAGTTTATTTTTTAATTTCGCATTTGTGGCGTTCCGCGCATATAGGTACCATTAAGGAGGTATTGAGTTAAGGCCGGATGTACAATCTAGAAGAGTCCCTTTATTATGCTGATTACAAAAAAAAGGCCTAATACTTTTTTGTAACAGACATCCTAAGTTTAAATTCTGAAAAAACTAGTTTCGAGAAAATGGAGTTTGAAAGTTAAGGTTAAAAAAAAACAAAGTTCTACTCGTTTGTTACATAGATTTTTCCACATAGATCCCAAAACTTTATATGCATCAATGTATCACTAACATAACTGATACTGTACTGCCATTATAAAAATAGTATTAAAATTCAAAAACTTACATAATAATTATGATAATATCGACATTTATGCGCGGAACGAATGCCACGTTTTATTTTACACTAGCTTTTGCCCGCGGCTTCGCCCGCGTGGATGTCGGAAATTATCGCAAGAGGACGTACTACCGCGGTTAATGTATTAAGAATGCATTAATCCAGGTTATACAACATAAATTTTTGTTTATGCGAAACCCGAAACACGGGTCTAGTATTTTTATGTAAAGAATCTGTGAAAAAAATTTCAAACCTGTATCATTAATAATCACAAAGTTATCGCGATACGTGCTCATCAATCGGTGGCATTCGGACGACTGAGGGAGCCGAGGGAGGGAGTTGTTACCCGTCGTCGCCGTCTCGCTGTGCGCCCACGCGCGCTATGAACTGCCGTGACCCGCACAGATGATAGTGGATACGTATTGTCGTTCGGTGTCCTACTTGGAAGTGTAATTAAATATTTTTGGTACAAAATATAACATGGTGTAAAAATTATTGGAATCGATTCAGTTACTGATTCTGAAAAAACTATATTCAGGTTTCGCATATACTAAAAATAATCTTGTATAGGTAATAAGAGAGCAGTTGAGTGAGAGCAGTGGTGGCTCAGTGGTATCAGCCCCGACTTACGAATTGTAGGTGGTGGGTTCGAACCCAGGCAGGCGCCTTACTTTGTGTAAATATTTTCATCAACACTGCTCTCAAAACGGTGAAGGATAACATCGTGAGGAAACTGGCATGTCCTAGAAGCGAAAATTCGAAGACATATGACATCTACCAACCACACATCTGCTGTTACGACAAAAGTTACATCTCGAGGCCACAAATGATAAACTTGGGACCATCGACGTAATATTAATTAAACAGGTAGGTAATATAAATAACAATATCAACATCAAGGTCGGTAAGACAACCAGTCACCACAAGCAGCACCCGTTCACGAGCATAACGCAAAGTTCAGCCATTACCCCTTCGCCATATTTGAGGGAAGGGGGTAACCCGACCCCCGACGCTACCGCAAGCATTGACATCTAAGGGAGCATGACGAACTTGCTGCCGGTTGCTCAAGCAAGAATTGAATGATTACTTGTCGAGGTCGCTAGCTAAACACATAATGCAATACTACTCATTATAATAAATATGTTAAAGCATAGATCATGTCAATACTAATAAATAAATTAAAGAAATGGCATAAACAGTAAAAAAAAAAAACTATGGAAACAATTATATTGAACCTATCACTAGGTACGCTAAAACTGGAAAAAGAACATAAACATTGTCTTGAGTTAATCACAGCGACCGACTATTCTTGTCATTTAAATAATCGTTGATAGAATAGTACGCCTTTAGACAAAGGTTGGATTTAACTTGAGCTTTAAACGCATTAATAGGTAATTCTAGTAAAGAAGGTATTCGCATTTACTATGAAGCCTAAGTAGTATGAATTAAGTACAATCCTACTAATCCTGCACTACCCGACCGCTACCAACCGGGACGGACGTACGGCCCGCCAGCCGCTCTGCCCCCGCTATTTAAATCTCTGATATCTTCTAAGATATTCATTTTAAAGATATGCCGTAAAAGGCAATTTTGATCTACATAAAATACACAACGTATCTAATCTATTTAATTGGATAAAGAACGATACGGTATTGTTTAAAAGTATCTTGGTAAATAACCCATTTTCTTTTTTTTAAATATATACGTAATATACGTAAAAGATAAAAATGGTTATTGTGAGATATCCCTAAGAGATAGACATATACCATCGCGGATTTTTTTGTAGATCTTTTCAAGGTGTACAATACTGTAGTACATTATTTTGATCTATTTCGTAGGGTTCAGCCAGCGTTCGCAATGTAAGTGCGAAAAAAATGTGTTTATTTATGACTTCAAATTAGAAACCTCTAAAATTATCAGCGTTTCTTTACTATACTGTGCATGTTATATACATATAAAACTTTCTCTTGAACACTCTATCTATTAAAAAACCCACATCAAAATTCGTTGCGTAGCTTTAAAGATCATAGGGACAGACAGACAGCGGGAAGTGACTTTATTATATAAGGTGTATCTATTCATACACGAAATATTGTAAGAGGTACACCTGTAGGTGGTAAACAAGCTATAGAAGCAAAAAGATTTTTTTTATCTAAGCGTTTTTGAATTTTCGTAATTATTATAATTTTAAAACTGCTTGAGACGTCTTGCATAAAACCTTTACTCCAAATTCTATGAATGGCCCGCCTGACGCTGCGAGGCCGGCGACCGGACGGCAAGAGCACGGGCCGTAAAAAATAAGAAGGAGCCAGTATTTCTTATGTGCGTCAAATAATTTATAAATATTATATTTTGAAAAAAAAAAATACATTCAGAAAAAAAATCTTTTTGCTTCTATAGCTTCTTTACCACCTACCGGTGTACCCCTTAAAATATTTCGTGTATGAATAGATACACCTTATATAATATGTAATAATGTAAGGTGCGTTGGGGTAATACCGGACGGAATTTCGAATAGTTGCAAGGGATTTGACGCATTTGGTGCACATCTCAACTTGTACACCATGCTCAAATGGTGAACTTAGCAACTGGTGCACTTCACATATGGTAGGTACACTTCGCAACTGGTCCACTTCTCAATTGGTGCACTTTGCAAAAGGAGCACTTTTTAAGATGAGTGGAGATTTGGAAAAATTGACTAAAAATGAAAGAATCTTTGGTTTTGCGTAGGTAATTTTCTTAAAAATACAATCAACAAAAACCTTTCAAGTAGGTACACACTTACTTAAACTTAAACAATTTTCAATAATAATATAAAAAGTCACACGAAAGTAATAAAACAAATATATAAGAAAGATTTACCTACTGCAAAATAATTATAACAAAATAAAAATAATTTTAATTAAACTCTACATAATCACTATAACATTTTTATTTTTCAAAAATAAAAAAATAGTCACTCGGAAATAATGAAATATAATTATTTAAGAAAAAATTAGATTTACAGCAAAAAGTTCATAATAAACACATGATAAAACAACACACTGAATAAAAACAACGTTTAACTAAATTTTTAGCTGCCGTTAGTCTGGACAGTTTTATGTTTTTTTATTCTAACTACCCTCATTTAGTTTTATATCGCATGCATATTGGGTTACCACTCCGCAATAAACAAGTACTTGAAAATTGTATGTTTGTTTTCATTATCATTACATATTATAAAATAAAGTCACTTCTCTGTCTGTCTGTCCCTATGTATGCTTATATCTTTAAAACCACGCAACAGATTTTGATGCGGGTTTTTTTAATAGATAGAGTGATTCAAGAGGAAGGTTTATATGTATATAACATGCATAATATAATAAAGAAACGCTGATAATTTTAGAGGTTTCTAATGTGATGTCATAAATAAACTCATTTTTTTGCGCTTACATTGCGTACGCTGGCTGAACCCTACGAAATAGATCAAAATAATGTACTACAGTATTGTACATCTTAAAAAGGTCTATAAAAAAGTCCGCGATGGCATATGTCTATATCTTAGGGATAACCCACAATAACCATTTTTTATCCTTTACTTTTTACGAGAAATAATGGCTTATTTACGAAGCGATTTTAAGCAATATAGCATCAATCCTTATCCAATTAAATACATTCGATACGTTGTGCATTTCATTTAGATCAAAATTGCCATTTACAGTATATCATTAAAATGAATATTTTAAAAGATATCAGAGATTATAATATTATAACCGCAGAGCGGCTAGCGGGCCGTCCCGCGTTCGGCCGTCCCGGTTGGTAGCGGTCGGGTAGTGTAGGTAGAATTAGTAGCATAGTAATCAATTGTAATTCATATTACTTTGGCTTCATAGTAAATGCGAATATCATGTGTGTTCGAAGTACTCAAAAAATAAATCTAATTGTATTATTCCAAGTAAGAGACCGCGAAATATGGCTTAGATGTTTAGATTTTTGGATGGATTTTATCTGTTCGAACCCATGTTATCCTATTCCATTGTCAACGCGTATTTTTCAGTTATTTTTTTACTTTTTTGTTTCGTTTTCTATGGAAGCGTGTATTTTAGTTTTTAAACTATTATTTACTAGCTTTTGCCAGCGGCTTCGCCCGCGTGGAGGTCGGAAAATATCTCGCGGGAACGTACTACCGGGATAAAAGTAGCCTATGTATCCAGGTTATAAACTAATTGTGTTCCAAATTTCATCCAAATCCGTTCGGTAGTTTTTGCGTGAAAGAGTAACAAACATTCACACATCCATACATCCATACATGTATACAAAGTTTCGCATTTATAATATTAGTAAGATTATAGTAGGATTAAATATTAATGTGTATGAACCGATTATATCCGCGAATAAATAAATCTTTAGCCGTGATTATAGGAATTGGGTCGCATTTTTTATCCGCGAATGAAGGATGTGCGAATAAGGAGCTTCTACTGTATATCAAACACACATGGTATTCTCATAAAGTATGAATCCGTAGTAATATGAATTATAAACCTACTTAGGTACTACTAATATTATAAATGTGAAATTTGTAAGATTGGATGTTTGTTTCACAATCACGCAAAAACGGCTCAATGGATCTAGGTCGAAAATGGCACACAGATAGTATTTATTACCTATATATAATCAGCCTTTATAATTCCCACTGCTGAGACACAGGCCTCCTCTCGGTGAGAGGGAGTGGGCCGTAATCTACCACGCGGGCCCTGTGCGGGTTGGTAGATGTCACATGTTTTCGAATTTTTGGTTCTAAGACAGCCGGTTCCCTCACGGTGTTATCCTTCACCGTTTTGAGAGCAGTGTTGATTAAAATATTTACACAAAGTAAAGCGCCTGCCTGGTTCGAACCCACCACCTACAATTCGTAAGTCGGGGCTGATACCACTGAGCCACCACTGCTCTCACTCAACTGCTCTCTTATTACCTATATAACCTGGATTAATGCATTCTTAATACATTAACCGCGGTAGTACGTCTTCTTGCTATAATTTCCGACATCCACGCGGGCGAAGCCGCGGGCAAAAGCTAGTATAATATATAGCATAATCACTTTGTTATAATTACATTTTTTTTGCAGTAGGTAAAAAAGAAAAGATCACGTTTCTCCAATTATTATATTAGTAATTATGTAATTTAATTTATAAAATTTAATTTAATTTATAAGCTTTTATTTCATTAATAATCTATACTAATATTATAAAGCTGAAGAGTTTGTTTGTTTGTTTGTTTGTTTGTTTGTTTGTTTGTTTGATTGAACGCTCTAATCTCAGGAGCTACTGGTCCGAATTGAAAAATTCTTTTTGTGTTGGGTAGCCTATTTATTGAGGAAGGCTATAGGCTATATAACATCACGCTACAACTAAGAGGAGCGGAGCAGTAATGAAAAATGTTGCAAAAACGGGGAAAATTTATTCCTTTTGAGAGTTTCCGTTGCGTGCGCTGCGTAAACGGTTAAAGTAACGCAAAAATCATGTATGACGGAATTGTTCCTTTTAAAAAGTTCTAAAAAAAGGTCCGCGAGAGCATATGTCTATCTTTTAAGGTTGACTCACTATAACTCAAAAGGAGCGAGCAGCAACGAAAAATGGACGAAAACTAGCAGGCAAATCGATGCGACGGGAAGGGTCAGGGAAGCAAAAATTTGACGCGGACGAAGTCGCGGGCAGAAGCTATAATAACTATAACTAAAAGAAGTACAGTTTAAAAATATAATATTATAAAGGTTATTGATATAATATGATATTATATCATGTCTTTATTATGATAACTTTTTGCTGTAAATCAAATTTTTTCTTACATAATTATATTTTTATTATTTCCGACGGATAATTTTTTTTTTTGAAAATTACCTACGCAAAACCAAAGATTCTTTCATTTTTAGACAATTTTTCCAAATCTCCACTCATCTTAAAAAGTGCTCCATTTGCGAAATGCACCAATTGAGAAGTGCACCAGTTGCGAAGTGTACCATATAAGAAGTGCACCAGTTGCTAAGTTCACTATTTGAGCATGGTGTACAAGTTGAGATGTGCACCTAATGCGTCAAACCCGTTGCAAGGATGTTGCAAAACTAACCACACCACATTCTTGAAAAATGGTGGAAATTGATAATGATTAAACACAGTGTAATTTAAATAATTATTTATTTATAAAAAAGTATTTTTGTTTGGTAAGCCTTTAAAATCAATTTTTGTGAGTATAATGACGATTTGGCCATCAAGGGGTAAGTAAGCGGCGTAAGTAAGCGGCGGCGATCTCTCGCGTCCGGCCCTGGTGCGAGCCATGGTACGGAGCGAGAGGGAATGGGAAGCCGTCACCTCCTTCTGCGAAGCAGTAATGCTCGCGAAGGAGGAGGCGGGGCGCGTGAGGGAGTGGCAGTCTCTGTGCCCTCACGACCCTAGCCGCCGCAGGACGAGACGCCCCGGGCGTCGGGTGTCCATAGCGGACTCCCGGCCACCGTAGGCAAGAGCTTGCGGGTGGCGAGCAATGGGTAGCTCGCCGCCCGGTAAGGACCAAGCTCGGGTCGACGGCGCGTAGTGTTCCACGCGCGCCTCAAAGAGATGTCAGCAGCAGTGTAGGGGTCTACTAGGACCGATGCCTGCTGGGGTCGCGTGATTGTTCGAAAGAGATACCGTGACCCTGGCACATGGGCAACTGATGGAACACGGGTGGGTTTTAGTCAGTAAATCTGACACGCCCTCCCGCTCCGCCCAGAGCGGGAGAAGTCATTTGATGATTTCCCATCCTGAAAAAAAAAACAAAAAAAGGGGTAAGTTAGGACAACAATTTAATACTACTAGTGATCGCCCATTGGTCGAAATTCGACCGTACTTCATTGGAATACAAGTACATTATTAAATAAAAAAAAAATACATATATAATAATAAATATAAAAAAAAATATGGTTATATTTGACATTCAGTAAAACTATAGACAAATAATATTAAAAACAAATATTCTCGATATGATCATAGATTTTTAAAATGAAATAGGTTATATAATATTTCTATAAAATTAATTTATTACCTATGGTTATACTTGACATTCAGTAATAGTTAGCGAGCTGGCGAGCAAAATTTCGATATGATCAGCACACAAGGCAGACGTTATTAATAGTGATAATTATACCCTGAGAAACATCAAGGACCTCGTCTGCCACCATGATGGCGCTGCGTTGTAAATTTACAGCGTATCAACAATGTTTAAAAAAAAGGTGTGCTATATTATGCGCACACGTCTACCTCTGGGGCTGATGATCACAGTCTTCCTGGAAACAGAAAGAATCGAAAAGGCAGACATCCAGGGCTCTGACTTTTGTAGTATTCATTTTTTACATTTATTTTTATGATTAAAAAAACTCTATTATGTAGTGCACACTTGGCAGATTTGAATTGTTCGATTAAAAACAATGAGAAGAACCACGGAAATATAGTCTGCCAACATGTTGCCTCTGCGTTGTCTATTGACAGTGCTCCAAAAATGTAAAAAAGGTGTGCTATATTATGCGCACACGTCTACCTCTTGGACTGATATTTGAATTCCTTATGAAAACCAAGAAAATCGATGAGGCAGACGTTCAGGCCTCTGATATTCCAAAGGCAGACAATTTGTTTTTTTTTTTTTTTCAACCCGACGCTCGCGCCAACCAAGCAGTTATAAAATATCCTCATAGTTCCTTTCGTGGTGTCTCTCTTTTATTTGGGAATATGAGTGAGAACGTTATAACTCAGTTCCGACCTTTTCCGTATTATGAAACTAAATGTACAGAGCGTATATCTATATACATCCTCTCCTTTTATTTTGCACGCTTTTCCTCTCTCTCGCTCTCAGGCACTTTCACATGTCTTGGTTCAAAATCTACGTATTTTACACAAATAACACGTGATTAAAAAAAGTTAAAGACTGTTCCTATCCAGATCCTAATCCTATTCAGATTACAATCAAGCATGCAATAAAAAAAAAACTTTCTAATTATAGTTGCGCATTTCGTTTCTGGTTAGCATTGAGAAAAAATATGATTGCATAGATTTCAGCTCCAGAAGTTTAATCGTTACCGTGAGTTTAGAGGATAATATTAAACAAAATTATAAGAATAAACTATAAATAATAACAATAATCCCATTCAATACCCGCTGTCCCTTGATTCCGTGAATTTTAAAAAGTTATACAGCTGAAAATCAGTGAGCAAAGAGTTTGCCACATGTTTTTTCGAATCCACTGAGTCATAGTGAATCGAATGGGCGCAATGAGAACCGCGTGCAAAGGACTTAGTAGAGCTTTTTTTTTAACATTTTTACAACTCCGTCCCTTGATAATGCAGAGTCCTGAATGTCTACCTCTTCGATTTTCTTCGTTTCCAAGATGATTGTGACCATGAAGTCTAGAGGCATGCATGTGCAAATGATTTAATACCCCGATTTTTTTAAGCAACTTCAATCCGCTGTAACGCGAAAACGCAGCGACATAGGACCTTAATTGATTGGACCAAATCGATTCGTAATGATTTAAACTGCAATCCACCTCGACGTGAAACGTGTGCAAATCATATAGCGAAATGCTCGCCAGCTCCCTAACTATAAGACTATAGACACAAAATAAATACAGATATTGTCGATTGGGCCATAAACAAAAGAATATCTTTGCATGTGTGTATTGAATACACGGTAATGAATAGTAGTGTGTGTAACGTGTTATTTATTGAAAATAATATATTTTTAAGCATAATTTAAAAAAAATATTATCATTCGTCACTTCTTCTCTGTATAAACTATAAGTGTGCGAAATTTCATACTCCTCCTTCCGCCCAATTTTCGTAAAAAGGGATCCAAAGTTTTCGCTTCACGTATTAATATATAGATATCTATGGCTAGAATTACAACGTGTTAGAAAAGAATGTAACCTATTTTTCCTGTTCTTTAAAATGACATCAACAAAATCTACCTAATATTACAAACAATTCATGTTTGTAATATTAGGTAGATTTTGTTGATGTCATTTTGTTCATGTTGTCGTTTGTACCAAATGATTCCTTTTTTTTGGTTTAAACTGTCCGATCTTACCCCACACACCAAAGGAGACGGATACGCTTTCATACAATTTTAGGCCTGGGTGTCAAAAGATAAAATTGGTGTCAATTGATAGGTACTATATTATTAAACAATCCCTGAAAATTTTGCAGAATTTGGCAATCTGAGAGCCGAGTAAAAAGATATTTACGAATAGTGAGGTTGAGTAACAATTTACACTTAACAGCTGATTTTTTAGGTTCGGATTTCATTCTTTATAATATAGATAGATAAAGAATATAATTATAAATCATTATCATCATTTCAGCCGAAAGACGTCCACAGCTGGACATAAGCTTCCCCGAATTCGAGGGGGGAGCGGGTTGTCATAATCGCCACGTTTGGTAGGTCGGTTGGCGATCGCAGTATACTGGTAAAATGCATAGAGAACGCTGCTGCCCATTGTCTAGTAAGGCCTTTAGTCGCCTATAACGACACCCAAGGGAAGAAATAGGGTGGTGCTATTCTTTATACATAATTATATTTGTAGAAGGGCTGGTGGCTAAGTAATAACAGCCGCACGGGTTGATCGTACAGGTTAAGCTACACTTGCCGCGGTTGGTCCATAGATGGGTGACCATCCTTACAAACCAAGACTCTTCCGTGACAGTCGTTCCATGTAAAATACTGGTACCCAGCTGCATCCGGTTAGACTGGAAGCCGATCTCAACATAATTAGGCAAAGGTTAGGCAGATGATAATTTATATTATATAAGGTGTATCTATTCATACGAAATATTTTAAGGGGTACACCTATAGGTGGTAAAGAAGCTTTAGAAGCAAAAAGAATTTTTTTATCTAAGCGTTTTTGAATATTCGTAATTATTATAATTTTAAAACTACTTGAGACGTTTTGCATAAAACCTTTACTCCAAATTATATGAATGGCCCACCTGACGCTGCGAGGGCGACGACCGGACGGTACGAGCATGGCCGTGGTGTCTCGGGCCGTAAAAAATAAGAAGGAGCCAATATTTCTTATGCGCGTCAAATAATTTATAAATATTAAATTTAAAAAAAAAAACTCTTAGAATTTTTTTTTTCGTTGCTAAAGCTTCTTTACCACCTACAGGTGTACCTCTTAAAATATTTCGTGTATGAATAGATACACCTTATATATTAGTAGAGTGAGAAGGGAATGTTTTGTAGATTGACTTGATTTGATGTCTTGGTGATTAGTCTCACTAACGACCTCTTTCCAATTTTTTAAAATTAATATCTGTGCCATGTAACAACAATCGGTTGAATCATCATAAAAGCTTGAATCATACTTAACAAGAAGAGACCGACTGGTGGTTTACTGAATTTATGGCAGTTTTAGTTTTAAAATATTCTTAATGTAAAAGCGTGACCGAAAGAGTTAAAAATAAAAATGCTTCTTAGTAACATTTTTTATTCATCTTCAGGTGCTTCTATATTATCTTGGTACCCTTTTGTTTGGTATCGGGGTGGAAATCTTCATGGATGTCCTCCACGTTGGGGCGGACGGAGGGGTCTGTCAAGAAGATAATCGATTCTCAAAGTTTGGTTCTATTCACAAGCATACTACTAAATAAAATACGCGTATGTGAAAGCGTCTTATAAAACCGAAATACTGTACGGTTGGTATAGAGATGAAGGGAAGAGGTAACACGAACAATATTGTGCTTTTTTAGAAACCTGTATTATTAGAATAGGATTTCAGATCCTCAAATAATTAAATGAATGTGGAAGACAGTAGAAAAAAAAAGTATGGAAATCACAAACACGGAATGAAATAATTTATAATACTTACTATATGAAATTAACATTCTTCAATTTAAAAGAAATGAATACAAAAAAAATATTATTTAGGATAAAAATCCTAATTAAACTGAAATGTCTATTACAACGTTGTAGAAAAATGAAAATGAAAACATGAAATGAAATGAATGAAATGATCAATAACAAAATACACATTTTCACTTTACCATCTTAAAGTATAGAAATCACAAATCCTATATGGAAATAAACACAACAATTTTCAATTTAAAAGAAATTCTCATCATCGTCATTCATAAGGGTATACTCCACAGGATCTTCATTTATCTGTAGTAGCTCTATCACTTATAATCAGGTAGGTAGTCTTGATCTTTACGCTTAGGAATAACAAATTTTAGGTTGTTTTTCTTACCGATAGTTTTATAGAATGTTATCTTGTACATATTCGGGTTTGAATTGATATTACTATTTTCAATGATGCCGACGTAATATATCCAAGTTCGTTTGAAGTATCTAACTAGAACTGCATCCCCAGTATTGTATATGTTCGAATCATTAATATAATTGTTGGTCCCATTGTTATCACCTTCATCAAAGTTGAAATAAATGTTTCCACTAAAATCGTTTTGATGTTTATTCATTGTTTTTGTAGGGCAATTAACTATCATCGTTTTTTTCTTTGGTATATTAGATACGCTTGTATTTTGTGATAATTTTCGCTTTTGGTTTGTAAACAAATCTAAATCTTTATCAATTGGCTTTAGCTGCAAACTTCTGGGTAGAATTTTATAGAAAGCTTGGTTTTCTGGTGTGATTTTTACAGATAATAAGATAGTCACTTTCGTATCATCATTTGCATTATCATTTGTCTCTATCGTAGGAATTTCTGGAATTTCTTTTATCTCACACCTCTCTTCGCAAGTATCGTCCCTTTGACTTGCTTTTCTCTCTTGATAACTACCCATTTCATGTATTTGGCCTGTCCCATGTTGCGCCACAACATCCTTTCCTCCGCCTTCCGCATCCAGTCTACCCCAGTCACTTTCCTAAGGTCGTCGGTCCATCTAGCTGGGGGGCCCACACTACGCTTACCGATACGCGGTCTCAGACATGGACCCCCTGTCGGTAACTCCAGTTACCGACACTCATCTGAACATTTACAATTGTCGTAACACTGCTATTAGATCTTTTACGTTTTTTCATCGCTGTCTTTGTAGCTGTCTTTTGGTCAGATTTATTATCCAATTTATGCAATTCACTTTTCTTCCTGTGTTTATTATACTTGTCCAATTTCAAATATTTTTTTTTTCAGTTCGAGTTCTTTTTCCTTATCCTTTGCCTTTTTAGTTACGTCAGTGCTGTTCTTGTTAGTCAAAATCGATTCATTCGTTACCGTTGCTTCTGTTCTTAAGTTTGTATTTTGATTTCCAGATGATCCTGGTATAGGATCAAATGCATAATTTTTAGATTGAAGTACTGTTTTTTGTTTCCGTTTTGTTGTATCTGTATTTCTTTTTCCTTAGTTAATTCTATCGCTTGCTGTTTTTCTAGAAAATATAAAAATCTGCGGTCCGAAAACGCAAAGAGCAACTGAATGACACAGGTTTGGTTTTAGTCACTGAAAATATGACATGCCCTCCATGCCATGCCTCCACATGTCATCCCGCTCCGTCGTAGAGCGAGAGAAGTCATTGGATGATTTCCCACATCAAAATAAAAGATGCAAAACAGTTACAGTTACGTAAGTTTGTTTAAGTAGATTAATATCTTTTACATAAGCCCCAGATTGAAACGATTACGAACACAATTAAGTTTTTAAAATGCTGCACTTCGCAACGTCAGCCTTTGGATGGGTGACCATGTAGTTTTTGTTTTGCCTTGTGTCGCAGGTTCGCTAGGTTAAGATGCACTTCGTAAGGTCAGCCTTTGGATGGGTGACCATTTAGTTTTTGTTTTGCCTTGTGTCGCATCTTCTAAAGTATGCTCTAAATAAATTTATAGTTTAAAAAATCACTAGAAAAACACGCTTTTATAAATTCACGTAAAAACCAAAAACCTTATCGTGGTCAAAGTTCATTACAAGACCTTTCTAACAAGTCCAAACATATGCTATGATACGATATTCCATCACGGAATGCAAGTGCCTATCTTCCGGCTTCATCATCAGACTTTGAAACCTAATCGTGGTCAAAGTTCATTATAAAAATTATTTAAAAAGTTCAAACACAGCTATGATACGATGTTTCATCATGAAGTTCCAGTTCATATCTTCCGGCTCCATCATCAGATCAGTTCGACAGTACCATATTATTGTATTGTCATCAGAACTACATACACCTGCCAATTTTCATGACGCTACGATCCTTGGAAGATGGTTAAATTAGTTACCTTAGATTCCATTACATACTTAGTTACATACAGGTCGACCTAATAAAAGCGTGTTAAAAATAATTTCGATGTTTCACATCTGCCAGGCGTCCCGCGACGGCTCACTTTTTTTTATAAAATTTACTCTTCGACATGATTCGACTCAGAATTATTTTTTAACCGACTTCAAAAAAAGGAGGAGGTTCTCAATTCGACTGTATTTTTTTTTCAATGTTTGTTATTACCTCATAACTTTCGACTGCGTGAACTATCGGTATACGGTCTGTGTCTTAGGATCTGTTTTAGGTAAGTTTTTTGCCACCGACTTCCGAAATTAAAGTTGTTTTTTCAATTTGTAGTGCTTTTAAGGAAGTCGGTTGTTTTTTTTTTTTGTAAAAAGTTTTTATTTTTAACTTTTTAGTTATGGTATCTACTTGCACTAATTCCTATACCACTACTGGCCAAGTGAAAATTAAGACTTATATGGTTTTCTCATAGATGTCATTGTCAGAACTGAACCTAATTAAAGCGAGACCACACGGGAAGCACCAGCTTTCAAACAAAAAAGAATCATCAAAATCTGTTCACCCAGTCAAAAGTTATGAGGTAACAAACGTTAAAAAAAAACAGTCGAATTGAGAACCTCCTCCTATTTTTGAAGTCTGATTCGAATCATGTCGAAGAGTTAATTTTATAAAAAGTGCAGTTAACTCTAGATTTCTACTTTGCTGCCGTCGCGCGTCGTACTGTGTACCCGAAACGTTACTTTGTCTATTCTTCCGTCGACAAAACCCCTTTCTACCTGGTGGTCATGCTACGCATGCTGGATACGTTTTATCGAGTTATCTCTGCTTAAAACTTAGTATTTAGGCAAAATCCACACTAATATTATATATTATATATTATTATATTATATATTATATTATATATTATCTAAATCTAAACTAATATTATAAATGCAAAAGTAACTCTGTCTGTCTGTCTGTCTGTCTGTCTGTCTCGCTTTCCTGCTAAAACTACTGAACCGATTTAAATGAAATTTGGTACACAGATAGTTTAGAGCCTGAGAAAGGACATAGGCTACATTTTATCCCGGTAGTACGTTCCCGCGGGATATTTTCCCACCTCCACGCGGGCGAAGCCGCTGGCAAAAGCTAGTAAGCTATACTTTTGCTAAAATATGCAAATACAAATGAAGGTGAAAGACCGAATCAACAAATGTTTTTTTGAATTTTACCTTGTTCTCTCTAACGGCGCGTAGTACACGTCAGAATTGCCGGAACGACTGGCGGCTACTGCGCTGCGGGCCTATTGACGTGCCGCACAATGTGGCTAGCATTAAAAAAAAATAGCCAAATAAGTGGGATATTTCATTTCTACGTTCTTACCCTAGCTTCGATCGTACCCCAACGCACCCAAAGTCGAAACGTGTTGTCTTCGAAAATGCCGAAAATTACCTAAAAAACCATGTGAATAAATCCTTTCTTAAACCTAAGCAAGTAAGTGTGATTTCTGCTTGAATGAAGCACTAAAAATAATTTAACCGGGCAAGTACCGTAATTACAGACACAATTAAAAAACGATTGTTTGCATACCAAATGTGGTATCTCAGGGACTTAGAGGTTAATATAGGTACAGGATTTGGGGCTGAAACAGAAATGTATGCGCAGCAGTATCTTGGTAAGTGACGTCAAAATATGACCGCGACAATAAGGGCGAGCGCGCACTGCCATGCGTTTTGTTACCGCATAATTCGTGAAGTATGAAATGTCATAGAAGTGCGCGCACTGCGAGAGTCAATCGCAGAATTTCAGGACCAGCAATTCTTAACAAACTATTATAAGACTAGCTTGTGCCCGCAACTTTGTCCGCGTTAAATTTCTTGCAGCCCCGACTCCCCTCGTCAGCTTTATGATTTGAATACAGTTAAAAATGCTAGAGTGAGCCAACCTTAAAAGATAGATATATGCCGTCGTGAATTTTTTTGTAGAATTTTTCAATAGGAACAATTTCGTCATAAATAATTGTTACGTTATTGTAACCGTTTACGCAGCACAGCTCTCAAAAGGAATAACTTTCCTCCGTTTTTTGCAACATTTTTCATTGATGCTCTGCTCCTATTGGCCGTAGCGTGATGTTAAATAGTCTAAAGCCTTCTTCGATAAATGGGTTACCACCAAACATTTATTATTTTTTCAGTAGTTCTTGAGATTAGTGCGTTCAAATAAACAAACTCTTCAGCATTATAATATTTATTACATTTACATTTTTATTCTTTTTTAAATTTTGACTCAGTTTAGTCGTATTTAATAGTTACGAAAGTTCATTTTCGCCGCTTATCAAAATCAGATAGGCACGTGACATTGAAACATTTCATTTCATAATTGGTTTGAAGGAAGAGAATATTGATTGGATCATAGATGTAAAATATTGATAAATAAATACCTAATTGTTTTCTTTCTACTATGTTGCAAATGATGATGGATTGTTTTATTTATTTCATTTAAATATATTTATTTGTCATAAAACCAAGCAAACCCGTGATTTTGACAAGGACGTTATCATAAACCCAAACTAGTTCAGGTTTTTGATCAAAAATCTGGATTGTTTCAGGTTTATGATGAAATTGAGTTTAAAATGTGTCATCTTCCGGTTTTTCGTCAAAAACATAGATTTTTGATCAAAAACCTAATTTTATGAAAAACCTGCGACATATATACAGATAGCGACTCTTGTATTAGTTTCATAACGACATGTGGTGTGGGCTGCACAGTTGTAACTTGAATGACAAAACGTGCGTTTTTTCCACCGCAGTGCGCGGACGCGTGACTGCGTTTATTCTACCGTGCGGTAGAATAAACGCACCGCAAGGCAGTGCGCGCTCGCCCTAACGGACGTTTGAATAGAGTACCGTAAAATGGGGTTTTTTGGATATAGTGAGGTTATTTGGAATTTCTAAAATAAAAGTTTTGATCACATGTATTTTTTTATCTGTCAAGGGTAGGAATATTTGAATGCCACCTGGCAACACAACAACTAACTGTCTATGTCACATTCAAATTTTGGAGGTTAGTTTAGCATTTCACGTGGAGCAGTAAATGTTTTTGTAAATTTCGAATTTCTGGTTTTTATCGTGGGGTTACAACTTTCATCTGATACACAAAATCTAGAAAGGTATGTACTACGCTAATCAAACTATGTATACGTGTGTTTTTCGCAGATTTCAGTGGTTTTAGTTGCTGTTTTCTATCTCTAACGAGCTATGTACTGTACCTATTTTTTGTGATTGGGGCTTTTTGAGGTTGATTTTGGGGTTATTTGGAACAATATTTCAAATAGCCCCTTCTACGGTTTTCTATGCATTAGTATGGATTAAAGTAGTCGCTTCAAATAGCCCCAAGAGTGCAACAAAATTCACTTAAGGCTAAGTTATCACGCTTCAATTGAATAAGTTAAAATTACATAGGTACCTACCTATTATTTTGTCCACAGATAATATGAAACTAGGATATCATTTATCATGGTGCGAACATATCAAAGAAAGTATACCAACTCACGCAATGGCAAAACTCATCCACCATATCTGCGGTATTCTGAAGAAGATTTACAAAAAGCAATAGAAGCCGTTCAGAATGGTAATTTGAAAGTGAAAGACGCTGCGCAACATTACAATATTCCGATTAGCACTTTAAGCAGAAAATATAGATATAAAAATTGCACGCAAGAAAAAGCGGGGCACCCAACCCTATTTTCGAAAGAAGAAGAGAAATCGTTTGTAGAATATATTCAATTACTGAGCCACTGGGGGTTTCCTTTTGATTCAACTGACCTACGAGTATTTGCACAAAAATATTTAAATAAAATTGGAAAAACCATATATGGACTAAAAGACAACATCCCTGGTGTAGACTGGGCGCGCAATTTCCTAAACAGACACAAACATGAGATTTCCAATCGAACAGCGTCAAACATATCTAGCGATCGCGCCAAAACTACAGAACAGGAAATAGATGAGTTTTTTGATCGTTACGAAAAATCTATCAAAGGAGTCTCCCCAGACTGTCTCATCAATTAAGATGAGACAAACCTAACCGATGACCCGGGTAACAAAAAATATATTTTTAAGAGAGGATGTAAATACCCTGAAAGG
Source organism: Aporophyla lueneburgensis (assembly GCA_932294355.1). NCBI lineage: Eukaryota > Metazoa > Arthropoda > Insecta > Lepidoptera > Noctuidae > Aporophyla > Aporophyla lueneburgensis. The sequence goes on along the minus strand of OW028749.1, from coordinate 444,603 downwards.
GTAATAAATAGTTCTAAGTCATCAATTTCTTTGATGTTTGCTGGCACTGCAGATGGACAATCCTTGCCAATATATGTGGTTTACAAAGCGGATCATCTGTGGGATCAATGGCTGGAGGGAGGACCTGAAGGCACCAGATACAATAGGTCAAAAAGTGGCTGGTTTGATTCGGTATGCTTCGAAAACTGGTTTCATACGATAATAGTTCCGTACGCAAGAAAAAAACCAGGACGAAAAGTTGTAATAGGAGATAACTTGTCTTCTCATTTTCACGTAAAAAATAGCTTACCCTTAAGAATTCCAAATATCGCTTTACTTATAATAGGTACAACTTTGTTATACTTACGTAATATTCCAAATAACCCCATTTTGGCAACAAATATAATTTCGATATGTAACTACCTTCATATAATTCGGTATTTTCTTGACCAAAAACAGTCAAATTGCCATTTAAACAAAACCAGGTTACCCTAAAATATTTCCAAATATCGCTTAGACGGTTTTATTTAGCACAATGTTTGATAAATTAAGAAAAACAGGTCCAATAAATTGTGATACCAAATAACCCCATAGTAGCGATATTTGGAACAGCGTATTTAAAAATATATATCTTTAAAACTTACTACGATAGACGTATAGTAGTAGAAGTGATCAAGAGGGCATTATAGGAACTACTCAAAAAGCCCCTTGTTGCGTTATTTTATACACTGTTCTTTTATTAAACACATGTTTTAGCAAAAAGATGTTTCAAATAGCCCCGTTTTACGGTACTGCACGTTGTCACAACTTTTTTTTAAACATAATGATATTTTCGTGCAACAAACAGCAGCAGTTTGCCTTTTAAGACCTAGTCCTGCCTTGCTACAAACGGCTTGGTTTGTAGATTTGCAAACCAATAATAAAATTCTCATAGATTCATGTAGGTACAGACGCCAACACATCAAGCTACTACAATCTGTCAGATTTCTTTGATAGATTTTCGACTTTATTTCTAGAGCATTAGGTTCAAGGTTCATTGGGAAAAATTGACAGTTTCGGGTAGCTTGACCTGGTGGCGTCTGTACATACATAACTTCTTACAACATTTCCAAAACAATTTTTCTTATGACATAATAATAGGTATATTTGCCTCAAAAATATTTATCAAAACACTAATTTTCGTGTAATACTTCCTACTCCTTCTTAACGTCATCGATGTTTGGAAATATTTTTACATTGAAAAATGTTTTTTCAAAGGTACTACAGACACCAAAGAGTAAATGTGAATCAATCAATATTTTGCAAAGAAAATGTCCAAATTCCGTATGTTAGCTGTCCTGAGTACTTTAGAGGAGCTTTGCGCTAGCGCGGGGTGGCAGGCGGCGGGCGGCGGCAGTCGTGCGTTAGCATCCAGACGGTACGTTTGTGTCGCTCGCTGCCGCGCCGGATATTGAACAACTACTCGCGTATGGGTGTGTTAGTGGCAATATCTAACAACTTGTAGTATTAGTGTGCGTGTATAGACTAGCTCGCTGGTCGCTGCAGATAACCCATTTCGTTTGAGCGCGTGGTCTTTTATAAATGATAAATGATTTTATTTCTGTATGTAGGTTTGTACAAACACTTTTACATGTCAATGATATTTTTTTAAACTAGATGAGTTCGGCTTTTCCTAACTGACTACTCTGAGAAGAAAGGCCGAAACAAACTCAGAGGTCACAGTCTCTTTTAAAGTCCAGACATAATCTTGTTCACATCATGTGAAGATCATGTAGATTGGTGACTGAAATGGTCTTTTGAAGAAAGAACCACACAGATTGAGTGGACCTGTCTAGTCAGTGCAAGCATTATTTTGTCACTAATCGTTTAGCTTAACTCGGAAGATAAGGAGCCCAACGCTATGACGAACAGTACCAAAGAAAGGACATTTGGGTAGGCCACATAAATTACTCAAACTGCCAGATCATGATTACTAAGAACGAAAGAAAACAAAATTAAAAAAAGACCCACATAGTCTTCACATTCACAATAATTAAAAAATACGATACTTTACAGAGTAAATATTCATGTCATTGTATAATATAAAAAATTATCAATGTCAATGTGTATGTACAACATTAATTTTTGTTTATGCGAAACCCGAAACACGGGTCTAGTATTTTTATGTAAAGAATCTATGAAAAAAATTTCAAAACTGTATCATTAATAATCACAGAGTTATAAGCTGGTTACGTTACCTAGCAGTCTACGCTAAAACCTAGCCTAGCGGAGGCCGGCCGGCCGCGCCACCCGGCCGCGTGCGCGCCGTCAGCGTCGTCTTTCACAATTTAATCTCCGCAAGTAAACGGGTCCTATCACATAGTTGTTTATTATGCCGGCCCATACATTCACAGAAAATCGGTGCTGAAAAGAGTCTGCACGCGCTAGGTGCGGATTTTCATGAGCCCAGTGGTGGCTATTGTGAACATTGTACAATCCGCGACGCGTAAAAGTACACTCATCGGTCCACAGAACAGATAAAGAGGAGAGACAGAGAGAGACCTCTTTATCTGTTCTGTGCATCGGTCCACAGAATGTTGGCGTTACGATTATTCAGCAACCACCGGCAAAATGAAATCCGCTGTGTCTGGTCATTCTCGCACAGTTCTTGGGCACGACGGAAATGATAAGGATATTGTCCATCATCTCGCAACGTGCGCCAAGCGTAGGTCTTGCTGACGTTAAATAACCTGCCGGCCCTTGTTGTGCTGCTCTCAGGATTGTTGGCCATGTAGTCCAAAATTCCTACTTGGACTGTGGTAGGTATGCGACTCACTCCTCTATCGACGGCTGTCGGAGGCCGAACCGTAGTCCCTACTTCTTTGTGTGGTGGCAAGCATAGTGTTCCACGAAACTCTAATGCCAAATTGCTCCTCGAACCGACGCACTGCCAGGGATACATTGTCACCACAAACAGCTAAAGTACGAACCATCTCCGTGTATTGGACGTTTGAGTATGAGAAAGACATTTTACACAATTTTAAAATCTAAACAAAACACTGCAACGGGCTCGCGCTCGCGGATCACGTATTGTCGCACAGAACGGACGCGTGCGTGACACATGCGCATCAATCCGTAGCAATCGGTCGACTGACAGTAGACATGGGTGATAAATAACGTCACAGTGAAAAAATCATCGTGATCTGTCACCTGAGAATATCACAGTGACTTTTTAGAAAATAACGTTGTTCCAAAATAACGTTGTTCCTTTTCGTCACATCTACTCCGTCTCACTCGCGTCACTGCGATGGTTCATGTTTAATATGGAACGATAATGAATCGGAACGTCCGCTCCCGGGCAGGTAGTATTATGAATGAGAGATAGTACACAAAGCTTGGCATTAGAAAATGCAACAGCTTTTATTTTTAAATTCTAATTACAAAACCAAATAAAATTTTAAAATATCGTGTAAAACTGTAAATAATGTACATTATAAAATCAATGTAAATAGTTGATCAAAATATATGAAATTTTGCACGCTATTTTTTTAACACTCCGTTACCCTGCATACATATAAATACATACATGGACATCTACGTGTATACGTATACTATAATAAAACTGAATACAGCTGCAGGCGATTTTTGTTATTAATAATAGTGAATAAACGAATTAATTGTCAAATCGTTTAGAGTCACATTACAAGACGTTCCAAGGACCTATCCGACGTAGGTACGTTATCGAAATATCAACGTGACAAAGTCACGGTGATTTTTCACTGTGACTTTTTTGGAACCGGAACAACAGTCACCGTGATTAAAATATAACAACTTTGCCCATGTCTAACTGACAGGGGTTGTTTCACTCACACCCGCCGCCATGCGCCGCCTCGCTTTGCGCCCGCGCCTCGTACCACCACTATGAACTCCCGTGACCTTTGTTGTGTGCGTATGATTGCGGAAATGTAGTTTGTGCAACTTGCGAGCGTAATTAAATATTTTTGGGACAAAATATAACATGGTATAAAAATTATTGGAATCGATTCAGTTACTCATTCTGAACAAACTATATTCAGGTTTCGCATATACTAAAAATAATGTTGTATAAAAAAAAAAACGGATATAATTTTGTTGGTCAGATCACTTGATGACCATGTAGATCGGTGTCTGAAATGGTCTTTTGAAGAAAGAACCACACAGATTGAGTGGACCTGTCCAGTCAGTGCAAGCATTTGTCATTAATCGTTTAGCTCAACTCGGAAAATAAGGAGCCCAACGCTTTGACGAACAGTACTAAAGAAAGGACATTTGGGTAGGCCACATAAATTACTCAAACTGCCAGATCGTGATTACTGAGAACGAAAGAAAACAATATTAAAAAAGACCCACATAGTCTTCACATTCACAATAATTAAAACAATACGATACTTTACAAAGTAAATATTCATGTCATTGTATATATAAAAAATTATCAATGTCAATGTGCAGGTATATATAAAAAAAAAAAAAGAAACGGATATAATTTTGTTGGTCAGATCATTTGATGACCATGTAGATCGGTGTCTGACATGGTCTTTTGATTAAAGAACCACACAGATATTGCCACTAACTACTCAAACTGCCAGACCATATTCAAAAGTGAAACAATGACCCACATAGTCCTCAAATTCTCAATAATCAAAGTAATATTCATACAATTAATATTCATGTCATGTGAAATAATAAAAAAAAAGAGTAAAAATAGCAAAATAATAATAAAAAAACAACATTCAGTGTAGATTTATTGGAGCAGCTCAGTCCCAGGCCGTTTTATCCTCAATATAGTTTTATTAGTGGTGCTTTGGTGACTATTATTTTTAAGCATATGTGAATATTATATTTTTGTTTATATTCTGTAAAATCAATATAATTGTAAATAAATAAAAATGCCAAGGCCAAAAAAATCCAAAAAATATCTAATTCAATCGGCTATTAAAATGCGTCTGAAGAAGTAAGTACCTACCTATTTATAGCATTTATTTAACTTTACGATTACTGTTAGCTTTTTTAACCATGCGGTGTACGATTGTTTATAATTTTTTTCACAATTGATGATGAGTAATTACAAAACTTTTCCAGGGAATGTAGAAAGAAACCATCAAGATCAATAGGGAATCATCCGGTTACAGCTTCCAAAAAACAGGGTGTAAGGGGAACGCTTCCGAAGCCAGACCGTAGGTTAAATACTTACAACTTAAATGCAAACGGATACCAATAACCTTTCGCCTTGATTGGGTTATTTACAAGACTTCACATTTCATTAACCCGCAATGGAAACCGCTCAAAATGTGAGGTCACTGACACGCATGGAGCCGATGGCGCGCTCCAGCGCGTCGCGAGCGCCGTTCGCTTCATAAGGTTGAGTCCCGGGATTTATACGGAATTGATGGAAACCGGTTTCACAATGAACCATGAGTCCATAGCGGACTCCCGGCCACCGTAGGCGCGAGCTTGCGGGTGGCGAGCAATGGGTAGCTCGCTGCCAAGCTCGGGTCGACGGCGCGTAGTGTTCCACGCGCGCCTCAAAGAGATGTCAGCAGCGCTGAAGGGGTCTGCTAGGACCGATGCCTGCCGGGGTCGCGTGGTTGTTCGAAAGAGATACCGTGACCCTGGCACATGGGCAACTGAAGGAACACGGGTAGGTTTTAGTCAGTAAAAGTCTGACATGCCCTGCCGCTCCGCCCAGAGCGGGAGAAGTCATTTGATGATTTCCCATCCAAAAAAAAAAAAACCCGCACACTACAAAATTATGAAATTTCATCGCATTCGTAGCCCACGGTAAAAAATTAAAGACGGTGACAGATATTTTATGTACCTATCTTATTTCTTATGAGGTTTGGCTCGATCTGCGACACATCCCTTTCATGCGAAAATCATAAGGATGAATAGCACTAAATACGGTTGAATAGATATCGATCGATTAGATGTAACGCACGTTCGCTCACGAACCGAGTCGGAAAGGAACTAACTAGAATACCTACTAACAGCATCAAACATGCCGCCTCCACGCGGATGCCTGTGACGCGGTGGTTTTTCTTGTACAAAGGTCAACAGATAACAGAGGCGAAAATGATAAATTAATAATTATTAAATCAGACATCACTTAATTTTAATTGTTAGGAAATTGTACTTATGCTTTGAAACAATCTTTTTTTAATCTATATGTTACGGGCAACGTGATTAACTGGGCATTATTAATAAAGACCAGCCATTATTAATAATGCCCAAGAGCGTCGGGCAAAGTTACTAATTTCTCAATTTGACCGGCCATTATTAATAATACCCGACGGCCCGTGGTCCATGTCAGTGTTTGAGATGGCTTGAATTTATCACTTGGACCGGGCAGTATGAATAATTCCCTTCTTGTAGCCGGGCAATGTGAGAAATTGGACCACAGCCGCTGGATGCAATCGGGACTTTAAGGCACCCCGACTCGGATAGGTTAGGTTAGAAGGGGATGGCGGGGTCGTTTGAGCGAGCGAAGCGAGCGAATAGACCCCGCCATCCCCTTCGTGGTTATTTTTTTATAAACCACCCAGAAGAAGGAGCCCCGCGTAGCGGGGCTCCGTCGCCAAAGCCCACCCTCGACCATGCTGCCATTTATTATGGCGCTTAAATATCATGTGTAATGATTATTATGGCGTTTAAATATTATGTCTAATCATTATTATGGCAATTAAAAATATGAAAAACAATACGTATGGCACTCGTATCTTATGGTATCTAAGTTTCGGGCAGTTAAAAGTATGTCATATGTCTTTTAGGGCAAACAAAACATTCTGGCAAATGAAATTCGGGTAAATGAAATTCGGGAATATGATGATTATATGGTATACGATCTTCGGGTAAACAATAGACAACCAAGAAATTCATATAATACTACAGATCACCTATTTTATTACATTGCCCAAGACAGGGTGGGCATTATTGATAATGGCCGGGAAAAGTGATAAATTATGCTGTTTTAATCACATTGCCCAATTGAGTCGGGCATTATGAATACAGACCGGTCATTATTAATAGTGCCCGGACTTATCAAATTGCCCGTAACATATACAAATAATTAAAATTGTAGTGTCTATTTAAAATGTCAAATTAACAGCTTTTCAATAAATGCATATGAAAGTATATACGGTACTAACATAAAAAAAAAAAAACATTTTTTTTTTGTCGGTTTGTACGTTTGTTCCGACTAATCTTCGAAACGGCTGGACGATTTCGACGGGAAATGCACTCGCAGATAGCTGATATTATAAGGAGTAACATAGGCTATAGATATATATATTTTGTCTGGTTAGTACGTCTCCGTGTGATAATTTCCGAACCTCACGCGGGTGAAGCCGCGGGCACAGCTCGTATCCTATATCTATACATATCTATACAATACATACAATAGAAATAAATAAAACTGAAGTGTCTGTTTGTAATTTCAAATTAACAACTTTTTACTATATTATATGCATCAAACTTTTGTCTGTCTGTCTGTTTGTTCCGGCTAATCTCTGAAGTGGCTGGACCGATTTTGACGGGACTTTTACTGGCAGGTAGCTGATGTAATAAGGAGTAACTTAAGCTACTTTTATTTTAGAAAAATTCTTTCATTTTAGAAAAATACCTGCGTTAATTTCCGACATCCACGCGGGCGAAGCCGCGAGCAAAAGCTAGTTATGTATAAGAAGATGAAACGGGTTTTTTAGGTTCAATAATGCATTATAAATTAATTGAGTTTATTTACTAAATGAAGGACACAGTCATTGCAATACAATGTGATGGCGCAGAGACTGCCACTCCCTCACACGCCCCGCCTCCTCCTTCGCGAGCATTACTGCTTCGCAGAAGGAGGTGACGGCTTTCCATGCCCTCTCGCTCCGTACCATGGCTCGCACCAGGGCCGGACGCGAGAGGTCGCCGCCGCGGATCGCCTCCACGAGGACACGGCGGTGCTCCGCCCAGGCAGGGCACACCTCCATCGTATGCTCCACCGTGTCCTCCAGATGATCCTCGCAATGGAAACACCCTGGCGTTTCCTCCCGCTTTATCCTGAACAGGAACCCACCAAAGAACCCATGCCCGGTGAGAACCTGCGTCAGGTGGAAGGTGAGGACGCCGTGGCGCCTCTCTATCCACTCCTCAAAGAGGGGATTTACCGCCGCAATTGTGGCGTGCCCAGTGTACGGTACTCTTGTATTCAAGTTGTGCCACAGATTAATACAGATGAGACACTCCGCAGTTTAGATAGAAACTACAAATATGCGGCGGGCTCGAATGTCGGTACCACTTCATTAGGGATGCCGCGCGCCGCCGCCGGGTTCCACGTCAATTTAACACCCACACGCCGCATCGCGACATCCATTAGACACGAGATTTTAAAACTAAAAATATTAAAATGAAGGCAGCAGTGTATTTCATTGCATCGCATTTGACTGCTTAAATATTAACCTCACGTTTTTCTCACTTCTAAAGGATCCTGGAAGGAAATACATGTGTATCTACATATAAGTAATTAGGTAGGTACATACCTACAAAATGTTTACATTGGTTATTCTTATAACGGTCACCTGTATTTACGTAGTTAGAAAATTAATTTCGTATTATTATTATAGTATAGTTAGGTACTTACAAGTTTGGTTTACAAGGTCAAGTTTAGTTAAGCTTTGTTAAGTCTAGGTAGGAAAGTACCTATTTAAATATAATTTTTCTTTTGGTTGGTAACTACCACGGAATAACTAAAACCAGTATACATATGTAAAACATATTTATACCTAAAAGTGATATTTAGTTTAATAGACGAGGTACACACTAACGTATGCCTATGCCTATTTTCTTAGGCTAAAGTACCTACTTGTACTTATGTCCCGTGTGGTGCCGGACGTAAAGAACAGCATCACCCCATTTCTTCTCGTGGGTGTCGTAAAAAGCGACTAAGGGACTTACTAGAGAATAGGCAGCAGTGGCGAAGGGTGATTTTATTAGAGAGGTTAAGCCGGAGCAAAAAAAATGTTTACCTAGGCCGGACGTGGCGCACGTAGTCGAGTTACTTAAAATCTGTGACTGACTTCCTGGCTTCAGTCTTCTACAAGCAGATGTCTTCAGTCCACCTTTACTGTACGTGTAAGCACTGGTGATTGATACAGTGTCTTGCAAGTATAATAAAAGTGGCTTTGGAAAAGGCCGTTTGTGGTGTGATCAGTGTGATGACGTTGACGTATGATGTCTACTAGAAAAAACTACTTAACTACAAGACTACTGACTTATTCTACTTACAATACTACTTATACTCTAAAGCTATTCGTCTATTCTTTAGTACAAAGTGCGCTAAGACATTATCATAAAAGCCGAGATGATTCTTAATTTTTAACAATAAATGTTTTTCTATAGAAAAAATGGCTAGATCAGATAATCGTTCTTGTTTTTGAGAATTACGCATGTACGTATGAATTCGCTTCAAAGCTGAAAACGACCTCTCCGCGGATGCAACTGTAACGGGAAGTGTCAAAAATATACTACACTAGCTTCTGCCCGCGACTTCGTCCGCGTTAAATTTCTTGTTCCCCCGACCCTTCCTGTCGCGTCGAATCGCCTACCCGTGCGATTTTCCCCGTTTTTGCAACATTTTTCATTACTGCTCCGCTCCTCTTGGTTGCAGCGTGATGTTATATAGCTTATAGCCTTTCTCGATAAATAAACTATCCAACACAAAAATATTTTTTCAATTCGGACCAGTAGTTCCTGAGATTAGCGCATTCAATCAAACAAACAAAGTCTTCAGCTTTATAATATTATAGTATAGATAATGTTGTAATTTGTGGAAAAGTGTCACACAATAATGAATTATGACCTAACCTAATTACGTGTTTCTTATTTTCAAAACTTAGGACTTACCACAAATTCCTAATTGCGAACGCACAATTTCACAACAAACTCACAATTATCAAATTCTTATCGTTACACTAGTACTACACTAATAACTTATATGAATACAACGAAATAAATGCTAATTAACCACAAATATCAACAAAATAAAAGGTTTGTTTTAAGGTTATAATTCTATTGACGTCAATCAAAAATCAAAATCAAATCAAAATCAAAATCAAAAGTCATTTATTCAAACTAGGCTGAGAGTCAGCACTTTTTGAACGTCAAAGTTACAAAAGACAGTCCCCCCAAAACGCCCGCCCTTCGACACTTCCTAGTGCTTTAGCTGGGAAGAAGAAGTGGCGGAACAAACTCCCCAGCAGCACAGCTGTCTGTTAAGTTAGAAGAACTTGATTCTATACAATATCGTGTAAGTAATTAATATTATAAAACAAAACAAAGCATACATTATTCGCCATATGTCAGCTAGCACACGCCAATATACGAACAAAACATTGAAAAGTAAACTCAAGCTGAAATAAATAATAAAACAAAATCGTAAACAGAACGTAAAACTTAAATAAAGCCTCCAGGCATAAAGGGCGTGCCCGCTTACATATTCAACGACGCAAAATGATACATATACATACATTGATGCATGTAGCTAAGTTGAAGTTACAATAGTTAAACTAGGACATCCGGAGTAAAAATAAAATAACAGTTAATACAAATAACAATAACAAAAACCATGGTCAGCAAGTCGACCAGTCACCACAAGCAGCACCCGTTCACGAGCATAACGCAAAGGTCAGCCATGGTCAAACAAACATTTAAAATGACAAAAGTACTGTCGCGTCGAGCGGACGGGGCTCAAGGGGGCGGGGGAAGGGCCCGAACACTTACGAAATTCAACGAAAGGACGATGTTGCTACTCCAGTTCGTTCGAATAACCCGACGTCTAGTGGCTTGCCAAGGCCTCTAAAAAATGTGTGGCACGTGACCTGAAGTGACGTCATGACGAGATGATCTTGTATAGAAATTGATGTACTTCATAAGCCGGCGTTGAAAGCGAGTTACACTGCAGAAAAATCTTGACGCGCGGTGCCGCGCGCACTTTAAATGTTTTGTTTTCGTTGGAATATAAAGACAAATATTTTTTTATGTAGGTTTGGATTTTGTAATACTTTAATTTTATGGTGTAAGATTAATTACATTCAGTGTGATTATTAAACACTGCTGAGAACTCCTGACTGTCATAATTTCGTAAGGGAAGCCGACAGGAATGGGCTTATTAGTTACTTGCGCCACTGATAGGCAGCAGCGTTCTCTATGCATTTTACCACTATACTGCGGTCGCCAACCTGCCTGCCAATCGTGGCGATTATGGCAAAGCCTCACGAATTGGGGTAGGCCTAAGTCCAGTAGTGGACGTCTTACGGCTGAAATGACGATGATGATGAAAGTCCTCATACGGACATTAAGTAATATATTTTTTAAATCCACATTCCTACTTCTGAGTAAGTAGGTACCTACCGAGCCTAGGTTTAATTAAAACGTCAATTGTTCACGAAAATAGAGCACTCGTCTGAAAATTTCCGATTAATTATTCTTTAAAATGTGATAACCCTAACGTAGGGTCAGAAGGTAGAAGAGTTGTGCGATAGAAAGATCCCTCTCTTTCTATCGCAAAACTCATAGGTAATTATAGTTGTGCGACCTGAATTGCACTTTATCGTGTTGTATCAAGAGTCGCTTTTTGTTAAAATGATTTCGCGGAGTGGCCCATCTGTATTAATCTGTGGTTGCGCGTATACTGCAGCACATGGACGTAATAAAATCAGGGCGGATTTTTTCGCGCACTCTATGCGGCAAAAAAAAAGTTTGTTTGAGAATGTGTAAATAGCGCTCTTTGATACCCCACATACCCTAGTATCCCCACTTTGAATTTTTAAGAGCCCAGTTCAGTTCTTTTTGCTAAAAAATATACATATTTTCATTTACTTTTGAAGGGTTTCTTTTTATCACCTTAGTACAGAATCCTAAAAACTAACAACTATCAAACGTTATTTATATTAACTTTCGTTTCGTTACCCACGCGTTTCGTTTCGTTATAAGAATACAAACACTTAATTAAAATAACATTAACGAACAGTCGAATACAAATCTAAAACATTTCATTGCTCTCGCAGTACACATAGTAGCGTCGGTAAAGATATCTTTACCGTGGTAGCGTGGTCGCTCATGAACTCATACAGTCATATTATATCATAATGAACGCTAATCCGGTGCCACGTTAAAGCAACGTGCAGTAGGGCATGTCTATTTTGTTAATTGCTATTGCGATTTCCGAAATCCCAGACGAGTTCGCATTCTTTAACTCTATATGTAGAAAAGATTTAGGAAGAGTCAACATCAATTAATGATCATTTGATAATAATGATTGGGTTCTTGTTATATTAAAGTCCTAAGTCTCAAATAGTTGAGGTTCGCGGTGGCTCAACGTCATCACATCATGCATGTCTCGTGAGACTCAGACACAGAATGGCACATAGACGCGATGTGATCATGTCACGCTAACACGCCAATACGCCTCGACAGACGACACGAATATTCAATGTATAGCACGCTCGCTCACAAGAGACATTCGGCTTTGTCCCAGGGACTGCAAGGCATAGAAGTGAATAGATGTGGGGCGGCGCGCGGCAGCTGTCGCCCACTTACGACGATGGGCCGGATTGTTTGCAGTCGTAACATAAAAAAACACGACGCGACGGACACAACCGCGTGTCCACTAGGTATATAAGGTGTATCTATTCATACACGAAATATTTTAAGAGGTACACTTGTAGGTGGTAAAGAAGCTATAGAAGCAAAAATATTTTTTTTTATCTAAGCGTTTTTTAATTTTCGTAATTATTATAATTTTAAAACTGCTTGAAACGTTTCGCATAAAACCTTTCTTCCAAATTCTATGAATGGCCCGCCTGATGCTTCGAGGGCGGTGACCGGACGGCACGAGCATGGCCGCGGTGTCTCGGGCCGTAAAAAATAAGAAGGAGCCAGTATTTCTTGTGTGCGTCAAATCCATACTAATATTATAAATGTAAAAGTAACTCTGTCTGTCTGTCTCGCTTTCCTGCTAAAACTACTGAACCGATTTAAATGAAATTTGGTACACAGATAGTTTAGAGCCTGAGAAAGTACATAGGCTACTTTTTATCCCGGTAGTACGTTCCCGCGGGATAATTTCCGACCTCCACGCGGGCGAAGCCGCTGGCAAAAGCTAGTAATTTATAAATATTAAATTTTGAAAAAAATACATTTAGAAATTTTTTTTCGTTGCTGTAGCTTCTTCACCACCTACAAGGTGTACCTCTTAAAATATTTTGTGTATGAATAGATATACCTTATATATCTCAACGATGTCAAGGTCAACTAATTATTTAATAATTAACATTCGCGTGGTTGCGCGTTGCACTAACAGTCGAATAAATTCTGCTCATTCGTTGTGTACGAAGTGCTAATGAATCGTTAGCGATCGTTTAAAAAACTCGATAGTAAATAGATCAGAAACGATTTGTTTGAGTTCGGTTCATTAATCACTTCATTTAGGCTGCACTAGAACAGTGAAATGTCAAGCCGTGTGACGAGTCCTTTATTTTATAAACGTGTGGGCAACTTTTCTCCAGTTATAAATGCAAAGATGAAGTGAACTAGCGATGTATAATGTGGCAGGCAGATAGTATGATTCGACATTAATTCATTATACACACAGCGCCGCCGTCTATTTACATACTGCCACCGCGCCGTTACGTATAATGCCTAAGGCAAATTGATAGGACACGGTGGAGCATACGGTGGAAGTGTGCCCTGCCTGGGTGGAGCACCGCCGTGTCCTCGTGGAGGCGATCGGCGGCGGCGACCTCTCGCGTCCGGCCCTGGTGCGAGTCATGGTAAGTACGGAGCGAGAGGGCATGGGAAGCCGTCACCTCCTTCTGCGAAGCAGTAATGCTCGCGAAGGAGGAGGCGGGGTGCGTGAGGGAGTGGCAGTCACTGCGCCCTCACGTCCCTAGCCGCCGCAGGAGGAGACACCCCGGGCGTCGGGAGTCGATAGCGGACTCCCGGCCACCGCAGGCGCGAGCTTGCGGGTGGCGAGCAATGGGTAGCTTGCCGCCCGGTAAGGACCAGGCTCGGGTCGACGGCGCGTAGTGTTCCACGCGCGCCTCAAAGAGATGTCAGTAGCGCTGAAGGAGTCTGCTAGGACCGATGCTTGTCGGGGTCGCGTGATTGTTCGAAAGAGATACCGTGGCCCCGGCACATGGGCAACTGAAGGAACACGGGTGGGTTTTAGTCAGTAAAAGTCTGACACGCCCTCCCGCTCCGCCCAGAGCGGGAGAAGTCATTTGATGATTTCCCATCCAGAAAAAAAAAGGAAAATTGATAAAAAAAAAACTATTTATGCCTATACCATAAATTATATTTATAGTCATTGCGAAAAAGTTTTTTTTTAAACGAATGTCTGAATCAAAAGTCATATATTGAAATTAGGCTGAGAATTTTTGAAAATCTTTTATATGCCCATAAGAATATTAAATTGTTTAAAAAATTCAGTGATATAAATGATATAAATACTAGGAATAAACACTTTGTTGTACCTTCAACAAGGCTCAAGAAAATAGGTGGCTCATTCAGATGTCAATGTATACGTTTCAGCGGCGAGGCGTAAACTTTTCTAAAAGAGAAGCCGAAGCGAAGTCGGCCTTAACTTACTGACTCATCAATAAAGAATACTTACTATCATTCTAAAATTAATATAGGAATGTAATGAATTAAATACAATTAAATTGAACAGCTGAAAACGAATAAAATATGCAATATTCCTCTATCTCGTTCTCGCTGACGCATTTTTCTATACCTGTCTCTGTCATAACCCGTTGTACAGCGGCTTGCTCTCGTACATATCAAGCGGTGCCACGTGACCTAAATTGACATCATTACGGGATCGCTGTTGTCTGAATTTTTAGTTCCCGATTATGACGTTTTGGCGCCGGGTTAATTTAGAACATTTCTCTTTTGTTGTAATACAAAGCTATAAATAACCTTTTTTGTTGTTTGAATGTTATGGTGAATTAAATACCCGTAGTGTAACTATATTTATTGACAATAGTAGCCACTATTTACATACTATTGTATTTTTAATAGCGATAGAGTTACCAATGCGAATCCCCGAAGGCAAGCAATATATTTTCAGTGTACAGAATTGACCTTTCTACAGTTTTATTATAAGTATAGATTTGGAAATATACACTTTGACATTTGATGACTATTGTTTAAACTATGACATGAATATATACTCTGAGGAGTATATTATTTTTATTTTAATGATTTTGAATGTGAGGACTATGTAGGTGATGTTTATTTTTTTATATCTCTCTTACTCATTTCATTTTTAATGATAATCTGGCAGTTTGAGTACTTAACGCGGCCTACCAAAATGTCCTTTCTTTGGTATTGTTCGTCGAATCGTTGTGCTCCTTATGTTCTGAGTTCAGCTGCAAGATTACTGACAAATGCGTGCATTGACTGGACTGGTCCACTCAATCTGTATGGTTCTTTCCTCAAAAGACCATTTCAGACACCCCCATGTACATGGTCCTCAAATGATCAGACCGGGAACATTTCCTGACTTTATATACACATTGACATTGATGAATTTTACTTATACAATGACATGAATATTTACTTTTAAAGTATTATATTGTTTTAATTATTGTAAATGTGAAGACGAAGTGGGTGTTCTTTTTTTTGTTTCCTTTTCTCCTAATTTAATTTTTTACATTGTCTGGCAGTTTGAGTAATTTGTGCGACCTACACAAATGTCCTTTCTTTGGTATTGTTCGTCGAATCATTGACCTCCTTAAGTTCTGAGTGGAGCTGCATGAATACTGACAAATGCGTGCACTGATGGGACAGGTCCACTCAAGCTGTGTGTTCTTTCCTTAAAAGACCACTTCAGACACCAATCCACATGGTCTTCACATGATCTGATTAAGATTATCTCTGGACTTTAAAAGAGACTGTGACCTCTGAGTTTGTTTCGGCGTTTCTTCTCAGAGTAGTCAGATAGGAAATGCCGACCTCATCTAGTTTAAAAAAAAATATGATTGACGTGTAAAAGTGTTTGTACAAACCTACTTGCAAAATAAAGTCATTTATCATTATCATTTAATCAGCACTTTTCGAACGTCTACCAAAATGCCTTTCACTATTATCACATACTAGCTTCGCCCGCGTGGAGGTCGGAAAATATCCCGCGGGAACGTACTACCGGGATAAAAAGTAGCCTATGTGTAAATCCAGGTTATAAACTAACTGTGCTGCTACGTTACGAACCTCATTAAAAACAGATTGTATTACCGACCATCAAATAATACTCTTACAACAAGAAATAACACTGCTGCAACAAAACTTAAAAGATGCAAATCAAGCCATTGCAGGGCTTAACCAACAAATAGAGAGTCTTAAAGAGTATCGATACAGTAATAAAACAGCATCTAAAATACCGGCGGAACAGGCACATCACACACACACAGCCCCGGAACAGCAAAATCATCATACTGCTAAGAGAAAAATACACATTTTTGGCGCTCAGCAATGTACTGGACTGGCCTCAGCTATCTGGCTCTCAAGAGTAGGAACCCAATACGAAAAATATGGAGTGATTGCGGAAACGAAGCCAAACGCACTAAGTAACCAAATAATAAAGAGCTGTAGAGAAGCAAAGCTAAAGAGAGACGATAAACTTGTGATCTGCGTAGGTGAAAACGATTACAACATTGAACTAATCACCTCACAACTCAAAATGATATTAGACAAGTTTAAAAGTAACATGATTTTAGTATTGAACGTTCTTAAAAATGATTATATTCAGGTCAAAAAGTTAAATAACGAAATTGAAACCTTGTGTAAAAAGTATAAAACATGTAATTTTGTTAACACCACTTATAAATTATCTGACATTTGTAAATCAATTAATTACCATATAGACTGTAATGATTATGATAAGAATTATTTAAACTTAAGCGTACTCAAAAGACGAATAGCAGGTAATAAACCAAGTCATAATACATGTACGAGCATTAACATAAACAAACCAAATAAAGGGACAATCCCTTACTATTTTAGTCGCCAAAGCAGTGTTGAAACTCACCAAGCAGAAAACCCTATAAAATCCGCGGGGCCAATACAGAAAGGCACCATCCCTTATTATTTTTCTACTATAAATAAAAACACAACTTTTTTTCGAGCCTAATTTAACAACTTCCAAGCCGCATCAATTTAGAATTCTGCATCAGAATATTGCGAGTATCTTGTCTAAGCGAGAGATACTAGAAATAACATTACTAGAGTTACGTGAAACACAAAATGAACCGGACGTAATATATCTCTCAGAAACCTTTATTAAAAAAGGCTATGAGAGTTACATTAAAATTTACGGTTACGAAATGGCTGCCAACTTCTGCAGAGAGAAACAAAGAGGTGGTACCTGCATATTAGTTAAAAGAGGAATAATCTTTTAAGAATTATTATTTATTAAAACATATGCCACACAGCATTCATTTGAAGCCTGCGGGATAGAAATATTATCTAACAAATGTATTATTACTTGTCTCTATAGAACACCTTCATCAGATCCTACCTAATTCTTGACTAAACTTAGTAGTCTCCTACACGATTTAAACAAAAAATATAAGACTAAAATAAATATAATTATAGCAGGTGATTTTAATATAAATACTTTAAAGAAAAGCCATATTGCGAACGAGTTACAGGACCTATCGAGTAATTATAACATGAAAATCCATATCAATGTGCCCACACGTAAGTCGTCTTGTATAGACCATATTTTAAGCAATATCCCAGATGCGTTTGCAACAGTATTGCCACTTCATCTATCTGACCACGACACTGCTCAAATGCTAAGTATTCCTTTAAAACATAAAACTCAAAAACTAGCCACTTATTATATATATAAGAGAGATTATAATATGGAGTATATTCAAAAATTTTGAGAATGCTTGCAAAATTTATCATGGTCAGAAATACTCACGGAAAATGATTTAAACGTAGCATACAATAAGTTTCATGAAACAATAAGCCTATTCTATAATCTCTGCTTCCCAAAAATAAAAGTAAAAGTAAATATGAATAACAGATATAAACAAAATTGGATAAGCAGAGGGCTAAAACGAAGCTGCAAAAACAAAAGGACACTACGCTACAATTACTATAAAAATAAAAAACCGGCTAACAAAACGAAATATTCTACATATTCAAATTTATTGAGGAAATGTATTTATTAGTTCAAAAGAAACGCTAACATTAAGTTTATAAATAGGAGTGAAAATAAATGCAAAGCCACTTGGACAGTTGTAAAAATGAAATACTTAACACTAACCACAAAGATAACATAGAGAACATAAAGGTTAATAACACAATACTTACTAACCCCGTTGAAATAGCATCTGCCTTTAATAACCACTACACCAACTTAGCACAAAAATCAACACCAACAAAAACACAAATTGGCCGTAGTATAAAATCAATTCATGATTCGATGTTTAATACCAATTCTATCAAAAATATTAGAAAAATGTATGTATAAAAGACTAATTAATTTCTGTAACAAATTTGACATAATTAATAAAGATCAATATGGCTTTCAAAAAAGCAAATCTACCACATTAGCCACCTTCTCTCTGATAAAAGCAGTACTATCTAACATTAATGAAAACTGCCTAACAACAGGATTATTTTTTGATTTGTCTAAAGCTTTTGACCTAGTGTCACATGATTTGTTGCTAAAAAAGCTGGACTTGAGTGGGATAAGGGGACATGCACTTCAGTGGATATCGTCATGCCTTAATAACCGACAGCAACGTGTCATTATTACAAAATTAAATAATAACAACGTCATGATACCATACTCATCCGAGTATAAATGCAACAATTATGGCGTCCCACAAGGAAGTGTTTTGGGCCCAATATTGTTCCTACTCTATATAAATTCAATCCCAGACATAACAAATCATAAATGCATATTATTCGCTGATGATATTTCCATTATAGTGACTTCCGATAAAAAGACTAATACAATTTACGACCATGAAACAGAAATCAACAACATAATTGACAAATTAATTGAATGGCTTGACATGAATAATTTAAAAATAAATTTAGATAAATCTGTTTACATACATTTTAATAAATCGAAAAATAATAAACATAATTTGAAACTTGACATACCAAAACTAAACACAGTTACACAAACGAAATTTCTTGAGTAATAATAGATCAGGACATAAATTGGAAAGCGCAAGTCGATGATATATCTAAAAGAATAAATAAATTCGTATACGCACTGCGAAAGATTAAAAATATAACAAACATTAAAACTGCTATCACTACCTATCATGCTTACGTAGAATCATTAATACGCTATGGGTTCATAATGTGGGGTAATAGTACCGATAGGAATAGGGTTTTTGTTGCTCAAAAAAAGTGTATTCGTGCCATATATGGGCTTCAACCTGATGAATCTTGCAGGCCAATATTTAAAGAACTTGGTTTATTACCGCTACCTTCTCTCTATATCTATGAAGTATGTATGTTTGTTAAGAAGCATAAAGACCTATTCAAAAAGGCAGAGGGCGTATGTCCTCGAAACCGGCGAGATCCGCATAGGCTTGTTTTAAGTGAGTTACCGAGACTAGCTAAATATAATAAAAGCTGTTTAGCCATGTGTATTCTAATTTATAATAAAATTCCAAGTTATTTTAAAACTTTAGATCTCAGATTATTTAAAAAAAAAACTACTTGAATGGTTAAAAACTAAAATTTTTTACAGTATCAAAGAATTTACTGATAGGAAACATTTTTAAATGTCACCAATAACATTTGCATGCTATAATATAAGCTAAACATGTATGCTCTATATTTTGTTATCTAACACCTTTATACGCCATGTTTAATGCAAATAAATATTATTTCTATTTCTGTGTTTCAAATTTCATCCAAATCCGCTGCGTAGTTTTTGCGTGAAAGAGTAGCAAACATCCACTCATCCATACATACAAAAAATATTAGTAGGTTACGTCCGACTTTTGTAATTTAGGTTCGCGATAAAAGCCTCGTTATTTCATAAAAGAGACACTTCAACTGTGTACAGTTCAGTGTTACAGCTGGTATATAAACTGAGTATAATGAAGTCTGAATCAATCTTAACTGTTATGTTACAAAGTGCGCCTCAAAAACAACCTTTTATAAATTCTAATGCTGTTAAATAGATTTAGTCAGAAGGTTCCTATCTCTAGAGCCCTGACCACCGACAGCTTGGAACCTGCTCCTCATGCTTTTTGTAAAAATATTTTATAATATACTTGATATGTAGGAAAATAGATAAGATTAATTTTAAATTCCGTTAATGTATGTAGGAAAAAAAAAATATACGCGTCGAATTGATAACCTCCTCCGTTTTTTTTCGTCGGTTGAAAATAGATGAGATTAATTTTAAATTCCGTTAATTTATGTAGGAAAATAGATAAGATTAATTTTAAATTAACGGAATTTAAAATTAATCTTATCAATTTTCCTACATATCCTAGACAACAGTTTTTACTGGGAGTGTCAGCAACTTGACATAGCAGAAAACTGTCACAAACTCAGAACGTATCGACTGCGAATTATAACCTAAAGATTTTGATTTTTTATATCCGCAGTATACAGCGTAACTTCAATATCTTTTGTACTGTGTTAAAGCGACTTAATATCATGTATGACGTCATTGTTCTTACGGAATGCTGGTTATCAGATTGCTCTTTAATTGCACCGATTGAAGGTTACACCTCATCATCATTTCAGCCGAAAGACGTCCACTGCTGGACATAGGCCTCCCCCAAGCACTGCCTCTTCGACTGGTTCTGTGCTTCACGTATCCAACGAATCCTTGCGGCCTTCACCAGGTCATCCATCCATCGCTTAGGGAAACTCCAAGCATAGCCCTCTCCCTTGCCCTTTAGGTTACCAGGTCATCGGTTCATCTTGTGGGAGGCCTTCCAACGCTACGTATTCCGGTACGCGGTCGCCACTCCAGAACCTTTCGGCCCCAGCGGCCATCTGTTCTACGAGCATTGTGCCCTGCCACGCGTGAGCTTACACCTGATACTACACAGTAAATATCCTTAACCACAGCGGAGGAGCTGTGACGTATGTTAGGGATTGCTGGAATGCCACCGTTTCAGAACCCCCGCTGCAAGACGCTGAATCTCTTTTAGTAGACCTAGCAATTTTTGTGACCGGAGATGTTAATATCAATCTTTTGTCGTGCACTGACGTTTCAATGTCGAAATATTTATAGTTAATGTCCGAACACGGACTGAAACAGGTTATTTCGAAACGAACTCGTCAAAAGTCATGCTTAGATCACATATTCTTTAAATCAAGAGATCAGACTGTTATAGGATTAGTTTGTGATATTGATATCATTGATCACTCTATGCTAGTGATGCGTTACATCATGCTCACTCATACCGCTGCCGGGCCAAAATATCAACATCGCAATATAAATAAAATCAGTTGATCCTGCACTTATAGTGGAACTTAGATTGTCGATTAGTAGACTAGTCTGGAGTCGTGCGCGAAGTAGAAGTAAACAATGCAACCAATGAATTCTTCATTCTAACAAGTCCAAGACAAAAACACACGGTAGAAAATATGATTATGCGCTCGAAATACATCAGAAATCCCTGGACGACATCCCGACTTATTAGATGTATGACACTTTTGACACTGGGCGGAGCGGGAGGGCGTGTTAGACTTTTACTGACTAAAACCCACCCGTGTTTCTTCAGTTGCCCATATGCCAGGACCGCGGTATCTCTTTCAAACAAATCTCGCGACCCTGGCCTCTGCCACGGTGAAGTTTGTCCCTGGGGGTCATACATAAAGATGTATGACCCTCAGGAACAAACTTCTCTCAAAAACAGTTATTCATAAAACCATTTAGATGCTTTCATAAAACCATTTAGATGCTTTACACTGTATAACGGTTGGATAATGGTATATCAAAATGCTTTTGTGAAGCCTTTCGTTTCAGTGCAGCAAACCACAACACTGATGTGCAGCTTTCAGCTGTTTTTAGGGCATTTGGATCTACAATAGCATTTTTAAGTAGTAAATAAATGCTTAATAATGTTTAATAGCATAAATATGAACCATTATAATGCCACGTAAATCCTCTATACAACTTTCAGCTGTTTTTAGTGTCTTACGGTCTACAATAGCATTTTTAAGTATTAAGATAATGCCTAATTCTGGTTAATAGCGTAAACTTGTATCATTATAATGCACCGTAAATCCATTAAACGGCTTTGAGCTGTATTTAGTGCCCTTTGTTCTGTAATAGCACTTTTAAGTCGTAAGTAAAAGCCTAGTACTGCTGAGCAGCATGAACGTGAATCAATGTAATGCTTGTATTTATAAAGATCAACTGAGTTCTGTTGTACTGCTAACAGCTCTTGAATCAAATACAAGTGAGTCATTGTAATTTGTAAAATTGTATGTAGATTCAATTTACTGTATTCGTAAAACCATTTGTCTATTTTATTTGTCTGTTTGAAACTATGGATATTGAAAAATTAATTATTTTTTAAATATCCATACGGATTTAAGTTGTACAGACGCCACCAGGTCAAGCTACCCGAAACTGTCAATTTTTCCCAATGAACCTTGAACCTAATGCTCTAGAAATAAAGTCGAAAATCTATCAAAGAAATCTGACAGATTGTAGTAGCTTGATGTGTTGGCGTCTGTACATAATTCTGGACCATTATTGTTTTGTTCAAAGATCCCCAAAATTCCGTTCAAGTAATTGCACTAATTCAGTCTACATCAAGTCTACTGGTATATCGGTGAACTCATATAGAACTACTTTATAGACAATGGCACTATAGTGGTTCATCAAAAGTCTTCTCTCTGGCGTCTGGCTTAATAATTGTACACGTGTGAGTATTTATACTGCTGGCGGCATTAAGTAGCCTTTTTAAACGCTCATCGGGCTGCTATAGGCCGACACCATTTTGTAAATATTTTATAACCAAAAAATATTATCCTTCGAACCTATTTCTAAAAGTAATAGACCTATATAATAATGATATAACTTAATTGAATACTGCCCAACCAATACTATTGTGGTAATTATGCAAAATTCGTTCTATACTAGGAATACACAATTGTTTTAGTTATTTCACACAATAACATTTTATATCAAAACCACAAAATATCGAAGGCGCGTGAAAAAATTCAATGAAACTTATATAGACATTCACAGTAAACTACATTGCGCAGTAATATTTGAAGGTATGAAATAAAAAAAGAGTCAAAACCCAATATTATAAATTTTGTTTTGATGCAAACAAATATGGTGTCACTCACTCAGTTTTGACCGTATTCGTTCCTATTATATTGCGAGAGACAGTAGTTAAATTGCAACGACGTTCAGTGTATTATAACATTAGTACCGTGGCATTAGAGATGTTTTTACAATGATGTAGGGTTTATTTAAGTTCTAACTGTGAACACTTAAATAGCTCCAATCATTCTTTTACTACATTCTAATGCTAGTCTAATGCTTTTGTAATGCAATTAACATCTCCATTATCAATGTTATTGCTAGTGTAATGCTTCTGTAATGCAATTGGCAACTTCATTGACCGAAATAATGCTTCTTTGATGCGACTGATACTTTCTTTGACCACAATAATGCTAAAATAATGCGCCTGTAATGCGATTAAATAACTATTGTGAACCTATTGGGGATCTAAAGCCGTATAATTTGTGCCCAAATAAGCATTACAGTAGCCGTATAAACGTTTGTAATGCTACTATGGAACTAACTCAAAATGCGAAAACGATATAGAAATGCTGTAAGTCGGCCGTTATAATGCTTTGATGTGTTACTTGGGGTTACAGTTTGCGCACTGGATAAAAACTGATCCTTTTATATATAACTTCATCCCCGTTTGGACCCTTTGGGGATAGAATTATCAAAAACGCTGAGACACATAAATGAATTTTCTATCGTCAGGGCGTCAGCCTCAACGAAACATTTGAAAATTCCAACTTGGGAACTGACGGACTTTTATACAAACTTCCATCTCCCATTTTAAAATTCAATTCAATTTATAGTAAACAGTTCGGTTTTACAAGGGGTCGTGCAACTAATGATGCCGGTGCTCTTAAGACATTAATGAACGGAACAAGATTTCTTTTATGTAAAACCAAAGGATCTTGTCATGTAAATCACTTTACCTATTCGTTATTATAGCAGTTTTTACGAGTTTAGTAATATCTAAAATAATTAAGACGGTGACGGTGGTTTTCCCATAAGAATGATTATTTATTATTCACATTTACATTTACATACCGCCTGTATTGGCGTATTATTCGTAGGTACGTCTCCTACTTATTTGTTTCATATTTTGTGTTAGTAGTTTTGTCGGCCACCTTAACAAGATGTCGTTCGACCGCTTGTATTAGATATCGTATAAGTTCGTGATATCGTAACAGGGTGAATCTTCAGAAAACATTATTTTTGAGTAAATTTTGTGGATTCTTAAAAACTTGCGTGCATCGCTCTTATTTTTTAAAAGTATTAATAGGTATGTTCAGATAACAAGTTTTTCTTTATTTTGCCGCCAGATAAACAAGAATTTCAAGAGATAATCATGTTTTTGTCTAAACTACTGTTGAGGATAATGATATAGTGTGAGAAAAATGATTTTCAAGCTTAGGAAAATGACGATATGTTGAGGACAATGATAATATGCTCATGAGTTTAGTTTTTTACTTCTGTAAACGACGTAGGTAGGTAAATGAAAATAAAAGGAATTAAGTATCTTAATTATATTTTTATTTGGTTTAAAGTATCACAATCAACCCGTTCTCAAGGCCCTTCAGAAGCTGTTTGATTCCATCATACTCGAAGGCAAAACTCCACAGGCATGGAACAGAGGTGTGGTGGTACTTTTCTTTAAGAAGGGTGGCAATGCCCTTCTTAAGAATTATAGACCCATCTCACTTCTGAGCTATGTCTACATACTGTTTTCAAGAGTCATCACGAACCGTCTAGCGCGCAGGTTTGACGACTTCCAGCCTCCCGAATAAGTTGGATTCCGTAAAGGCTTTAGCTCCGTAGACCACATACATACGCTACGGCAGGTTATACAGAAGACCGAAGAGTATAACCTGCCTCTCTGTTTAGTGTTTGTGGACTACGAAAAAGCATTCAATTCGGTCGAAACCTGGGCTGTACTGTAGTCTCTTCAACGGTGCCAGATCGACTATCGGTACATCGAGGTGTTGAACTGTCTGTACGAAAACGCCACTATACCAGTTCGACTTCAGGACCAGACCTCGAAACCTATCCTTCTGCAGCGAGGGGTTAGACAGGGAGACGTTATTTCTCCGAAACTGTTCACCGCTGCACTGGAGGATGTCTTCAAGGTTCTGGACTGTAAAGGGGCTGGCATCAACATTAATGGCGAGTACATCACTCACCTTCGGTTTGCCGATGATATAGTTGTCATGGCTGAGACTATGGAGGGCCTCAGTACAATGCTCGATGACCTCAGTAGAGCTTCCGAAAGAGTGGGTCTCAAGATGAACATGGACAAGACAAAAGTTATGTCCAATGCTCATGTGATACCCACTCCAGTGAAGATCGGAGGCGCTACACTCGAAGTTGTGGACGAATATGTGTACCTAGGACAGACTGTCCAGTTAGGTAGATCCAACTTCGAGAAAGAGGTTAATCGTCGAATCCGGCTCGGCTGGGCAGCATTCGGGAAGCTACGCAATATCTTCTCGTCCCACATTCCGCAGTGTCTCAATACCACCAGTGTGTGTTGCCAGTGATGACTTATGGAACCGAAACGTGGTCGCTCACAATGGGCTTTATTAGAAGGCTGAAAGTTACCCAAAGGGCGATGGAGAGGGCTATGCTTGGAGTTTCCCTACGCAATCGAATCAGAAATGAAGAAATCCGTAGGAGAATCAAGGTAACCAGCAAAGCCCGAAGAATTGCTAAACTGAAGTGGCAGTGGGCAGGGCACATTGCTCGCAGAACAGATGGCTGATGGGGCCGAAAGGTTCTGGAGTGGCAACCGCGTACCGGAAGACGTAGAGTTGGAAGGCCTCCAACAAGGTGGACCGATGACCTTGTGAAGGCCGCAGGAATCCGCTGGATGCGGGAAGCACAAAACCGGTCGAAGTGGCGGAGCTTGGGGGAGGCCTATGCCTGGCAGTGGACATCTTTTGGCTAAATGATGATGATGATGATGATCACAATACGTAAGTAGGTATCTTATCTACAACTACGAGGAACCTATTTGATACTACTGCCTATAAACAGTACACGAAAGTCATGCACTTTAAAAAATATCACTAAGCTCAAATAGTACCTATAAATACTTTATAACATTTTAAAAAGGATCACAGGGACCATTAGTGCCTGTTATCCATTAGGATGTTTCCATCATAATTTATTAACTCCTCAAATAAACTCAACAGCTGCCCCTGTTTTGAAATATACACTTCATCGTATCTAAGGCTGTTGTTTATGTCATATGTATTAAAAAATCTTTAAGTGTACATTATCTTTACACAAGGCCTGGCATTGGAGACCTTCATATGTATCGTTTATATCATTAAAATGTTCCAATATACAAAAATCGTCTTTCATCAAGACCATCTAACTGTTGTAGTTGATGAAATAACATATTTCATCTGCGATATACCAGCAGCTGTCACTGGAAGACTTATGATGATTTATATAAATTATTAAAATATAATACTTGAGCTTCATGATGATAGTATTAATATTCAATTCCAGAAACACGACCTTAAACAAATGCATAATTACGAACTCCCATCATTATCCTCAACATTTGTCATTATCATTTCACGTTATGTCATTATTCTCAACGTGAGTCTTTATCCTAGCAGTACAAATTCAGGACAATGACGTTGAGAAAAATGATGGATCGGAAAAAAACATGCTCAATAATGTTTTGTGCACGTGGTATTTCAAAAAACGTTGTATATATTTCGTATGTACACAAAACCTTCATACGTTTTTGTTAAATGTATAGAGACACAATGGAATTTGACGGATTTAAAAATGAAATGTAAATGACGTTTGCAATGAAACTTTTTGGAGAATGAATTTCAAACCCTTACCTGCAAAAAACGAGAGCGTGTATCATCACCAAAGCACGTCGCCTGAATAGGGTGCTGGGAAGTCTTTTCGCTGAGACACCAGTTTCCCCTTCTCCTGTCTCTTAATCGACATAATATTGAAAACAAGCATAGCACAGGATAATGACGCACATTTTTTGAACATGGGTTTTTTCTTTATTAACCTAGTAGGTATTGGTAATTTTATCAAAATTATGAAGATTGGTTATGTATAAATACAGCCGCCAACAGGAAATGGCTCCATAAAGTCACATTTTGTTTAAATCATCAAAATATAGACCGCGCGTGCCGAGGCGACACGTGAAAAAACGGCAATTTTACTGGTTTTTGCTTAATATAATTTTTATCATCAATTATTTGCAATCGTGGTTTAAAGCAACATTTTCGTTGATTATTTGACTATTAAAGGTAACTCTTAAAAAAAAATTATATACGCACGTTCTCGAGAAATGTGGAGAGACATGAATTTGGAGCCTCTCAAATATTGACCCAACAGAAGTGACATCGTCCCACCTGCGAGCTGCGGTGCTGGCTCACTCAGCAGCTCAGCACTCACCTCTCCAGCGCAAGTTACGCTGGTCGAATGGCGGCGAACAATGGTCCCGATCGGATGAGCTTACGCACGGCCACACATCCAGTTATACATTTCCAGAATAAGCTGACATCTCACTGTACGAAAAGCCTATACAATGCGAGGTCACCCAAAACTGGAAATGTATAGCTTGGCCTTGTGTACACGACGTAGACGCTGGAGACCGCTGCATGATGAGGACACGGTGGAGCATACGGTGGAGGTGTGCCCTGCCTGGGCGGGGCACCGCCGTGTCCTCGTGGAGGCGATTGGCGGCGGCGACCTCTCGCGTCCGGCCCTGGTGCGAGCCATGGTACGGAGCGAGAGGGAATGGGAAGCCGTCACCTCCTTCTGCGAAGCAGTAATGCTCGCGAAGGAGGAGGCGGGGCGCGTGAGGGAGTGGCAGTCTCTGCGCCCTCACGTCCCTAGCCGCCGCAGGAGGAGACGCCCCGGGCGTCGGGAGTCAATAGCGGACTCCCGGCCACCGTAGGCGCGAGCTTGCGGGTGGAGAGCAATGGGTAGCTCGCCGCCCGGTAAGGACCAGGCTCGGGTCGACGGCGCGTAGTGTTCCACGCGCGCCTCAAAGAGATGTCAGCACCAGTGAAGGGGTCTACTAGGACCGATGCCTGCCGGGGTCGCGTGATTGTTCGAAAGAGATACCGTGACCCTGGCACATGGGCAACTGATGGAACACGGGTGGGTTTTAGTCAGTAAAAGTCTGACACGCCGTCCCGCTCCGCCCAGAGCGGGAGAAGTCATTTGATGATTTCCCATCCTGAAAAACAAAAAAAAAAAAAAAAACCGCTGCATGATGCTTCATCATTTATTTTGAGACCTGCCACGGCTGCCACAGAGGTGCTTACTCTCTTACTCAGTATCTTGATTAGATTTTCTATTGTAGGTATTGTCTCACTTTATCCACGAAATCATTTGCAGCGTACTGCGTAACAGATCAACACATACGCATACCTACAACATTCAGTTGCACTGACAATCTTTCTTCAGTTCCACGGGTTTGATTTCCGCAAGAACCAAATCCTTACAGATAGCTGTCCCGGCCGCGAATTTACAAAGGCTATACTATTTTAGTCACGAGTCAGACTCTTATCAGTGAGCTTTTGTTTCTGAATATTACTCGACAATACCTAGTCTATCTCAGTAAAAAAATTGACTCAAATAGACTAGCTAGCGACTTTTTGTTTTGATATTTTCAAAGAAAATTCACGGACAAAATCTAGTACCATTTCAGTCACGCGTGGACGAAATCCCATCCATGGTTAATACCCCGACTCAGAGTACCCCGACTCGGATAGGTTACGTTAGAAGGCTAAGGCGGGAGCGAAGCGGAGCGGAGCTCCCGCCTTAGCCTTCGTGGTTATTTTTTTTAAACCACCCTGAAATAGGAGCCCCGCGAAGCGGGGCTCCGTCATCCTATCTTAGCGCAGGTGGCAATCAGTTACATACATATTAATTTTGAATACATATTAATCAAATATATAAGCTTCAATTATACGTTGATAGTTACATGGCAACTGTTATCATTTTAATTGCTCGTTTCTATTATGTATTTGATAAACAAAAATAAAACGAATTAACAAACGAGAAGTACTTTTATTAGGTAAAGAACACTACCCACTTGTTGCGTGTATAAATTTAAAAATATCTCTCCAAAAGCTTAGCTATTCGAGTGATACGTATTATATAGAACTAGATTTTGTCAGTGCATTTTCTTTGAAAATATTAAAACAAAAAGCTAGTCTATTTGAGTCAGTTTTTTTACTGAGATAGACTAGGTATTGTTGAGTAATATGCATAAACAAAAGCCCACTGATTAGAGTCTGACTCGTGACTAAAATAGTATAGCCTTTGTAAATACGCGTCCCGGCCCTTGTAAATTCTAATAAGGATGCTAAATATGTAGGTAATATAGGTACATCTAAATAACAACTACAAATGTATGACGTATCGCAGAGGAATCCAAGTGTTACCTTAATTTTGTAAAGCAGGCAATGATAACGAAATGAACCTTCCTACAGTTAGTGAACAGTGTTGTGTTTGTAGAAATGAAAGATAATGTTGAGTAGACTTGGTTTAATGAGACTAGGATCACAGATTCACAGAGCACGTTCAGTCGTGGTATTCCAGACGGGATCAGACATAGCAGTGTCGGACCGATACAGAGCGGAACCATAGATTATTATCTAGTGGTGTACATACTAACTAATTACTAAATAGTGATGTTACAACATCGCCCTTGTTGAGTTCAAATTAAACCCCTTTTTTTTTTTTCAGGATGGGAAATCATCAAATGACTTCTTCCGCTCTGGGCGGAGCGGGAGGGCGTGTCAGACTTTTACTGACTAAAACCCACCCGTGTTCCATCAGTTGCCCATGTGCCAGGGTCACGGTATCTCTTTCGAACAATCACGCGACCCCGGCAGGCATCGGTCCTAGTAGACCCCTACACTGCTGCTGACATCTCTTTGAGGCGCGCGTGGAACACTGCGCGCCGTCGACCCGAGCTTGGTCCTTACCGGGCGGCGAGTTCAAGTTCAAGTTATTTATTTCATAACAAAATGATATTTGTGTCGAAATATTTGCATAGTAGGTACAAAAAAAAAACGTAAACAATAATATTAAAAGTAACCTCGCTCGTCATTAAATATCCAAATTAAATATATTAACTTTACAAACATTAATAAATTTATATTTTTTTTATAAATATCTATTGTAATATTCTTATTGATACAAAACAAAAAAAAAAAAATATCTCCCTAGCAAAATACAACAAAAGTACATTAAATGTCAAAATATTACATATACAAAAACAATATTTATAACATAGTCAAAGAGCAATACACATATTTAATTAAATTATTTAACAATAGTTTTAATATTTTTATCATTATAAAATTCGTCAATGCTGTAATAGGCTTTATTGATTAACAAAGACCTAAGTTTATTTTTAAACAAGTTCACATTCTGAATATTCTTTAATTCTGCCGGTAATTTGTTAAATAGATTCACAGATTGCACACGTGACGAGTGTTTGACAACATTAAGCTTTGCCTGCAGAATAGTCGGAAGATCCTTTCTGCGAGTATCTACTCTATTTTCTCTTTCATCGTCTGTTTCAAACTCGTTCATGTTTTTGATTAAATGAGTAAGGAGAACTAAAATATAGAGACATGGTACCGTTAAAATTTCAAGTTTAATAAAATACTCCTTACATGATTCTATCTGCTTTAATCGAAGCATGGTTCTTAATGCTCGCTTTTGTATAGTAAAGGCTGCCTTAATATTATATTTATAGCTATTTCCCCAAAATTTGATGCTGTATCTAAGTTTAGATTCAACTAGGGCAAAATAGATGGTACGCAGTTGAGCAATAGGCAACATATCCCTCAGAGATCTGATTGCATAACACGCACTACTTATTGTATTCGTAATTGAATCTAGTTCTGACTTCCAATTAAGTAAAGAATCAATTTGTACCCCTAAAAATTTTAAACTTTCTACTATTTCAATTTGCCTGCCTAAAGATTCTACATTTACTAAAGCTTTGTTCCTAACTGTAGATCTAAATAACATACATTTTGTCTTGCTTACATTTAATTTAAGATTATTCATAGAAAACCAACTTTCACAAGCAGCTATTAATACATTTAATTTACATTTTAAGGTCTCCATGTTGTCAGCAGCTATAATAGCACTCGTATCGTCAGCAAATATTATCAGGTTAGCATCTGGTAAAATGTTTTTAATGTATTCAGCTAGATCGTTGAGAAATATTATAAAGAAAAAGGGACCCAGTACCGAACCCTGCGGAACACCTCTAGTTACAGTAAATGATTTAGATTTATGAATTTCTTCCACACCTTCGTGAAGTGATTTAATTTCGACGTACTGTTTCCTATTTGTCAAATAAGAGCTAAAAAGTTTTAAAACATTTTCTCTTATACCGTAATGCTCTAACTTATCCATTAGAATGCAGTGTTCTACAGTATCAAACGCAGAACTTAAGTCTAGGAATAAGCCAGCAACTTTAAGTTTATTGTTCAATTTATTTACTACATTATTAACTAAGGAGTCCATTGCATCTAGTGTCCCTTTACTTTGTTGGTATCCAAACTGATTACGGTTTATTATTTTTAGACTGCTCAAATGTTTTACAAGCCTAGATTTGATTACTTTTTCAAAAATTTTGGATAGAACTGGTAACAATGAAATCGGCCTGTAATTACCTGGATCTGTTTTAGCACCTTTCTTAAATAGTGGTAGAACTCTGGCTAACTTAAATTGGTCAGGAAAGACGCCTTCATTGACACAGTTATTTATTATTTCAGAAATTGGGTATGCCAGTATATCTATATTATCTTTGATTACACTCAGCGGTATTTCATCGTGTCCAAATGACTTTTTACTAGCCATACCTTTTACCATTTTGTAAATCTCTCCCGGCATTACGGGATTAAAAGTCATAGAATTATCTACTCTGTCGGTATTTGCAATTAAATGCTTCTTAGCCAGTTCTGGATTACCAGTGTCTATAACTTTACTGTTGTCAAACTTTTCCGCAAATATGGTAGCAATATCTATAGGGTTACAGATTATTTTATTATTATGTTTAAGTATTATATTATCATTTTCGAAATTATTGTCAATTTTACTACCCAGCTACCCATTGCTCGCCACCCGCAAGCTCGCGCCTACGGTGGCCGGGAGTCCGCAATTGACTCCCGACGCCCGGGGCGTCTCCTCCTGCGGCGGCTAGGGACGTGAGGGCGCAGAGACTGCCACTCCCTCAGGTGCCCCGCCTAAATTAAACCCCTGACAAACAATTAATAAGATGTACATTGACAAGCGACTCTACCTACATGACAACATGCTCTATGATACTTATAGTTATATTAAAACTAGACAACATTCTTATTAATACTTAGTTACATTTAATCTAGACAACCTTCTTAATACTACTTAGTTAATAGTTAATCTATTTCGTCTATTAACCTTCTTGGTGGTTTTACAATTCGTCCTGACCTGGTTGTTACGCTTGAGGATATATGAGATGAGGATTCTTGAAGTCTTGACTCCTGTCTGTCACCTTCCTCTCTCTCCTGTAACGCGAATGGAACTTTCCTGGGCGGATCAACACATGGTACTGCATCAGGCTTGAGTTTAAGTTGACAGACTGGAGGTAGACATCCAAGTCCCTGAAAAACATCATTATATTGTGTAAGAATTTGTTTACATAAATCCTGCTTTAATATTGAAAAGACACGTCTTATAATTCCTAACCTTTCACATGTTGGTAGACCAAGAACATTTGGACAATCTAAATCTGCTATTATAAACATTATAGATTCGACGACGTCATTATTATTAACGCATAATTTACAATTTATGTTCACTATTGCCTAGAATCGGAATGGATTTTCCACCAAATCCTGTGATATTTATTTGACATTTGACAAGTGACACTTTTGACAGGTTATAAAATGTTTGCCTTGACATAATGTTGACATCTGCACCAGAGTCTATGATGCATTTAATTTGTTTGTTTCCTACTACTAAGTTAATTTCCCATGACTGTTTTGCATGGTTACTATCCACAGTGTTGACATTCTTTACTGTATGACTTATATCTGAGTGACTGACTAATGATCCGTTGTGTGTCTGTGAAAACTGTGAATGCTGAAGACTGTTTCTAAGTCTATGACATTGTGTTTTGTTGTGTAATCCCTCAGATATGTGACTATTTTCATCATTGAAATGATAGACTTGACGTTGACTTTTGGACTTGACGTTGGATCTCTCAAATATGTGACTATTTTCATCATTGAGATGATTGACTTGACGTTGACTTTGTTGACTTTTGGACTTGACGCTGGATCTCTCCGACTTGTCACTGTTCTCATCCTTGAGATACGGTGACTGTGACTGTCCATTTTGATATACCACTACTGCTGTGTTTTTGTGTCCGTATCTACTGCTCTGACTGTGTGAGTGAGACTGACTATGTGTTGCTGTGTAGTGAGACTGACTATGTGTTGCTGTGTTCTGACTACTTGACTGACTACTATGTGCATTATGATCCACATGATTATCTGAATGACTTTTACTCGACTTTAATTGACTGTTCAACATGCCAACAAAATATTCTTGACTACTATTATCTGAATTAAACGATTGCAACTGACTGACTTTTTTATTCTTGAGACAATATTTAGCAAAATGACCAAAAGATTTACATGACCTGCATTGAACGCCTTTAGCTGGACATTTGTAGCGATGAGACTGCCCACAGCGGCTGAATGTCTTCGAGTTGCTGATGTGGTCGCTGTTTGAAGTTGATTCTGACTTGCGACTGCTCGAAGCTGACTGGCGACTGCTCGACCTGCGACTGGAAGCTCGCTGTTGACCATCTTGTCGACTACGGCTCCTCCGACTGAGTTGCATGACGTTTTCACTGGCGACACTGGTACCTTTGACGATTTTTTCAGCATCCTGCTGAGCGATTATGAGTGTCCTCGCCAGCTCTTGCATTCTCTGATATGTCAAATCAGGTTCTTGCAGTAACCTCTGACGTACATGTGACGAATCTATATTGAGGTTTGCTATAAAAATATCTCTAATTAACGACTCCCTGAGCGTGCCAAACTCACATTCTCTGCTTTTATTTTCCAAATCCGTGAGGAATTCGTCGATGTTTTCGGATTTTTCCTGCCTACGTGTGAAGAATAGGTATCTACACATCGTCACATTTTTTCTTGGTTCGAAGAATTTGTCGAATTTGGACTTGACTTCCTGGAGTGTGCTTCCATCAATCTTTAAGTTAAATGTGTTAAATATATTGAGACCACGTTCTCCAATTAAATGCAGTAGAATGGCAATTTTCCGCTTCTCGCTTGACTTGTCTAGGCCTGTGGCTAGCAAATATAATTCCAGCTGCTGCCACCATCTTTTCCATGCCTCCGCATTATTATTTGCTGGATCTGACGAAATATGGAGTTTTTTCAGACGCGTGCTTAATGTTTGGTCATGTCCGCCATCATTGTCGTCACTCGTGGCTTGGTTCGGCATTTTCTGGACCGATCTTCTTTATTTCTTTTTTTTACACGACTTCTGACACCATGTTGTGTTTGTAGAAATGAAAGATAATGTTGAGTAGACTTGGTTTAATGAGACTAGGATCACAGATTCACAGAGCACGTTCAGTCGTGGTATTCCAGACGGGATCAGACATAGCAGTGTCGGACCGATACAGAGCGGAACCATAGATTATTATCTAGTGGTGTACATACTAACTAATTACTAAATAGTGATGTTACAACAAACAGTACTTTCTTTTTAGTACGTAGACAGTATCATTACGTTGAACAATACACTGCGCGGCTCTCAGGGGTCCATGTGCGTACTCTGGTGGCCGCCACATGACACTACAAATATGTATAAGATATGCTCTAAAGGACATTATGGATCTAGAAGCATGGTGCTGGTTCAAGAGAGAATATATGAAAACTTGTCACATTCAGCACATTTCATGATACCTCTCTATTTCGCCCGTCGTCACGATCATTTAACTAAGACCCATGTCGCATTCCTGCCAAGCCAGTGCAGGCGTGCATCCAGACCTGGGAGCGTGGCAGGAGAGGAGCCTTGAATGTCAGCCGAGTCCAAGCCCGGGACTCGGGAGGCACGTGAGGTAATCAGTGGCGAGCACGAGCACGGCTAAACCTGCGCTCAAAAAAGTTAAAAAAAAAAAACAATACAACGTGAAAAAGTCAGTATCTATGATATTGGTTTTTATTTGCCGCCGACTTGATGGTGGTGTGTGTGGAATTGACTGCTGTTTTCAACTTTTTAAGTTGAATTAAATGTTTTATGAAGTGTTGTTATGATTGTGAAAGCGAAGTACATAATCAATATTAAACTTGTTTAAAACGTGTTTTGTGGCTTTTGCTGATGTATGTCTTTGTATGTAGTTGACGTGTAGTGTATTTATAAATCTTGTGTGGGTTCCATTTCGTGATAATAATAGTGACAGGAAGTTCAAAATCCTCATACACTAAAGTGAAAATAATACACATTATTGAAGCCAACTCAGAAACAACTAATCAGAATTCAGAACTCGACCAGATACTGTACCCTTGCAGCTAATAGTCATTTAAAAAGGCGGACGAGTTGCGACTGGGGATGAGATGGGACGATTCGATCGCCGTCCAGGTACGGGCAGACCTAGGGCTACATCAGCAGCAGATGATCGTTATATCCACCTTACGATATAACGATCATCTGCTGCTGATGTAGCCCTAGGTCTGCCCGTACCTGGACGGCGATCGAATGCTCCAGTCTCTAGGTATCGTCTGTAAACTCGTTGCACCGAAGATCTGCTGATTCGAAGCCTTCGAGCGACTTCACGTTGCGCAATGCCTGCCTGGCCTGCCTGGTGTGAAGAGTGATGATCATTCGAATAATACATTACAATAGAAACAAATGGGAATCAATGCACTTGAATAGTATCCATTAGCGTATGACTCGGGCTTGGCTTGACTCTAGACTCCGAGCCTTTTGAGCACACTGAGTCTTGCATTATTGAGGCGAGTCTTTAAAATTACGACTCGAGGACTCGAGTCCTTTGCAACACTAGGTGTTGGTCGTACACGCACACGGGCAACAATAAATCAACCCCACAAAAAAAAATGTGCTTGTTATTAAACCACATGGTCTTTACGTATTTTGAGCTGCCGAATCCAAATCTGAACACAGAATTAACCCTACACCCTCCAGTTTTTCTCCAAGAGCAGAAAACGCATAAACTTTACCGTAATGGTAATATCAAAATAATAGTTTAAAAAACTAAAAAACACGCTTCCATAGAAAACTAAAAAGTAGAAAATAATGGAATATAGCGTGGGGTGCTTCTTAAGGTATTTTTTTATTGAACAGGCACCCCACGCTTTTTTTCCATTATTTTCTACTTTTTAGTTTGGTTTTCTATGGAAGCGTGTTTTATAGTTTTTTAAACTATTATTTATTCACTATTTTTTAGGGTGTTTCGAATTTTGAGACGTATGTCAGCGTAGTTTGTGACGTATGTCACCGTAGTTTTAGAAGACAGTTTTTTTGCTGTTCTGGTAACCCTGGCAAGGATAAATGCACAAATTTATGAAATTATTGCATTGTCATCGGTCTTTGACAGGTGTGCAAAGTTTGAATGAAATCTGGTCGTTTATAGTGGGTCAAAATCGCGCTATAAGGAGTCGGTTACAAACAAACATACAAACATACAAGTGAAGCTAATATGTTCCGTCCCGTTTAAATTGGTTACTCTATGCGCCTAACGTAACGCGCCCGAACGGAGTGACATCTGACTTGTCAAGTTTTTGACTTTGACACTTGGTTTGGCTTGAAAAAAGGTCCGTCGCCGTTTTGGGACCTCGCGACGCTTTTGGTAAATTAATCCTTGAGAATCGGTCGTTTTGGTGGACAATAAGTCATGACCCAATTGTTTTGTGTTTAATAACCCCATTTGGCGAAATAATTCGGGTTGAGTTTGGACATATTTGTTTGTTAGAAATACTTTGAAGTGAAAGTGACGCTATTGGAGAACGCATGTTGGAGACCGCATGCCCTTGGTAGCAGGGCCTGATGGAGCGGTGTTTGCGGTGGATGGTATCCTGGAGAAACTCATAACGTCACTACACAATACAATATATACTCATTTACATACATAAATCCAGGTAGGCTCCAGAGCAGATGTTCTTCTACAACCAGGTGAGTATTTTGTTTGATTGTATTACTCAGCTCCGCGCACGGCGGACAAGTTCGCTAGCCACTCTTGTCTCCAGGGCCCCACCATCATTACTACCACTGCGCTATTGAAATTCTATGGTGAGGCCTGGCCTGGCGGCGAACATAATATAAAGCGTGTAAAAAGAAAAGATTTTTTTTCCAAGTTTTTATCAGACTTTCTGTCCTTTTTAGGGCTTTTTGTATCATATTATATGTTATAAGGTAATGTAAACGTAAAGTTACTATGATTATTCAAATTATATTATCATTACTGCAAAATTCAAGAGTTTTTTTGCTCCTGGAGAAAAACTGGAGGGTGTAGGGTCAATTCTGTGTCCAGATTCGGATTCCACAGCTCAAAATACGTAAAGACCATGTGGTTTAATAACAAGTAC
This sequence comes from Aporophyla lueneburgensis, assembly GCA_932294355.1. Lineage (NCBI taxonomy): Eukaryota > Metazoa > Arthropoda > Insecta > Lepidoptera > Noctuidae > Aporophyla > Aporophyla lueneburgensis. Next base: position 406,677 of record OW028749.1, on the reverse strand, counting down.
TTACATGTTTTTTTTTGTGGGTCTGATCATTACTGCAATATTCAAGAGTTTTTTTGCTCCTTGAGAAAAACTGGAGGGTGTAGGGTTAATTCTGTGTCCAGATTCTGATTCGGCAGCTCAAAACACGTAAAGACCATGTAGTTTAATAGGGTCCACCCTTTATGGCAGAATTTTTTTCGTCATAATATTATTTTGCATAACAACGGATAGCATAAACTTCATTTCGCAGAATCGTTTGGCATACACTCATTTATCATACATTCACAACGCATAATTTTATAAGTCAGAATCATCTTAAGGCATAAATTTTACATCCATAATAATGGAAAAGGAGAACCATCATATCGCAGAAAGTTCGCAGTCAGAATCGTCTCTTAGCATTATTTCATATCGATGGTCATTAAAAGGCAGAACTATCATAATATCTCAGAAACTTTTCAGTTAGAATCATCTTTTGGCATACATTTCATATCCATAATAATTGAAACACTCATCTATTACATTACAGAAAAATTATAGTTAGTACGCTGCATGCAGACATGCAAACGAGCATACACCATGCATGCAGCATGCAAGCAAGCATGCAGCATGCAAGAGGCATGCAGCATGCATGCAAGCATGCAGTAGCAAGCAAGCTCACAGCATGCAGGCGAGCATGCAACATGCAGCATGCAGGCTTTCTGTTACGGCTCCGGCACTGCGTGGCTCCGGCGGTCCCACGCGAGCTCATCGTCGCAGATGGTTTTACGCTCACCACCGCAGCTTCGGTTTGCTGGCCAGCCACAGCTGCGGCGGCGCGCGTCAAAAGCACCTGCTCCTCAGCTCGCGGGCTGCCTCGCCCCTCCGCGCCTACGCGGGCTTAAATTACACTCTAGGGGTAGGGCAGAAAAGACTACGTGGAGTCGGTTCTGCAGCGATTCGTTTCTGTCAATAACTTTTGTTTGTAGCACAACATATTGACTTTTTGAGACACTATTTTAATTTTAGGTTGAAACGCAATATTATAGAAATTATAATATGTCTAACAAAATTATTCTAAAGTAGCTTTTGCCAGCGGCTTCGCCCGCGTGGAGGTCGGAAATTATCCCGCGGGAACATGCTACCGGGATAAAAAGTATCCTATGTCCTTTCTCAGGCTCTAAACTATCTGTGTGCCAAATTTCATTTAAATCGGTTCAGTAGTTTTAGCAGGAAAGCGAGACAGACAGACAGACAGACAGACAGACCGACAGACAGACAGAGTTACTTTTGCATTTATAATATTAGTTTAGATTAGATGAAATTCTGCCATCTTCATAGTATGCCAAGTGAAATTGTACCAAATAATCGTCGCTCTAAATAAATGTTATGCTAAAAGAAATTATGCGGAATTTTAAGTCTGCCAAAGGTAATTAATTATGCTTAATAAAATTCTATCATCTTAAAAGTATGCCAGTGTAAAGTCGTACATATAAACATTCGGCCAAATAATGATTATGCTAAACATTTTTTATGCCTAACAAATATTCGTTTAAAGAAGATTGTGCCAAGTGTGTTATGCCAAATAAAATTCGGAGCATCAAGTTTCTGCCAGATAGAGGGAACCCAGTTTAATATCAAGTATTTTTTTTTTGTAGGGCTGTGTAATTAGTACCCAATAAATCGGACACTCGATTGATTTTAGGGTTCCGTTTTTTACCATTTGGCAACGGAACCCTATTCTGGATTCGTCATGTCTGTCTGTCTGTTTGTACGTCCGTATGTCACAGCCACTTTTTTCCAAAACTATAAGAGCTATGCTGTTGTTTGGAAAGTAGATGTATTCTGTGAACCGCATTAAGATTTTCATACAAAAATAGAAAAAAAAAACATTAAAACTTGAGGTTCCCCATACTCAGAACCGAAACTCAACATTTTTTTTCCATCAAACCCACTCGTGTGGGGTATCTATGGATAGGTCTTTAAAAATGGTATTGAGGTTTCTAATATCATTTTTTTCTAAATTGAATAGTTTGCGCGAGAGACACTTCCAAAGTGGTAAAATGTGTCCCCCGTAACTTCTAAGATAATGATAAAACTAAAAAAAATATATGGTGTACATTACCATGTCAATTGCCACCGAAAATTGGTTTGAACGAGATCTAGTAAGTAGTTTTTTTATTTAATACGTCAAAAATCGTAAACCGCAATTTACCTTTCATTCAATCAACTCAAATATAAAAATAAAAAAAATAAAAACATTTAATTTCATAAACATAAACCTTATGCATACACCGTGAATATCTACAGGTTTGTACGGAACCCTCGCCTCGGTGCGCGAGTCCGACTCGCACTTGCCCGGTTTTTTGAATCTAGCATTCCACACATCGCATATATTCGTTGTTCGATACAACGAATAACAAATGATAAAAAAAAACAACCGACTTCCTTTTGGAAGTCGGTTGTTTTTTTTTATAATTTGTACAAGTGGTACATACTTTTCATTTTATTTCACAGTATGATACGTATACGGGATATTTAGGTACCAAAAAGTGAGTAAAATAAAAGTCATTTACCACTAACAGACGACAGAAGTATCAGAACAACATCAAGATACACAAAGCGGATTTAAAACATTTAAATTATCGAAGCTACTATTATTTTTTATTCATATTGACATTAGTATTGTATAGATATAGATTTAATATTTGTTTTCAGTCTGTGTTGACATATAATGTATTGACATATAATGTATTGACAATAATTTCTATTGCTATTTACCTACACTTCATATTACAAAGCTGAAGAGTTTAGTTGAACGCACTAATATCAGGAACTACGTTTAGTGTAGCAGAGTCCATTTATCGTTACGCAAGAACCCTTAGGAGGCGAGCAAAAAGAAAAAAGTCACGGATACGAAGACCTCGCACGGGCAGGCGATTCAATGCGTCGGAGAGCAAGAAATTTAACGCGGACGAAGTCGCGGGCAAAGCTAGTGATAAAATGAAATATAATAAGCCTGAGTTGTTTGTGATGAAGTAAGATGTGTCAAGCCAGCCAAGGCTTGACACTTCATCACAAACATGTACGCCCTTTGGCATGAAATGGCGGACTCTTTACTATCTTAATATATCATCATTATTGTACCTATGTTAAACAAATTAATTAATAAATAAATAAAAAGCTTTATTGTTCAAGAAATGCTATGTACAAATTGAAATAGCACTAGCCTCCACACTAGGATTCCCTGTGTCGTGGAGGCTAGTCTCCTTCGTCTTACACTATTCCATCATAGTAGGGAGGCATATATGTAATGTTGGTTGGAACAATAACAATAACCAAATGCTATTCCTTAGCAATAAATTAGCAAGTTAAATGAGTGGTTAACTAAAATGTTTTTAAAAGACGTGTGTAGTGTATTATGTACGTGTATGATGTGAGTGTGTGATGAATGAGTGAGTAGGATGGGTTTGGACAGACGCGCACAGTGGAACGAATGTATGGGAGCGGTTGGACGTAGACATGTCCGAAAAAAAAGAGTAAAATTATGCCAAACTAATGATGCCATCTTATTCGATTACTTAATGCCTTCATAACTTGTGGTGATGAATTTCTTCATAACTCCCATATTTCGGGAGTAATTTGAGAAAATGTGAAATTTTACTATGAAAATGAGTGTATCGAGCTCTCTCCCTCCTGATTCCGGGCTTGTTTCAAGTAGCGGTCTCTAATATCATAATGCTAATACTAAGAGCTATATTTAATACTAAGACACATAGTGCGCCAAATGTGCACTTTCTGGGATAAAGAGTGATGTTTATTTTATAACACAATTTTTTTATTTTTTGTTTATTTTGTTGATTAAAACCGTTTTTCTAAAGGTTTACCTTATTACAATAACATTTCTGAGCAGCCAATTAGAGAAGATATAAGCTAATTAGGATATATAATTAGGGACTTAAGGTTTACATATAAAACTGATGCACTAATGATTACTGATAAGAACATTGCTATTATTTAATTACTAAATGGCTCTTAATACACTAATTTAGCATGCATCATTTACTAATTATCACAATAACTAATTACCTTGCAATATTTAACAAAGGATACCTGGGATACCTGGATTTCATATAAATAGGTCACTATTAGTAACTTTAAAATCAGTGTTGATTTACACCTCGTTGTATCCAAGCTAATCTCGCAATGTATTTTCCAAATTTTAATACAAATCTTGATATTCACGTTGCTTTATGCGCACGCGCACATAAAGATTTACGCGACTTTAACTATTTGTTCAGTGTTTTAAAAGATAACAGTTGTGTTCAGTTATGTGAAAGTGCTGAAACAAGTTTAAAAGACTGGTGTCGTCGATTTTGCTACCGCATTTATGCAAAATGGACACAGTCTGGAAGAAGCACAGATAAGTTTCGGAAGAAACATGAGATTTGGCTACAGGCTGCAATTCAATGGCCGGAATTACAGAATGAAAATATGGAACCTTCTACAGAAAATATAAGTGACGTCATCGAGCCCATAATTTCTCCTGCTAAATCTGATGCTTCAACTTGTACACATCCTAGTCCTCGTAAATCTTTTGAGGACCTTAGTAACCGGCAAAAAAGAAGACGCACTGAAGATAGTCTTTCATGCAGCAGTAGCAGCGCTGAAATTATGTTTTCGGCCGAAAGGGCGCTTCAAAAGGCAGGACAAAGCGATACAGCTTATGTTATGAAATACTTGACGGAGAATCCAGAAGAGGCCTCAAAAATCAAAGCCTTCATTGAAGGTAAATCAATTCAGGTACGGGAAATATCCCTTTTGAAGGCATTGGCTCTTTATGTATCGATGAACTTATCGAAATGGCGCTATAACACTCTTCGGGATTTCAACACTCAAGAAGGAGCTCTTCAATACCCGAGTTACTACATGTTGGTTAAAGAAAAAATTAAGTGCTATCCGGCCAAAGAAGATCTCACAGTTACAGAGAGCTCTGCAAAAATCAAATTACAAGCCTTGATGGATTTAACCTCAAGAAGACTTATTAGGTCGTTAGAAACCCCTGTTGATCCCAATCAACAGCTCGTATTGACCAGCAAATGGGGTTTTGACGGATCATCTAGCCAAAGCATTTATCATCAAAGGACGAGTGAAGATGAGCAAATCGATCTTGCTAGTAATTTTATGATTAGTCTTGTACCACTGCGGCTCGTCTCAAAAGGTGTAACAATTTGGGAAAACGAGCGACCATCTTCCACTTCATTTTGCCGGCCAATATTGTTTAAGTTTATAAAGGAAACCAAAGAAAATGTGCAGAGAGAGATGGCTGAAATCGAAGCAGAGATTGAAGCCTTAACTCCATCCACCATCACTGATGGAATTAGTGTCAAACACCAACTGCTGTTGACAATGATTGATGGTAAAATTCATTCCATTATATCCAATACAGCAGCTTCAGTGTGTGACATATGCAAGGCTTGTCCTAAAGAAATGAATAATTTAGAGTTAATCAAAGATAAACACGCAAACGAGGACATGTATAAATATAGCTTAAGCACCCTTCACGCTTGGATTCGCTCAATGGAATGCTTATTACACATTTCCTACAAATTAGACATAAAATCATGGCAAGTAAGGGGTGATATAGCAAAAAGGCAAGTTGATGACAGGAAGAAAAGAGTTCAAGAGGCTGTAAGAAGAGAAACGGGCTTACTTCTCGATGTTGTGAAACAAGGCAGTGGATCCACCAACAATGGCAACTCGGCAAGGAGATTTTTTGAAAACTACACTAAATCTGCTGAACTGACCGGAATAGATGCTATGCTTTTAAGAAAAATCTGTGTGATCTTGCAGTGTATTTCATCAGGAGAGAAGATCAACGTAACTAAATTCCGAGAGTTCTGCTTTGATACCGCTAAGCTTTACGTGGAGTTATACCCATGGTATTATATGCCTTCTTCACTTCATAAAATTTTAATGCATGGGCCAGACATAGTTCAGAACATGTCAATTGTGCCCATTGGTTTCCTATCCGAAGAGGCATCTGAGGCTAGAAATAAAGATTTTAGAAAATATAGAGAGGGGCATTCTCGAAAGCATAGCAGTATCTCATGCAATGAAGATATTATGCACAATCTTTTACTGTCTTCTGATCCACTTGTTACAAGTATCCGTCCAAAAGGAAATAAGTTTGTAAAAAAATCTTCTTTTAAGGAATTTTATGAGCTTACGGATTCTGAGAAAAGTGATATCGAATTTGTTAACATAAATGATTTAGCGGACATCGATTCTGAATTTGAATTAATTGATGATGATGATGATGACGAAGATAATTAAATGATGTTATTGTTTTAAAATGTGTAACTTAGTAAATTAGAGCTTACATCTTAATTATTTATTGTACTTTTAATGAAACTAGGTAATTTATTATCAACTTACTTAAAAGTCATACTCTCATCAGTTCTTGTGAATATTTTTGTTAATATATATTTCTGTATATATATAATATATTTATAGACCTCTTAATAAGTCTGTCTGCGGTTTAAAGTAAATACAAATGGGGAAAAAACGTTTTTTTTTTTTAAATTTTCATTTCCTTTTATCCCAGAAAGTGCACATTTGGCGCACTATGTGTCTTAGTATTAAATATAGCTCTTAGTAATAGCATTACGATATTAGAGACCGCTACTTGAAACAAGCCCGGAATCAGGAGGGAGAGAGCTCGATACACTCATTTTCATAGTAAAATTTCACATTTTCTCAAATTACTCCCGAAATATGGGAGTTATGAAGAAATTCATCACCACAATTTATGAAGGCATTAAGTAATCGAATAAGATGGCATCATTAGTTTGTCATAATTTTACTCTTATTTTTCGGACATGTCTACGTCCAACCGCTCCCATACATTCGTTCCACTGTGAGACGTGGACAATTAGATCACGTATATGAGAGCACTCCCTGTCAACCCTAGGCTTCCCCTAGGCTCGAATAAACCCACGAGAGATTACTCCTACCCTATAGGCATTCACTCGTCTTGTCCAAATCGACCTTTATGTATTTGTGTGAATGAATGTGTATGTTGTGCTCATGTGTCAATGAATTTCTCCGTGCTTTCATAGTCCATTCTTGTCAGAAATTTTAAAAGTTGATTTTTGCATGTGTTCCTGGTCAGTGGCAATAAATCTATCTCATTATTGAGCTTACCGTAAATAAATGGTCCCATGTAACGAAAGCATCTGTTGCCAAAAATGAGTCTACATTAAGGTTTATGCCATTGGGGCTTATTTGCATTTCTAAGATAGCGCACTTTGGAGTAGCTTATCAAATTATGGGCATTTTTGTGGTACCTCAATGCTACTGCCATTATGTACAATTGGCGCACACGCAGAACACCAGTCTCTTGGTAAAGAATGTCAGTGGAGAAGCGCATTGGTTTCTTGTAGGTTACCTTAAGAAGAGCCCGTTGCGCACGCTCCACTTTCATTAGATGCGTCTTGTGTGCTACACCCCATGCTACAATGCAGTAGTTGACAACAGATTGGCAGAGTGTATTATAGAGCATTTTCAGAACAGTGTTACTGGCAATACGTCCCATTTTTTTGAAAATGTGTAGAAGTTTTCTAACCCGACCACTTACATGCTCAATTTGTATGGACCAGTTAAGGTGTTGGTCTATGTGGACACCAAGATACCTTAAGTGTTTGACTTGATGAAGGGTTGGGCAGGTACATCGTGCTGATGGTTTACTATCACAAGAATGCAATTTGACTGATAGATGATTAGGGCAGGATGTTCTACTGCTGACGCTACTAATGACATAACTAGCACAAAAACTATCGGACTGCGCCGAGCGCGACTGCGCTGATAATTCAAAACGGTCGTCACTGTTAAAGTGATATAATCAATACTATTACCATAATTTCCATAAAAAATATGTAACAATGAATGTGTTAACCGAGTATAGTTGGCAAACAAAATTACGTAAAGTTGAACAAAAATCTTTAAAAAATAGCATGCTCGTATTTAGTTGAATCTTGATCGTAAACTGTTAATTTTTTTCACAGAATTGAATTCATGTTATTCCATAATGATCACTCTACAATTTATAATTTTTACATTTTCGAAATGTGGCTTAGTTATTTTATTAATAATTTTATTTTAATTGACGCGCTGTATTGAATCATACGTCACGTACCACTACTACTTACACCGGTCGAAAATTCAGTCGTCCACGGGAGCTCGGAGAGTGGTCACGTCTCATCGTGGAGTGACGCGCCGATAACGATATTTCACGATCTATTGTGTACGTATACCTCGCCGCAAACAGTTGAATAACGTAAGTCGCATTTTTGTGTTTTCAGTATGACTTATATTTATTATGAATACCTAAAATTTACTTTTTGTTTTTTTGACGTGATAACGTCTTATAAATCGATGAACGCCAGCTGCACGCACGAAAAACATGACTCATTGTCATGTTCCGCCTGAGCCGAGCGTGCAAGCGAGAGCGCGGAACAAGGATAGAGAGGCACGATCGGCATGTTTTCTTATGACGTTATCACGTAAAATTATCGTCCGTAAACCGACTTTACAGACAACCAATTTTTTTCTGTTTACTTATTTCTGTAACTTTTTTCTCAAATATTTGTTTTAGTAAATATGGGAAAGCGTAAGGAACGATATTTTAAGAAGAAAGTTGGCGCTCATTTCCGAAAAAAAAGCAGTTCACATAAAAAGTACGTATTTTGTGATATTAGTTCCTTTTAATTCCAATTTTTCTCAAATATTCGATATGTGTAATGGGTTTTTAGGGTTCCGTTGCCAAATGGCAAAAAGCGGAACCCTTATAGATTCGTCATGTCTGTCTGTCTGTCTGTCTGTCTGTCTGTCTGTCCGTCCGTATGTCACAGTCATTTTATTCCGAAACTATAAGAGCTATGCTGTTGAAACTTGGTAAGTAGGTGTATTCTGTGAACCGCATTAAGATTTTCACACTAAAATAGAAAAAAAAACAATAAATTTTGGGGTTCCCCATACATAGAACTGAAACTCAAAAATGATTTTTTTCATCAAACCCATACGTGTGGGGTATCTATGAATAGGTCTTCAAAAATGGTAATGAGGTTTCTATTATCATTTTTTTCTAAACTGAATAGTTTGCGTGAGAGACACTTCCAAAGTGGTAAAATGTGTGTCCGTAACTTCTAAAATAAGAGAATGACAAAACTAAAAAAAATATATGATGTACATTACCATGTAAACTACCAACGAAAATTAGTTTGAACGAGATCGAGTGAGTAGTTTTTTTTTAAAACGTCATAAATCGTAAACCGCAATTTACCTTACATTCAATCAACTGAAATATAAAAATTAAAAAATATATATATATTTTTAAACCGAAAATACCTACAGGTTTGTACGGAACCCTCGGTGCGCGAGTCCGACTCGCACTTGGCCGGTTTTGGGGGTGGTGATTGCGAATCTGGCATTCATTTTAAAATCCAAAATAGCGTATGCAATTTTTTCTTAAACATTCGATATGGGTGTCATGTAATGGGTTTTTGGAGGAGGTGATTGCAAATCTGCCATTCATTTTAAAATCCAAGATGGCATTTTCAACTTTTTCTCAAACATTCGATATGGATGTCTTATAGTGGGTTTATGGGGGTGGCAATTGCAAATCTGGCATTCCTATTAAAATCCAAGATGGCGGATAAAACTTTTCTCATACATTCGATATGGGTTTCGAGTAATGGGTTTTTGTGGGTTCCGACTGCTATTCTGGCATTAATTTTAGAATCCGCGACGGTAAATTTACATATTTTACTTTTAATCTGTCACAAGAAATATTATCAGTTACCTATACTACTGTTTTCTTACACCTTTCCGTTACATTTTGTAAATTCAAAATACCACATTACCCTATGCTTTTTGTAAAATGGTAAAATAAGCAAGGTAAGTACCTACTTGTTATTACATTAGGTAATTATAGGTTTTTATAACAGACTAGTTTTATTATAACAAAAATACCTACCTACCCTCTTCCTTGCCTACATACTCATCTAGCCTACATCTTTACCCAGTCAAATCCCAGGGCGTGCAATCCAAAACGCCAAAATTTCATAGCAATCGGATGAGTAGTAACAGACGGAAAATGTAAGTATTTTCCTACATTGTACTATAGTTATACCTGAATTATTCGTTCTACAAACTACAAACGTTATATTTTCTACAAAACAGTACCTATATAAAACCATCTAAATAATCAGTATTCTTATTTACAAGACACTCAACACGACGACTCAAATTTTAAAAATCCTAGTTTTCCACCTTTTGTCGTGCAACTGCATGCGGGCCTCGAGCAAACTTGTCAATGTGTGCGTGACGACTCATACGACTAGCCCGCTGCGCGCTGGTGTAAAAACCTAATTTCCTCGCGCGTTGTTCACTAAAATGTATGTTTATGGGACCACTGTTCAGGCATACCATATGTTATAAGCACTGTTGAGCATATTAAAAAAGAATTTAGTAATAGATACACAATTACCGGAGCTATCGCGGAAAATACATCATACTTAGCAAAGAACCAAAAAAAAATCCTCTTTGAAGGTGGTTTAAAATACTGACTACTTGTTATATTGTGTGTATTGGTGTGTGAAATTACCTACTTTTAACTCAGCCTATTCCGGTCCACCGCCACGGCACCCTGCCCTCCACCTCCCGCATCCAGTCTGCTGGGGCCTCCTCACATAAGATCGTCGGGTCGTTCAGCTGGGATGTCCGTTTCCACCGCGCGGCCAACTCTTAAAATTTGATGAAATTTTGCCAGGAATTAGTTGTAATTTGTTACAATACACACCTCTTTTCCTGAATTTGTTACAAAAAAAAAAAACTAAGGCGCTACGACCAAAAACAGTTGGCCGCTAGAACCGCCACTTGCCGTAGTGATCGCCCGTGATTACACAGAAACTAAATAATGGAAATAGGCGAATGATACATCAAAAGAAAGGTCTTAATTTGTTATATTTGTTACAAAAATAAAAATCATCAAAACTTAAATATACAAAAAGTTATGCTATATTTAGTTTTCAGGTTAAGTGTAGGTACGTATCTCACCATAAAATCAAATTAATAGAGGCTAATGTGTATGGACAATTAGTTGCTAATTTGTTGCAGCAAATAAACAAGAAAACTACTAGAAAATAGGTCCAATATTTTTTTACAGTTGATTTTAGTTGGCCGCGTGGATGGTAATTTGCCTAAAATACAATGGCGTTTATTTCGTTACTAATAGTAGGTTCAAGCTTAGTTCTAGTACTAATCGACAGGTATCGTAGCCAAGTTTGGATAAATGTGGCGAATATAACTACAGGCTTTATATTTTAGGAGATTTTCACAAAAATATAGTAGTATGAAACTGTATTAGAGTAGAGTGACCATAAATTTTCATAATAAAGTGAGACTGAATCGCCATTATTGGAATGTTCGGTAGTCATATCTTAATTTTTTAGGGTGAACCTCTGTAAGACATCCTATAGCATACTTTATAAAAGTCAAATTCACAAATCGATAAAAATTTCTTTATTCAAAATCAACATACAGGCAAAAATCAAGTAATATAAGTCAACAAACTATTTTTTTTAAATAAATTACCATAACATTTATAAATTATGGACGACATTCGATGTACTGAGTGTGTGGTTTAATGAGTGGTCGATTTATAAACTATTCGATCAGTAATGGTCGATCAATGCATCTTCGATTACTTGGCAGTCCATATAGCATAGCCTGTGGACACGACCCATCCTAGCTTGGCGATGTTATGACTCGTTGCCTTGTTACTGCTAACACTATGTTAATTACAAGATTTTCGATTAGCAGAAGATAAAACTGATAGTACCTACTAATTATTTCCGATTAGACTTGTTCTTAACATGTGGCACACCCGGGACGTCAAGGAGCTGTCCTACCAGTGCCACTGGTGGTGGTGGCTCATCGCTCTCATCAGACAATCTTTTACTAAATAATAATCTAAACATTATGTCTCCTCGACTTATAAACTGTAGGCGGCCACTCGCCACGCTCAGACCATGAGTGTGTTGAGTTTTATTCTTCATCAAATTCTGGAAACTAATGAAATATTTTGATAAATAGTTTAAAAAAACTAAAAAACACGATTCCATAGAAAACCAAATTAAAAAGTAGAAAATAATGGAAAAAGTGCGTGGGGTGCTTTTTATGGTATTTTTGATATCAGGCACGAATAGGGGTATGAATAGGTACTTAATGAGAAATCAAAAAAAGTAAATAGACTGTTCCAAAAGTAGGTAGGGATCTGCTGAAAATTGAAAACAAACGGATCAGAAGACGTACCGCTGAAAACCATTTTATTGTGCTACTTACGAAGTGAGTGTTTTGATTCAGTTATTTAATACTTCAACTCGAAATTCTAATTTTAAAACACCTTGGAAGGTATTTTTCATTTCAAATAAAATTTAATAAAGTTATTAGTTCAGACAATGATTTTTGTGTGTGCAAGTGAGATGTAAATTTGAAACCTTCTGAATACGGATGAATGTCATGTGTCATGAATGTCATGTGTGTTACATAATTCCCTCATGTGAGAAGGCTGAAGCTTGATTTCGTAAGAATTGAACCTGATCAGGGTTTGTTTACTAATACTTTTGGAGCATACCATAGCCACAGGGAAAGTCCTACAGTAACAGCTGCGCGTTTCCTTAATAACATGTGTTTGACAGACTGACACTGAGATTAGATTGAGAGGGTTCTTAAAACTGTTCGCTAGCAACACTAACGGCAATAATGAAAAAAAAAAATTCTTCTCTAGAGTTGATTCGACCAAATGCCATCATCACTACATTAATTAACCCTCGAATAATTTAACCCCGAGGCTTCAGATAACTTCGCTTCTCCATTGCGAACGTAGAGTACACGCACGACGAGTAGCGCTGGCTATATTTAACAATAGATTTAATTGTAACAATAGATTTAACTGATGATACCTTTTCTAAAAACATATTGTTTACTAGCCACAATAAGTTAAAAAAAAAAATATTAAAATTAATAGACTAATTAGAAAATATCAGAAAACATTGAAATGCCAAAAAGTTAATAAATTAAACACAAAACTTAGGCAAAAAAAAAAAAATTATACAAGAATTGAAGAAGTGTTATAGTGATTTGAAACTATGTAATACTTTGTATGATACTGACACTCAACACCTTCGGGATGAATTGTTTGTTAGGGAATTTGCACTAAAGGATATCTTTAGTAAATATGAGGCTACTCAACAAGACCTGAGTAAGCGCATGCAGGAAGCCTGTGAGTTGGTAGACCTAGTCAAGTGCAATGCAGAGAGGTATGAGTCTCTGACAAATAACCTCTGTTTTAGCTGCACTTGCTCCACGGCACCTCAGCCTCAACTTGATACACCCACGCCCTCAGCAACTCAGCCGGTAAATATCTGTATTACTGATGATAATAGCCATATTAAAACAACTTATATTTTTTCTGACAAATTTGGTAAAGGTTATGGTAGCATATTTAATCAGTGTTCACAACAATATGTAATTAATAATTGTTCACCCGGTGCCAGTATTAGCCAATTATTAAGTAAAATTAAATTGTCAAAAATAAACCATGGTTCAACTGTAATATTATTATATGGGGATAGTTTAAATGTTAGGAAAAAATAAATAATTCAATGTGTCCATTTGACGTTACTTCTCAATGAGACCAACAATTGTAAATTCATTTTCTGTGCCTTGCCTTATTCACGATACTTGTCTGATGAGCAAAACAGGCACATTTATTATTTAAATATGCCAATTTATAATAGGACTAGCTGTCACAGTGACGCTATTTCATTTTTTGATTGTAATCAATTTATTACTGATTACAAACTAACAAATTATACTTTGTATTTGCCACCTAGTTGAAGGAGACAAATTGCTAATCTTTTAGCATAAAATTTACACCGTAACACTGGTACCTGTAGCGTACCATCGATTACTGTTAGTAGTGGTACTAACGCCACTTTTGATACACCTAGTAGTTTAAACTGTTAGATGCGACAACGGGTAAGCCGCATGTGTTGAATGTTGTACATCAAAATATGCAGGGTCTGTCCGGCAAAGAGCTAGAGTTAAGTTTATTTATTGAAAACTATGATGTTCAGGTATTATGTTTGACTGAACACTGGTTGAAGGAACATGAAGTAGTATTTATGAATGATGATTTTTTTACTGTGCAAAGTGCATTTGTGAGGAAAAGTGCTATTCGCGGAGGGTCATTAGTTCTTGTTTCGAACAAGTTGAAATGTAAACAACGGTTAGATCTAGTTAATCTTTCCATTGAGCGCGTTATTGAGTTGTCTTGCGTTGAATTGGAGCGTTACGTCATAATATGCGTTTATCGGCCCCCCTCTGGGGATTTTATTCGTTTCGAATCGGTAATGGAGGATTCACTCAATAAATTAAAATCAATGAATAAATGTATAATTTTATGTGGAGATTTTAATATTAATATTTTAGATGTGAGGTACTCCATTAAGTATTAGACTGCTCAATCTGTTTAGGTCTTTTAATTTAATAAACTTGTTCCTTGAACCAACTAGGATCACGGCTTCTTCGTCGACTTGCCTCGATAGTATATTTAGTGATTGTGATGCCAAAAATAAGTTAGTTTTAAGTGACTTAACGTCTGACCACTGTGGATTATTAGCCAGCTTCCCTTTGCCACTACTTAAAAAGCCGCATAAAATATTATGCAGGCCTTATACAGCTAGTCGTTGCAATAAATTTTAAAATAATATAGCTCATAGGATTACACCATCTATAGTAGAACGCGAGAAGAATCCTAATGAAATCTATGGAGCCCTTTTTGATATTGTGCAAAAAGAATACGAATCTACTTTCAACACCAAAACTATTGACATTAATAGCACTTCCGTTAGCTTCAACCAATGGGCTACTCCAGGAATTTATAAAAGTAGAGCAAGACTATACGAGTTATATGGTTTGAAAAAATACAGATTTGATACTCCTTTTCTAGAGTATGTCAGTAATTATTCAAAATTATTTAAAAAGATCTGCGCTTTAGCTAAATCAAAGTTTTTAAGCGATACCATAAAAAAATCCAATAATAAAATAAAAACCACTTGGAAAATTATTAATAATGAAACGGGTAAACCGGTTAAACAGGAAAAACAATTAGAGATTATGATTAACACCAAACTGGTTAATAAAGCAGCCGACATAGCTGAGGCATTTAATGAGTTTTTTGCCAACATACCTATAACTACGACCTGCTCCTTAAATTCGTCCCCGTCTAAAGCTGAAAACCTTTTGCATAGTAGTGTGCCCGTATGTAGTCGCTTATTTCGTTTCGAACATGTAACGCCTCGTGATGTGATTAATATTTTTAACACACTCAAGTCAAAAAACACTGGTGATTACTGGGGCATCTCTGTTAAACTGTTAAGTAATATAATAGATATCGTAGCCCCCTATCTAGCTGTAACTTTTAATAAATGTGTTGATTTGGGATCTTTTTTTCCTGACCTCATAAAGAGTAGTAAAGTGATACCATTATTTAAAACAGGTAATAAAAATAACGTTGGCAATTTTAGGCCCATTTCTATCTTACCTGCATTTAGTAAAATATTTGAAAAGTTAATACTCAAGCAGTTGCTAAAACATTTTAATTTAACCCTTTCCTAACTGACGGTACTAATTTGTACCGGGTTCCCCGTTAATTATTTCGACAATACGATCGTGCATTACGTATTGGACACTGACGTTCCTTTCGAATACCACTACGCTAGATAATCACAGTGATTTATTTAAATTTTGCCTATATACCGCCCGCAAGTGACACTTTCAAGTAGAGACCGCCCGCAAGTGACAGTTTCGGATTTGAGAACTGCGGATTGTTTTTGTTTTAGAAAACATTTAAAAATAAAATGGACGGGGTAAGTGTTATTTGTTTTATATTATTATTTAAGATTGTA
The DNA here is from genome assembly GCA_932294355.1 of Aporophyla lueneburgensis. Lineage (NCBI taxonomy): Eukaryota > Metazoa > Arthropoda > Insecta > Lepidoptera > Noctuidae > Aporophyla > Aporophyla lueneburgensis. The sequence goes on along the minus strand of OW028749.1, from coordinate 390,685 downwards.
GTTTTAAGTATACAATTAATATGGTTTTAGATTATAATTTTAAATTTTAGTGCTAAAATAACGATAAAAATGTACAAGGATTTATGAGTAGCGTCAGTGATTTTGATTGATTTTTTTGTTCATAAAAATCTAAAAAAAATGTATGGGCTTTATTTTTACCTTCCTTATTAATATTATAAAGTTAAATTGGGAAATAACTTTCAAAATCTCTAATCCGGTAGGAAAGGGTTAAATAGCCTCCTTCATAATGAGCAATATGGCTTTACAAAAGGTCGTTCGACAACAGATGCGGGTGTTGCTCTGCTGAAACATATTTTCAACGCATGGGAGAACTCGCAAAATGCTGTCGGAGTTTTCTGTGATCTCTCCAAAGCTTTTGATTGCGTTCACCATGACACACTTTTGCGTAAACTACGTCATTACGGTGTTCAAAACGAAGCTCTCAGTGTCATAAGTTCTTATTTGCAAAATTGGCACCAATGTGTAGATGTCAATGGTGTAAAATCTTCCGGGCTACTAGTTCAGTTAGGTGTACCTCAAGGATCAATACTGGGTCCATTCTTATTCTTAGTGTATATTAATGACTTACCATTTTATTTAAAGAATATCTGTGACATTGTACTATTTGCTGATGATACCTCACTTATCTTTAAAGTAGACAGAAATAGACAAGATTTTGACGACGTAAATAGTGCGCTCTCAATGGCTACGGAATGGTTTACCACAAATAACCTAGTTCTCAATGCTAAGAAAACGAAATGTATAAAGTTCGCCTTACCGAATGTTAGGAATCTGGGACCCAATGTCGTTTTAGATAATGAGGTGCTTGAAACTGTACACTCGGCGGTTTTTCTGGGCATAACAGTAGACGCCAAACTTCAGTGGGGATCACATATATCAAGCCTAGCGGGAAGGCTCAGTTCGGCCGCCTACGCAGTAAGGAAAGTTAGACAGTACACGGACGTTGATACAGCTCGATTAGTCTATTTTAGTTATTTTCATAGCATAATGTCCTACGGCATTCTGCTGTGGGGTAAAGCCGCGGACATTCAAAATATTTTTGTTCTTCAAAAACGAGCTGTTCGAGCGATTTAACTAACCACTAGGTGCTAGAGTTTCTCTGAGAGATTTGTTTAAAGATATTGGTATTCTTACGGTGGCATCACAATTCATCTTCGCCAACATCTTATATATTAGGCAAAATATACACCTGTACACTAAAAACAGTGATATTCATAATATTAATACTAGAAATAAGGACAAACTATGTGCTCCCTTTCACCGGCTTCATAAGGTTCATAATTCTTTTGTTGGTCTTGGTATTACCTTTTATAACAAGCTTCCCTCTGCTTTACTAGATTAGCAGTTTAATGAGTTTAAAGCTAAAGTAAAATCCAACCTTTGTTCAAAGGAAATACTATTCTATCAACGACTACTTAAACGATAAGAATAGTTGGTCGCTGTGATTAACTCAAGACAAACTCAAGACAATGTTTATGTTCTTTCAATCCAGAATTAGCTTTCCTACTGACAGTTTATATGGGTAGTTCATATAATTGTTTTTTATTTTTATTTTTTTATTTAACAGATTTTGTTAATTTATTTATTTTTATTTTCTTTTAATTTCATTTATTGTGGACATAATCTACTCATTACAATGATTTTAAATGAGTTGTATTGCAACATGTAGTTAGCTAGCGACCTCGTCAGCTGTTCATAATATTCTTGCCTGACCAACCGGCAGCAAGTTCGTCATGCTCCCTTAGATGTCACTGCTTGCGGTAGCGTCGGGGGTCGGGTTACCACCTACCCTCAAATATGGCGAGGGGGGTAATGGCTGACCTTTGCGTTATGCTCGTGAACGGGTGCTGCTTGTGGTGACTGGTCGTCTTGCTGACCATGGTTTTTGTTATTGTTATTTGTATTAACTGTTATTTTATTCTACTCCGGAGGTGCTAGTTTAACTATTGTAACTTCAACTTAGCTATATGCATCAGTGTATGTATATGGATCATTTTGCATCGTTGAACACGTAAGCGGGCACGCCCTTTATGCCTGGAGGCTTTATTTAGTTTTTAAGTTCTGTTTACGTTTTTGTTTTATTATTTCAGCTTGACTTTAGTTTTCAATTTTTTTGTTGGTATATTGGCGTGTGCTAGCTGACATATGGCGAATAATGTATGTTTTGTTTTATAATATTAATTACTTACACAATATTGTATAGAATCAAGTTCTTCTAACTTAACAGACAGCTGTGCTGCTGGGGAGTTTGTTCCGCCACTTCTTCTTCCCAGCTACAGCACTAGGAAGTGTCGAAGGGTGGGCGTTTTGGGGGGACTGTCTTTTGTAACTTTGACGTTCAAAAAGTGCTGACTCTCAGCCTAGTTTGAATAAATGACTTTTGATTGATTTTGATTTTGATTTTATAGGTAGGGGTTGATATAGACTTGAAGGAAGAACAATATGTAAGCCTGTTTAGTTGGCTTACATTATCTTGTCGCAAGACAATGTATGTACACAGAATTTTTCCGGATTTGTATTACCTATGACCACAACTCAACAGCGTGGACTTAGTATGTACTACATAACACATAGAGAAGGGGCAGCAGCGTTCTCTATGCATTTTATCACCGTACTGCGATCATCAACCCGCTTGCCAAGCGTGGCGATTATGTCAACCCCCTCATCCCCCCCCCCCCCCCCCCCAAATGTATTGGTCAAATTGTCGGTGCATGGAGGATGCCCAGGAATTGATGCCTTTCGGCGTAAATGATGATGACATACATACATACATATGTATTTGATGACAAAATATTCAAAGGAGGTTTCCAACTTTCATGATTGTTCATTAAATTCTAGTGCCTGTATCAAAGATGTGCATACATGTCTGAACTGTCTACTAGAAATAAGGACAAACTACGTGCTCCTTTTCACCGGCTTCATAGGGTTCATAATTCTTTTGTTGGTCTTGGTATTACCTTTTATAACAAGCTGCCCTCTGCTTTGCTAGATTTGCAGTCTAATGAGTTTAAAGCTAAAGTAAAATCCAACCTTTGTTCAAAGGCATACTATTCTATCAACGACTACTTAAACGATAAGAATAGTTGGTCGCTGTGATTAACTCAAAACAATGTTTATGTTCTTTCAATCCAGAATTAGCTTTCCTACTGACAGTTTATATGGGTAGTTCATATAATTGTTTTTTTTATTTATTTTTTTATTTAACTGATTTTGTTAATTATTTTTTATTTTCTTTTAATTTCACTTATTGTGGACATAATCTACTCATTACAATGATTTTAAATGAGTTGTATTGCAACATGTAGTTAGCTAGCGACCTCGTCAGCTGTTCATAATATTCTAGCCTGACCAACCGGCAGCAAGTTCGTCATGCTCCCTTAGATGTCACTGCTTGCGGTAGCGTCGGGGGTCGGGTTACCACCTTCCCTCAAATATGGCGAGGGGGGTAATGGCTGATCTTTGCGTTATGCTCGTGAACGGGTGCTGCTTGTGGTGACTGGTCGACTTGCTGACCATGGTTTTTGTTATTGTTATTTGTATTAACTGTTATTTTATTTTTACTCCGGAGGTCCTAGTTTAACTATTGTAACTTCAACTTAGCTATATGCATCAATGTATGTATATGTATCATTTTGCGTCGTTGAATATGTAGGCGGGCACGCCCTTTATGCCTGGAGGCTTTATTTAAGTTTTACGTTCTGTTTACGATTTTGTTTTATTATTTATTTCAGCTTGAGTTTACTTTTCAATGTTTTGTTCGTATATTGGCGTGTGCTAGCTGACATATGGCGAATAATGTATGTTTTGTTTTGTTTTATAATATTAATTACTTACACGATATTGTATAGAATCAAGTTCTTCTAACTTAACAGACAGCTGTGCTGCTGGGGAGTTTGTTCCGCCACTTCTTCTTCCCAGCTAAAGCACTAGGAAGTGTCGAAGGGCGGGCGTTTTGGGGGGACTGTCTTTTGTAACTTTGACGTTCAAAAAGTGCTGACTCTCAGCCTAGTTTGAATAAATGACTTTTGATTTTGATTTGATTTTGAAGAAAAACGAAAACGTAGCAAAACCACGATTATCACAGTTCCTACACCAACGCTGCAATGTGTGGGATTAGGGTTGCCAGGCGTCCGGATAAAGCCGGACACAGTCAGGCTTTTTGGTTGTGTGTCCGGCCAAATTAGACCGAGTACAGCCTGTCCGGCTTTTGTTAGGCTTTTCAAATTTGATCATTTTTGCCTTGGTTTCCGCTCCACCCGCCTCACCTTGTGTCGCTAGCGCAAACGAGCGAACTAGCACTGTCATCCGCGCCTTATTACTACTCAATTTTAAAGGAAAATTAGCTTTTAAAGCATGTGTCTGCCGATAAAAAATATTAATTCGTTTATGTTACTTATTTATTTTAACGTTATTTCATCAGTGTTTTGTTTAATTTAGTTTTAAAATTAAATAATTAAAGATGTCAGACCTTTTTACCCAAATGTCCGGCTAAACCGACTGGGCTGTCCGGCTTTTCGGTTTAAAGACCTGGCAACCCTCTGTGCGATGCACCGCGGTGGTCACGGTTATAACACTTCAAGCTCATAGCACAATGTCAACTCGGAAACGGATCGTAATCGTATCAACTTGAGCCGAATAGTATTGTTTTCATGAAACTCCCTAATGAAAAGCACACTAATCGGAATGAGTGTTGCAAAGGACTCTTAGTCTTAATTTTAGAGACTCGACTCAATTATGCAAGACTCAGTGTGTTTAAAAGACTCCGACTCTAGAGTCAAGCCATCCCGAGTCATTCTTCAAAAGGACTCGAGTCTTAAAATGACGATCCGTTTCCAAGTTGATATGAGTCATCACATCAGCAGCTAATGGGTAACACACATATCAACTCGGAAAGGGATCGTCACCGTATCGCTTTTCACCTCGCCGCCAAACAGGTGTCAACCTAACGTAAGCACGTAACCAAAGCGGAACAGCAGCTCCGATACGTCGACTCGGCTACAGCTAGGTGACGCCGCGCTTACGGCTCGCCGACCGCTGGTTGCCCTGGCTGGCACCAGATTAGTTTGAATCGACTTTGAAGTTGCCTTGTGAATGACAGCATGTGTGCGCTATGGCGCGGGTGGGGGCAAGGGTGGACGAAGAGACGCAAGCTCGGCGACGGAGAGGCGTAAGCGCGGGGACCGCTGGTTGCCACGCGCCACACCGCGGTTCGTGAGCTGGTCCCGAGGCGAATCACTTACGTTACGATTCCGATTAGTGTCCTTTTCAGTAGGGAGTTGCATACAAAGAATACTAAACGGCTCGAATTGATACGGTTACCATCCGTTTACGAGTTGATATCATGTGTGCTGTGACCCTATTATTTTTCCTATAGGTTTCCTCACGATGTTTTCCTTCACCGTTTTGAGAGCAGTGGTGATGAAATAATTTACACAAAGTACAGCGCCTGTTTGGGTTGAACTCACGATCTCTTATTACTCGTAAGTCGGGGCTGTTACCACTGCACACTGGGCCACGACTGCTCTGTTGATATGTGTGCCAGTCAGCCTGTAATAATTCCAGGTGACGTATTACTTATTGAAGTACTCATTTTTGCAAATTATAATAGCTTTTTGTCAGCAATTAATACGTGTAGGTAATCTTTTCTTTATTATGGATAAATTTCATCTGCACAGCTAGTCGACGCGCGATGTTGTGCCGAGGGTTGTCAACTATACTTGTGTGCGCCGCTAAAGAGAGTTCAGCAATAAAAATATTTTTTTATAACATAAAATGTGATTTTAAAATTTGAAAAAATTCTAGTATCTTCTTAACACTTGAAAGAATCGAGCCCTGAAGAAAAAAAGTTTAAACAGCATTTTTCAAAAAGTTATTCAATTGTTACTTAACTAATAAATTTTTGTATTTTTTTTTCTTTTTTTCATGTTAATTACCTCATAACTTTTGACTAGGTGAACCGATTTTGATGATTCTTTTTTTATTTGAAAGCTGGTGCTTCCCGAATAGTCCCATTTTAATTTGTCTAAGTGAAAACCATATAAGTCTTAAATTTGCATTAGGTATTTGCGCGACAAATGAACGAATAACGCGATTAGATTAGTGCGGAGTATCTACCACAACTAAAAAGTTAAAAAATAAAAACGTTTTACAAAAAACACAACCGACTTCCTTAAAAAAAACACTACAAAGTCAAAAATAGCTTTAATTTCGGAAGTCGGTGGTGGCAAAAACCTTAAATACAGATCCTAAGACACCGACTTTCGAAATTAAAGTTATTTTTGACTTTGTAGTGTTTTTAAGTTGATGGTCCCAGTTTATCATTTGTGGCCTCGAGTTGTAATTCGGGCCGTATTAGCTACTTGAACATAATCAAGTATTGCATATGCAATGCTTGATTATGGTGCGCGTGATTGATAGTTTACATTGTAAACTATCACGCCCTTATGCCAGGAGGCTTTTATTATGTTTACATTTTTTTAATGCTGGATTATAGTTTCCATTTTATTTGACGAAAAATGTGTATAAAATACCGTTCTCCCCCTTTTCCGAAGTTTGAATAAAGAAAAATCTAAAATTATTCTATGTGATACAAGTTTATGTAAATATTACAGGAAAAATAAAACGATGTCTCTAAATAGCTCACTTTTTAGAAATCATCATCGAAACTTAGTTCCACTGTCGGTCAAGATGTAACCGCTAACCTAAACTGCAATACTTATCTATACTGGCTTCACGAAACAGTTTTTTAGCCAAATGTATAAATAGAGCAGCAAAAAAAAAATGTTAATCTTGAGCATATTTATGGGTGGACCATTGTGTTCAAAACACGTTTTCGGTAAATTATCCCGATAAAAAAAACTAGTGATGCAACGACTACTACTTTTACGAATACGAATACGAATATCTCGCCATGGTAATAAAAGACTAATTTATTTGATGAATTTCTATTCTTCTAATAATTAAAATTTACAATAGACAATTTTTTATTTAAAAAACTTTTTTACAAAAAAAAAAAGAAAAAATCAACCGACTTCCTTAAAAACACTACAAAGTAAAAAATAACTTTAATTTTGGCAGTCGGTGTCTTAGGATTTAAGGTATTTAAGATTTTTGCCACCGACTTCCGAAATCAAAGTTATTTTTCACTTTGTAGTGTTTTTAAGGAAGTCGTGGTTTTTTTTTTGTAAAAAAGATTTTATTTTTAAATTTTTAGTTATGGTATCTAACCCGCACTAATTCCAAACAAACAATGCATATATATGCGTTAGCAGAAATCGCGGTTGATTTGCTGTCATTTTTTAAAGAGTTCCGGTGTCTGTCTCCGGAACTCATTATCAGATCTATACGGAATTTATATGGGACCATTTCGAAATAAACCCCTTTCGAACAAAAAAAGAATTTTGCAAATCCGTTTATATAAGGTGTATCTATTCATACACGAAATATTTTAAGAGGTACACCTGTAGGTGGTAAAGAAGCTACGGCAACGAAAAAAAAATTTGTAAATTTATTTTTTTCAAAATTTAATATTTATAAATTATTTAACGCACATAAGAAATGCTGGCTCCTTCTTATTTTTTACGGCCCGAGACACCGCGGCCATGCTCGTGCCGTCCGGTCGCCGCCCTCGCAGCGTCAGGCGGACCATTCATAGAATTTGGAGCAAAGGTTTTATGCAAAATGTCTCAAGCAGTTTTAAAATTATAATAATTACGAAAATTCAAAAACGCTTAGATAAAAAATTTCTTTTTGCTTCTATAGCTTCTTTACCACCTACAGGTGTACCTCTTAAAATATTTCGTGTATGAATAGATACACCTTATATATGACGGAGTTATGGCCGAAGATACATACAAAAAAAAAATATGGACGAGGAGTCCCCCGTTGCGTCGTCGTTGCGGTTAAGGCCCTTGCACACGTCGTATTTTTATGTGCCGACGACGCGCGTTTTCCAAGTCTGCCGTAATTAGATTTGCGTACAAACTTATTAATTTTTAAATATTCGTATTAGTATTCGCCGAATACGAATATTCGGTAAATGTCTACTATTCGGTGAATACGAATATTCGTATTCGTATTCGTTGCATCACAAAAAAAAAACATAAAATAACCATTAAAACTGAATTTCTAGCAATTGTAACTGTATTATATGTGAACAAATCTTGATAAAATTAATAACAGTGATGTAATATATAATATTAAGGGGAGCTGTTGTTTTTATTTATCGATATAAATAAGATATTTATATAGGGATTGATATGTATATTCAATGATAATAACTCTAACGAGTCGAATGAAACATCGCGCCATTGCGGCGTCTTTTCCCTCTCTTTCATTTCTACGCAAAGCGACAGTGACCATAGAGGTGCGGTGCTAAATGGACTTGTGTAATTTTGCTCCGCTCGCCGCCGCTACTCAGAAATCGTTTCGTTTTTCTAACTTGCGTCGTTGGTGTAAATGTTTGATCTATTTCGGTTCAAGGCATAAGTTGTGTAAATAAACAATTCGTTTTTTCTAAGTTGTGCTGTAAGTTGGTGTTAATTTTTGTTCGATTTCGGATTTAGTCATAAGTGATTGACATTATAAAAAAATGGGCAACAAAAAAAATATACGGAGGGCAATAAAGAGATCATATTCGATAAAACAAAAACACATGATGGAAGTTGTAAAGTAAGTACATACTTACCTTTTTGTGCACACGAAAAGTTATCTGCTACAGCGACTTGCGTTCAGATTCCAAAGAAATTGTTATACTTTTTGTTGATTTCTGTTATTTGAAATAATTATTTTTTAAATTATCACTTAATTTTTGTCCATTTTCTTGTTTGAAATTTTCAGTAATTATTATTTTTTTTTGTTTGTCTTATTTTTCAAACAATTATGATGCAATTTTTTTTTCTTGATATTAAAAAGAAACGGTGGGCGAGCAATCTGTCAGCAGATGAACCATCGGAGAAAACTTTTCATGAGTAAGCTTATACATGGTGTTACAGAATATTGTAGTAACTAGTACTGCGAAAGGAGGTCATTGAACTCATCATTATGAACAACTTTAATATGGCTCCACCACTGAAATCGCGAAACAAAATCTGCTGTCCTAAGAAAAAGGTCATTCACCCGCGACAAAATGACCATAGTTTGTTGGTTGGCGCCACAATAAAAGTCCTTTGTTTGTTATAAGTAAGTTGAAGAGTTTATTTGTTTGGTTGAACGCTATGATCTCAGGAACCACTGAATGGAATTGAAAAAAAAAATTTAGTGTTGGTTAACCCATTTATCGAAAAAGGCTATATAACATCACGCTACGACCAATAGGAGCGGAGTAGAAATAAAAAATGTTGCAAAAATGGGAAAATGTATTGCTATTGAGAGCTTCCGTTGCGTGTACTGCGTAAACGGTTAAACTAAATTAACAATAATTTACCACGGAATTGTTCTTCTTAAAGGTGTTTTCACACAGCGGGCCGGGCGCGGGACGTGACAACGCGGCGACGCACAGTGGAACGAATGTATGGGAGCGGTTGGACGTAGACATGTCCGAAAAATAAGAGTAAAATTATGACAAACTAATGATGCCATCTTATTCGATTACTTAATGCCTTCATAAATTGTGGTGATGAATTTCTTCATAACTCCCATATTTCGGGAGTAATTTGAGAAAATGTGAAATTTTACTATGAAAATGAGTGTATCGAGCTCTCTCCCTCCTGATTCCGGGCTTGTTTCAAGTAGCGGTCTCTAATATCGTAATGCTATTACTAAGAGCTATATTTAATACTAAGACACATAGTGCGCCAAATGTGCACTTTCTGGGATAAAAGGAAATGAAAATTTAAAAAAAAAAACGTTTTTTCCCCATTTGTATTTACTTTAAACCGCAGACAGACTTATTAAGAGGTCTATAAATATATTATATATATACAGAAATATATATTAACAAAAATATTCACAAGAACTGATGAGAGTATGACTTTTAAGTAAGTTGATAATAAATTACCTAGTTTCATTAAAAGTACAATAAATAATTAAGATGTAAGCTCTAATTTACTAAGTTACACATTTTAAAACAATAACATCATTTAATTATCTTCGTCATCATCATCATCATCAATTAATTCAAATTCAGAATCGATGTCCGCTAAATCATTTATGTTAACAAATTCGATATCACTTTTCTCAGAATCCGTAAGCTCATAAAATTCCTTAAAAGAAGATTTTTTTACAAACTTATTTCCTTTTGGACGGATACTTGTAACAAGTGGATCAGAAGACAGTAAAAGATTGTGCATAATATCTTCATTGCATGAGATACTGCTATGCTTTCGAGAATGCCCCTCTCTATATTTTCTAAAATCTTTATTTCTAGCCTCAGATGCCTCTTCGGATAGAAAACCAATGGGCACAATTGACATGTTCTGAACTATGTCTGGCCCATGCATTAAAATTTTATGAAGTGAAGAAGGCATATAATACCATGGGTATAACTCCACGTAAAGCTTAGCAGTATCAAAGCAGAACTCTCGGAATTTAGTTACGTTGATCTTCTCTCCTGATGAAATACACTGCAAGATCACACAGATTTTTCTTAAAAGCATAGCATCTATTCCGGTCAGTTCAGCAGATTTAGTGTAGTTTTCAAAAAATCTCCTTGCCGAGTTGCCATTGTTGGTGGATCCACTGCCTTGTTTCACAACATCGAGAAGTAAGCCCGTTTCTCTTCTTACAGCCTCTTGAACTCTTTTCTTCCTGTCATCAACTTGCCTTTTTGCTATATCACCCCTTACTTGCCATGATTTTATGTCTAATTTGTAGGAAATGTGTAATAAGCATTCCATTGAGCGAATCCAAGCGTGAAGGGTGCTTAAGCTATATTTATACATGTCCTCGTTTGCGTGTTTATCTTTGATTAACTCTAAATTATTCATTTCTTTAGGACAAGCCTTGCATATGTCACACACTGAAGCTGCTGTATTGGATATAATGGAATGAATTTTACCATCAATCATTGTCAACAGCAGTTGGTGTTTGACACTAATTCCATCAGTGATGGTGGATGGAGTTAAGGCTTCAATCTCTGCTTCGATTTCAGCCATCTCTCTCTGCACATTTTCTTTGGTTTCCTTTATAAACTTAAACAATATTGGCCGGCAAAATGAAGTGGAAGATGGTCGCTCGTTTTCCCAAATTGTTACACCTTTTGAGACGAGCCGCAGTGGTACAAGACTAATCATAAAATTACTAGCAAGATCGATTTGCTCATCTTCACTCGTCCTTTGATGATAAATGCTTTGGCTAGATGATCCGTCAAAACCCCATTTGCTGGTCAATACGAGCTGTTGATTGGGATCAACAGGGGTTTCTAACGACCTAATAAGTCTTCTTGAGGTTAAATCCATCAAGGCTTGTAATTTGATTTTTGCAGAGCTCTCTGTAACTGTGAGATCTTCTTTGGCCGGATAGCACTTAATTTTTTCTTTAACCAACATGTAGTAACTCGGGTATTGAAGAGCTCCTTCTTGAGTGTTGAAATCCCGAAGAGTGTTATAGCGCCATTTCGATAAGTTCATCGATACATAAAGAGCCAATGCCTTCAAAAGGGATATTTCCCGTACCTGAATTGATTTACCTTCAATGAAGGCTTTGATTTTTGAGGCCTCTTCTGGATTCTCCGTCAAGTATTTCATAACATAAGCTGTATCGCTTTGTCCTGCCTTTTGAAGCGCCCTTTCGGCCGAAAACATAATTTCAGCGCTGCTACTGCTGCATGAAAGACTATCTTCAGTGCGTCTTCTTTTTTGCCGGTTACTAAGGTCCTCAAAAGATTTACGAGGACTAGGATGTGTACAAGTTGAAGCATCAGATTTAGCAGGAGAAATTATGGGCTCGATGACGTCACTTATATTTTCTGTAGAAGGTTCCATATTTTCATTCTGTAATTCCGGCCATTGAATTGCAGCCTGTAGCCAAATCTCATGTTTCTTCCGAAACTTATCTGTGCTTCTTCCAGACTGTGTCCATTTTGCATAAATGCGGTAGCAAAATCGACGACACCAGTCTTTTAAACTTGTTTCAGCACTTTCACATAACTGAACACAACTGTTATCTTTTAAAACACTGAACAAATAGTTAAAGTCGCGTAAATCTTTACGTGCGCGTGCGCATAAAGCAACGTGAATATCAAGATTTGTATTAAAATTTGGAAAATACATTGCGAGATTAGCTTGGATACAACGAGGTGTAAATCAACACTGATTTTAAAGTTACTAATAGTGACCTATTTATATAAAATCCAGGTATCCCAGGTATCCTTTGTTAAATATTGCAAGGTAATTAGTTATTGTGATAATTAGTAAATGATGCATGCTAAATTAGTGTATTAAGAGCCATTTAGTAATTAAATAATAGCAATGTTCTTATCAGTAATCATTAGTGCATCAGTTTTATATGTAAACCTTAAGTCCCTAATTATATATCCTAATTAGCTTATATCTTCTCTAATTGGCTGCTCAGAAATGTTATTGTAATAAGGTAAACCTTTAGAAAAACGGTTTTAATCAACAAAATAAACAAAAAATAAAAAAATTGTGTTATAAAATAAACATCACTCTTTATCCCAGAAAGTGCACATTTGGCGCACTATGTGTCTTAGTATTAAATATAGCTCTTAGTATTAGCATTATGATATTAGAGACCGCTACTTGAAACAAGCCCGGAATCAGGAGGGAGAGAGCTCGATACACTCATTTTCATAGTAAAATTTCACATTTTCTCAAATTACTCCCGAAATATGGGAGTTATGAAGAAATTCATCACCACAAGTTATGAAGGCATTAAGTAATCGAATAAGATGGCATCATTAGTTTGGCATAATTTTACTCTTTTTTTTCGGACATGTCTACGTCCAACCGCTCCCATACATTCGTTCCACTGTGCGTCGCCGTCACGTCTCGCCGCGCCCCGCCCGCTGTGTGAAGACACCTTAAGAAGTTCAAAAAAAAAGTCCGCGATATCATAGGTCTATGTTTTAAGGTTGGCTCACTATAACGTTTATAATTGTAATCAAATCTAAATATTATAAAGCTGAAGAGTTTGTTTGGTTGAACGTACATACATATCTCAGGAACTACGTTGAGTGTTGGATAGTCCATTTATCGCTTCGATCAATAATAGCACTAGATAAAGGATCAGGAACAAAAATAAGGCGCTCAAGTGGCCACGTTTGCACACACTTACACATTTATATTTCTTACTACGAAATATAGAAAAGCGTTTCATAACAATAACAACTTCAGTTTATTATAATCCTTGACACTCAAACATAAAGCATAATTACGATTGCCAAATATTCATATTTAAGTCCTTTTGTCATTGAAGAAAGGTAAAGAGCAATAAAGGGTTTAGCCGGATAAGTATGACGAGTCTGCCCCCAAATAGAAACCTGTATCGAAACTTATGTTTTAATATCGACTTGATGAGTAAACACAATTTATGTAAGTTTTGCGATCGGCTTTCGCTTTGACCTTCAGATACGAGAAAAAATAATCGTACGCATGACTATTTTTCAAAATAATATATCTCAAAAACTGATTAAGCTAGAGGAATGAAACTAATACGAGGCTTTAGGTTACATTACAGAGTATATCATACAATTTTTTTAAATTTTTAGAATATCTTTTATATGAAAAAAATAAATAAATCATAATTTCTTTTTTTGTGTTTTCTAAAACTTATAATCACGAAAATAATATATGTTATGCTCCTTTATATTTACTATTACTCATAAAAATTGCGTAAGAAAAAAATTGGTGCATCACTTCGAAAAAAAATAAAATGTGATTCGCGCCTTATAGCACCCTTGAAGTATATGTATAAGGATAATATACATATAAGTCTATAAGGCCCACATCACATTTTTTATTATAAATGCAAAAGTAGCTCTGTCTGTCTGTCTGTCTCGCTTTCCTGCTAAAACTACTGAACTGATTTAAATGAAATTTGGTACACAGATAGTTTAGAGCAGCTATACTCAACCTAAGGCCCGCGGGCCGCATGCGGCCCGCCGGGCCTTTGTTATTGGCCCATCTGACGATTGTTACAAAGGTTGGGTTGTCAATAACCAAGGTATTGTAATTTCCCCCATAAATCACAAAAAATAAAATAATACCGCAGAGCCATAGAATACCACAGAGCCATAGAGAGGTATCTTTATGCGCGGAACGCCACATCTGTGGAATTTTGGAGTGTTGTTCCTCAAAAATATAAATGCGTCCAAAGATGTGACCAAACACTATTAACCCCCCCCCCCCCATCCTATTTATAAATTAAATAAAAAAGTATGTGTGCGAATCGCCTTTAAGAAAAATGAAATACACAAAGAACGTTTACAGAAACAAATTACAGATTCGCATCTGGATGATGTTATAGCTAAAGCGACAAGGCAGATCTTGATAAAATTTATGAAAGTGTTCACAGTATCAAAAATCTAATTAAAACATATAAACATCTTTGTAAAAACTATTTTTTTCATTAATAAAGCAACTGCATCGTTTTAATTAAGACCTAAATAATTTTTGTTTGCGGCCCTTGACACCATGACTGCAACGTGTTTGTGGCCGCTATAAAAAAAAGGTTGAGTATGGCTGGTTTAGAGACTGAGAATGGACATATGCTACTTTTTATTCCGCGACTTCATCTGCGTCCGTGATAACCGACATTTACGCGGACGAAGTCGCGGGCAAAAGCTAGTTATCTATATTCTGAAACAAGTTAGTGCAATACTTCGAAAAAAAATTGTGATATCGGCCTTATAGTACAAGGGTACTATAAGGCGAGAATCACATTTTATTTTTTTCGAAGTGTTGAACCAAATTTTTTCTTACGCAATTTTTATGACTAATAGTAAATATAAAGGAGCATAACATATATTACTTTCGTGATTGTATGTTTTAGAAAACACAAAAAAAGAAATTATTATTTACTTATTTATCTATTTTTATATAAAAAGTTATTCCAAAAATTAAAAAAATATATATATGATATACTCTGTAATGTAACCTAAAGCCTCGCATTAGTTTCATTCCTGTAGCTTAATTAGTTTTTGAGATATACTCTTTTGAAAAATAGACATGCGAACGATTATTTTTTCTCGTATCTCAAGGTCAAAGCGAAAGCCGATCGCAAAACTTACATAAATTGTGTTTACTCATCAAGTCGATAATAAAACATAAGTTTCGATACAAGTTTCTATTTGGAGGCAGACTCGTCATACTTATCCGGCTAAACCCTTTAAAATGTCCCTTAAAAATCAAAAGTCATTTTGATATAAGTACAAAATTATTTACTTATTCTAAACTGAAACTTAAATTCTAAGCAATAAGGTTAAAAACAATGTGTTGACAATTTCGTGCTTACTCTATTTTTGAACTAGACGTAGTTCTTAGGGCCGATTTTTCAATCCTCAGATAAACAGACGGATAGGGTTTATTCAATAGATAGTAAAAAACTGTGTTGTTCAATCGTCAAATAGGCTTTATTGGTCGAATAATTCCCTTAACGGAGGAATAAATCTATTTGGCTCTTTGACGGCCAGATAACCGCTTGTTCCATTGATAAACGACGTTGGCGTTACCAAACTTGAGGTTAGTTTTCGTTTTTAAAAAGTGTACTTAATGAAAATGGATGTTTGCGATAGTATTAGCGAAATAGCAATTGAGGATGAAGCCATAATTAGTAAATATAAGTATATGAATGAAAATAAAAAAAGAATATGAGAGAAAAGAAAGAATTTCAAGACCGAGTGTCGAACACTTTAAAGTGTGGGATTCATCTTTGCTTTCCATGATTGTTTTAATACAATTAAACATCACGGAAATACAAATAAAAATACCACACAAACAAAAAAACAACGTCTCAACGTAAAAAAGGGACATCTGGCTGCCGCACATTGTTTTTATAACATTGACAGTAAACAATGAAATAGCCCGTCCCGTTCTAACATTCGTTTATTTTGTATATTTGTTTCACCTCCCTGAAGTTAGCGTATTCACAGATATGATATTCGGTCAGGTAGTTATTCCTAAATAAAATAACGATTGAAAAACTGACAACGACTTATCCGAGGAACAAAGAGTCTAATAACTTTATTCTTTAGGTAGCTATTGGTTCTTTTATCTGAGGATTGAAAAATCGGCCCTTAGTATTACATTTAGGGCCGATTTTTCAATCCTCAGATAAACAGACGGATAGGGTTTATTCAATAGATAGTAAAAAACTGTGTTGTTCAATCGTCAAATAGGCTTTATTGGTCGAATAATTCCCTTAACAGAGGAATAAATCTATTTGGCTCTTTGACGGCCAGATAACCACTTGTTCCATTGATAAACGACGTTGGCGTTACCAAACTTGAGGTTAGTTTTCGTTTTTAAAAAGTGTACTTAATGAAAATGGATGTTTGCGATAGTATTGACGAAATAGCAATTGAGGATGAAGCCATAATTAATAAATATAAGTATATGAATGAAAATAAAGAAAGAATATGAGAGAAAAGAAAGAATTTCAAGACCGAGTGTCGAACACTTTAAAGTGTGGGATTCATCTTTGCTTTCCGTGATTATTTTAATACAATTAAATATCACGGAAATACAAATAAAAATACCACACAAACAAAACAACAACGTCTCAACGTAAAAAAGGGACATCTGGCTGCCGCACATTGTTTTTAAAACATTGACAGTAAACCATGAAATAGCCCGTCCCGTTCTAACATTCGTTTATTTTGTATATTTGTTTCACCTCCCTGAAGTAAGCGTATTCACAGATGTGATATTCGATCAGGTAGTTATTCCTAAATAAAATAACGATTGAAAAACTGACAACCACTTATCCGAGGAACAAAGAGTCTAATAACTTTATTCTTTAGGTAGCTATTGGTTCTTTTATCTGAGGATTGAAAAATCGGCCCTTAATGCTCAGAACACAGTACGTATTGAAAGACGTAGAGTTGCGGAATATATTTTTTTAGGTGAAGGTACGTTTTGTAGGTGGCAAACATTTTTAATCGATTTGAAAAAGTAGTAGGACTAAAATAGTACAATAGTTATTTTATTTAAGTGCGGGTTGACTCAATGTGATCCACCCGTATAAAAAATGGGTGCGTCTACTTTTATGTACGCTATTTAGAAGTTAAATTTGTATTAAATCAAATTATTTTTTTCATTTAAATTAAAGTTCAAATATGATTTTTTATAAGGTTTGTATATTTCTCCTCCTCTTTCTTTCGCTACAATAGATACCCATTCTGCACAGCGAAATGGGTCGCTAGGAAATCTACAAACAAAAATAAAATATAAAACTGCAATACTGAAAATACTTGCCAAATGGCAAAAACGGAACCCTTATAGATTCGTCATGTCTGTCTGTCTGTCTGTCCGTATGTCACAGCCACTTTTCTCCGAAACTATAAGAGCATGCTGTTGAAACTTGGTAAGAAGATGTATTCTGTGAACTGCATTAAGATTTTTACACTAAAATAGAAAAAAAAAACAATAAATTTTTGAGTTCCCCATACTTAGAACTGAAACTCAAAAAAAAAAAATTTCATCATACCCATACGTGTGGGGTAAAATGGTATAGAGGTTTCTAATATATTTTTTTTCTAAACTGAATAGTTTGCGCGAGAAACACTTCCAAAGTGGTGAAATGTGTGTCCTCCCCCCGTAACTTCTAAAATAAGAGAATGATAAAACTAAAAAAATATATGATGTACATTGGTGCCGATTCTGTTGTCACAAAATTCTCTAAACTAAACTAAAAATCACTAAATTTGGTTTATTCCTGTCAAACGATGATTTCCTATTCTGAAATAGACTAAAATGACACAACTTAACTATATTTTAGTTTGACAGCACTAAGATTGCACGAGTTATTAGTTTAGTGAAAATGACAATTTTGCTTTTCTGAGTTTGCCGGTTTTCACCAAAAATGTTGACTAAAATAATTTATTTTAACTAAATCTGACTATTTTTAATCGCGATTAAAAAGGTGTGGAATAAAACTAGTGGTCATGAACTAAAATTCTCAACAACGCCTCGCCTTCACGTGCAAAAACAGTTCTGTACTTTTTATTTTCCTTTTGCTTATATCTTGAAAATGGCGTGTCCTATCGCAAAAATAATGAAATTTTCGACCCCCTTAGTGTACCCCGGAACATTTAAATCTCAACACGTGGGTAACATTTTTTTATATTTTTCAAACAAAAGTGAAAAATTCCATATAAAACACGTCCAGGCTGCACCGTAGCACGCGCCTTCGTCTCTCAAAAAAATCATTCTACGCAATGCACACACAAGTAAACGTTGCGAAAACAAAAGAAAAAAAAATACCACGCTGAGTCGCGATTGTCAAATTCGATTTTAGTCGTGTCAAAATAGTTTTTAAATTTAGAGATTTCTCCTTGCAGAATAGCGTTACAATTCTCATAGCCAAAAGTAAGGAATTTTAGAGATAGTTTAGTTAGTTTAGTTCGTGTTCAACAGAATTGGCACCAATACCATGTAAACTTCCACGAAAAATTGGTTTGAACGAGATCAAGTAAGTATTTTTTTAATACGTCATAAATCGTAAACCGCAATTTACCTTTCATTCAATCAACTCAATTATAAAAATTAAAAAAAAAAAACATTTAATTTCATAAACATAAAAACCTTTTGCATAAACCGAGAATACATACAGGTTTGTACGGAAACCTCGGTGCGCGAGTCCGACTCGCACTTGGCCGGTTTTTTTTCTTTTGGCTTCGCAACTTAGTACTTGTGCGCTACGCAATGAACTTGCTGAGATACGAAGGCGCGCGCAAGGGGGCATCCGCTTGCGCGCGCCTTCGTATCTGGACGTGTTTTATATGGAATTTTTCATTTTTGTTTGACAAAATAAAAAAAAATATTACCCACGTGTTGAGATTTATATGTGTGGGGTTTTATAAAGGGGGTCGAAAATTTCATTATTTTTGCGATAGGACACGCCATTTTCGAGATATAAGCAAAAGAAAAAAAAATACAGTACTGTTTTTGCACGTGAGGCGAGGCGTTGCCGTTGGTGTGAATTTTTGTTCATGACCACTAGTTTTACTCAACACCTTTTTAATCGCGATTAAAAATAGTCAGATTTAGTTAAAATAAATTATTTTAGTCAAATTTTTTCTACAATCTATTAAAATAATGCTTTACTTGATAATTAACGAAACTCTTATTAAAAAAAAAAAAAAAAAAAATGCGAAGAGGAGCAAAATGTTGTAGTCGTAGTATATTTTTGCCTTCACGATACGAGTACCCGTAAACTGAGACGCGGGAAAAATTGACATAGATCCTTCCCCGTTGGGCGCTTGCGCCGTACTAAACGCTGCTCGCTTGTGCATCGTAATTTATTCTAATTTAGAGTGATTTCAAAAACGATATTATGTCTAATTAAATGAACAGATTTAAATAAAACTTGAGAATTCGATTTGTTATAGAGCATACTTTATATTGACATGAATTTTTTAATGAAATTATGCTTTATTCAAACCAAAAAAACGCGATAAACTTGCGAATAAATCGTAAAAATTGCCATAAGACTTTATTTTTTTTACTAATTAATGTTATTAAAAATCAATATTCTTGTACTAAATGTAACAACTAGATTATATGTCTGTTGTTTTATTTATTTTTTTTACTCAAATTTCTACATATTAATGATAGAAATAGGAGTCTGAAATTGACCCTGCGCTGATTTTTACGAAAACTAGTTGTGGGAGATTAATTACTACAAAGTAAACAAACAAGTTTTTGTAAATGTTCTACTAAAAGTGACAAAACAAAAGATTGATCTATTTTTTACATGTATTCGTCAATGCCAGAGTATCTATAATGATGAGATGAGAGGTAAATAAGGCGACTAAAATCTTAGATATTCGCGCAAAAATGTAAAATGGCTCTTAAAGATATAAACTTATGGAAAAAAGATATTCCTTCCAAAAACTTGGTGTTACAGTGGTTATTTAGACAATTTTTGAACGCGTACTGCGGCATTTAGGACGTCTTATCGTTGGCTATGATTGGACCAGACTAATTTGAAATAAGAGCACAAAAATATTTGTGCTCTTATTTTTCACAAAAGAAAATGAAATAAGAGCACAAAAAATATTTGTGCTCTTATTTTTCGGGTCGTTTTTGAAGCGCTCATCGGGAATCTAGTACATTTTTGATCGAAGATTTATCGACAAAAGCTATATATAGATGATATAACATCACGCTAGGAGCCTTAGGAGCTGAGCAAAAAGAAAAATAGTCACGAAAACGAAGAAATCGCACGGACAGACGATTCGATGCGACAGGGAGGATCAGGGGAGGAAGAAATTTAAATGCAATAATATTATTATACAGGATGTTTGGTGCACCGTGTGCCAAATTGAAATGATCGACTAAAGGGGTCATCTGCTAGCCTTTCAGACCCCTTAACACCTCTTATGCCCCGTGGATTTTTTTATCGATTTTTTATTGTTTTACTAAAAAAAGACCCTTTAAATTCAAATATAGTTTTTTTTTTAAAGAATAAGGCGTAGATTCTAAGTTTTAATTTTATTTAGATGTGTATTGTTAAGAGTACTTTTAAATACAAAAAATATCTGGATGACCGAGCTTTGCTCGGTATTTTTTGGAAAATTGTGTTTAAAATAATACGATGTTCAAGTTGATTTTGGATAAAATTGGTAATTGAAAACACGAATAAAACGACATTTTATAAAAATGAATCCTAGCTAGATCGATTTATCGCCCCCGAAACCCCCTGTATACTAAATTTTATGAAAACGTTGGAGCCGTTTCCGAGATTTAGATTATATATATATATACAAGGATTGCTCGTTTAAAGATATATAATAAGATTAGTGACATTAATCGTCTAGTTTTTTTTTTAATTTACTCGCAAAGGTTAAACTTAAATTAAAGCTGTTAATTATGTTACAGCTGTTTACATGGCTACAAAAAAAAAACCAAAAGTGAGCAGGATCTTCCAACTCCCTAATTAATTATCTAGTCCATCCTCTTTTTAATTCGATTTCGTTTACCTAATGTCAGAAGTAGCGAATGTGACATCTTACTGAATGGGGAACAACTGGAATTTATTAATCAAACCGTTTTCCTAGGACTCACGCTAGACGAGAAGTTACAATGGGGACCTCATATAACATCTCTTGCGGGGCGGCTAATGTCGGCCTCTTATGCTGTTAGAAAGATAAGACAGATAACAGCACGCGTAGCATGACCACCGTAGAAATGGGTTTTATCGACGGACGAATAGATAAAGTAACGTTTCGGGTACACAGTACGACGGCAGCAAAGTAGAAAGAGTCAATTGCACTTTTATAAAATTTATTCTTCGACATGATTCGACTCAGAATTATTTTCAGTCTTCAAAAAACCGACTTCAAAAAAGGAGGAGGTTCTCAATTCGACTGTATTTTTTTTTATGTTTGTTACCTCATAACTTTCGACTGCGTGAACTATCGGTATACGGTCGGTGTCAACAAAAACTAAATGGTCACCCATCCAAAGGCTGACCTTGCGAAGTGCATCTTAACCTAGCGAACCCACGACAAAACGCCACACATAAACTATGTAAATGGTCACCCATCCAAAGGCTGACCTTGTGAAGTGCAGCTTAACCTAGCGAACCTGCGACAAAACGCCACTCTTAAACTAAATGGTCACTCATCCTAAGGTTGACCTTGAGAAGTGTAGCTTAACCTAGCAAACCTACAGCACAAGGCAAAACAAAAACTAAATGGTCACCCATCCAAAGGCTGACCTTGCGAAGTGCAGCTTAACCTATCGAACCTGCGACAAAACGCCACACATAAACTAAATTAAACTTATCTATACTAATATTATAAAGCTGAAGAGTTTGTTTGTTTGTTTGATTGAACGCGCTAATCTCAGGAACTACTGATCCGAAATGAAAAATTATTTTTGTGTTGGGTAGCCTATTTATCGAGGGAGGCTATAAGCTATATAACATCACGCTACAACTAAGAGGAGCGGAGCAGTAATGAAAAATGTTGCAAAAACGGGGAAAATTTATTCCTTTTGAGAGTTTCCGTTGCGTGCGCTGCGTAAACGGTTAAAGTAACGCAAAAATCATGTATGACGGAATTGTTTCTTTTAAAAAGTTCTAAAAAAAAGTCCGCGAGAGCATATGTCTATCTTTTAAGGTTGACTCACTATAACTCAAAAGGAGCGAGCAGTTACGAAAAATGGCCGAAAACTAGCAGGCAAATCGATGCGACGGGAAGGGTCAGGGAGCAAAAATTTGACGCGGACGAAGTCGCGGGCAGAAGCTAGTGTTTTATATAATAACACAGATTCGGAATGATTTAGAACAAATTTCGAGAATTACTTGGAATTATACAGAGGCAGGGCATGGAACAGGTGCCCCAGACGGTGTAGGTGCCGTTATGAAGAGAACTCCTGATAGAATGGTTCGTTTCGGACGAGACGTGGGAGATTTTAATTCATTTTGTGAGATATTAAAAGAGAATGTGGATAATATAATTATAAAGATAGTAAAAGAAGATTCTGTAAAAAACCTTAAGCGTTTCAGAGGCACTTTATCAGTCCACCAGGTTCTTTGGGATATGCTATCTAAAAAGCTTACTCTAAGAACCGTAAGTTATTTTTATGTGATATCGATGAGCGTTGCATACACGGAAAACACCTTGGGTTCTATGAAATAACACCGAAACATAATACAAAAAGTGTAAATGATAATGGATCAGAAAATGTAACAATGTTATCAGCAACTGCACCCAAAACAAGAGTAAATAATAAAACAATTAAAATACTATCAGATATAATATTAAAAAATAATGAAAATTTGTTGCATTATTTGAATCAACCATCTACATCTAAGTTATCAGATGTTTTTTAATTTCAAGCTATCGAGTTAATTAAGTTTGTTAAAATGAAAAATAAGTTTCATTTTGTTGTTTTACGAGACAAAAAATAAATACGTATTTTGTTTTTGTGATAATATAAAAAAAAATGGAAACACCGCCAAAGAGAAATCAAAGCTGATTATATTTATAATTAAGGTGTTATTATTATTTACAAATAAAAATATTTTGATGATTCAATATTTTACATTTCTAGGGTAACATAGGTATACTAAATATTTTTAATCGTAATCTTAAATCGTATTCAAGATTACTATTATAACTAATTATTATTTAATTATACCTGAACGTTTAGTAATAAAATATTTGGAAATATTACCGATTATTTAGATCTGATTGTGGCGGCACAAATTGCCTTAAGATGTTTACTCAAAGAATTTTTGTGATACTTCGGTTTATAAATTATTATACTCGTTTAAAAAATATTTTTTAGTTTTGTTTGATTTTATTTCATTTAAAGGAAAAAGAAAGAATGGAGAAATATTGTTATTTCTCTAATTAAAAAAGCTGATTACACGTCGATATTTTTATTTGCCTCATTACCTTCAACACCTTGTCATTTACCGCAATAAGCAATATCATTTTCCTCTACACAATATCATTCACTTCAAGGCGATATTTGTATTTTTTGGTTTTTCTCATGATTTCGCAATTTAAATCATAGTATAAATACATTAGGGGCTTAGTTTTTTGAATACCATCGTAATTTAGGTGCTATTTTTAAGTTTTTCCGAAAAAATAAGAAATCACACAAAAACTGTTCATAAAAATTATAAAATGAAAATCCACCCGACACCATGGGTGGCTCCATAAGCCATCATGATCTCCGCATATTCTTCGTCAGAGAATATTGCAACAACAAAAACTCAACAAAGTTTAACAATAACACCAAAAGTAAAAAAAAACGTAACAAAAACCAACAAAACTCAACGAAAACAAAGTAACAAAAAACTTTTAACAAAAAAAAACAACCGTCTTCCTTAAAAAAAACACTACAAACTCAAAAATAACTTTAATTTCGAAAGTCGGTGTCTAAGGATCTGTATTTAAGGTTTTTTGCCACCGACTTCCGAAATTAAAGTTATTTTTGACTTTGTAGTGTTTTTTTAAGGAAGTCGGTTGTTTTTTTTTTTTGTTAAAAGTTTTTATTTTTAACTTTTTAGTTATAGTAGATACCCCGCACTAATCTATATCTAATCGCGTTATTCGTTCATTTGTCGCGCAAATACTTAATGCAAAAATACTTAGGTATATGGTTTTCACATGGACCCCATTGTTCGAATGGAACCAAATTAAAATGGGACCATTCGGGAAGCACCAGCTTTCAAATAAAAAAAGAATCATCAAAATCGGTTCACCCAGTTAAAAGTTATGAGGTAATAAACATTAAAAAAAATGCAGACGAATTGATAACCTCCTCCTTTTTTTGAAGTCGGTTAAAAATGTAAGAATCGCGGAGTACGGTCAACTAGCACACACGTTAGGCAGCAGAGGTAGTGATGTCTCAACTAAAATAATGATAGATCGGCGCCATCGGCGGCAGTGCGTGATTTGTTGAAACCGATTTACGCTATGCAAGAAAGAGATAGAAGATAGATTTTACTGCGCAAGAGTGAGAAAACAAATGTTACCTGTTTCTCACAGTTACGCAATAAGATTTTTTCATTAGAATTTGGAATTTACTCTAACGTCTAACGTAACGATTCACAATTCTAGCGAATTCACAAAGTTGTTAAAAGATTTTATGGCGTGTGGCACATCATTAGCAAGAGAATAGACTAGATAATTAATGAGAGTTGGAAGATCCCGGTCGCTTTTGGTCTTTTTTCTTTGTAGCCGTGTAAACAGCTGTAACATGTAGGTACAGCTTTAATTAAAGTTTTACCTTTGCGAGTAAAAGAAAAAAATACTAGATGACTAATATCACTAATTTTGTAAATTCAAGTTCTTTTGAACAATACACATCTAAATAAAATTAAAATTCAGAGTCTACGCCTTATACTTAAAAAAAAAAAATATTTGAATGTAAAATTTGGATCTTTTTTTAGTAAAACACTGAAAATCATAACATCGCGCCTTCTTACATTTTTGCGCGAATATCTAAGATTTTAGTCGCCAATTTACCATTTTAATAAATACTCTGGCATTGACGAACGCGTGTAAAAAATAGATAAATCCTTCGTATTGACACTTTTTGTAACACATTTACAAAAACGTATTTGTTTACTTTGTAGTAATTAGTCTCCCACAACTAGTTTTCTGAAAAATCATCGCAGAGTCCAATTCAGATTCCTATTTATATATTAATATCTATAACTTTGACTAAAAAAATGACTCAAAACATCAAACATATAATCTTGTTGACACATATAGTACATACTAGAATACTGAATTTTAATGACATTAATTAGTAAAAAAAAAATTATTCTTTGGACAATTTTCACGATTTACTCGCAATTTTATCGCGATTTTTTGGTTTGAATGAAGCATTCAAAAAATTATGTCAAAATAAAGTATGTTCTATAACAAATCGAATTCTAAAGTTTTATTCAAATTCCTTTATTTAATTATACTATAGACTATATACTATAGACTACAGTGGCGAGGTGTACATTTTTCTAAGAGAGAAGCCGAAGCGAATTCGGCTTTAACTTACTGACTCATCAATAAAGAATACTTACTATCATTCTTAAATTAATATAGGAATGTAATTAATTAAATACAATTAAACTGAACAGCTGAAAACCGAATAAAATGTGCAATATTCCTCTATCTCGTTCTCGCTGACGCATTTTTCTATATCTGTCTCCGTCATAACCCGTTGTACAGCGGCTTGCTCTCGTACATATCAAGCGGTGCCACGTGACCTAAAGTGACATCATTACGGGATCGCTGTTGTATGAATTTTTAGTTCCCGATTATGACGTTTTGGCGCCGGGTTAATTTAGAACATTTCTTTTTGTTGTACTACAAAGCTATAAATGACCTTTTTTGTTGTTTGAATGTTATGGTGAATTAAATACCCGTAGTATAACTATATTTTTTGGCAATAGTAGGCACTATTGACATACCATTTTTAATAGCGATAGAGTTACCGATGCGAATTCCCGAAGGAAAGCCGGTAGGAATCGTGTTATATGGTGCTTTCGCCACTGATAGACTATAAGACTATAATATTATAAAGTTGAAGAGTTTGTTTGGTTGAACGCAGTAATCTCAGGAACAACTGGAACGAATTCAAAAAATATTTTTGTGTTGGGTACCCTAGTTATTGAAGAACGTTATAGGCTATATAAAATCACGCTACAATCAAAAGGAGCGGGGCAGCAACGAAAAATGGACGAAAACTGGCAGGCAATTCGGTACGACGCGACGGGAAGTGTCAGGGGAGCAAAAATTTGACGCGGTCGAAGTCGCGGGCAGAAGCTAGTTAGCTATATTATTATAGCTTTTAAAATCACTCTAAATTAGAATAAATTGCGCTGCACAAGCGGGCATCGATTAGTACGGCGCGAGCGCCCATGGAGTAAGGTTCCGTGCCACTTTTTCCCGCGCGTTTTCGGGGGCTCGTATCGTGAACGCAAAAATATACTACGACTACAACATTTTGATACCTACTCTTCGTACTTTTTTGTATAAGGTAACAGTTTCGTTTATTAACAAGTTTTATTTTAATAGATTGTAGAATAATTTTATTTATTTTTTAACTTGTTTTAGCAATGGGGCGTAAGAGTTCTGTATATCATTGTGTCAAAAAAAAGGAAAAATAAACATTCTGCAGCCCTAAAGAAAGCAACAGAAGCGAGGTAAATATTTATTTTTTATTTGCAAAATCGACCACTTTAGAACATGACCTACAGAACCGTAATTACCACAGATATAGATAGACATAGATACGAGTAATGCATGTGCACATATGTCGTGTGGCCGGCTTAAGCTTAAGCTGCTTAACGTGACCACTGTCGCATTCAGTCTGCATCGGTGCGCCGCGCTAGTCGAAGGTTACACAAAAAATACAAAATGCCTAATTGCGCTGTGATCAATTGTAAAACCTAGCGAGCAGAAAAAATAAAGTACACGTTTCTTTCCATCGAGTAGTCATTTTTTATTAATATTTTGAGTAATAATTAATTTTAAATCAATTATTTTAAATCTAACACATAAAACATAGTAATACTAAAGTTTTGACAAAACGTAGGTTCTCGAAGTAAGTTGCATATTTCCAATCATTGCGGCTTTTGCTTGGAGAGGCTGATGCAGTTATGTGTTAACAATTGATGAATATATGTTGATACTATCGTTAATCCGAGCTCACTTTTCGGGATCGATCCTCATACCACTGTACAAGCAAAATAAATTAAAATGTTTTATAGGATATGTTTCATTTTCGGCCATCAGATGCATAGAAAAAGAAGAAAAAATACCATAAATTGGGGAAAAAATTCTCTGGTGAATTTGAGCCTGATTTGTTGTGTACAAAAAATAATAGTTTTTCCATTATTGCCATGTTTTATTCAACATGGCGTCTCGTTTGCTTGCAGGCTTCATTCTTTCTAAAATCATGTCTCATCAAATCAATGTTACGTAGAAAATAATAAAAAAATATGAGTATTTTTGTAGTATTAAAAATAAATTACTATTTTTCTCTTATACATATTTTTGAGTAAACATAATTATGTGAGACCATTTCATCGTTACAAAAATCTTCAGTCTCCATTTTTGAAGTACAAAACTCTTTAGTCTCCATTTTTGAAGTGTGTTTCTAAAATAATTCAAAATAACCGCTTGTTGACTTGAAACTATTGACGACGGCTTTGTATAACGGGTTTTGTGATATCTGCTCATTCTTCTCATCTCTACAACCTGTTATGGCTGTCATACATAACTCTTAGGACAAACGTCAAACATTTTTAATTTTGTACATAAAAAACATTTGATATTATGAAAACAAATGTTACTTTATTCTGTTAAGGGGAAAGTTTCCCAGCTTCGCTAAAAGGTACATGTTATGGACGGTGCCCTATATAAAAATGAAACATCTCCTTTAACAGTCAATCTCAAGTCAACATGAACAAAAATCATGACTGTACTACCAGATACAGGGTCAATTGCATATTGCGAAAAAAAAAAAAATGTTCGTTTGCTGTGTGACCGTGTGTAAGAGTATTAAAAGATGACGGTTTTTGGCAAGAAACAGTGATTCCGAAATTGTCTCGGTTGTACAAAAATTGTGTATTGTCAGAAATCATAGACCCTTGAAAGGCAAGATTAATGCCGTTACAACAAATATTTATTTAACGAAGTGTAAGTCATTGTTACATGACTGTTTTTATTTTTGAGGTGAAAACTTCTTTAGCGGCGATGTGCACTTTTTTGTAATGGGTAAAAAAAGTTAAACTCGCGTCAGATCACGTGACCCTGATCGAAAATTCGTAAGACGGACGGAGAGTGTTTTTTCTGAGAGATAAACTTTTTAATGTAATATAAATTGTCATGTTTGTGTACGATAGCGCAATAAATAAATATTGTATTCTACCACATAAATGATAGTACTTTTATACTGATAATTAAAGCAATTCGTGCAAAATTGTTCCCTAACCATTCCAAAATATCAAAAATGCACAACATTAATATTCAAGTTTTCACTTCTGCCGGCACTCCCGAAGTGCAACCCGTCGTTTTTTTATTATATACTTTACATATCATATATTTGTGTTTTTAGGGTTCCGTTGCCAAATGGCAAAAAACGGAACCCTTATAGATTCGTCATGTCTGTCTGTCTGTCTGTCTGTCTGTCTGTCTGTCCGTCCGTCCGTATGTCACAGCCACTTTTTTCCGAAACTATAAGAGCTATGCTGTTGAAACTTGGTAAGTAGATGTATTCTGTGAACGGCATTAAGATTTTTACACTAAAATAGAAAAAAAACAATAAATTTTGGGGTTCCCCATACATAGACCTGAAACTCAAAATTTTTTTTTTTCATCATACCCATACGTGTGGGGTATCTATGAATAGGTCTTCAAAAATGGTAATGAGGTTTCTAATACCATTTTTTTTCTAAACTGAATAGTTTGCGCGAGAGATACTTCCAAAGTGGTAAAATGTGTGTGTCCCCCCCCGTAACTTCTAAAATAAGAGAATGATAAAACTAAAAAAAATATGTGACGTACATTACCATGTAAACTACCACTGAAAATTGGTTTGAACGAGATCGAGTGAGTAGTTTTTTTTAAAACGTCATAAATCGTAAACCGCAATTTACCTTACATTCAATCAACTGAAATATAAAAATTAAAAAATAAAACATTTATTTTTAAACCGAGAATACCTACAGGTTTGTACGGAACCCTCGGTGCGCGAGTCCGACTCGCACTTGGCCGGTTTTTTTATTAGTCTAAAAGCCTTTATTACACTGGATAAATAAAAGTAATTATTTTTCATAAACCTCTAAATACCGCAATATAATTCTAACGGCTCAAGATTGTTTCGTCCGTCTCGACACTCGCGTTACACTGCCTGTATTGTGTGTGTGTGGATAGTTACGCAGACATACACAGGCTGCCGTCTTTTGCCTAAACTCAAGCGTTCAAATTTTGTGAAATTACTTTTAAGCAATTGTCAATGTGGTCGCTGCTCACGGTAGGTGTGTACCGCACGGACAGGCACTCACTAGGGTGAGTGCAACGTGCATGTGTGACGTTCGGGAGCGGGCCTTCGTCGGGTGTCGGTTGTCACTTGTCAGTGCTACGCGATTACTTTGCTGTACGGCACTGAAAATATCGGGAATCAAGGAAGTGACACAACATTACTATTTAAAAATGTATTCATTGCTTTTCGAAGTATTCTCAGCGAAATTTGACACATTTTTCCATACGATGGAACCAATCATTGAAGCAACCATTCCATTCGGAAGTTGGGGTCTCCAAAATGGCCGTTTTGTAGGCGTCCACAGCTTCTTCAGGTGATGAAAATCTCTGACCACGTAATTTATTCTTTATTTTAGGGACAGTATAGAAATCATTAGGGCTTAGGTCTGGGCTGTACGGCGGATGGTCTAATAATTCTATGTTTTCTTGCTCTAAAAACTCTTTGTTCTGTGCGCGGTGTGAGAACTCGCATTGTCGTGGTGGAGGATGATGCGGCGGTTGCGGTTCTCTTTACGGAGTTCAGAAACGACCTGTGGCAAACAAATGCTAGCATACCATTCTGCATTAAACGTTATTTGTCCCTCAAGAGGAATAGTCGCAACATGGCCGGTTTTGGAGACAAACGTGGCCACCATTTTTTTTGCAACACTCCGTGAATGAACAATTTTTGTTGGCTTTCGAACACCCAATCTCGTGACTGGTTTTTTGTTTCGGGTTCGTACGCGTATATCCAGGATTCGTCACCTGATACGATGTTGTATACAGTATTTGAGGACCCTGCGTGGAATCTTTCGAGAGTTCTGAGGCACGCGAGCCGCTTTTTGCTTTTCACAGAGCGAATGCGGTATCCATCGGGAAAACAACTTTTACACCTAATTGTTCATGCAAGATTATTTGTATTTGACTCATGCCAATGTCTAAAGTTGCCTGAATTTCGCGGTATGTCACATGTCGATCTTCCTCAATTAGCTTACGCACAGAATCAACGTTTTCTTGAGTGACTGCAGTTTTTGGACGACCTTGACGGGGATCATCACTGAGCTTGACACGTCCACGTTGAAATTCAGCAAACCAGCGATAAATTGTGGTTTTGATTGGGGCTTCATCACCAAATGCAGAAATCATCCGGTCAACGCACCGTTTTTGTGTTAAACCACTTCGAAAGTCATAATAAATATTAGGAATTATGGAGTAGTGATGATTATGAATATGTATATGTATTCAAGATGGCGAATGATTATTCAATAAAAAGTTATATGAACATCTATTTTTAATGTGGTAATTAAATTATGCAAATTTCATCCATTTTTGGAATGAAATTCTTTAATGTAGCGTGTGGTAGGGGTAAACAAGGGTGCTGAAGCCGATTGTGAGGTAAAAATCAAAATAAAAAATGGCGGTTGCGAAAATTTTCAAAGTTTTCATCATGGGTGTTGTTTTCAATATTTTCTAAGGTGCTGAAGCCGAAAACTCCATACAAATTAAATTTGGAGTCAAAGGAACATACTTCCTGACGGGATATCCACCGACCCCACAAGTTTTTCATTCAAAACGCCGAATATTAAAATTTTTGAAATGAAAAGTGGGCATAGCTATTAACTTTGGATAATTTTAGGATAGTGATTACGAATGTTTCATACAAATTTGATCCAAATATTTTATAAAAATATTACTATCCATATTGGGGGTAGGCATTATGAAATCATCGATTTTTAATTTAAAATGGCTGATGTACTGTTATGATAAAATGTCGACATGGGTATCAATTTTGGGAGTTCTGCTAGTATATAGTCAAAATATTTAACGTAACTTTCATTATTTACATAAATTGAAAATCATGTAGTTACACAGGCCGACAAAATTTAACAAAAGTCCAGACACAAAGGCCAGACCTAACATACCCGAAGGATTCTGATGCGTTGAATCCGAATCCGTGCTCAGAATTGCTCATATACGTCTGGTTTTCGAAACTTTTAGGTTAGGATATTTCGAAAATCAGACGTACAGGAACCATTCTGAACACGGATTTGGATTCAGCGCATCAAAATCCTTCGGGTACAATAGGTCTAGTCTCTGGGTTAAAAATTTGTAGGCCTGTGTAATCATCATCTCTCAAAAATGTTTAACCTCTAAGTCCCTGAGATACCACATTTGGTATGTAAACAATCGTTTTTTAAATTGTGTCTGTAATTACGGTACTTGACCAGTTAAGTCATTTCGAATTATAAATACATAGTAGAGTACAAAAACAGCCTTCATACAAAAATGAAGGCCTCCTATAAAGGGTTCCTATTGTGTATTAAAAATTCTGAATACGGGCTCCAATCTCAAAGGCGAGGTTCGGCCGTCACACAATTTTTGCTTAGTTTTCTTTAGGGAATATCCTGTATATTTTCACAGATAGTCTACGATCACCATCCGTTATATTTGTTTATTATCCAAAAATATTATTAAAGTTTTTTATTGTTACACCTCTTTTTTTTGAATTGGCAAATTATATACGTTATTCCAAAAATAATGATGATCATGGTAATAAAACTTATTTACTGTCACCAAATGCAGAAAGTAAAGTTAGTCTTTGCTCAACAGTATTAATAAAATAAAATAAATAATGCCTTTCAGTATCAAGATTAGTTAGGTAATGTTTAAAATCAAGCAAACAATGGTTTCAATGTGTGCGTGCGCGGAATGTTGTTGTGTGGCGACTCAGATACCTAAACTTGAGCGATTGAAAAATGTTATAGCGTCCTTAATATGACAGGAACAGTGGAAATATTCCATTCTCGATACTTTTAGTGCAGCCTATACTGTGTGTGTATATTTATTGAAAATCAAAAGTCATTTATTCCAGCACTTTTGAACGTCAAACTGACATAAGACTGTCCCACAAATCGCCCACCCAGCACCACTCCCTAGTGCTCCAGTTGGGTAGGAGTGGTGCAACATACTCCCCAGCAGTTGGTCCCCATTGGTTTTCTTAGCTACATTGTAATATTTCTGACATTGACCCATGAACGTGGATTTAGATTTGCATTGTGACGTTGTGAGTTGGTATTGAGTAATCTACATACATTCTTACTAACTTGGCCTTACGGACGGAAAATATAGGTATTATTTACGATTTGGTTTGATTGCCGACATGATAAATGATAAATGATTTTATTTCTGTAAGTAGGTTTGTACAAACACTTTTACATGTCAATGATATTTTTTTTAAACTAGATGAGTTCGGCGTTTCCTAACTGACTACTCCGAGAAGAAAGGCCGAAACAAACTCAGAGGTCACAGTCTCTTTTAAAGTCCAGACATAATCTTGTTCACATCATGTGAAGATCATGTAGATTGGTGACTGAAATGGTCTTTTGAAGAAAGAACCACACAGATTGAGTGGACCTGTCCAGTCAGTGCAAGCATTTGTCACTAGGGGTTACAAAACCGCTGGTATATTAGAAAACCGGTTTTTCGATTTTGTTTTCATCCCAAAACCGGTTCTCCGGTTTTTTCGATTATTTCGATTATTACCATGTTTTTTTTTACTTAAACCTATTATTATGGTTCTTAAGTCTTTTTGTCGTCGACAGTCGTTAATAAGCTTTATTGCTAAATCAGAGAACACTAGAATAAATTGGAAAACTCCATTTGAGTGAATAAACTAAAAAAAATCAACAATTATTGTATCTGAGAATCAACAAAACATGTGGCTTAAAACAACGATAAATTAAACTCCATTCTTATTTTTGTCATTCGACCGTACAATTCAGCGATATTCGGTGCCTGATTTACTTTATTATTCAGACGTATTTTTACAGTCTGTTTGACGTTGATTAATCAAAATCAAATTATAAAAAATAAAAACGTAGCTCATTAATTTCATCAAAATTGAAATGATCATAGTTTGATCAAAACTGAAATTATAAACGAATTTAGAAATACATTATTTTAATTGTAAAATCACATAAATCAGCAAAATCTAAAAAATCGTGCCATGGCCTTTTAGTGGTAATAAAGGTAATCGGCTGATGAGAACATTCTTTTAGCCTCGACACTCGGAGGGAGATGAGGACCTACAAAAACCTCCATTTTCATAAAGGGCCAGCTCCACTTTAATGTTGGCAGTTAAATCATTCTCAAATCTCGTATCAATAGCGGTGGATGTCCTTTTTTTTTCGGGTAGGTAATCATCACTTTACGTCTCCCGCTCTGGGTGGAGCGGAAGGGCGTGTCAGACTTTAACTGACAAAAATCCACCTATGTTTCTTCAGTTGCCTATGCCAGGGCCACCGCTCTTCCGAACAAATCCGAGACCCTGGCAGGCATCGATCCTAGCCAACCCCTTCATTAATGCTGACATCTCTTTGAGGCGCGCGTGCTCGCCACCCGCAAGCCCGCGCCTACGGTAGCCGGAAGTCCGCAATGGACTCCCGTCGCCCGGGGCGTCTCCTGCGGCGGCTAGGAGCATGAGGGCGCATATATTGCCTCTGGGCTGCCCTTGCCCTCTCGCTTCGTACATGGCCTGGACCAGGGCCGGACGTGAGAGATCGCCGCCGCCGGTCGCCTCCACGAGGACACGGTGGTGCTCCGCCCAGGCAGGCCACACTATTACCGTATGCTCCACCGTGTCCTCCAGGCGATCCACATAGTGGTAACACCCGGGCGTTTCCTGCTACCCTGTCCTGAATAGAACCTCGTGAAGCACCCGTGTCCGGTGAGGACCTGCGTAAGACGGAATTTGAGGACGCCGTGGAGCCTCTCCAGCCACTCCTAAAAGAAGGGAAGCGGTGGACGTCGTACTTCCATTGTTAGGTTGAGACTCAGACACAAACTTTTCAATTGATTGATACTATACCTCGGCAAAGACAGCACTAATGGTGTGATCAATATAATAATTATTATTAATTACAATAATTGTAATTGATGAGATAATATGTGTACATTGTAAACATGTCATATCGTTGGATAAGTTATTACTTTAAAAGAAAACCGAAATAATCGAAACCTCGGTTTTCGCTAAACTGAAACTCGGTTTCTAAAAATGTCGTGAAAACCGGTTTAGCCGGTTTTTTCGATTTCGGTGAAACCGGTTTTGTGAGCCCTATTTGTCACTAATCGTTTAGCTCAACTCGGAAGATAAGGAGCCCAACGCTTTGACGAACAGTACCAAAGAAAGGACATTTGGGTAGGCCACATAAATTACTCAAACTGCCAGATCATGATTACTAAGAACGAAAGAAAACAAAATTAAAAAAAGACCCACATAGTCTTCACATTCACAATAATTAAAAAATACGATACTTTACAAAGTAAATATTCATGTCGTTGTATATATAAAACATTATCAATGTCAATGTGTAAATAAAAAAAAAGAAACGTATATAACTTTGTTGGTCAGATCATTTGATGACCATGTAGATTGGTGTCTGAAATGGTCTTTTGAAGAAAGAACCACACAGATTGAGTGGACCTGTCCAGTCAGTGCAAGCATTTGTCACTAAACGTTTAGCTCAACTCGGAAAATAAGGAGCCCAACGCTTTGACGAACAGTACCAAAGAAAGGACATTTGAGTAGGCCACATAAAATACTCAAACTGCCAGATCGTGATTACTGAGAACGAAAGAAAAAAAAGATTTAAAAAAAGACCCACATAGTCTTCACATTCACAATAATTAAAACAATACAATACTTTACAAAGTAAATATTCATGTCATTGTATATATAAAAAATTATCAATGTCAATGTGTATATATAAAAAAAAAGAAACGGATATAATTTTGTTGGTCAGATCATTTGATGACCATGTAGATCGGTGTCTGAAATGGTCTTTTGATGAAAGAACCACACAGATATTGCCACTAACTACTCAAACTGCCAGACCATAGTTAAAAGTGACACAGTGACTCACATAGTCCTCAAATTCTCAATAATCAAAGTAATATCATACAATTAATATTCATGTCATGTGAAATAGTAAAAAAAAGAGTAAAAAATAGCAAAATAATAATAATAAAACAACATTCAGTGTAGATTTATTGGAGCAGTTCAATCCCAGGCCGTTTTATCCTCAATATAGTCTTTAACAGTATAATAGGCTTTCTGACATAATTTACGCTTTATAAAAGATTTGAATTTATTGAGGCTTAGTTCTTGAATGAGGCTAGGAAGTTTATTATAAAAACGAATACATTGGCATCTAAACGAGCCACCTATTTTCTTGAGCCTGGTCTTAGGAACAACAAATTTTTGTTTGTTTCTAGTATTAACATTATGGATATCACTGTATCTTTTAAAGAGATTAATATTTTTATGTGCATACAGCAGATTTTCATAAATATACTGAGAAGGCACAGTCATTATATTAATCTCTTTTTTTTTTTATTTGTCTCTGAGGGAGTATCTGGGACTTAATTTATAAATCGAACGAATTGCCCTTTTTTGTAAAACAAAAATTGTCTGAATATCGGCGGCATTTCCCCACAGCAGAATACCGTACGACATCACGCTATGAAAATAACTAAAGTAAACTAAACGGGCTGTCTCTAAATCAGTTAAATCACGATTTTTTTTAACAGCGTATGCTGCAGAGCTAAGCTTTCTTGACAATTTATCTATATGGGGGCCCCATTGAAGCTTGGCATCCAGAGTTATGCCTAAATGAGTCTGAATGAGTGATGCCTCATGGAGTCCGAACATTGGCATGTATCACACTATTAGTATAATCGAATAATATAAGTTACCTACCAACTACTTTCTTAGTTATCATATTTATTAAACTCAGGCCAATAAAATAAAGTTTTTTTCTTGGTCTAAAATTTATACTAGTAGGTATAGGTATACACCTAAGTATATGTATTTATGAAACTTATTTTGTTCCATTTCTCACTTCTGTAACAGAGCGGGCGTGGGTCCCTGCTTGCACTTAGGCTGCTTTTGCACCAGAGATGTGCTGTGCTACCCTGCTATGGTTGCGTTAGATATCCACCAATCATATGCATTGGTCCACAAAGCATAGTATTGGTAGAAACGGGTTCAACTAAGCTACAATCTATATGGAAGGATGCGTGCTATGGATGGGATCATGGGAGTCATGGATGTGCGAGTGGTGTAGCCTTCGATCAATGCAGAGCAGAGTACCTACAGTAGTCGCGGGTTTGTCACTGACTCACCGACTCACCGCGTACCCACGAACGTAATATAAAAAACATTACCTTAGCATCCATTACCATTACCTTTGTACATATTTTTCTTGTCTGTTTATATGTGTGCATAAATGGTGAAATAAATAAATACACATTACCTACCTAAAGCGTCCCAGAACTCATCAGGTTCTTCTCCCTGCTCAACAGTGGTGATCTCTTTTTCCTTGCCTGGCGCAAATTTCCCCGCCTTCGCCAGTGTTACAACGCGCGTTATAAAATCACTTCGATCTGATTCTGCGTCCAGTGCAGGCGTATGATATGTTCCACTTTATTACCAGTCCCCATAGCCTACATTATTTCTCCCTTGTTGGTCTTCCTTGGATCACCAAAGCAGAAATAAAAAATGGATTGGATCAGTCTATTTCGACACCGTACAATGATTTAGAGAGCAGTCAGTTTTGGCCCAGTGGTGACGGCCGCGACTTATGAGTTTCAGGTCGTGGGTTCGATCCCAAGCAGGCACTTAAATTCGTGTAAATTATTTATGTCACCACTGTTCTCAAAACAGTGAAGGAAAACATCTTGAAGAAGCCAGCATGTCGTTGAACCAAAAAATCTAAGACATCAGAAGTGACATTTACCAAACCGCATTGGGCCTGCGTGGTGGATTATGGCCCACTCCCTCTCATCGAGGGGAGGTCTGTGACCCAGCAGTGGGAATTGTAGGCTGCTTATGATGATGATTGCAATGATTGCACTTGCAGGGATTATCCTAAAAATCATAATAAATTAAATAGCATGTTCGCTATACAAGGTGAAACAGAATAAACGCAAGTTCTGAAAGTATTTTATTCATAATTGACTACTGAATTGATATTACATACATACTGCCGACCGAGCCAGAAAAAAAAATACTAAGGTAATAAGCAGTGATCGGAGTAGGTAGATTGATTTTACGTACTCGCATCCTGAATAGTCATAGAAATCATAACATGGATAAGCCTTTTTACCGGGATTTCATTTTGGTACTTATGGAATTGAATCAAATACAGTAGTGCGTCGATTATCCGAACTAATTGAGGAACGGGATTGTTCGGAAAATCGGTTTTTTCGGATAATCGAGCTGTATTGATTCAGCCGAATGAAAACCTTATGTTTAGACATATCATTAATGACAAATAGTTTCTTTCACGCGGTAAAGTTTAGTTTATCAACTAACGGCTACTTCAGAGTGACATACGAGTACATACAACTAATACTTCCAGACAATTTTGCGTGTATTGTAGCGCGGGAGAAGGATAGTAAGCGCGAGTCGGGCGGGCGTAGTAGTTCGGATAAGCGGTCGTTCGGTTGATTGACGTTCGGATAATCGACGCTCTACTGTATTGTGAAAGTAAGGATTTTTAAACTACTTGAGTCTTTTTTTTTATTTACGTCTACATTAGAAATTTATAGAATGCGATAGATAAACATTTAAATTGTTTTTTTCTTATGTATATTTCTTATGTAATAAAGTGATGTGGCAGAAACTAGATATTTGCTAGAAAAATCCGCTGCCGCACATTATGTAAGTTTCGAATGGACGCACAACAATAACTATTCTTAATAGAATCCCACTTTACATTTGCTAATTTTTACTCAAGTTTAGCCATGCCATCGTTTTTTTACTAAAGAAGGCAGCAAAAGGGTTGAACATTTATTATTCATACTGATGTATTCTTTATTCTACACATTACAACATTTGAAATTCCATAAAAAAAGTCTTAATCATTTCAAAATCCCGGAATTCCGGAGGCATATCCATACTAATATATGTATACGTGCCAATTTATTGACCCAATTCAATCTACCTACTCCGATCACTGGTAATAAGACTCAATTTTAAATGCGTATAAGTAGTAATGCTAGGGCAACATGATATCAAAGAGCTTTAAAAAGAAAGTTATGGTCGTTGTATTATGCTTTTTTTCAAATAAATTACTTGCATAACGGTTGATTAAAGGTTTAAATAAAGTACTGGCTTATCTAAAATGTTTGAGCTACCCACGTGTTTTTCGGCTCGGCATCGCCGTGCACCACGGCCTTGAGCATGCCGCACATCCGCACGCTATTAGATTATTATTTAAAGGTGAGTTTATTATAAAGAAATTAAGTAATAACACATTAAACGAGTTTAATTATAGAAAAAGCACTAGGAACGGAACTTGTAACCGAGATAGGGGAGGTGAGGGGTGGCAGTTAGGGCTCACAAAACCGGTTTCACCGAAATGGAAAAAACGGTTTTTAGGTCTTTTTTAGAAACCGGACTTCAGTTTAGTTCAGCATAAACCGAGCTTTCGATTATTTCGGTTTTTCTTTTTAAATAATAACTTATCCAAAAATATGACATGTTTACAATGTACACATATTGTCTCAGCTATAATTACAATTATTATATTAATGGTGTGGACCATTGGTGCTGTCTTTGCCGAGGTTTCAATCAATTATGTTTCTGCTCTGAGTAGTCAGATAGGAAAAGCCGACCTCATTTAGTTAAAAAAAAAACTTTTTACAAAAAAATAACAACCGACTTCCTTAAAAAAACACTACAAAGTCCAAAATAACTTTAATTTCGAGAGTAGGTGTCTTAGGATCTGTATTTAAGGTTTTTTGCCACCGACTTCAGAAATTAAAGTTATTTTTGACTTTAGAGTGTTTTTTTAAGGAAGTCGGTTGTTTTTTTTTTTTGTAAAAAGTTTTTATTTTTAACTTTTTAGTTATGGTAGATACTCCGCACTAATCTAATCACGGTATTCGTTCATTTGTCGCGCAAATACTTAATGCAAATTTAAGAATTATATGGTTTTCACATGAACCCCATTGTCCGAATGGAACCAAATTAAAATGGGACCATTCGGGAAGCACCAGCTTTCAAATAAAAAAAGAATCATCAAAATCGATTCACCCAGGCAAAAGTTATGAGGTAATAAACAAAAAAAAAATATATAAAAAAATACAGACGAATTGATAACCTCCTCCTTTTTTTGAAGTCGGTTAAAAAAATGTTATTTAAAGGTATTCAACGCATTTCACTAAAACAATATAAATTAAAATGATAAAATTACTAACAAAATATTAAAATAAATACGATACTTCAACTGATACAAATAACGCAATTGTGTAAAACTTGTCGATAGCGCAGTCTAGTCATCATCATCATTTCAGCCGAAAGACGTCCACTGCTGGACATAGGCCTCCCCCAAGCACCGCCACCTCGACCTGTTCTGTGCCTCTCGCATCCAACGCATTCTAGTAGTGCAGTCTAGTATATGATTATAATTCCTATGATTACAGTACGCACGGCCACACATTTCCAGTATAAGCTGATATCTCATTGTACGAAACCCCTATGCAATGCGAGGTCAGCTAAAACTGGAAATGTACAGCTTGACCTGTAGCCGTGTGTACCATATTGAAAACTTTTATTGTTTTGAATATGTTCCACCCATGACACATCTATGTAATAGTTATGTATTATAGTTGCATACATACGTAATTTATGTAATTTATTTGGTCGGCGTACCTCGAGAAATAGCCACGAAAAATCACCCTTAATTTTTAAAACACATTTGGTTCTGCCCTATAGGTGGTAGAAAAATTATGAGAAAAATATCAAATGTAAATCTATTAAGTAGCTTTCATGTCGCGTAGGTTTCATTTTAAAATCTATTGTAGTTTCGTAGAAACAAAACATTCAAGTTCAAGGTTGCAACCCTTATTTTTCAAAAACTAAAGAAGCTAGGGGTTTGATAATTGGCCCAAAATGTTTTTCAACAACTAGCAACATATTTAAGGCACCAATGTCAAAAAAGACGCCAGTGCAGATTTCATAAGGAAACCAGGTGAGACCCTTTGCATAAAGTATTTGTGCTTCAAATGAACGAATAACGCGACGAGATTAGTGCGGAGTATCTACCATAGCTAAAAAGTTAAAACTAAAAACTTTTTACAAAAAAAAAAAAAAACAACCGACTTCCTTAAAAAAAAACACTACACATTCAAAAATAACTTTAATTCCGGAACAAACAGGCAAAAAAATCTTAAATACAGATCTTAAGACACCGACTTTCGAAATTAAAGTTATTTCTGACTTTGTAGTGTTTTGTTTTAAGGAAGTCGGTTGTTTTTTTTTTTGTAAAAAGTTTTTTTATATTTCATGTAGGAAGGTACCTAAGTTTATATAGCCGGTAATTTCAACTGTACACCACAGTTTCAAACAGCTTGGCAATGAGGATCAATTCGACAAAAGGATATAGCAATTTTGAATACTACATCGAATACAATATAAATATCTGAATTCATTTCTTTTTGAATCACTCAAATCCATCGAGAAATTACGGAGATATTAAAGTTTTCAGAAACGGAGTTTTAAAACGCACGCCGGGCGCGCGGATCATGTGATGACGTCACGAGCTACGATCGCCCGTCACCCGCCTTACAGCTTTGTTATTATTTGCGGAGTTTAATCGTTGTTTCTTGTTTATTTATGTTTTATAGATATTGGTAGATAGGAATCATGGAAGTCGGATTTACCCAAGGCTCAGTCGGACAATCTCGCGAAGATTGATTGGTTTATGGTTGAAAAGTTAAAAAAAAAAACAATTTATTCCAGTGCACAGGTAGGTACTACGTTTTAGAATGTTTTGATTTGGCAGGTAGGTACCTTTTTCGTGTTTCTACAATGTGTAGGCACCTCTCTACCTATTTTAAATATTATTTCTTACTAGCTTCTGCCCGCGACTTCGTCCGCGTAAAATTTCCTGCTCCCCCAACCCATCCCGTCGCATCGAATCGCCTGCCCGTGCGAGGTCTTTGTATGCGTGACGTTTTTCTTTGTGCTCGGCTCCTAAGGGTCTAACACTAGTTTCCCACGGTCCGTGATATCGCGGACGTACGCGGACCATCACGCACGACGCACCGTGGGAAGGGTCTCGTCTGTGGTAGCACAGCACGTCTGTGGTGGTGCGCCGGTATCCGTCGCGAGGCGGTAACTTCAAAGGTGCGTTGTGACGCGATTCGAGCGCGTACGACGCGGTCCAACAGACGTCCTGTGCTACCGCGGACGAGACCCTTCCCACGGTGTGTCGTGCGAGATGGTCCGCGTCCGTCCGCGATATCACGCACCGTGGGAAGCCAGCTTGTCTGTGTGCGTTGCCGTCCGTGGTCGTCGGCTGTACGTGATGATCCGCAGAATCATGCACCGTCTATAGCCTTCCTCGATAAATGGGCTATCCAACACTAAACGTATGTACTTAACTCTTCAGCTTTTACTTGGGTGTGCTACGCAATGAATTTTTTGAGAGACGAAGGCGCGCGCAATTGACGTGTTTTATATGGAATTTTTCACTATTTCTTCGAAAAAAAAAAATTACCCACGTGTTGAGATTTACATGTGAGGGGTAGTAAAGGGGGTCGAAAATTTCATTATTTTTGCGATAGGAAACGCCATTTTCGAGATATAAGCAAAAGAAAAGGAAAACAAAAATACAGTACTGTTTTTGCACGTGAAGGCGAGGCGTTCGTTGGTGTGAATTTTAGTTCATGACCACTAGTTTTATTCCACACCTTTTTAATTGCGATTAAAAATAGTCAGATTTAGTTAAAATAAATTATTATAGTCAACATTTTTGGTGAAAACCGGCAAACTCAGAATAGCAAAAATGGTGTCGATTCTGTTGTCACAAAATTCTCTAAATTAAACTAAAAATCACTAAAATTTGGTTTATTCCTGTCAAACGACGATTTCCTATTCTGAAATAGTCTAAAGTGACACAACTTAACTATATTTTAGTTTGACAGCACTAAGATTGCACGGAGTTATTAGTTTAGTGAAAATGTCAATTTTGCTATTCTGAGTTTGCCGGTTTTCACTAAAAATTTTGACTATAATAATTTATTTTAACTAAATCTGACGATTTTTAATCGCGATTAAAAAGGTGTGGAGTAAAACTAGTGGTCATGAACTAAAATTCTCAACAACGCTTCGCCTTCACGTGCAAAAATAGTTCTTTTTTTTTTTTATTTTCTTAATGCTTATATCTTGAAAATGGCGTGTCCTATCGCAAAACTAATGAAATTTTCGACTCCCTTAGTAAACCCCTGCACATTTAAATCTCAACACGTGGGTAATATTTTTTTTATATTTTTCAAACAAAAGTGAAAAATTCCATACAAAACACCAGGCTGCCCCCCAGCACGCGCCTTCGTCTCTCAAAAAATTCATTCTACGCAATCCACACATAAGTATAACGTTGCAAAACCAAAAGAAAAAAAAAGTACCACGCTGAGTCGCGATTGTCAAATTCGATTTTAGTCGTGTCAAAATAATTTTTAACTTTAAAGATTTTTCCTTGCAGAATAGCGTTACAATTCTCATAGCCAAAAGTAAGTAGTTAGTTTAGTTCCAACAGAATCGGCTTCATTGTCATTTTGATTAAACTAATAACTCAGTGCAATCTTAGTGCTGTCAAAACTAAAATATAGTTAAGTTGTGTCACTTTAGTCTATTTCAGAATAGGAAATCGTCGTTTGACAGGAATAAGCCAAATTCTAGTGATTTTTAGTTCACAGAATTTTGTGACAACAGAATCGGCACCAATATCTATCCGGACAAATTTTAAATTGAAATGCAGTATAAAGTACTTTTAGTTAAGGGAACATGGGGCGTCGCTCCTCATGAAAGTACACCACTTCTTTCTATTTTTTGCGTCTTTTGGGACACAAAATAACAATTTGTCCGGTGTAGTAACACTTGTATTTTCGCATCGTGGCACGATACAATATTTTATGAAGACATTATTCGTTTAAATGTACTGCGAGTCACGTAACTAAAGGCAGAAAGAACGTGCGCGGCGGTACCGCGGACGCGAACGTGGAATGACGTCATCAACGAATTGTGCGTATTGGCGAGCGTTTTTGAAAATGTAAAATTAAAACCGCTCTAACTTCGTCATTTTTGGTCCAATTTTAATAATTCTTTCACTGAAATAATTGGTTTAGGTATGACTGTAATTCTACATATTTAACTAAAATCATCGCTGATCCTCATTCCTAGAAAAAAATCGCCCGGAAATGTGTGAAATAAATTATATTAGACACATTTCCTAGTAAATCTATACATTTCCTAAATAGCAATCGGAAATGTAAAACGGTACCCATAAAATCACTTACCATAACAATTTCAAACATTTGTCATAATCATTGTAAGCCCTAATTATCACGTGCCCTAATTATCACATGCCATAATTATCATATGCCATAACATCATTTGCCATCGACATTGGGTGTGTAACGGTTGTTATATTAGGAGAAACTGGATGCAATCGGGACTTTAAGGCACCCCGACTCGGATAGGTTAGGTTAGAAGGGGATGGCGGGGTCGTTTGAGCGAGCGTAGCGAGCGAATAGACATCCCCTTCGTGGTTATTTTTTTATAAACCACCCAGAAGTAGGAGCCCCGCCTAGCTTGGAAAAATTAACAGATAGTTGATTTTTGA
Source organism: Aporophyla lueneburgensis (assembly GCA_932294355.1). NCBI lineage: Eukaryota > Metazoa > Arthropoda > Insecta > Lepidoptera > Noctuidae > Aporophyla > Aporophyla lueneburgensis. The sequence goes on along the minus strand of OW028749.1, from coordinate 346,363 downwards.
AGCTTTAATTAGTAAGATAATATTTGAAGATATTATATTTTACGGTATGACTGTTACCTGATTGCCTTAATAAAAATTATTGTTCTCATTTTAACAAAGTGTTTTATTAAAGAAATCATTCTTTTAACATTTCCTAATACGATATTGGAAGTATATACAATTCCTAGGAAATGTATACATTTCCCAGGATATGTATGTATTAAATAATTTTTAAAACAACACTTTATACATTTCCTAAATAGCTTCGGAATTGTATAAATTTCCTAGGAGTTGTATACAATTCCTAGATTTCATACATTTCCGGTACCTAACATATACATCCATATAAACTTAGTAAAAAGCGGTTATTTGAATATTACAAACAGACACTCCAATTTTATTTATTTTTATAGATGTATGATCAATGTAAATAATAGCACCTGTAAGTTAGTTTAAATATAGTTTGATTCTATTCAATTTAGGAACTAAGAAATTTATAATCGCGATCTATTCCGGAGTCAGGTTTACTCAGATCAGAACATGTCGAATGTCCAAACCTCGAGACGCCCTTACCTGCCTCTGATTGGTGGACTCAGAGTAGATCGCAAAAACCTACCTAAATCTTAACTAGTTATTTCATCATTGGGTAAACCGAAATTTGATAACTCGGCGCAGCCGGCGCAACTTGCACGTATAAATATAGGGTAAGTTAAATTTTAAGCTTAGTTGTAAAATCCACGCAATGGGCGACTGATTACGAAATAAATATGTCTTCAAGTTTTAAAAGTGAGTAATAAGTGAACCGAATAGCAGTTCCTCCAATCCAGCAAACAAATAAATGTGAGGCCTATAAACCTCACAACTACAAAACGGCTTCGGCGTAGGTCACAGGCTTATCATGTCATTGCTTGGGCACGCCACAATTGCGGCGGTAAGTCCCCTCTTTGAGGAGTGGATAGAGAGGCGTCACGGCGTCCTCACCTTCCGCCTGACGCAGGTTCTCACCGGGCATGGGTGCTTCGGTGGGTTCCTGTTCAGGATAAAGCGGGAGGATACGTCCGGGTGTTTCCATTGCGAGGATCATCTGGAGGACACGGTGGAGCATACGGTGGAGGTGTGCCCTGCCTGGGCGGAGCACCGCCGTGTCCTCGTGGAGTCGATCGGCGGCGGCGACCTCTCGCGTCCGGCCCTGGTGCGAGCCATGGTACGGAGCGAGAGGGAATGGGAAGCCGTCACCTCCTTCTGCGAAGCAGTAATGCTCGCGAAGGAGGAGGCGGGGCGCGTGAGGGAGTGGCAGTCTCTGCGCCCTCACGTCCCTAGCCGCCGCAGGAGGAGACGCCCCGGACGTCGGGAGTCAATAGCGGACTCCCGGCCACCGTAGGCGCGAGCTTGCGGGTGGTGAGCAACGGGTAGCTCGCCGCCCGGTAAGGACCAAGCTCGGGTCGACGGCGCGCAGTGTTCCACGCGCGCCTCAAAGAGATGTCAGCAGCAGTGTAGGGGTCTACTAGGACCGATGCCTGCCGGGGTCGCGTGATTGTTCGAAAGAGATACCGTGACCCTGGCACATGGGCAACTGATGGAACACGGGTGGGTTTTAGTCAGTAAAAGTCTGACACGCCCTCCCGCTCCGCCCAGAGCGGGAGAAGTCATTTGATGATTTCCCATCCTGAAAAAAAAAAAAAAAATCATGTCATTGCTATAAACAGTCAACGCCATTCTAGAAGAAGATAATTCTTCATACAGTTTTGTATAACGGAGACAGCTTTCTATAGCTAGTTTATGTTATTAGAATTTTTCGGATAACTAAATGCACAAAAACATAACATGTAGTGTAGTACGTACACCAACATTGTACACTTAGTTCGCCATAAACGTATGTGCTTTTACTTTGAATTAAAATAAAGTCCTTTCACCATCGATAGCTATATTTTTTCTTGACTTTATTTTATCCTATCACTTTTGGACACGTCAATACGAAGATTGGTCAAGTGTGAACCTTATAAAATAATTAACTTAATATTTTGGGCAATTAGAAACATTCCCCATTATTTTTTCACGATTACCATCATTACCCGATTTTATTATTTATTTTTATTAATTATATAGCTACGCAAAACTGCGTATAAGATCAAAATAAATCATAGTCGGTTCGATTAAGAGGAGGCTCTCTAAATAATATGTTAATTTGCATTCTTATTCTCGAAACAGTCCCGCAAACATTCAAAATGGAATTTTAGAATTTGGTTTATTGGATCTTTTTCTTTCCATGTACTAGACAGTGACGTTATTGTAACATTTTCGATTGATCCATGTTTCATTCGAAAATTTTCTTTTTTAAAGATTACATTTTTCGGCTTTTATGTCTAAAATAAGCATTCACAGTAAGACAATATAGTTTATTATCCAGCCACAAGACATTTTTTCTCTAGACAAATAATTACTTCAGCTATTCACGATATACCAATTGAGACTTACACCGTTTAGTTCCGTACTCGAAGACGATCAAACAGCGCACGCGATATTCAACTGTATTACTGATTTGTTAGCGTTAGCACATAACGGCCTCACCGGTTCCTCTCAGTGTCGCGCTGTGCGCCGTCGTGAGAGGATCTGTTTCGCCTGCGACTGCGCTCAAAACGTATTTTATTTGGGAGTTAATTCCTATTTTCTTATATTCTATAGCGTATTGCCAAACTATGGGGAACAAGGACAATAAAAGAAAAGTTCAAAAGAGAAAGAAAGTCGAACGTTTGAAAATTATTGCAAGAAATATGAGAGAAGCAAAACGGTACGTACCTAAGTATTTTTTTAATACTTACCTACTAAATATTATTTTAACGAAATATCTAATAGGAACCAAATTAACGTCAAATAGGTAGGTACGCAAAAATGATCCCAGTTGACATACACACCAATGCAAAAATAAATTTGACTTGAACCCATTTATTAGTGATCGATGCTTGAACCAGTCGCCCTATAATTAATTATTATTATCTGTCATCGTTCAAGGACAGCGTTGCGTCTGAGATTGTGAAAACATAGCATGTTATGGAGGCGATTTGATTATTATAAATAAATATTTTATAAGTAAAAAGATTTTTTGGAAAATATTTATGTTATCGAAATTATATTTAACTAGCTGTGCCCGCAGCTTCGCCCGCGTGGTGTTCGGAAATTATCATACAGGGATCTCATGGTGACAACGCCACCTATTGGTAGCGATTGGAACTTGAAGATCAATACAATATAGGTAGATACCTAAGTATTTCTTTTGGTTTTGCCAATTTAATCAATTGAAAAAAAAAATGGTTTGGTTGTTTATTTTCATTGTTTTTTAATTTTTAAATTATTATTTTCTTGTTCAGGTGTAATTTTGTGCAAATTTTTTGTATAAATCTTCTTGTCTATTTTATTTTATGTTTTTGTGCATTTTTTGTGAAATAGTTGTTGTTTTCGTAATCCAGCGACCCGATAAACCATATAAACGATACCAATGTTGATTTTCAGAATTTGTCACCCCTTTTCCACCTTTTAGGGGTTGAATTCTGAAAGAGCCTGAAACACTTGTTTAATCATTTATTGATAGGAGTACTCCTGTGAAGTTTCGAATAAAATAGTTTAACTAATCTTGTTTCCCCATACAAACTTTCAAGCCCTTTTTCACCCCTTTAAGGGTAGAATTTTCAAAAACCCTAGGCGACTTAATTGTTTATTTCCAATTTTTAACCTAAAAACAAAGTTTCAGGCTTCTAGCTCTAAAAATGACGGACTTCCATACAAAATTTTAACCCATTTTTCACCCTCTTAGGGGGCGAATTTTCAAAAATCCTTTCATAGTGGATGCCTACGTCATTACAACTATCTGTATGTCAAATTTCAGCGAAATCCGTTCAGTAGTTTCGGCTGTGCGTTGATAGATGAGTCAGTCAGGTTTACCTTTTATACATATATTAGGTCTTTACCTATGAAATTGCCGTTCTGCAGTACTGGCCATTTCAAATCAAAATAATTTTTGTTTGTCTAAGAATTCTAATTTCAAATTAATTTTATTTAAAAAAAATGGAATTCTTTTTCCAAAAGTAGTCATTTGTTTATTGATTAGTGTTACATTTTCATCGCATTTCAATCTTTTTCGTCATCATGGATAGGTTAAAAATTCCAGTAATTATGCAATATGAGTACCGTCGGCGTCGTGGCAGCAACGCGGCACAAGCGGCACGCAACATCAACGACGTTTACGGAGCTAACACTACAAACCAACGCACCACCTGTTATCGGTTTGCTCGCTTCCGTTCTGGAAATTTCGACCTGAAAAATGAACCTCGCGGTCGTCCGAAGACTTTGGTCGAAAATGACGAATTAAAGGCGATTGTGGCTATTTATTATTCGTTTTAAGGCAGCGCCATACGGTGTCTCTTATTTAATGTATTTTAAGGATATTCGGAAGGTTTTTTTTATAATAACTTAGTTATATTGAAGCACTCTGTCGGTCTTCTAATGAGCGACCCAGTAGCAAGCAGCAGCCGAACCTGAACATTATATGTGACACACGTAGGCTAGGTAGGTACATTACTGTTTACGGCTATAATATTGTTACAAGCTGGGGTTCGGGATAAATTAATTTAAACCAATATTCCGAAACACACAAATTGTTTAATTGAAGAAACACAAATATCGCAACTAGGGATGTTACGGATATGGAATTTCGGATACGGATTGGTTACGGATGTAGGAATGATTATTATACCGGATACGGATACGGATACGGATATGAAATTATTTCGGATTGACCGATAGTATCGGATAATTTCGGTTACGGATATTAAACTTTTAAGGAATTTCAAAAGTAAAATACAAATAGCTAATAAAATGGTTTTATATATATGTCATCATTTGGTAGGAATTACAATCAGTGTGTGAGTAATTATTACAGTGATTTAAAATAAAAATGATTATAAATATATATTGAGTGTTATCTAATCTACCTAAAATAAAAATGTAATAACAAATCCGATATTATCCCAAACTTTTATTTCGGATTCGGTTACGGTTATGGATATTTTTTTATATCGGATATCCGATAGTTTCGGTTACGGAGCTCCCTAACATCCCTGATCGCAACCACAAGAAACGTCACTTGGAATCACTTGTTTCGCTTGTACTGTATCGCTGGAATCGTATTCGATCGCTTCCGTAATCGAACTGCCCGCCGCGTCGGCCCAACAATCCACTATTTATATCCCAAGCAGAACATTCGCGAACATTCGACACTGTGCCACAGTTCCAGGTACCGTAGAAGCTTCCAGCAACTTCCATTAAACATCTTTTTACTGTTTAATCCCACTATCCGACAATAGATGGCGGTAGCGTCTACGTACAATTTTGTGTAGTACTTGCTACTCGATAACAGATGGTGTTAGGGTGTCGTTTCTAGTAGTTTCGAACACTGCCTCATCCATAGATGGAATTAGCTTGACGTTTCTAGACTTTTCGATCTACGTAACGTTGTCCCTTTCTGAGATGGAGTTAGCACGATGTTTCTAGACTTTACGATTTACGTAACAATATGTAGTTTATTTTATTTTAATTTTATTTTATTATCTTAAGAAAACTTACAGCTAGGTTATAATTAGGATAACAATAGTGAAAGAAGGCCAATTACAAGTTTTCACTGATAAAATTAGTATAGAACAAGAGACAGAAGACAAGTTAAATGAAAGTAAGAAATAAAAGAACTTGGAACGAATAAAAGTAGAACATAAAAAGTGCCAGTGATCTTCAAAGAAGCGGTTGCATAGTGTTTTTTTAAGTTTAGTGACACTGGTGGTGAATAAATCAGGATCATCAGTACTCTGACACATCGAGTTGAATGCTCTGCGAGCTCTTGTTGTATAACAGTTTTGTCTGTAGATACACCGTACAGCGGGAACATGCAGAGGTCGATGATTCCTAAAGGAGAAGGATGGAACTCGTAGCCCAATTTTGCTAAGAAGTTCAGAACAATCGATTGAACCATTCACTATTTTAAACAAAAATGCCATGTCAGAAATTTTTCTCCGCTCGATTAGTGGAAGAATGTGAAACTTTCTGCAGTGACTGTGATAGTTTGGTAAATAGATTTTAGATCTGTATTGAATGTACCTTAAAAACTTCCTTTGAATACGTTCAATGCGATCCAGGGCTTTGAATAACGTTAAAAATTTGGTATCGTTACTTTCATCGGACGACGATAACGTTATTTTTAGAGGTAACTAATGCTAGGTAACGATACTTCGCATACGTTTTACCGGTAAACTGACTTAACGTTATCAAAGATTTTTACCGGTAAATGTAATGTTACCATCGCCCAGGGTTTGATAACGTTACCAAATGCATACGAAAAGTACCGTTAAATAACGTTATTTTCTTTCATCTCTTTCTTTCGTCTACATTTTTGCAGTACTGGTTTAGTTGATCACGTTGGTATTCAAATCAAAAACACTTGCGCTGCGCAACATTTTCGGAATTACGTACATTATTTTACTATATTAAAATGTCAAAAAGGATACGGAATTTTGCTCCAGAAACCGAAACGGACACGGAAGAATATTTTCGCCGTCATTGTAATGATAATAGTGGATATGATTCAGGATCCTGATGTAAATTAATCCTATACCTACCAAAATTTTTTTAACCTTCGATTGCATGACATACGTCTTATATTTTTCGCTCATCATATGTTTAATATTTGTGGCTTTGAAGTCTAGTTAACGGGCGGCAGTAAGGAGGTATTACTTTTCGAGCGTTTATGGGTTTATGGCTTATGATACACATGAGCAATAATTGTTATTTAGTAGTAGTTAGTTAGTTTAGTAGGAAGTAGAAGAGCAAACATTGTTCAGGGTGCTGATGTAAAGAGCACGTGGGCGAAGGGATTAAAACTTTCAATGACACAGTATGTATAATATAGTAGGTAAATAAATGATCCAAATCAGGTAGTAATGGGCCAGGGTTTAATGAATAAATTCAAATTGAAAAGTTATGAGACTTCGTATATCGATTTATTAAAAACAAGTCTTAGTATAACATAAAATACATAATTTATTATTGAAATGGTTTATGATTAATAGACAGATTTAATGCTTACATTTTTTTCTAATTTGGTCACATTTCAAACAATTTTAATGCTGAATTATAAGATACATCATATTCAAGTACCTATACATACAGGTTGAATTTTTTATCACATCAAAATTTAAGTAATTGTGGAAGCACTACTGTTAAATTACTTTGACAAAATAAAATATAAATTAAAAATAGACAAAGTAATTTTATTTTAATAAAATAGATCTTGATTAGAGCTGTGGTAGCCCAGTGGTAACGGTTTACGCTATGCTAGATCTTGATTCATCATCATCATCATCTCAGCCGCAAGACGTCCACTGCTGGACATAGGCCTTCCCCTATTTCGGGGACTTTGCCATAATCGCCACGCTTGGCAAGCGGGTTGGCGATCGCAGTATGGTGGTAAAATGCATAGAGAACGCTGCTGCCCGTTCTCCAGTAAATCCCTTAGTCGCCTTTTACGACACCCACGGGAAGAAATGGGGTGATGCTATTCTTTATGTCCGATCTTGATTACTTCGTATAAGTTATATTACTTAAGAGCATCCTTTTCGAGGTACATTTCATACAACCAACCGCTCTTACGTGATTATGATGTTATTACAAATTTTTACCCGACAACAGCAAAGGCAAAGGAGGGTTATGATTTTAACAGGCTATGTATGTGTGTAAGTTCATATGTTCCCTCATAGCCCCTAAGCTACTTATCATAACTCGACACATGAGGTATACATAGAACTGTTTTAATGGTCCGCTGAACATAGGCTATGTGACGTGTCACAAAACTCAATATGGCGGCGCGCTCTAGGGAACAAAAAGTATTGTGTTAAAAAAAAAAAATAAGATAAATACACCTGAGGAGTGGATAGAGAGGCGCCACGGCATCCTCACCTTCCGCCTGACGCAGGTTCTCACCGGGCATGGGTTTTTTTTTTCTGGATGGGAAATCAAATGACTTCTCCCGCTCTGGACGGAGCGGGAGGGCGTATCAGACATTTACTGACTAAAACCCATCCGTGTTCCATCAGTTGCCCATGTGCCAGGGTCACGGTATCTCTTTCGAACAATCACGCGACCCCGGCAGGCATCGGTCCTAGTAGACCCCTACACTGCTGCTGACATCTCTTTGAGGCGCGCGTGGAACACTACGCGCCGTCGACCCGAGCTTGGTCCTTACCGGGTGGCGAGCTACCCATTGCTCGCCGCCCGCAAGCTCACGTCTACGGTGGCCGGGAGTCCGCTATCGACTCCCGACGCCCGGGGGGTCTCCTCCTGTGGCGGCTAGGGACGTACCGGGCATGGGTGCTTCGGTGGGTTCCTGTTATATGGATAAAGCGGGAGGAAACGCCCGGGTGCTACCATTGTGAGGACCGTCTTGAGGACAGGGTGGAGCATACGGTGGAAGTGTGCCCTGCCTGGGCGGAGCACCGCCGTGTCCTCGTGGAGGCGATCGGCGGCGGCGACCGCTCGCGTCCTGCCCTGGTGCGAGCCATGGTACGGAGCGAGAGGGCATGGGAAGCCGTCACCTCCTTCTGCGAAACAGTATTGCTCGCGCAGGAGGAGGCGGGGCGCGTGTGGGAGTGGCAGTCTCTGCGCCCTCACGTCCCTAGCCACCGCAGGAGAAGACGCCCCGGGCGTCGAGAGTCGATTGCGGACTCCCGGCCACCGTAGGCGCGGGCTTGCAGGTGGCAAGCAATGGGTAGCTCACCGCCCGGTAAGGACCAGGCCCGTGTCGACGGCGCATAGCGGTCCACGTGCGCTTCAAAGAGATGTCAGCAGCATTGAAGGGGTCTGCTAGGACCGATGCCTGCCAGGGTCTCGAAATTGTTCAAACGAGATACCGTGACCCTGGCATATGGATAAATGAAGGAACACGGTTGGTTTTTAGTCAGTAAAAGTCTGACAAACCTTCCCGCTCTGTCCAGAGCTGGAGAAATCATTTGATGATTTCCCATCCCGAATTAAAAAGGATAAATACACCGTGTTTTGTATTATTTGAAAGGGCTTCACTTGGACATTTCCAAAATATTGCTCAAATTTAAAGTAACTCTCACTAGCGGACAATAACACCAAAATAGTTTAAATAATAGAAAGTAACAAAACTAAAACCCGACTATGACAAAAAAAAACGACGCTGAAAAAGTATGTTTATTTCAGCATCCTGAAAATTTTGTTTTAATGTTTTTCAGCGTCGTTTTTTTTTTCTCTAGATGTTTTGGGTACACATTTATCATGTGGATATTATCTAGGCTTGTATAGAAATTAAAACAAAAATTTGTTTAAAACTAATCTAGTAAATAGCTCTGAAAATCTGTTATTTTACGTGAACTTTGACCCTCCATAATGTACTCATATATTAAATATATTAAAAGTACATCAATAATAGGGTTCACCATTGTTTCACCAAAACTCAATTGACAAATTTTTAGTTAACAACCAACGTTTTGTATACTATTTGTTTCACAAACGATTCGTTCTGCAATGTTTCATTTTACTAACTCTCGCTTTACAAAATTTTGTTTATAAAGAGGAAGGCCTGTGTTACAATAGTGTCACAACTAACAAAACCTAATTACCTTTATGTCTTATGAACTAACCTATACATATACATATGTACAAACGGGTAAGTATAAAAATAACTCATTGAGCATTAAAAAACTCATCCACATCGCTGTTAACGGGAACAGTGTACAAAACGTTAGCTGCATTGCCACGTTGAATAGAAATGCTGATTGATTCATTGTCCAAAGAAAAGCCCAGCCCTCTGGTCACGTGAAGAGTCGACCAGCTGTTTGCTGATATCCTGAACACTCGATGAGCACTCGGACCCCATGGTCCTAATCTTTGAACCACAAACGGCTCAAAATATAACTTCCGATAAGGTTGTTATATTTACGCCGTTTAAGGTTTTGAGTCATTTTATATATTTTCTTTTTAATTGACCGTGTTTTGCATAATTTTAATAAACAACCTCCTTAAACCTATTATTGCACTGATAATTTTATTGAACTACTCCCTCCTCTCATTGTCTTTCTATTGTGTCTCTAAGTACGGTATTCGAAAGGTTAAACAATTTTTTGTTGTATGATGATTAGCGAACCATGTTTTTGCCAATCGTTGGGTGTGAAATAAAAATTTGATCAAAATTGAAAAGTTAAATCCTCCAGAGAGATAGCGGGCAGCAGCATCATCGCTGCAAAAAGATTGGCTCTGCGGTCACCAACCCGCATGCCCAGTGTTGTGACTACGTGCAAAAATCCTCCCAAATGAAGAAGTTGCGAAAAGAACGGCCCCCAGTTCCCGGTGGTCCCGCTATTTCTGGTCAAGGTAGCGGTTACGGTAACGGCGGGACGGCAAGTGCAAAGAATCTCCGGGTTACGGCAGGCTACCAACCATGACTACATCTGGCTACGTATAACGGACGTTAAATGAGACTGGACCTTGCCGAACTGAGATAGAGTTAGGGCGCATTAACTGGCTATATGCCAGTTAAGCTAAGCTAGAGTTATCCGAAGTCCGAAGACAGGGGGAGGATACGATAACTCTGGAGTCAGGCCACCTACTTTACTTCCACGAAGGTGATCAGTTCTCCCAAGGCGGTGTCGGCTTCCTGATCAACAAGGAACTTACTAGCAGCGTTGTAGAAATCAGTGGTGTGTCGACACGGGTAGCGTACCTTGTACAAAAACTCACGGACAGGTACTACCTGAAAGTGATACAGGTATATACGTCGACTTCGACATGCACTGACGACATGTCGAAGTCGACTGGACAGTGTATCAATGTGAATGACGAGTACATCTCACACCTTCGCTTTGCCGATGACACCGTCGTAATAGCAGAGACGCTGGAACAGTTTGACCAGATGCTGCACAGCCTGTATGGGGCCTCCCGGCGGGTAGGCCTCGGCATGAATTTGGACAAGACGAAAGTCATGTTCAACTCGCACGTCTTGCCGACTCCAATCCACTTCGAGCTTTCGCTTCTCGAAGTTTTGAAGGAGTATGTCTACTTAGGGCAAGTCATCCAGCTCGGTAGACACAACTTTGAGAAGGAAGCCGACAGGAGGATCCAGTTGGGTTGGGCAGTGTTTGAGAAACTTCGTCAAGTCTTCTCGTCGCCTATCCCATAATGTCTGAAGACTAAGGTCTTCAACCAGTGCGTCCTGCCCGTAATGACATACGGTGCCGAAACATGGGCACTGACAGTTGGGCAAGTCCACAATTTCAAAATCGCTCAGCGCGCTATGGAGCGGGCTATGCTCGGAGTTTCTTTGAAGGATAAAATCTGAAATGAAATTATCCGGAAAAGAACTGGAGTTACCGACGTAGTTCGTAGAGTAAGCAAACTGAAGTGGCAGTGTGCTGGCCATGTCTGTCGAAGGACCTATGGGCGATGGAGCAAACGAGTCCTGGAGTGGAGTCCGCGTTTCGGCAATCGTAGCGTGGAATGCCCCCCAGCTAGGTAGACCGCAAACTGGATGCGGATGGCGGAGGACAGGGTGTTGTGGCGCAATATGGGAGAGGCCTATATTCAGCAGTGGACTGCGATAGGCTGAGTTGATTGAGGTAGGTACTTACATAACGCCAGAAATTTAATTGTTTTTTGTTTCTAAAAAAAAAACTTGAGAGGTGTCAAGGGACACCCGGATGGAACGAAGTTCCTTTCGATTAATTAGTGAAGGAATTGTAATTTTTTTTTAAATTTATGATTATATATTTTTTTATTATAAATAAGTAGGCAGTAGGCTCAATTTTAGTAACAATTGGCTTGTGGTAACTGAAGTAGGAAACATATGTTTGGGATTCTATTTTATTGAAATGTCTTGAAAAAACTGCATCGATGGTAGAAATGTTTTTTATTATTTATCATGTACAAAAACCTGTATAGACTCAACAAAATAAATCGTCGCGACACCACACTGTTCAATGCGAAATAGAAAGACGAAACCAAAATAACTGGCTTGCTTTCTGTGCACAGAACAAAGAATATTTCTATGAGAGAGAGAGAGAGAGAGAGAGAGAGAGACAGACAGAGAAACACACGCACGCCGCACGGCTTACAACTATAGCAAAAAGTGTCGTTACAACTTTTGGTCTTAATTTTTTCCGTGTAGCCCCCTTTCGCAACGCGCGATAAGGAACTTCGTTCTAAAAATCATAAAAATCGTCTGAGACCTAAGTAAATATTTCATTTCAATAAGTATAATAAACTAATAATTCCTACTAAAACTGTAATAGGTACCTAGCCTCAATATTTCTCCACATTCGTTTACTAAACACCTAGAAGTCTTCATATTTCCGTCTATTTCGAAGTAACGATGTGTATTCTGCTTCTTGTGCCCCAGTTTTAACCGACTTCAAAAAAGGAGGAGATTACGAATTCGACTGCTTTTTAGTATTTATTTTTTATTTTTATGTTTGTTACCTCATTACTTTTGACTAGATGAACCGATTTTGATGACACTTTTTAGTTGAAAGTTGGTGCTTTCTGTGTGGTCCCATTTTAATTTGGTTTTATTCGAACAACGGGATCCATGTGAAAACCATATAAGTCTAAGTATTTAGCGACAAATGAACGAATAACGAATATTGCGATTAGATTAGAGCGGGGTATCTACTATAACCAAAAAGTTAAGAATAAGAACTATACAATCTAATCGTTAATTGGTAACGTTATTTTATAGTATCGATACCAAAGTATCGTTACCCGTGTTACCGTTAAAATGTTAACTTTATGAAAATAACGTTACTTAACGATACTTAATGTGTGAATTTGGTATCGTTACCAAGCCCTGATGCGATCGACGTAAGTAACGTAAATAGGATTCCATACTGGGGGTCTAAAAAGGCCACTTTGGTAGAATCATAAGAGGAAAATATTATGAATCATATTATAATCCGTAAAATGGTCACAAACTGACAATTCATAATATGTTCTGCGTACAATTCGTTTAACACAATTCATCTATTTGACAGTTTTGTATGGAGATTCGTAAAATGGTACACTTAATATGAATTGCTTTAATGAAGTTTAATGTCAAATAGCAGAATCATAAGAAGTTAGTCAAGAGGATCATTTTACAAATCATATTTGGGATTTTGTGAAAAAATATAGTAATAATGGCAAATTTAGGCCTTAAGAAAATTTTCTTGAGCACGCTCGTGATATGTAGTCCATTTTAAGTCATCAACGAATTGTGGCACTTCGAAAAATGGACATAGCGTTTCAAATGTGGGTCCTCCAGGTTTTTTGGGTTCTGAAGGCAAAATATATGTCGTGATAAGGTCCATGAGCTGGAGCCGTACATATGTACTGCCGCGCTGGCATGAGTAGGTACTACCTACCTTCAAGAATAGTAATGAAGTACTTAGTCAGTTTTATGGTAGTTCCAAATAGACACTACCATCTAGTGTTGTCATCATCATCATTTCAGCCGAAAGACGTCCACTGCTGGACATAGGCCTCCGCCAAGCTCCACCACTTCGAGTCTTCGACCGGTTTTGTGCTTCCCGCATCCAGCGGATTCCTGCGCCCTTCACAAGGTCATCGGTCCACCTTGTTGAAGGCCTTCCAACTCTACGTCTTCCAGTACGAAAGTGTTGTTCTAGTTCTACTGTTGTGAATGTTACAAATTACCACAATCTTCTATTCATATTTTAGGCACTGAGTAGATCCAATTAGTACTTAAGCATCTGAATCATACCACAGGCTAATATGGGCGCACACCATATACACAACACAACATATATGTATATACAACAATTAAATTTAAATATTGATTTAAGATGAACAAGTATTGACTTACTCTGTATTAAAAACGATCAAACTTACATGAAATAAACATACAACCTACCTTCAAGAACAGTAATGAAGTAGTCAGTTTTAATGAAGCAGTTCTAAATGGACATTACCATCTACTCTTGTGAATGTTACAAATGACTTCAATCTTGTAATCATACTAGCTTCCGCCCGGGTCAAATTTTCGCTCCCCTTCCCGTCGCATCGAATTGCCTGCCAGTTTTCGTCCATTATTCGTTTACTGCTCCGCTCCTTTTGATCGTAGCGTGATGTTAAATAGCCTTCCTCAATAAATGGGCTACCCAACACAAAAAGAATTTTTCAATTCCGACCAGTAGTTTCTGAGATTAGCGCGTTCAATCAAACAAACAAACAAACAAACTCTTCAGCTTTATAATATTATAAGTATAGATTTCAGGCACTGAGTAGATCCGCTTAGTACTAAAGCATCTGGATCATACCATAGGTTACCAAGGGTGTACACTATATGAAACACCAAGTTAGTGTATAAAACAATGTGATAGCTGTAGATTACCAGTATAACTCATTACACTTCAGTGCCCAGTTGAAAAAATACTTATTCAAAAGTACACACTATTCACACCTAGCTTATTTTTGTGATTTGCACCCGGTAAGTAATAAACATTTCCAGAGGAAATATGTAGGTATATTTATTTTCCACATCATACAGCCTGCTCACAGACAGACATATGAAAGGACCAATGGACAGCGGAGGCTTAGTTATAGGGTCCCGTCCTGGTTACTCTTTGGTTACGGAACCCTAATAAAAATCTACAACCTACGTGGGACATAGGCCTTATATTACTTTTCTTTCACTCCAATTTCATTAGGTCGTGTGTACCTATAAAATAGGACATACAGTTTACCTTTATACCTATCATTTGAATAAAACAATACACAAAGTTAAAATATTTTAATAAATTTACAATTCTCATGTACTGTATAAAAAATCACATAAAAAATCGCAATAATCACATAATGAAACTAACTTAGACACTATAGTACATCAGTTTATTTTTCTATGAACATTTTATGTGTTGATGGTAGTCACAGAGCTGCAGAGAGGCAAACGATGACTGCTTGGAACAACTTCACCAGGCTAAAAAAGAAAATGTGTAGTTTTTAAGAAAGTCAAATCATCAGTCAATAATTAACATACCTGTGAAATAAAATGAAATTTAAAATAATAATATCATTGTTTAAGACAACCTAAGACCAACAGTAATAACAGGTTGACAACAATAGTAGACTTGGAGCCCAATAGCTCTTTGTGTTTAGTTAGTGTTTAGTTAAATGGTAAAATTTAGTTTATTTTCCTCTTTGTATTTCGTTATATATTTCATGAATGTTAACGATAGTAGGTACTCAAATTTTATGTCGAGCCAGAGGGCACATAAAAACGTTATATAAATAACATCATAATCATTTTCAATCGTTAGTCTCAATAAAAATAGCTGTAGGGTTATAAAACTCCACTCACTGCGGTATCTTGATTGCCGAGTTCGAAGAGTCAAAGCCGCTGTTGTAGCATCGGCAGGGGTAGAGCTTGGTGCTGGCACACGAGTCTGGTCAGAAGTAGACGCTGCAGTGATCTTGATGAAGGTTTTAACAACGACAGAACTTCCACTATCAACGCAGAAAGACGAGCAGAATTTTCATTCCATGCCTACAAATTATTACGTCCAATTAAATACCTTTGAACAGTGATACAATTAAATATTGATTTAAGATAAACAAGTATTTACTTACTCTGTATTTATAAATTACCCAATTTGCATGAAATAATTAAATTTAATTTTGTTGATATTTATTGTTGACATAACCACAGATTACTAAGACCACAGACTAATTATGACATATCTGAAGGGAAAACTTTTATGTATTCGTTGCCAGCTTATAAAGTTTTTGTTGTTTCTAGTTTCCCTTTTCAGGGCTTATTTGTGACATTTTTATATTTTTTATGCATACAGTAATTAAATAACATTTCAACAGTTAGAAATAATCACTTGTATTTATTAAATCTTCAAAGAAATATTTACCGGTAAAATTACGGTCTTTATTTTTTTCATGCTGCAACATTTACACCAAATGTGATTCGGATATGAATTGAATTGAATAAGATATTGCTAATATGTGTCACCATTTTACGAAAGTTAGAGGAATTGCTAAGGTATTGCTGGGAATTCACAATATGAATTAGTTTTAGCAGAAATGCTTAATGTGGCCTTTTTAGACCCCCTGGTCAACAATATTCGAGATGACTGCGCACAAAAGCACAATAAAGGATTTTTAGTGTTTTTATATTTTAAAAATCGGCTGATATTTTCAATTGCTTGTTGTTGAACTGCCAAAGTCAAAGTCATGCTAGTGTTGTACACAATTACAATGAGCACTCTGTTCTCCATGGGCACGTCTGGGTGATGCCATGACGCACAGCATATTCGCGCCATTAGTGTAGATGTTACGGCTAAAGGTGGGTTTGAACATATACTTAAGATTAGCTGGCTAAACTTAGGTTTATCTTCGTGGAGGTGTTAATGTTAGTTTCTTCTATCTTTAGCCGGCTAAACTTAAGTGTAACTCGCCCTTGGCTAAAAATGTAGAAGGAAATGAAAAAGGAAACAATGTAATAATGTTTACTATTTTGACACGAAAACTTTTAAGTATTTAAAAAATATTCACTCTCATTACACATATTTTAATGTATACCTATGTAGGTATTCAAAATTACAATTATTACAATTACAAAATATTAATTACTTAAAACAATATCTACCTAATCATTAAAATAAAATAGGTAATAAAGAACCATTTGTTCATAACAGGAGCAGAAATACGCAAAATTTTTACACTGAAGTTACATTACAGTCATGGCAACCAGACATCAAATCATGATAACCGTAACAAAAATATTGCCACGTGTGCGCGCATTGTCTCCCTACCGCTCAAGCCCTCCGCCGGCCCGGCGCGCCGCGCGACCATCGAATACATTTTTAGCTTTTAGCCGATTCGTTTCGTTTAATGAGCACATTAGCCGGCTTAAGATGGAATAAGTATCACCGCGCAAACTAACATGATATCGAACTGTAGCTGCTTCTCGAAGATAAACCGAAGTTTAGCCGGCTAATCTTAAGTTTATGTTCACACCCACCTTTAGCCGTAACATAGACACGTGACAGTGATGTCATTTCCTACGAACATTATTTATTATTTTCGGTAACGTTTAGGCGTACCGTGTGATGCCGGACGGTACCATGTGATGCCGGACGGTACCATGTGATGCCGGACGGTACCGTGTGATGCCGGACGGTACCATGTGATGCCGGACGGTACCATGTGATGCCGGACGGTACCATGTGATGCCGGACGGTACCATGTGATGCCGGACGGTACCATGTGATGCCGCACGGTACCATGTGATGCCGGACGTAAAGAATAGCACCATCCCATTTCTTCCCGTGGGTGTCGTAAGAGGCGACTAACGACGAACGCTGCTGCCCATTCTCTAGTAAGTCACTAGAGAATGGGCAGCAGCGTTCTTTATGCATTATACCACCATACTGCGATCGCCAACCCGCCTGCCAAGCGTGGCGATTATGGCAAACCCCCCCAAATTGGGGGCGGCCTATGTCCAGCAGTGGACGTCATTCGGCTGAAAAATGAATGAATAGGCGTAAGGTCATTCTTGCTCAGCTCGCCGCTTGATAAGGACCAGGGTGCTTACTTTTGATTTTAATTCCGAGCGATTGACATTGGAATTGGAAATTTTCGTATTCTTGAGTTCGACGCTAGCGCCAAAATGTGTTTAAATTGTGTGTCCATTTTATAGAAATAAGTGGAATCGAGATCGGGCGTTGTTGTTGTTCCAATGTTGACACTATTGTTTTCAAGAGTACCGAATTACGTGTATGTAGGTTGAAGAGTTAGCCCCTAGGCCCGGGTCGACGGGGCGCGTAGTGTTCCACGCGCGCCTCAAAGAGATGTCAGCAAACTGAAGGGGTCCCTTAGGACCGATGCCTGCCAGGGTTGCGAGATATAGGCAACTGAAGGAACACGGGTGGGTTTTAGTCAGTAAAAGTCTGACACGCCCTTCCGCTCCACCCTAGAGCGGGAGACGTCATTTGATGATTAAACACTCACAATAAAAGGTTGTGCTTGCGCAGTGCACTAGATACAACCCTCATTACTAAAATCATTGTAAGTTAGGAAACCCTTATAAATCTTATAAATGGATTAAAACCTATATGACTAGTTTGGCTATACAGACGACAGACGTTATCCAATGTATAGCTTTATTCGGTATTTATAGGTAAGGAGAAGTATGTAGAAGTTAAAAATTACTTACATAAACCTAGACTATGTTCCTACCTAGAAAGACTATTTACAGTCGAATTTAAAACAAGAAGAAGTTCTCAGTCAGTTTGCATTTTGATAAAAACCTTCACAGTTAGACAATGGAACTATACTGCTGAAACTATACTAACTGATGGAACTCCTCGAAATTGATGTAATGGCATGTTTATGTATTGGTTATGCCATTCAAAATGGAATAAAAATAATATATGGTATAAAAATAGGCTCGAAATGTTTACGTTGGTTTTTCTTTTTAGGGCAATGCTGCTGCAGGCCAAGCGCAGTGCGCAGGCGTCGACTGGTGACGCGGCGGATAACAAGTAAGTGTTTTATTACATAGACAATCTCTATTTTTACTATCTATTTAATTTAAATAGTATGTCACTCACTATTGTAACAACATTAAAATTGCTTAAATAAATTAAACACTCCTCATATACATACGTACCTAATTATTTATTATATTTAAGCTACCTATCTATTGTTACTGTTACAGTATCTTTGTTTCTGTTTGTGCGCATGTGTATCAGTATTTGGCATTCTAGCTCAAAAACGGCTGTCGATTTCAATGCGGTTATCTATACATCTATCTATGTATACATACATACAAATAAATAAAATTGGAGTGTCTATTTGTAATATTAAGATAACCACTTTTTACTAAGTGTATATGGATGAATACACGGTACATATACCAAAACAACATTTTTTATAATTTTTGTCTGTCTGTCTGTCTATTTGTTCCGGCTAATCTCTGAAATGGCTGGACCGATTTTGACGGGACTTTCACTGGCAGATAGCTGATGTTACAAGGAGTAACTTAAGCAACATTTATTTCAGAAAAAATCTTTTATTTAAAAAAAATACCTGCGTTAATTTCCGACATCCACGCGGGCGAAGCCGCGGGCAAAAGCTAGTCTTAAATAAACAGGCTTTATCGAGAGGCGTACAGGTTTAATCGGGATATTTTTGTTAGGAAGTTTACAAGTTAATTACTAACAAGTCACAATCAACTTTTGTGTTAGATGTCAGTAGAGCATTCGGAAGGGCATAATGTAGACACATTATTAGTAAATAAACAGGCTGTAAGGTCACAGCCTGTTTATTTGAATAACCAATTCGATTAAAATCAGAGTAATTCATTCTATAAGTACCTATGACATGCCAAGAAATTGACATGAAGAAGTTTTTATTTTATAATTTTTTGTGGTTTTAATGTAATAATTTTACTTGCCAAGGTATACCCTATCCAATAAAAAAGAATGATCAAAATCGGACTACTCTGTATAAAGTTATTCGTGGTTATACATTACAATCAGTGAGTGAACAATCAATCATACCCTGCTTTCCGACCCTTAGGGTTCGATTTTGTTTTCCAAATTTATATGGGACCACCTTCGGAATATACCCTTTTCAATAAAAAAAGATTTTAATTTATCACAATCGGACTACTATGTAAAAAGTTATACGTAAAAAAAAATATACGCCTCGAATTGAGAACCTCCTCCGTTTTTTTCGTCGGTTAAAAAGAAATTTGAAAAGGGACCATACCACAAAAAATGAGATTTGAAGTAACTTCTGCACCGCACAACCGTGGGCCTACAAGTGCAGCTGGCGTATGAGCGTGATGCTCTGTGCTCAATTAGAAGAAGCCAAGGATGACTTCCTCAATTTTGGTCTGGACAAATGATAGGCACAATATTGAAACAAGCACAGTCCTACAGGATTTTGTTATTAGATAGAGTTTAGAAAACATATATGAAACGCAACAAATTTTGCTGCAATTTGTAAAAGTAAGTAGTTTTGAGTACGACACTACAATAAAAATAAACACGTTGAATACCATGGGGGACAAAATATGAGCCTCACTTGTTTAGTAAAAAGAGCCAAGTTAAAAGGTTTGACTAAAAACCAAATACAATCTATTTGTCTGCAGGTCCGTGGGGGTCGCGTCAAATAAATAGCATCTTAACTGTGCCCGACCCGACAGCTCAATAGTGGTGCTTAAATTGGTGTCCGTTTCGACAGCTCGGATATAGTGTCGTAAAAGAAAAACGGGTACGGGAAGGAATTTGTAAAACTAACATGAATGAGATTCGCAAATACGTAGATCCAATATTCAGAAAGTTATGCCGAGTGGTCGGAACATGGAGAACCGCGCGGCCACGCAGTTCTCTAAGTTCTCAGTTTCATAAGTTTTTGGAATCACTGACTCCCAAGTCACAGGCAATAAACCTAGTTTGGGAGCCAGTAGATAAATTAGTTTCACATCTCTGTACCAAATTATTGTACAATTGATTTGTCACCATACTATAGATAATAAAGCATTTCTATTTCTATTTCTCTTAAGCGGAGCCTTGTAGAGGTCTCCATTCTTTTCGCTAACCACTGGTAACATTTCGAATAAAATGTAAACAGTATGCGTAAAGCCCTAATTTCTGGACTTCATGACCAACAGAACTTAAAACCTATAATACAGTTTAGGAGAAGGGTGAGATTGAGTAAAAAAGCGTGGGGTGACTTTTGAGGTATTTTTAATTGATGTCAAGCACCCCACGCTTTTTTCCATTGTATCCTACTTTTTTAACCGACTTCAAAAAAAGGAGGAGATTATCAATTCGACTGTATTTTTTTTATGTTTATTACCTCATAACTTTTGACTGGGTGTACCGATTTTGAGTTTTTTTTTTATTTGGAAGCTGGTACTTCCCGAATGGACCCATTTTTAAATAAATAAATAAATCATTTATTTTGACCAAACTAGTGTTACATTTCATATACCTGCCAAACTGCGTAACAGTTTGTCGGCAGGATTAGCGCTTGTTTTAACATTCAATCAAACATTATAATGTTTGATTGAATGTTAAAACAAGCGCTAATTATCAATGGTAGTCACAAACATACGTAACTCATTACAATTGAACATCATCAAGTGCAACGAATATCTTGTGGAAAATGTCGTTGGTTATACATTTACACTTCCGTTTTAGTTTTAAGTTCTATTTCATAATATTGTAATGTGTAACCGTTTATTTTCCCAAATAAAATAAAATAAAACAAAAATAAAAAACTAAATTATCGCAACATGCCACAACAATTAAGCATTCATCACTTGTATTGTTTACAAAACAATAAATGCTCAACTGCTGCCGCATGTCGCGGCAACTAAGCATTTCGATTTTTAGTTTATTTTTTAGTGTTCGCTTGCTAATTCCACTATTATATTTTAATTTGGTTCCATTCGGACAAAAATATACCAGATATACCGTATATGGTTTTCACATGGATCCCCATGTGAAAACCATATACGTCTTAAATTTGCATTAAGTAGTTGCGCAACAAATGAACGAATAACGCGATTAGATTAGTGCGGGGTATCTATCATAACTAAAAACTTTTTACAAAAAATAAGAAGAGACTTCCTAAAAAAAACATTACAAAGTGAAAAATAACTTTAATTTTGGAAGTCGGTGTCTTAGGATCTGTAATTAAGGTTTTTTTGCCACCGACTTCCGAAATTAAAGTTATTTTTCACTTTGTAGTGTTTTTTTATTAGGAAGTCGGTTCTTATTTTTTTGTAAAAAGTTTTTAGTTTGGTTTTCTATGGAAGCGTGTTTTTTAGTTAAAAAAAAAATATTATTAGCATATTTTCAATTTTCTAGGGTGTTTCGAAGTTTGAGACGTATATCAGCGTAGTTTTCGAAGACAGTTTTTTTGCTATTCTGGTAACCCCGGCTAGGATAATGGTCCTTGATAAGTAAGCCAAATTTCGAGTTAACCCGACGTTTTGAAGGGGGGGTTACATACTAACATACGTATGAAACTAATAAAAGCGTGTTAAAAAGTGTGACGTCGCAAAACAAAACGGGAGACTGCCCTGACGTGATGCGGTGCATGCAGCATGCAGCCGGACTGGTAGGTACTCAAAGCGAGTGAAACACTTACAAGTACAATGTTGGTAAATTCGTCCTCACAAACAAAATATGTTTCACCTGAACTTATAAATGATAGCGATTTTTTTTCTAGAATAAAAAGGTTATGTCAGGTGACTTCAGTAATAGCACCCAATTATCAGATACTAGTTGTTTAAAGATTTTCACCAAAATGTATGCGGAATAAGCAATAAAACCGGCCAAGTGCGAGTCGGACTCGCGCACCGAGGGTTCCGTACAAACCTGTAGGTATTTTCGGTTTAAAAATATATATATTTTTTTTTAATTTTTATATTTCAGTTGATTGAATGTAAGGTAAATTGCGGTTTACGATTTATGACGTTTTAAAAAAAAACTACTCACTCGATCTCGTTCAAACCAATTTTCGTTGGTAGTTTACATGGTAATGTACATCATATATTTTTTTTTAGTTTTGTCATTCTCTTATTTTAGAAGTTACGGGGGGGGGACACACATTTTACCACTTTGGAAGTGTCTCTCGCGCAAACTATTCAGTTTAGAAAAAAATGATAATAGAAACCTCATTACCATTTTTGAAGACCTATTCATAGATACCCCACACGTATGGGTTTGATGAAAAAAAACATTTTTGAGTTTCAGTTCTATGTATGGGGAACCCCAAAATTTATTGTTTTTTTTTTCTATTTTAGTGTGAAAATCTTAATGCGGTTCACAGAATACACCTACTTACCAAGTTTCAACAGCATAGCTCTTATAGTTTCGGAATAAAATGGCTGTGACATACGGACGGACAGACAGACAGACAGACAGACAGACAGACAGACATGACGAATCTATAAGGGTTCCGTTTTTTGCCATTTGGCAACGGAACCCTAAAAACGCGAACTCGAATTATATATTGAAACATCGGGTAATCTGGTGGACTATTTATGTATATCTGAACATTTCTTAAATGACAAATCTGCTAAAGTATTTACTATGTCAAATTATAATTTAGTTGCATATAACACAAAGACGAACAAGAAAAGGGGAGGTACTTAGTCTTATTTTGGCACAATCATAATTTGAAAGAATGCGAAAACATTGAGTCAATTAGTAAGTTTTACCAAGCTGAAAGTTTCGAGATATGTGGTGTAAGCGATGTTGCAAAAGATTTATACATTTGTTGTTATTATCGAAGCCCCTATGATAAAAATTTCGATAGCTTCATTTCCAGCTAAGAGAAATTATTGGAATAGGTACTTTATTGACAAAAACTGTATTATATGTGGAGACTTCAATGTTGACGTACTTGTTGAAAACAAAAAATATTCTGAGTTTATAAGTACATTGACATGTTACAATTTTAGATACCTTGTGAGAACTTCGACTTTTATCCTAAATAACTCTCAGTCTTGTTTAGATAACTAATCTTGATAGTGAGTACATAGAGCAGTGTTTTGTGGATCATAATCGTCATGGTGGACTATTTTGTTATGTAACTCTTGATGATATCAACAGAAAATCAAGAAGTTTCGAGTACATGACACAGTAATCAAAAGATATTTTAATGAAAAGAATATTTCCTTTTTCAAAACAAGTAATACTAATAAAACTTACTAATATGAGAAGGCTATTTCAACAAAATATTCCAAGATTGTTACCCAAAAAAATAAAAAAATAACCAATAAAGTGGATTACAAAAGGTATTAAAGTATCAAGTACAACGAAAAGAGTACTGTGCTCTGGAACATTAAATAATAATAATAATAAAAATAATAAATGTTTATTTGGAACAAGTTTGAGGACACAGATTTACAAAGAGAAACGAAGATAGCTGCAAAAGTTAAAAACTGTGGCGCAGCTATCAACGCCCAGGTCAAAAACATGGTGCATTTGCTCCAGACAAATAATTAGAAGAAAGAAAATTAAATAATGTAAGCATATCTAATCTATATCTATAAAAAAAAAAAATTAGGCGTTTATTCGTAGATATTATACATAGGCAGTTAACACAGTTCTTCTGCCAAACTGCAGTACAGTTTGTCGGCAGTGTTCTCGTGGATACAGCTTTTAATATCCAAGTATAAATATTATACAAAACAAAACAAAAAGGGGTTCACACAAAAAAATTGCACATGGTGGGCTCAGGGTCGTCTTGCCCACCAGGCTGGCAAAGCATGCATACAACCCAATCTTCCCGACCGCCGCCACGCCCCCCCGCCGGAGGGAGACAAGGAACTCAGCGCGAGCGAGACGCCGCGACGGTCGCTCCGAGCGGCGGCAACAACAACGCGCCTCGTGCGCATGCCAGGCTGCAAATTTACAAAGGCTATACTATTTTAGTCACGAGTCAGACTCTAATCAGTGAGCTTTTGTTTTTGAATATTACTCGACAATACCTAGTCTATCTCAGTAAAAAAAATGACTCAAATAGACTAGCTTTTGTTTTGATATTTTCAAAGAAAATGCACGGACAAAATCTAGTACCATTTCAGTCACGCGTGGACGAAATCTCATCCATGGTTAATACCCCGACTCAGAGTACCCCGACTCGGATAGGTTAGGTTAGAAGGCTAAGGCGGGAGCGAAGCGGAGCGGAGCTCCCGCCTTAGCCTTCGTGGTTATTTTTTTTTAAACCACCCAGAAATAGGAGCCCCGCGAAGCGGGGCTCCGTCAACCTTTCTTAGCGCAGGTGGCAATCAGTTACATACATATTAATTTTGAATACATATTAATCAAATAGATAAGCTTCAATTAACGGTTGATAGTTACATGGCAACTGTTATTTCTATTATGTATTTGATAAACAAAAATAAAACGAATTAACAAACGAGAAGTACTTTTATTAGGTAAAGAACACTACACACTTGTTGCGAGTATAAATTTAAAAATATCTCGCCAAAACCTTAGCTATTCGAGTGATATGTATTATATAGAACTAGATTTTGTCAGTGCATTTTCTTTGAAAATATTAAAACAAAAAGCTAGTCTATTTGAGTCAATTTTTTTACTGAGATAGACTAGGTATTGTTGAGTAATATGCATACACAAAAGCTCATTCATTAGAGTCTGGCTCGTGACTAAAATAGTATAGCCTTTGTAAATACGCTGCCAGGCTGGCCGGCCCGCGCCTGCCTCACAAACTTATTAGCTAGCTAAACTCCATTTATAATAGCATTAGACAGAATTTAAAAAGGTTCTTTTTAATGTACACTTTGTAAAAAAAAAAAGTACATTAAACTTGTTACAACTGCCAAAATGATTAAAAACTACTTATAAACCAGCGGTCACACTATATTGTAATCATATTAACTTTTTATCTATGAATAAATGGAGTTTGGTTTCCGCTAAGGAAATAAACCTAAATACTGCTTACGCAGGACATTTTTTAAAACATTTTTAGTAACTACTTCAGTTGCAATTTGAGGTAAGTAAGGGGCCGTTCAAGTATTACGTAAGCACTATGGGGGGGCGGGGGGTCTTTGATTTGCTTATTTTTGATGACATGGGGGGGGGGGGGATTTTAGATGGTGATTACGTAAGCAGTAGTTATTTACTTTTTTACACATATGGCAACCGACACATTGTCTATGTTTGAAAATTAAACGCATTTTTCGGGGATTCTCACAAATAATCTAGACGTTTAGGTACCTACTCGCTTAGAACCGAGTAGGGGAATTACCGCGCTCTATTCACTTGACTAAATTTCTTCTGTCAACCTATTGGTTCGTTTTGCTACGATTGACGATTTGACGTATTTTAAATGAATATTATATGCGTTAAAGTCCCCTATCCTAAATCTATTTTCTTATTTCTAGAATTATAACTGCTGTTCATGAATCAATAAAAAAAAACAGAGTACATTAAAAGAAAAATGCATGTAACAATGTTTACGTAAGCATGGGAGGGGGGGGGGGTAAGAGCTTTGCTTACTTTTGCTGACAAGGGCGAATAAAAAATTGAAATAAATGTGCTTACGTAATACTTGAATGGCCCCTTATTCATTTAATAGTGTTGGAATTAGCCATCGCTGCGTCCTTTGACCAAAATAATTATTTATTTTAGGGACTAAATATTTGCTTCTTTGTATCACCTTACAGGCTGGCCGGTTATAAACTCTCTCAATTTTGTGTTCGTTTTTATTGTGGTGTCCTAATATTATAGATAACTTGACTTTTTTTTGTATAGGTAATATTCTGCAAATTTTAAATAGTTTTTCGTACTCCTTATTCAGTTTGTCTGTGGTTGCCTTGTTTGATAATAATTTTAATAATCTAATTTGCAATTTTTTTATTTTGTTTAAATGTACCGCAAATGTCAGCCCATAAGCAGCCAACCCATAATTTATTGTTGCATCTGCGAGTGCGTGCAATGGTAAAGAACGTACAATATTCGCTTACTAGCTATATATTTTAAATTATTAAGTTTCCCTAGTACTGAGCGCAACCTAGCACACACAGTGTCCACATGTGCGTCCCAAGTAAACGATTCATCGATTGTCAGTCCTAGGTACCTACTTGTAGTTCGCCACGCGCTCAACACACTCACATTGACATTTTGCTTTGTGATCATGAAGGCATTCATACGAGTGGCCCTTTACTGAGATATGGGCGTTTTTAGCTATACGGTTGTACGGAGAGGATATCAACATACATTTGGTCTTACTTAGATTGATAAGGATGCCATTATCGTGCGCCCATTTAATTAAATTATAAAGATCTTCTTGCATTACCGACTGGATCAGTTCACAGTCCCGTCCACTGTATGCCAAGCATGTGTCGTCTGCATACATATAGGTATTACAGTTTTTAATGACATTGACCATACTATTAACGTGCATGATATACCCAACCGGTCCATAAACCGACCCGGTCGGCACCCCTTAATTGATTTTACCGAGTTCACTGTCTGTTCCTTTAACTCTAACTTTTAGATACCTGTTATTCAGATATTGCCTAAACCACCCTTTTACAGGCCCTCGTATTCCACACTCATCCATGGCCCGCAGCAACCCCTCATGGTCCAAAGTATCGAAGGCTTTTTTAAAATCAATAAATATTAATAAAACCATCTCTTTCGAGTTTAATGAGCAATTTACATAATCAGTAAACGTATTTAATGCCGTTGCTGTGCTTCTATTTGGCCTGAAACCATGTTGTGTATCAGTTAAAATACTATTATTTTCTAAAAACACTGAAATTTAGCTCATAATTATTTTCTCGACGATTTTATTAATTACGCTCAATATTGCGATAGGCCTATAGTTTGTGTATTCTTTGTATTTCCCTCCCCCCTTAAATATTGGTCTAATAATGGAAATTTTTAGTTCATTAGGGTACACTTCTCGCTCAATACATTTATTTATGAAATGGGCAATGACTTGGCTAATTGGATACTTAATTATTTTTAAATCTTGAACTCTAACATCAAACAACAAGTATTCGCCTAATTCATACTTGCAATTAATGTTCACATAACGTAGTGGTTCCTGCGTGTGCCTTTACGTGCGCTTGACTCGAGCGTACCAAGTTCAAATCTCGCCACCGACAAGTTCTTCTTTTTTAAAAGACTATTAAAGTATTTGTATGTGTATAGTGTGTTAAACTAAAAAGATGAATTTCTTCGAAAATATTACCCTGAGGAGAACACGAACACGGTCATTGACAGAAAAAACTATCGACGAGATTAACTCTAATAACTCGACACTAGATGGCACTACTAATAGCCTACCAGAAATATCAGATCACGAAGACAATGATATAGTGCAAAAGTTGCGACAAAAAATTGAAGAACTTAAGTTAGAATTATTGGCAGCTAACGGGGAGGTAGATAAATTGTCAACCGAAAACACTGAACTAAAACAAACGATTGAGATCATCAATTCCAAAAATCAACTTATGAAGGAGGCAACCAGAAAATTATCTAGTGAAATTAGGACTCCATATAAAAATAAAATTGTGAAGCAGGTTACTCCCCTCAAAAAACAACAACATATGATTAAAAGTTCAACAAATACTCCAGCTAAAAACCACAAAACTTAAGAAATGTCCGAAAAACACATGTGCGATAACACCCAACAAAAAAAATACACTTACTAATACTGCCCGAGTGACATCACCATGCACAACCTACAGCAAGCAGATTCCTACTACTTCTCCATCTAAACCAAAAATATGTTTATTAAGCAGTGAAACATCAAATAAACTATACACCGTTGCGGAAGAAACTAACCTACGAAATTGCCACTATCGAAAACCTAAATGTGGACTGAAGGAAGTATTAGAGACCATTGATGTAAAAGTTCAAAACTTTACAAGTAAAGACTATTGTATTATTTACATTGGCGAAGAAGATTTCCGGAAAACTCAAAACTATTTAGAACTAACCATGTTTATTCGAGAAAAATTAATAACACTAACTTACACTAATATTATTATTTGTTTACCGACATATAAATTTAAATTTCAATATAATATTTCTTATTATGTAAAACAACAAAATTATAGCAATACTCTGTACAATAGTAGAATAGAAGTTTTTAATAATCTTCTATATATGGATACACAGGCATCTACGCGTATCTACTGGATTCCAACCTAAATCTTTCCTATAACTATGACATGTATAATCAGCGCTCAGGCACACTGAATAGGTATGGCACGACAGCTGTAGTATTAGATTTACAAGATCTTATTAAGACAATACAAAGCGCAAACAATGCCGATTTTGAGCAAGAGTGTTCCCACTCAGAAACAATTGAAATTCCTACAGACACACAATCACCAAATTCGCAATCCACACTAAATCACGATAGTAACACACATTTTTTTCGTGTATAATCATATATTTATAATGCACCAAAATGTCAATGGCCTAATAAATAAGTCGGATTTATTAAGTACACATCTGAATGAACTCACAGATGTAGGTAAATCGATAGATATCTTATGCATAACCGAACACAACATGAAAAAGATGACCAGAAACACTTACATATTTCTAACTACTCACTAGCAGCATGCTACGCTAGGCAAGATAGAAACGGGGGTTCGTGCATTCTAGTAAAAAACACACATCAATTTGAAACCATTAATGTAAATAAATGGGCCATAACTAATCAATTTGAATGCTGTGCGATAAAACTTACTTCCCATCCCATCATCATTATTTGTATCTATAGACCGCCAAATCACAGTAAAGATAAACTATCAGTGTTTTATAATAATTTAGATATGATGTTAAACGAAATATGTTTAAAACGTAATACTAGGATTATACTATGTGGAGATTTTAATATAGATATTTGCAAAAATAGTAAAACGTCAATCACTTTCCAAAACATACTGCGTAGCTATAACCTGATTTTGGGGACGCGCTCGCCAACACGTCTATGTAGCGGGACCTGCATTGACAACATCATTCATAACATCAGGGGAAGTAGCTGCGAGGTCACAGATTTGGCAATATCAGACCATACAGCCCAACTGCTAAAATGTCGTGTCAAAAAAACCTGTACATTCTCTCATTGGTTTATCTACAAACGTGACTATAATGATGAAAATATTACCAAGTTTAGGGAATGCCTCCAAAATTTATCTTTTCATGACGCGTATAAATGCTCAGATCCAAATAAAGCATTTGATGAGTTCCACGAATTATTTAAATTATTTTATGACCTATGTTTCCCAGTTAGCAAAATAAAAATTTCGGTAATAAAAAAACCAAAGTGGATCACAACAGGACTGAAAAAATGTTCGAAACGTAAAAGAGATATGCTATGGGAATATAGAAAGTCACCAAACCAAGAAAATAAAAATAAACTTAAAACGTATACTAAAAGATTAAAACACATAATCAAACAGACACAAAAAGTACAAAACAATAATTTTATAGCTACTGCTGAAAACAAAAGCAAAGCTACATGGAGCATAATTAATAAGGAAAAATCAAACTACCCTAAACAAGGTATAGATAGCATAAAAATTGACGGTAAAATTATAAGTAACCCTGAACAAATAGCAGAATCATTGAATAATTATTTTATTGATCAAATTGAATCTCAAAGTGACATTAATCTTAATAATAAACCTAAAATAAACTCTTATCCTAATTCAATATTTATGACACCCACAGTACCCTTCGACATATTTCAAATTATTAATTCGTTGAAAAATACTAAAAGCGCTGGATATGACGACATAACCACCAAGGTAATAAAAGCCACATCTCATATCGTTGCACCAATACTCAGTCACATTATCAATGCTAGCATTGAAACAGGCATATTCCCAGAAAAATTTAAAATCTCCGTAATTAAACCATTACATAAAAGAGGCGATAAGCAAGATCCTAACAACTACAGACCAATCGCGCTCATTCCGGTATTCTCAAAAATTTTTGAAAAAGTAATTCAAAACAGAGTATATTCATTTTTAGAAAATAAAAAAATCTTGGCTAGCGAACAACATGGTTTCAGGAAAAGTAAAAACATTGACTCTGCTATCTACAAACTTGTTGAACACGTTCTGACTAATGTTGACAAAAGAAATCCCGTAGTTGCATTATTTATGGACATGTCAAAGGCATTTGATTATGTTAACCATAAACTATTGATAAACAAGCTGGAAAAATATGGATTTAGGGGCAATATCCTTAAACTTATCAAATCATATCTGACTAATCGAGAACAGATAACATACATAAATAAAATCTGCCCCTATAAAAAAACTGAAAAGATGTATGTCTTTACACGTAGAAAATGTATATTTGGTGTGCCGCAGGGTAGTGTTCATTATATATATCTATGACATGACCAAAATTATTAATAATCCAATAATTCTATTCGCTGACGACAGCACAATACTAATAAAAAGTGAAGATAATGTGACATTTGAAAAAGAAATAAACGAAAACTTAAATGATATAATAACTTGGCTAACAGAAAACAATTTAAAAATAAATCTTGAAAAGACAAAGTACATTTCATTTGAACAACAAATGAACAATAAAAAACTTGATATTCATTACGGCCACAAAACCATCAGTGAAGCAGAACACACAAAATTCCTGGGTATTTGGATAAATAAAAATATGAACTAGAAAACACACGTTGAAAATACATGCAAAAAGCTTAGTCAGTATTCTTATGCTCTCCATAACCTCAAAAAAGTGTCAAATCGTGAAACATTATTAATGGCGTATCACGGGTATGTTGCATCTACTTTACGCTACGGACTTATATTTTGGGGGAACTCGCCAGACAGAGAAATGGCATTTAAAGCTCAGAAACAATGCATAAGAGCAATGTGTGGCATACAACGCACAGAAAGCTGTAAGCCACATTTTCAACAGTTTCAGCTATTAACATTCCCGTCTCTTTATATATACGAAGTGGCGATCTTTGTCAAGGCGAATCTACATCTTTATACACATCCAAGAAGCACACGACACAAAAATAAAATATGCGTTAGACGACATAAAAAAGCAGTGTTTAATAAAAATATCTTAGGCATGGCACCCAAAATATATAATAAGCTGCCAAACAGTATCACAGACCTACACAAAATAGAAAAATTCAAATTCGTTTTGCACGAATATCTATGTAGTTGCAAAATGTTACTATTCAATTAATGATTATTTAAATGAAAGATGACTTTTTTATCTGACATGGCACCACAAATACAATGATCATTAATTTATTATTTTTATTTTAGCGTTTTTTTTTTATGTATAATCTCAATTTTAAATTTATGTTTCTTTTGTAATTACCCACTTTTATTAATTTGCACACCTCATTAGGTTGTAATACAATGTACTTTTATACCATTAACACCTTTTTTTACCATGTATTATGCAAATAAATTATTTTGATTTGATTTTGATTTGATAATATCATCGGAACCAGGGGACTTGCTGCATTTTAACTTATCAATTATTAAACATATATCTCTTGAACATACCCTTTTAAATCTGAAACTCACATCACTTTCCTTTACATATTCACATCTATCATAGAATAAATGGTTACATAAATGTTTTTGTTTTAACGAACCAATTTCATTAGTAAATATTTGACAAAAATTGTTACATACGCTATCCAGTGTCTCATTACTTCTTATAAAATACTTTTGTATCACGTCATCGATATTCATCTTTTTTCTGCCAAGCCGGGACTTTCACTGGCAGATAGCTGATGTAACAAGCAGTAAGTTAGGCTACTTTTATTTTAGAAAAATACCCGCGTTAATTTCCGACATCCACGCGGGCGAAGCCGCGGGCAGAAGCTAGTAAAAATATAAAATTAACTACGTTAGAATTCATAGGAGAGTAATTAAGCAAGCCAAAAAGCAAGCCATATCACGCTATCTAAACAGCGCAAACAAAATTGTGAAAGAAACATGGAAAATAGTAAATGAACACACTAAAAAGAAGAAAAACAAGCAACGTAAAAATCTTAAATGTAGACAATAAAGTAATCATTGATCCTCAGGAGATTGCAAATATATTTTCTGACAGTTTCGTATTAAAATCAACAGTGAATAAAGAAAACCAATAGTGAATAAAGATAGAGCAATGTCTTTTCTGATGGATACGACGAAAGAGTTGAAAATGATATAACTTTCAAGCCAACTACAAAAAATGAAATAGCAAAGTTAGTTGGCAAAATGGCAAATAAACATTCTTGCGGCTTCGACGACGTACCGATATCGATTATAAAGGAAAATATAGAGATATTAGCTTCTCCTCTTTCTGATTTCTTCAATAAATGCATCGAAGAGTCAATCTTTCCTGACCAGCTTCAATTGGCCATGGTGATTCCAATACATAAAAAACCGGCCAAGTGCGAGTTGGACTCGCTCACCGAGGGTTCCGTACAAACCTGTAGGTATTCTCGGTTTAAAAATAAATGTTTTTTTTTTTTAATTTTATATTTCAGTTGATTGAATGTAAGGTAAATTGCGTTATACGATTTATGACGTTTTAAAAAAAAAACTACTCGCTCGATCTCGTTCAAACCAATTTTCGGTGGTAGTTTACATGGTAATGTACATCATATATTTTTTTTAGTTTTATCATTCTCTTATTTTAGAAGTTACTACTAAAAAACTACTCGCTCGATCTCGTTCAAACCAATTTTCGGTGGTAGTTTACATGGTAATGTACATCATATATTTTTTTTAGTTTTATCATTCTCTTATTTTAGAAGTTACGGGACACACATTTTACCACTTTGGAAGCGTCTCTCGCGCAAACTATTCAGTTTAGAAAAAAAAATTACTAGAAACCTCAATACCATTTTTGAAGACCTATTCATAGATACCCCACACATATGGATTTGATGAAAAAAAAAAATTGAGTTTCAGTTTTAAGTATGGGGAATCCCAATTTTTTTTATTTTTTTTCTATTTTAGTGTAAAAATCTTGATGTGGTTCACAGAATACATCTACTTACCAAGTTTCAACAGCGTAGCTCTTATAGTTTCGGAGAAAAGTGGCTGTGACATACGGACGGACAGACAGACAGACAGACAGACAGACAGACAGACAGACGGACAGACAGACAGACAGACAGACATGACGAATCTATAAGGGTTCCGTTTTTTGCCATTTGGCAACGGAACCCTAAAAAGGGTACTAAGACCAATCCAAAAAATTATCGCCCCATATCCTTATTTCCAGTGGCGAAGGGTGATTTTATTAGAGAGGTAAGCCGGAGCAAAAAAAATGCTTACCTTGGCCGGACGTGGCGCACGTAGTCGAGTTACTTACTTAAAATCTGTGACTGACTTCCTGGCTTCAGTCTTCTACAAGCAGATGTCTTCAGTCCACCTTTACTATACGTGTAAGCACTGGTGATTAAAACAGTGTCTTGCAAGTATAATAAAAGTGGCTTTGAAAAAAGCCGTTTGTGGTGTGATCAGTGTGATGACGTTGACGTATGATGTCTACTAGAAAAAACTACTTAACTACAAGACTACTGACTTATTCTACTTATAATACTACTTATACTCTAAAGCTATTCGTCTATTCTTTAGTAAAAAGTGCGCTAATTTCCCACCTTATCAAAACTCTTTGAAAAAATAATTAAAACTAGACTGATGCATTTAGGTATTAACAAAATTATAAATTTAAGACAATTTGGATATCAGAAAGGCGTTGGTACCTTGGATGCTATTAACACTTTAATAAATGATAATATAGTTAGTAAGTTCAATAAAAAAATGAAAGTAGCTGGACTATTTGTTGAGCTCAGATCCGCTTTTGAGCCTTTTATACAGTTAAAGATTATACTGAGGACAAAAAAAACTTGGGATTAAGCTGCTCCAATTTCTATATTATAACTAGCTTTTGCCCGCGGCTTCACCCGCGTGGATGTCGGAAAATAACGCAGGTATTTTTCTAAAATAAAGAATATTTCTAAAATAATAGTAGCCTAAGTTACTCCTCGTTGCATCAGCTATCTGCCAGTAAAAGTCCCGTCAAAATCGGTCCAGCCATTTCAGAGATTAGCCGGAACAAACAGACAGACAGACAGACAAAAATTAAAAAATAATGTTGTTTTGGTATATGCACCGTGTAAACATCCATATACACTCATTGTAAGTGTATATGGATGTATACACGGTGCATATACCAAAACAATTTTTTTTTAAATTTTTGTCTGTCTGTCATCATACCGATGTATGTGTCGTAGGTTTTTCATAAAATTAGGTTTTTGATCAAAAATCTAGTTTTTTGATGAAAAACCGGAAGATGACACATTTTAAACTCAATTTCATCATAAACCTGTAACAAGCCAGATTTTTGATCAAAAACCTAAACTAGTTTGGGTTTATAATCAATCTGATATACATTTCCGCTGACAGGGACTTAGGGACTTCCCTGCTATTGTTTCATTTTGGTTTATTTGGAGGCCAAGGTTTTAAGAAATGCTCGTGCGAAAAATCTAAAGTGCGTCGCAAGACAAATCGATGTGCATGCAAAAAAAAATGTTTTAAGCAACTGTAGATGTCACAAGTCAACAAACTGTCATAATAAATCAAGCATTCTAGCAGATTTATAAAAAAGCATGCACGTGGTAAGCATTTCTTTATTACATTTTTATTCTTTTTTTAATTTTGACTCAGTTTAGTCGTATTTAATAGCTACGAAATTACATTTTTGCGGCTTATCAAAATCAGATTAATATAGGTACGTGACATTGAAACAGTTCATTTCATAATTGGAATGAAGGAGGAGAATATTGATTGGATCATGAATGTAAAATTTTGATAAATAAATAATTGTTTTCTTTCTACTAAGTTGCAAATGATGATGGATTGTTTTATATATTTCATTTAAATAGATAGTTTTGTCATAAAATCAAACAAACTCGTGATTTTTACAAGAACTTTATCATAAACCCAAACTAGTTCAGGTTTTTGATCAACAATCTGGATTGTTACAGGTTTATGATGAAATTGAGTTTAAATGTGTCATCTTCCGGTTTTTCATCAAAAACCTAGGTTTTTCATCAAAAACCTAATTTTATGAAAAACCTGCGACATATGCACTTAATAGAAAAATCTATATCTATATATAACTATAAGTATTATGTATATATTCCTAATATCAAACTTTGTATCAGAATGGTTACGGCTTATTTACTGTGTATGAAGGTTCTTATGAATATGGTTTGTTGGGAAAGGCTTTCACTAAATAAAGCACAGAAAGACAAGACTAAACATTTATTTCAATTAGGCTTGTCAGTAATTATTCAGAAAGCTAGTTGTCCGTTCCAAAACTAGGTCTTCATGGAGAAGAAGGACAAGAAACTCCATGGAAACAGTATTAAAGTATTATATCAACTCAACACTGCCATAAACTATTATTATCTTAAATACATTTAATTCTATCTCTTGGACCATTTTCCAAGAGATCTCAGAATAGTATCAATATAATCACAATAACAATAGCTAGGCAAAGAAAGAGTATGAATATTCCATTTTATATAATTTAAAACATTATCAATATTGGCAACAATATAAAAGGTACAACAACATTTTCATAATAAGCAATAAGTGTTACATAATATCAAATTACTTAACTTACGTGACCTCTGCTCGATATTTCCACACAACAACAGCACTAGAACTAACCAACTAAACATCTTCCGAGGAACTGTCCCGATAAAGTAATTACAATCCTTTTTAGGGTTCCGTTGCCAAATGGCAAAAAACGGAACCCTTATAGATTCGTCATGTCTGTCTGTCTGTCCGTCCGTCCGTATGTCACAGCCATTTTATTCCGAAACTATAAGAGCTATGCTGTTGAAACTTGGTAAGTAGATGTATTCTGTGAACCGCATTAAGATTTTCACACTAAAATAGAAAAAAAACAATAAATTTTGGGGTTCCCCATACATAGAACTGAAACTCAAAAATGTTTTTTTTCATCAAACCCATACGTGTGGGGTATCTATGAATAGGTCTTCAAAAATGGTAATGAGGTTTCTAATATCATTTTTTTCTAAACTGAATAGTTTGCGCGAGAGACACTTCCAAAGTGGTAAAATGTGTGTCTCCCCCCCGTAACTTCTAAAATAAGAGAATGACAAAACTAAAAAAAATATATGATGTACATTACCATGTAAACTACCACCGAAAATTGGTTTGAACGAGATCGAGTGAGTAGTTTTTTTTTAAAACGTCATAAATTGTAAACCGCAATTTACCTTACATTCAATCAACTTAAATATAAAAATTAAAAAAAAAAAAATTTTAAACCGAAAATACGTACAGGTTTGTATGGAACCCTCGGTGCGGAGTCCGACTCGTTATATCCTACAAACGTCAATCTAACAAAATCGTCAGACATCTCCCGCCACTTTGAACGAATTACAGATCATTACACATTTTGGCGTAATAACTTCCAACACAGATAATGATAAACCATTGTTATGTGGTGAAACAGTTTAAAAACATTTTAAGGTAATTTAGCAATTTAAAATTTTCGAAGGGCGGGCGTTTTGGGGGGACTGTCTTTTGTAACTTTGACGTTCAAAAAGTGCTGACTCTCAGCCTAGTTTGAATAAATGACTTTTGATTTTGATTTTTGATTTTAACAAGGACTGATTCGTAACTTCTTCGTAGTTACGAATCATTAAAAGAATATCAATATGAACTGACAGCATTGTACCAGTCGTTTGGATCAGCTTAATAAAGTAAAATGGCAATATAAAACCTACGATATACTACAACTATAATTAAATAATTATTAATTATTTCTAGTACTAAAATCATAATTATTTTTACTATTAAGACGAGTCAGTTTTTGTAAACACTTTATCTAGTCAAATTAGGTACTTCTATATTTGTTCAATGCTTCTTTAATGTGATAGATGTCATTATCTACCCAACAATTATAAAATACCAAAATGAAATATCTAACACACTCAAGAGCCTTAGGGACTATTTGAACATAGAACGGGCTGTATATTACGTGCTGGTCGAGTCTAGGATAAGGTATAGCATCGTGCTCTGGGGAAATAGTTACAATTATAACTGACAGAGAGCGTTCATCTTACAGAAACGAGCCATAAGGACAAAATAGTCGGAATTGCACAATGTGTCTCATGCAAAGATTACTTTAAACAATTGGGAATATTAACAGTACCAAGCTTATAATGAGGCGTTTCACATCAACTCTCCTAGCTCGGCGCGCGAGCGCCAAAACGTCTACTTTTCAGCTCACGATTACAACAGTTAAATGAACTCATAAAAAAATTTGAAAGTACGTTTCCGCTGTATTTTTTCCTCAGATTTCCAACTCAAGCATCCGTTTTAAAAAAAAATGAGTTCCTAACCTCAAAAAAATACAAAACATGTTATATCTCAAAAACGGCATTTTTAATAAAATTTTTTGATAGTCTAGATCGAAAGAGCAGTTTTTTTTTTACATCGAAATAGCTATTTTCCAGAGAGGAGTTTTTTTGTTTTTGAGAGTAATATGGTGACGATACGTACCGCGCCGCGCGTCGGCGGCATACCAACGAATGTACAATAAATCCTTTATATAAAACATTGTATTAACTTTAACTTTCCAAATCACATCTAACGTCTAACGTTTACGAGACTTAGCTGTCGACGCGCGGCGCGGTACCTACTGTTCGTCACCGCATTACTCTAAAAAAAACTCCTCTCTGGAAAATAGCTATTTCGATGTAAAAAAAGCTGCTCTTTCGATCTATCTAGACTATGAAAAAAAAAATAACAGATATAACATGTTTTGTATTTTTTTGAGGTTAGGAACTGATTTTTTTTTAACGGATGCTTGAATCGGAAAGCTGAGGAAAAAATACAGCGGAAACGTATTTTCAAATTTTTTTATGAGTTCATTTTGCTGTTGTAATCGTGAGCTGAAAAGTAGATGTTTTGGCGCTCGGGCGCCGAGCTACGAGAGTTGACGTGGACCGCCTCATATATTGGTGCTCTTAAGTCATTTTGCTAAGTATCTACATGAATTTGAATCACAAGAAGAACGTGAGATTGGAGAGAGCACGTGAAGAAAAATTTTTAAACGAAAAATAGCACCAAAATTTAATATAGTAGAGCATTGCTCTACGTACCAAGCTGTAGAATCAAAATCAAAATCAAAATCAAAAGTCATTTATTCAAACTAGGCTGAGAGTCAGCACTTTTTGAACGTCAAAGTTACAAAAGACAGTCCCCCCAAAACGCCCACCCTTCGACACTTCCTAGTGCTGTAGCTGGGAAGAAGAAGTGGCGGAACAAACTCCCCAGCAGCACAGCTGTCTGTTAAGTTAGAAGAACTTGATTCTATACAATATTGTGTAAGTAATTAATATTATAAAACAAAACATACATTATTCGCCATATGTCAGCGAGCACACGCCAATATACCAACAAAAAAAAATTGAATACTAAAGTCAAGCTGAAATAATGAAACAAAAACGTAAACAAAACTTAAAAACTAAATAAAGCCTCCAGGCATAAAAGGCGTGCCCGCTTACATGTTCAACGATGCAAAATGATCCATATGTTGATGCATATAGCTAAGTTGAAGTTACAATAGTTAAACTAGCACCTCCGGAGTAGAATAAAATAACAGTTAATACAAATAACAATAACAAAAACCATAACAAAAACCATGGTCAGCAGGACGACCAGTCGCCACAAGCAGCACCCGTTCACGAGCATAACGCAAAGGTCAGCCATTACCCCCCTCGCCATATTTGAGGGAAGGTGGTAACCCGACCCCCAACGCTACCGCAAGCAGTGACATCTAAGGGAGCA
This sequence comes from Aporophyla lueneburgensis, assembly GCA_932294355.1. NCBI lineage: Eukaryota > Metazoa > Arthropoda > Insecta > Lepidoptera > Noctuidae > Aporophyla > Aporophyla lueneburgensis. The sequence continues at coordinate 306,915 of OW028749.1, read as the reverse complement.
TGACGAACTTGCTGCCGGTTTGTCAGGCAAGAATATTATGAACAGCTGACGAAGTCGCTAGCTAACTACATGTTGCAATACAACTCATTTAAAATCATTGTAATGAGTAGATTATGTCCACAATAAATGAAATTAAAAGAAAATAAAAATAAATTAATAAAATCTGTTAAATAAAAAAAAAAAAATAAAAACAATTATATGAACTACCCATATAAACTGTCAGTAGGAAAGCTAATTCTGGATTGAAAGAACATAAACATTGTCTTGAGTTAATCACAGCGACCAACTATTCTTATCGTTTAAGTAGTCGTTGATAGAATAGTATGCCTTTGAACAAAGGTTGGATTTTACTTTAGCTTTAAACTCATTAAACTGCAAATCTAGTAAAGCAGAGGGAAGCTCGTTATAAAAGGTAATACCAAGACCAACAAAAGAATTATGAACCTTATGAAGCCGGTGAAAGGGAGCACGTAGTTTGTCCTTATTTCTAGTATTAATATTATGAATATCACTGTTTTTAGTGTACAGGTGTATATTTTGCCTAATATATAAGATGTTGGCGAAGATGAATTGTGATGCCACCGTAAGAATACCAATATCTTTAAACAAATCTCTCAGAGAAACTCTAGCACCTAGTTGGTAAATCGCTCGAACAGCTCGTTTTTGAAGAACAAAATTATTTTGAATGTCCGCGGCTTTGCCCCACAGCAGAATGCCGTAGGACATTATGCTATGAAAATAACTAAAATAGACTAATCGAGCTGTATCAACGTCCGTATACTGTCTAACTTTCCTTACTGCGTAGGCGGCCGAACTGAGCCTTCCCGCTAGGCTTGATATATGTGATCCCCATTGAAGTTTGGCGTCTACTGTTATGCCCAGAAAAACCGCCGAGTGTACAGTTTCAAGCACCTCATTGTCTAAAACGACATTGGGTCCCAGATTCCTAACATTCGGTAAGGCGAACTTTATACATTTCGTTTTCTTAGCATTGAGAACTAGGTTATTTGTGGTAAACCATTCCGTAGCCATTGAGAGCGCACTATTTACGTCGTCAAAATCTTGTCTATTTCTGTCTACTTTAAAGATAAGTGAGGTATCATCAGCAAATAGTATAATGTCACAGATATTCTTTAAATAAAATGGTAAGTCATTAATATACACTAAGAATAAGAATGGACCCAGTATTGATCCTTGAGGTACACCTAACTGAACTAGTAGCCCGGAAGATTTTACACCATTGACATCTACACATTGGTGCCTATTTTGCAAATAAGAACTTATGACACTGAGAGCTTCGTTTTGAACACCGTAATGACGTAGTTTACGCAAAAGTGTGTCATGGTGAACGCAATCAAAAGCTTTGGAGAGATCACAGAAAACTCCGATAGCATTTTGCGAGTTCTCCCATGCGTTGAAAATATGTTTCAGCAGAGCAACACCCGCATCTGTTGTCGAACGACCTTTTGTAAAGCCATATTGCTCATTATGAAGGAGGCCATTTAAATTAAAATGTCTTAGCAACTGCTTGAGTATTAACTTTTCAAATATTTTACTAAATGCAGGTAAGATAGAAATGGGCCTAAAATTGCCAACGTTATTTTTATTACCTGTTTTAAATAATGGTATGACTTTACTGCTCTTCATGAGGTCAGGAAAAGATCCCAAATCAACACATTTATTAAAAGTTACAGCCAGATAGGGGGCTACGATATCTATTATATTACTTAACAGTTTAACAGAGATGCCCCAGTAATCACCAGTGTTTTTTGACTTGAGTGTGTTAAAAATATTAATCACATCACGAGGCGTTACATGTTCGAAACTAAATAAGCGACTACATCCGGGCACACTACTATGCAAAAGGTTTTCAGCTTTAGACGGGGACGAATTTAAAGAGCAGGTCGTAGTTATAGGTATGTTGGCAAAAAACTCATTAAATGCCTCAGCTATGTCGGCTGCTTTATTAACCAATTTGTTGTTAATCATAATCTCTAGTTGTTTTTCCTGTTTAACCGGTTTACCCGTTTCATTATTAATAATTTTCCAAGTGGTTTTTATTTTATTATTGGATTTTTTTATGGTATCGCTTAAAAACTTTGATTTAGCTAAAGCGCAGATCTTTTTAAATAATTTTGAATAATTACTGACATACTCTAGAAAAGGAGTATCAAATCTGTATTTTTTCAAACCATATAACTCGTATAGTCTTGCTCTACTTTTATAAATTCCTGGAGTAGCCCATTGGTTGAAGCTAACGGAAGTGCTATTAATGTCAATAGTTTTGGTCTTGAAAGTAGATTCGTATTCTTTTTGCACAATATCAAAAAGGGCTTCATAGATTTCATTAGGATTCTCGCGTTCTACTATAGATGGTGTAATCCTATGAGCTATATTATTTTTAAATTTGTTACAACGACTAGCTGTATAAGGCCTGCATTCTACATATTTTATGCGGCTTTTTAAGTAGTGGCAAAGGGAAGCTGGCTAATAATCCACAGTGGTCAGACGTTAAGTCACTTAAAACTAACTTATTTTTGGCATCACAATCACTAAATATATTATCAAGACAAGTCGACGAAGAAGCCGTGATCCTAGTTGGTTCAAGGAACAAGTTTATTAAATTAAAAGACCTAAACAGATTGAGCAGTCTAATACTTAATGGAGTAACATCTAAAATATTAATATTAAAATCTCCACATAAAATTATACATTTATTAATTGATTTTAATTTATTGAGTGAATCCTCCATTACCGATTCGAAACGAATAAAATCCCCAGAGGGGGGCCGATAAACGCATATTATGACGTAACGCTCCAATTCAACGCAAGACAACTCAATAACGCGCTCAATGGAAAGATTAACTAGATCTAACCGTTGTTTACATTTCAACTTGTTCGAAACAAGAACTAATGATCCTCCGCGAATAGCACTTTTCCTCACAAATGCACTTTGCACAGTAAAAAAATCATCATTCATAAATACTACTTCATGTTCCTTCAACCAGTGTTCAGTCAAACATAATACCTGAACATCATAGTTTTCAATAAATAAACTTAACTCTAGAGAGATATTTAATAAATTGCCTTCTGAGCTAAAGATTCTGATTTATAACACCCACTTGTTTAAAACAAAATTAAAAGCCTTATTATTAGAAAAATGTCTGTAAAATATATCTGAACTAATGTCACTGAATAATAAATGATCTACCTATAGTTTTAATTTCTTTTTCCCTTTTGAAATTATATAATTTTTAGAAACTTTTGACATTTTTTACGAATTTGCTTGACATTATATTTTACACTTGTTTGACATTATATTGAAAACTGTTGACATTACATTTACAATTGTTTTTGGCATTATATTCCAAACTGGTTTTAGCCCTACTTGAGCGAATACTTGAATTTCACCGCGAGGATAATATCTTTCATAGTTCTCTGTATTTTTATTTTTTCTATTTTTATGTTCATTGCATATGTACATATTCAACACAATTGAAATTGTTTATAAATAAATGAAATGAAAACTGCGGCCCACCAGCTCACAGCGACGGATGTAGCGCGTGGCGGCCTGTGACGCGAACATCTTCAATGTAAGGCTGGTGCGCTTTCTGGTCGCTGGTAAGCTGCAGCTCAGCTAATAATATCCTATTTAATATTATAAATATAAAAGAGTATGAGTATGGATGTATGGTTGTTACTCTTTCACGCAAAAACTACTGATCGGATTTAGGTGCAATTTGGCGTACGTATAGTTTATAACCTGGATTAACACATAGGTCACTTTTTATCCCGATACTACGTTCCCGCGGGCTAATTTCCGACCTCCACGAGAGCGAAGCTGCTGGCAAAAGCCAGTTCAGAATAATAATTACTTTCCATAAGCAACTGATCACAACGAATTATCAGGTATACGATGAAAAACAAAATAGGTATTGCTATCGCTGTAATGAGAAGATACGATAAAGCGAAACTTTTTAACAAAGTGTATCAGCATGAATGCAATGGTTCGTTTTCATCGACATCGTGTGTAGGTACCTAATAACAACCACATTCTACGCTCGTGGTGGAAGCAGGTTTGAATAGAATCGATGCAGTTCAGAAACGGAAATGTAAGCGCAGCAAATCGATCGCCCGGGACGGATGAGCCGTGGAGTGTTGCCGATCGAGACTCGAGAGACGCGTGGAGCAGCACCGCGCTCGGTGATTACACTCATTTGTTTTTAGAGCATAAAATATTTATTTAAATATCAAAAAAACTAACGATATAACAGCAACGGAACGAAGCACTTTAAGTGTCGATGAACACTGTGCAACTATGAACGGCGTTCACCGAAGTAAACATCGATTGCGTTTACATTCGAGGGCTGCGGGTTCGGCGGAGCTGCGGCTTCGACCCATGGGAGGCGTCAGCTTAGCCTACGGAGTAGATTAGGGTGGCAGTATGGGGGGGTGCGGCAGTGGAGGCACTCGTCACGCACGGTTGCTGGAGTTATGTTGAATAAATTCCTTGATGGTTTTTTTTTTTGTGACTTTATCCGCTACTTTTCATTGATATCGCGTTCAGAATCTTTTTTTTTTTACAAAAGCGGCCTTCTCTTCCGCTTAATCAGCCGCATTTACTCCCGGTAGAATTGTTGCTTATTTAATTCTATTCAGAAAATTCGGTCAAGTGTGAGTCGATGAACGCACACCAAGGCCTGCACCAGGACCGGACGCGAGGATCGCCGCCGCAGATCGCTTCCTCGAGAACCTGGGTACCACAGCATTCGAATGCAATTTCAGGATTTATAATATGAATGCGATGCAGATTTCAGAGAAATATAAAAAAAGCGCCTGATTGACGCTCATTCTCATCTGTGCACCTTCCGTACCCAAGGAATGGACGGTCCATTTTCACACTCCGCGGGGCGAGGGGTCCGTACAGGCACGTGGCTTTAAGCTTGTTTATCGAATGTTAACTACTGAATAAAAACCACAGCGGTAGGAATGTCGCAGATACCAGTAGATAAAAAACTTTTAACAAACGACTTCCTAAAAAAAAAAAACACTACAAAGTGAAAAATAACTTTAATTTCGGAAGTCGGTGTCTTAGGATCTGTAATTAATGTTTTTTTTTTAAAGTTTGAAGTCGGTTGTTATTTTTTTTAGTTTTTTTTTTTAACTTTTTAGTTATGGTAGATACCCCGCGTTAATCTAATTGCGTTATTCGTTCATTTGTCACGCAAATACTTAATGCAAATTAAAGACTTATATGGTTTTCAGTTTTCACGGTTTTCACATGGACCCCATTGTCCAAATGGGACCAAATTAAAATGGGACCATTCGGAAAGCACCAACTTTCAAATAAAAAAAGAATCATCAAAATCGGTTCTCCAAGTTATGACGTAACAAACGTTTAAAAAAAATACAGTCGCACTGATAATCCTCCTTTTTTTGAAGTCGGGTAAAAATAATCAAAAACTTGTTTTAATTAAGAACATAGGTACGTGTCTGTAAGCGATGATGCTCGAAAGAGCACCGACATTAGGGTTGCCAGATACAGGCTCATCATTTCCGGGACAATTCAACTAAAACAAACCTCTCGTTAATTTATGTATATATATTTTTATACATGTAAAGTGTGAAGTAAAAGTGAAAACTGATATGTATAAAAATACAGTTATGTAGGTATATAAATTATAGTGAGACATTTTACCATGTTTTTCAGGGCCAAAGCCACCACGATTTTGCTAAAATGGTGGAATTTCAAAGCAATACACGCCAAAATTGATCTGAGTCCGCAGTTCTGTTAAACTTTTCAGTAGGCTGAATATTACGAATTGGCAACTCTAGTTAAACGGAATCCGGGACAATTAAAGGTAATTCCTGGATACGGGACAAGACGTAAAATTGCGGGACAGTCCTGGATTTCTCGGCCATCTGACAAGCCTAACCGACATACAGCTGCCCGTCTGAAAAACAATCCATTCACTGAGATCCACCAGTAGTTATGGCCGCCACTTTAGATGTTAATTTCCTGAAAACGGCCATGTCACGTAGTCCTGGGATCGGTCTATCATTACTGACCGGACTATTGTCGCTAATAAGCCTGATATAGTGGTATCACCACATCGGTTAACATACAATGATAACATTCGATGTTTTCCATTCCGCATGACGGCAACCTCGTGAAAGCTGGAAAGAGAAACAGATTAAATATCTCGACTTAGCACACGAGGTTGTTGACATGTGGAATGTTGACTCGGCTGTCATTGTACCGATTGTCGTATCAGCCAATGGGCTAATGGCCGAAACCCTCGACCAAAATCTGTCGAGGCTATCGTTAGGCGGAGGGATCAAAAGCCTGATTCAGAAGGCTACAGAAGTACTCCTTGATACGGCTCGCATCGTGAGGAGGTTCCTGTCTCTGGAGCCCAAACCACCGGTAGCTTGGACCCTGCTCCCCATACCGGTAGTCTTGTATTTTTTTTTTAATTTTTTGGAAGTTTTTCTAAAAATATTTAAGAATGAAATGAATCCATACTATAATATTATAAATGGGAAAGTGTGTGTGTCTGTTTGTCCGTCCTTACAGGCAAAACGGAGCGACAAATTGACGTGATTTTTAAGTGGAGATAGTTGAAGGGATGGAGAGTGACATAGGCTACTTTTTGTCTCTTTCTAACTCCCCACTTCCCTAAATTGGGGGGTGGAACGCGCTAATCTCAGTAACTACTGGTTCGAAATGAAAATTTTTTTTTGAGTCGGGTAGCCTATTTATTGAGGATAGGCTATATAACACCACGCTACGATCAAAACACCCACACCTACACGTGTTTCTGACAAATAAATGCATCTTATCTTATCTTATCTTATCTTAAAAGGAGCGGAGCAGCAACAAAAAAAATGGACGAAAATTGGCAGTCTGCGATGCGACGGGAAGGGTCAGGGGGGCAAATATTTGACGCAGACAAAGTCGCGTCGCCGTGAAAGACGGACAAACAGACATATACACTTTACCATTTATAATATTAGTATAGATTTCAATTTTTTGAGACTCAGATATTGAACGTGGCTTGGAACTTTATTATAAAAGCGTATAAAATGGGGAACCGATTACTTTTCCGAATTTTTTTTGTTCGGATTTCATTTTACCGAAAACTATTGGCCGACGTCTTTTTTGCAATATGCATCATTTGACATATTTTTAAATCATCGAAGTATCATGTGTCATAGGTATTATTTTACCGAATTATGTTTCGCCGATTTACGAAATAAATTTTTGCTATTGGCCGAAGCCTCTTTTGAACTTTTTTTCATTTGCCAAATGATTTGTTTGCCATATTTTCACCACAGTGAAACAAAATTTTAGTGAATATTATTTGGTCACAAATGTATAGCCGGTTACTTGGTAGCGTTTTCAATATTAAATTAAATATATTGTTACGTAGATCGTAAAGTCTAGAAACATCACGCTAACTCCATCTCAGAAAGGGGCAGTGTGACGTAAATCGAAAAGTCTAGAAACATCACGCTAATTCCATCTAAGGACGGGGCAGTGTTAGAAACTACTGGAAATGACACGCTAACGCCATCTGTTATTGAGTAGCAAGTACTACACGAAATTGTACGTAGACGCTACTGCCATCTATTGTCGAATAGTGGCATTAAACAGTTCGATGGAAGTTACTAGAAGCTTCTACGCTGTGGCAGTGTCGAATGTTCGAGAATGTTCTGCTCGGGATATAAATAGCGGATTGTTGGGCCGACAAGCAGTTGGATTTCGGAAGCGAGCGAATACGATTCGAGTGATACAGTACAAGCTAAACAAGTGATTCCAAGTGACGTTTCTTGTAGTTGCGATATTTGTGTTTATTTAATTAAACTGTGTTGTGTGTTTTGGTAAATTGGTTTAAATTAATTTATCCTGAACCCCAGCGCGTAACATTTGGTGTCAGAAGTGGGATAAATTATGCCAGTTTTACCGAAGGAGGATACGGAAGGTATCCGTACCAGGAGTCAGCGCCAGCAGGAGGTGGATCAGAGGCGGTTTGAAGGAACTTCTAGACAGACACCTGGGGGTAATCAGCCGATGACGGAGCCAGTCTCCCAAGCGTCTGGTGTTGCTACAGCATCACCAGCCATGGATCTTTCTGCGCTAATGGCGATGCTGCAGGAGCAGGCCCGCCGACAGGAAGAACAGGCCCGCCGCCTACAGGAACAGCTGCAGCAGGACAAAGAGGAGCAAGCTCGCCGGCAAGAAGAACAGGTCCGCCGCCTACAGGAACAGCTACAACAGGACAAAGAGGAGCAAGCTCGCCGACAGGAAGAACAGGCCCGCCAACAGGAAGAACAGGCTCGCCGACAGGAAGAACAGACCCGCCGCCTGCAAGAACAGCTTCAGCGTGATAAAGAGGAGCAGGTTCTCCTTTTGAAAGATCTACACTCGACATTTGGCAAGGACATCAAAGCCATGAAGGAGACTGTTCAGGTACATGAAAATCGTATCTCCGAGGCCGAAGTCCAGATCGCTGATATAAGAAAAGCGGTTGGAGTTCTGAAAGCTGGAGAACGGACTACGGCTTCGATAGTTGCTGCACCTTCCGTGCGCGGGTTTAAAGTGCCACCCTTTGACGGAACATCTTCCTGGTCGGCATACAAAATTCAATTTGAAGCTGTCATGGAAGCAAATGGGTGGACAACAGGCCAAGCCATGACCGCTCTTACTTTGGCCCTTCGTGACCAGGCTTTAACTGTGTTAGAGGCTCTCGGCAAAAATGTAACCTACGAGCAGCTCGTTGAGGCGTTAGAGGCCAGATACGGTGACGCGCACCTGGAACACGTTTTTCGTGCCCAGTTGAAGGATCGTGTGCAGCGCAGTGGTGAAAACCTGCAGCAGTGGGCCCTGGAAATCGAAAAGCTGGTTCGAAAGGCGTACCAGACTGCGCCCGCGCTCATCGAGGGTATACTAATTCAAACCTTCATAGATGGCATACGGGACCTGGAAGTAAGGGCAGCTGTGAGACTCGGGCACCATGAGACCATCAAGGACGCCTTGGCCCATGCGTTGGAGGTGGAGGCAGTGAGGCAGGATCATCGAACCCATCGCATTAGGGAGGTTGCGGCGTCACCTGTTCGTGACCGTGTTAGGTACAGCCCTAGATGCTACACTTGCGGAGAAAAAGGCCACCTTCGGTCAAGTTGCCCGAAGCGAAGCACAACTAACGAAGACCAGACCCAGGAAAGAAGGGCGGCTGATGTCACCGCCCAGCAGCAGGAAAACTAATAAACGCCAGGACTGCGGGGCGGGTGCTGGCTGGTGTTAAAATAGCCCCAAGAATTTCGGTCTCACAAGCCCATGATGGGAACACCCTAGTCATAAAAGGTGAAGTGAACGGAAGACCATGTAAGCTGACATTGGATACTGGAGCTTCTCGCACGGTTGTCAGTTCCCAACTAGCGAATCGTTTTCTTGGGGACTTCTTCGGTAAGCATGACGGCGTAAATTTAGTAACAGCTACCGGTCAGCACATAACCGTCCGTGGTGAGAAGGAGGTGGAGTTAAAACTGGGTAACACAATCTACCGGCATAAAGTCATCATGGCCGACATAGTAGACGACTGCATCCTAGGTTTGGACTTCATGCGACAGCACTGTTGTGAGATTGACGTTAATCAAGGAGTTCTAAAATGTGGGTCAGAAGAAGTCTTCATGGAAGGTGCACCATCAGGGAAAGTGTACTGCTTGAAGAAGATTGTTCTTCCGCCCCGATCGGAAACAATAGTTCCAGTTAGTCTTCCACATAATTCTGGACAGAAAAACCGATGTATTCTCATTGAAGGATTGGATGAAAACCTTCCATGGAAAATTGCGCGGACCTTGGTAAAGGCAATCGACGTTGCAGCCGTACGCATACTGAACCCAAGTGAAAAGGAGCAAGTGATCAAGAAGGGTACATTGATGGGTTCCTGTGAGGAAGTAGCTTGGATGCGTGAATGCCAATATCAGCCTTCTCAAAATAACACCCAAACTGCAAGACTTAACGTGTTAAATCTTTTGGAAGACTGTCGTAAAGATTTATCAGAAGAAGAAAGAGAGAAGGCTAGGAAGGTGCTTCTTCAGTATACAGACATATTCTCTAGAAATGATGCAGACATAGGGAAGACTGGATTGGTTCAACACAGAATTGATACCGGAAACGAGTTACCAATACGACAACGACCAAGAAGACTACCAGTGGCAAGAGAAAAGGAGGTCGATACCATGATTAAAGGAATGGTAAAGGATACAGTTATAGAGCCTTCGTCTAGTCCATGGTGTTCTCCTGTGGTCCTGGTGAAAAAGAAAGATGGCAGCATGCGGTTTTGTGTAGACTATCGTCGATTGAATGACGTTACTAAGAAAGACAGCTATCCACTACCCCGGATCGACGACACACTGGACACGCTGTCAGGAATGAAGTGGTTCACCACGTTAGACCTAAAAAGTGGCTACTGGCAAGTGGAAATAGACCCTAAAGACAAGGAGAAAACTGCATTTTCTACGGGAAAGGGACTATGGCAGTTTAACGTTATGCCATTCGGATTGTGCAATGCTCCTGCAACTTTTGAAAGGCTAATGGAGCTAGTTCTCACTGGACTAATTGGAGACGCCTGCCTTGTCTATTTAGATGACATCATCATCGTGGGCCGCACATTCGAAGACCACCTTCAAAATCTGGAAAGTGTTCTATCAAAAATCCGAGGAGCCAGTCTTAAGCTAAGTCCAAAGAAGTGTTCATTCTTCAGACAGCAAGTAAGCTTTTTGGGGCACATGGTTTCGAAGGAAGGAGTACAAACAGATCCTGAGAAAATCGTCACCGTCAAGGAATGGCCAGTCCCGAAAGACAAGACGCAGGTCAGGGCATTTTTGGGTTTGTGCTCGTACTATCGACGGTTTGTCAAGAATTTTGCTGACACTGCCAAACCCCTTCACAAGCTTACTGAGGAGAAAAGACCGTTCTGTTGGGATGAGAACTGTGACATCGCATTTCGGTATTTAAAGGAACGTTTGTGCAATACCCCAATTTTAGGCTACCCTGACACAGAAAATGAATTCATAGTTGACACGGACGCAAGTAATACTGGAATTGGCGGTGTGTTATCTCAACGAAAAGGAGATTATGAAGTTGTGATAGCTTACTTCAGCAAATCTTTATCAAAGCCAGAAAGAAATTATTGTGTCACGAGACGCGAACTTCTTGCCGTAGTAAAGACATTACAGCATTTCAGCAAATACTTGCTTGGACGCAAATTCCACCTGCGAACTGACCATGCTGCATTAAAGTGGTTGTTGCAGTTTAAGAATCCAGAAGGACAAGTGGCGAGATGGATTGAACTGCTACAAGAGTACGACTTCGCAATTGAACATCGTAGTGGGAAGTCTCACGGTAACGCGGACGCTTTATCAAGAAGACCTTGTCCTGAAGACTGTAAGCATTGTGTCAGGCAAGAAGATAAGGAAACAGTACCTGTCAGGATGCTAAGAACGAACCTTAGTGACGAATGGAAGGAAACCCTACAGCATGCTCAGCAAAGTGACACAGATATCCGGCCAATTCTCGAGTGGATTAAAGCTAATGCTCCCAAACCGAAATGGTGTGATATTGCAGCGATGAGTACCACCGCCAAAAGTTATTGGGCACAATGGGAGAGCTTGGTGATCCAGGATGGTGTCTTGTGCCGAAAATGGGAAAATGCTCGAGGGAATAGCTGCCACCTGCAAATGGTATGGGGTAGTTCTAACAGTAACACAAAGAAAATTTTGCTCTCACAAAAAATTCAATATTATTTTATTAAAACTTTATTTATGATTATTTATGCTATATTTTAAAAGTTAATAGTTAGTACCTGCTGGTGTAGCGTTATCTTTTCACAAATCTTCTCTTTCTATCTACAATCATCACTATGGACTCATTAACAAGCACTTTGAGCGAATTGAAGGAACTGTTCCACACCAAGATGTCTGCCTTTGAAGATGAGCTACAGAAGGCTCCTCCAACACCAGTCACAACTTCTAGCCTTGCTGCGGAGTTCGCATTGTTCCGGACCTTTATCACACAAGCCCTCAACAGCATTCAGCAACAGGTGGAGCTACTAGCTCGTAGTGTCGACCAAGTTGAGATGCGGGGACGAAGAAAAATCTTGCTCTTGCATGGTGCTGAAGAGGAGCAGAAGGAGGACACCACTAAGGTCATCACTGAGGTGATATGCAACAAACTACAGCTGAGCGAATTCACTGTTGCGGATATCAGCCGATGTCACAGGATGGGACGAGCCGTCGCTAACAAAATCAGGCCTATCCTGTTCAAGCTTGGTAATCTTGCGGTTCGGGATAAAATCTGATTTTCTAAAGCCAAATTAAAGGGTACAGGCGTCACCATGTCCGAGTTCCTAACAAAGGGGCGACATGATGTGTTCTTGGCTGCGAGGGAACGATGCGGTGTCACCAGGAGCTGGACTAAGGCAGGCTGCGTGTATGTCCTCGGTCCCAATGACTCGCGGCACCGGGTGGAGTCCCTTGCTGAATTGGACAAGATTGCGCCGAATTCCAGTGAGCCCGAACAAAGTGATCCAGTGGCGGATGTGCCAGCCTCTACCCCGGTCGTTGTTGCTGCGAAGACCGCTAGGTTGAAGCGGGCTGCTGCATTGAAGAAGTGATTTGTTTCTGATGTCTGTTTTTAGTCCGGGTAATATCATGTTTTATTTTTATTGTACAATACCTTCAGTTAATAACATTTGTCTAGTCTATTTGACAGAAATTAATTAATGTCACAATCACAAAAGCACTTTTTTTGTCACTGTCACTGCAGTCAATATAAACGTCAGTTTGTTTTGGGTGCGTTCCGTTTTTCGCTACGGTGCTTATACAGAAGTTTAATTTTAGGCTCGTTTATTTTACTCTAGTTGAGTTTTCTCTAAGAATGTATTCTTTATTTTATTTTAATTTTGTACTTTAAAGTTTTAAACAACTATTTTATCACCCGGACTGCGTAAGTAAGTTTTAATTCTCAATTTTTTTTTTTTTTTTTAACGCAACCGGCAGGTAAACTAGATTAACGGTTTATAAGTTTAGTTTTAGGTTTTTATATAACACATTTAGATAATATTATATATATATTATATTAGGTAATATTTATGTCTGGCGATGAAAGCAGTAATAATAGTAGTTTTTTCTCTTTAACAAGCAACGACGACAGTTTTGTGAGTGTTCCTTCTCTTGCTGACAGTCTTGCAGCGCAGTTTTCTGATGTTCCTAAGAATTTTAATGTCATACATATCAACGCTCAAAGTATTCCGGCTCACTTCCACGATATGCTGGCAAGCTTTGAATGTAAGAACGTACATGCTATTCTTATTTCCGAGTCATGGCTTAAACCTTGTCTCCCTTCAACGAGTTACTCTCTTCCTGGCTTCCAGCTTATAAGAAATGACCGCTCGGTTGGTGGTGGTGGTGGTGTGGCCATATATCTTCGCACACATATTCCCTACTCAGTAGTCAATGTGTCAGCACAGCCACCGCCATCAAATGCTGGTGAACATCTCTTCCTTGAAGTTGAATTACATCACTCTAAATTACTTCTTGGCGTCTATTATTGCCCTTCCCTACGCGTTAATTTCTTTTCATCTTTCGAAAATCTCTTAGAAATGCTGATACCTTCTTACAGTCATAGTATAGTCATGGGTGATTTTAATACTTGTCTTTTAAAAAAAGACCATCGCTCGTCTTCTCTGACGAATATTTTAGCTTCCAATAATCTTTCTATTCTTCCACTGAGTGCCACTCACCATTTTCCTAATTCTACCCCTTCACTTCTTGACTTGATTTTTGTCTCTTCGCTTGATCATGTCGCTAAGCATGGTCAATGTTCAGCCGATGCCTTTTCCTATCATGACCTAATTTTCCTGTCATACAAAGTTCGCCCACCTAAGGCAAAAGCTAAGATACTCATGCAGCGCAATTTTGGTGAAATGAACGTTGACAATCTGTGCAATGATGCCAACAGTATAGATTGGTCAGACCTGTTTGCCTCTGATTCAGTTGATGAGCAAGTTAACATTTTTACGGCAAAGCTTATCGAGCTTTACGATCATCACGCGCCTGTTAGAGCAGTTAAAGTTAAACATTTGCCGGCGCCGTGGCTCACAAATGATATTAAAACGCTTATGCACAAGAAAGTCATGGCAAAGTCCAAATTTAAACGAAGGGCTAATGACGCTAACAGGGAAAGATATCTCTCAATCCGTAATCACTGCAATAAGGTGTGTAGGAATGCTAATCGCCGCCATATTCACACTTCTGTCCAAAATGGGGACGCATCCAAAGTTTGGAAATTTCTAAGATCATTGGGAGTCGGTAAAACCCGACAAGAGACCATTCCAAAAGATATAAACCTCGATGCAATGAATAATCACTTTACTGCTTCGTCCAATTATGATGGGACAATTAAACTGAAAACACTGAATTATCTTTCTTCTCTTCCGACTCCCAGTTATCCTCCATTTGTTTTTGATCAGTTCTCCGCATGTGATGTTAAGAAGAGCATACTATCGATTACTTCCAATGCAGTGGGAAGTGACTGTATCAGCCGTAATATGTTGGTCCCTGTGCTAGATGTTATACTCCCTGTCATTTGCCACATCCTCAATTTTTCTGCGGCTAGTGGTGCCTTTCCATGCTCATGGAAAGATGCTCAAATAATTCCTTTACCTAAAAAGTCAAATCCTAAATCCTTTTCTGAATACCGTCCAATTTCCGTTTTACCATTCCTATCCAAAGTCCTTGAACGGTTGATTCACAATCAAATTAGCACTTTCCTCACTAAAAATAATCTCCTCAACCCCTTCCAGTCTGGTTTCCGTTCTGGTCATAGCCACCACAGCGCTTCTAAACATTACGGATGATATAAGGTCATCGATGGAAAGCGGTAATCTTACAGTTTTAGCTTTATTAGATTTCAGTAATGCTTTCAATACTGTTGATTTTGATGTGCTGCTTGGGATTCTATGCTCTCTTAATATATCTCCATCGGTAATTGATTGGTTTCGCAGTTACCTGTTCGGTCGTCGGCAACGTATTTGCCTTGGAGAGACTTTGTCTACCTGGAGTAATACTTCTGCCGGTGTACCTCAGGGTGGTGTTTTATCCCCTTTACTTTTCGCAGTTTTTATAAACTCAATCTCCGATGAACTTATTTCTTCCTACCATCTTTATGCAGATGATTTACAAATTTACTCGCGAGCTCCTCTTGGGAATCTGTCCGAAGCTATTTTAAAAATAAATCGTGATTTGGCCCGTATATGCGACTGGAGCAAGAGATATGGACTTATGGTTAACCCCATAAAGACGCAAGTTGTGGTGGTGGGCAGTTCAAGAATGGTCTCAAGGATTGACTGGAGTACTCTTCCCCAAGTTTCTTTTGACAATACAGTTGTTCCTTTCAGCGATACAGTCAAAAACTTGGGAATATTTATTGATAAGAACTTTTCTTGGACTGCCCAGCTACAGGAAGTTAGCCGTAAGCTATTTGC
The DNA here is from genome assembly GCA_932294355.1 of Aporophyla lueneburgensis. Classification (NCBI taxonomy): domain Eukaryota; kingdom Metazoa; phylum Arthropoda; class Insecta; order Lepidoptera; family Noctuidae; genus Aporophyla; species Aporophyla lueneburgensis. Next base: position 291,364 of record OW028749.1, on the reverse strand, counting down.
ATCCGCTGCGTCTTTGAAGAGATTGCGTAACTTTCTCCCGACTGCCACCAAGATTGCGCTTGCACAATCACTTCTTCTACCCATCCTTGACTATGCCGATGCCAGCTATCTTGACCTTACCCAAGACCAACTGGACAAACTTGAGCGCCTTCAAAACTTTTGTATAAGGTTCATATTTGGTTTGCGCAAATATGACCATGTTTCCGAATTTCGAGTGAAGCTCAAGTGGTTACCAATTCGCCTTCGCCGGAATGCTCATATTCTTTCTCTTTTGTATAATGTGCTATTTTCTCCCTCCACTCCTCTCTATCTCAAGAAGCGTTTTCAGTTTCTTTGTGACTCCCACACGAAATTCTTAAGGTCATCAGATAACTTGAAGCTTAAGATGCCTATCCATTCCACAACTTTCCTCGACCATTCCTTTACTGTCCAAGCCGCTCGGTTGTGGAATGCATTGCCTGTTGAAATAAAACGCGCGCAGACGTTACATGTTTTTAAAAGACTTGTGAAGGAACACTACTTGTCGTTGTGATCTTGTTCTCCTAACCGAACTGTAATTTTCTATGTACTGTCGTCATTAATTTTTGTGTCTTATATGGATATTTAGTATGTATGTATTTATGTATATATTATTTAGGATATAAATAACTGTTTAGTTGTGTTTACACCATTGACATACCCATTTTATGTCCACGCTTTTCACTGTCCATTCCATGGTTGCCTGGAAGAGATCGCATAAAGCGATAAGGCCGCCCATTGTATATTTTGTAATAATTATAATGTTTTTTGTGATGTATTTTTATGGTGTACAATAAAGTATATATAAATAAATAAATAAATAAATAAATAAATGGTAGTCCCAAAAACGAAGGTACCAGAAGTTCTACAGCTCTACCACAATGGTTCTTCAGGAGGTCATATGGGAGTAAGAAGGACTCTGTTAAAGATCCGAGAAAGATTTTACTGGATCCATTGTCGAGAGGATGTGGAGGACTGGTGTCGCAGATGTACCAGTTGTGCAGCGGTAAAAGGACCACACACACGCAGCAGGGGTGCATTGAAAGTGTACAACGTGGGAGCCCCCTGGGAACGGATAGCACTAGATGTCGCTGGGCCGTTCCCTGAAAGTGAAAGTGGAAATAAATATTTCATGGTTGTTATGGATTACTTCACCAAGTGGCCGGCAGTCTTCGCCATCCCTAATCAAGAAGCTTCAACAGTCGCTGATAAATTAGTCCACGAAGTCTTCTGTCGGTTTGGGGTACCCTTGGAAATCCACAGCGATCAAGGAAGGAATTTCGAGTCTCAAGTGTTTCAGGAAACATGTCGGGTTATGGGTACTCACAAAACCAGAACCACTTCATACCACCCACAATCTGACGGAATGGTGGAGAGATTTAATCAGACGTTGGAAAGATATCTGGCAAAAGTTGTAGCAAGCAGACAAAAGGATTGGGACAAGCACATACAACCGTTTCTTCTGTCATACCGAAGTGCAGTTCACGAGAGTACAACTGTGACTCCAGCCTTCGCGAACTTTGGAAGGGAGTTAAGGTTACCAGCTGATCTAATAACCGGCATTCCCCCTGATTCACCACGGAGTATAACAGATTATGCAAATGATCTGCGCAACAAGATGAATGACGTATATGAGCATGTCAGAGAATCAGGCCAACAGATGTCCGAGAGAATGAAAACTCGTTATGATCGGAAGATGAACAATACTGGCTTCGACGAAGGTTCGCTAGTGTGGTTGCATAACCCAGTGCGCAGCAAAGGAAAGTCCCCTAAACTGCAGGCAAAATGGGACGGGCCGTACCGAATTGTGACCAAGATCAACGACGTCACTTACCGAATACAAAAGGGTATGCGAACTGCACCTAAAATTGTCCATGTACATCGATTGGCACGATATTACGGGAATAATGATGCTCGGGACGAGCATGTCTAAGGAGGGGGCAGTGTTACGTAGATCGTAAAGTCTAGAAACATCACGCTAACTCCATCTCAGAAAGGGGCAGTGTGACGTAAATCGAAAAGTCTAGAAACATCACGCTAATTCCATCTAAGGACGGGGCAGTGTTAGAAACTACTGGAAATGACACGCTAACGCCATCTGTTATTGAGTAGCAAGTACTACACGAAATTGTACGTAGACGCTACTGCCATCTATTGTCGAATAGTGGCATTAAACAGTTCGATGGAAGTTACTAGAAGCTTCTACGCTGTGGCAGTGTCGAATGTTCGAGAATGTTCTGCTCGGGATATAAATAGCGGATTGTTGGGCCGACAAACAGTTGGATTTCGGAAGCGAGCGAATACGATTCGAGTGATACAGTACAAGCTAAACAAGTGATTCCAAGTGACGTTTCTTGTAGTTGCGATATTTGTGTTTATTTAATTAAACTGTGTTGTGTGTTTTGGTAAATTGGTTTAAATTAATTTATCCTGAACCCCAGCGCGTAACAATATGTAGTGTCATAAAAAGTCAATATATTGTGCTACAAAATTTAGTGAGAAACGAATCGCTGTAAAACCAACTTTACTTAGTCTTGTCTGCCCTACCCCTAGAGTGTAATTTAAGCCCGCGCAGGCGCGGAGGGGTAGGGCGGCCCGCGAGCTGAGGAGCAGGTGGTCTGAAGGCCCGCCGCCGCAGCTGAGGCTGGCCGGCAAAGCCGGTCAGCAAGCCGAAGCTGCGGTGGTGAGCATTAAAACCATCTGCGACGATAAGCTCGCGTGGGGCCGCCCAAACCCCGCAGCGCCGGAGCCGTGACAGAACAATGCTTGCTGCATGTTGCATGCCTGCTTGTATGTTGCATGCCTGCTTGCATGTTGCATGTTTGTTTGCACCTGCATGCTTGCTTGCATGCTGCATGCTTGCTTGCTGCTTGCCTGCTTGCCTGCTGCATGCCTGCTTGCACGTTGCATGCATGGTTGCATGTTGCATGCTTGTAGCAAGCAGCATTGTTTGCATGGTTCTTACTGGGACCCTTTAAAAACACTTTTGTTCATAATAAACTGTTTTATTAAGTGCCATTACATTTAAATAAATAATTAATTAACCCAAAGAGTAGGTTAATCTTAACATAGGTACTTATAATGAATGTCTGGAAACATAATACTTCGAACAAATGTTATTTCGGCTAAGTGTAACTTCGGTAAAGAGTTTATCGTCCAAATGAAACGTCGGAGTAACGAAAATAGTAGAATTGATAATAGGTCAACTGATACAGTGGCAGACGTGACTTCGATGAAGTAAAAAAAACGAAACGATAATAGTTGAAAAGTTTTAGGGGAAATGAAATTCGGTCAAATATTTTTCGAACTTATGATAGGTAACCTATAAAATGACATCAGAATGAGCCCCCTATTCAGATATCTGATTTACCGACAATGTAGGTACATCAGTAGGTAAGGTGGTATGTGTTTCCACACTTTACGGAAACAAACAAGTCGTAAAAACCAAAAAAAATACTATATCGTCTATAATTTATTTTCATGAGCTTTGTTGAAGTTACAATTTTGAGTTAGTTCCTAGTATTTATACGATGAATATCACTGTATTTTCAAAGAATTTATTATTTTTGGCATTGGCATGGGGGAAAGATTTAAAAAATTATACTGTGAAGTCACACACTCATCCCATTAATCTCTTTATTCTCTCAGAGAGAGTGTCTCGGACTTACCTCTTTTCTGCAAAACAAAGATAGTCTGCATATCGGCGGTATTTTTCCAACACACATTACTGTACAACATTACACTATGAAAATAACTGAACTACACTAAACGGCCGACTCTATGTCAGTTAAACGATTTTTTCCTAACAGCGTACTTATACTATAACGATGATTCGAAAGAAGTTGTATTCTTTGCACCGCTTAACCATGGGGTAGTGAAATAACGAAAACTAATTAGTGGTGGTATTCCTATGCATATAACCGAAAGCATAAAAAAATCTATGCACATAAGCTTGTGAATGTAAAAAAAACCTATTTTTGTATATTTATTTTTTAAATATTTCGATATAATCGTGGCTTTTTCTAATAAAATTTATTAGTAATAATCAAAATTTTGCTGATTAAGATTATTAATCGTTAGGCAAATACTGAGTAGATAACCAGATTTTATTATTTGAGTATTTGTAACAATCACTGGAACCAAGTAGTCATTAAAATAGGTACAAAAAGTAATTAAGACTTTATAAGAAAATTATATAAGGAAACGATTTACATTACATTTCATAATCACTCTTTTCTCAAATAATACGTCTGATATTTTTGTGAGACCTAGCATGGTTTTTTTTTTTTAGGGCGTGTCAGACTTTTACTGACTAAAACCCACCCGTGTTCCATCAGTTGCCCATGTGCCGGGGTCACGTATCTCTTTCAACAATCACGCGACCCCGGCGGGTAGACCTAGCATGGTTGAAAACATTCTTTCAATAGAACCGGAGGATGGCATGGATGTATTAAAAGACATTGCCCGCCGATGGGCCCCTTATTTTCAGTGCCGGGCAGAGACTATTTACTTCTCAAAAATTAAGTCGTAATTTTATAAGTCCAATTTTATTTTATCAACATCTCTTTCACCCTAGCAATAAAAACCGTAACTAATAATTATTTTATTGAATCAAAGGTAGTTCTGCCATTAAAACATAACCTGAATGTTGTCAAGATAGACCACAGATTATGTCAATTAAATGGTAGTAATCGATTGAAAATATCGATATATTACTATTCCGCCGACTAAAAGTACCAGAGATGTTTACAATAGCTTTTCTCCGGTCATAATCTAGGTCTCATGTAACTGATTAGACGTATATTCAAATTGCGGATTAAAATAAGCAGCGGGCGGGTTAAAATAAAAAGAAAATAGAAATAGGCAGTAAATAAACTAAAACACGAAGGAATTGTAATCTGAGGATATATGTATACATATGTCGTGGTCAGTCAATTAGTTGCATTTCATGATATGGCCAACTAAAACTGGCTACTTAGATCGTTTAAAAATTAACGTTTGATGATATCTCAATTGACGTTTTGATTTGAAATTGTTATTCACTTTTAGTAAATAATATAAATCATATGCAAAAGTATCTCTTTAATTATGTAAATAGAAAGCAAGAGCTTGTTTTTTACAAAGAGAAACTGTTTACAACTGTTGCACAAACAGCAAAATATCAACACTAACAACAAAAGTTACCACAAAACGGTCACACCACAATTGTTAAAAATCGACTTTTATCAAATCGATTTGGTAAATCGATTAACAAAATAATTAACATGGCCACACCTACCCCGCGTTCCGAATCACAATAACATCGCTGTTAGTGCGTCAAGAAATCGCCACGCTCTACGGAAGGGTTGTTTGGCGCGCTTACATATTTGCGTAACTCGGAACGCGAGGAGAGTAGAAAGATTAATCTGTCAAATCAATACATCACTCAAATTGTTTATAAGTGGAATCTCAATTTCATCATCTTTAAAAATTACATTTCTCTGAAACTAGGGTGAAAAACTGAAAATTGATTTCAGGATCTAAAAAGGTAATTGTTGTTCTTCAAAACCAAGTTAAAATCACCGTTGCCCGCGTTTTTTTTCTAGGGGCCCATATCTCCTAACAAAATGGGCAATGTCTTTTAATAAATACTTTTTTCGAGTAGCGTTCTAAAAGATCTAAATCTCAGCGGCCTTCGGCGAAAAAATTGGAAATTATTTATTTTATTATTTAAAAATTGGAATTTTAATCTGTTTAATGAAATTAACGATTTATTTTGTTGGTCGCGATTACGATTATTTGTTTAATTGAAATTAATTTTGTTACGATTAAGTTTAATCCGATTAAAATTAATCAAATTAAGTAATCGTTTGGAAAATTGATCGATTAATGCCAACACTGAGCAGTGTTAATAAACAGGTTTAACCGGTTTTTCGATTTCCGTGAAACTAGTTTTGTAGCCCCTAGTTACAACCGTAGAAATTACTTTGTTTTTGCATAGAATTAATTTATAGTAATTCCCAAATAAAATTTTGCTAAACCTACCTAAAAGATTTTGAACACAAATCGAGTACTTATTAGTGATCAATAATACGTCTTGTTGATCATTTTCTTGTTTATTATATTTTAAATCATATTTGTCACATTTTAAATCGTATCTACATGTATGTGTGTGATATTTGTTAAAATTACAATGTAAACACGCGCGATTGGCTCGATACTTCGACTTTTGATATAAAAACCTTTCACTAACATCAACTTATTTAACTTGAAAAATGGATGAATTCGTCAATATTTAAACCATGTTTAATTCACTGCCCCTGTGGTAGAGCGCGGATGTTTGAAATCTTCCATTTTTATGTTTTTTAACCCCGAATACCACCGTCAAGAAAATGGCGATTGCCGCACATACTTGGATTAATATAATAAACTTGCGCGTTAAATATGAAAGATTTAATGGCGTTCACTTATGAGATTTTATCCAATTCTCTTAATTAACGGACATAAGATGTGATGGGTAGCATAATTATAATCTTTTAATATATTTAGGATGTCGTATGTGGTAATTTCTGAGTCCAGTGGGACCCGTTAGCGAGCTGGCGCGCGGCGTAGGCTCGTGTGTTCGGGATCGGGTGCGATCGAGGCGCCACTAAACTATTGTATTAACCGGACTTAAGAAAACTAAGCAACTACACGCTAAGGGCACCACCTGTGGGGTACGGACCTCGGTTTAGGGCGTCGCTGGTAGAGGGCAGCAAGGGACGGGCTGAATCGGAATGAGATCGCGACATTGACCAACCATTTAAGACTGCATCGAACAAATTAATCCGAAACAGTAGTCAGGGTAAAGGCGATAGGTATTAGCCGACTAAGACCGCGCTCACTAGTTTTTTGATCCATGGGAAACATGAAAAACAGTGTTATAAAATTCAAAAAAAATATACCTCTTATTTGAGGATCTAACGGACATGCAATCGCTTTTAATAACACGATTAAATTAACTTAGCTGGATAGAAAAAACCCAAAGATACCTTTTATAGTAATTTTGAACCAATCTCATAGCTACAAAACAAACGTTCTTTTTATTATTTCTTATATAAATGAAAAGGTAATAAGATTATTTAGCGAAATTCGCTGAGTTTATCTTGATAAAATCATTACAACCCGAGAGCGCGAAAGCAGCCACTTGCGCGCCAACTTCAGACCGTCAGTCGCGCGTCGGCGCTCTTACACGGTGGACCTATGCCAGTGCTTTCCGCGCGATCACGTGACCATACGCAAAAATAATAACGTTGTAGTTGAGCAACGATGGGTAATAATCGACTTAAAAGGAAAAAGAAATCTCGAAGAGCTATAATAAAAACAAACAGAGAAAATGCTCTCCAAAGAAACGTGAGAAAGTAAGTAAATTATGAATTTATATGTATGAGATTATACCTACTTTGATTTATACATGCTTATTTAATTTATGCTGCATGCTTCACCTGATGGTCTGGTTCAGGTAAAGTGTCGAACTGCCCATAAATTCAGACTCACAACGGCAATTCAACTAAAGGCCGGTTTTCAATCCTTAGATAAAAGTACCAATAGTTCGCTAAAGAATAAAGTTATTCGTCTGTTATGTGGTTGTCAGTTTTTCAATAGTTGTTTTATTTAGGAATAACTATCTGACCGAATATCACATTTGTGAATACGCTGACTTCAGAGAGGTGAAACAAATATACAAAAAAACTTGGATTCATATAATGTAGTTACTAGTTGTATTTATTTATTATGGCTTCCTCCTTAATTGCTATTTCGTCAGTATTATCGAAAATATCCATTTAAATTAAGTTCACTTAACACGAAAACTAATCTCAAATTTAGTAACACCAACGTCGTTTATCAATGGACATAACACAATATCATGCATTGTTTTCCCGAAGGGTTGGGCAGAGGTGTACAGTATTACCACATTTCGCCTGTTATGTTTAAGTCCCATGTAATAGGGGGCGAGCCTATTGCCAACAACTGGTATCCGTCAGAATGGCGGGTGTATGACTTCCAAAAAAATCAAAAATAAACTATATAAATGTACGTAAAATGTACGTTTTTGTACTAAAATAAGTATAAATGTACGTGTCTGTATGCGTAGCAAACATCATTTTAAAGTAATCCGCCATTCTGATGTCAGGTTGGCGGGTGCATTTTAATTCAATTAACTTTTTTCAATTTTGACAATAGAAATTAAATGTACGTCAATTGTACATATAGGAACACTATTTAAAACCTTCTTAAATGTTATTCAAGCTCTGATATTGTAAATCGCACGTGAGCCGCCACCCTGACGCCAGAATGGCGGGTTGATTCTAAACCAATCAAACTATTTTGATCAACCAAATAACAAATAAATGTACGTCTTATGTTCTTGTCAGATAGTAAAACAAAACTCGATTAAATAATTCACAGCATGATTTAATCAATTTTATAACATTTGATCATAAAGAATACAGTGGGCAATCAACATTTCTGGACTTCTATTTAATCCTGGCTTCAGATCATCATAGCACATCTACATACCATCACCCCTACCCTATATGAATGCGCTTTATAGTTCCCTATTGCATCATAATGAGAAATTAAGCTTGGAGGTACATATTCAAGCACTTCTATAATACATATAATAAGTATTATTAGAGTTGAGTGTTATTTCTAACGTAATATTGTCAATACAGACAAAAAAAAAATGCCGATTGACTATATTCAAAAAGTATGATGTTTTGGGGTATGTATTCAAAGGTTACCGTGTGGTGCCGGACGTAAAGAATAGCATTACCCCATTTCTTCCCGTGGGTGTCGTAAGAGGCGACTACGGGACTTACTAGAGAATGGGCAGCAGCGTTCTCTATGCATTCTACCACAGTACTGCAATCGCCAATCCGCCTGCCAAGCGTGGTGATTATGGCAAAGCCCCCTAAATTGGGGGAGGCCTATGTCCAGCAGTGGACGTATTACGGCTGAAATGATGATGATGATTCAAAGGTTCATATGCCTTTACAGCCATTTTGTTTGCAAATGACCAAATTGCTGTCGCCCCATAACATGGATTTAACTGCCTCATTTATTTGGGAAATCTCTTTTGTTGGGTCAATTGAAAGAAATGTCATTTTTCTTCGAACATTGTTGGTCACACAAGTCTCACTTGTACAGGTTTCTATCCTCTCGGCACTCCAGATAATATCAGCAAAGAGCCTTTCAAAAACGTATGTCACGCTACATTCACAATGTATTGTCCTTGTTTCTCCTAATAAATGTATATAAGGAGTGGTGCTTTACATGCGATTGTGACCAACCAGTTGATGTCCAATAAGGCTCGACTGGCTGTTCACAATGGTGTACTGGTGCCTACGCTTATGTATGGAAGTGAATGTTGGGTGTAGCAAAAGAAGCATGAAAGCAGAATAAACGCCGTGGAAATGCGTTCCTTGCGAAGCATGTGTGGGGTGACTATGAATGATAGGCTGAGAAATGATGTGATAAGAGAACGGTGTGGTTTAAAAGAAGATGTAGTGACAAAAATTTAAAAAAATAATGCTTAGATGGTTTGGTCATGTCGAGAGGATGAATGAAGGACGGTTCACAAAAGGTATTTACAAGGCAGATGTGAGTGGAAACACCGGGAGGGGACGCCCGAGGACGACATATAGTGACCTTATTGGTGATGTTCTTCAGAAAGGTCAGGTGCGTAGTACTCGCAACCGGTGTGTGTGTATGACCAATTGTATGTACCTAAACGAGGCAAAAGGAGTGTGTAGAGATCGTAGCAGGTAGCGTTTCGTGGTTTCTGCCTACCCCCATGGGAAAAAGGCGTGATTGTATGTATGTATGTATGTATATAGGAGTGCTTGAATATGTATCTCCAAGCTTAATTTCTAATTATGATGCAATAGGGCGCTATACAGCGCATTCATATAGGGGTGATGGTATATGGATGTGCTATGATGATCTGAAGCCAGGATTAAATAGAAGTCCAGAAATGTTGATTGCCCACTGTATTCTTTATGATCAAATGTTATAAAATTGATTAAATCATGCTGTGAATTATTTAATCGAGTTTTGTTTTACTATCTGACAAGAACATAAGACGTACATTTATTTGTTATTTGGTTGATCAAAATAGTTTGATTGGTTTAGAATCAACCCGCCATTCTGGCGTCAGGGTGGCGGCTCACGTGCGATTTACAATATCAGAGCTTGAATAACATTTAAGAAGGTTTTAAATAGTGTTCCTATATGTACAATTGACGTACATTTAATTTCTATTGTCAAAATTGAAAAAAGTTAATTGAATTAAAATGCACCCGCCAACCTGACATCAGAATGGCGGATTACTTTAAAATGATGTTTGCTACGCATACAGACACGTACATTTATACTTATTTTAGTACAAAAACGTACATTTTACGTACATTTATATAGTTTATTTTTGATTTTTTTGGAAGTCATACACCCGCCGTTCTGACGGATACCAACAACTGGGCACAAATCCAGAAACCGGGAGGCTACTGAGAAATAGCAGATGCAAAAACCCAATAAAAAAAGAGTTAACACGAGGAAGTCGTGTTATGGGATTTCGATAAGTTTATATAGAAAATTTAAAGTAATTGCCACGAAAAAATACATCTGGCTAGCTCAAGAGTTTTTTTTACTAGACCATGAAAAAATCGGGTTGGGGATAAACCTTGCAGATGACTGTTATTTTTTTTTTATTAAAAATCACTAAAAACGTGTAAAAAGAACTGCCGTATTTTGATAATTTAAGGTTTAAAGAAGGCACCTATTTAATTTATACAAATATAAAAACAATAAAGAACAGTGAACCCAATACATTTTTTAGTTTTCCATAATGTTACTTCTGTATTGCGTAAATATTCGCAAATTTTCTCAATTTTGACGCACGAAATTTCCATACCATTTACTATGGCGACGTACGCGTCATAGCGACTGAACACATTACCCGCTATATGGCAGTGTTCGAACACCGCGGCCGGCGGCGGAGCTCAGTCGACCGCACGTCTTCAAGGTGGGAGCACGTCGCTCTTAATAAAAAAAAAAACGCGGCAAATAGTGCCCTGTGCGTACAAGAGATCCCCCGCACAGTGGTCGGAACTCCCGGAGTAAGAACAATAATTTATACAAGGCAAGTACTAAAATTTAAGATTTTTACGCTCGATTCTTTCTGCACGTATTTTGTATGATATATATATTGTGTCATTTCATTTGTTTGTCATTATTTTTACGTCTTTCCGGTTCATAATTGTAATCGTATTTTCAAGTACTTGCTGTGACATAATTTGTTCAAACTACATAATTGTTCTCTTTAACTACACAACATAGCCCCGTCGTGTTTGGGCTCGTAAGATTTGTCTTGACAAGTACTATAGATCTAGATGGTGTCCAGGGTCTGATGATGAAGTCAGAAGGTGGCCATAGAAACTCTTTGAGTATACAACATAACCTCGTCGTGTTTGGGCTCGTTAGATTTGTCTTGACGAGTACTATAGAACTAGAATAATGTCCAGGGTCTGATGATGAAGTCAGAAGGTGGCCATAGGAACTCTTTAAGTATACAACATAATCTCGCCGTGTTTGGGCTCATTAGATTTGTCTTGACGAGTACTATAGAACTAAAAAATGTCCAGGGTCTGATGATGAAGTCAGAAGGTGGCCATAGGAACTCTTTAAGTATACAACGTAATCTCGCCGTGTTTGGGCTCGTTAGATTTGTCTTGACGAGTACTATAGAACTAAATAAATGTCCAGGGTCTGATGATGAAGTCAGAAGGTGGCCATAGGAACTCTTTAAGTATACAACATAATCTCGCCGTGTTTGGGCTCGTTAGATTTGTCTTGACGAGTACTATAGAACTAAAAAAATGTCCAGGGTCTGATGATGAAGTCAGAAGGTGGCCATAGGAACTCTTTAAGTATACAACATAATCTCGCCGTGTTTGGGCTCGTTAGATTTGTCTTGACGAGTACTATAGAACTAAAAAAATGTCCAGGGTCTGATGATGAAGTCAGAAGGAGGCCACAGGAACTCTTTAAGTATACAACATAATCTCGCCGTGTTTGGGCTCGTTAGATTTGTCTTGACGAGTACTATAGAACTAAAAAAATGTCCAGGGTCTGATGATGAAGTCAGAAGGTGGCCATAGGAACTCTTTAAGTATACAACATAATCTCGCCGTGTTTGGGCTCGTTAGATTTGTCTTGACGAGTACTATAGAACTAAAAAAATGTCCAGGGTCTGATGATGAAGTCAGAAGGTGGCCATAGGAACTCTTTAAGTATACAACATAATCTCGCCGTGTTTCGGCTCGTTAGATTTGTCTTGACGAGTACTATAGAACTAAAAAAATGTCCAGGGTCTGATGATGAAGTCAGAAGGTGGCCATAGGAACTCTTTAAGTATACAACATAATCTCGCCGTGTTTGGGCTCGTTAGATTTGTCTTGACGAGTACTATAGAACTAAAAAAATGTCCAGGGTCTGATGATGAAGTCAGAAGGTGGACATAGGAACTCTTTAAGTATACAACATAATCTCGCCGTGTTTGGGCTCGTTAGATTTGTCTTGACGAGTACTATAGAACTAAAAAAATGTCCAGGGTCTGATGATGAAGTCAGAAGGTGGCCATAGGAACTCTTTAAGTATACAGCATAATCTCGCCGTGTTTGGGCTCGTTAGATTTGTCTTGACGAGTACTATAGAACTAAAAAAATGTCCAGGGTCTGATGATGAAGTCAGAAGGTGGCCATAGGAACTCTTTAAGTATACAACATAATCTCGCCGTGTTTGGGCTCGTTAGATTTGTCTTGACGAGTACTATAGAACTAAAAAAATGACCAGGGTCTGATGATGAAGTCAGAAGGTGGCCATAGGAACTCTTTAAGTATACAACATAATCTCGCCGTGTTTGGGCTCGTTAGATTTGTCTTGACGAGTACTATAGAACTAAAAAAATGTCCAGGGTCTGATGATGAAGTCAGAAGGTGGCCATAGGAACTCTTTAAGTATACAACATAATCTCGCCGTGTTTGGGCTCGCTAGATTTGTCTTGACGAGTACTATAGAACTAAAAAAATGTCCAGGGTCTGATGATGAAGTCAGAAGGTGGCCATAGGAACTCTTTAAGTATACAACATAATCTCGCCGTGTTTGGGCTCGTTAGATTTGTCTTGACGAGTACTATAGAACTAAAAAAATGTCCAGGGTCTGATGATGAAGTCAGAAGGTGGCCATAGGAACTCTTTAAGTATACAACATAACCTGGTCGTGTTTGGGCTCGTTAGATTTGTCTCGACAAGTACTATAGAACTAAAAAAATGTCCAGGGTCTGATGATGAAGACAGAAGGTGGCCATAGGAACTCTTTAAGTATACAACATAACCTGGTCGTGTTTGGGCTCGTTAGATTTGTCTTGACGAGTACTATAGAACTAAAAAAATGTCCAGGGTCTGATGATGAAGTCAGAAGGTGGCCATAGGAACTCTTTAAGTATACAACATAATCTCGCCGTGTTTGGGCTCGTTAGATTTGTCTTGACGAGTACTATAGAACTAAAAAATTGTCCAGGGTCTGATGATGAAGTCAGAAGGTGGCCATAGGAACTCTTTAAGTATACAACATAATCTCGCCGTGTTTGGGCTCGTTAGATTTGTCTTGACGAGTACTATAGAACTAAAAAAATGTCCAGGGTCTGATGATGAAGTCAGAAGGTGGCCATAGGAACTCTTTAAGTATACAACATAATCTCGCCGTGTTTGTGTCGTTTGATTTGTCTTGACGAGTACTATAGAACTAAAAAAATGTCCAGGGTCTGATGATGAAGTCAGAAGGTGGCCATAGGAACTCTTTAAGTATACAACATAATCTCGCCGTGTTTGGGCTCGTTAGATTTGTCTTGACGAGTACTATAGAACTAAATAAATGTCCAGGGTCTGATGATGAAGTCAGACGGTGGCCATAGGAACTCTTTAAGTATACAACATAACCTGATCGTGTTTGGGCTCGTTAGATTTGTCTCGACAAGTACTATAGATCTAGAATAATGTATAGGGTCTGATGATGAAGTCAGAAGGTGGCCATAGGAACTCTTTAAGTATACAAGATAACCTGGCCGTGTTTGGGCTCGTTAGATTCTTCTTGACGAGTACTATAGAACTAAAAAAATGTCCAGGGTCTGATGATGAAGTCAGAAGGTGGCCATAGGAACTCTTTAAGTATACAACATAACCTGGTCGTGTTTGGGGTCGTTAGATTTGTCTCGACAAGTACTATAGAACTAAAAAAATGTCCAGGGTCTGATGATGAAGACAGAAGGTGGCCATAGGAACTCTTTAAGTATACAACATAACCTGGTCGTGTTTGGGCTCGTTAGATTTGTCTCGACAAGTACTATAGAACTAAAAAAATGTCCAGGGTCTGATGATGAAGTCAGAAGGTGGCCATAGGAACTCTTTAAGTATACAACATAATCTCGCCGTGTTTGGGCTCGTTAGATTTGTCTTGACGAGTACTATAGAACTAAAAAAATGTCCAGGGTCTGATGATGAAGACAGAAGGTGGCCATAGGAACTCTTTAAGTAAACAACATAACCTCGCCGTGTTTGGGCTCGTTAGATTTGTCTTGACGAGTACTATAGAACTAAAAAAATGTCCAGGGTCTGATGATGAAGACAGAAGGTGGCCATAGGAACTCTTTAAGTATACAACATAACCTCGCCGTGTTTGGGCTCGTTAGATTTGTCTTGACAACAAGCCGATAGTGAGGTCAAAATGAAAATCCAATATGTCGGCTAATAGAATTTTGTTTGTGAGTTTTAAACCATACGTGAGAAGGAACTTCGTGCCTGACGGGTCTCCCGACCGCACAGGTTTTTTTATTAGGTGTATGCGTGTTGTGTGCTCGTAATCGTAAACAAGTATCTACCTTATAAAAATAATTATTGATTCTGTAATAGTGAAGTAACATTGGATTTTTTTTACAGAAAAATATGAGTACGGCCAAAAGCAAAAAATACCAGGGCTTTTTTGCCAGCCATAAACGCGTGCATTGGAGTAAAAAACGAAAAAGGTGAGGAGTGTGAGAACCTACCTAGATTTTTCCAAAATACAGTGTTTGAATAACGAAGAGCGTTCCCATTAAAAGGTATTTTCAACCGACGAAAAAAACGGAGGAGGTTATCAATTCGACGCGTATATTTTTTTTAGTTTTTTTTTTTTTATGTAGCATAACTTTTTATACAGTAGTCCGATTGTGATAATTCTTTTTTTATTAGAAAGGGTATACTCCCAAGGTGGTTCCATATAAATTTGGAAAACTAAATCAAACTCTAAGGGTCGGAAAACAGGGGATGATTGATTGTTCACTCACTGTTTGTTATGTATAACCACGCATAACTTTGTACAGAGTAGTCCGATTTTGATTATTCTTTTTTTTATTGGATAGGGTATACCTTGCCAAGTAACAAGGTGTGATGTTGTGTTGTGTAAAAATATAAAATAAAAACTTTTTAACAAAAAATTAAACCGCCGAAAAAACTGAAAAGCAAAAAATAATAAACATTAAAATTTTGAGTCGGCGCTGAATAATCAATGAACAGAGATCACTCAAAGCGCCGACTCATAATTTTAAAGTTTATTATTTTTTGCTTTTCAGTATTTCCGGCGGTTTAATTTTTTGTTAAAAAGTTTTATATAAATATGGACGATTTTCTGCAACTGCAAAAAGTAACTTTGTAATGCACAGTATCATTATGTAATACAAAGGGTATATAGCAGGCTAAGTATTGAGAATGTGCCCCCAGAGCCAAATGTAATGAATATGATATTGTTAAGTACGTTTCTCACTTTTGATATACCTATCTTGCTCTTTCGCATTGGCGGGAGAACACGCAAGAGCGAGAAGGGTATATCAATCGGTGTTCAAGATGTTTGCCGGGACCTATACAGTGTTACGTGAACATAAAAAACGTAAGTATAGGTACGATTGATTTTTCATTCAAATATAACTGTCTACAAAACGTGAAATCTGTTTACGGATATTTTGCACTGCACACACTTCATGTATGTTATTTAAATACGTTTGTGGAAGCTTGAATTCCCAGTATAAGTATCTTGTAACAATACACGATATGGAAAGTGCATGACCAAACATGTTCGATTCAAATGTTACCGCATTACGAGTTCAAACAAGCTTGTGAATATGCAAAATATCCGTAAACAGATTTTACATGTTTTGTAGACAGTTGTAAGTGAACGAAAAATCTATCGTTCCTATACTTACGTTTTTACGTTTGGGGCTGTCCATTAATCACGTGAGGCTCGAAGGGGGGGGGGGGGTCCATAAAAATCACGAAATATTACAAGGGGGGAGGGGGGGGGGGTATATCACGTGTATTTATTTTTTCGTCAAACGCGTACAAAATCGAAAGCGGCTTGTAGTGAACTTTATACACTACTGGAAAAAATTAAAGGATCAAAAATAAAATTCGAAATTTTTGGTCGTAAAAGAAATTAAAAAAAAGAAAATTGTAGCTTCAAGTGTCTAGTTTTCAACCGATGAAAAACGGAGGAGGTTATCAATTCGACGCATAACTTTTTACATAGTAGTCCGATTGTGATAATTCTTTTTATTGGAAAGGGTAAATTTGGGAAACTAAATCGAACCTTAAGGGTCGGAAAACAGGGGATGATTGATTGGTCACTCACTGATTGTAATGTATAACCACGTCTAACTTTATACTTATTTCGATTAAAAAAAAAAATATTAGATAGGTTTATACCTTGCCAAGTATTATTAGTACATTAAAGCCACAAAAAAATATAAAATATAAACTTTTTAACAAAAAATTAAACCGCCGAAAAAACTGAAAATCTAAAAATAATAAACCTTAAAATTATGAGTCGGCGCTTTGAGTGATCTTTGCTCATTGATTTTTCAGATACCAGTCTTCAAATGGAAAAGGATCCTTTTTTATTAGGGTTCCGTTGCCAAATGGCAAAAAACGGAACCCTTATAGATTCGTCATGTCTGTCTGTCTGTCTGTCTGTCTGTCCGTCCGTCCGTATGTCACAGCCACTTTTTTCCGAAACTATAAGAGCTATGCTGTTGAAACTTGGTAAGTAGATGTATTCTGTGAACCGCATTAAGATTTTCACACTAAAATAGAAAAAAAACTATAAATTTTGGGGTTCCCCATACATAGAACTAAAACTCAAAAATGGTTTTTTTCATCAAACCCATACGTGTGGGGTATCTATGAATAGGTCTTGAAAAATGGTGATGAGGTTTCTATTATCATTTTTTTCTAAACTGAATAGTTTGCGCGAGAGATACTTCCAAAGTGGTAAAATGTGTGTCCCCCCCCCGTAACTTCTAAAATAATAGAATGATAAAACTAAAAAAAATATATGATGTACATTACCATGTAAACTACCACCGAAAATTGGTTTGAACGAGATCGAGTGAGTAGTTTTTTTTAAAACGTCATAAATCGTAAACCGCAATTTACCTTACATTCAATCAACTGAAATATAAAATAAAAATAAAACATTTATTTTTAAACCGAGAATACCTACAGGTTTGTACGGAACCCTCGGTGCGCGAGTTCGACTCGCACTTGGCCGGTTTTTGATTATCGATATGTCAGCAACCAATGATCGCACAGAAAGTTAAAGGTGGGTTTCAAGAGCTTCAATGAATTCCCTTTAACTACTAGCCACTGATTTTTCGAAAAAAAATAAAAAATAATTCTACCTTTTGTCGCAGGAATTTGAAAATGCAACAAAAAAAGGGCTTTCAGTGGTGTTTTGGAAAATCAGGCGCTGTACCGAAAATATTGAGGAAACCAATAAATAATGTCCAGTGTGCCTTTTACAGTTCAATATGTTGAACTGTAAAAGGCACAAATCAAATCAAATCAAATTATTTATTCGCATAGAATGCAGGTATTTTACAATAAGGATGTTACACAAATACATATAGTGAGCCAGGTACATTCTGCCTGAGTTTCGGCATGCAAATTTTTTACAAATAATGAAGTAAATCATGAACAACATTTTGAAATAGTTAATTAATAAATACATTATAACAAGTCCAGGTCATGCACAAAGGTGTATCAGATAATATCAATAAAATTTAATCATAGGTATTAATAAAATTCAATAGTATCAATAAAAAAGAATAATGTCAAAAAAGAATAAGATTAAATAATGTCAAAAACAATTAAACTGTTGAGATGACACACACAGGGACTAGGGTCATTCAAAAAGTCACTTATCGAGTAATAACATTTTTGAATCAAGAAAGCCTTGAGTTTGCTTTTAAATTGTTACAGGGTATCACTTTTTATGCTGTCCGGGAGTTTATTAAATACGATTGGACCCATGCAGAAAACACTTTTTTTAAGTAGTGCTGTTTTACAGCTGCGAACAGTTAAGAGGTTTTTATATTGACTTCTAACGGGACCTTTCTTGGTGTCTGAAACCTTGGCAAACAGGTTTTTATTCCTTTTTACAAAGGAAGACTGCCATCTCCAAAATATATAAAGACGGAAAAATAAGAATTTTCAAAGACTTGAACAGTGGTTCTCAACTATCTCTAGGTTTAAGATGACACATGGCTCTCACACAACGTTTCTGGGCATTAAATATTTTATCTTTTAGACAGCAGTTTCCTCAAAAAATTATTTCAAATCTCAAGACTGATGCGACCAAACCATGATAAGCTACTAAAGCAGTCTTTATGTCAACTTTTATTGCCAGGTTAAGAAGAACATAAGCTACAGTGCTTAACTTTTTACATACCTCTTCTGCTTGCGGTTTCCAAGTTAATTGATCATCTACATAAATTCCTAAAAATTTCGCGACCTTTATTTGATTAATCACTTGTCCATTGTACTGGATATTAACGTCTGGTGGAACTGTACGTTGGCGAAAATGCATCACATTAGTCTTCGTTAAGTTAATTACCAGGTTGTTTTTGTCAAGCCAGTCAATAATATTTCTAAGGTTAACGTTGATATCCTGTTCATAATTATTAATATTTGTACATTTTATCAGTGCTGTACTGTCATCGGCAAATAGGACCATTGGAATTGGTATCTGACGGGGCAGATCATTTATATACAGCAAAAACAGTGGGGGACCCAGTACACTGCCTTGTGGTACACCGAATTTAACAATTTTACCGTCAGATTAATATTTTTCTTCACATTTTGATTTAAGACAAATTCTGGATGTCTCCGTATATTGTGTGCGGTTACTGAGGTAGGATTTCAAAAGATTCAGCACGTTCCCCCTTAAACCGTAGCTATTAAGCTTGCTTAATAAAATATCATGATTTACACAGTCAAATGCTTTAGTCATGTCTGTAAAAATGGCACAGATAGGCGTCTTATTATCTACATTTATCATTATTTCGAGTAAAAAGTCATATATTGCTGAATTAGTGTTTTTATTTTTCCTAAATCATGTTTGTTCATTACATAGTATATTGTATTTTTTAAGAAAGTTGTTGATTAATTCATATATAATCTTTTCCACCACTTTGGAAAATACAGGAATTAACGCGATCGGTCTATAGTTAGCCATATCATATCCTCCTTGCAGTTTTTTTTGTGAAGCGTTTTGACTATAACTGTTTTTAAACCGTCAGGAAATACACCAGTGCTGATAGCAGTGATGGGCAAAAAGTAATTAGATTAATAATTACAAATTACAGTTACATTGTAATTAGTAATTAAAATACTTTGGAACAGATTACTTAAGTAACTAATTACAATGAGTACTTACTGTAATTAAATACAAAGTAATTTAATTGCAAGTTAATCTAATTACATTATAACAGATTACATAAGTAATCTGATAAAACGTAATTACACATTTATATTATTAATTAATGTCCGTTATAGATAGAACACCTTGGATAGGATCTTACAAAAAAATGCCGTATTTAATTCCTTTTTGACAAATTAATACGAAAACGGAACACATAATTATAAAAAAAAAAATCATCTGTCAATCATTATATAGTTTTAAATCTTTTATTAGTAATAATTTTCACCATTGGTTGATAAAAAAATTAGTTTTCTGATTTATAATTTAAATAAACTTTTAATATGACTCTTTTTAGGGTTCCGTTGCCAAATGGCAAAAAACGGAACCCTTATAGATGCGTCATGTCTGTCTGTCTGTCCGTCCGTCCGTATGTCACAGCCACTTTTTTCCGAAACTATAAGAGTTATGCTGTTGAAACTTGTTAAGTAGATGTATTCTGTGAACCGCATTAAGATTTTCACACTAAAATAGAAAAAAAAAACAATAAATTTAGGGGTTCCCCATACATAGAACTGAAACTCAAAATTTTTTTTTTTTCATCGAACTCATACCTTTGGGGTATCTATGAATTGGTCTTCAAAAATGGTAATGAGGTTTCTATTATCATTTTTTTCCGTAACTTCTAAAATAAGAGAATGATAAAACCAAAAAAAAAATATGTGATGTACATTACCATGTAAACTACCACCGAAAATTGGTTTGAACGAGATCGAGTGAGTAGTTTTTTTTTTTTAAAACGTCATAAATCGTAAACCGCAATTTACCTTACATTCAATCAACTGAAATATAAAATTTAAAAAAAATCATTTATTTTTAAACCGAGAATACCTACAGGTTTGTACGGAACCCTCGCGGCCTCGGTGCGCGAGTGCGACTCGCACTTGGCCGGTTTTTTCAAACATTTCGTCTGACAGACGGTTTGCTTTCGGACAATTTTAATCATTGCCGCGTACGAAAACATACGTTCCACAGGCGCAGAAGAAGGTAGAGGGGGTATTAAATTTTTAAATATTTCTTTCATTTCCGTACGATTATTTAATATTTGAAGTTCTCTGCTGTCTTTTGCCAAAAAATGAGTGACTATAAGTTCAGCTTTGGATCTTGGCTCACTGCACCCTATACATCTTTGATAACTACATCGCAGCCATGCGATGCAAGCATGCGACATTTCATATTCAACGTAATTATAATTATAATATAATTGAATACTATGTAATTACAATTACATTGTAATCAAATTATTTTGTAATTAAATACATTGTAATTAATTTCATAGCACATCCAAAGTAATCTAATTACAAAGTAATTGAATATTATGTAATTAGATTACATTTTAATCAAATTATTATGTAATTCAATTATTAATTAGATTACAAAAGTAACTAGTTACGCCCATCACTGGCTGATAGCTAAGTTAATAATGTGGCTAATATGTTTGATTATGTTATTTGATACAAATTTTATAAATTTCGTTGCTACTTCGTCATATCTTACGGTATTTTTATTTTTCAATGATTTTATCACCCTAAGTACGTCTTCAGGTACAACTGGTCTCATAAACATTGTGTGAGGGTTTTCGCGTAGACCTCTTGTTTCGAATGATGTTTTAGGTGAGTTTTTAATCTGATTAATGAAGTAGTTATTGAATGCATCTGCAATTTCCTTAGGGTCACTAATAATTGTATTATTTATTTTTATCTGAGAAATGGGTTCATAAATACATGATTTATTGTTGATAACTTACCAGGACGCCTTTGATTTATTGCGGGAGTTTTTTTTATAAAATAGTTGTTTTGTGCCTTTTGAGTCAACTTAATGATTTTCGTAAAACGCACGGAGTAATTTTTAAATTTATGTTTGCTTTCATTTGATGGCCTAAGTCTATGCTCCCATAGAAGGTGACGGTGCTTCCTACTACATAATCGTATTCCCCTAGAAATCCACTTAGTTGTTTTATTTGGTTTTATTCTAACTAGCTTAAAAGGAAAACAAAGTTTATACAACAGGCCAAACTGCTGCATAAATATGTTATAAGCTTCATTAAGAGCGTTAACGTCGATTTTGGTTGTTTGACCCAAAAAGCGTACTTTTCAAACCATTTAATCACCTCATAAAACGTATTTAACGAAAGTGTGAATAACTAAATATTGTTGGAAATATTTCGGTCTGAAAAGTTGACTGAAAACCTTTTTACATTAATAAAATATTCGTGAATTCTAACCAGATAAACAAACAGTGTTTTCTAAAATCCTTTTACAGTAGTCATTTCGAAGCTTAAAATATCCGAAACCACTAATAAAATTGACAAACTAATAAACATATTTAATTGTTCACATCCTTGAGCAAAAAACTGAGAGAGACTTTTTGATTTTCAGCGCCTAACATAATAAATAAAACAATAAACAAAGTGAAATTAACAAGAAAAAGCAGTTGCTAAATTCATTATTTCTTCCAATAAATCTTATTTAATTTTACAAAATAAAGGTGTATTGTAATAGAAGAACATCTTCTTTAAAACTTGCAATAAAAAATTTCAACTAAATTAGTTTTATTATTTTTCTAAAATTATTTTAAAACTACTATAAAACCGTGCGCGGTATTAATTTTAAATCAGTCCGCCGCGAGGCTGTTCAAAGAGTGGACGTATCGCTCAGTGCTCTACGCGTGACCTCTCCCAACCCTTGGCATCGAGTGAGTTTATAGTGCGATATAACGATCTTGGGTTGGTAAGTAAAATAATTATTTTTTATTTAGATAATTGAAAACAATGTGTTTCGAAACAACAAAAATTGTTTCAGGTGCCATGGGGAATAAGAGTAAAAAAACGAAACTAGTTTTATCGAGGAAAAGGAAGAGACTCAATCAAGAGGTTTTAGCTAAAGCTCGGGCTAAAAGGTTGGGTAAAATAATATTTTGAATAGAACTTGATTTGTTATCTTTGTTGATCGAAGTTTGCTAAGTAAGGTCCTCGTTTATTAATTTATTTCCTTCTAGGGGGTGATTGTACCGTGTATTCCCGTTCGTCCCCTCGACTTCGTCCCCCTCGTGGGACGAACGGGAATACACATTTTTTTTTCCCGATCGTCCCACTAATTTTGTTGATGGGACGAATGGGAATAATTTATTAATATATTTTTTTTAGTCCCATTGGTCCCACCAGATAGATTCAGACTGGTTGTAAAAAAAATGATAAAAAAAAACAAACAAAATAAAAATCAGTCATTTATTAAGGAATAAAAATCACAGTTAAAATCACAGAATCAACTTTACGTACCTAGTATCAAAATACTCATACTAAGTGTATGAATATTTTAACATTAAAACAAAATAAAAATGACCATAAAACTAAAAATTATGTTTAAAAAATCAGTGTAGAGCTATTTTTTTATAAAAATAAACCGCCCTAATTATTACAAAGTCACATTTACTTATGTAGGTATACAGTGGCACATTTTTGCGTTAAACAGAATATAAATGATCAGAACAGTTAACTCGTTAATTTTACACATAAATAGCGTCAATAAATTATCACGAACTCAAAATCAAAATAAAAAATATACCCATAATATCACAAAATCAAAGTGAAAAACAAAAAGAAACTGTATTGTTCTAATTACTACAAAGTCACATTTGCTTATGTATACGCTGGCACGTTTATGTGTTCAGATCAGTTTACTCATAAATTTTACACATAAAAAACGTCAATAAACAATAAACTATAAAAATTTTAAAATCAAAATACTCAAAATATCACAAAGTCAAGGCGAAAACACATGAACATAAAACATCATAAGGAGTAACAATAATAAAAAATATACATGAATAAAGTAGTTGAGACCTTAAAAGAAGGCCGTAATAATTATTGCACACAAAGCCCGAAGAGATTAAATCAACGTACTACCATCGAGCACTTTGATTATGATTAATATTTACTTTAGTTTTTCTAGAAAATGTCCTCGGTTATTTCTGAATTAAGAAGTTGCATTTGGCAATTCATAACATATTGGTCTGTCAAGATTGAATGTAACTTACGCCGTTTTGGACTTTGTTTTGCTTTCACGCTGTATATGTTAGAGTCTTGATGTAACACAGTAAGCAATTTTAAAATATTTGTTTTTTTTTTTGCCTATAGCACTATTTAATTTAAAATGCCACCCTTCGGCAAAGCTGCACCACACTTTTACGAAATTCGTTTGAAGCCACTGCGATAGCATGTACTGTCGAAATTTTTCACTTTGGCAATCATCGGGGCTTTCACCAGCGACATAAAACCAGCCTTCAAAAATACGGTCCTGTGGTAATAATGGAAGCACCGCACTTAGGGCTACTTGACGTCTTAAAATTTTATTTTTTGTTAGATTTAATTCACGGCCTTTCCTCCAAATAGCGTTATTAAAGTGGTAATAACAGCCGTGGATACTTATCTCCGGAATAATTATACGCATAGCAGACATAGCTGCTTCTTCAAAATCACTGGTAAATGCTGTAGGATTCCAATCGTTGATCTGAGATTTAACGAGTTTGAAAAGTATCTCGTAAAATGTACTTACATCAGTAGTTTTCGACAGAATTCATGTAGAATATATATTATTACATTAACACCCGTGCAGTTTCATTTTTTTGTCAACACTAACTCAACCGGTCTAATTTAAGGATACTAAAGGGAGGGAATGCCAGGTAAACCAATAGGGTTTACGCAAATCTTGTTAAGTAGCGGCATCATGAACGTCTCGGGTCGTTGTTGAGGGTGTCACGGTACTACTCGCTCCGGGTTTCATACTGTTTATAAATTGTTTCGAGGCGCTTAAACTCCCATTTTTTATTAAAAGTACAAAGTTATAGTTATCAGTGGACCATTGAATTGGGAACTAATTTGGTGAAGTGTATAATTACTGCATTATTCGTAAATTACATTTGCATTGAGTGTCAATCTACCGGCTCTAACATTTAGTGAGAAGTGATTCAGGCCAACGCGTAAGCGACGACCTACGCACGGCGCTTACGACCTTTTTCTCGCGCCCGAGTACGCAACGCATCTGAGCGCCGCACAAGCTAAGTCAAGAATACCTACGTTATAATTTCTTATTCGTTAGCTAACGTTACCACCAAAGGTCATATTATTATAATGACTGATCATTCTGTTTCGTCGCTAAGGATTGGACTGTTATGGGCATGTTGTGACCAAACGGCTGACAACGGAAAATACGCTAAATGCGTAAAATGTCTTAAAGCATATCATTATACATGTCTTTCCTTAGCTGATGACTACAATGTGCCTGCTAAGTGGTATTGTACCGAATGCGTAAACTCGAGCCCGACGCTTAGCAAATCCGATAATACCCCGTTGCGTAATATCTCAACTACCAGAGGCAATAAAAGGCAAGCCGTTGGATCTCCACCTCAAGCGCCTGTTGAAATTATGTTAGCACCTGACGATATTCGTCAACTTGTTCAGGAAGCAGTTAAAAAGGAACAGGCAGATCTGCTAACTAAGTTTATAGAAAATATGAGATCTACCTTGAATCAACAATTGCAACCAATAAAAGATCAAATGGAGAATATGGAAAAATCTATGGCATTTATGAACCTTCAGTATGAAGATCTCTTAAAAGAATACACATCGTCGAAGGAGACCATGAAGGATTTGCAAAGGGAAAATTCTGAGATGAGGGAGTGTATTAACGATTTGTCTTCACGCATAAATCAACTGGAGCAGCACTCCCGAGCAAACAATGTGGAAATTCAGTGCATGCCGGAAAAAAAGCAAGAAAATTTGATAGAGATTGTGTCACAATTATCTAAAGTAGTAGGGAGCGGTATTCAAGACAACGACATTAAACACTGTACAAGGGTCGCAAAACAAAATGCCAGCAATTCCCGCCCGCGCGCCGTGGTAGTGCAACTTGCTTCCCCCCGTAATCGTGACCAATTTCTTGCAGCTACTATAAAGTTCAATAGATCGAATCCGGATAATAAACTGAATACTACCCACTTGGGATGCTCGGGACCGAAGTCCCCGATCTATATCACAGAGCATTTGTCCACTACCAACAAGGCACTCCATGCTGCCGCTAGAATCAAAGCAAAGGAGCTCGGATACCAGTTTGTCTGGGTACGAAATGGTCGGATATTCATGCGGAAGGCACAGGAAACGGAACACATACTGATTAGTAATAAGGATACTTTGAATAAGCTGGTTTAATTTTATGTTTCTTCTTTTTTCACTCTGATTTTTGTCAATGTAAAAGAAAATAAAATTCTTTATCATTCTCGGATTTAAGGATATATTACCAAAACACTAGAGGTTTACGCACTAAATGTCATAATTTCTATCGTCAAGTCTCGTGTGAGAATTATCATGTAATAATATTAACCGAAACATGGTTAAATGATTCTGTAATGAGCTCAGAGCTATTTGATAATAGATATGTAGTCTATAGGCGGGATAGGAATAGTAGGAAAAAAGACGGTGGCGGAGTTTTGATTGCCGTACTAAAGGGAATAAATTCAAAACGCATGACGCAATGGGAAAGCAATTGTGAGGATTTGTGGGTTGTCGTAGACATCTCAATTACAAAGTCAGTTAGTCAACTAGCTCTGTGCGCAGTGTATTTGCCTCCGCCTGTACTTCGTTCAACTCTAGAACACTTCTTGGACAGTTGTAATACCATATTTGAACAGTCATGTTTAAAGTCGTGTATAGTTGGTGACTTTAACTTAAGTAAGATTGATTGGAGCTTGGTAAGTGAGTTGGATAGTGGTTATGTGGCACCAGGTATAGGTCATTTGTTAACTGATTTCAGTCATATAAACAAATTAATTCAGCTTAACAATACAAAAAATAAGTCAGGACGCGTACTTGACCTTGCGTTAACAAACTTAACTTCCGGTATTGTATGTGCTGCTCTAAGTCCCCTTAGTATAATTGACCCTCTGCATCCCCCTATTGAAATTAATTTAAAATCATATAAGGACCAAAGACTTCCTTATAATAGTACCAAAAGACCAAATTTTTACAAATTAGATTATGATACTGTTTGTAAACACTTAGATGAGATCGATTGGAACCTATTATTTGATAGCACTCACGATGTGAACGATATGCTCAGTGTATTCTACGGTAGAATTAAAAATATCATAGATACGCAAGGTCCTCCTACCACACGAAAACTTAAGGCACACCCTCCTTGGTTCGATAAAAATTTAATAAGAACTTTGAGAGAAAAAGAAAAGATGCGCCAGCGATACAGAACCTACAAAAACCCCATGGACGAGCTTGAATTGAAGCTGCTGAGTAAACGGTGCTCAGTTATGGCTGCCTCATGTTACAATAAATACATTAGCGATTTGGAAAAAGTAATAATTAAGGATCCAAAACGATTTTGGGCTTATGTCAAAGGCAAGCGGGGTGGCACCAGTTCTTATCCCATAACAATGACAGACGGCACCACATCGTCCTCGGATGGCACCAATATATCAGAAATGTTTGCTGCTCACTTTTCTTCCATGTATAGTCAACAAAATATGACTCATCATGTATCTTCCTCAGAATACATGCAGGACATGATAGCCTATAGTTTACCCCTGACAGCACCCACGATTGAAAGTGATGCCTTGTTCAATAAATTGAAATCACTGGAACGTCGAAAAGGCGCTGGGCCCGACGGAATCCCTCCTTATTTTGTATCCATGTGTGCCAGGTCTCTTGTAGCTCCTTTATTACAAATATTTAATCGGTCCCTAGCGTCCGGCGTATTCCCAAATATTTGGAAGGTTGCCAAGGTAGTGCCAGTTCATAAATCAAGTGATCGTAATTACGTATGTAACTATAGGCCAATTTCAATTTTATCTACCCTCGCCAAAGTCTTTGAATCCTTGATTTGTCCCTATATACAGTCTCATTTGAAGCTTTACCTTGCTAATTCCCAGCATGGCTTTGTGAGTTCCAGATCAACATGCACAAACCTAGTTACTTTCACGGAGACCCTCACAAGTGCCATTGACTCTGGGAAACAAGTTGACGTAATATATACTGATTTTAGCAGGGCATTTGATCGCGTCCCTCATAATATACTACTGCATAAATTAGCTGCTTACGGCATCACTGGCTCCCTCCTTAGCTGGTTTAAATCTTATCTTGATGGTCGTTCCTTCCTTGTTGCCCTCAATGGCTATCAATCAAGCTCCTACAAGGTTACATCTGGCGTCCCACAGGGATCACATGTTGGCCCGGTTTTATTCAACTTGTTTGGCAATGATCTCGCCAATGAATTGAAGTCTGAGTGTTTCATGTATGCTGACGATTTAAAATTCTGCAGAATAATTGAATCCGACCATGATGTTGAGTCTCTACAGAAGGATATCGACATATTAGTAAAGTGGTGTGACGAAAATGAAATGAGCCTAAATACCAGCAAGTGCTACCACGTGAAATTCACCAGAAAAACTAAATTAACACAATCTGCTTATTACGTTAGTGGCAACTTAATTCAGGAAGTGACACAGATAAGAGATTTGGGAGTTTTGTTCGACAGGCAGTTAACATTTATACCCCACATTGAAAATGTAGTTAAAAAAGCATCTAGAATGCTTGGGTTCGTCATACGAAATGTTAGCTGTTTCCGTCGCAATAATACTAAAATTCTTCTTTATAATTGTTTGGTCCGCAGCTCGTTAGAATATTGCAGCACTGTATGGAGACCTCACTATGCCTCCCACGCACTAAGATTGGAAAGGGTTCAAAAACGATTTCTGTGGCATTTAGCCTACTCTTCCGGAATAGCTAAAAAGAAACGATCGTATAAAGAGAGACTCTTGCATTTCAGGATGATATCCCTACAGAAGAGGAGAGATTTACTAGATTCGTTATTCTTATTTAAAATTTTAAGAGCTAAAATTGACTGCCCCCAACTGTTGAGCAAAATTAAATTCCGTGTACCCATGAAAAGCCCAAGAGCTCCTATAACCCCCTTACGTCCTCCTCTTCGTAGAACTGTCCTTGGTGCAAATTCTCCAATCCCCCGCCTATGTAAATTATTAAATAGCTGCAGTGATCTTGTGGATGTACACTCTGACTCTCTTGGTAGGTTCCGAAAAATTATGTACGAAAACCTATAAATTTTCTTTTAGTGTGACTTAATTTAATTATTGATATTAATTTCGATTTCAGTTTGAATGTTATTGTTGATTTTGATTATAATCTGACCAATGTTTTTGGTTTTCAATTATAACAATGTTTTTGTATTCTAATTTAAGTAATGCTTTTGGATTTTAATTTCAACAACAATTTTGATTATGAATGTGATTGTAGTTCTGATTTTAATTAGGTTTTTAAGTTTGATTTTGTTTTAAATTTGAATTTTGGTTTGGATTTGAATCTTGATTTAATTGTTATTTGTATCTTGATTTTAATTTTAATTGTATTTTGATTTTAACTGTATTTTGATATTAATTGAATTTTGATAACAACTATGCTTTGATTTTAATTGTATTTAGATAGCAATTGTATTTTGATTTTAATTGTATTTGGATTTTTATTTTGGTTTTGTTTTTGATTGGATTTTATGAACTCATTTAATTTTTAAGTAGGCACCCAATTTAATTCAACAAATAAGTGATGCATGTTGTGCTTACCTGTAAGAAATTGGTACACTAGATCATAAGTTTACTGAATGTATTTGTTTTCATTGTATCAGTGTATTCAATTGTTGGTAAGCCAAATAAATAAAATAAAAATAAAAATAAAATCGCCGGCGCATCCCACCCAGAGCCATTTAATATCACGACAAATTTTAAAGTAAACTACGAAACAACGATTAAACGTTTCACGCACAAAATTATTTAGTGGGACGAATGGCCCTAATCTTAGGACATATTCCCATTCGTCCCTCTAAAATCCCGAATGGGACGATCGGGAACAAATTTAATATTATTTTTGTAAATTCCCGTTCGTCCCACTTCGGGGACAAAGTCGGTGGGACGAACGGGAATACACGGATTGTACTACTCAAATACATTTTTTTTTCTAAACGATCAATTTCGAAATTGCAAAAAACAATACTTCCTCAAACTAAACCGTCGATCATCTGATTTTTTTTAACTTGCATTGTAATAATAATAATTGATTTGATTTGATTTAATTTAAACTGTATTTCTTCTTTTTAGAGAATTTAATGAAAGAGGAACCATTTATAGTTTCGCTAAGTCTGTCTGTCTGTCCGACCGCGGCTTAGCTCAGAGACCCTTTGTACTAGAAAGCTGGAATTCAACATGAGTAAACATATTAATCACGCAGACAAAGGGGTAAAATAAAATCCTGTTTTTTATCTTCAGGCATTGTAAAGAAAATAATGTTTTTGTGAGTACGGAAGATGTTAAAATCCAAAATGAGGTAAAGGTAAAGCACAACTAACGTATTTTTTATTTACAATTTCATATTTACGTATGGGATTACATCTATCTTTTTTTTTCAGGACTTAGCCTCGTCTTCCAAAACCAGCTTGTCGATGTGTGGAACACACGTGTCGGTTATCTTTCAAAGCCGGTAAAGGAAAACATTTATTTAAATCTACATACAAGTGCTATATATAATAAATATAATATTATAAATAAAGAATTCTTCGATATTGAAATATTTTATTTTAAAACTAGAATACTTAATAATTTGCTAGAGGACCATCGCGACTTCCTACGACTTCAAAATGATGAACCCCCTTCATTATGATTTTTTCATGTACTTTTTTATCAAATGAGCAATTTTTAATCAAAATTCATTTAGTAGGTTTTGTGAAAGAGTAACAAATATACATCTACTCATCCATAAATAAACTCTCAAACTTGCGCGTTTATAATTATTATTTGAAAATATGATCTGTATGGTATTCTGATGTGTAATCGATATGAATTGAAGTTTCATCAAAATTCGTTCAGTAGTTCTTACGGTAAATTGTTAAAATCATTCATCCATACATCCTCACAAACCTTTGTGTTTATAATATTATTCGTAGTAGGATTTTACATTTGTACAATATTTCTAACTTTTCTCCCCTAAATAGTACCTACTTACTATACTACGTAACCAAAATTGCCTTTTTATTTCACAAGTATGTAATAAAAATAAGAATAGTAAATAAAAATCAACTGACGATTAAATAAGTAAGTATCATTAAACATTACGGATCAACTTGGGCACACCAACTCTACGCACACAGTTATGCGCGTATCTGTGTGAGTGGAAGGAGCACTGCAATTACCTAAACTTGGTGCCGTGGATTTCACGTTAACGCTCTTAACATTTTCCGTCTCACACACTTCGGTAAATGATATGCATTGTAGGTAGCTATTGAATTTAGTCAAGTTTTCCAATGATAGGTCCCGCTTTTTTATATGCCATGAGTTTAATCTATAGATTTTGTTTTCTTTAATATCAAAATTCCAGACAGCTGTTACTAGATAGCCGAGTCGGTTGATCAAGTTCTAGGTTCAGGTTAAATCCTAACAGAAAATATTCAAAGTCTAAACTAATGTTATTTCTTTTTAACCTGTCTATATTGAAGTCCCCGCAAACAACAACTTTTTTCTTAGGGTTGGTACACAGTGATTTTAAAACGATTTCTAAATTATTATAAAAAATGTTTAAATTACTTGACTTAGGTGGTCTGTATACACATAAAATAATCAATTTTTGTTCTACCAATTCTATAGCAGAACATTCGATTATACCTGTTATTGAATATCTTGTTGCATCTCTAAGTTCTGTGCACTGAAGAGACTTGTTTACCAAAATACAGGCGCCTCCCCGTTTCTGTTCACGTCTTGCATAACAAGCGGCAAGCTTATAATTTGGTATTTTTAATAGGTGTTCTTGACCGTACATAATAAAGTGTTAAGTGGTAAGGTGTAATATCTATATTTCTTCGACTTATCGTTAGTTCTTGTAGATGTATCGTAAGTAATTCTGCTTTGTTCAGAAGTCCGGCGATATTTTGATGTTGGATTCTTATATTATTGTGTACGAAAAAAACCCTAATTTTTGGTGTTTAAATCTGTATCACTGTTGTCAATTTGTAGCTCCTTGGATGTCATTTTGGTAACTGGTAATTGAGGTATTTCTATGTGTGTACTTTTTATGTGTTTGTCAATTGATTTGGCTAAATTATGACATAGGTACGTTCTTCATTCCTGCATTGTCGTTGCTAAATGTACTATAGTTTTGATCGTAGTCAAAAAATATATTGAATCTGATATGGTTGAAGATTTCCCTCCATCAGTATTTCTTTATTTTTCCTGTATTGTAAGAAAACATGTCAAGAGTCAAGGTGTAATTACTGTCGCAAAAGTATGCACATTCGTTGTTTTTTATATCCAAACTGAGGAGGTTGTTAAATAACTCGACTTTATAGTTATGAATTAGTGCGCCTCTTATGTAAGTTGGAGCGCATATAACAATATTTGTGTGTGCAGTGTTTTTCAACGAGTTTTTCAGACTTTCGAGGATATCTAGATACCCGTTATTTTTTAAATCGTTTTCTCCAATGAAGATCAGGCAGTAGTCTTGAAATGTGAAGTCTTTTAATTTGTTTTCGACGGTGCGTAACAAGTCTGCTGTGGTGGCGTTATGTAGCAAATAATGACAGTAGTCAAAATGAAATGATTACTGAAGACTTCTTCGATTAACGGCAGCGTTCCCTTAGTACACCTACTACTCATTATAGCGAGTCTATTTCTATGTTTTGGTCGAGATACTACTGGTTTTTTTGGAGCAACATAACCCATGTGCGAATATGGTGTCAGGTTTTTGTTTTGAGTCAATGTGCCATGAGTCATCTCGGAAGTTTGAGTTGCTTTGTCGACAGTGTCGACTTTTATTTCCTTGCAGTAATCGATCGTCTTGGGGTCATTATTTGGAGCAGTGTGCCGAATCTTGTAATGCTTGGAGTTTTGTTCGCTTGATGATGATGGTGTACTACTTTTTCTGCCAGGCGTTAAGCAGATCTTTTTACATGTCTCGACAGTTTTTAAGGCTTTTTGTAAATCGGATTTTAATCGGAAGTTTTCGCTGTTGAGGTCGTCTATTTCCTGATGAACACTCATAAGTTGCATCTTAAGTGTATATATATCTTCTTTGTTCAAGTTGTTAATAATGTCGTCATTATAATTGTCGTGCAGGCTATCCGGCACACTTGACATTATTTATTCGTTTCCTCAATATTTTCGATACAGAGCTTGATTTTCCAAAACACCACTAAAGGCCCTTTTTTGTTGCATTTTCAAATTCATGCGACAAAAGGAAGAATTTTTTTTATTCGAAAAATCAATGGCTAGTCGTTAAAGAAAATTCATTGAAGTTCTTGAAACCAACCTTTAACTTTCTGTGCGACCATTGGTTGCTGAAATATCGAAATCAAAGAAAAAAGGATCCTTTCCCATTTGAAGACAGATATCTCGGTATCATGGTTCCTAAAAAAGAAATTAAAGCTAAATGAACGATGTATCCGACTCATAAAGTGGTTAGCAAAAAAAAAAAAATGTCCACGCGGGTGGACCAAAACAAAAACCCAAAAATAAATGAATTTTTTTTTGGTGCTGTTTTTTCTAAGATTAATCAAAATCCGCTGTCTCAACAAAATTTTAAAGTTCTAATCCAAAAACTAGACACTAGGAGCTACAATTTTCTTTTTCTTTTAATTTCTTTTACGACCATTTCTCTCGAAGTTACGGCATTTTGAAAATTGCTCAAAAATTTCGAATTTTATTTTTGGTCCCTTAATTTTTTCCAGTAGTGTAAATATTAAAAAAAAAATTAGATTCTTTGTAGGTACAAAAAATATACGTGATATGGTGGGGGGTGGGGGTAGTCTTAAACCTCACCATGTACCACCAAGGGGGAGGGGGGTAAAAAATGCCAAAAAAAACATCACGTGATTAATGGACCCCCCTTTACGTAACACTGTATAGGTCCCAGCAAACATCTTGAACACCGTTTGATATACTATTCTCGCTCATGTGTATTCTTCCGCCAGTGCGGAAGAGCGAGAAGGGTATATCAATCGGTGTTCAATAAATGTGCCGCGAGGTAAACAGGCAGAGTCTGCATACAGTGTCTTGAATAAAAATACACTTGGATCTGCATACTTTGAATTCGATTTGCGTATTTAACTGGGCAAAGCCCCCCAAATTGGGGGAGGCCTAAGTCCAGCAGTGGACGTCTTACGGCTGAAATGATGATGATGATGATTTAACTGTGAAGCAGTGCCATCCCTCATGGCGACATGGCGGGTACGATTGTCACAACCCAGTGCTGGGCACGCCACAATTGCGGCGGTAAGTCCCCTCTTTGAGGAGTGGATAGAGAGGCGTCACGGCGTCCTCACCTTCCGCCTGACGCAGGTTCTCACCGGGCATGGGTGCTTCGGTGGGTTCCTGTTCAGGATAAAGCGGGAGGATACGTCCGGGTGTTTCCATTGCGAGGATCGTCTGGAGGACACGGTGGAGCATACGGTGGAGGTGTGCCCTGCCTGGGCGGAGCACCGCCGTGTCCTCGTGGAGGCGATCGGCGGCAGCGACCTCTCGCGTCCGGCCCTGGTGCGAGCCATGGTACGGAGCGAGAGGGAATGGGAAGCCGTCACCTCCTTCTGCGAAGCAGTAATGCTCGCGAAGGAGGAGGCGGGGCGCGTGAGGGAGTGGCAGTCTCTGCGCCCTCACGTCCCTAGCCGCCGCAGGAGGAGACGCCCCGGGCGTCGGGAGTCAATAGCGGACTCCCGGCCACCGTAGGCGCGAGCTTGCGGGTGGCGAGCAATGGGTAGCTCGCCGCCCGGTAAGGACCAGGCTCGGGTCGACGGCGCGCAGTGTTCCACGCGCGCCTCAAAGAGATGTCAGCAGCAGTGTAGGGGTCTACTAGGACCGATGCCTGCCGGGGTCGCGTGATTGTTCGAAGGAGATACCGTGACCCTGGCACATGGGCAACTGATGGAACACGGGTGGGCTTTAGTCAGTAAAAGTCTGACACGCCCTCCCGCTCCGCCCAGAGCGGGAGAAGTCATTTGATGATTTCCCATCCTGAAAAAAAAAAAAGCAGTGCCATCCCCTATATCGAACCGTGTGATGGTGATCCGGCTGAAAGCATATTGGAAGAGTTGGCAGTTTCACGAGTATATGATTATGATTTTTTTTAACACACACACAAACGTACACAACGTACTTACATGCATAACATAGTATATAAGTAATACATACTTACACATTCACACACAATTAGGGTTGCCACCTTTTTTTCATGAAATTAAAGTATTTTGGTTATTTTAGGTAAGAAAAAAAAAGTACATGGTATAAAAATAAAGTACGATTTATTTTTCTTTGTTATTATATGTATTTCAAAACATATTTTTTATTACTTTTTGCTGTTTGCATCAAATAAATTTCAAGTTGCAAAAAGTATTTACGACTAATCTTTTGAAAATCCCAAAGAAATCAAATCTTGCAAAATAAAGTATTTTCGTGTACTTTATTTTTCTCATAAAGTATAGAGTACATTTATGTGAAATAACGTACAATACTTTATTATAAAGTACGGGTAGCAACCCTTCACACAATCATGTGATAGTTTCAATAAAATAAGTTTGTTTTCCTTATTATAAATACACTAGCTTCTGCCCGCGACTTCATCCGCGTCAAATATTTGCTCATTCCTGTCGCATCGAATTGCCTGCCAGTTTTCGTCCATTTTTCGTTGCTGTTCCGCTCCTTTTGATCGTATCGCGATGTTATATAGCCTATAGCCTTTTTGAATAAATAAGGTACCCAAAACAAAAATATTTTTTCAATTCGTTCCAGTTGTTCCTGAGATTACCGCGTTCAACCAAACAAACTCTTCAACTTTTTAATATTAGTATACATTAAATAAAGGAATAAAACTCGCCGTCCTTAAGGACCAGGCCCGAGTCGACGGCGCGTTGTGTTCCACGTGTGCCTCAAAGAGATGTCAGCACACATTGAAGGGTTCCGCGAGGATCGATGCCTGCCAGACTTGTGGATTTGTTCGAAAGAGTTACTGTGACCCTGGCATATAGATAACTGAAGGGACACGGGTGATTTTTAACCAGTAAAAGTCTGACACGTCCTCCCGCTCCGCCCAGAGCGGAAGCCGTCATTTAATAATTTCTCACACACAAAAAAAGGAGCTGTGCCTGTGGGGTATCATATCGATACCGGAAATTTCAATTGTCGTAAAGGACATTTTGCCGAAAATGAGTTATATATAAGGTGTATCTATTCGTACACGAAATATTTTAAGCCGTACACCTGTAGGTGGTAAAGAAGCTATTTAAAAAAATTCTATCTTTAAAAAAAAGCTCTTTACGACCTGGCCTTTTTTACTATTTGGGATACATACCTTTATGTAATATTAACGTATGGAAGGTTAGTTACTCCACGTAATAGTAACTCCAGTTTTTTTTGTATTGGAGAAAACACTTAAAGTTAATTTATTTGAAACTGAATGGAACTGAAGGGCTGATGCTCACACGAGGTATTGTACCATACATGGCGATCAAGGTGACATCAAATTCATACTCCTTGCGGTGCCGCTTCACGCGTACCAAATTTTTGAATTTTCGATAGGTGATTTTTTTAATCTTTGACATGGTCAAACGAAGTTGACCATCGATTTACTTGTACTATCGTTAGTTAATAGCCAACTAATGACTTTTTGATGAGAATAATTAAATACGTTATTGATCAAATACTTTTTTTTATAAAATTTCATAATCAGTCATAATCACGGTCATTAACAGGTGACTGAAAACTGATGTTACTAAGTACCTCATTTGTTAATCACCGTGACTATGGCTGAGTTATAATGACACGCCCTTCCGCTCCGCCTAGAGCGGGAGACGTCATCGTCATTTGATGATTTCCCAAACACAAAAAAAGCGGCCAAGTGCGAGTCGGACTCGCGCACCGAGGGTTTTGTACAAACCTGAAGGTATCCTCGGTTAATGCATAAGGTTTATGTTTATGAAATTAATTTTAGGGTTCCGTTGCCAAATGGCAAAAAACGGAACCCTTATAGATTCGTCATGTCTGTCTGTCTGTCTGTCTGTCTGTCTGTCCGTCCGTCCGTATGTCACAGCCACTTTTTTCCGAAACTATAAGAGCTATGCTGATGAAACTTGGTAAGTAGATGTATTCTGTGAACCGCATTAAGATTTTCACACTAAAATAGACAAAAAACAATAAATTTTGGGGTTCCCCATACATAGAACTGAAACTTACAAACTTTTTTTTGAGTTTCAGTTATATTCAGTACTATTACTATTTCAGTACATCAAACCCCTACGTGTGGGGTGTTTATGAATAGGTCTTTAAAAATGGTAATGAGGTTTCTAATATTATTTTTTTCTAAACTGAATAGTTTGCGCGAGAGACACTACCAAAGTGGTAAAATGTGTGCCCCCCCCCCCCCCCGTAACATCTAAAATAAGAGAATGATAAAACTAAAAAAAATATATGATGTACATTACCATGTAAACTACCACCGAAAATTGGTTTGAACGAGATCGAGTGAGTAGTTTTTTTTAAAACGTCATCAATCGTAAACCGCAATTTACCTTACATTCAATCAACTTAAATATAAAAATTAAAAAAAAACATTTATTTTTAAACCGAGAATACCTATAGGTTTGTACGGAACCCTCGGTGCGCGAGTCCGACTCGCACTTGGCCGGTTTTTTTTATTTTCAAATTTGAGTTGATTGAATTAAAGGTAAATTGCGGTTTACGATTTATGACGTATTAAAAAAAAAACTACTTACTGGATCTCGTTCAAACCAATTTTCGGTGGAAGTTTATATGGTTATGTACATCATATATTTTTTAGATCTATCATTCTCTTATTTTAGAAGTTACGGGGGGGGGGGGACACATTTTACCACTTCGGAAGTGTCTCTCACGCAAACTATTCAGTTTAGAAAAAAATGATATTAAAAACCTCAGTACCAATTTTGAAGACCTATTCATAGATACCCCACACGTATCCATGTTTGACGAAAAATTTTTTTTTGAGTTTCAGTTCTAAGTATGGGGAACCCCAAAATTTATTGTTTTTTTTCTATTTTAGTGTGAAAATCTTAATGCGGTTCACAGAATACATCTACTTACCAAGTTTCAACAGCATAGCTTTTATAGTTTCGGAGAAAACTGGCTGTGACGTACGGACGGACAAACAGACAGACAGACATGACTAATCTATAAGGGTTCCATTTTTTGCCATTTGACACCGGAACCCTAAAAAGACCTCTAACTTATTCATTTCCGCAGGAGTTCTTCCCATAATAGAAGGCTGCAGGTCTTCAATCTCGTTTCCAATCGCAGCCTGTTTTTCAACTATGTTCAACTTGTTTTCGTTTGAAAACTTAAAATATATTGGTCTGCAGAACATTGTGGGAGATGGTTCTGGATTCTCCCATATCACTTCTTCGCCACAAACTAAGCGCAGAGGCACAAACGAACACAAAAAAATGGTAGAATCGTCATCCTCTGCCATAGTTTGCTTATACAAACTTTGCCCTAAGCATCATCAAAACCCCACTTGCATATAAGTATAAATTCTTTGCCATCCAGATTCTACACGTAGGAATTTTCCAAGTCTAGCCACAGTTTTGTTCAAAATTGCTTAGAGTTTTACTTTGACCCTTGTTTCTGTGACTTCTATGGCATCTTTTGGCGGATAGCAGTTCTTCTTCGCTTCAAGGATAGCTGTGTAAGAAGGATACAATGGTATTCCTTCTTCTTTCGCACAAGATCTTAATGTTATATACTGCCACTTAGAAAGCTTCAATGAAGTCAAAATACCTAAAGCTTTATCAGCAGAATATATGGGCATTGTTTTCTATGCCTGTAACAATTCCTTCATATTTGTAGCTTCTTCGGGATGTTGATATTCCAACACTGCACGTTTCCGATCCACAGGATGTTAATAATAATATCTTAGAACAACCAACATAACGTTATCTGATCCCAAAGTAGGCAGAGCCTGTACTATGGTAACCAAACAACTAATAAACATACTTATATATTTCTAAATACATACATATTATAGATAAATTACACCCACAGAACAAATGATTGAGCTCATCACACAAACATTTGTCCTGGGTGGGAATCGAACCCACGACCTCAGTCTAAGCAGTCAGGGTCACAAACCACTAGACTAACAGGCAAGTCAATGTCATGTTGATGTACCCTCATTTATAGCGAAGTCAGAACTGGAACATGGTTGCTGTTCTACTAACACTACAGAAGGGGTTATCTTTTCCCTCACGACCTCAGGCCATTTCATGTCCTCTTGCAGCCATGTCTCATACTTTTTTATGAATGTACGTCTCGTGCGATTACACGAGATCCATTTGTTCCTCAACAAGCACATATAAGTCTGACAGAATTGTTTCAATTCGTGCTTTTCATTTTCTGACAAATCAACTATATTCGCAAAAACTTCAAATAACATTTGAGGTTGTTAAAAACAACTGGTGTTTGCCAAAAACAGGAAATTGTCCAAATTGGTAACAAAATCTTCCATCACAACACAATTATAAATAAAACGTAATAACGTAATAGCGCAAAACCTTTTTGTTTAAATTTTGAGTTCCTGTTAGAATAATATTTTTGTTACTTTTTTTTACTAAATATTTGAATAATAAATAAAAAATAATAAAAATACTTTTTATTTCACTTGGTTTTACTACCTATTTATTGTAGGGCCTTAGAATAAGTTTTTATTTTTGTTCGATTTTGCTACGTATCATCGACTGAATATTTAGAACTTTAGGATTTTTGTTCCTTTTACACCCTTAATCTCTGGTTTAATTGACTTGTACTATCCCTTGATGATCAAGATTAGTCCTTTACAACACATCTGACTTTATCATAACCAATTTTTCGTGGCTGTAAAGTACTTCAGTTAATTTTTTTTAGGGCTGTAAAGGACTCTCATTTTCGTCAATAATTAAGTTTGATTTATTTTGTTGATTTATATGGATGGAACACGAAAAAATAATGAGGGTTTCTTTTGACATCATGAATATAGTACTTTATTTGAAAAAGATATTAGAAAAAAACATTTTTTTTTTTTTGGTTTTTGCCTCTACTGAAAACTCGTGTTTTGTCCTTTACGATAATTGAAATTTCCGGTATTGATATGAAAGAGCGCTACTTGCACAAATTCAAGATTTTTATTTTATTACAACACACGTAGGGTTAGAGAGAACAGACTGGTACAGCCACAGATAACAAATTATTATGGTAAGAGAACATCAAAATATTTGGTACCTAAAGTGTTTAACAAAATAGATTTATTAAGAGAAAAAGTAAAAATAAGTAAAGGTTCACTTAAAACGTTGGATATAACGGACAAACTGTAGAAGAGGTAAAAGTAGCAAGATTTCTTGGCATTCTAGTTGACAGCCAACTAACGTGGAAAATGCAGGCAGACGACATATGTGCGCGGCTAAGCAAATCTGCTTATGCTCTTTTCATCCTGGCAAAGAAAGTTAATTTACAGACAGTACTTATAGCATACCATGGCATTGTTTCCTCAGTATTAAGATTTGGCATAATATTTTGGGGCAACTGTGCTGAAAGAGAAACTATATTTAGAACTCAAAAAAGATGTATACGATGTATGGTAGGCCTAAAAACTACTGATAGCTGTAAGCCTGTATTCAAATCATTAAAAATCTTGACTTTCCCGTGCCTATATATATTTGAAGTAGCAGTGTTTGTCAAACTAAACTTAAAATTGTTTCCTGCGATAGTAGACACTAGAAAACGAACCACTCAACTTAGATCCCAATACAAAACCATGTTGTGTACAAGTAAATACAAAACAGCACTAGCAAGGAAAAGTATTTTAGGCATGGGTCCGGTTATATACAGTAAAATTCCTGATAGCATTAAGAATGAAAATTTGCAGAACTTTAAAACAAAATTAAAGATTTTCTTAACAGAAAAATGCTATTATTCAGTCACCGAATATTTGAATGACATGCTGTTATAAAATTTCTGACATTTCTTATGTTATGATATTATCTTCCATATTGACAATTTAATTTATGACATCGTTCAAATTCCTTGACATTCTTTAGAAAAGTAAGTGCTGACAATTTTCATTTTAACACAATAAGTGCGAACATTAATTTTTTATTTTCAGTATTTTAATTGTTTTTTTCTCAATGCACATAATTAATGTAATTGACATTGTTCAGTGTGATTGAAAATTCTTGATGCGATCTAATTAATTTACTTGTTTATTTGTGGTTCATGTGTCTAAATTAATTTCTTGTTTAATTATATTGCATGTATGACTATTTTATTGCATGTTTGACTATTTTTGTACGCCCTAGAGGCAAAACATAGCGCCCTCAATGTTTACCAAATAAGAACTAATAATGTACACACCTATGTTTTACAATAAATAAATGAATTGAATTGAAAACAAAATTAAAAAAAATTCTATAGGATAGCAAGCAGAACTAAATGTATTTTAATGTATAAGCAGTGTTTATGTAAGTTTTAGTTATGTAAGTTTCATTGTTATTATAAAGAGCGCCTCTCGCCATCAAACGTAAAAGTTTGGCGAGTTTAGAATTAAGTTAGAAAACTGTGCTTTAATTTCATTAAATAATAATAAAAATAAAAAAATTAAGACCCGTAGTTTTCGACTTTTCACGAAAAAAAAACTGGTGGATTTACCGATAGGCAACTTCTCAGCAGCCAAATAAATCAAGATCAGGCTAAAATATTAAAAATGTAATGATGGTAATACATATTATATAAGAAATCGTGTGTCCTATGAGGATGTTATGTAACAGCTACACTATTCTGCTGTCGTGAACTATTATACTGTCGCTTTGGCCGCGCGGGTCGCACGGTTGCACCGCGCGCCGCCCGCCGTGACCAACACCACACACCACCCGTTTGCATGTGGAACTATAGTCATCTATTTCTTTTGT
Organism: Aporophyla lueneburgensis; assembly: GCA_932294355.1. Classification (NCBI taxonomy): domain Eukaryota; kingdom Metazoa; phylum Arthropoda; class Insecta; order Lepidoptera; family Noctuidae; genus Aporophyla; species Aporophyla lueneburgensis. The sequence goes on along the minus strand of OW028749.1, from coordinate 249,476 downwards.
TAATTCTAAGTTTAATTGCAGACAAGGTGCTTCAACATCATCTACAGCTGAGGTCTCCTCGTCAGGTGTTGAGTCTGTTGAAGTTCCACCAGCCATTGAGCTCGAAACAGGAGGCCATGAGTGAGTACCTAGCATTCACACGATACATCAACATCCTGCCTAGTGCCTATACCTACACAACCATTCGCAAAGGTATCTTCTCATACGGAACAGGCACGGGCATTGATCGCCACGTGCGCTCAACATGGATTTGCGATTTCAGATTTTTAATGACTATAGAGACAAAACTGGAAAAGTATGGGGACAAACTAGGTTAAAAAATAAACTTTATGTGCAGATTTCCTCGCGATATTTTCCTGCGCCGATTTCGATGTATGTCATATATAAAACGTCGCGCGTGTTGAAATTCTAGAACCATTAACCATTGTAGGCCCAGTGACGACGTAAGCAACCACTGCACAAAGTCAAGTGCATGCCTGTGATCGAAAGTCGTGAGCAACTACTAAAACCAAAAATTCGATGACATGTACATATAACATTCACCAACCCGCATTGGACAACGCGTTGTCAATGAGAATGCCTGGGGCGGCTAGGGTCCAGTTGTAGCAACATCATTAAGTTTATTAAGTTGAAGTTTGAACTAACCAGTGTGTTATCTTTCAGGACTGTCGACCAGCAGCCAACATCGGACATCGCAACAGTGGTCGAAGTGCCGCAGCCGCTGCCGAGGCTGCGCCAGCGGCGGCCGCCACCGGTGACAACGCCTATGACGACTCGGACACATATTCGAGGTACTTATCTAGTAGTTAAAGTCACCCAATGAGCAATGGAGAGGGCTATGCTTGGAGTTTCCCTACGCGATCGAATCAGAAATGAAGAGATCCATAGGAAAACCAAGGTTACCGACATAGCCCGAAGAATTGCCAAACTTAAGTGGCAGTGGGCAGGACACATTGCTCGCAGAACAGATGGCCGATGGGGTCGGAAGGTTCTGGAGTGGCGACCGCGTACTGGAAGACGGAGCGTTGGAAGGCCTCCCACAAGATGGACCAATGACCCAGGTCATTGGTCCATCTTGTGGGAGGCCGCAGGAATACGTTGGATGCGAGAAGCACAGAACAGGTCGAAGTGGCGGTGCCTATGTCCAGCAGTGGACGTCTTTGATGATGATGACCTAGTAGTCCCACCCTATTGTAAGTTAATTTCGTAGACAGACACACGTATGAAGCAATGGGTTAGCAGTTACCTTAAATATGATTCTGATTAATTCGTAACATTTTCTTTATAAACACGTCCCCAGGGCATGTGTTTTATATTATACATGTTTGCAAAATCGTATTGTGGAATATCGGGAACTATCTAGTATACATTTATGTACCACAACACGACGCTTCCAGCGATACCTCGTTTATCAAAAAATGACGAGTTGTTTAGGAGTCATAAGGAAAGAGTTGAAAATACATGCATTCATTGCACATGGATAGTTGTCAGAGAGATTTGAAAGAGGGCGAGTATAGTTTGACTATGGATGGATTACCTGTCAAATGCCTTCTCTACGCAGATGACTAAGTTCTACTTGCATCGTCAGCAGAACAGTTGCAACTGCAAGACATGGTGACTGTATAGGAAGCATATAAGATGAAGGGGATGAATATACTCGTAAATGTGAATAATATGAAGATCATGTTTTTGAAAGAGAATAGAATGTACCTATCGGTGTGTAACGTGAAAATAAATGATAGGAGTGTGGAGCAAGTTAATGAGTTCGTTTATGTGGGGAGTATGTTTACAAGGGATGGGCAGATTGATAACAGTGTGGAAAGGAGAATAAATGCGGGAAATAAAGTAAATGGTGCTCTACATGCGATTGTGACCAACCAGTTGAAGTCCGCCGTAAGGCTCGACAGGCTGGTCACAGTTGTGTGCACCGGCACACGCCTACGCTTTGTATAGAACTGAATGTTAGGTGTGGCAAAAGAGGCATGAAAGTAGAATAAATGCTGTGGAAATGCGTTCGTTGCGAAACATGTGTGGTGTGACTGTGAATAATTGGCTGAGGAATGATGTGATAAGACAACGGTGCGGTTTGAAAGAAAATGTAACAGTAACAAAAATTGAAAACAGTATGCTTAGACGGTTTGGTCATGCTGAGAGGATGAATGAAGGGCGGGGCACAAGTATTTACTGGGCAGATGTGACGTGTGTGATGTGGATACACCGGAAGGGGACGCCCTAGGAGAACATTTATAGTGACCTTATTGGTGATGTTCTTAGTACTTATTGGTAACCGGCGTGCGTATATGACCAGATGTATGAACTGAAACGAGACAAAAGGAGTTTTTAAGGATCGTAGCAGGTGGTTAGTAGTTTCTACGTACCCCCATGGGTAAAAGGCGTGAGTATGTATGCGTTTTATATTCGCCTGTATGTAAAAATGAAAGAGTAAATCAATACTTCATTAAAAGATAACGTATGACAGTTTAAAATACCCTTATCAAATACCTACGTCACTCAAGAGACAGTCAGTGAGCAACCCTACTGCGTGTACCGAGCGGCCGTATTTCCCACCCACAAAAAAAAGCATCACCAGGCTGCTCCGTGAGCTTACTCTGGAGCAGGCAACGTAAAATGAACCGTGTGAAAACCATTTCTCCCTTAAAAGTCTACCCTGCTAAATTAAGAGTTTGGCCTTGAGAATTATTTATGGTCATGGCAAAGCAGACATTGAGGGTAAAATGCACTCTTGAACACGAAGAGGTTGGTCGATGATCACTGAACGTACAGATTTAGATGTTATTGCGTAAAGTATTGTAGTAGGTATGAGCCCAATTAGTTTTTACTTATAAAGTTGCGTAGATTTCTATTAAAGAATAGTTAGTGTACAATTATTTAATTTTATTTAGTGTTTAGTTTTAGTGTTACATTTTCATCGCATTTCAATCTTTTTCGTCTTCATGGATACGTTAAAAATTCGAGTAATTATGGAATATGAGTACCGTCGTGGCAGCAACGCGGCACAAGCGGCACGCAACATCAACGACGTTTACGGAGCTAACACTACAAACCAACGCACCACCTGTTATTGGTTTGCTCGCTTCCATTCTGGAAATTTCGACCTGAAAAATGAACCTCGCGGTCGTCCCAAGACTTTGGTCGACAATGACGAATAAAAGGCGATTGTGGAAGCTGATGATACACAATCTACGGCTGAATTAGCAGCAGCTTTCGACGTTAGCGTCAAAACAATATTGGTCCATTTGCGTCAAATTGGCAAGGTAAAAAAGCTTGACAAAAGGGTGCCCCACGAACTCAATGATCGCCAGCGTGAAGTACGCGTCGAGACGTGCCTTGCACAGCTCAACAGACACACAAATGAAGGAATTTTGAACCGCATTGTTACCTGCGATGAAAAATGGATTCTGTTTGATAACCGCAAGCGCTCAGCAAGTTGGTTGGATCCTGGTTCAGCACCTAAACAATGCCCTAAACGAAAACTTACCCCTAGAAAAGTGGTGGTCACTGTTTGGTGGTCTAGCGCCGGTGTGATTCATCACAGCTTCTTACCAAACGGGGTGAGCATTACTGCAGATGTGTACTGTGAAGAACTGAACTCAATGATGGAGAAGCTGGCACATCTCCAACCAGCATTGGTCAATCGCTCGTCTCCGCTGCTCCTGCACGACAACGCGCGACCTCATACTGCACAGCAGACGGTCTCCAAGTTGCAAGAACTGGGGTTGGAAGCTCTCCGTCATCCGCCCTACTCACCAGACCTTGCGCCTACAGACTACTACTTTTTCCAGAATTTGGATAACTTCTTGGCGGGAAAAAAAATCAATACCCGAGAGGCAGTACAAAATGCCTTTGAAGAATTTGTGGCCTCCCGTCCAGCTGATTTTTTTAAGAAGGGCATCAATAAACTGCCACTGCGTTGGCAAAGATGCATTGGTTGCATGGGTGATTATTTCGATTAATACAAATAAAAAATCCATGAAAAAAAATCGTTTAATTTTTTTCATACAAAACGGCCTTTTCATGGGTAAAGACCTATTATTAGTTCATAAAATAAATAAATAAATAAATAAATCATTTATTTTGACCAAACTAGTGTTACATATCATAAACCTGCCAAACTGCGTAACAGTTTGTCGGCAGGATTAGCGCTTGTTTTAACATTCAATCAAACATTATCAATGGTATTCACAAACATACGTAACTCATTACAATTGACCATTAGGTTCATCATCAAGTGCAACGAAATTATCTCAACATGCCACAACAATTAAGCATTCATCACTTGTATTGTTTACAAAACAATAAATGCTCAACTGCTGCCGCATGCCGCGGCAACCTCACTAAGCATTTGGATTTTTAGTTTATTTTTTAGTGTTCGCTTGCTAATTCCACTATTATCTTGTCTTAGCCAGTCGATATTATTGTACAATGTTGGGGTCAAATACTTACTGGTTCTTTTGCCATAGTAGTTTGTGACTGGTGTTCGTACGAATTTACGTTCTCTAACGATTCTAGTATTATAACTATTTTGCACCAAGACTTTGAACTGATCGTTATAGAACTGCTCTAGAACCACCAAGTACTTGACCTTCTCATGCACAGGAAGCACCTTACACAGAACAAATAGGTTTTCATAATTTTGTTTACACTCAAGCTTTACTTTATGGCTAACCAAGTATTTGATAAAACGAATTTGCAGTGATTTTATACTATCTAGGTATGTTTTGAATGTGCGGCCATAGGTACTCAACCCATAGCTCAGCAGAGACTCGGCGAGAGCAAAATAAATAACACGCAGTGTTTTCCTACTTAATGGTGACTTCAGGATGTAGAACTTACTTAGCACGGACCTAAGCTTTGTACACACTGTGTCAGCCTGTGTCTTCCAGTTCATGTTACGGTCCACCCACAGACCTAGATACTTAAATTTACTAACATACTCCAGCTGTTGACAGACACAGTTGACATTTCTCGCGTGCATGCAATCGTAGGTGTGTCCCACGATACCTATATCCCTACTATCGACATTTTTTGCCAGCAGGTTGTGTGGCGAGTGCACATGCATCACTTTCGTCTTACTTAGATTGAGTATGATTCCGTTATCGTGTGCCCACCGGGTAATATTGTCGAAGTCCGATTGCAACGCAGCCCTGGCCTCCTGTATGTTCTTAGAGGAGTACATAAGGCACATGTCGTCCGCATACATGTAAACCCGACACTTCGCCACGACATTACTGACGCTATTGACATGCATAATATAGCCAACTGGTCCATAAACGGAACCTGTCGGAACGCCAAGGTTTACCGCAGCTTCTTTACCCGCCACACCAGAAATGCAAGTCTGTAAGGTTCTGTCACTCAAGTAGTTCTGGAACCACTTCTTCGTGGGCCCCCTGATCCCGCACTCATCCATGGCTTGCAACAATATCTCGTGGTCCAAGGTGTCAAACGCCTTTTTATAGTCAATGAACAGCGCCAGGACCTGGTGACCCTGGTCCAGACTACTGTTCATATCTTCCGAAAACTGTGCGAGAGCTGATATTGTGCTGCGACCGCGCCTAAAACCGTGCTGTGCATCTGCTAGAATATGATTCCGCTCTAAGAATTCACCAACCTGACCGACTACTATCTTCTCCACTATTTTATTAATTACAGATAAAATAGCGATGGGCCTATAGTTAGCGTAATCTGAGTGCGTTCCCTGCTTAAAGATGGGCCTAATTAATGCTTTTTTAAGTGGGTTTGGATATTCGCCTTTCGATAAACACAGGTTGACAAAATGCGATAAGACTGGTGAGATTTTATCCTTAATTATTTTTAAGTCAATGACTCGAATGCAATCAATGCCCGGCGCCTTATCACTGCTCAGCTGGTCGATAACTTTACACACCGTGTTGCTGGAAACTGGCCTAAAGAGAAACGTTACATCACTAGACAAAACATATTTACTTCTGTCTAATAACTTAATACTACAGTTATGTTTAATATTAATTATTTCTTTAGTAAATGTATCTGCAAAGTTACTGCATATGTTATACATTGTATCTTTACCTCCAAAATATCTTTTAACTATATCATCTATGTTCGCTTTATTTCTACCTGTCCAGCTATTAATTTTGTCCCAAATCTTTTTTGGGTCTCCGTTACATTTTTTTATTTCCTCTTGCCGAAATTTATTTCTTGCTTTATATATCAATTTGTTTACTTTATTTCTAAATCTTGTATGTTCCAGTCTTTTCGTGTTATTGTTAGGTGTCTCTTTCCAATCTCTAAATAACCCATCCCTACGCAATATCATATTACTTAAACCTCTTCCTATCCACGGTTGTGTATCCCGTTTCTTAGTCTTTGGCTTTAAAGTCTTACTATTTTTATAAATATCGTTAAAAATATTTTGTAACTTATCATACATAGTTAACGGGCAATCTATAAACAACAGTTGAGACCAATCATAATCAGTGATTTTCTTAGCTACTATCTTATTATTAATCACATACCGAATGTCCGAGTTCTTACTATCCGCGCAAAGTTGCGTCGCCTCTAACGGTATCGAGACTCCAACAACATGATGATCCGACATGAAACACTCAATAACATACGACTGGCAGTCCTGCAGCTGTCCTGTTCGCACCCACACATGATCGATACACGACACTTCTCTTACACCCGCGACGATAGCCTCTCGCGTCACCTCCGAAGGTGGTAGTACGCACTGTAAGCCTAATTCACACAGACAGTCCTTGTATTTTGATATTTGACGACTTTCACTCACTCCTAACAGATTTATGTTGACGTCACCCAATATGATGATGTCCTCGTTCGCTGGGATCTTCCTGATTGTCTGCTCGATTTCATCAACAAACAACGACTTATTCGTTTTAGGTGGTCGGTAGACTGCGAGGATATTTACTGTCGACTGCTTAAAAGTTATTTTACCATGAAGGCCTTCCAGAGAACTCGTCAGGGTTTTATTTGCACTAACAATAAGATACTCCTTGGCATAAATAATCACGCCTCCTCCTCTTGTATTCTCCCTCGTGTTTGCAAATAAATTGTACCCCTCTATGCAGTATAATGATAACTCATCTTCCTTAATGTTAACTTCTGTCAACACTAACATTCCTATCTCATTAGAGGATTTTTTTAGAAAAATCAGCACTTCATTAAAGTTTTTTTTATCGACCGAACATTTAAGTGCACTATATGTAGGTATTTAGTGTTGCTAGATAAACTTCGAACCCAAGTGGTTACATTTTTAAACCTTGTAAATTGACATTCCAATGTAGTAATCGCATCGAAACTATCCACTTTTATTTGTTTATGTCGAATGATGCTCGCAGCGTACACTTCGCACTATGTGTGCGCTAGATGCTTATCTATAACTAAACCAAGCAAGCCGCCGTTGTTGTATTGCCGTCTACGAATCGTTCAATATCGCGTTCACTCCTAATTGTCATGATTTTTTTTGCTCATCACTCTTTCTTATGAGTATTTTTCCATCCTGAATCCAGATGTACTTGTAGGTTTTTTTAAGCTGGTTTTTAGTAACCCATAGAAGGTTTCTTTTATATCTCGTGAGATTCTCGTTTATATAAATACGGGTGTCATTACCTGTACCATAAACATTGTCATTGGTCAAACGTTTTTTGCGACTTTCAATCCACTTATCACGGACTTCTTTTGTCCTCAACGTTATAACCACTGGCAGAGGTTTCTCGGCGCCTGGTTTTTCACGGCCTACCCTCTCTGCATTATCAATCTGACTAACGTCCATCTGGAGCTGTTGAGCAACCTGGGCAACAACTTTGGCAACATCCTCGTTTTCTTTTTTCTCCAACCCAGCCAACTCCACCTTCTTCTCTTTGTCTTTCTCTTCCAGCTCATTCACACGTTCTTCTAGTGATTTATTGTATTTTTCCAAGTGTGCATTCATATTTTCTAGGGCCTTGATTTTTGTTTCAGTTGATTTCTGGTACTCCATCAGATTATCATACTTTTCAGATACGAAATCAACGAGATCGGCCAACTCACTTAGCTTTTTCTCCATTTTGTAAACAACATCCATTTTTCGGTTCATATCAGCTAGGGTTACTGCAATAGTCGGTTCCTCAAGACTAGGTGAACTAGGTTGCGAGCCAGGCGGAGAGACGCAGTCCTCACACTTTTCATTTTTGAAGGTAGTTCTCGTAACACACTTTTTGTGGAAGACTGCTTCACAGGATCCTTTGCATTTAATAAACTCATCTTTCGCAATCGACACGACCTTATTGCATTTCTTACACTTCACCATTTGAGTATTTACTGAGTTACTACTATTATGATATTATTAAAATCAAACGTCGATACTCGACACTAGTCGCAATGTTACGTGGGTTTTTGACTTAGATGTACGAAACACAGCCATACGCCAAGCGCGCGCGCACGACACTGATACTTTATTGATACCTTGGTTGAGATTGGACACCGGTGACGACCAAGTTCCTGCACGCCATGCGCACGTCTACCATGACACGTAGGATTTCGAAACCCTATTTGACTCTGTAAGGGGATGATTTTGATAAAAACTGTGATGCACGTATCTCATAATTATAATTGAAGAGTACGTGTACCAATTTTTGTGTCAATCGACCCAGAGAATAAAAAGTTTCATAGAAAATTCAACCTCCCGTTTACCCTCTTAGGGATGAAACTTCAAAAAACCCTTTCTTAGTGGATACTTCAAAATCAAAATCATTTATTCGCGTAAATAAGGTACAGAAGGTTGGTAAAATATATGAATTTGTTCTCTTATTCTGCCTTTAATTTCGGCGTGCAAATACAGGTAAGCTAAAATTACACATTTCTTATTAATTTAAATTAAATTATAAATCACAATCATGCAGTCATTAAGTAGATAATCCCATTAAAATTGTATTACTGAATTAAATAAATGTCAACATAATAATAAAAGTAATAATCATAAATGTCAATCATAATCATTTCAATAATGTGAGAGATTCGCCACCCAATAACAAAAGAAAAATAATTCAAAGTGACCGTGCAGTTTATAAAACTTACAATTTATAACCTAAAAGCTCATATACAGTGTATTTTGATTTAAATTAATAAATTGATCATAATCATGCAGTCATTAAACAAGTAATCCCATTAAAATTGTATTATAGAATTAAATAAATGACTATGTAATAATGAAAAACTAACAAGCATAAATGTCAATAATAATGTCAATAATGGGAGAGATTCGCTACAATAATTATTTGAAATGGTTGTGCAATTAACAAAACTTACAATTTATAATCCAGAAACTCATGTACACTGTAAAAGCATTTTTCAATTAAAAACCTCGTCAAATTATTTTTAAATCTAGAAAATGGTAGCGTTTTTATGGAATTCGGTATTTTGCTATACAATTTATGCACATATTATAGCTGTTGTTACCTGTAAGTGTGAGATTCGTCCTCGGTTTAAATAACTTATTAGTATACATAGATCGTGGGGCATAGTAGTTCGTTGCTTGCTGGAAAAGTCTCTTATGTTTAAAAACAAATATACAGCATTCTAATATATAAATACATGGTAGATAGAAGAGACTTGCTCTTCACGAAGGACACACCCTCCAAATTTCATGTCTCTAAGCCAGCGGTTTAGGCTGTTCGTTGATATATCAGTCAGTCAGTCATTCAGGACTTTGAATTTTATATATAGGATAAGTTTTTAACCAGTGCGCAAATTGTAACAAATTAAACATAAACGAGTTATAATAACCATGCAATTTTTATTTTTATATATCTTAGTACAAAAATATGAAGTTATCGTTAACGAAAGATGTTTATTTTGGAACTGGTTTTTATGGTAACTTGCGCGCGGCGGCGGCGAAGGTGAACGACCGAGCGTAGCTACAAGTAGGTATTTACCAGCTGTTCGATCGGTCAAAATTCTAAAAATTTTAAAGTACCTACACCGGTGCGGCGGCGAAGGTGAACGACCGAGCGTAGCTACGAGTAGGTACTCGGCTGGTGGGTATCAGCTGTTCGGTCGGTCAAAATTCTAAGAAGTTCGAAGTACCTATGCCGGCTTGCGGTTATTGACCTATTCCTATTGTCGATATCATATTAGGTTCGAAATATGTAGGGTATCTACAGTTAACTGATTTAAGTTCGGATAAAAATTTAAAAAAAAGTATTGAAAACATAGTTGAAATGTGTTCTATTACTGATACTGAACCATAGATACTGAACCATCAAAAAAAATTTGCGCACTGGTTAATTTTTTTTATATATATGTTTGCAGGTGTCGGCAGTAAGTATAGGGAGCGGCTGGCCGAGCTGGTGCGCAGCCACCCGGTGCTGTACGACACTAACTACGCGCACTTCAAGGACAAGGCGCAGACGCACTACGCCTGGCAGGACATCAGCAGGAGGATGATGCGGCCAGGTACTCTCATGTTCACGCTTGTCATCGTCTGGCGTGGGTACTGTTAGAACGCTAAGGTTCCTTGTGTACTGGGAGCAGTCAATATTTTATTAAATTGTGCGTATTTAGTGGATAGTTAGAGATCGTTCTACGGATTAATTTGTATGTTATTTCTTCGGCTTGTCAGCCCAGTCTCCCTCCTATTGTTTTGTCAGCTATTCTCACAGTACATTAGCCACATATTCATTTTAATCAATCATGAAACGAATGTTTGATGGCAGACGGAAGGTAATATCTGTCAGTCATGCCTCAATCACTGCGGCAACTGACGACATCCTCGCATTCAAATCTTTATCAGTACCGGAAGATACAGCGTTGGAGGGGTCTACTGACTAAATTCACCCCGGTGTTCCGTCCCTCACCTAAGTCGGGGACCAAGGGGTCTAATGCGTCTGCCGCGATCCCTGACTGGAGGCCCGTTAGGGGGGAGTGAGATGTTAAACTCCCCCCGTACATCACAGAGAGGCCCGCGTGGAACACTACGCGCCGCCACACACTGGTCCCAAATTAAAAAAAAGTGGACATTGATAGTAGACCGCTGATATTTTTTTTTATTGTTGATATAATGATAACAGATAAGGCAAAAAAATATTATTGTCCTACTTCAAATACTTTTCTCTATAAAAAATATTTCTTTTTTTTTGTATGGGAGTGATTAACTCGAAGAAACTTATTGCTTATCTCTGCGTACTTTTGAGATAATAGTGACAGAAAATAACATTTTTTTTTAATGTTAATTGTTCGCTTTTTTTTAATCATAGCCTTACTCATATCGCAATAGGTCCGCTGGCCAGCAAAATGGAGCTTCGACGCAAGTTTGCCGGGATAACAAGATGGCCGCCTCTCATGACGTAACGTAATACGGTCACGAATCGCGCGCGTACACCTCACTCAGTGTACAACTAAATGTGGTTGCGATAAGAAGTGTCCTTATTTTTTCTGTGCGCTTGAAGAAATGCTTGTTGTTTTGTTATTGTTGTATTTTGAATCTTTGGATTTTAAAATCAAATAATTTTTGTTTGTCTTTCTTTCGTCGAATTTGTTTTCGTAAAAATTTTTTTGTTAAAATCAAAGTCACTTTGTCTTTGATATCTTTGATTCTAATTTGTTTTCAATTTTCCTTAAAATTATAATATGTCCGCATTTGTCACCAACTTAGACTTATACGTTGTTCTTAAATCAGGAGGTGGTTTTAAAAATCATCATCATCATCATCATTTCAGCCGAAAGACGTCCACTGCTGGACATAGGCCTCCCCCAAGCTCCGCCACTTCGACCGGTTTTGTGCTTCCCGCATCCAGCGGATTCCTGCGGCCTTCACAAGGTCATCGGTCCACCTTGTTGGAGGCCTTCCAACTCTACGTCTTCCGGTACGCGGTCGCCACTCCAGAACCTTTCGGCCCCATCGGCCATCTGTTCTGCGAGCAATGTGCCCTGCCCACTGCCACTTTAGTTTAGCAATTCTTCGGGCTATATCGGTTACCTTGGTTCTCCTACGGATCTCTTCATTTCTGATTCGATCGCGTAGGGAAACTCCAAGCATAGCCCTCTCCATCGCCCTTTGGGTGACTTTCAGCCTTCTAATAAGGCCCATTGTGAGCGACCACGTTTCGGTTCCATAAGTCATCACTGGCAACACACACTGGTCAAAGACTTTCGTCTTGAGACACTGCGGAATGTGGGACGAGAAGATATTGCGTAGCTTCCCGAACGCTGCCCAGCCGAGTCGGATTCGTCGATTGACCTCTTTCTCGAAGTTGGACCTACCTAACTGGACAGTCTGTCCTAAGTACACATATTCGTCCACAACTTCGAGTGTAGCGCCTCCGATCTTCACTGGAGTGGGTATCACACGAGCATTGGACATGACCTTTGTCTTGTCCATGTTCATCCTGAGACCCACTCTTTCGGAAGCTCTACTGAGGTCATCGAGCATTGTACTGAGGCCTTAAAGGTTTTAAAAATGTCGAATTTTTATTTAATGCCCTTATTGAACGTATTGGTGTTGAATTGTCTTCCGAAGATTTGAGTAATATTAAATTATTTTGTCGTAATTTTTCAAGTAATATCTCAAAAAGATGGTCTGCTTCCAGTAGAGCTCAAAAGACCTTTCTTAACAAAAATTCAGACTGGTTACAATCCCAAATAGTTTGGCCAAAATGTCAAAATATCGATTTAAGCAGCATATTTAAAGTTGCCGAGGAAGTAATTCCAAATTTCGAAACGCAAGTGGATACTCATCAATTAAGTTATGGTACAAGTAAAAAACCATTTGTTGATATATCTGATAAACAGAAGAAAAGGCGTTCTCTAACACTTCTAGATCACACAGAGGAGGAATTAGTTTATGCTTTATGTGCCAAATTAAAAGAGTCTAAAAAAACAAAATTAGCAGCTATATTAAACGAACTCAGCCAAAACAAGGAAAAATGTGAGATGGTACATGATGTACAGACGCCAGCAGGTCAAGCCACCCCAATCTGTCAAATTTTACCAATCGAAAATTAACCTTCCACTATTGTGATATAAGGTTGAAAATCTATTAAAGAAATTTGACAGATTGAGGTAAGTTGATGTGCTGGCGTCTGTACTATTCGCTAAAAAGACTGACAAACCGTGTTTACCAGATGATAAAACGTTAGCGCTTTACACCTCAACAAATTTGTCAAAATGGCAATATCGAAATTTAAGAACTATTCTTGCTTCAGAGAAAATGTATGGTCTTCCATCCTATCAAAAGCTCCTGGAAGCTAAAAAAACTTGTTATCCTCCAGAGTCAGACATAACTGTAACTGAATCTGATGCTAAGATAAGACTTCAATCGCTTCTAGATTTGACAACTAATAGGATATTAAAAACAATTCAGCACAACTCTGCCGACAAAAAATCGCTAAAACTAATAAGCAAATGGGGTTTTGACGGGTCATCTTCTCAAAGTAATTATAAACAAAAGTCACACTCCGACACTAAAATTGACGATTCTTCAGTTTTCATGATTAGTTTGGTTCCGCATCGTTTGGAAGAAGAGAGTGGTACTATCTTGTGGCAAAATCCTGCTCCCTGTTCAACAAACTATTGTCGTCCAATTGGCTTTATATTTGCAAAAGAAACAAATGAATTGATAAAGAAGGAAAGTGCATCCTTAGAGGAAGAAATTCGTAATCTTGTTCCCACAATTGTAGATAATTTTGATATTAAACATGATTTGTACATGACTATGATTGATGGGAAAATTTCTACTGTGATTTCCAATACTTCTTCTGCAGCTGTTTGTAATATTTGCAATACCCCACCTAGCAAAATGAATGACTTGGACTTTGTATCCAAAAGACTCATCAGAGAAGATATGTATAAATATGGTCTGTCTTCGCTTCATATGTGGATAAGATGTATGGAATGTATTTTACACATTTCGTACAACTTAGACTTCAAAAAGTGGGCTGCACGAAAAGAAGATAAATTGTTAAAAGAAATTAAAAAGAATTTGACACAAGAAGAATTCCGGGAAAGAACTGGTTTGTTAATTGACATAGTAAAACAGGGATTTGGTACAACCAATGACGGTAACACGGCAAGAAGGTTTTTTGAAAATTATGAAGTATCTGCTGAAATAACGGGTATCCACCCTGATTTAATCAAGAGATTTGCAGTCATTTTACAAACAATTTCATCTGGTCAACTTATTAATACCAAATTGTTTAGGGAATATTGTAAAGAAACAGCAATGCTATATGTAAACTTATATCCATGGTATTACATGCCTTCAAGTGTCCATAAATTGTTGATACACGGTGCTGATATTTGTGAAAATTTCTCCTTTATTCCGATAGGCATGCTTTCCGAAGAAGCTTCCGAAGCGAGGAATAAAGATTTCCGGAATGTTAGAATGGCACATACAAGAAAAATCGGTAGAGTTCAGACTAATTTAGACATTATCCACAGCTTTCTAATTAGCTCAGATCCTTACATCAGCCATATCAAACCAAAGTTTGCTCGTTTACATAAACAGTTGTTTCCAGAGGCTAGTGCTTTGATCTTGAACAATGAATTGCTTTCGTTGGAAAACGAGGAAATAGAGATTTCTCAAGAGAATATAGACCCAAATATTAATCTTTCACCATAATATTTTTTCAGAATCGTTTGTGAACATATTCAACTTTATGTTTGCAGCTTAATATGTCTTCATTTTGATTGTTTTTATAATTATGTGCTAAAGTAAGGCTATGATTAAAAAAAGGCAAAAAATTAACATTAAAAAAAAATGTTATTTTCTGTCACTATTATCTCGAAAGTACGCAGAGATAAGCAATAAGTTTCTTCGAGCCAAATACTCAGAATTATTAGTTTTCTAACATATGTGATTGCCATCTCGACATCGCTTAAAGTTTTTGAGAAATTGAGTAAAATGTAATCGCTCCCATACAAAAAAAAAGAAATATTTTTTTACAGAAAAGTATTTGAAGTAGGACAATAATATTTTTTTGCCTTATCTGTTATCATTGTATCAACAATAAAAAAAATATCAGCGGTCTACTATCAATGTCCACTTTTTTTAATTTGGGACCAGTGTGCGCCATCTCGTGTCTTAAGGAATAGGGGGCGAGGGATGTCCCTGGATCCGTCGACCGTGGACCCATTTAGGGGACTGGAAGAGGGCGCCGACCGCCCTCCGCCAACGCTCGGTGCGCCTGCCTGGTGAGCAGAAGATATCTCCCGCTCCCTTTCCGTAGCCTGCTTCTGCAACATGACTGTTTCGCAGAAGGATACTTCCATGTAGCGTTGGAAGGCTGTTATCAATTTGGACCGATGATCTAGTGAAGGCCGCAGAAATTCACTCGAGGCGGGAAGCACAGAATCGGTCGAAGTGGCGATGGTTTGGAGCAATGGGGAAATGGGGCCTGTGTACAGTACTTTTGGGCTGTAATGATAATAATCGACATAACTATCTAAATGTCTAATAGCTGCTCCCAAATGACGTTCTAAATTTTTAATTTAATTTATACATCTTTGACATTTATCTACTCAGTTTTTTGACATGATTTATCTTCAGTTTTAATTTCAACTTTTTATTAGTGGTTATCCTGGTAATCACCTCATTTGATTTAAATAGGCGTTCATATTTTACTAGACTTTTCCCGCGACTTCGTCCGCGTCAAACTTTTCCTCCCCTGACCCTTTCCGTCGCATCGAATTGCCTGCCAGTTTTTGTACATTTTTCGTTGCTGCTCCGCTCCTTTAGATTGTACCGTGATGTTTACAGCGTATAGCCTTCGTCAATAAGTAGGCTATCCAACACAAAAAGATTTTTAACCGACTTCAAAAAGGAGGAGGTTATCAATTCGGATGTTTATATTTTTTTTTTTTATGTATGTTCGGCCATAACTCCGTCATATATGAACGGATTTGCAAAATTCTTTTTTTGTTCGAAAGAAGTTTATTCCGAAATGGTCCCATATAAGTTTCATATAAATCTGATGATGACTTCCGGAGACAGACATCAGAACTCTTTAAAAATGACAGCAAATCAACCGCAATTTCAGCTATCGCATAAATATCCATTGTTTGTTTGAAATTAGTGCGGGATAGATACTATAACTAAAAATTTAAAAATAAAAACTTTTTTACAAAAAAAAACAACCGACTTCCTTAAAAACACTACAAAGTGAAAAATAACTTTAATTTCGAAGTCGGTGGCAAAAACCTTAAATAAAAATCCTAAGACACCGACTTCCGAAATTAAAGTTATTTTTCACTTTGTAGTGTTTTTAAGGAAGTCGGTTGTTTTTTTTTGTAAAAAAGTTTTTTTTCAATTCGGACCAGTAGTTCCTGAGATTACCGCGTTCAACAAAACAAACCAACGAACAAACTCTTCATCAGCTTTATAATAGTATATAGCACAGTTACTCAAAGTGGGGTTCGCGAACCTCTAGGGGTTCGCCATGCGACGTTCCAGTTAGTTATCAATGTTAAGAATCGTTGAGAAAGTTTAACAAATAAATATCAGGTATACACAAGTCACTTGACTTGGAGGTAACAGATATGGTCTTAAAAAAAAATGCTTGGAACTACATTATGTAGACAGCGGCCGAAAACACTCTTGGTGCCTCCAACAAAGTCACATTATTTATTTATTTAAACTCTCCCACAAAAAAGGTACAAAGGTGGACTTAATGCTTCCTTTTTTCTCACTCAGTTTCAAATACTGCGTCTTCAAATACTGCTTGCGGATGTGCATGCGGATCCGCGGATCCGGAAGTTGTGGCAGGATCCAGCAGGTCCTCAAACTACGCAGGATCCCGCTGGATTGCGGTAGCCCCCTTTGCTGGATTACAATCCCTAGTTGTAATTATCTATATATAAATAATAATGAAATATTTTATTTTTCTCTTACTTTAACAGATACAGAATGCATAAAGATGTGGAAACGTCTAAGATCTGCTTATACCAGGGCTTTGAGGGTGTGCAAACACAAGAAGGAACAAGGAGTCGACGTTCAATCACCAAAATATGAGAAGTTCATGTCATTTGTGAAACCCTTTTTAAAAGGGTCAAAAACTGCATCACCAGCGTCGGCAGCCACCGACGAGGCAGCGCGCCCTGGATACGGTCCGGCACTTCCAGCGCAGACGCAAAGGAACACCATCGTTGAGTTATTTCGAAATTTAGGTGAAACTGTAAAGGATTTCCCAAAAGATGTGAAAATTCGTGTGAAAAGTGAAGTTTTCCGAGTAGTCAGCGAAGCAAGAGAATTCATTTTAAGCAACAATACAGTGGAACAATTATTTGTAGTAGAAGATATTGTTATAAAAGAAGAACCCTCAGACTTAGAATAAACGTTCATAAATGAGATATCAGACGTCAGCTAGATGAACTTCGTGCGTTTTATTTTTTTTTTGTGACTGGTTTGACACGTAATTCAATTAATGTAACGATAACTAGTTAAGGGTTTCCCGGTAAGTAACACGTGTTCTGTGGATATTTCAACTGGCCAACTAGCTGAATTTTCTTTAACTAAAGCCAAGGGACAGACAAACATATAGATTGACGGTGTGTGATCGTTTATAACATAATGTATTATTGCATATAGCAAGAAATAGCAAGTTGGCTAAATGCTAATCTTTTAACCCTCAATATATCAAAAACAAACTTCATCTGCTTTACTCCTAACCAGAGGACACAGCCAGGTGCTGATTTTGGGATCGTGATCCATGAGTGTGCAAACTCCCACTATCCATGCCATTGTCAAAGCATACAACAAGTTAGATCAAAGATTGTCCTGGCACATTCATATCGAAAATACTATGGCCAGGGTCAGAAAACTTATATGGATTTTTAAAACGTTGCGGCATGTGATGCCGCCTCAGCTACTTAATAAAATATATATTGCTCTGGCACAATCGGTCATCATATAATGTATACCACTCTGGGGTGGGGCCACCAAGACCAAATTTTTAGACCTAGAAAGGGCTCAAAGGGCTCTCATCAAAGTTATCTATTTTAAGTTTTCGGTATTCTACAGACAATCTTTACAAGATTAGTAATCTGCTCACTGTTAGGAACGTACATACATACGTATTGAACATAACTATACATTTGCACAAGACCCTCTCATTTGATCCATCAAAGCTCGATAAAAGACGCAAATATATTGTTGCCCATTCTCCACGGGTCCGTACGGCGTTCGCCAGACGTCAGTATAATACCCAATCAACTTATATTTACAATAAATTAAACCTCAAATTGAGTATTTACCCCACGTTGCAGTACGAATGTAAAAATAAATTAACAGAATGGCTAAAATCACAAACATACGATGAAATTGAATTTATATTAACCAGAATATTCTAATGAAGAACCTGTCCCCAACCATAACATTAATCAGCTATTCAACCATCAACACAAACACACACTCACACACACAGACACACACACACCCACTCACCCCACACATCCACCCCCACACATACACACATACATGAAGACTACATATACCTGACCATACTTCAACAATTTTGTAAAATCCCAATACCTAAACTTTTCTTTTCTTTTCTTATGTCTCAACATTTGTAGCTAGTGACACATGGGAAGTTGCGAGTTAACCCCATCACAAGTATTCTTATAACTTATCGGGGTTGCCTCAATTATATGTTATTTTAATTTAAGATGTTTATTTCAGACATTGTCCATATTGTTGTTAGTAACACAAAAAACCTTATAAAACTATTGTTAGTACATACAAAAACAAAATCAAAAAGTGGGATCGCATAGGGGTGCTAGTTTATGGCAAGCCCTGGACGCGACCACCCGCAGTGTGTAGTCGCATCCAGTGCTGCCACATAGGCGAGTCCCAGCGTCCGACGAACACGCTCAGAAAGCTATTCGAGCTGGCACGCAAGCGCTTCATTAGAGAAGCGCTTCGCTTCCGCATGATGGCATGAAAGCCATCAACGCTTCGCACCGCAAACATTGCTGAAGCGCTGCAGTGGCGCGGCAGCCCGAACAGCACCCTGAACGCATTATTATACTGGACTCGCAGAGCGCCGTATGTGCGCTGTGTGTACTTGGTCCACAGGCTGCAGGTGTAAAAAGATTGACAAAATGCCTTAAATAAGGTCACTTTGACTTGCTCGTTACACCGTGCAAACCTGCGAGCCAGCATATTACAGCGCACAGACAGCGCTCTGCGCTCCCGCTCCAAATCAGTATTGTCACATAAATCCTCAGAGACCCAGTGACCCAGATACTTAAACTTAGAAACTCTGTTCAGGCTGGCACCGCAAAGATACAAGGGAGGCACATTAGCGAAGGATTTATTACCGGCCTTAAACACCATCATTTCACTCTTTTTCACATTAAAAAAAACTTTTTTACAAAAAAAAACAACCGACTTCCTTAAAAACACTACAAAGTGAAAAATAACTTTAATTTCGAAGTCGGTGGCAAAAACCTTAAATAAAAATCCTAAGACACCGACTTCCGAAATTAAAGTTATTTTTCACTTTGTAGTGTTTTTAAGGAAGTCGGTTGTTTTTTTTTGTAAAAAAGTTTTTTTTCAATTCGGACCAGTAGTTCCTGAGATTACCGCGTTCAACAAAACAAACCAACGAACAAACTCTTCATCAGCTTTATAATAGTATATAGCACAGTTACTCAAAGTGGGGTTCGCGAACCTCTAGGGGTTCGCCATGCGACGTTCCAGTTAGTTATCAATGTTAAGAATCGTTGAGAAAGTTTAACAAATAAATATCAGGTATACACAAGTCACTTGACTTGGAGGTAACAGATATGGTCTTAAAAAAAAATGCTTGGAACTACATTATGTAGACAGCGGCCGAAAACACTCTTGGTGCCTCCAACAAAGTCACATTATTTATTTATTTAAACTCTCCCACAAAAAAGGTACAAAGGTGGACTTAATGCTTCCTTTTTTCTCACTCAGTTTCAAATACTGCGTCTTCAAATACTGCTTGCGGATGTGCATGCGGATCCGCGGATCCGGAAGTTGTGGCAGGATCCAGCAGGTCCTCAAACTACGCAGGATCCCGCTGGATTGCGGTAGCCCCCTTTGCTGGATTACAATCCCTAGTTGTAATTATCTATATATAAATAATAATGAAATATTTTATTTTTCTCTTACTTTAACAGATACAGAATGCATAAAGATGTGGAAACGTCTAAGATCTGCTTATACCAGGGCTTTGAGGGTGTGCAAACACAAGAAGGAACAAGGAGTCGACGTTCAATCACCAAAATATGAGAAGTTCATGTCATTTGTGAAACCCTTTTTAAAAGGGTCAAAAACTGCATCACCAGCGTCGGCAGCCACCGACGAGGCAGCGCGCCCTGGATACGGTCCGGCACTTCCAGCGCAGACGCAAAGGAACACCATCGTTGAGTTATTTCGAAATTTAGGTGAAACTGTAAAGGATTTCCCAAAAGATGTGAAAATTCGTGTGAAAAGTGAAGTTTTCCGAGTAGTCAGCGAAGCAAGAGAATTCATTTTAAGCAACAATACAGTGGAACAATTATTTGTAGTAGAAGATATTGTTATAAAAGAAGAACCCTCAGACTTAGAATAAACGTTCATAAATGAGATATCAGACGTCAGCTAGATGAACTTCGTGCGTTTTATTTTTTTTTTGTGACTGGTTTGACACGTAATTCAATTAATGTAACGATAACTAGTTAAGGGTTTCCCGGTAAGTAACACGTGTTCTGTGGATATTTCAACTGGCCAACTAGCTGAATTTTCTTTAACTAAAGCCAAGGGACAGACAAACATATAGATTGACGGTGTGTGATCGTTTATAACATAATGTATTATTGCATATAGCAAGAAATAGCAAGTTGGCTAAATGCTAATCTTTTAACCCTCAATATATCAAAAACAAACTTCATCTGCTTTACTCCTAACCAGAGGACACAGCCAGGTGCTGATTTTGGGATCGTGATCCATGAGTGTGCAAACTCCCACTATCCATGCCATTGTCAAAGCATACAACAAGTTAGATCAAAGATTGTCCTGGCACATTCATATCGAAAATACTATGGCCAGGGTCAGAAAACTTATATGGATTTTTAAAACGTTGCGGCATGTGATGCCGCCTCAGCTACTTAATAAAATATATATTGCTCTGGCACAATCGGTCATCATATAATGTATACCACTCTGGGGTGGGGCCACCAAGACCAAATTTTTAGACCTAGAAAGGGCTCAAAGGGCTCTCATCAAAGTTATCTATTTTAAGTTTTCGGTATTCTACAGACAATCTTTACAAGATTAGTAATCTGCTCACTGTTAGGAACGTACATACATACGTATTGAACATAACTATACATTTGCACAAGACCCTCTCATTTGATCCATCAAAGCTCGATAAAAGACGCAAATATATTGTTGCCCATTCTCCACGGGTCCGTACGGCGTTCGCCAGACGTCAGTATAATACCCAATCAACTTATATTTACAATAAATTAAACCTCAAATTGAGTATTTACCCCACGTTGCAGTACGAATGTAAAAATAAATTAACAGAATGGCTAAAATCACAAACATACGATGAAATTGAATTTATATTAACCAGAATATTCTAATGAAGAACCTGTCCCCAACCATAACATTAATCAGCTATTCAACCATCAACACAAACACACACTCACACACACAGACACACACACACCCACTCACCCCACACATCCACCCCCACACATACACACATACATGAAGACTACATATACCTGACCATACTTCAACAATTTTGTAAAATCCCAATACCTAAACTTTTCTTTTCTTTTCTTATGTCTCAACATTTGTAGCTAGTGACACATGGGAAGTTGCGAGTTAACCCCATCACAAGTATTCTTATAACTTATCGGGGTTGCCTCAATTATATGTTATTTTAATTTAAGATGTTTATTTCAGACATTGTCCATATTGTTGTTAGTAACACAAAAAACCTTATAAAACTATTGTTAGTACATACAAAAACAAAATCAAAAAGTGGGATCGCATAGGGGTGCTAGTTTATGGCAAGCCCTGGACGCGACCACCCGCAGTGTGTAGTCGCATCCAGTGCTGCCACATAGGCGAGTCCCAGCGTCCGACGAACACGCTCAGAAAGCTATTCGAGCTGGCACGCAAGCGCTTCATTAGAGAAGCGCTTCGCTTCCGCATGATGGCATGAAAGCCATCAACGCTTCGCACCGCAAACATTGCTGAAGCGCTGCAGTGGCGCGGCAGCCCGAACAGCACCCTGAACGCATTATTATACTGGACTCGCAGAGCGCCGTATGTGCGCTGTGTGTACTTGGTCCACAGGCTGCAGGTGTAAAAAGATTGACAAAATGCCTTAAATAAGGTCACTTTGACTTGCTCGTTACACCGTGCAAACCTGCGAGCCAGCATATTACAGCGCACAGACAGCGCTCTGCGCTCCCGCTCCAAATCAGTATTGTCACATAAATCCTCAGAGACCCAGTGACCCAGATACTTAAACTTAGAAACTCTGTTCAGGCTGGCACCGCAAAGATACAAGGGAGGCACATTAGCGAAGGATTTATTACCGGCCTTAAACACCATCATTTCACTCTTTTTCACATTATATCTGAGTCCATGGGTCCGCGCATACTTTTCACAAATTTCTATCAGTCTGCGCATGGCACTGGTCGACGGGCTCAGCAGAACCATGTCGTCCGCGTAGCTGATATTATTGACGCACTGACCATCTATATGGCACCCTATGCTTGTTCTGCTGAGCTCACCGATCAGCTCGTTCATGTATAAGTTAAAGAGACGAGGAGAGGTTAACCCCCCCTGCCTCACCCCGCACTCCAACCCATACACGTCCGAGTGTGAGCCTGCCCACCGCACAACATTCCTTTGACTCGAGTACCAATATCGCAATAATGCAACAACATCACGTGGTACACTTGTTTCGTTCTTCAGCTTTTGCCACAATACATCATATGAAACTAAATCGAACGCCCTGGACAAGTCCAGGTAACAGGCATAGACCGGCGTATTTCTAGCTGTATAATACTGCACAGTCTGCTTGAGACACAGGATGGCACTCTCAGTGGAAAGGCCAGGTCTAAATCCAAATTGAGCATCATGTAGTTCTATATGCCTATCCAGGTGTTTGTCAAGCAGACTGTCCAGCACTTTTGCTATCACAGTAGCCAGCGAGATGGGTCTGTAATTCGCTAGGTCTGAGACATCCCCGGTCTTGTCTTTTATAACCGGAACAACCACGGAATGCGTAAGTTCATCCGGTAGGTAACAATGACTTATACATAAGCTGAAAAACATAGCAAGTACTCGAAACAAATGGAAACCAGCATATTTCAGATGCTCAATGCTGAGACCATCATGACCAGGGGACTTGCCACGTACCATTTTTTGAATTACGGAGGCAACATCCCTAGCAGAAAATCGAATAGCAACGTCCCCTGCCATGGTCTCAGCACCCCGCGTCAGGTCAGTCGAGTCTACTGGAGGAGATTCCACCCTAAAATGACGCTGAAACAGGTTGGCTATATCACAAGGCACATGCACGCCCGCAACGTTCACAGGTAGACTGGATTTCGGGTTCAATTTATTTGTCTTTTTCCAGAATTTACCAAATTGTTTATTCGAGTGATGCTGAGCAATTATATCTAACTTAATTTGTTTTTCATTATCTTGACAAAATTTTACCCGAGACTTAAAAAATCGCCTCCTTTGGCACATACTATCGTAAATAGGTCCATTTTTTTGTTTCCCACTCAATAACCAGTTATGATAACATAATCGAGCCTCTCTGTGAGCACCGCTGACGTGTTTGTTCCACCCTGGCATATATTTATGTTTCCTATACACAGGACCAACATAGCTGTCAGCCGCCGCCTTACTAAGTATTTGCACAATATCGCTATACATTTGTTTTAAAATGCGCTTGTGATCCTCATTATAACAACAGTGATCGGCGCAGTGTGTGAATTCTACAGGAAAATGAATATTTCTCAGTTGTGAGTGACAATTTTCAAAAAACTTTCCGGTCTGTTCGCTGTTGCTTTCCCCCCAAATTACTTTATTACATCCGTTATCAGTCGCAATTATTTTTGGCCTTATCAATTTTAATTCACACTCAACCAACAAGGGACAGTGATCAGACCAGTAAGCATCGTGTAAAACGGACACTACGTACTGAGCGTCTAGCCGCACTGGTCGTCACACAGTGATCAAGCCATCTCAGACAGCCGTGTGCGTCACTCACAAACGTATATGTGTCTATAGGTAGCAGGTCCATATCTACACACGACCATGATAGTTCGGAGCAGAAGTTTATTAGTTCACTTGAAAATAACTCACCGGGGTGTGAATTAAAGTCCCCAAGTACAAAAACAGACTCCACGGCACTGTTTTCAATCAACGCATTAATTTCACTAAGACAATTCGTGAATTCAATTAAATTATCGACACTCGCGGTGGGCATGTATACTGTTACGACCATAATTGACCGGTCACCGAGCACTATTTTAATGGCCGCAATACGCACATTATCACAAGGTATCACTGTAACGCACGGGAACGCAGACTTCCTCCAGAGCAGGGCCACACCACCGTGCGGCCTGCCCCTTAATACCCCTGCTGTCGTATCCACAGCTGAGGTGCCCGTAAATGCAAACCCGTCGTCGATAGTACCTAGAAAAGGTACGTCATGTGGCAACAACCAGGTTTCTTGAAGAGCAATTATATCGGATGTCCTGCACAGCCTCCGTATACAACCCGCCGATCGAATGACATTTTTGCAGTTGAAACTAATAAGTTTCATTGGCGTACTATCCACTTGTTCCATTAGTTTTTGTCTTAAAGTTCACAAAGCGACGATAGGCGACGCCTTCTGGCCAAAATTCATCATTGAGAAACAATTCCAAATTTTGCTTTGGTACCAGTACTTTGTACGCATCATACTGTTTTGGTAACTTCATAGTCATCTTTTCTATGTGTACCGCAACATCAGTTTTACCCGCAATATAACTTAAAATGTCACACACGGGCACATCCTTCGCAACATTATAAATGTATATGGGAATTTTTATATCTGCAGCTTTGAAGTTCGCATTCGGGCTCAAAACTGCCTTCCCTCTGTTTGCAATAAAACGATTCCTTAAACGTTTCCTCTGTACTACGGTCCATTCTGTGTCTTCTTTGGGTATTTTCCAGTCGTCCACTCGTACAACATCGGCCAACGATTTCTTTTTGCCCAGTATGTCACCGTTTACGTTCGATGCAACCGTGTGTCTCGCCTCGCTAGGTACACCGATCGCAGCTGATTGCGCGTGAGTCACCGACTCAGGCTCGACACCGGCCGCCGTGAGGCGAATACCGCTCTCATTAGTCACAGTGCAAATTTTTCGCCTACCTTCATTTTTGGACAATGATTGGGTGATATCCCGATAGCTGGTATCTGCACGTACCTCGCTAGGTTTTGTGCATGGAGTTCCATGTTCTGCGTCCATGTATGCAAGTCCCATAGGACCACTACAGCAGTCATCGTGACTATCCAGCAAAAATCCACCCCGCTTGATGTTTATGTTACTGGCGGTACTTCTAAAGTTGTTCACTAATGAGGCCTTTTTTAAGTTTTCAAGATCAGATTTAACAGCATCTAGGTCTTCCTTAGTGACATACAGCTCTTTGACCTGATTCATCTCCTGCTGCATACGCACCAAATCCTTTAAAATCCGTGTAACGTCAACATGATCGAAAAGTACCGGCGGCAGCTTTTGTAGATCACGGGCCACAAACACCGGTAAGACCTCAGGGTCGGTCTCCTTCAGCATGCAGATGATGTCATCTATTTCACGAAGCTTCTTCCCGTCTCTCTTTCTTGCCTTCTTACGCTTCTCCGTAGGTAATGATTCACACAAAAGATTTTTAGCACTGTGAATATCCTCGTCAGAAAATGCACTCACACAAATGTGACTAATGCTCTCCTCGTTCATCACATCGATTTTATTACTAATAAATGCTAGAACCTCGTTGATGACTATATTGCAACTCGAACATTTTAACAATTTAGAGGCCATGGTGGGTCTCACGCGTCCATGCGGCAAGGCGTGCGCGTCGCCGACGACTGAACGTACTGACGTTATGTAATAATTGTATGAGAAACAATAAAACTTTTTTGATTTTTGATTTTTTGCATATAATATATGATAAATTCTATGGTAATAGACTCCCATTTTCACCCTTTGGATACGGAACCCTAAAAAGCAGGAACAATAGTTTATATGATACGTACGGGGTACGACTTGGCCGAAGCATAAAGGGAGCGCAGTTGGATATCTTTTCAGATAAATGTTCGAAGTTTAATTTCATCAGCTCTTAGTTTATGTCGGCAATGTCATAGGAATTGCTAAAAATGAACTGCTAGTGAAGATGCTCAATGTGAGGACATGGTTATTGGCAGTTCTCAGGGCCTAGGCGCCTACCTAGGTGCAGCACTTGATGAAACTACCTCTCCAGGGCCCGCTCAAGCTTTCCACCTTGTGTAAAGGGCAAGTGTTCCGACCCTGCTTGAAAATGAAGCAATGAGAGATAAATTAATTATATTTCTAGTATTAAATTATGTCTATCGTTTATTTTACTAAAAAGATGTAGATTTTTCTTACATATATAATATTTTCGTAAATGAATGGGCATGGTATCGTCATAACATTATATCTTTTAAATAGTTACCTTCTATTTCTACGAAGAATAGACACAGCTTTTTCTATACAAAGTGACAGTCCGTTTCTCTAGTATTGACATCGCACCTTAGAAATCCTTCTACAATCTGTCATCTTGTCATTCGTTTTGTCACGATCTTTGTCTACGTCCTTATAGATGTAGACTATTTCAGAATAAAGTTTTCTATTTTCAAACTATCAAAATCACATTGACAACTGTCCGTTGTCTAAGGTAGTGAAGACAATTTGATTTTGAAATCGCAGTGCTAAAGGTGATAGTAGAAAACTTTCTACTCGACGGCTACAAAGTCGTAGGGCAGTACTTCGCTGTCTCCTAACCGTTATCTACAGATTCGTGATTTTACAGGAGAGCGTTTTGAACGCCAAACTATGATAAAATTAATAGAAGATCAAAGCTATCTTCTCCTGTTTTACATAATTTAGTTAATAGGGGGCCGTTCAAGTATTACGTAAGCACTATAGGGGGCGGGGGGGGTCATTGATTTGCTTATTTTTGATGACATGGGGGGCGGGGAAGCTATATGGTGATTACGTCAGCAGTAGTTATTCATTTTTTTACACTTATGGTAACCGACACATTGTCTTTGTGTGAAAATGAAACGCATTTTCGGGGATTCCTACAAATAATGTAGACGTTTAGGCTTAGAACCGAGTAGGGAAATTACCTACCGCGCTCTATTCATCATTCTCGCGCCCTTATTCCAATTTATTTAAGGTCGGTGCAACATGTCTTTTTCTTCTACACTTCATCTCAGTAGTCACCGCCTTTCTATCCATACCATAATTCACACAGTTCATCCATCGTTTCTTTGGTCTCCCTCTATCTTAAAGCCATTGACATTTATACTCAATATTTTCCTCACGACATTTTTCTCATTCCTCCGTATCAAGTGACCAAACCATGACAATCGATTCCCACACAAATTTTCAATTATTGGTGCCACTTTCAGATTTAATCTTATGTCCTCATTTCTTATTGTATCCATCGTGTAACACCACACATCCCTCTTTAACATTCTCATCTCAGCTGCATGCAATTGCCTTTCATTCATCCCTTTTGTGGCCCAACGTTCTAACCCATAGAAAACAGCAGGTCTGACCATGGTTTTATATATCATCCCCTTAAGTTTAAGGGGGATGTGGGAGTCGCAGATTGTTCCTCTGACCTGCCGCCATTTCATCCATCCAGTGTTTATTCTGTGCTTAACCGTCCGATCTACTTCGCCATCGCTTTGCACGAGTGAACCGAGATACCAAAAGTCGGAGTAGACCGAGAGAAGCACACCATCAAGCTATGGCTCCAGAGTTGGAGAGACCGCCGAAATCGCAGAATATATATTCGGTTTTGGTTCTGCTGATTTTCAACCCAACATTCTCCAGCTTCTGTTGCCACTTCTCCAATCTGCTCTGGATCTCGAACACATCTTCACCGACAAGAACAATGTCATCGGCAAACAGCATGCACCAGGGTGCCTCTTCCTGTATGTCCACTGTCAGAGCGTCCATGATCAACAGGAAGAGGTAAGGACTTAGTGCATTGAACTCGTCGGTATTGCCAGCAGCCGACCGTACGTAGGTACGAGTTGACTGTACATAGCACTAATTAACTCTACATACTTCCCAGGCAACCCTTTCTCTTTCAAAGCCCACCACATCACATCCCGAGGTACCCTATCATACGCTTTCTCTAGATCAATGAACACCATGTGCAAGTCTTAGTGTGCACGTCTGTACTTCTCGCACAATCGCCGGAATCTAAAAGTAGCGTCCATTGTTCCTCGCCCTGGCATAAACTCAAACTGATTCGGGGTAATCTCATTCTACTCTCGCAGTCTTTTCTCTAATACTTTCTCCCATACCTTCATACTATGTGACATGAGCTTTATCCCTCGATAGTTGTTGTAGAGCTACCACTACTAGTAGTACATCACCTTTGTTCTTAAAAATGGGCACTAGCGAACTATTGCACCATTCTTGTGCGATCCCTCCTTCATGCAACAACTTATTGAAGAATAATGTCAGCCACGTACATCCATCTTCTTTTAAAGACTTCAATACTTCTACGGGTATATTTTTTTATTACCGCACTCTATTCACTGGACTAAATTTCTTCCGTCAACCTATTATTTCGTTTCGTTACTATTGACAATTTGACGTATTTTAAATCTTATTATCTTTTATCTTTATCTTATATATATATATATATATATATATAATCTGAATCTCGGAAACGGCTCCAACGATTTTCATGAAATTTATTATCCAGGGGGTTTCGGGGGCGATAAATCGATCTAGCTAGGATTCATTTTTATAAAATGTCGTTTTATGCGTGTTTTCAATGATCAACTTTATCCATAATCAACTTGAACATAAACTTATTATTTTAAACACAATTTACCAAAAAATACCGAGCAAAGCTCGGTCAACCAGATATTTATATCTTTAAACGAGCAATTCTTATATATATATATAATCTCGGAAACGGCTGCAACGATTTTCATGAAATTTAGTATACAGGGGGTTTCGGGGGCGATAAATCGATCTAGCTAGGATTCATTTTTAGAAAATGTCGTTTTATTCGTGTTTTCAATCATCAAATTTATCGATAATCAACTTAAACATAAACTTATGTTTTTTTATTGGAAGAAAAACAACAAAATGTAATTTTTATTTAAATAAAAATAGTAATAATAGTAGAGAATAATAGTAAAATACCGAGCAAAGTTCGGGCATCCAGGTACTGAATATTATACGCGTTAAAGTCCCCTATCTTAAATCAATTATTTTTATTTCTAGAATTATAACTGCTGCTCATGAATAAATTAAAAAAAAAAACAGATTACATTAAAAGAAAAATGCATATAACAATGTTTACGTAAGCATGGAGGGGAGGGGTAAGAGCTTTGCTTACTTTTGCTGACAAGGGGGATGGGGGAGTAAAAAATTGTAATAAATGTGCTTAAGTAATTCTTGAACGGCCCCTAGGACATTACCAAGGAAATGGTTAACGCCAATATTACTGTAATATTTTTTGTTTCAAAATACGGTACTTCGACCTTTTAAGAAATATTGTTGTAGTTGTCTTTAAATACGTGACTTAATATTAATAAAAATTGAGAATTGAACAGAAAAAAAAAATGCTATGACAGAACAAAGTATTCTGAATTCCGTAAAAAGTGCAATGAGGATCAATTCGACAAACGGATATATGAATTTTGTGTACTACGTCGAATACAGTATAAATATCTGAGTAACTTTCTTTTTGAATCACTCAAATCCATTGAGAAATTACGAAGTTATTAAAGTTTTCAGAAACGGAGTTTTAAAACGCACGCCAGCCCGCGCGAAACATGTGATGACGTCACGAGCCACGATCGCGCGCCACCCGCCGTACTGATTTGTTATAATTTGCGGATTATAGTCGTTGTTTCTTGTTGTTTATAATAGATTCTTTATATTTTATAGAGATTAATAAACAACAAATTATTGCTTTAAGTTTTATAGAGATTTCAATATAGATATAGGTAGATAGGAAGTCGGATTTACCGACAATCTCCCGAAGATAGATTCGTTAATGGTTGCAAAAAAAAATGAAGTTATTCCAGTGCAGAGATACCTACGATGAGATAAAATGAAAAGATAAGTAGATTTGCTTTCACCTACAGTTCTTGATCCACTAAGTACCTATAAATGATAAATGATTTTATTTCTGTAAGTAGGTTTGTAAAACACTTTTACAAGTCAATAATAAAAAAGAACAACACGGATTTGTAAAAGATAGATCCTGCATTAGCAACCTACTCATCTTCACATCACAACTTTTTGAGACCATAGACAATAGGCAGCAAATTGACGTAGTATATACCGATTTCCAAAAAGCATTTAACCAAGTGGACCACGAGTTGTTACTCAATAAAATTGCATTTAACGGCATCAGAGGAGACTTGCTTCGTTGGTTTGTATCGTATGTTACAAACAGGACTCAAAAAGTTGTGATCAATGGTTATGAGTCGCACTATATCCAAGTCACGTCAGGGGTTCCACAAGGGTCGATTCTAGGGCCGCTTTTATTTATTCTATTTATCAACGATATTAACAACTGTTTCCAACATTGCAATTTTTTGCTTTACGCGGATGATTTAAAGATTTACAAAAAAGTTACGAATAATTCTGACTGTGCCAATTTCCAAAAAGACCTAGACCGCTTTGTACACTATTGCTTGGCTAATAAACTCTACCTCAGCTTGAACAAGTGTCATAGTATCACGTTTACAAAAACACAGAACATCGTGAAACAAAACTACCACCTTGGCAATACTATGTTAAGCAATGTTTCCTGCCTACGTGATTTGGGTGTTCTATTGGACTCTAAACTCCATCTAGATGCTCATATAGATAGTATAGTTAATAAAGCTTACCAAATGTTTGGGTTTGTAATGAGGTCATCTAGAGAATTTCGACGACCTTCCACCTTCCTACATTTATACAAATCCATAATCCGCCCACAGCTAGAGTACACAGTACCTATTTGGAACCCCTACTACAAAAAGTACTCTGAAGTCATAGAGTTGGTTCAAAGAAAATTTCTTCGTGCTATGCACTATAGGTGCTTCCGTAAAAAAATATCATACCAGTCTCTACTTAAAAAATACGGCCTTTTGTCTTTACTCTCTAGACGCACTCTCCTTGAGATGATGACGCTTTTTAACATATGTCGTAATAAGTTTGATTGCACTAATCTGGTAAACAGTTTGTGCTACCTAGTCCCTCGTACAGCACATGGGCGTGACTCTCGCTTAAAGGTCCTATTCGCTGCCCCTTTCTGTCGATCTAATTCGGGAGCTCGCTCACCACTGCACCGCTTAGTTAATACTTATAATAAACAATTTAGTTCAGTAGATATAATTTTCCTCAGCAAGACGTTATTTAAAAAAGAAATCTACAATATCTTAAAAGACCAAAAATAGTCAATGAGGATACCCATGTTGTCTCTATGAGTTGCCTAATATATCCTGTTCTGTACATTTCTTCTTTTAAATTTAACTTTTTAATACAACATAATAATTTTACGGTACTACAGAGCTTTTTTGAGTTTGTATCTTTGTTTTTTTTTTATTTGTTAACATTAGATTATACAAGATTATTTTTAGTATATGCGAAACCTGAATATAGTTTGTTCAGAATCAGTAACTGAATCGATTCCAATAATTTTTACACCATGTTATATTTTGTACCAAAAATATTTAATTACGCTTCCAAGTCGCGGGCCTTAGTGTTTTGTTTCGATTTTAAAATTATCATGTCTTTCTCGTATTCAAACGTCCATTACACGGAGATGGTACGTACACTAGCTGTTTGTGGTGATCTGCATATGTTTTTGCGTGGACAACCAGGTAACTTATCAAGCTTATAACTTTGTGATTATTAATGATACAGTTTTGAATTTTTTTTCATAGATTCCTTACATAATAATACTAGACCCGTGTTTCGGGTTTCGCATAAACAAAAATTAATGTTGTATAACTATAAATTGCACTAGATCAAGTTGTATCGATTTTGTCTTTTAACAGCTAGCTATTTTGTAAAATAAACTGTGGGTAACGTTGTTAGTAGTGTATATGCTATTCCTATAGAGTAAGTGTTTTGATAATTTTATGTATACTGCTGTTTGTAGTCCCTAATAAAATAAAATAAATAACATAATATTTTTTGAGCTAGATGAGGTCGG
Source organism: Aporophyla lueneburgensis (assembly GCA_932294355.1). Classification (NCBI taxonomy): domain Eukaryota; kingdom Metazoa; phylum Arthropoda; class Insecta; order Lepidoptera; family Noctuidae; genus Aporophyla; species Aporophyla lueneburgensis. Next base: position 217,027 of record OW028749.1, on the reverse strand, counting down.
CGTTTCCTATCTGACTACTCTGAGAAGAAAGGCCGAAACAAACTCAGAGGTCACAGTCTCTTTTAAAGTCCAGACATAATATTGGTCACATTATGTGAAGACCATGTTAGTCGCTGTCTGAAATGGTCTTTAGAGGAAAGAACCACACAGATTGAGTGGACCTGTCCAGTCAGTGCACGCATTTGTCACTAATCGTGCTGCTCAACTCAGAACTTGAGAAGCTCAACGATCTGACGAACAATACCAAAGAAAGGACATTTGGGTAGGCCGCAAAAATTACTCAACCTGCCAGATCATAATTACAACATACTTGACAAATAAAGAAAGATAGAAGAAAAAAAGAAACATACCCAACCCACACAGGCTTCACATTCACAATGATTAAAACAATATGATACTTTACAAAGTAAATATTCATGTCATTATATAAATAAGATTTATCAATGTCAATGTGTATATGAAAAATCCGGAAAGGATCTTGGTCTGATCATTTGATGACCATGTTAGTCGCTGTCTGAAATGGTCTTTAGAGGAAAGAACCACACAGATTTGAGTGGACCTGTCCAGTCAGAGCACGCATTTGTCAATAATCGTGCAGCTCAACTTGGAACTTAAGGAGCCCAACGATTTGCCGAACAATACCAAAGAAAGGACATTTGGGTAGGCCGCACAAATTACTCAAACTGCCAGACCAAAATCTAAAGTAAAATAATTACCCACATAGTCATCAAATTCACAGTAGTTAAAATAATATGTACATATAGTAAATATACATGTAGTTGTAAAAACAAAAAAAAAATAAAAATAAAAACAATAAAGTAGCAAAATAATATAAAAATCAACATTCAGTGTACAGTTATTGGAGCAGCTCAATCCCAAGCAGTTTTATCCTCAATATAGTCTTTGATAGTATAATCGGCTTTATGACATAGTTTCCGCTTTATAAAAGATTTGAATACCTATATTTAAGCTTAGTTCTTGAATGAAGCTGGGAAGTTTATTATAAAAACGTATACTTTGGCATCTAAAGGAGCCACCTGGAGCCTGGTTGTAGGAACAACAAATTTGTTTTTGTTTCTAGTAGTAACATTATGGATATCACTGTATTTTTTAAAGAGATTAATATGTTTATGTGCATACAAAAGATTTTCATAAATATACTGAGAAGGCACAGTCATTACATTAATCTCTTTAAATTAATCTCTGAGGGAGTGTCTGGGACTTAATTTATAAATTGAACGAATTGTCCTTTTTTGTAAAATAAAAATTGTCTGAATGTCGGCGGCATTTCCCCACAATAGAATACCGTACGACATCACACTGTGAAAATAACTAAAATAAACTAAACGGGCTGTCTCTATATCAGTTAAATCACGTATTTTTCTAACCGCGTATACTGCAGAGCTAAGCTTTTTTGACAATTTTTCTATATGAGGGCCCCATTGAAGCTTGCTATCCAGAGTTATGCCTAGGAATACTGTAGTATCTTCGGGTTTCAACTTTTATGAGAACACTAGTTTCTACTTGTCTAACATGAGGTATCGTAAACTTAATACATTTCGTTTTTTTCTCGTTTAGAAGTAGATTATTAACATTAAACCAGTTAACTACATTTGCAAGGACACTATTTACATTGTCAGTAACTAGCTGCTGACGTTTGAGTTTAAATAAAAGTGAAGTGTCGTCGGCAAACAATACTATATCATGTTTATCCTCTATGAGGTAAGGTAAATCATTTATATAAATAAGAAAAAATATAAATAAGAAAAAATGGGCCTAAAATTGAGCCCTGGGGGACCCCCATTCTAATTACAGATCCAGGTGATCTTTTTCCGTTGACGTCAACTCTCTGAATCCTATCACTTAAGTACGAAGTAAGAAGATCCAGAGAGGCGTTCCGGATTCCGTAGTGGTGAAGTTTCCTGATCAATGTTTCATGAAGAACACAATCAAATGCCTTGGACAAATCGTAAAAAATGCCCAAAGCATCGCACTTGTCCTCCCATGCATTATAAATATGTCCTTAAAGTTCAACTCCGGCATCGGTAGTCGAACGACCCCTTGTAAAACCAAACTGTTTGTTATGTAATAAATTATGTTTATTAAAAAATCGTTGCAATTGATTTAGAATAAGTTTTTCAAAAATTTTACTAAAGGTAGGTAGCACTGAAATAGGTCTATAATTAGTAGGGTCTGATGTACTACCCGATTTAAACAAAGGTATTATTTTACTGTTTTTCATAAGATCAGGAAACTCACCATGGTCAATACAATTATTAAAAATAACAGCTAAAGTAGGTGCTACAATATTTATAATAGAGTTAGCAACGTCTACAGAATTACCCCATTCCCTTCAACTGTCAGCCTCTGTACTACAGAGGATGAAAATTTCAATTAGATTGACCCCCTACGTAGTACCGAGGATGGATCGTGGTCACACTGTTTTGCGATTATCTATGAAACTACGTAGCCTTTCTCTTTAGTTGTTATGTTAAAATGAACAGGGAAGACAAAGCTATCTATATGTCCTTCACTGCTTTTTTTTTTTTTTCAGGATGGGAAATCATCAAATGACTTCTCCCGCTCTGGGCGGAGCGGGAGGGCGTGTCAGACTTTTACTGACTAAAACCCACCCGTGTTCCATCAGTTGCCAGGGTCACGGTATCTCTTTCGAACAATCACGCGACCCCGGCAGGCGTCCTTCACTGCTACTAACATTATGGCACTTTTGAGGCGCTGTGTTGGACGCAAAACACACTATAAAAGTTGGCAAACTCGCGGGCCGACGCGGCGACGCTCTCAACGAAACAATAAACAAAACTATGATTGACTAATGAATTTGGGTTTTATAAGCATGAATACGTAACTAAAGTGTATGATCTTTTATTTAATTATATCGGCGGTCTTTTTAACATTTAACGAGTGAAAGGTTTTAATGATATCTGTAGAGGTGATAAATTGGAAATGAAATTCATTATCACATACAGGCACGTTTTCTTTAAGCAACGACTCTGCGGCAGTCGGTGATGAGTTTAGAGATTTAGTAATTGATTTGGGAATCGCTGTAAAGAAATTTTCAAAGGCCGCGGCGACTTGAGAATCCGATTTAATTATACTGTCATCAATGGCAAGACTGTAATCACTATTTCGATTGCATGACCTTCCCGTTTCGCTATTAATGATATTCCATGTCATTTTAATTAAATTACTGCTATTTTTTTATTTTTGAACTCAAGTAAAGTGATTTGGTAATACTACAAACTTTTTAAAATAATTTAGAATAATTCTTAATATACAAATTAAATTCAACAGTGTTTATACAAGTCCGTTCATCATACAATTCATAAAGTCGTTTTCTACTCTTATGAATACCAATGGTGGCCCAGTCACTGAAAGATGCGTTACTACTAACCGATAATGTCTTAGGTATGAATGTGTTATCAAATTGTGTGCAATACATTTAAAAAAATAATATTATATTGTTCGTTAGGGTCATCATTAGCGGACAAAAGTGGTAGTTTACTCGAAAGTTTAGTTTTAAATCTTTGCAAGCGATTAGTAGTTTTTGGGTTAACAGTGATATCTTTTTGAGTTACTTTGTTGTTTACATCCCAAATGTAAACAACAAAGTAACTATAGTGATCAATTGTCCACAATAGTCTGAAACTAATAAATTTATAATTTCTTTGTTTAACATCTGTATAAATAATATATTATCTAAGCAAGTGGCACTAGTGGGAGTTATTCTAGTGGCTCCAAAATTTGGTAAGCAAGATTGTATGACTGAAACAAACTTATAATTTTAGTTCTTAATCTAGATTTTACTAACAAATTAACATTAAAGTCACCACAAGTGATGATGGACTTATTTGAATTATAGATTTTGTGTAACACTTCATCCATGACCTTTTCAAAACAATCATACAATCCTGAAGAAGGTCTGTACACACTTAATATAATGAACTGCTCCAATTCTATACAGGCTATTTTAATTGTTCGCTCAACAGAGAGGCTCACAATATCCGTACGGTCTTTAAATTTAAGCTGGTTATTAACTAAAATTAATGAGCCAACATGTATGGCATTTACTGTTGAACGAACTACCAACCTGGTGGTTACTAAAAAATTGAACATGAACTGGTGGCTTTTAAGCCAATGTTCTGTCATACAAATCATATCTATATTGTTACAGTTCAGGAATAAATCTACTTCTAAATCTTTGTTCAAAAACCCTTGAATGTTTTGATGCACCAGGTTGATACTATTTAATTCATTTACATTATTATTAGATTTTTCATTTGCCATCCTTACATTTTTGAAAGAGGTAGCCTCTATTGTCGTACTTTCTAATTTAAATGAGAATTAATGTCATTAATTGCTGCCAAGTCATTGGCAGAATAGTTTAACATGTTAGTGCATTGCTCAAAAAAAGCAAGTTGTTTAGCCAAATTCTTGGCTGAAATACAAAGATAATATGATAGCGACACAGCTATCTGTCTTTTGTGATAGTTAGAGAGATAGTACATAACAATATTATTTCTATCTTTTGTCAAAAACAAATGTTTGCTAACAAAATGGTTGGTATCAATTAAATGAAATAAATCATTATTAAATTTCAAATTACGTAATTTTTCTTCCTGTGGCAAACTTTGACTATACGGGAATGTGAACAACACAATTTTTCTTAAACTAAGATTATTCCATGTTCTATAATATTGGAGCAATTCTCCTTTGTTCACATTTCCCCTATTTCCCATAAAAATTAACAGTGTGGTGTCCTGGTTAAAATTACATTTTATTATGCTTTCATAATATTAAATAAAGAGCAACCGGGCATACAGTAATTTATTATGGAGTATCCCGGATATTCATCGGTCAACAAGTAACCTAACTCCTTTCCAATTTCATCACAGAATAAAACTACATCATTTTTTACACACTGTTTATAGGAACTGTTAATAGCAGGAAGTGGCAAATCAACAAGGGCTGCGTTAAGGTGGTATTGCATGTTGAATGCTCTGGCGTAGATAGAATGGATGGTGTCTGACACTGCTCACAGTTGTTTGGTTGTGAGTTCACCAGAACATTAATCGCCAACACATATTCCTTCACGAGGTCTTCTGAGGTATTATATTTAGCAGTCATTGAAGTTTCTCCTGTAAATAGTCTAGTTCTGATTGTAAGTAATCTGTGTCAATTTTTAACCGACTTCAAAAAAAGGAGGAGGTTTCTCAATTCGACCGTAAATATATTTTTTTTTATGTGTGTTCACCGATAACTTCATCATTTATGGACCGATTTTGATGATTCTTTTTTTGTTGGAAAGGAGATTTTCCAAGGGTGGTCTCATGATAAGGAAACCAGGATCTGATGATGGCATTCCAGAGAAGTCGAAGGGAACCTTCGAAAATCATAGTGGTGACTAGTGCGTTTTTTATTTCTTTCATTAATAATCTTACAGCACTACTATTTCATGAAGGTCTAAAGTTGCTCTGATGATGAAGCCGAAAGACAGTCGAGGAAACTCTTCAACGACTTACAGCAAATACCCGGTGTTTGGACTTAATTCATTTCTATTGATGAGAACTTTGCACCCATATGGGCTATAAGTGCCATTACAGGTCTGATGATGGAGACCATAGACAGTTGAGGGAATTCCTCAACGATTTACAGCAGTTCCCTATTGTTGGGGTTACTTTATACGGTTCAAAGTGCCAATTTTATTACTACTATTTAATTAAGGTTCGGAGTTGATCTGATGATGGAGCCGAAAGACAATCGAGGGAACTCCTCAACGATTTACAGCAATTACCTGGTGTTTGAACTTAATTAATTTCTATTGATGAGAAAGCTCCCATAAAGCTTATAAGTACCATTACAGGTCTAATGATGGAGACCATAGACAGACAGTCGAGGGATTTCCTCAACGATTTACAGCAGTAGTAAAGTATCAAATTTCACCTGGTGATTAGTGGTATAGGAATTAGTGCAAGTAGATACCATAACTAAAAAGTAAAAAATAAAAACTTTTTTACAAAAAAAAAAAACCGACTTACTCAAAAACACTCGAAAGTGAAAAATAACTTTAATTTCGGAAGTCGGTGGCAAAAAACTCAAATACAGATCCTAAGACACCGACTTCCGAAATTAAAGTTATTTAATAAAAGTTTTTTGTACTTCCTAGTACTTTGTTCCAAATTAAAAGAATACATATGTAATTGTTTAAGTAAATTTAGCCTTTCCCTATTTAGTTTAACATTTTTAATGAAAAACTTATGTCTTTTAACCAACTTTTTTGTTCGAACAATGTATTTATTAATTTTTATGTATTTTTTAAGTTTAGTGTTACTGGTGACTACCCTCACTGAGTTACATGGCTTTAAATTATCATGATATATACGTAGGCAGGTCAAGCAGACTAGGCAGAGTCTACGTTTTAAAATGTTTTGATTTGGCAGGTAGGTACCTTTTTCGTGTTTCTACCTATTTTGAATATTATTTCTTACTAGCTTCTGCCCGCGACTTCGTCCACGTTAAATTTCCTGCTCCTCCAACCCATCCCGCCGCATCGAATCGCCTGCCCGTGCGAGGTCTTCGTATGCGTGACGTTTTTCTTTGTGCTCGGCTCCTAAGGGTCCTATCGTGATGTTATATTATAGTCTATAGCCTTCCCCGATAAATGGGCTATCCAAGACTAAACGTAACTCCTGAGATTAGTACGTTCAACTAAACAAACTCTTTAGCTAGATTTGATTATAATTAAAAACGGTAGGTATATGCTATTGGGACAATTTTTTTGAACTTTTTAATAGAAACAATTCCGTCTTACATGATTGTTGCGTTAGTTTAACCGTTTACGCAACGCACGCAACGGAAGCTCTCAAAGGGAATAAATTTTCCCTGTTTTAGCAACATTTTTCATTATTGCTCCGCTTATTTTTCATATATCCAATATCCTTTCTCAATAAATGGACTACCCAACGCCAAAAGAATTTTACAATTCGAACTAATTGATCCTGAGATAAGCGCGTTCAACCAAATAAACACCAAACCAAACTAACTCTTCAGCTTTATAATATTAGTATTCATAGAAATAAAACATTAAAAACGATAAAATAATAATTTTGATAACAAATTGGAAAAATTACACGATAATTTAAAATGCACGAAATTAAATCAAACACAAAATGGGCAGAGGAACAATGTAGGTGGGTCTAAGACCGCAGAGAAAATGGACGAGTCCATTATTATTTTTTTTTTTTTTTGTAGGACATCTCGTAGTTAATCTGAAAAGATTCTTACTACTTAAACGGATTGTGGCCCGGCGAGTTCTAAAAAGTTACCTTTTTAGGCCTCCAGCCGGGGCTATACTTAAAAACTAAAGCGAAAGCTCTAAGGGTTACCCCGAGGGGGGTACGAACCTCGGCTTAGGCAATCACTGGTAGGGGGACAGCAAGGGACTGGCTGGATCTGGGTTAAATTATTTAGGGACTAATTTAAAGGTAACGGCGCAGCATCGCCGGCTGGCTCTTGCAAGGGTCGGGAGGGACTGTTAAGTCGGGGTGGCGACGACGGACCTCGGCGGCGAGGTCGGTACGATTTGTGTTTGTGTGCTGGTCTAGCTGTACTGGTCTCTTTTCGACTCTCCTGGAGGAGAGTAGTGGGATCGTCAGGATCGGTAAGAACGTGCCGCGAGCGGCGGACTTTACTGATACGGGAGGGGGTGTAAGTAGCTGCCGCCACAACCAGAGGGTTGCGGTGGGCTACGGCCCTATCGAAGAAACGCTTCGAAGCGCGTTTCATATACTGATGGATAGTCGGGAGTTTCATATCTAAATGAAGATTGATATTCCGAACAAACCAAGGCGCGCCTGTGGCTTGACGGAGAAAACGGTTCTGGAGAGTCTGCATCCTATTGTGGCCCGGCGAGTTCTAAAAAGTTACCTTTTTAGGCCTCCAGCCGGGGCTGGACGAGTCCACGCAGGCTTCTCTTCATTTTATACACGTGGCCGCGCTGGAGGGGACTGTCCGGTGTTGTCATCTAACAGTATAGATTAATTATATATTTATTATTCTAGTCAAACTTTTTCCTTCCCCTTCCTTTGTCCTTAATAGATAATATGTTTTCAAATTTTATATTGAAATACACACAGCGGTATACAGCAGTACAGCAGTATAAAGTCATTTTAGTTAAGGGGACGTGGGGCGTCGCTCCTCATTAAAGTACAAGTAAAGTACTTTCTTCTATTTTTCGGGTCTTTTAGGACACAAAAAAAAAACAATTTGCCCGGCGTAGCAACACTTGTATTTCCGCATCGTGGCACAAATGCACAATACAATATTTGTAAGACAACATTATCCGTTTAAATGTACTGCGAGTCACGTAACTAGTAGGTAGGAAATACGCGCGCGGCGGTGCCGTGGACGCCAACGTGACTGATGACGTCATCATTTTTTTTTTTTTTTTGTGGGGCATCTCGTAGTTAATCCTGAAAAGATTGTGACTACTTAAACGGATTGTGGCCCGGCGAGTTCTAAAAAGTTACCTTTTTAGGCCTACAGCCGGGGCTTATTATACTTAAAAACTAAAGCGAAAGCTCTAAGGGTTACCCCGAGGGGGGTACGAACCTCGGCTTAGGCAATCGCTGATAGGGGGGGCAGCAAGGGACTGGCTGGATCTGAGTTAAATTATTTAGGGACTAATTTAAAGCTAACGGCGCAGCATCGCGGGCTGGCTCTTGCAAGGGTCGGGAGGGACTGTTAAGTCGGGGTCGCGACGACGGACCTCGGCGGCGAGGTCGGTACGGTTTGTGTCTGTGTGCTGGTCTAGCTGTACTGGTCTCTTTTCGACTCTCCTGGAGGAGAGTAGTGGGATCATCAGGATCGGTAAGAATGTGCCGCGAGCGGCGGACTTTGCTAATACGGGAGGGGGTGTAAGTAGCTGCCGCCACAACCAGAGGGTTGCGGTGGGCTACGGCCCTATCGAAGAAGCGCTTCGAAGCGCGTTTTATGTATTGATGGATAGTCGGGAGTTTCATATCTAAATGAAGATTAATATTCCGAACAAACCAAGGCGAGCCTGTGGCTTGACGGAGAAAACGGTTCTGGAGAGTCTGCATCCTATGGATGAATCGGGAGATGACGTCATCACCGAATTGTGCATGATATATTGGCGAGTTTTTTTTGAAAATGCAAAACTAAAACCGCTCTAACTTCGTCATTTTTGGTCCAATTTCAATAATTCTTTCACTGAAATTATTGGTTTAGGTATGGCTATAATACTACATATTTAACTAAAATCGTCGCTGATCCTCATTGACTCTTTATACTTTGCTGCTCACACGCTGTCTGCGCGGAACGTCATTCTTGTCTACTCTTTCATCGCCAAGACGGTGCTCATGCTACGCCTGCTGATAGATTCGCGGCGAATCAAATTATAAACAGCTCTGATAGTACTCATTTGCGAAATCAAAACGGATCCAATGTCAGCATCTCCACCCCATAGTACAATGTCATACGACATAATGCTGTAGATGTAGCTAAAATAGACCAAACGCGTGGTTTCACATTCTGTTAACTGTCTTATCTTTCTAACAGCATAAGAGGCAAGAGATGTTATATGAGGTCCCCATTGTAACTTCTCGTCTAGTGTGATTCCTAGGAAAACCATTTGATTAATTAATTCCAGTTTTTCCCAATTCTATAAGATGTCATGTTCGCTACTTCTAACATTAGGGAATTTAAATCGAATGCATTTGATTTTTTCTCATTAAGTACCACATTATTTACTGTAAACCAGTCTTGGACCTGAGGAATAGAATTATTCACATTGTCAAGATCTTGTGACCGTCTGTCTATTTTAAATATCAATGATGTGTAATCTGCAAATAACCCTACCTTCGTTTGATTTGGAAATAAATTGGGTAGCCGTTGATCATATCGCCTTGAGGAACGCCCATTGCCATTTCAGATCCTAATGAGTTTATGCCGTTTACTTGGACTTTCTCCTTTGAAAGTAAAGGGTGTTGATTTGTGAGACAGGGGCGTAGCTACCGCCGTATCTGCCGTATCAATTATACTGGGCCCCCGACGTGCGTAAGCAAAAATTAATAAAAACTTCACATTTTTTTCAGAAATGACAATAGTCACAAAAAGCAATTTCTTTTTTCCCGTTTTCAAAGTTGGCAACACCCTACATCGGTTATCGCGGGCTGCGGGATTTCCCCGTCTTTCTCACATAGGATGGGTACAGTGACACTTAGTCACGTGACTTAAATAGTGAGGTGAGGTCTCTTTGCGTAATGAATTCGATTATTTTCGATTTTTTTAAATAGATGTGGTTAATTATACATAATTTCTAATAAAGATTATGGATGTAAAAAGAAAAACACAACAATTCATAAAAATAATTTTAATCTAATTCGTTGTCAGGTTGCATTGGCAAAGACGAACAGTCATCCGAATCACCTAATTCAATAATAAACTCATCTCCGCTCTAGTAAAGTCGTCCTGCGCAGATAACAAAACTTGACAATTTAACAACATTCAGTTTAAATAATTTGCACAATAAGAAACACACGGAAAGCATTCGAAGCAGACGCACTCGTAAAATAGCCACGCATTTTGATGCGTAAGTGATTTTTTTGTTTTCTCGTTTTTAAAAATATACACACTTGGTAAAATAACTTATTAAAATTGTATAATAGTAGAATTATGTATTATCTCCAGTTTGCCGAAAAAAAGGCAAGGAGAGTTATTTAATTTGAATTGTTTATAAAAGTTTTGGAAAAAGTGACAGATAGATAATTATGATGAATATATATTTCTTTTAATTTTATTATTTTTTTCCTTTTGTGAGAAATCGTTACCCTTCATAAGGGCCCCCAAACAAATTTTTATACGGGGCCCCGCCAAGTCACGCTACGCCACTGTTGTGAGAGCGAAACTTTTGAAAGGATGATGATAGGCATACATTTTGAAAGAATGATTTCGAAACTATAACAAAATTAGGCGGTGGAAAATACAAAATTATATAATAGCGCCAATGATAATTATTGTAAAGTAAAGATACGCCATGTTCATACTGATCGGCGATTAGAAATCGTTCCGTTGTTAGTACAAATGTACTTACCTACAGATGTATAATAATTGTCAACAACGACTGTGATACGGAACGGATAATACAGAAAGAGATAGCTAGCTGTAGTGTGTTGCGCTTGAAGTACACTAGTGAATCATAGAATATGCGGATTTGTCACAGAAGAGACATTGATTATAACTGGGAATACTACACTGATAATAAACAAAAAACACAATTGTTATCTATTTACTCACAAATTCTAAACAATTTTGAGTATATGATATTGTACTTCTTTTTCTTGGAATCCAGTCATATTGACTTCTTTCCCCTTGAACTATGCTGACCCATTTACTTTTTGTGTAATCATCACTCGGAAATCTGACAAATAATAAAAGATAATGAGAAAATAAATATTTGATTACATACATTTTAATTTTACTAATAAAACATCTAATAACCCGCTATCACTAATCAAATTCTCACTTATAAAACGTTAAAAGCTACAATTTATTATGATCATTATAATATGATATTATTGTTAGAAAGACGCTCACTAAATTACAACAAAACTCACGTTGCGTATTCAAGTGGCTAACGAATGCTATGAATTGTGCCTAGGATTTCACTTCTGGTTAATTTAATCTATGACTCATTCTTGTCGCGCTGCAGTTGCCAATGTTGCCATCATATTCTCTATCCTTTTCGAACCACAATGTTAATAAATCGAAATTTGTTTCTAAATGTAATCGTGATATTTATACAAACATTCATTATTTCACTACATTTACCTATGGTATGAAATTCCTTCATTGTTACTTATTTTGGAACCATAGTTTTTACACTTTCTTACAACACAACTTGGCATTTTCGATATAATACTTTACGCCACGGACACGCTTTGCTTCGCTCGCTGCTATTGACCGACTAAATCAAATCACACCAATTGTTGTGATTTGTCGGCAACAATTTTCGCACGCTAATGCCCTATCTACGTATTTTTGTATATAGTATCCTTGAATAGAGCGGAGACTGTGATAATAGATGTGAGGAGAGATTCATTTGGTAAATTTGATGCGTGGAAATATAAACGTTACAATTTTCTTGAAAGAATTTAATATTATAGCATGTTTATTTTCTCTACACAAGTTATGAACTTAATACTAAACTTCAATAGCTAGAGCACGAAATAGGAGCTAACTTTGTGAGACTGGTGCCTGACGTAGGTTTATTTAAAGTATTACTTACAGGTCATCAGTTCGCTGCCGCGGCTAATTGTTTGTTAATTTGATACACGTCATAATAACACTACAGGCACGGTAATAATATCTGTATTACCGTGCTACAGGTTACCTACATAACAACAACAATTCAGAGAAACAAAATATTTTTTTATATCAGCTTAACAAAAGGTTTGTGTGTGAGGTTACTTGAGTAAATGTAGAGCGAGTATGGTCGATAGAATGCTGAAGCAGGAGACGGGATGTGCATAAATGATGTTGTTTGAATTAATAAACAAATTATTACTATTCCCTTTATTCATTTTAACAAACTTATAAATTATATTTTTAAATATTAGAATATAAAATAAAAAAAAACATTTAAACATATAAAAAAACCGGCCAAGTGCGAGTCGGACTCGCGCACCGAGGGTTCCGTACAAACCTGTAGGTATTCTCGGTTTAAAAATATTTTTTTTTAAAATTTTTATATTTTAGTTGATTGAATGTAAGGTAAATTCCGATTTACGATTTATGACGTTTTAAAAAAAAACTACTCACTCGATCTCGTTCAAACCAATTTTCGGTGGTAGTTTACATGGTAATGTACATCATATATTTTTTTTAGTTTTATTATTCTCTTATTTTAGAAGTTACGGGGGGGGGGGGGGGACACACATTTTACCACTTTGGAAGTGTCTCTCGCGCAAACTATTCAGTTTAGAAAAAAATTATATTAGAAACCTCATTACCATTTTTGAAGACCTATTCATAGATACCCCACACGTATGGGTTTGATGAAAAAAAACATTTTTGAGTTTCAGTTCTATGTATGGGGAACCCCAAAATTTATTGTTTTTTTTCTACTTTAGTGTGAAAATCTTAATGCGGTTCACAGAATACATCTACTTACCGAGTTTCAACAGCATAGCTCTTATAGTTTCGGAATAAAATGGCTGTGACATACGGACGGACGGACAGACAGACAGACAGACAGACAGACAGACATGACGAATCTATAAGGGTACCGTTTTTTGCCATTTGGCAACGGAACCCTAAAAATAGTAGCCCACCGGTATCGGGAACAGGGTCCAAGCTACCGGCGGTCAGGGCTCCAGAGAGAGGAACCTCCTGACGATGCGAGCCGTGTCCAGAAGTACCGCTTTCTGAATCAAGCCCTTGACCCAGCTGCCTAACGAGAGCCTCCTTAGATGTTGGTCGAGGCTCTTGGCTATCAACCCATTGGCTATGACGACTATCGGCACAATGATCGATGAATCCACATCCCACATGTCGACAACCTCGCGAGCCAAGTCAAGATACTTGATCTGTTTATCTTTCTCGGCTTTCACGAGGTTCTCGTCATGCGGAACCGTTATGTCAACAATCATTGTGCGCCGCTCTACTCGATCCACCACCACTATATCAGGCTTATTTGCGACAATAGTCCTGTCAGTGATGATGGATCGATCCCAGTACAATGTGATATTTCCATTTTCGAGAACTGGGTCGGGCACATACCTGTAGTACGGCACTTCCGATTCCACAAGGCTGTATTTAAGAGCAAGTTGCTGATGGATAATCCTGGCTACTAGGTTGTGTCTATGCAAGTATTCTTCGTTAGCTAGACGAGAACACCCGGAGATTATGTGCCTAATTGATTCTCCTGGACGGTGACATGCCCGACAGATGTCAACCGTGCCGTCTTTCATAATAAATATCCGGTAATTGTTCGTCATCATAACTTCGTCCATAATTGCACAGACAAAACCTTCGGTTTCCCCAAAGAGGTCGCCGAAACGCAGCCAGGCTACGGACGCTAGTATATCTACATCGGGTCCATGTAGGGCCCGGAAAAAGCGTCCGTGGAGCTCCTTACTCTGCCATACTTCCATGCGGTCATTAGTGTCAAGTATTACAGGTTTGCGCCAGTTCTCGTTAGCCAAGGAGAGCGGGGTAAGGCCCTTGTCAACCGCGACCACATTTCGATGCATCCCCACGTCGGTTTCTAGGAAATATTCCCTGAGCCTGCATAAGTGCATATCTCGCGATTGTGGAGAGTCTTAGCATTTAAAAAGCCTCGACCTCCACACTTTCGCGGGATATACAGCCTCATTACTGATGACCGTGGGTGATGCATTCGATATGCAGTCAGCAGCGTACGGACCCTCCTATCCAGGGCGTCGAGTTCGGTTTGAGTCCATTTGAGTATGCCGTAAGAGTACATCAAAACCGGCATGACCCAACCGTTGAAGGCGCGCACCTTGTTTCCGCCTGATAGAAGACTATTAAATACTTTCTTCAGGCGGCCAAAGAAGCGCTCCCTCAGCGATTGCTTCATGTCAGTAACATTGATGCCCAACGCTTCCGACATACCCAAATACTTATAGGTTTCGGATGCGGAGAGGGCTCGGAGGTTTATGGAATCCGAGAGTTGGGTTCCCGCGGATTCCACAATCTCCCCTCGCTTTACATGCATGACCGCACATTTGTCCACACCAAATTCCATCCTGATGGCGCTACTGAAGGTTTCAGTTACCTTCAGTAGTTCCATCAGTTGCAAATTGTTGTGGGCAAAAAGTTTAAGGTCATCCATGTAAAGGAGGTGAGATATAACCTGACCACCTCTCCTCAACCGATAGCCTATACCTGAATCCTCAAGCAGTGTGCTCAGAGGATTCAGGGCTAAGCAGAACCAAAGTGGACTCAAACTATCACCCTGAAATATGCCTCGCTCGATCCTTATCGGTTCGCTGTTTATTTGGATATTTCGACATCCTGGATAGCGGAGGACCGTCCTCCACTGCCCCATACATGAAATCAGGAAGGTGCGCAGAGTTGCATCAATTTTATACAACTCCAGCACCCTCATGAGCCATGTATGTGGCACCGAGTCAAAGGCCTTCTTGTAATCTATCCAACATGTCGACAGATCCTTTCGGGAACGACGAACCTGTTGGCTAATGGCCATATCAATGAGGAGCAGCTCCTTAGTACCGCGGGACCCGTTCCTACATCCATTTTGAGAGACAGACATGATGGAGTTAGTGTCTATATGATTGTAAATTTTAGCTCTCAAAATGGATGTAAGAACTTTATAGACCGTCGGTAAACACGTGATCGGCCTATAATTTTTGGGTTCCGCGGTGCTACCTGATTTATGGAGCAGGTGGGTAACTCCTGTTGTAAGAAACTGGGGTAGCGAACCAGACTCCAAAGCAGTCTGTTACTGAGTCGCCAAGCGAGCGTGCGATCCTACAAACCATTTTATCCAGAAGTTGTGCAGCCCGTCCGGCCCTGGAGACTTCCAGTTGGGCAACGGACGAACTGCACGAGCAACATCCTGGGGGCAGATAGTAATAGCCCCCATTTCTGGTATAGGATCGCAGGCTCGCTCGACTTCTCTAGCCCAATTACCTTCGGTGTGACTCACAGGCACCGACCAGATACTGCGCCAAAAAGAACACATGGCGTCATTATCCGGCAGATGTGTGTCAGCCACACCTTGGATAGGTCGCTCCCAAGCCCTATAAACCCACCTTTCATCACTCTGGAAGGCGCGATTCTGAATGTATCGGTCCACTCGCCGCTTATACCTACGAATACGGCTTGCCCATGCATAATTTTTTTGCTTCAGGAAGTCTATGCGCTCTGTGACACGGGACATAAAATCCTGAGGGCTGGTATCAGTCCCTGAGAACGCCCGTCTCACAAAGCGCATCACTCTAGGGCGAGTATTGCCCTCCCTGAAGCAGATTAGTTTGCCGATGAGCGCTCTGGCCCCACTAATACGTCGCTCAATTCTGCACTGCCAGGCTGGTACGGCTGGTTTTGGTCATGTAGCTCTAGGGTCACTAGCAAATTTGACGTGAGCTACACGACATGCCGCTACAGCCGCGCAGTACAGAATTGCATGAGTATCAGTGAGGTCTTCGCAGTCATCAAAATAGTTTGACAACTGCGAATCCCGAGCCGCCACCAGCGCCCTATTTTTGTTATGCATGGGCAAACGAGGTAAACGTGGTCTAAGTTCGGGTGATATGGACCGATATTCTCGAATCGCATCCTCCAAAGCACTCCTCAATTCCTCATTGCACTGGGTACTTACGTTTGTAGCCCTGTCATCATTCTCCTCATCAGCTTGACTTGTCAAGTACTGTGGTGGGACCACAGCAGTCTGCAACGGGGGTGCGATGACATGGCTACTCTGCATTTCATTTCGTAGGCGATCAAGTACAGTGTCATCCAACATATGATTACGCTGGATGACCCGCACCTGATCCGATAGTCGTTGGGTTGAGACGTTGACAGCTGGTTCAAGCACCTGAAAAAGAGAGAGCATCCGAACACGTTAAGCGGTCAGATTCTTTCCCCCCTCTGTAGCCCCATAGTATGAGCGCATGACATTCTCATTGATGGATCTTGTCCATCTCATGCGCTGCACACTTCCGCCGGGAGCTGGGACCCTATCAGAGGCCGGTGGGCCTCGAGGTCCTAAACCATCCAGCGGCCGGCGTCCTCCCCGTCGACGAGCAGGTGGTGGCCTCGTGGGCGGGGAGAAGTACTCGTCGCTCGAGCTCGACGCAACTGCCACGGCCGGTGTCGTCACAGCGCCCGCAGTGGGGCTGGGTACCGGCGGCGGCGAGGCGGAGCTGAGAGACGAGTCCGGAGGTGGTGGGCGTGCTCTTCGTGCTGCTGATCGGGTCAACATACTCGTAGTCTTCAAATTCCTTTTGATTTTTTTCATTTTATTGTGATTTTACCGCCCCGATTCGACTGTTTTAATTTGTGTTTTTTTACATTATGGTGATTTTTGTAGTTTTTATAATTCCGGGAGGTTTTAGAGGTTGAGGATTTCTTTTGTATTATACAGTTTTTCTTAACTTGCGTTGAATAAATATTTTTTTCTAAAATAAGGAACAAAGACGTCTTGTCAACACAGTGTTGCCAGCTCTTATTATTATTATTATTTATACATATGTTCAACATATCTCGGGATTCTAGAATCCCGGTCCTTTGGAAGGCGTACGAAAGGCCGAAGCCAACTCGCAGAGGCCCCTTAGACAATTTTAAATGATGAGGGGGCACCAACCGACGATTATCCCTGTATGCACTATGCAAGTGCACCCAAGGACAATCCCCGGTTGGAGCAGAACTATTACAAAATACGGAAACAAAACGGAACGGTTATCGGATCGGTACTAAGGACTCGGATAATAGGACTATCATTGTGGATTTTACTAGCAATCTTCTGAAGGAAAAGTTTATACAGATGTATAAAAAGTACAATAAGGAAAATAGCAAATTATCAACAGAGCATCTGAGTATAAGCGGACCAGCCAAACCTGTGTTCATATCTGAAAATCTCTCACCTAAAATGAAACGCCTGTTTTTCTTAGCCCGAGACTTTGCCAGCTCAAATGAATACCGCTATTGCTGGGTAAAAAATGGCAAAATATTTCTTCGAGAAAAGGATGGAGCTCAACACCTAATGATCAAAGACGAGTCTGACCTTCCAAAACCTACAAATAATGAATGACTAGATGTTGGCTTATCTATCAGCTTGCGCGTCGTTTTGCTTGTACCTAATAATTATGTAAACTCGTTATTTCTCAATCATTTTAAACAATCTTATTTTTTACTTAGCTACCTTTGCATTATAAATGTAATTTGTTTTAACACTGTAATACCCAATACTAAAACACTATCTCTGACACACACCTAAAAAGCACACTTTCCTTATACGCACACACACTAACATACATCATATTTTGCACTAATAATTACGGAAGTTTATGTTTCACGGAGTATCAGTCTTTTCGGATTGTTTTATTCAAAATTCGAAATAATCATTCCTTTATAAAATATTTGTTGATTCTTACATTCCATTATGAATGAAAACGTCGAATTATTAGATGATATTGAGCAGATTGCAACATCGGCATCATACCAGTGTTCCCCGGAACTAGTTGCCTCTTTTTTATACAACGTAAGCTATGGTCTAAAAATTTTCCACGTAAACATAAGAAGCATCGGCAACATTGCCAATTTTAACAATCTCGTTCTACTGCTGCATCGAATAAGGGTTCAGTTTGACGTCATCGTTTTGTCAGAGTGCTGGTTACGCAAATGTTCTAACCTTCCCTCCATTCCGGGCTTCGTTTCCACTTTTTCCGATAACTCAAACCAAAATGATGGAGTTGTAGTGTACACTAAACTAGAGTTACAACTCGCTATCGAAAAGCCAGTACTCGCTGACGCAAACTGCCTAGTAGTTAAATTACGTAATGATGTGGCTCTTATTGCAGTATATAGATCTCCTTCAACGAAAAACATCCAGCCATTTGTCACCAGTCTAGACTTAATACTCAAATCCCTAAGCACCTACAAGACTATAATTTTGGTCGGCGATATAAATATTAATATTGCCCGAGACTGCGGTGACTTAAATTCTGACTTATATTTAAATACTGTGGCATCACACGCTATGCTCTCTGGTCACCTGTTCCCCAACCGCAACGATAGCTGTCTTGATCATGCTATTCTTAAATCGAATAAACCGGCTATTACCCTAGTACTTGACTCATTTATCACGGACCATGCGCCTATTGTAGTTTTTTGTGATTTAAATCTAGACATCCCTAAACCACCCCTCCGTCAACGTCGAGTGAATGTTTCTGCATGTGTTGAGGCACTTAGGGACACCGATTTTTCTGACGTCATGTGCTGTCATGATGCCGATGTTGCTGCTTCTATCATGGTTAGTTTGATCTCCACAGTTGTCAAAAAAAATTGCAGTAACCCTATCATCCCGAGTAGAAAGCGAATTATTAAGCCGTGGATCACACCTGGGCTCCTTAAGTGTATTCGAAACCGGGATAAACTGTACCTTAAGACTAAGAAAGACGCTGATAATGATATTCTTAAGACAACGTATAATAGATATAAAAACTTCTGCAATAACTTGTTAAAAAAACTAAAAAGTGAATCTGAACGTCATGAGTTTGAAAAACATCGTAACAATCCTAAGGCTACCTGGAAACTTATTAAAACTATCTCCAATCTTCAAACGAATAAAAAATCTGCCAGTGAACTGCTGTCTCTTACTCCAGATTTATCTCAATCGATTGATTTGGTTAACAATTTTTTCGCAAATGTGGGTAAGGAGCTTGCATCTGACATCAGGAATTCCGCAAATTATGTCTCGACAACCACTGACGCTGTCTCGGTTGGGTTTCACTCCAGTTCGATGGCCATCTTGAACACGAACAACGAAGAAATTGAACGACTAATTCTTGGTTTGAAGCTCGATAGCGCTGTAGGATGGGATGGTATCCCAGCTACTGTGATATATGGTGCCAAAAATATTCTTGTCCCAGTCATCTGCCACGTGTTTAACCTTGCCCTTTCGTCTGGAATATTTCCAACTGCTTTTAAAAAAGCCGTTGTGCACCCAATTCATAAAAATGGTGACAGAGACAGTGTCAACAACTACAGACCCATATCGGTATTATCCATCCTATCTAAACTTCTAGAAAAAATATTAAATAAACGTTTGCTTGATTATCTCAAGTCAAAAAATATTCTGGCTGATAACCAATTTGGGTTTAGATCTGGCAAAAAGACGGAAGATGCTATATTAGAATTACTGAGTACAGTAGCCCAAAATACTAATAATAAAGATAAGACCATAGCTATCTTCCTTGATCTCTCTAAAGCATTTGACACTGTCGCTGTACCCCTCTTAATTACTAAAATGGAAAGGGTAGGCATACGAGGCTTACCGCTGGATATTTTCAAGAGCTACCTTAGTGGTCGTTCTCAAGTAGTAAAAATTGAAAACCATTACAGCAAAGAAGCATTTCTCTCCTACGGTGTCCCACAGGGCAGCGTTCTGGGACCTACCCTATTCCTATTATATATTAACGAGCTCTGTAAACTTACACTTATCAATGCCAAAATTATTACCTACGCTGATGACACCGTAATCCTGGTCAATGGTAGTGATTGGACCGAGACTTGCAAATGTGCAGAGTCTGCACTCCGTACTGTCATGATGTGGTTAACACAGAATTTGCTCACACTTAACCTAAATAAGACTAGATTCATCACATTTAGTCCGAGGAAAGCGTCACAGCCATCTTCAACATACTGTTTGATAGCTCATGTATGTGGTACAATAAATAATATTGGTTGTGATTGTACCAAAATTATACGCACAGATTCCATAAAATACCTTGGAGTTCTTATTGACAGTACGCTGACATGGAGTGAGCAAATAAATGCTCTGGTTTCTAGAGTGAGAAAGTTAATTTTCATTTTTAAAAATCTTAGAACCTCCGCCAATTATTCTACCCTAAGAACAGTTTACTTTGCTCTTGCTCACTCCATTTTAACGTACTGTATATCATCATGGGGTGGAGCTGGAAAGTGTCTGCTATTGCGGTTGGAGAGAGCTCAAAGGGCTGTGCTCAAGGTCATGGCATACAAACCCATTCGTTTCCCTACTCGGGATTTATATCATTTATGGAAGTTACCCACTGTTAGACACTCCTTTGTATTGAGCACGATATTACGAAAACACTGTGACCTGCCGTTTAACCATAATCTGAGCAAAAAAAGACGAAGAACTGCCAGAGTCTGCCAAACAGTTCCGGCTAGACTTGAAACTGTCCGCCGACAGTATGTTTTCTTTGGTCCCGTGCTATATAATAGAGTAAATGAACAACTTAATATTCATTCTTCCTCTTACCGAGATTGCAAAAAAAATAACTAACGATTGGCTTTGCACCCTGGCATACGAAGAGTTGGAGACTTTAGTTAAGCCGTAAGGATATTGTGTTAGATTTTCTCCCGTGATAGATACGCACATCACACACACTCCTCCTCACTAACACACGCTACATGCACACACACACACACACACACACACACACGAACACACACATGCACACCACACCTCGGTACTTATCTTCCATCTACACACCATACAGGCACCCACACTGCTCATACAAACTCTATGCACTAACTTTTAGTTTTAATTAGTTCAATTTTATCTTGTAAATTAATTTTATTTTGTAAGCATTAAATATCTGGGACACTGTTCATCTTCCACATGGAGGTGGGCGTTAATAGCTGCGACACAGTTTTTAACTAATGTGGCTGGCTATTATCGTACACAATTTAATTGTAAATGTACTGTTTCTGGTTCCAATAAAGATTATAAAACAAATTAGGCTATGGGTTTGGATGGCTATAGTGAATTGGTAACAGCAACTATGGAAGGACTATGACCCCTGCCTGATCTGATCAATGTTTTGTATACGCGGATAAAATGGCTGGGGGTGACTTGCACACTCAATAATGGGCCCCCGGGAAACGTCGCTAGCATATAGTGACGTAGCGACAAGGGGGCAACACTTCCTGAGGTGCTTGAGAAGTGGAGAGGTATTTCACAGCTTTCAGAACAATCCCAGAGCCCGGAAGATGGTCAAGATCCCTACGAGCACTTACTGGAATACTTCCTTTCCCCGAGCACGTTTGCTCTTGCGAATCTCCACTCAAGCCAGCCAATAAAGGCAAGAATGAGGTGGGAGCTCTGAACCTCGTCAGTGTTCACTCCACCCGGCCAATAAAGGCAAGCCAGAGATGAGGAACAAAAATTCTCTCGGGAGATCAGGTCCGTGGGGTCGCTACTGCCCAACAGCACGCCACATGCTGCCCTGCGGGATTATTATTATTATTATAAATATATCTTTCTGCGGTGGAACAACAAATTCTCAGTTCCCTGATAGTCTCGAGTTTTGAAATAGGCAATGACTGCAGTTTTACCTTTGTAATCAGTTGGAGGATCACGGGTATTCAACTCAATATTATACAGGAATAAGTAGTCCAAAAAAGAAGAAGAAAGAAAAGGAATAGAGTGTGCAAAACGAAGGCTGTGTTCGGCGTAGGTACCTACATACCAGTGGCGTGCACAGGGTTTTACGACCGGGTAGGCAGTTCAAAAAAAAAACGTCTTTCGTAATTGCTCAAGTTAGTGAAGGAAAACTCACTAGGTGGTTTAAAAGGTTGAAATGGCGATTTCCTGATGATGCTAATAAATGATTTCGGCCACCTCAAATATCTAGTCCAAGTGAGTGATAGTTACAGAACACGTCACTTTTAAGAAATCCGATGTGGCCTTGAAAAAGGCCCTTCATGTGATTCGTATATGTAAATATATTTAATAAGTAAATTAAGTATGGGTAACAGTAAAAATAATAAAGTAAACAAACTCATTTATAAATGACATCTAAGCGCCTATCTTTTTTTAAATATGATTTTAAATCATCGTCATAAGTGTTAGGATTTTGGAATAAAAGCCTTGATTCTTTTATTATAGCACTGTATAATATTCTGATTTTAGGAGAAATGCTTTTACGACACACAATGGTTCACACAGAAAATTCGCCATAACAATTTTGTTCGGTCACTACTTCACTAGGGATGCTACCACACTCAAAATACTAAAAGCTAGGGATGTGCTATGACTGAGTTCCTATCTTAAGTTATTACAAACCAAATATTTTATTGTTTCTTGTTGCGTACCGTTTATTATCTGTGCGCCTAATGGAATGCGCGTGTAACGAAGTGACATCTGACTTGTCATTGTTTGACGTTGACACTTGACAGCTCTTGATTTGCCGCTAAAGGAAGCGTGGGTTCGCCTGTTGAGTTCCGCGACGCGTTCGTTGAAATCAATCTCTTAACCGGTCGTTTTTGGTGGACAATGGACCATGACCCAGTTGTTTGAGTTAAGAACCCCTATCTTGGTGTAATATCACGGGTTCATTTGTTGGAAATACCACGTATAAATAGTTGAAAGTCAAAGTGTGACGCTGTTGGGACGAGTGATTTGAAGACCGCATGCTGTGATCGTCTCCAGCCTAATTGGAAGCGGAATCTAACCTGAAGAATACTCGTAACGTCACCACACAATACAGATACACTCACTTACATACAGAACTCCAGGTTGGCACCAGAGCAGTGTCCTTCAACCATGAGGTAAGTGCTTTTGTTGTATTTGTAATTGTTCACTTGTATTGTCTGCTCCGCGTACGGCGGACAGTACGCTAGCCACTCTTGTCTCTAGAGCCCCAAGGTTATCACACTTCCACTGCGCATTTAAAACCTTATGTGGGCCTAGTCTGGCAACGTACATTTTGGTATGCAGAGGCGTGGTTTTAACCTACAAAACCACCAAATTGGTAATTTTACAGTAGGCTAATTACTTGGCAGTCTCTATAAGGGAAGTAGTAATGCGCTGTAAATATTTGATAACTATAATTAATTGTGTACGTTGCCAGACTAGGCCCACAATACGGTTTTAAATGCGCAGTGGAAGTGTGATAACCGTGGGGCTCTAGAGACAAGAGTGGCTAGCGTAATGTCCGCCGTACGCGGAGCAGACAATCAAATCAAACACTTACCATACAACAAAAGAGAACAATTGCAAGTAACTTAACTACAATAAAACGAACAAAGGAACTCACCTGATGGGCGACGACCACCTGCTTTACCGGTTACCTGGATCTGTGTATGTAAGTGAGTGTATCTGTATTGTGTGGTGACGTTACGAGTATTCTTCTGGCAAGATTCCGCTTCAACTTAGGCTTGAGGCAATCACAGCATGCGGTCTTCAAATCACTCGTTCCCCAATAGCGTCACTTGAATGACCTTCAAACTATTTCTCCAAAATATGTCCAAAACCCGTGTTATTACACCAAGATAGGGGTTATTAACTCAAACAACTGGGTCATGGTCCATTGTCCACCAAAAACGACCGGTTAAGGGATTACTTTACAAAAAGATCGCGAGACTCAAGCGGCGACGTGTTCCCTTTTTTCCCACCAAATTCAAGAGAAAGAGTCAAACGTCAAAACTGTCATGTCAGATGTCACTTCGTTACACGCGCATTCCGTTAGTCGCACAGATAATAAACGGTACGCAACATCTACCCCCCCCGGACGGGCCTTCCCGTCCGCTAATCACTTGGCAATCCCGACAAGGTTGCGTTTTATCAGTCCACCTGACGCGCTGCTGGAGGATGTGCAAATACTCCAAGCTCCAACGCTTCCAAAAACTCTGAGCGAGCTGCTGCACCAACTGAAACCGCGATAGCCAATTTTGGCTCACATCGACGAAAGGGTGCTCCGGCAGGGCGGCAAGTGGCTGTCAAATCAAAAAATGGCCCGGGGTCAGGGCCTCCAAGACGTTCGGGTCCGTAGACAGCGGGCACAATGGACGCGAGTTCAATACAGCTTCAAAGCGGCAAAATACCGTAGCTAACTCCTTAAAGGTGAGAACGGTGTCTCCCAACAATCTGCGCCAGAGTCCCTAACCGCCTTCACCACGGCCTCAAAATACCCCCCCAATGGGGGCAGGCTGGCGGGTCAAACAATAACAAACAACAAACAACCAAACAACAATAACAACCACAATTTAATGGCCCTCCTTAGGCAACAAAAGGGGGTGACGGACCCCATAAGGAAGGCTAAAGTGACTCAACCGTCAACAACCAAACAACAAAAGACCCGTATCGTCCAAAAGGGGTTCAACTTACCAACGGCTCCCGACAATATCCAAAACTCTCGCTGCAGAATGGCCAACAGCGCATTGCAACCGGCATGCGAGTTCTTAATGTGACGATCAGTCACCAACAATTCAACAACAAAAAACAACAATTCAACAATTTGTCGAGGGAGCCAAATCGACTCAACAAACTCAGGGTCCTTTGTTCCAACAACGAGCACCTTGAGCCCGGGCAAAGGACCCGACATCAAGACTGGCAATCGAGGCCAATCATCCTCGGTATGAGTCAGCCAGTCTGGTCCCCACCATAGGGGGCAAGCAAACAAGCGGGGTGCCATGCATCCACGTGAGGCCACGGCGCCTGGGTTCAAATCTCCAGGCACGTGCCTCCAAATCAAAGGCGTATCAAAATTTTGAATCTGGGACACTCGGTACGCAACAAAGACCTCCAAATAGTGGACGGACGTCTTCAACCAACACAAAACAATTTGACTGTCCGTCCAGGCGTAAGAAACCCGAATGTCCACAGTTCCACCCAAAGTGTGAGCAACGTGGTTCAATAGACGCACAAGACGCGCCGCCCCTGACAACTCAACTTAGGGACGGTCAGTGCCGTCCGGATGGGGGGCCACCTTGCTCTTGGCCAAGACCAGTGACAAATTCACCTGGCCTGTTGCGCAGACGGTGCGCAGACAAACAACAGCTGCATATCCGTGCGAAGACGCATCACAAACAATGGTGGCAGTGTAGCTCCCAGGGGGGAGGATAGCGCCGGGTAACACGACCTCGTTGACTGCAGGGAGTGCGGATACAAATTGGAGCCAATCTTCCAACAAGGTTTCCCGAATTGGCTCGTCCCAGCCAAGTCCCGCAGTCCAAAGGCGCTCAAGAAAACAATTTTGCCCAAAACAATACAAACAAAACAACAAAACAATAGACAAAAGGCAACCCTGGGCTCCCATGTCCAAAATGGCACGGACCACAACAGAGTCCCCCGTGGGCCCCCAGACCTGACCGATGCCGTTGGCAACAAAACCGTGTCGATCTGAGGGGTACCTTAGCGGGGCAGGCGCCAATGTCCTAACAATGTCTGGGCGGCGACCGATCGCCACACCCAGACCCAAGTCTTTCCCGACGAGGATGGAGTTCAAACTCCTCGTCCGCGCGGTGTCCCGAGCCACGCGCCATCGCTGGAAGGGCATATCCCACCGGATGCCCGAATGGCGGGGGGCGTGACTCCAACCGGGGACGTTCCGCCAATGGAGGGGAGGGAAGGCGGTGCTGGTCTGGCCAGCGCTGCCTAGCAACAACTGCGTAATCGCCTTTACGCGGGGAGACCAAATGGCGGTCGCGCGGCTCCCGATCAACTTGCGCGGGGGGTGGAGTGCGGCGCTCAAAATTGCGGGCCTCTCCCCGGTTCTGAACCGGCGAGGCAGAAGCCCGGTGACCAACTCCATGGTACCCCCCCGTACGCGAACCTTCATCAGAGGCTGGTCTGCCAGCGTAGTTCGCGTTAGCGCACAATATGTCCAAATGGGACCCCCCACAAATTCTACAAGGGCGGGGGTTGGGGCAGTCCCTATGGAAGTGAGCCCCCAAACAAGAGAAGCACATGCGGCGTGCTTTGGCAATTCGGCGGCGGGCACTCATGTGCAACTTCAAAAAGGCCGCGCAAGTTGCCATGCCATGCCCCGTGTCCCTACAAAACTCACAACCAGGACGACTCTGGGTGCCAGCAAAACGAGCGGCGGGGCGACCATCAACAGGCCCGCGAGCCCTAGTCCGTCCCTGGTCTCGTGGCCGGGAAGACGGCTGGCATGACTCAGTGGCAACGCCAGAGTTGTCCACAAACCGACACTCATCCTCCAAAAATTGGACGAGGTCATCAAATGGGGGGAGATGTGTGACACTATCCCCACCATACTTTTGCTCGAAACGAGCCCTCAAATCGGCAGGAAGCCGTTGCAGCACAACGTGCACCAAAAGGTAAGACCAATGGTCCACCGGCAAGTCCAATTGCTTTAAAGCGTTGGTCGCTGCCACCAACGGGTTCAACAGGTCAGTACGCAATGCTGACAAACTAGTAATGACCGGTAACCCCAAAATCAATCCAATATGAACGTCAGCCAAACAACGTTTATTTTGGTACCGCCGGGTGAGTAGCTCCACAGCGGTAGGGTAGGCTGAGTCAGTCAAAGACAGATGCTGCACCAAGGCTCGGGCCTCCCCTTCCAGGACAGACAACAAATAGGCCAACTTTTGGGCGGGTCTGAGGTCCGAGCGTGCATCAACCAAACTTTCAAACAGGTTTTGGAAACTTAACCAGTGGTCCAGACGACCGTCAAAATGTGGCAGTTCCAAAGTAGGCAGTCTACTCAATAGTCCGGGACCTGAAACAACCGAGGTCTCCGGTTTGACCTGGACAGGTGTCCGGCTCCCCAATATTTCCCGAGCACGTTGACCAATGACATCCCCCAGGTCCAAGATCTGGTCGTAGTCAGCAAGGACCTTGTCACGTGCTGCCTGATCCAGCACTTCCAGAGCCACATCACAAATGTACTCGTTGTAGCGGGTAAGCAGAGCATCAACGTTGCCGAGTCTCACGTTCAACTGCTCGAACCGAGCCAGAGTGACCGCTTCAAGATCCGGGCGCTCAGCGGTTGCTGCAGCTGAAGCGAACCACCGTAGCTGTGTGGTCAATCCACTGATTGCCTCTCTCACCGCTTTGTGTGCCATTGCACAAACAATACAATTCAAATAAACCAAAATTAAATAATCAAATACCAAAACTGACTAATCAGCAACTCAAGAAGTAACATTAAATTGGTTTCAATTCAATTCAACAATAAACTTTTATTTTAATTCAAAATCAATATCAACGTTCAACAATTCTATTTCACATTCAATTCCAAATTTCAAATTCAAATCCAATTCCAAATATTAAGTTCACAAACCACTGTGTGGTACAACAATAATGAACCTTTATTCCAACTCAAACAATGGTAATACTCAAAAATGCCAATAATTTTTCAAATATTAATTTTCACAAATAACCATATCAATGGTACAAACTCAATATTTTAATGTCTTCCTGACATTCAATGCAACACAGAGGTCAAACACAAACAAGGGGTTGTAACATAGCCCAATTCATTCAACTCTACTAGCATATGCAACCCTGGTTGACCCCGGCAATATGAGTTACTCAACTCAACAAATTTACAAATTATTTCAAACAAACAATTAATTACCGTTAACAAACATTTACAGCGAATTACTACTTCCCTTATAGAGACTGCCAAGTAATTAGCCTACTGTAAATTACCAATTTGTGGTTATATGTCTTATAGCCACGCTCTTGCTACCAAAATGTACGTTGCCAGACTAGGCCCACAATACGGTTTTAAATGCGCAGTGGAAGTGTGATAACCGTGGGGCTCTAGAGACAAGAGTGGCTAGCGTAATGTCCGCCGTACGCGGAGCAGACAATCAAATCAAACACTTACCATACAACAAAAGAGAACAATTGCAAGTAACTTATCTACAATAAAACGAACAAAGGAACTCACCTGATGGGCGACGACCACCTGCTTTACCGGTTACCTGGATCTGTGTATGTAAGTGAGTGTATCTGTATTGTGTGGTGACGTTACGAGTATTCTTCTGGCAAGATTCCGCTTCAACTTAGGCTTGAGGCAATCACAGCATGCGGTCTTCAAATCACTCGTTCCCCAATAGCGTCACTTGAATGACCTTCAAACTATTTCTCCAAAATATGTCTAAAACCCGTGTTATTACACCAAGATAGGGGTTATTAACTCAAACAACTGGGTCATGGTCCATTGTCCACCAAAAACGACCGGTTAAGGGATTACTTTACAAAAAGATCGCGAGACTCAAGCGGCGACGTGTTCCCTTTTTTCCCACCAAATTCAAGAGAAAGAGTCAAACGTCAAAACTGTCATGTCAGATGTCACTTCGTTACACGCGCATTCCGTTAGTCGCACAGATAATAAACGGTACGCAACAATTGTTATTTGAAATAATTTGTTGGAATTTATTGAGTCGAGTAACTCATATTGCCGGGGGTCAACCAGGTTTGCATATATGCTTCAGAGTTGGTTAGATTGAGCTATGCTATAACCTCTTGTTGTTGTTATTTGACCTCTGTTGTATTGAATGTCAGGAAGACATTAAAATATTGAGTTTGTACCATTGATATGGTTATTTGTGAAAATTAATATTTGAAAAATTATTGGCATTTTTGAGTATTACCATTGTTTTGAGTTGGAATAAAGGATTATTATTGTTGTACCATTAACAAAGTGGTTTGTGAACTTAACATTTGGAATTGGATTGGAATTTGAATATTTGAATTGAATTGTGAAATAGAATTTTGAACGTTGATATTGGGTTTGAATTAAAATAAAAGTTTATTGTTGAATTGAATTGAAACCAATTTAATGTTATTTCTTGAGTTGCTGATTAGTCAGTTTGGTAGTTTGATTGTAGTTATTTTGTAATATATTGTTTGAACTTTGTTACTTAATTATTTTGTTTGGTATATTGAATTGTATTGTTTGTGCAATGGCATACAAAGCGGTGAGAGAGGCAATCAGTGGATTGACCACACAGCTGCGGTGGTTCGCTTCAGCTGCAGCGACCGCTGAGCGCCAGGATCTTGAGGGGATCACTCTTGCTCGGTTCGAGCAGTTGAACTTGAGACTCGGCAACGTTGATGCTCTGCTCACCCGCTACAACCAGTACATTTGTGAAGTGGATTTGGAAGTGCTGGACCAAGCAGCACGTGACAAGGTCCTTGCTGACTACGACCAGATCTTGGACCTGGGGGATGTCATTGGTCAACGTGCTCGGGAAATATTGGAGAGCCGGACACCTGTCCAGGTCAAACCGGAGACCTCGGTTGTTTCAGGTCCCGGACTATTGAGTAGACTGCCTACTTTGGAACTGCCACATTTTGACGGTCGTCTGGACCACTGGTTAAGTTTCCAAAACCTGTTTGAAAGTTTGGTTGATGCACGCTCGGACCTCAGACCCGCCCAAAAGTTGGCCTATTTGTTGTCCGTCCTGGAAGGTGAGGCCCGAGCCTTGGTGCAGCATCTGCCTTTGACTGACTCAGCCTACCCTACCGCTGTGGAGTTACTCACCCGGCGGTACCAAAATAAACGTTGTTTGGCTGACGTTCATATTGGATTGATTTTGGGGTTACCGGTCATTACTAGTTTGTCAGCATTGCGTACTGACCTGTTGAACCCGTTGGTGGCAGCGACCAACGCTTTAAAGCAATTGGACTTGCCGGTGGACCATTGGTCTTACCTTTTGGTGCACGTTGTGCTGCAACGGCTTCCGGCCGATTTGAGGGCTCGTTTCGAGCAAAAGTATGGTGGGGATAGTGTCACACATCTCCCCCCATTTGATGACCTCGTCCAATTTTTGGAGGATGAGTGTCGGTTTGTGGACAACTCTGGCGTTGCCACTGAGTCATGCCAGCCGTCTTCCCGGCCACGAGACCAGGGACGGACTAGGGCTCGCGGGCCTGTTGATGGTCGCCCCGCCGCTCGTTTTGCTGGCACCCAGAGTCGTCCTGGTTGTGAGTTTTGTAGGGACACGGGGCATGGCATGGCAACTTGCGCGGCCTTTTTGAAGTTGCACGTGAGTGCCCGCCGCCGAATTGCCAATGCACGCCGCCTGTGCTTCTCTTGTTTGGGGGCTCACTTCCATCGGGACTGCCCCAACCCCCGCCCTTGTAGAATTTGTGGGGGGTCCCATTTGGACATATTGTGCGCTAACGCGAGCCACGCTGGCAGACCAGCCTCTGATGAAGGTTCGCGTACGGGGGGGTACCATGGAGTTGGTCACCGGGCTTCTGCCTCGCCGGTTCAGAACCGGGGAGAGGCCCGCAATTTTGAGCGCCGCACTCCACCCCCCGCGCAAGTTGATCGGGAGCCGCGCGACCGCCATTTGCTCTCCCCGCGTAAAGGCGATTACGCAATTGTTGTTAGGCACCGCTGGCCAGACCAGCACCGCCTTCCCTCCCCTCCTTTGGCGGAACGTCCCCGGTTGGAGTCACGCCCCCCGCCATTCAGGCCTCCGGTGGGATATGCCAATCCAGCGATGGCGCGTGGCTCGGGACACCGCGCGGACGAGGAGTTTGGCCTCCATCCTCGTCGCGAGGGACTTGAGCTTGGGTGCGGAGCCTGGGTGTGCGGCGATCGGTCGCCGCCCAGGCATTGTTAGGACATTGGCGCCTGCCCCGCTAAGGTACCCCTCAGATCGACACGGTTTTGTTGCCAACGGCATCGGTCGGGTCTGGGGGCCCACGGGGAACTCTGTTGTGGTCCGTGTCATTTTGGACATGGGAGCCCAGGGTTGCCTTTTGTCTATTGTTTTGTTGTTTGTTTGTATTGTTTTGGGCAAAATTGTTTTCTTGAGCGCCTTTGGACTGCGGGACTTGGCTGGGACGAGCCAATTCGGGAAAACCTGTTGGAAGATTGGCTCCAATTTGTATCCGCACTCCCTGCAGTCAACGAGGTCGTGTTACCCCGCGCTATCCTCCCCCCTGGGAGCTACACTGCTACCATTGTTTGTGATGCGTCTTCGCACGGATATGCAGCTGTTGTTTGTCTGCGCACCGTCTGCGCAACAGGCCAGGTGAATTTGTCACTGGTCTTGGCCAAGAGCAAGGTGGCCCCCCTCCGGACGGCACTGACCATCCCTAAGTTGAATTGTCAGGGGCGGCGCGTCTTGTGCGTTTATTGAACCACGTTGCTCACACTTTGGGTGGAACTGTGGACATTCGGGTTTCTTACGCCTGGACGGACAGTCAAATTGTTTTGTGTTGGTTGAAGACGTCCGTCCACTATTTGGAGGTCTTTGTTGCGTACCGAGTGTCCCAGATTCAAAATTTTGATACGCCTTTGATTTGGAGGCACGTGCCTGGAGATTTGAACCCAGGCGCCGTGGCCTCACGTAGGTGCATGGCACCCCGCCTGTTTGCTTACCCCCTATGGTGGGGACCAGACTGGCTGACTCATCCCGAGGATGATTGGCCTCGATCGCCAGTCTTGATGTCGGGTCCTTTACCCGGGCTCAAGGTGCTCGCTGTTGGAACAAAGGACCCTGAGTTTGTTGAGTCGATTTGGCTCCCTCGACAAATTGTTGGATTGTTTTTCTGTTGTTGAATTGTTGGTGACTGATCGTCACATTAAGAACTCGCATGCCGGTTGCAATGCGCTGTTGGCCATTCTGCAGCGAGAGTTTTGGATGTTGTCGGGAGCCGTTAGTAAGTTGAACCCCTTTTGGTCGATACGGGTCTTTTGTTGTTTGGTTGTTGACGGTTGAGTCACTCTAGCCTTCCTTATGGGGTCCGTCACCCCCTTTTGTTGCCTAAGGAGGGCCATTAAATTGTTGTTGTTTTTGTTGTTTGTTACTGTTTTGATCCGCCAGCCTGCCCCCATTGGGGAGGTATTTTTGAGGCCGCGGTGAAAGCGGCACAGGGACTCTGGCGCAGATTGTTGGGAGACACCGTTCTCACCTTTAAGGAGTTAGCTACGGTATTTTGCCGTTTTGAAGCTGTATTGAACTCGCGTCCATTGTGCCCGCTGTCTTCGGACCTGAACGTCTTGGAGGCCCTGACCTCGGGCCATTTTTTGATTTGACAGCCACTTGTCGCCCTGCCGGAGCACCCTTTTGTCGATGTGAGCCAAAATTGGCTATCGCGGTTTCAGTTGGTGCAGCAGATCGCTCAGAGTTTTGCAAGCGTTGGAGCTTGGAGTATTTGCACATCCTCCAGCAGCGCGTCAGGTGGACTGATAAAACGCAACCTTGTCGGGATTGCCAAGTGATTAGCGGACGGGAAGGCCCGTCCGGGGGGGATAGATGTTGCGTACCGTTTATTATCTGTGCGCCTAATGGAATGCGCGTGTAACGAAGTGACATCTGACTTGTCATTGTTTGACGTTGACACTTGACAGCTCTTGATTTGCCGCTAAAGGAAGCGTGGGTTCGCCTGTTGAGTTCCGCGACGCGTTCGTTGAAATCAATCTCTTAACCGGTCGTTTTTGGTGGACAATGGACCATGACCCAGTTGTTTGAGTTAAGAACCCCTATCTTGGTGTAATATCACGGGTTCATTTGTTGGAAATACCACGTATAAATAGTTGAAAGTCAAAGTGTGACGCTGTTGGGACGAGTGATTTGAAGACCGCATGCTGTGATCGTCTCCAGCCTAATTGGAAGCGGAATCTAACCTGAAGAATACTCGTAACGTCACCACACAATACAGATACACTCACTTACATACAGAACTCCAGGTTGGCACCAGAGCAGTGTCCTTCAACCATGAGGTAAGTGCTTTTGTTGTATTTGTAATTGTTCACTTGTATTGTCTGCTCCGCGTACGGCGGACAGTACGCTAGCCACTCTTGTCTCTAGAGCCCCAAGGTTATCACACTTCCACTGCGCATTTAAAACCTTATGTGGGCCTAGTCTGGCAACACTTCCCCTCAATAAAATATTTTCAAGCTAAACCAGCATTTTTACTTACAGAAATTACTCAACTGTCTTACCCTTAACTGTATGCATCCCCTTAACAATATGACCTACCTATATGTATCGAACAATTTATCCCTTAATCTCATAAACAATATCCCTCCTATAGCTTTGGTAAATATGTCTGCAAGTTGGTCACTGGTATTCACATATTTTAACTCTATAATTTTCTTTTCTAATTTCTCTTTAATGAATGACTGCTTAATCTCCAAATGTTTTACCCTAGAGTTACCAGTGGCCATCTGTGCCATTTTGATAGTAGACTGGTTGTCCTCATACACAATTATGTTTACCCGAAACCCAAATGTTAACATAATGGACTTCAACCAACAAGCCTCACTAGTGGCTAAGCACAAAGCTATATATTCAGCTTCAGTTGAAGACAGTGCAACTGTTGCCTGTTTCCTTGAATACCAAATTACTGAACAACCAAACACTTTAAAAATACACCCTGATGTAGATTTTCTATCATTACAACCACCCCAGTCACTATCAACATAGCTTACAACATCATTGTTACAATCTCTATAGTATATCAAACACAAATCTAAAGTTCCATTTACATACCTCAATACATTTAACAATAATTTATACAAAAGCTCAGATGCACAACTCTGATAACGACTCAAGATATTAACTACTGCACAGATATGGGCCTAGTGCCCATAGCTGCATACATCAAGCTCCCTATTAGTCTTCTACATTTACTCTCTATTTCTACACTTTCTGACTTATCTCTCTTTATGACATGAAAATTATAATTTTTATCAATTGGTAACTTTAATATCTTACAATCCAACATATTATATTGTGACAACAGTTTTCTCAAATACTCACTTTGTGATATAACAGTATTCCCCTTATTTAAGTCTTGTTTGACATCAATGCCCAAGAATTTACTAATTGCTCCTAACTCTTTCATTTTAAAAGTTTTACACAAAATATCTCTCAAGTTACACATTTCTTCTACATTATTACCAAAATAGAGAATGTCATCTACATATAATAACAAAAAAACTTTCTTATCACCTTCACATTTTGAATACAAACAATAATCCTTATCTGACTGCTTATAGTCCATAGATAACATAACATTATTAAAAGTATTATTCCAATACTTTGGAGACCTCTTTAAACCATAAATAGATTTATTAAGTCTAACATACTTAGTATCTGTACCCTCTGGTAAAATTAAATACAATTCCTCATCAAGTTTTGCATTTAAAAAGGCTCCACATACATCCATTTGTTTTATTCCTAACCCTAACTTAGTAGCTACACATACAAAAATTCTAAATGTATTAAGCCTTGCCACAGGGGCATACAAATCATCATTACAATTTTGCTCAAAGCCTCTTGCTACTAATCTGGCCTTGTAACAATCATCTTTCTTCTTTAAAACCCATTTTGAGCTAATTACTTCTTTTCCTTCTGGTATTGTATCTATCTCTGTCCATGTCTTATTTTCACTTAGTTGATTTAGCTCTCTTTTGATAGCTTCTTTCCAGTTTTCAGCATCTGCTGATGTCATTGCTTCCTTGTAATCTTTTGGTTCAGCAAAATACAGATAGTAATCTTCAAGATGCTTTGGCTTAACCTTTCTTCTGTTCCTTCTATCTAGGTACTGATTTTCTTCTGTATCTGCCTGTTCTTGTCTATCTTCCTGTGTTATTTCTGGTCTCGCTTCAGACATCATTTCTTGAGTATCATCCTGTTCTTCTCCATTTCCTTGGTTCTGTACTGTATCTACGTCATAGAACTCATCTTCACTATTATCATGTAGCACCTCTTCTGTATTGTTTTCCATAGATATATCCAGTAAGATCACATCTTCATTTTCCTCTATTTTCTTAATATCTGGCTCCTTCTGGCTTCTCTTATCTAGAAATACTATGTCCCTCTTGGTATGGACCTCCTTTCTATCCTCATAGTATACTCTAAATCCTTTAGAATCATTATAACCTACAAATATTGCTTTTTCTCCCTTGACATCCCATTTTAGTCGCTTCTCCTTAGGAATGTGAACATATACATTATCTCCAAATACTCCACATAGACTCTGAACATCAAACTTGCGTTTGTGAAATGTCTCATAGGGTGTTTGGCCTTCCACTCTGCTCTTTGAAGTTCTATTCAGAACATACACTGTGGTGTTCACGGCCTCAGCCCATAACTGTTTAGACATCTTACCTTTCAGCATAGATCTTGCTGCCTCTACGATAGTGCGCATATCCCTCTCTGCTTTACCATTTTGTTGGGGTGTAAAAGGCACTGTGTTCTGATGGTATACTCCCCTTTCCTGTACAAATTCTCGCATTTCCTTGTTGACAAACTCGCCACCGTTGTCAGTACGAATCACTTTCACTTTATTTCCCGTCTGTCTCTCAGCCCAGTTGACAAACCTCTTTATCTGCAAAACTGTCTCACTTTTCTTTTTCAAGAAGTAGATTACCCGGTAGTTGCTGTAGTCATCTTTTATTAGCAGAAAATATCTCGAACCTCCAATACTATCCACTTCCATTGGACCACACACATCAGCATGCACCATCTCAAGGGATTCTTTGGTGTGCTGCTCACTTCTAGTAAATGGAAGTCTGTGCATTTTACCTTCTAGACATGACTCACATTTGAAATTGTCGCCTGTGTACTCAATATTGTTTTTATTGAGAATTTGCTTTACATATTCTACATTTTGGTGACAAAGTCTCTCATGCCACTCAGATAGTGCTGCCACCGCCGCTACATTCTCATGTATATTATTTGACACCTCTAAAACATAATAGTTCCCTTCACGATTGCCTAACGCACATAGCTTGCTGTCTTTATAAAATAAACACTGTTGGTCAGTTATTGTAACCTTATAACCTTTCTTTGTAGCACTGTTTA
This sequence comes from Aporophyla lueneburgensis, assembly GCA_932294355.1. NCBI lineage: Eukaryota > Metazoa > Arthropoda > Insecta > Lepidoptera > Noctuidae > Aporophyla > Aporophyla lueneburgensis. Next base: position 180,700 of record OW028749.1, on the reverse strand, counting down.
CAGAGAACAAATTGATTTTCATTTGTGGCACATGTAACACATTGTTTAATGTTGATTTCACATATGAGTCACCATTAAACACATTCAGTTCAATATCACCAACACCAACAACAGGTAAGCGACGTCCATCACCAACAATAACATAACTCTCTGATGTTGACAGTGACAGATAGTTTGTGAACAAAGAGTGTTGACCTGTCAAATGTTCACTTGCCCCACTATCTATTATCCACTTTTTATCATTGTTTATAAAGTCACTTCCAGTTGTCATTGCAGTCACTATGATGAATGCATTTCCCTTAGATTTTTCATGTTTTCCTTGTTGCCCTTCATTCCTATGTCTTGGACAGTCGACTTTTAGATGTCCTATGCTTCCACACAAGAAACATTTCCGCTTTTCTTCACTTTTACTTCTACACTCTGTAGATATGTGTCCCAATTTTCCACACTTATAACATTTTCTAACATAACCTTGACTTTTCTTTTTAGAATACAATGCTATGCTTTCTTTTTCTTCCATAACTTTGTTTTTCACTTTTAGCCTTTCTTCCTCGACAAGCAAACGAGCCACCATATCATCATAGTTTTGTTTGCTGGTCTCCACCGATTCCCATGCCGATATAAAGTGACTATATTTCTCTGGCAGAGATAATAATACCTTGGTCATAATAAATTTATCCGACACCTCTTCTCCTGCCTGCTTCAGTTGGCAAATCATCTCCTGGAGTTTGGATAAATAGACAGATAAATCTCCTTCCTCAAACTTGTATTGTAGGAATTTTTGTTGCAACATCATTGTACTTGTTGCAGACCTTGATTCATAGACACTGTGCAATTTCTGCCACATATCAGCTGCAGATTCACACGTTAGAATATGCACCATTGCCGCCTCACTCATCCTGGTGACAATAATAGTTTGGGCCTTTGCATCCTTTGCAATCCAGCCTGCATCATTGCTTTCCGGCTTTATGTCCGTACCTTTCACCACTGAATATAAGTCTAAACCTTTCAGCGTGACTGTCACCTGGAATTTCCATACATTCCAGTTTTTTTGACCTTCCAATTTGATGGCCGAATTGGACGCCAATGCCATTGTGTGATGATCCATTTTTCCGGTCCTCCGCGTAAGCCTGCTGCCTGATGTCGTGCTATTTTGCACCCCACACGACCTCCTTCAGACGCTGCTATTGACAACAACTCAATAACCGAGTTTTGTCTCGCTGACCGCACCCGCCACGTTCACGTTGATGTGCCGGCCGGTGATTTTTTGTTATATCAAAAGGTACTCCCGCAATCTTCACCTAAACCAGATTATTAAGCGCTGGGCCCATAACCTGTTAGGATTTTGGAATAAAAGCCTTGATTCTTTTATTATAGCACTGTATAATATTCTGATTTTAGGAGAAATGCTTTTACGACACACAATGGTTCACACAGAAAATTCGCCATAACAATTTTGTTCGGTCACTACTTCACTAGGGATGCTACCACACTCAAAATACTAAAAGCTAGGGATGTGCTATGACTGAGTTCCTATCTTAAGTTATTACAAACCAAATATTTTATTGTTTCTAACAATAAGGTGGTATGCGTCTTCATTCGACCAATAATAATAATTTTTCCGTCGAAAGCACAGAAAGATGTGTACTCGTTGTTGACTTTGTGTGTTTCTTAAATAAGTACGTGAGAATACGTTTTAATGAAAATGAACGTTCTGTCGATGCGCTGCTTGCTTGGATAGTAACAATAAACTTCGCTAAACGTAAAACTTCTTCGTAACACTTCTCTCAATACGATAATTACCAAATGTATTTATCTTTGAGCAAGCCGCGGGATAGAAATCATATAAATCTGCAAATCCCGAATAATTCCACACTGTACTCGAACTACTAAACTAGCAAGGAAAACAAAATAATTTGGCTAAGTTTCGTATTATCTGACGTTGAGTTGGGAGTCCATATATTTTTTACGTACAGATCATATTATTTGAAACCACCACGTAAAATTTGAAGTGTCGAAATTAAGTAGTTAATGAAAAAAATAATAATTAAAATCGTAAAATTTTGCATTGTCACTTTGACATTTTGTCTCGCCATTGAACGTTTCGTTTCATGAAAGGTAAACGCACTATAATACTTTAATTCATAATTATGATGCAATAAATACATAAAATTAGTTATTTCGACACTTTTAAGTACTTATGTTTTAGTATATTGCATTTATTTCACAATTTAATTTAATACTATTACATTAACACTTAAAAGAATTTACCGACTATTGCCGATAAGTGAAACCAAACGTAACACGATGCTATTGTTTGTTGTTAGTCTGTTAGTCATTATGATGATTAGGGTATTTAGGCTGTGGGTTATTTTTAAGCCTTGAAATACCCTTCGTACCAGAAACGACATGGTTTGGGGAGGTTAGGTTAGGTTAGGTCGTAACTGTGACCTCCTATGCACGAGCCGAGCGAGCGAAGTGAGCGGTGCCGCGGCAGCGGCCGGCGAGTGCCAGAAACGACATGGTTTGGGGAGGTTAGGTTAGGTTGAAACTGTGACCTCCTATGCAGCGGCTGGCGAGTGCCAGAAATGACTTGATTCTGTTGACGAGCCCTGTCAGCGAAGTGTCCTGTCGAGCGTTGCTACTTCCCCTTCGTTTTATTCGTCAACCCCACACCTTTTCCGGTCTTTAAATCGATGTCGATACACGAAAATTCGAAAGTTAGGTTAGAATATTTAAAAAAAAAATATCTTGAAAACGGGGGGGTATCGACGCTTTTCCTTCACACGGGGGGCTCTACACCTCCCCCCTCCCTCCCCTCCCCCTACCACCCCTTAAATCGACGCCCGACTATCCGAAGTCCTACCAATAATTTAAATGTGTGTAAACAACAACACAGCCGGTTTTATGTTTCTTAATTATTACTATGAAACTTACGAGTTGCATTACCTCTTTGCTGGGTTAATTCTCGTACTTTCAAATTTCCCTTTAGATATACTTTTTAACAAACACACATTTTCAACACAAACCTCACAATCGCACAACATTTTGAAAAAAAAAATAAACAAAAAGCGTAGTACTTAAGTAAATCGAAAAACTAAAACAGTTCAAAAAAACTAGTTGAAATAAGCAACAAATCGACCTAAATATTAACGTTTGTAAATGAATTAATCACAACAAAACTCAGTCAAAATAAAAACATAAAACAGCGCGCTTCACATGAAAGAAATCAATATGGATCTTTTCGTAAACAAACGATTTCTAAATTTTGACAACTAAAACGTTGACAAATAAAATTGTATCATTGCGAATCAGAATTTTCTTGAGGCTACGTACATATTCAACTTGATCGCATAATACTAGTGTTGCAAAGGACTCGAGTCCTCGAGTCGTAATTTTAAAGACTCGACTCAATCATGCATGACTCATTGTGCTCAAAAGGCTCGGAGTCTAGAGTCAAGCCGAGTCCGAGTCATTTTCGAGTCTAAAAAAGGGACTCGAGTCTTAAAAACGACTCGAGTCTTAAAATGAACTCGAGTCTTGTAGCATCATTCGAAAAAAATCGAATAACTCGTCAATTTTTTTTGTACGCAAAGTTACATCGTAACCACTAATTTGAATTTATAGCCTTCTTTCGAGTCTTCGAATGATGAGGTACAAGTTTCATCTTCATGCTCCGAGTTTTCTTTAAGACTCGGGTTCGTTTTAAGACTCGAGTCCTTTTTAAGACTCGAGCCCTTTTTAAGACTCGAGTCCATTTTAAGACTTGAGTCCTTTACAAGACTCGAGTGCTTATCTGTAGACTCCGAGCCTTTTGAGCACACTGAGTCTTGCATAATTGAGTCGAGTCTTTAAAATTAGGACTCGAAGACTCGAGTCCTTTGCAACTCCGCATAATACTCACAGCGCGCCAATAATGGCGCAGGGACGCCTGTGATTGGTTAGCCTGCGGCAGGAGTTCGCTTTATGTGTGCAATGTATAGACACGAAAATGTAGAAGAAATTACCACTACATGCGTACATTTATGAATGAATTGTAGACACTTTCGATTGCTGCCTGCTTGCACCGCGATCAGTGAACGCGTTGCGTAGTAAATTAATAGAACGGTATGAACGTTGCTACTGAGGAGTTTCAAAAAAATGGTACAACTGGTAAAAATATGACTTTAAAATATAACTTCATGGTAGGGTCTGTTGATGAACTACATATAAAAGTTTATAGTCTCTAATTTAATAAAATTACTATTTCTCTTAAATGAAAATACTATTTCAGGGAAAAAATAGGCATTATGATAGTAAGGTGTTGATTAGCTGTCAGTTTTGTTACCACAAATAAGGTCAAATATAAAAAAAAAACTATGATGAATTCTGCCACTCCAATGATTTTTTTACAGTTATTTTGTATTGCTAGATGAATCAATAAGGAAAATAAAGTATTCAAATACTTAAAAAATACTACTTTTTTACGGTTTTGTTACCATAGGTTCCAAAACAACATTTGTTTTTCATGCTATCGATGTAAAATGGGCAAAAAAATACCAACGAAATAACCAAAAAACGCCAATTATTCATTACTTTGAACCAAAACCCAAAATATTTGTAAAAGTGTAGTAATTTATGAGAAAATCCGTTAAACTCTTTAAACAATTTGGGGACACTTATTGTAAAGCACGGTTCACATAACCTCAAGGCAAATGAAACATTGCAATTAGTTTTAAAAAAATCATTTATTACTTAAAAATATACTTTGTTCTAACTTAACATGTAGGAGATCCGTAAGTACTTCTAATTTTTCAACATTGATTATAAACTCAGTCTTCTTTGGACGTTTTTATAAAGGACGAAGAGTTCCATTATCTATCTCTGAAGATCTTCAGCGGATCTTCAGCAATTTTAAATAAGACTACATCGGGAAAGCATTCTTTAAAAAAAACATTAAAATCGGTCCCCAAATGTCGAAAACATAGCTGAAAATTAATTAACTAACAGTTGAATTTGGGGCAATCCTTTTTATTGAAGTCAGTTAAAAAAATCTTAACACGATTATTCAAACTTTTCACTTCTTAAAGAGAATAATCATCTCAGATTCAAATGCCATGTCTGCCAAGTTTTATGCTATCGATTTTGTTACTTTGTCGGTCAGTCTATATGTTACCGTACTTTTAGTAACAAAACTGAAGTAACACAATGTGTGTTCAATTCAAAAAAATATATTAGCAGCACAGTTTCTCGGTAAGTTAAACAGCATACACCAAGTTATTCATTTAAAACATAGTATTTCTTTAGAAAATACATTCAAGTAAAAAATGTGTGGTAAAGTTGTGATTGTAATAGAACAAACCTGGACACGATTTTCTCTCCAGTCCAGACAGCCGCATAAACTCTCTCACATCACCGAAAAAATGACACTGAGGTTTTTTTTATTTAATCACCTATTTAATGTAAGCCATGTGGGTGGCCTTTGCGAAACATAAAATTATTTTGGTAGAATATTTTTAAAGAAAATGAGGTAACAAAACCGACATGTCCAGAAGTAACAATTTTCGGGGACAACATTTAGGCGCGATTTTAAATAGATTAAAGTTATTTTAAACTATACATAGAACACTTAGCAATAAGAAAAAGGTTCAATTTTTATAAAAAATAACAAATCATGTCAAGGTGTTTAAGAAAAAATTCAGTAATATTCAATCTAAAATGTTACAGTACACTGGGGACATACGAAAATTAAAGGCTCCGGCTTAGTAAAAATGTTTAAATAAATTCAATTTTCATTTAATCATATCAAATTTAAACTAAAACCCAAGTACAAAAGTTGAATAATCAGATAAGTAACAAGTCAACTTATAATAATGCTCCGAATTTCGGTAAAAAAAATATGAACTTGAGGGACATGCCAAAATGACCATTGTACCATTTTTTTGAAACTTCTCTACTAATTTATATTAGACGTTTAAACTTTTTGAATAATTTTATTACTTAGCATATTTTTTTAATTCTTGAAATATTAGTAACTAGTCCAGATCTAGGTCTAGGGTCTGCAGTGTCTTTTTGCCTTTTCGGTGCTCAATGCTCAGCCGTGCTTAGGAGTGTTGTTGAAGCACCGTACGCAGTCTGAAGGTTTGTCTAACAGTGATCTAATACCAGTCTTTTAAAAAGTCTGCGGTTGGGAACAGATAAAGGAGGCCGACGCCAACTTTGAGGATGGCAGGCTGTGCTCTCTCTACTTCAGTGGGGTGAGTTTTGGCGGCACCTCCCCTGGATGTAATAATGCAATAGGCTTCTAAGGATTGTTTTTTTTTTTTCAGTTATTAATATTATTCAGCTGAAGAGCTTGACTGGTTGCACGTACTCATCTGAAGAACTACGGTTAGTGATTAATAGCCCATTTATTGAGGAAGGCTATAGACTATAAAACATCATGCTAGGACCCTTAGGAGCCAAGTAAAAAGAAAAAATCACAAATACGAAGACCTCGCACGGGTGGGCGATTTGATGCGACGGGGTGGGTAGCGGGAGCAAGAAAGACGCGGGCGAAGTCGCGGGCAGAAACTAGTTTACTTATAAAAATAATAACGTTCATTTACGTGCCGGGCACCAATATTGCCTTAAGAAAAGTTATAGAAATGGATCAGATGTATGGGAATGTGTGAACCGCAAGAAAACGTAACTGTCGTGGATTAATCATCATGCAAGTCAGTTTTCATTTTAATTAGAAACCTAGTAGTACCTAGTACCAAATACCTAATACCTAGTACTACGTGTTTCGTCGTTTACCGATCCTCCATGTCGCATCCAATCGCCTGCCCGTGCGGTTTCTACGTGTTCGTTACTTTTTTTCTTTTTGCTCGGCCCCTGGGTCCTAGTGTAGTTACGGTGGGTGTCCTTGTGTAGCAGGATGAGTAAATGAATACATCACACCAAGAGTTCACTTGTAGTTTTATTCAATCTCCAATAATGACACAATGGTATTTGGTTATTACATACAATTAACTTACGACACCATAACACTGACCTTCGCCCATGTCGCTTGTACATTTTCTATGAAGAATGCTTTTTTTTTTTTTTTTTTTTTTTTCAGGATGGGAAATCATCAAATGACTTCTCCCGCTCTGGGCGGAGCGGGAGGGCGTGTGACTTTTACTGACTAAAACCCACCCGTGTTCCATCAGTTGCCCATGTGCCAGGGTCACGGTATCTCTTTCGAACAATCACGCGACCCCGGCAGGCATCGGTCCTAGTAGACCCCTACACTGCTGCTGACATCTCTTTGAGGCGGGCGTGGAACACTGCGCGCCGTCGACCCGAGCCTGGTCCTTACCGGGCGGCGAGCTACCCATTGCTCGCCACCCGCAAGCTCGCGCCTACGGTGGCCGGGAGTCCGCAATTGACTCCCGACGCCCGGGGCGTCTCCTCCTGCGGCGGCTAGGGACGTGAAGGCGCAGAGACTGCCACTCCCTCACGCGCCCCGCCTCCTCCTTCGCGAGCATTAATGCTTCGCAGAAGGAGGTGACGGCTTCCCATTCCCTCTCGCTCCGTACCATGGCTCGCACCAGAGCCGGACGCGAGAGGTCGCCGCCGCCGATCGCCTCCACGAGGACACGGCGGTGCCCCGCCCAGGCAGGGCACACCTCCACCGTATGCTCCACCGTGTCCTCCAGACGATCCTCACAATGGAAACACCCGGGCGTTTCCTCTCGCTTTATCCTGAACAGGAACCCACCGAAGCACCCGTGCCCGGTGAGAACCTGCGTCAGGCGGAAGGTGAGGACGCCGTGGCGCCTCTCTATCCACTCCTCAAAGAGGGGACTTACCGCCGCAATTGTGGCGTGCCCAGCACTGGGTTGCGACAATCGTACCCGCCATGACGCCATGAGATCACACCGGAGCTCTGTCCGCCGTGCCGCGATTTGTCGCGGCAGTGGAGTTTCGCCCCGGCGCGGCGTTTCGCCTCCTCGCGCCACTCCCACATGTGCGCGAGGACCTTTGCCTCCAGATCCCATGGTGGCACTCCGGCAAGGAGGCTCGCCGCCTCGCACGAGATCGTGCGGTATCCTCGGATTAATCGGATGGCCATGACCCTCTGGGCCGCACTCAACCGGCGCGCTGGGCGCAGCCTCAATGAGGGCGCCCACACCGGTGCCCCGTAGAGGGCCATGGACCGCACGATCCCCGTGTAGAGCCTCCGGCAGGAGGCGTTTGGACCCCCCAGATTGGGCAGGAGCCGCTTTAATGCAGCCCCAGCCCGCTCCAGTCTGGGAGCCAAACGTCGGAAATGCTCAACGAAGTTCCACCGGCTGTCGAGGACAAGTCCCAGGTACTTCATCGTCGACTCGACGCCGATGTGAACCCCTCCTACCGTAAGTTGGGAACCCGCAGGTGGCGCGTTCCGAGGACCATGAAAACCCATTGCCTCGGACTTGTGCAATGCCACCTCGTCCAGTCCCAATTGCCGGATCCTATCGACGATTGTCGCAACCCCGCGTGTCATTAATTCGGCCGCCGCCTCGTACGACCTCCCCTGCGCAAGGACCAGCGTGTCGTCAGCGTAGCAAACTACGCTGACGCCGCTAGGGAGGTCGGCGCGCAGCACCCAGTCGTAACCGATGTCCCACAGATGCGGCCCCAGGACCGATCCCTGTGGGACACCGCACGACATCTCACGCCGGTTCCACTCTCCCTGGTGACCGGGGTAGATAACGGCCCTATCCGTCAGATAGGCCTCGACCACGCGACAGAGGTAGGTCGGCAACCGGTGATACCGGAGTGCCTCCCTAATGCAACTCCAGGGTAGGGTGTTGAAGGCATTGGCGATGTCAAGAGACACCGCCAAGACGACCCCACCCCGGGCCACTGCATCCCCCGTCGTGAGGGCTCGCATGCGCATGATGGCGTCCACCGTTGAGCGCCCCTTGCGGAAGCCGTACTGGCCGTCCGACAAGTCCGGCCCACTCATGAAGAATGCTTACATTGCAATTGATGACGCTGTGCGGTTGCTACACCTAGTATGATGTTTTATAGTCTAACAGATTTTTTCAATTCCAATCAATAGTTCCTGAATTCATAGCGTTCAAACAAACAAACAAACTCTTCAGCTTTATAACTCATATTAAGAGTGTATCCCTTCCACTCCTGTCGTCCCGCCCCGTTAACGGGGCAGTTGGGAAAAATTGTTGCATCGACCCCGGTTGAGCCGACCTGTCGTTTAAAGGGGTGGATGGCACAGATCTAGTCGCATCTACCCCGTTGTGTTTCTAACGAAGCGGACAGCGCAGATTGAGTAGCATACGCCCCGGTACTGTTAAAAGAGGCGAGAATAAGAGTATTGTGTTTAGCTAAAAATTACGTCTTATAAATAAAAAAGTACAAAACGCGAAATGTGTTATCATCAGACCGAAATCCACGCGGTGACGCGGATAAAGCTAGAGTAATAAAAAACCGAACATTGTGGAAATTCTTAAGGCACTGCATATACTCCGGTGACGCCTCTTAAGGTGACGTATTGAGAAAAACGTGCTTTTTCTTTTTAGCGTACCTTTCTTACCGTATGACATCCGTACTTAATCTTTTAGTGTGTGTTTTTTGACTATATGATCTAGTATCCTGTAAAAGGAATACACGATACGATGAAATTTTCTCGATACAAAAAAATCGCAAAGTTCTATCTATGATTATGATTTTTTTAGCCTCAAGGCGCGATGCGTATGTATTATTAAACATAGTTTACTTTAAAACATTGATTATAGTTGTATCTAAGTTTTTGTAAAACAGTTTTCGTTTTAATAATACTTTTCATTCATAAAAAAAAACCGGCCAAGTGCGAGTCGGACTCGCGCACCGAGGGTTCCGTACAAACCTGTAGGTATTCTCGGTTTAAAAATATTTTTTTTATTTTTATTTTATATTTCAGTTGATTGAATGTAAGGTAAATTGCGGTTTACGATTTATGACGTTTTAAAAAAAACTACTCACTCGATCTCGTTCAAACCAATTTTCGGTGGTAGTTTACATAGTAATGTACATCATATATTTTTTTTAGTTTTATCATTCTATTATTTTAGAAGTTACGGGGGGGGAGACACACATTTTACCACTTTGGAAGTATCTCTTGCGCAAACTATTCAGTTTAGAAAAAAATGGTAATAGAAACCTCATCACCATTTTTGAAGACCTATTCATAGATACCCCACACGTATGGGTTTGATGAAAAAAACCATTTTTGAGTTTTAGTTCTATGTATGGGGAACCCCAAAATTTATAGTTTTTTTTTCTATTTTAGTGTGAAAATCTTAATGCGGTTCACAGAATACATCTACTTACCAAGTTTCAACAGCATAGCTCTTATAGTTTCGGAAAAAAGTGGCTGTGACATACGGACGGACGGACAGACAGACAGACAGACAGACAGACAGACATGACGAATCTATAAGGGTTCCGTTTTTTGCCATTTGGCAACGGAACCCTAAAAACGGCGATTCGGTTTGGCACATATGTTATTTTATTCCAAGCGCACACACATTATCGCCATCTCTTCTTTTGCCTATCATAAGTAGTGTCATCACTCTCGTTCGTTCATAAATCAGTTGCCCAGTAGGGCTCATCGACGACGAACCTAAGTCACTTTTTTACAAATCGGTGCGATTAAAATTACGTTTTTTAAATATGGTATAAGGTAGTAGTTAAGCATTTTGCTGTAATTATTTAATATAATAAGTGTTGGCTTTCCAAATAACTTTGTATTTCGTCTGTATATGTGTCTATTTTTGTGACTGTGAACAATGTAACATTCTTTCTCGATTACCATTTAGAGACGACCTAAATTATGTATGAAAATGGGAAGAACCATAAACCAAAACTGAACAGTACCTTCAAGGTTAGGAGTGCCTGCACAGGGCAATTAATTTATTCATTTTGTAAGAATGAAATACCAATAAGATGATGATAACAATAAATCGAATTCACCACCTTCACTAAAGCATTACAGCAACAATCTATTCTCACTTTGTAAAATAATATTGAGTAAACACCTTATTTTCTAGAGAAGAACGTCTGTTTTATCCCAAAAACGTATAATAATCATTCATTTAGAAATAAAATAAAATATATAATTAGTTTTTAGGTTTGAATTATGTCAACAATATATCTATATGTCAAGTACTGTCACTTCAAATGCAAGAGCACAACGAATGAATGGAGTAGCATTAAAATTGTAAAAAAGGTGAGGTTTTACTTGACAGCAGCCCAAAGAAGGGTAATGATTTAAACAGGCTGTGTCAAACGCCGAACTAGTATGTTTTTAACATAACACTGGCATGTAAAAGTGTTTGTACAAACCTACATACAGAAATAAAATCATTTATCATTTATAGCAAGTGTGAAGTTTTATTGCAAATATAAATTTTAATTTCATATATCAATCAAATCAGTTTATTTCGGGCTACAAAGACCCAAATCATAATACCATACAGACTATCATACATACAAATAAAAACCACGTAAACATAACTATTGTACACGAAGTGACGGCGACGTGTTGCGCTGTGTAGTATCGCGTAGCCTTCCGCGGAATCGCCGATACACGACACCTTCGGCCAAAACTCTTCCTTGAGGAAGGTCTCGATTTGATGAGTTGGAACTCGCACCACGAATGACTTAAAGTTAGTGTTGTGGCACGGTTCCAACTTCTCGACCCTCAAGGTCCAGTTGGACTTAACATGTACAAACTCCACGATCTCCTTAACCTTCATGGTGTAATGTAGACGGTACACATAGAGCTGCGTCGTTAGTGTAGCTGGACGCAGCAGCATATTGAGTCCTGCTAGCGCAGTCTCACACTGGTTCCGACTACGAAGCTTCTCTCTACCTTCACAAAGCCATCCATGTCAGGCACGTGGCCTGAAGCCGGGCCTAGGTGTTTCGAACCCTATATGTACCGTGTTTGATACCTAATCATTAGCAGCCTATAACGTTTCCACTGCTGGGACACAGGCCTCCTCTCGGTGAGAGAGAGTGGAACATAATCCACCACGAGGGCCCAGTGCGGGTTGGTAGATGTCACATGTCTTCAATTTTTTGGTTCTAAGACATGCCGGTTTACTCACGATGTTTTCCTTCACAGTTTTGAGAGCAGTGGTGTTGAAATAATTTACACAGAGTAAACCGCCTGCTCGCGTTTGAACTCTTATTTAAGTAGTAGCCGTTGCCACTGAGCCACCACTGCTTCTCGATATCTATTTGATATTTAATCAAAGGTCTACAAGAGTGCTTTCTGAAAACATATTGGCTATATACAAGCTGTTGTTTTGCATCCTCGTCAAATTTCAGGTGGTTGTCATAAAAGACATAAATAATCAATTGAAAGTACAGTACCGGGCAATAACTAATAAGCGCTGCTTTTTTGTTGTTGTTGAAATTTAACAGTATTTCAGAATTAAACCCTTAATTCAATACAAATGAAACAGAATACCCCGACTACCCAGTCTACGCACGCAGCGACAAGCAGCTGTGTGCGTGAATTTCGACGTCATACTCGTCGACTCGACCGAGAAATGACCTTAGCGATCGGTATCGGATCGGTATTTTACCTAATTTTATTTCGAAAATCACCTACATTATTGTCATAAACTTCGTTTGATAAATAACTCATTTTAAGCATCAGTATAATACGGAATCTTACTAATGACAGTAATACTAGACGACATAAAAATTTCACTGACCTCCTGTCAGCTGATTAATAACATTTAAGTTTTGCTTTATTGCTATCGTTCAGCCTAAACTTTTCGTAGTGATTTTGTTTTTATTTGTGGATTAAATTGGTTGATTTGAAATTTTCCTTCCTACTTAACGGGCTTAGGACCGTCAATGATACCTACCCCAATCTACTAAGTAAAATGTTTTTTAAAGATTTGCTGGTTAAATGTAAGTGGTGATACTTTCGGCTTTTAGGTATTATTGGCGTAGTTAAAAATTTGAAATCAACTTATTTACACAAATATAATTGATTAAGCTAACAACGTATTTACAAAATGTACAAATAAATAAATTACCTACTATGTGACCCGAAGGTATTTCAAAGTTGCCACCATCACACTCTTGGCACAATCGAGCACGACGTAGCTGGTTTTCCTTCAGCTTACGTAAAACTAACACATTCGTTTTTACGGGTTATGGTCGCGGTGAGCCCACCAATGTTCGTTATGAACATTGTAGATGCCAACTCGAGTAAATAAACACACATACGTCCACAGAATGTTGGCGTCTTGGTGTTCCAGTAACCAGCGACAAAATGTAATCCGCAGGGCATTATCATCGAATGACGTCTCAACAATGACCGAGACGCGGAATTCGCAAAACGCACGCGTGCACGCTGCGGCGACATCAAACACACTGTTGGTTCGGAGGCGGGGGGCCACCCGCGGGACAAGGCGCGTGCGCGGGGAATGCCCGCGCATTACCTACGAATTTATCAATGATCGTTGCGTATGCGTTGTGTATGAATGTTTGCATTTGTTTGTGTGTGAAAGCGCGGTTATAGGGCTAGTTACAGACTTGCCGCCTTTAAATACGGCTGGTTCACACTTACGGATTTCAGTAAAACGGAAAAAAAAAAATACCTACCCATTTTATTGTCAATTTGGGTCGAGAATCATTAGCATAATGACGTCCTTGAATTTGACTAGGATGCAAATCAACACGTTGTATAATTTTTCATTCCTACAAGATTTTAATCAAAATCAAATAATTGGATTATCAAAACAATGGTGTTTTACTCTGTTTTGAATAACACTAAACATACTTCTGTAATCTTATGAAGACTTTTTAGCAAATTATTTGTGTACTCCATCTCTGAATTACCCCTAACCCCAAAATAACTGTAATGAAAAATAAAATGAATAAAAGAACAAACATACACACGAGTTAATAGGCTGATAAACATATTGCTCTCTGCAGTCGGGTAAAACACCCAAATAAAAAGATATAATCTAGATATAGTTACAAAATATCGGCAATAATATCGGTTTTGGTTTTCTAACCGCAGTCACACGTAATTACTAAAAATATGTATATATAAGTCAAGTAATTTATCATACACATTGCCATACGTAATTGACCTTGAAGGAAATACAAATGACTTGTAAAATAAGGTGAAAAAAAAATCATAACTAGTATTACGTAATGGACGAAGTCTATGTAAAATATTGTAATTTTCATTTACCAAATAAATGTATAGTGATCGGTGAAACGAAATTGAAGTTTATTAATCTCTTAAACACCATCATATATTTTATTTATAGAGCTCTAGAAGATTCATTCGTTATTTTTAATTTCATGTTGTAAATCTATATATTAATACGTGAAGCGAAAACTTTGGATCCCTTTTTACGAAAATTGGGCGGACGGAGGAGTATGAAATTTCGCAGACGTATAGTTTATACAGAGAAGAAGTGACGAATGCTAATATTTTTTTTAAATTATGCGTAAAAATACATTATTTTCAATAAATAACACGTTACACACACTACTAATCATTACCGTATATTTAATAATACACACATGCATAGATATTCTTTTGTTTATGGTCTAAATCTGTGGTCTATAGTCTTACTGAATGTCAGTTCAGTTCAGTTCATTTATTTGTTAATATAGGTAAAATATAAAGATCTTATTTGTTTGTATTATTGTCAAGTATAAATATAGGTAACAATTTAATTTTATAGATATATAACCTATTTCATTTTTTCAATCTATGATCATATCGAGAATATTTGTCTGTAATATTATCTGGGTTACCTATCATAAGTTCGAAAAATATTTGTCTGTAATATTATCTGGGTTACCTATCATAAGTTCGAAAAATATTTAACGGAATTTCATTTCCCCTAAAACTTTTCAACTATTATTGTTTCGTTTATGTTTACTTCATCGAAGTCACGTCTGCCACTGTATCAGTTGACCTATTATCAATCAGTGGCGTGCGGTCCATATAGGCAAAAAGACACTGCAGACCCTAGACTTAGATCTAGACTAGTTACTAATATTTCAATAATAAAGAAAATATGTTAAGTAATAAAATTATTCAAAAAGTTTAAACGCCTAATATAAATGAGAAGCAACGTTCATACCGTTCTATTAATGTACTCGCGGCGCAAGCAGGCAGCGATCGAAAGTGTCTTCAATTCATTCATAAACGTACGCATGTAGTGGTAATTTCTTCTACATTTTCGTGTCTGCACATTTCACACAGAAGCGCGCTAATAAAGCGAACTCCTGCCACAGGCTATCCAATCGCGGGCTTCCCTGTGCCAGGCTAACCAATCACGGGCTGACGCCCATGCGTCATTATTGGCGCGCTGTGAGTATTATGCGATCAAGTTGAATATTCGTAGCCTCAAGCAAATTCCGATTCGCAATGAAACAATTTTATTTGTCAACGTTTTAGTTGTCAAAATTTATTTCTTTCATGTGGAGCGCGCTGTTTTATGTTTTTATTTTGACTGAGTTTTGTTGTGATTAATTCATTTACAAACGTTAATATTTAGGTCGATTTGTTGCTTATTTCAACTAGTTTTTTTTTTAACTGTTTTAGTTTTTCGATTTACTTAAGTACTACGCTTTTTGTTTGTTTTTTTTTTCAAAATGTTGTTCGATTGTGAGGTTTGTGTTGAAAATGTGTGTTTGTTAAAAAGTGTATATAAAGGGAAATGTGTACGAGAATTAACCCAGCAAAGAGGTAATGCAACTCGTAAGTTTCATAGTAATAATTAAGAAGCATAAAACCGGCTGTGTTGTTGTTTACACACATTTAAATTATTTTGTTTTCCTTGCTAGTTTAGTAGTTCGAGTACAGTGTGGAATTGTTCGGGATTTGCAGATTTATATAAGTTCTATCCCGCGGCTTGCTCAAATATAAATACATTTGGTAATTATCGTACTGAAAGAAGTGTTACGAAGAAATTTTACGTTTAGCGAAGTTTATTGTAACTATCCAAGCAAGCAGCGCATCGACAGAACGTTCATTTTCATTAAAACGTATTCTCACGTAGGTACCTATTTAAGAAACACACAAAGTCAACAACGAGTACAACATCTTTCTGTGCTTTCGACGGAAAAAGAATTTTCATCATCAGGAAATCGCCATTTCAACCTTTTAAACCACCTAGTGAATTTTTCTTCACTAACTTGAGCAATTACGAGGGACGTTTTTTTTTTTTTGAACTGCCTACCCGGTCATAAAACCCTGTGCACGCCACTGTTATCAATTCGACTTTTTTCATTACTCCGACGTTTCATTTGGTCGATAAACTCTTTACCGAAGTTACACTTAGCCGAAATAACATTTGTTCGAAGTATTATGTTTCCAGAAATTCATTATACCTATGTTAAGATTAACCTACTCTTTGATTTAATTAATTATTTATTTAAATGTAATAGCACTTAATAAAACAGTTTATTATGAACAAAAGTGTTTTTAAAAGGTCCCAGTAAGAAGCATGCAAACAATGCTGCTTGCTACAAGCATGCAACATGCAACCTTGCATGCAGCGTGCAAGCAGGCATGCAGCAGGCAAGCAGGCAAGCAAGCATGCAGCATGCAAGCAAGCAGGCAGCGTGCAAAGAAGCATGCAACATTCAAGCAGGCATGCAACATGCAGCAAGCATTGTTTCTGTCACGGCACCGGCGCTGCGGGGTTTGGGCGGCCCCACGCGAGCTTATCGTCGCAGATGGTTTTAATGCTCACCACCGCAGCTTCGGCTTGCTGGCCGGCCAGCCTCAGCTGCGGCGGCGGGCCTTCAGACCACCTGCTCCTCAGCTCGCGGGCCGCCCTACCCCTCCGCGCCTGCGTGGGCTTAAATTACACTCTAGGGGTAGGGCAGACAAGACTACGTGAAGTCGGTTTTACAGCGATTCGTTTCTCACTAAATTTTGTAGCACAATATATTGACTTTTTATGACACTACATATATTTAATTTACTATTGAAAACGCTACCAAGTAACCGGCTATATATTTGTGACCAAATAATATTCCCAAAAATTTGTTACACTGTGGTGAAAATATGGCAAACAAACTATTTGGCAACTGAAAAAAGTTCAAAAGAGGCTTCGGCCAATAGCAAAAAGTTATTTCGTAAATCGGCGAAACATAATTCGGTAAAATAATACCTATGACACATGATACTTCGATGATTTAAAAATATGTCAAATGATGCATATTGCAAAAAAGACGTCGGCCAATAGTTTTCGGTAAAATGAAATTCGAACAAAAAAAAATCGGAAAAGTAATCGGCTCCCTATTATCTGTCTATAGTGTTACTGAATGTCAAATTTAACCATATTATTTTTTTATATTTATTATTGTATACATATTTTCACTTAATAATGTATTTCTATTCAAACGAAGCACGGTCGAATTTCGACCAATGGGCGATCACTGGTAATTAATAAATACTTAAATTGTTTATTATATATTTTTAATTATGTTGAGTAAATCAATCTCGTATAACCCAATATCCGTACATAAATATTACCTAGCTTTTTCGCGCGACTTCGTCTGCGTAAATCTTACGTTACGCGGACGCAGGTGAAGTCGCGGAATAAATAGGGTTAATGGGTAACGAAAGGTTTAGTCGTGAAAGAGTAACAGACAGACAGAATTAGTTTTGCATTTTTATATTACGAATAGATAAAGAAGATAATTTCTTGCTGTAAGATAGTTTTATTGCTTATAATTAAATATTTGTATTATTTGTCTACTCCATCGCACGCTATGTGCAAAAATTTCATAGACCGACTAAATTAATGCTACTGTCACGTACTTTTTTCTAAGATGTTTCTGTCTCTACCTTGCTATTGCAGTTTGACAGATGTGCAACAGTGACAGGAATAGTGCTTACAGCAAGGCTATGCTAAGTTAGTAACGTTTTTTATATCGAGACATTTTCTGTCAATACTTCAACTTTTGGCCGCCGGTTTTCCTATTCTCTACAAACGGTTCAGATATAAGTTTGTGGCAGCCGGCCACTTTAGGTTGACCCGCCATAAACCACGCCCATCCTACTATCATTCACTTTCAAGGTGGGCCCTTAATACGAAATTATATGGCAACTTTTTCGTCTGTTCGAATTCGTTTTTATTTTCCAGAGATATTTTTTCCCCTGCGATTACAGTTTTGCATCTTCTTAGTTTGTCATTGTTGTCTGCCATTCTGAAAGTTTCAACCATAGGTATAAAAATGTTTGAATCATACACAAACAAATGAAAACTATTTTCTGCTAGACACAACACGATATTTGAAAGTTAATTAACGCACAATACCATTTTTTTTTTCAAAGGAAACGAAATGATTACTACTTGACATAATAACGTTTGGAAGAAGTGTAACACGATACTTCAACTGATACAAATAACGCAATTGTGTAAACTTGTCGATAGCGCAGTATATTATGAGTCTAGTAGGGATGTTATGGATATGAAATTTCGGATACGGATTGGTTACGGATGTAGGAATGATTATTATACCGGATACGGATACGGATAAGGATATGAAACTATTTCGGATTATCCGTTAGTTTCGGATAATTTCGGTTACGGATATTAAACTTTTAAGGAATTTCAAAAGTAAAATACAAATAGCTAATAAAATGGTTTTATTTATATGTCACCATTTGGTAGGAATTATAATCAGTCTGTGAGTAATTATTACGGCTATTTAAAATAAAAATATAATATAATATAATAATATAATATTCCACAACTATCACACAGCGCCATCTAGTCCCAAGCTAAGCAGAGCTTGTGTTATGGGTACTAGACAACTGATAAACATACTTATATATTTCTAAATACATACATATTATTATAGATAAATTACACCCAGACACAGAACAAATGATCGTGCTCATCACACAAACATTTGTCCTGGGTGGGAATCGAACCCACGACCTCCGGCATAGCAGTCAGGGTCACTAACCACTAGACCAACAGGTCCGTCAAAATGATTAAAATGATTATAAATATATATTGAGTGTTATCTAATCTACCTAAAATAAAAATGTAATAACAAATCCGATATTATCCAAAACTTTTATTTCGGATTCGGTTACGGTTACGGATAAATTTTTATATCGGATATCCGATAGTTTCGGTTACGGTTACGGAGCTCCCTAACATCCCTGGAGTCTAGTATAATAATATGATTATAATTCCTATGATAACAGTACGCACGGCCACACATTTCCAGTATAAGCTGACATCTCAATGTACGAAAGCCCTATGCAATGCGAGGTCAGCTAAAACTGGAAAGTTACAACTTGACCTGTAGACGTGTGTACCTTATTGAAAACTTTTATTGTTTTGAATATGTTCCACCCATGACACATATATGTAATTATTATGTATTATAGTTGGATACATACGTAATTTATGTAATTTATTTGGTCGGTGTACCTCGAAAAATGGCCACGAAAAACCACCCTTAATGTTTAAAACACATTTGGTTCTGCCCTATAGGTGGTTGAAAAATTATGAGAAAAATGTGAAATGTAAATCTATTAAGTAGCTTTCATGTCGCGTTGGTTTCATTTTAAAATCTATTGCAGTTTCGTAGAAAAATAACATTCAAGTTTGAGGTTGCAACCCTTATTTTTCAAAAACTAAAGCAGCTAGGGGTTTGATAATTGGCCCAAAATTTTTTTCAACAACTAGCAGCATAATTAGGGCACCAATGTCAAAAAAGACGCCAGTGCAGATTTCATATGGAAACCCGGTGAGGCCCTTTATGAAATTATTGCATTGTCATTGGTCTTTGACAGGTGTGCAAAGTTTGAAAGAAATCTGGTCTTTTAAAGTGGGTCAAAATCGCGCTATAAGGAGTCCGTTACAAACAAACAGACTAAGATACAAACATACTTACAAACAAACATACAAGTGAAGCTAATATAAAGCGTGTAAGTAATGAATTGTAGGTATCGAAAAAATATAAGTAGGTATAATAAAAAACATGCTTTCATACTTTTTGGTACTTACTACTTTTTAGTTTAGTTTTCTACGAAAGCGTATTTTTAGGGTTCCGTACCCAAAAGATAAAACGGGACCCTATTTCTACGACTCCGCTGTCAGTCATAGTCAAGTAACAAGACCACCAGAGGTCACAAAACATTATATTTGTCGTGTTTAGATATACTTACCCAACACGTAAGCGTAGTTTTACTAGCTAGTTTAATCTGACCCTGCATATACGAACTGCAACTGACGTAGGTAGGTATCCAAGCATCCAACATCGCGATATCACGCCGCGCGCCGCGTCCGACTCGTTGAAATTCGTAAACGAGTTGCCCGGTACGCGATCGTCGAGCTCGTTTATTAAATACATAGGTACCTACACAGGATATAATAATCACGTGATCAACAAGTCCCGTATGTACGTCATTATTCAGGTCTTTCAAAATCTTTTGCTCTGCGTTCCTCTTGGTTTGCTCAGTGACTCAGTGCACATTGCTAGGTTTATTGTACCTATATGAAATAGTTACTTTACTCTTTGGTTCATACATACAACATGCGTCACGTCAGGCCGGCTGGCCGCGGCGCGCCGCTCCCCGCCGCGCCGCTCCGCCGCCGCATGGCCGCGCGACGACGCTATGCGTGCGAGCGAGACGCGCGCCGCCACGCGTCGCCGCGCGGCTCCCCGCGGCCCGCGCCCCGCGCCGCGCACTGAGCCCGGCACGGCCGCCACCGCAGCAAGCGAAGTACGAGTACTACGAGTTGATAATGTTCTTGTGTTGATAGTGCGCGTAGTGTCTCGCGACCAGTTGTTTACGTGAGTAAACAGAAACGAATTTTATTATAATCGTTGCTTAAATAGATAAGAGACGTATGCCAAAAATGTATGGGTCAACCACAGACTTTATTCCGTGGGGTCAACAAACGCTAATCATTATTTAACTTTAAGGTGATTGGATAGCTCCAGGGTAACCCGCGAAATTCAAATTTTTCTTACGGTTACCTATGTAATTTACTGTTCAGTGTCAAGCTGTATGTTAAACCAAAGTACCTATGTATTCCTAACTAGCTTCTGCCCGCGACTTCGTCTGCGTCAAATTTTTGCTCCCCTGACCCTTTCCATCACATCGAATTAATTGCCTGCCAGTTTTCGTCCATTTTACGTTGCTGCTCCTCTCCTTTTAATCGTAGCGTGATGTTGTATAGCCTATAGCCTTCCTCAATAAATAGGCTACCCAACGCATAAATAATTGTTATTCGGACCAGTAGTTTCTGAGATTACTGCTTTCAACCAGACAAACAAGCAAACTCTTCAGCTTTATAATATTACTAGCTTCTGCCCGCGACTTCGTCCGCGTTAAATTTCTCGTTCCCCTGACCCTTCCCGTCGCATCGAATCGCCTACCCGTGCGATTTTCCCCGTTTTTGCAACATTTTTCATTACTGCTCCGCTCTTCTTAGTTATAGCGTGAGATTAGCGCGTTCAATCAAACAAACAAACTCTTCAGCTTTATAATATTAGTATAGATAGTATAGATAAGTACAGATATGAACTTTGAGGGTGTATTGATGTGAATGCCCACGTATTATGGTCGCGAATCATATTTTAATCAAAATACAACTTTGCACTGACCTGTGAATAGCAAAAATCGTACCTACGAAAATGTGAATTTCGCGGTCTACCCTAGAGCTTCCGCCTTAAGCAACGACAATAGGTAAATAATAGGGCGAATATGTTTTAATTATCACAATAAGTTCCTAAGTAATAATGAAATATAAGACGTTAAGTATATGATCAGTTTTGGTTTCAACTTTTCTGCAGTTGAGATAATGGACGAAGAAAAGTTGATAAAGATGGTTCGCGAGCGAAGAGAGCTGTACGACCTGAACCACCCGCTCTACGATGTGCGACCAAAGAGAGATCTCGCCTGGAAGCAGATCGGCGAAGCGTTGAAGCATTCACGTATGTATAACATCACAAGTTCCGTCTCGTGACCGGCTCGTGACCGGCTCGTGCCCGGCTCGTGCCCGGCTCGTGCCCGGCTCGTGCCCGGCTCGGTGATGCAGAGCTCGCAACGCGCAGCTGCTGAGCATGGCTATATGGGGTCCTGGCGTCAGTTCGCGGATCCGGCATTTTTATTTTTGTTTTTCACCTTGAATTTATGGGTTGCAGTCAATGTATTTTTGTATATAATATCATTGGTTGCAGTCTATTAGTCAATGATGTATTATGTCAACGGTAGCAGGGTTAAAATTAACGTTATTTTGGAAGATATATTTTCTTGTATAGTTTGTACTACCTATGTGTTTTGTGCGAAACGAAGTGTTATAGGGTTTTTCTGTCTGAAATGTCTCAGTAGCAGCTCTTTTTTGTGTGGGAAATCATCAAATGACTTCTCACCTCGTCTCCCCTCGGCTATCTCGACCCTGCCTAGCAGGCATCGGTCCTAGTAGACCAATTCAATACCGCTGATATCTGTATGAAGCGCGCATAGAACACAACGCGCCATCGACGCGAGCCTTTTATTTATGTGGGTCAGAAATCATCAAATGACTTCTCACCTCGTCTCCCCTCGGCTATCTCGACCCTGCCTGGCAGGCATCGGTCCTAGTAGACCCTTCAATACCGCTGACATCTGTATGAAGCGCGCATAGAACACAACGCGCCATCGACGCGAGCCTTTTATTTATGTGGGTCAGAAATCATCAAATGACTTCTCACCTCGTCTCCCCTCGGCTATCTCGACCCTGCCTGGCAGGCATCGGTCCTAGTAGACCCTTCAATACCGCTGACATCTGTATGAAGCGCGCATAGAACACAACGCGCCATCGACGCAAGCCTTTTATTTATGTGGGTCAGAAATCATCGAATGACGTCTCCCGCTCTGGGTGGAGCGGAAGGGCGTGTAAGGCTTTTACTGACTAAAACCCACCCGTGTTCCTTCAGTTACCTCTATATGCCAGGGCCACGGTAACTCTTTCGAACAAATCTCGCGACCCTGGCAGGTCGACCCGAGCCTGGTCCTTACCGGGCGGCGAGCTACTCGTTGCCCGCGCCTACGGTGACCGGGAATCCGCAGATCGACGCCCGGGGCGTCTCCTCCTGCGGCGGGGCATGAGGGCGCAGAAACTGCATCTTTCCCACGCGCTCCGCCTGCTCCTTCGCGAGTATTACTGCTTCGCAGCAGGAGTAGTCGGCTTCCCTCCGTACCTTGGCCTGCACCAGGGCCGAACGCGAGTTAGGTAACCACCGCCGATCGCCTCCACGAGAACACGGCGGTGCTGCGCCCAGGCTGGGCACACGTCACCTCCTGCTGCGAAGCAATAATGCTCGCGAAGGAGGAGGTGGGGCGCGTGAGAGAGTGGCAGTCTCTGCGCCCTCACGTCCCTAGCCGCCGCAGGAGGAGACGCCCTGGGCGTCGGGAGTCGATCGCAGACTCCTGGCCACCATAGGCGCGGACTTGCGGGCGACGAGCAATGGGTAACTCGGCGCCCGGTAAGGACCAAGCCCGTGTCGACGCGGCGACGGTGCGTAGTGTTCCACGCGCGCCTCAAAGAGATGTCAGCAGTGCTGAAGGGGTCTGCTAGGACCTATGGCTAGGACCGATGCCTGCCAGGGTTGCGAGATTGTTCAAACGAGAAACCGTGGCCCTGGCATATGGGTAACTGAAGGAACGCGGGTGGGTTTTAGCCAGTAAAAGTCTGACACGCCCTCTCGCTCCCCCCAGCGCGGGAGAAGTCATTTGATGAGTTCCAATCCAAAACCAAAAGGCTGGGTACAGCTCCACGGTACGCTCCACCGTGTCCTCCAGGCGATACACAGTGGTAACATCTGGGCGTTTTCTCCCGCCTTATTCGGAACAGGAACCTCCCGAAACTACTTGCGTAAGGTGAAAGGTGAGGGCGCCGTGGTGCCTTTCTAGCCACTTCTCAAAGAGGGGACTTACCGCGCCAATAGTGGTGTGCCTTCTCATTGGCAGCCTGAAGTCTGTATTTGTACCCGGTTATGGCAATTACAAGGGACGAAAACATAACAGGCGAATTGTGGGTGTACTGTAGGTACACCTCTGCCTAACCCATCGGGGAAATAAGGCGTGATGTTATGTATTTGGAGATTGTTTCGAGATATATCCAGGATGTAGGTATTAGGAATGTATCCATGGGGTGAGTAAGGATGTATCCAGGATTTTCTGGGGAAAAATGTAGTGTCAGGGAACAATTTAGCCTGATAGTAAAAAAAAAACCGGCCAAGTGCGAGTCGGACTCGCGCACCGAGAGTTCCGTAGAAACATGTAGGTATTCGCGGTTTATACATAAGGTTTATGTTTATGAAATTAAATGTAATGTACATCATATAGTTGTTATGTTGTTAGTTTTATCATTCTCTTATTTTAGAAGTAACAGGGACACACACACACATTTTACCACTTTGGAAGTGTCTCTCGCGCAATTCGCAAACTATTCAGTTTAGATAGAAATGATATTACGAACCTCAATATCATTTTTCAAGACCTATCCATAGATACCCCACACGTATGGAACCCAAAATTTCTTGATTTTTTTTTTCTATTTTTGTGTAAAAATCTTAATGCGGTTCACATAATACATCTACTTACCAAGTTTCAATAGCATAGCTCTTATACCTAGTTTCGGAAAAAAGTGGCTGTGACATACGGACGGACAGATAGACAGACAGACATGACGAATCCATAAAGGTTCCATTTTTGCCATTTGGCTACGGAACCCTAAAAACGGGAATCCAAGACGTGGAAAACAAGTTTTGATACTTCCCTCATTCATACAAGTGCAAAAACAATATTTGATGTTTCCCTCTCATTCGCACTCATTATGACCACTTTTGATTAGCATCTATTTGGTATTGATGTACAGAACAACGTAGTTTGTTATCTATCAGTATTGCGAACCGTTAATAATATTTAATTAATTAAGCGTAAATTGCAATGAAAGTACAAATTACATTTTAACTCCTTTGATTCTCTAAAGTAATAACAAATAACATTAAACAATACGTAACCAGTGATTCGGCGACTGTACTATTCTAGATTTTGGCCAAGACAGAGTCGTACAATTTTATTTAATAATATGTGTTTTGGGGAAATCGGGAATCACCCAAAATGTATAACTAACTACCAGAAAAAATAAGAAAAAGAATTATTTAGAATTTAATGGAACTTTAAACCGCTTCTCGCGGACTGCAGTTGCTGCTAATTATCCCCACTCTTAGTACAGCAGTCTTGACCACGCCCCTCCTTCTTTCCAACTTTTTTATTCTTTTTTTATGTTTATCTTGCAATCTGTTCCATGTGAACATTCAGCGTATGGTTAGATGAATTATCTTAGTCTTGGAGGGTAGTCAGTCCAGTGACGTGTTCCGTGTTCCCTTTGTGTCGTAGTGTTTGTTTTGTAGTGTAATGCTCCATATTGATCTCTATGGGCCTTTTTTTTCGCCTTTTGAATGTTGAATTTTTGGGTGATTGCTTAGTCTGTCTGTGTATGATTTCATTTTTCAAGGTCGTGGTGTAATTGTTGGTTTGTTATAATAATAATAAATATCTTTTTTATCTTTATTTATGTAGAGGCTTTTACCTTACAAAGGCACGTCAGCCCCATATCTTACAAATATGTACCCGTAAATATAATATTATAAGTAAATATAATTATTATTGCGTAAGCGAGGGAGATAGTGATGCAGCAATCATTTTATAAATTGGTTTCGCTTCTCCCGCATTCATCATCGTCATCATTTCAGCCATAAGACGTCCACTGCTGAACTTAGGCCTCCCCCAATTTAGGGGGCATTGCCATAATCGCCACGCTTGGCAGGCGGGTTGGCGATCGCAGTATGGTGGTAAAATGCATAGAGAACGCTGCTGCCCATTCTCTAGTAAGTCCCTTAGTCGCCTTTTACGACACCCACGGGAAGAAATGGGGTTGTGTTATTCTTTACGTCCGGCACCACACGGTACACGGTGCAGATAATATTCTAATGAAAGCCCCAACATGATACACATTAATTTTTAACTCGCACAGTACTATCTCCCTCTCTCTCCTGTTCCTCTCACATTCCACCAGCAAATGTTGGACATCTTCGAATTTATTACACACTTGGCAATTAGGGGAATCGACTTTTTCAAGCGACGAAAAAAACGGAGGAGATAGGGTGCGTTTCCACAGAAGCTGTGCTGTGCGGAGCTAAGCCGAGACTTATAAAAATTGACCAATCACATTGCTCAAAATACACGTCTCATCTCCGCTCCGATTCAGTGGAAACTGTGTTAGCGGAGTTGAGAAGATTTACATTAAAATGTATGGTGCGCGGAGATAAGCGGGGCACAGCGGTGTCGAGCTTAGTGGAGCTGTGCCGGGTGAAGTGGGGCTGTGCGGTGTAGGACGGGGATGCCGCTCGGCAGAGCAGGGTTGCGCGGGGTGGAGAAAGAAGAAATTGACGTAATCTTCTTTCTTTATAGCATGTTATGGAGGAGAATACAGTTCAGTGACAGTCAAATGTCCCCGCCAATCCACAACAACAACACTTGTGGCCAGTGCCGGATAAAGCCAGCGCGGGGCCCGTAGCAAAATTGTGATGGGGCCCTTTTTTTGTGGGTGGGAAATCATCAAATGGCGTCTCCGTCTCTAGGGTGGAGCAGAAGAGCGTGTTAGACTTTTTCTGAATAAAACCCACCTGTGTACCTTCAGTTGCCCATATGCCAGGGAAACTGTAACTCTTTCGAACAGATCTCACGACCTTGGCAGGATGGGGGCCCTTTGAGTTGCATTACCTATTAAAAAGGATATAAATAAAACAAAATATTTAGAAAAACGCTTTTCGTGATTTAATGTAAGCAACTTTAGAAATAACACTCGTCAAATCAATATTTCTGTGTAAATCATTTTCTATGCTCGTTATTCAAACGTTCTTGTCCCACTGTGTTGCTTAACACATTTTTAATTTGTTTTAATGTTGAAAAAGAACGTTCTCCGCTGCAGTTGGTGATCATCAAACTTAAGTAAATGCGTAACAAAATTTGGACTTTAGGAAAACACTATCCTTTTACTTATTAAAACTCAACCATGTTCTTTCAGTTGCTCATATGCCAGGGCCATGGTACCTCTTTCGAACTAATCTCGCGACCTTGGCAGGCATCGGTCCTAGCATACCATTCAGTTTGCTGGCGTCTCTTTGAGGCGCTCGTGGAACACTACGCGCCATCGATACGGGCCTGGTCCTTTCCACAAGCCCGAGCCTGCGGTGGCCGGGAGTCCGCAATTGACTCCCGACGCACAGTGTTTTATGAAGACGATTTTTCGGACATTGCTTTTTTATATAAAAAACTGATAGTTTAAGTTACTTCAATGCAATATTTCGTATCCCCATTACACTAGTATGTTTAGTTTTTGAGATATAATTTTTTGAAAATCGTCTTTTTTTCAACCGGGTATTTAGAAAAAAAATCATATCTCTGAAACTAAATATGATACGTAATTGTGACCTTAGAAACATCGATGGCGTTTTTTATGTTGCATATTGTAGAGTACAAATAAACCTCGGAACTTCGTTAGATTCAGACTTATACGAGGTTTTTCGTTTTTCGTTTTTATTTTGTCAGGCCTGTTGGTCTAGTGGTTAGTGACCCTGACTGCTATGCCGGAGGTCGTGGGTTCGATTCCCACCCAGGACAAATGTTTGTGTGATGAGCACGATCATTTGTTCTGTGTCTGGGTGTAATTTATCTATAATATGTATGTATTTAGAAATATATAAGTATGTTTATCAGTTGTCTAGTACCCATAACACAAGCTCTGCTTAGCTTGGGACTAGATGGCGATGTGTGATAGTTGTGGAATATTATTATTTTTTTTTTTTTTTTCTCGGTAATTCCATCGTATTTGGAAAAGTTATCTATATCTATAGTTCTATACTTATAATAAAACTGTAGAGAGGTCAATTCTGTACATTGATAATATATTCAAAATTAATATTGGAGGATGAATGGTGATCGATACTGATGCCAAAAATGCAATCAGTAAATTTTTTGTCTGTCTGTATGTGCACGCATGGGTCAAAAACTACTGAAGGGACTTTAACCAAACCTGGTACGATTGTAGTCCATACTCCTGGGCAGGTTATAGGCTATATAACATAACGCTTAGACACATAGGAGCCTAGCAGTGACGATAAATTTGTGGCAAGTCGGTTGAAAATGCGCTTTCGAGCTCTTATCCTCGCATACATTGATCATATAGGCTACTTTTTATCCCGGTAGTACGTTCACGCGGGATATGTTCCGACCTCCACGCGGGCGAAGCCGCTGGCAAAAGCTAGTTTATACTAAAATTATGTCCTTCATCTTTTCTACATACCACAAAAATAACACATCCTAATTGCGTGGAATCTAGAAGTTATTCCAAATTAACTGTTTTTGCTAGGGTTGTCACTTTCGAATCTGAATTTTGCGAACTCAATTTTTATTTAATGGGACGTTTTGGTTATTAAAATTTCGACTATTAAACCAAAGAACTTTGTTATATTTTGTTCTCGATAATTCCGTAGTATTGGGATAAGTTATTTAAACTGAAACTAGCACTTTGCCAGTTTCGTTCGCGCATGTTTTCATAAAAACTTTAACACCCTTTAAAACTGTATTTTGATGGTAGTTTAGAAAAAACGAATAACGGGCCGATTCTGTTGTCACAAAATTCTCTAAACTAAACTAAAAATCAATTAATTTTGGTTTATCCCTGTCGAACGAGGATTTCCTATTCTGAAATAGACTAAAGTGACACAACTTAACTATATTTTAGTTTGGCAGCACTAAGATTGCGCTGAATTATTGGTTTAGTTTTCACCAAAAATTTTGACTATAATAATTTATTTTTTCTAAATCTGACTACTTTTAATCGCGATCAAAAAGGTATGGAATAAAATTAGTGATCATGAACTAAAATACACACTAACGCAACGCCTTACCTTCACGTGCAAAGACAGAACTGTATTTTTTTGTTTTCCTTTTCTTTTGCTTATATCTCGAAAATAGCGTGTCCTATCGCAAAAATAATGAAATCTCAAAAACTAAACATACTAGTGAAATGGGGATACGAAATATTACATTGAAATAACATAAACTATCAGATTTTTATATAAAAAAGCAATGTCCGAAAAATGGTCTACATAAAACACTGTGCGACGGCCGGGGCTTCTCCTCCTGCGGCGGCTAAGGGCGTAAGGGCGCATAGCTTGCCTCCACCGTATGGTCCACTGTGTGGTGTGCCCTGCTTGGGCGGAGCACCGCCGTGTCCTCGTGCAGCCGATCGGCGGCGGCGACCTCTCGCGTCCGGCCCGGGTGGTCTATTGCGAGGATCGTCTGGAGGACACGGTGGAGCATACGGTGGAGGTGTGCCCTGCTTTTTTTTTGTGGGTGCGAAATCGTCAAATTACGTCTCCCGCTCTAGGGTGGAGCGGAAGGGCGTGTCAGACTTTTACTGACTAAAA
The DNA here is from genome assembly GCA_932294355.1 of Aporophyla lueneburgensis. NCBI lineage: Eukaryota > Metazoa > Arthropoda > Insecta > Lepidoptera > Noctuidae > Aporophyla > Aporophyla lueneburgensis. Next base: position 151,192 of record OW028749.1, on the reverse strand, counting down.
CCCACCCGTGTTCCTTCAGTTGCCCATATGCCAGAGCCACGGTAACTCTTTCGAACGAATCTCGCGACCCTGGCAGGCATCGGTCCTAGCAGACCCCTTCAGTATTGCTGACATCTCGTTGAGGCGCGCGTGGCGATGAGGAGGTGACGGCTTCCCATGCACTCTCGCTCCGTACCATGGCTCGCATCAGGGCCGGACGCGTGAAGTCACTGCCGCCGGTCGCCTCCACGAGGACACGGCGTTGCTCCGTCCACACAGGGCACTCCTCCACCGTATGCTCCACCGTGTCCTCCAGGCCATCCTCGCAATGGAAACACCCGGGCGTTTCCTCCCGCTTTATCCTGAACAGGAACCCCCCGAAGCACCCATGCCCGGTGAGAACCTGCGTCAGGCGGAAGGTGAGGATGCCGTGGCGCCTCTATCCACTCCCCAAAGAGGGGACTTACCGCCGCAATTGTAGCGTGCCCAGCGCTGGGTTGCGACAATCGTACCCGCCATGTCGTTATAAGTTCCTGCCGCAGCTATGTCCGCGCCGTGCCGCGATTTGTCGCGGCAGCGTAGTTTCGCCCCGGCGTTTCGCCTCCTCTCGTCACTCCCACATTTGGGCGAGGACCTTTGCCTCCAGATCTCATGGTGGCATAAAAACACTCTTACCCTTTTGAGCGCCACAACAAAAAATTAAAATCGTGCCCTCAGCGCCAAGCTATGAATTCATCCTTTAATACCTACAAAATAGTAGTGAGTTCGAAATTATATCGATAAAGCATTAACCACGTATTTTTTAACATATAGTATGTTTTTAATAAAAGGTTACTATAGCAGGAATATATAATAAAGGAGTTTTATTTCATCCCGCTTTGTCTTTTATGGTAAAAATTATACGATATTTGTCACAGTTTCGGCGTTAAATCCACAATTCAAAACAACAGTCGATAAAAGCAAGTCATTACCATCACAGCACTATGGTCAATCATGACGTACATTCTTGTCACGATAGGATGACACTGGCGTAGCTGGCACGACTTTTCTTAATTTGCTCGCCTCTGCACTAGAGGTGCGCATCCGATATTTATGAATAATATCGAAATAAAAAGTTATTTTATTTTAATGGTTTCGCTTTTTATATACAGTAAGTAGCAGCATTTTTATTTAATACAAGTAGCTTCTGCCCGCGACTTCATCCGCTTTATATTTATTGCTCCCCCAACACATCCAGTCGCATCGTATGTATATTTTTTAATATGAAAAAAAAAGTATTGTTTTTACTATTGTCCAAGCGATTTTTTTTTATTATTATTAAAATCTTCCGAAGACCATACAAAAAATATTAGATGAATCAGTCGAGCCATTATATATTTAATATTCATTTTTATTTATATAGATTTAAGTTTCTCTGAAAGAACAACCAGTAATAATGCCTTAATGTACCGCCACGTAGGTACAGATGATATCTCAGTTGAAAAAAAAACCATTTACTGTAGATAAATACTTATCAGAATACGACAAAAATAGGCGAAAGCTAAATCGTCAAATGAATTTGTATTTTAATCATTAAAGAAGTTTTTGTACTCAAGATTTGTAAGTACAAATATTATAATAAATACGAAGAAAGGGACAATATTATCCTCGGAAACAAATGAAACTTAATTCAAACAAACCTCAATCGGATACGAGTTTATTTTATGACACGCCAGCCGAGCTTATAGCTGTTTGAAATGGTTTACATGAATTTTATTCTCTTTTTAATTATAAAATCTGAACTTCACTTTGAAGTTTTATTTGTAACAAATGACTTATAACACAATCGTATCGTTAAACAAGGATGTATGTTCCGATGACTATAGTCTGATATGCACGCCCTTCCGCTCCTCCCAGAGCGGGAGACGTCATTTAATGATTTCCCACCCACAAAAAAGTCGTTCAGAATAATAAAGTAATGAGAACAAACTACTGATACAAGTAAAGGAACAGCTCTATTTACAAATCGACCACATGTGACGTCATCGGATTGTCACGATTAGATGACTCTGGCGCTCCAGGCACAGACAATATGAAAGTGTGATGGAGATGGGCATTACACTCATTATGATTTATCGATAATCAACTGACACCGACATTTAATGAGCAGATAGTTCAGTATTTTAATCATATTTAAATAATTTTCATGATTCCTGAATCATTAAACTTCTATATCAAAAGTTTTATTTATTTATTGTTGAATAATTTAAAGAAATTAAATATAACGTAGGTTACTGTCAAATTCGATATTCTTGTTATATTGATTGCTAGCTACATCACTACGTGTCATGATATGATGACTGTGGCGCTGAGGGCACTATGTTTTTCGAACTTTATAATTGGTGTTAGTTTTTGCCATCTTATGTTAATACGGATGAAATATAAAGAAAGAAGCTCAACTAATATAAATTAGGACTAGTCAAGGAACATAATTAGCAAAGGAAATAATAAAAACAATGTTGTTTTATGAGTTTTATTTACGTTTAAAAGTCTGTCACGGTATCGTGACGGTGGCGTGCTGGGCACGTTTTGGTTTGTCATCTATACGTGACTCTGGCGGTCAAAAGGTTAAAAGAAAATAAACTCATGTAATTGTTGAATTAGGCTTATCAAATGAAGTATGCATTTTGCTATTTTCTTATTAGTTATCATCGAAAAACTATTTTTCGTAGTCGGGTTATACGTACAGCTTGAATCAAATTCAATCAATATTAGGGGATTCCCCTGTGAGTATTTTGGAGTTGCCAATTTGCGGCATGTACAATTTTATATATTTGTTTTAGGGCTCCAGCTACTGGGCGAAAGTACCTGTACAATAATTACAGTATGGGCAGCGCTAAGCCGCTAACTAAGAATTACTACTATGTGTGTGACTTAGTGGGTGGCTTACAATTTCTTTGATTTGTAGTTTTTTTGCACAGGCCCCTTATGGCGCGGGGCCCGTAGCATTTGCTGCCTCCTGCTACATGGCTAATCCGGCACTGCTTGTGGCTTGTATTGTATCTCAGGAGTTTTATACGGCTCGACCTCGTTGTGTAGCGTGTGGACTGTATAATTGAAATGCGGCACTAGTAGTTTTATAAAATGGTTTTATTTATAGTTTTAGCAGGATTACATGTTAAAGTTAATACACAAATTGTAGCGAGTACACTTAGGTAGAGAATTTCGGTCGACTGCGCCCGCGATGCCAGAGTCCAGGGTTTTTATTTGCACTGTTCTGTTCTGGAGAGGGAATCCGCCATATTTTTGTCCCTGACCAATGGCAACGCGTGGAGCGACCGAGCGGCGCGAACAGGCTCCTACTCGTCGGAAAAACACAAGTTAAAACCCGTTCACCATGCGACAAGCAAAAACCCGTTCACGCGGCTCCGTCGCTTTACATGTTAAAGGTACCTACTTAAAACTAATAATAGCAGGCGGCGCTAGATTATGGTGCTGTCGTGCACATTTCTCCCGCCGTCGCCATCAGGCGACTCCGTGGGGAGCACGACAATTCGTTTCGATGGTCTTCGGAGTACATGTCCTTTGGTTATCACGTCTACAACTCGTACCTCTCCGTCTGCACCTGGCAACACCTTCGTCACCCTTACCTTGGGCCAAGTGTTGCGTGGGAGATTAGGGTCGCAGATCAGAACGACGTCTCCGACCTTAGGTGGGGTGCCACTGCCGTAGGGCTCCCGCCGGTTTTGTAGGAGCGGTAGGTATTCACGTACCCATCTTCGCCAGAAGACGTCTGCGAGTGCCTGGGCGCGCCGCCATTGGTGCCGTGCTGTGACGTCTGCTGCAGTGAATTTACCCGGTGAGGGTACATGTGAGTTAGGGCCGATCAGTATGTGGTTAGGCGTGAGGGCTTCGGGCTCGTCTGGTGACACGTTGACATGTGTGAGTGGTCTGGAGTTCACCGTATTTTCTACTTCTACGAGCAGCGTAGAGAGGGTCTCGTCTGATGGGTGAACTTCTCTCAGCGTGACGTACAGTGCTTCCTTGACTGCACTCACCATCCTCTCCCATGCTCCGCCCATAAACGGTGACGCGGGAGGTATGTATCTCCAGCTTATGGACCGCGCATTGGACTCACTACCTAAAGCACTTAAGGCGCTTTCTCCTAGTTCCTTATCAGCCGCTTTGAAACAAGTAGCGTTGTCACTCCAAATTTCTTTTGGACAACCTCTTCTACCTATAAATCGCCTGAGAGCGGCGATAGCTGAATCTGCACTAAGTGAATTTACTATTTCTATATGTAGGTATAGCTCTACAAGTCAAACACGTAAATAAGGCACCATACCTTTTTTCTTTATGTCTACCTACAGAAACAGATATGGGGCCAAAATAATCTAAACCAGTGAAAGTAAAAGGTCGTAAATGATGAGCTAAACGTTGGTACGGCAGGTTTCCCGTAGAGGGTTTGCATGGCTTTGCCTTTTTAGGGTTCCGTTGCCAAATGGCAAAAAACGGAACCCTTATAGATTCGTCATGTCTGTCTGTCTGTCTGTCTGTCTGTCTGTCTGTCTGTCTGTCTGTCTGTCTGTCTGTCCGTCCGTATGTCACAGCCATTTTATTCCGAAACTATAAGAGCTATGCTGTTGAAACTTGGTAAGTAGGTGTATTCTGTGAACCGCATTAAGATTTTCACACTAAAATAGAAAAAAAACAATAAATTTTAATAGGTCTTCAAAAATGGTAATGAGGTTTCTATTATCATTTTTTTCTAAACTGAATAGTTTGCGCGAGAGACACTTCCAAAGTGGTAAAATGTGTGTGTGTGTCCCCCCCCCCCCCCGTAACTTCTAAAATAAGAGAATGACAAAACTAAAAAAAATATATGATGTACATTACCATGTAAACTACCAACGAAAATTGGTTTGAACGAGATCGAGTGAGTAGTTTGTTTTTAAAACGTCATAAATCGTAAACCGCAATTTACCTTACATTCAATCAACTCAAATATAAAAATTAAAAAATATATATATTTTTAAACCGAAAATACCTACAGGTTTGTACGGAACCCTCGGTGCGCGAGTCCGACTCGCACTTGGCCGGTTTTTTTATTCTACAGCAGCCCTTTACAACATTCTTTACAGACGGACGTAGTCTCGTTATCCAAAGACGCTGTCTTAACTCGTTAACCGTTATCTCGGTTCCACCATGATGTAAACCTTCATGCACATATGCTATGTATAGCTTCGTGTATCAGTGCTTACCCTCGAGTACAATTGGGTTTTTTATTTCTTCATTTACGTCTTGTGCCGCTGTGAATCTCCCGCGCAAACGCAAAATACCCACGCTGTCTATGTATGTACTTAATAGCGATAACGGGCTGTCGCCGAGCGCCGCTTTGTTATCCTTTATGGCGGCAATTTCTTTCGAGAAGCTTTCGGCTTGTGCGCCCTTGACCCATTGTTCTTCGGCGCGTAGAATGTAAGTAGCAGGTATAATAGGTATGTAGTTTACTACTACTACTGTTTTAATCCTTGTTATTTTTTGCGTAACTTTTTTAACAGGTTCGCTTTTGTTTCTTTTCCACGTTGGATCTTTTGATGCCTTCTTCTTAGTACACTTATATTCGACAGTATGTTGACTTGGTCTACACAGGTCAATGAACTGAAGTACTCTTGCAGTTGTCCTTATCAGCCGTGTCCATTTTGAAAAACGTGTAATATTTGGAAGATGATCGTTTACTTTTGTTTCGTTTATTATATTATGACATTTGACGCGTTCTTCGCCCGTGTTCGTGGGGGCAATGACCTTTTTTGCCTGTGGCCATTCATCTCTGCCTTTTCTAAGAAACTCGGGACCGTTAAACCATCTGTGTTTTGAGTTAAAATGTTCCGGCGAGCTGCGTGTCGCGTCGTCTGCCACATTATCTTTTGAGGGTAGCCACCTCCATTCGTTTTTCTTGGTGAGCTCCTCGATTTCAGCGATACGATGCGCCACGAAAGTCTTGAATGTGCATGGTTCGGCTTGAATCCAGGCCAGAGCGGTGGTAGAGTCGCTCCAGTATGTTAGGTCATTCACCTCGTAGTCATGTTCTTGAACGACCGTCTGGGCTAGGCGCGCCCCTAATAGTGCAGCTTGCAGCTCTAGCCTAGGTATTGATACCGGTTTAAGTGGGGCTACCCTACTCTTTGCTGCCACCAGGGTCACTTATACGCTGCCGTCTGACCTCTCAGTTCGCCAGTATACCGCTGCGGCGCGCGGCGTATGCTTCCTCGCTTGCGTCTATGAACGTATGTACTTCTCTGGCTATGACGTCACCATAATCGTAGCAACGTGGGATCAGTAGCGTTTCTATAGTACTTAGTGACTTCATCCATTCTTTCCATTTTGGTTGGAGCTCCTCGGGTAGTGGCTTGTCCCACTCCGTTTTGTACTTCCATGTGTTTTGAAGTATCCTTTTAGCCGGTATAGTGATAGGTGATATAATAATTCCTAATGGGTCGAATATCGACATAATTATGCTGAGCGCCTCCCGTTTGGTGGGTGAGCGTGTGTTATTTAATAATACAATAGGTGTTTTGTTTTTGTTAATTTGAAATACAAAGCAATCCTTCCTAGTATCCCATCGTAGTCCGAGGGCTTTCTCGGTGTCGTCGCCGCCTAGTACTTTTATGTCTTGTGAAGGCGTGAAGTTATTATTTAAAACATTTTTGTTGTTTGATATCCAACCACATAAAACAAAGTTGGCTTTTTTATGAATGTAATCTACTTGCGTTGTTATTTTCTTCGCTTCCTCTTCGGTGGAAAAGCTCTGAAGATAATCATCCATATAATGGTTGTTTATTATTGCCGAAGTCGCGGCTGGGTATTTATCGGCAAAGTCCCTAGCGTTGCGATCCTTTATGTATAGCGCTGTACATGGGGATGACGTCGCGGCAAATATAACAGACGTCATGCGATATTCACCAGGCTGTCCTTCTCGTTGATCGCCGCGCCATAAAAATCTCAACGCATCGCGATATGAGGATAAAGATAAGGGAAGAAGCCCTTATCTTTATCCTCATGAACATTTCTTTAATGTCTGCTGACACAGCTATTTTATTTTGACGGAAACGCATTAAAATACCGGGCAATTATTGGTCCCGATAGAAGTAGATCGTTTAGGCACAGACCCAAAGTCTTTGCTGCTGCATCGTGTACGAGTCGTGGCGGCTTATGTGGCTTGGCTGGGTTGACCACTGGGAAGTGAGGTAGGTACCATGTTTTATTGTCCGTGCAGGTATCGGGTGCCTTTTCTGCATAACCTGAGTTGAATAGGTTGTCAAGGCGTTGTAAGTACAGGGTCTTGAGGTTTTCGTCCTTATCTAGGCGTCGTTCTAGATTTTCTAGCCGTTTTAAGGCACCTAGGTAATTGTTTGGTATTTTAGGTAGGTACCTCTTGTTTCCATAATAGTCCGGTCTCGAAACTGCCATCGGGTAATCGTCAACTCTTATGTTCTAGGATGTCCAAGGCTCGCTGTTGCGGGTCATCTCTAGGTATCCTAATCAAATCAAATCAAATCAAAAGTCATTTATTCAAACTAGGCTGAGAGTCAGCACTTTTTGAACGTCAAAGTTACAAAAGACAGTCCCCCCAAAACGCCCGCCCTTCGACACTTCCTAGTGCTTTAGCTGGGAAGAAGAAGTGGCGGAACAAACTCCCCAGCAGCACAGCTGTCTGTTAAGTTAGAAGAACTTGATTCTATACAATTGTAAGGAGGTAACATTATGAGACACAAAACATTAAATTAAATGATTTGCCATCTGTCAGCTAGCCAACCCAATAATCCAGGAAATAAAATGAAATCTATACTCAAGCAAAAGCAAAAAATATTTTTATAATGTAAATAAAGGTACCAAAATAAAAGCCTCCTGGCATAAAGGGCGTGACAGCTTACATATGCAATGCTGAATCACGTTCACATAGCTGTTACGACCCGAGTTACAACTCGAGGCCTCAAAATGATAAACTAGGACCATCGGCGTAAAAACAAATAAACAGGTAGGTAATTAACAACAATACCAACATCAAGGTCAGCAAGACGACCAGTCACCACAAGCAGCACCCGTTCACGAGCATAACGCAAAGATCAGCCATTACCCCCCTCGCCTTATTTGAGGGAAGGGGGTAACCCGACCCCTGACGCTACCGCAAGCATTGACATCTAAGGGAGCATGACGAACTTGCTGCCGGTTGCTCAGGCAAGAATTGAATGACAACTTGTCGAGGTCGCTAGCTAATCATTTTATGCAATACTAATCATTATAATATGTCAAAGCATAGAACATGTCAAAACCAATAAATACACAAAAAAAAATAATGACTAACTCAGTAAAAAAAAAATATATAATAAAAATTATATTACAGCTATATAACCTATCACTAGGTACGCTAGTACTGGAGAAAGAACACAAACATTGTCTTGAGTTAATCACACCGACCGACTAGTTTTGTCATTTAAATAGTCGTTGATGGAATAATATGCCTTTAGACAAAGGTTGGATTTTACTTGAGCTTTAAACGCATTAAAAACCAACCATTAGGTTCTATACCTAGTGATTCTAATTTGAAAAAGTTTCTCATGGTTTCTTCTATTGGTTCCAGATTTTCTTTCATTTTCAGGTGGCCGCAAAATGTAGCTATAACTTTATTTACTGAGTACTGACATCCATGCAATACCCATCCAAGTTTTGTGTACGATGCTACCGGTTGATCACGCGCACCTGTTCGTGTTTCCGTGGCTACTAATAAATGCCAGTTATCTTGGCCTATTAAAATCATTGGTCGCGCGTGTTCATAAACAAGAGTGCTACGAATGTCGTTTAAATGCCTACAATTATTTATGTCCTCAGTTTGTACAGTTTGCGCCATAATTTCAAGCCTAGTTACGGTGCGCGCCGCCTCTATCTTCTGTGGGTCGTTATGGTGCTTGCCTTGTATGTGGAGGCTCACGATTCGGCTTTGCTCATGCTTGACCTCCTTGCCTATGCCTTGTATCCACATAGGACTGGCTGGCCCATCTGCACCTAGGATATCTGCTACTGACGCGTCTAACAAGGTCACTGTACTCCCATCGTCTAATAAGGCATAAGTGTCTATACATGTGTGTGGTCCGCTTAATGTGACAGGTACTATTTTTAAATACGCGCGACGATTCTGAGGTGAAGTTGTTGATACAGTTTCCCGCGCTGACGTAACGGTTTCGTGTGTGATAACAGGCGTCAACGCCGCCGGCGCCGCCATGTTGTGTGTCGCTCCAACTTTACGCTCTTTATGCAACAGTTTGTGATGTTTCATTTTGCATTCTTTTATGTCACAAATAGGCGCTTTACACATAAACCTTCTATGTTTATTTCGTAGGCATCTAAAGCACATGTTGGATTTTTTTGCTATATCCCATCGTGTATCTATGTCTAGCTGTTTATATTTACTGCAGTCTGGTAATTTGTGGCCGTGTTGCTCGCACGCCGGGCATTGCTCGTTTGATGTGTCCTTATTCACGTTGAACGTACGCTCTACTCTGCGCCGTTGTCGTTCACCGCTGGAGTCGTCATTACCACGTTCTGGCTGTGCATACGCGCCACACTTATCTGCCTCTTCATTCATAAACATAGATAAGCGCTTTAACTCGGGAATATCTTCAACCTTACTATTAGCCGCGTAATCATACCATTTGTTTCTTAGTATTGGCGTTAACTTTTCTACGATACAACGCGACATTTCGGGGCTATGTAAATATTGGATTCTTTTTAGTGCTTCTACCGTACCCACTGTGTTTGCTATACGGCTAGCGAAAATACATATCTCCCTAGGGTTATCGTTTAATTTAGGTAACAATTTTATATGATCTAACTCGGCCATAATCAAGGCCTCGGGCCTACCGAAACGTCTTTCTAGTGCGTCTAGAATAACCTGAGGGTCGGATTGACTAAATAAAAGACAACCTACGGCTTCTTTTGCGGCGCCTCTGAGGCTCGTCCTGATCCTAGCGACATTTTCTACACAGGAAAAATACGTGTGTGAGTCACAATACGCGGCCTTATAAGCTATCCACTCACCGGATTTTCCATCGAAGATTGGTAGCTGCTGGACGTACCTGGGCGGCTCTCTCGAGCTGCGCGCGGCTTGAGCTAGGGCTGCGGCGAGTCTCTCTACGTCTATCATTTTATCACTCACATTCCCGCGTAACACCACAGAATATAAATTAGTACTTTACGGTACAGAAGTTTCACTCCCGAGTTTAGGTATGATAAACGCAAGCGTCCGGCCACCGTACTAGGTACTAGTCTCAATAGGCTTGCACTCGCTCGACTTGTCGCACACGCAGCGCACGCACCCGCGGATCAAAAGTAAACTGTTAATACCGTAAAGTACCTACTATTGTATATTCTGTGCTGTTAATATGTTGGAAATCTAATCAGTTCTGTGTCGTGAGTGATGGAGGCGCCAGAAAAAACAAAAAAGACAAAAAGATATAAAGTAGTACCTCTCTGACAGCCCAAGCAGATTGAAGCGAGAAGGCAGACAGTTATTGTAATTTGAACGCTATACGCAATGCAAAAGGTTGAAATTAGGTTGTTTTCCAGAATAGTAGGTAAATATCTCGGGGATTTTGCGCCGCTTGTATGGAAGTGAGACAGGCCTGGTAACACTTCACTCGCGATATTGCCCTTGTTTGATTTCGCACACACACTTTCCTCGTAATCATCCCGCAGCGGTTGAGCGCCTGCCGCGGCGCCGGTGTCCTTCGCTGCGTCCCTGCCTTTCCTCCCGCCGCTGACGTCGTGTGGCGCAGGTCGACCCTCACCTCCGAGTGGCAGCGCCGGTTGCGCTAGCCACGTTCCAATCCTTACGGAGGCAAGGTCGTCCTCCATGTCGTCGTCTTCACTCGAGTCAGCTTCGGCTTTGATACGCTGCAGCTGTATTTCTTGCAGCTCTCGCTCTGCCGTCACTTGCTTGACTTTCGTTTCAGCCAGCCGCTCTCTGGCCTCCAGCTCTGCGAGGCGCTTCTTTCTCGAAGCTGTAGAACGGCGTGACCTGGTATCGCCGGGTTTGAGCGTACCCTGTGTCTGCGTGGCGTCGGTGTTGGTAGTCGCCGTAGATCCGCTGCCTGTGTCCATCACAGCGACCGAGCTCGTGCTGGATTCTGGAGCCGGATTGCTGGCACCCGGTCCGGCTGTCATGGACGGTTTTTGCTCTTGCTGGGTCTGTTCTCTCCTAGGGTCTCCACTACGGCTGCGTGTGAACACTATCCTGCTGGATCTTCAAGATTCGGCTTTCGAAGGACCAGAATGTGTAGCGTGTGGACTGTATAATTGAAATGCGGCACTAGTAGTTTTATAAAATGGTTTTATTTATAGTTTTAGCAGGATTACATGTTAAAGTTAATAAGTACACAAATTGTAGCGATTACACTTAGGTAGAGAATTTCGGTCGACTGCGCCCGCGATGCCAGAGTCCAGGGTTTTTATTTGCACTGTTCTGTTCTGGAGAGGGAATCCGCCATATTTTTGTCCCTGACCAATGGCAACGCGTGGAGCGACCGAGCGGCGCAAACAGGCTCCTACTTGTCGGAAAAACACAAGTTAAAACCCGTTCACCATGCGACAAGCAAAAACCCGTTCACGCGGCTCCGTCGCTTTACATGTTAAAGGTACCTACTTAAAACTAATAATAGCAGGCGGCGCTAGATTATGGTGCTGTCGTGCACACTCGTGATGTTTAATGTTATTCTTAATGGAATTGCGGATCCTCAGTGGGCGTACAGCCCGGAGCCATTATCAGCGTCCGGAAGCATTGTTTGGTAGAATTTGTAATTGAAAATTCTGAGATAATTCTTTGTCGTAATATATGTATGAGATACCAGTAAGATATCTATTTTGGTTGTTTTTAAAAATGTCTAACTACTTCTAAGACATGGTGTGAAAGCCCATTGGCATTCCAAAGGGCTATTTTTAATTAACAGAATTGCCAGTTTGGTCACTATGGCCATTTGTTACTGAGGTTAATTGTTGCATCAGTTGAGTCATATTATTCATAATTTCGTTCATGTCATTGTTGTTTGTGTGGACTTTTGGTAGTTCGTTTAGACTTTGCTTGCTAGCAGGTGCGTGCGAAGGTTTATTAGACTTTAAAGCTTGCATAAGTATAGGGAGCGGCTGGCCGAGCTGGTGCGCAGCCACCCGGTGCTGTACGACACTAACTACGCGCACTTCAAGGACAAGGCGCAGACGCACTACGCCTGGCAGGACATCAGCAGGAGGATGATGCGGCCAGGTACTCTCATGTTCACGCTTGTCATCGTCTGGCGTGGGTACTGTTAGAACGCTAAGGTTCCTTGTGTACTGGGAGCAGTCAATATTTTATTAAATTGTGCGTATTTAGTGGATAGTTAGAGATCGTTCTACGGATTAATTTGTATGTTATTTCTTCGGCTTGTCAGCCCAGTCTCCCTCCTATTGTTTTGTCAGCTATTCTCACAGTACATTAGCCACATATTCATTTTAATCAATCATGAAACGAATGTTTGATGGCAGACGGAAGGTAATATCTGTCAGTCATGCCTCAATCACTGCGGCAACTGACGACATCCTCGCATTCAAATCTTTATCAGTACCGGAAGATACAGCGTTGGAGGGGTCTACTGACTAAATTCACCCCGGTGTTCCGTCCCTCACCTAAGTCGGGGACCAAGGGGTCTAATGCGTCTGCCGCGATCCCTGACTGGAGGCCCGTTAGGGGGGAGTGAGATGTTAAACTCCCCCCGTACATCACAGAGAGGCCCGCGTGGAACACTACGCGCCGCCATCGCCGCCGGTAGCTGTGGCATACTTCATAGGTTTTCTACCATTTGTTTTCGCCGCTCACCGCTTGCCGCGCCTCTCGCCGCGCCGCAATCCGCGCCGCGCTGGGCTGTGGCCAGGCGGTTATAGTTTGCAGGATGGTTCCGACCTTTCTTTACGTTCACACTTGGACGATGCATCGTCTCCAGACTCCAGCACATTTTATACATTTGGGCTTCTTAAAACAGTATTTCCTTGTGTGACCATACTGTTGACAATTGCCACATTGTGAAATTTCTCGTTTCGGTCTTGGTGGTTCGAAGATGATTCTACAGTGCAAAAGATTTTTATGTCATAGATGTGTTTATTGTTGCTGTTGAATTCTAATTCTATGAAGTATATTGGTAATGGTTTTTTGGTACTTCTTTGTTTGACATTCCAAATATTTATAACTTTGTGTCCTTGCATTTCTAGTTCGGCTTTAATTTCTTCCATATCAATGGAAGGGTGGAGATTTTTGAGGACTACTTTAAAACAGCGATCTCGTTTGGGCTTGTAGGTGTAAAATTCTGTATTTTTTTTTCTTCTAAGTTTCTAACTATTTTTGTATATTATATAACTCTGTAGATTTGGGTTGAATTCTAACTTGTTCATTACGGAGAATTTTCCCTTCATAGTTATCTGGAGCTACCTCATCAAGCATTTTTAGAAGTGGTTGGATGTTGCTGACCCGGTCCACGTATAAGGGCGGGGCCTTGGCAGGTCTTTCAACAATTTCAGTTGTTTGTGTGTCTTGCTTGTCATTATGAGGCTTTTTTGTACGGTGTAAAGATGGTCTATTGTCTTTTTCATCTGATTTATTACTACATGTGGAAATTTGTAATTGGCCTTATTTTTTAACCGACTTCAAAAAAAGGAGGAGGTTATCAATTCGACTGTATTTTTTTTATGTTTGTTGCCTCAGAACTTTTGACTGGGTGAACCGATTGTGATGATTCTTTTTTTATTTGAAAGCTGGTGCTAATTTGGTTCCATTCGGACAATGGAGTCCATGTGAAAACCGTATAAGTCTTAAATTTGTATTGGTTAGGTCCCTTCTGCAGCAACCAACCCTCCTCCTTTTTCATCCGGGCTTGGGACCGCCAATGATGGAGTTTTATTCTTCTAACAATAATTTTATTCCACAGCTCGAGACTGCAGAGACAAATGGAAGCGGTTAAGAGACTGTTATCGGCGAGCGCAGAAGCTACGGAGAATGAAGTCTGAACAAGGCGCTAAAATTATTAAACGACCAAAATATGAACAGTTATTGACATTCCTCAACGTACATTTGCGGGATGAAGTGCGCAACGGGCAGTCATCCGCAGACAATCCTGACTCCAGCAACGATGAGAACAGCGTCGTTGAGGGCGTGCCTAGCCCTGAGGGGTCCTTTGTGGATGGCATGGCGCTGGCAGCCGAGCCGGCGCCGCTCTCCCCGTACCCCGCGCGTGTGGACTGCGTGTACAGCGCCGCGCCCGCGCAGCCCCCCGCGCCACACAGGGATAAAGTTACGGATTTCTTTATGGGACTGGTCGAAACTGTTAAGGATTTACCGGAAGACGTACAAATTCGTGTGAAACGTGACGTTTTTAAAGTAGTCAGTGATGCGGAAGAATTGGTTTATAAATCAAAGACTGAGAATCCGTTAGTGGGACTACACTTTGTTAAAGAGGAAAATTAATATAATTTCTTTGTAGTGTGTACATATGTAGGTATATTTACATCCCCACTACAAAATCATTCGCCAACTCGTACCCGTGACTATAGTTACGTACTTTTTGATGATGTGTACTAAGCTTAACAATTTCTCAGTTTCGTAGCGTAACGCAATATATATAACGAAAATGAGAATGAAATATGAGAAATTATAAACACACATGTAATACACCTCACTACGCACCCCTGAATGCGTAATGAACGGTACGGTCGACCAAGACCTCGGGAGACTAAACGTTTTGACTAGTGTTGCCAGACGTCCCGTATTTCCCGGGACGTCCCGTATTTTAGGCATAGTTTAAAATGTCCCGGCGGGACTGACTCTGTCCCGTATTTGAACTGTACTTCGATTTTCATGATGAAATCGATCCAAATATTCACACACGCAACGTTCGTAAAACGTACTGTTTACATTTCTGACTCGGCTCAGCTCGAGCGACTGTGTTGTGTGAAGTAACTTGCACTTGCAGCCCGCAAAGACCAATAACAAAGTGACAAAAGTGGAAGAAAGTTATCGAAGGGTTTTTGAATACCGAAATCCCTAACATTTTCTGAATTTTATCCTTCGTTTGTACACGCTTTATATTAGCTTCACTTGTATGTTTCTTTGTTTGTAACCGACTCCTTATAGCGCGATTTTGACCCACTTTAAACGACCAGATTTCATTTAAACTCTGTAGACTCATCGAGAACCGATGACAATACTATAATTTTATAAATTTGTGCGATTATCCTTGCCGGGGTTACCAGGACAGCAAAAAACTGTCTTCGAAAACTACGCTGACATACGTCACAAACTTCGCTGACATACGTCTCAATATTCGAAACACCCTAAAAAATAGAAAATAAATAATAGTTTAAAAAAAACTAAAAATACGCTTCCATAGAAAACCAAACTAAAAAGTAGAAAATAATGGAAAAAAAGCGTGGGGTGCCTGATATCAATAAAAAAATACCTTAAAAAGCAACCCACGCTTTTTCCATTATTTTCTACTTTTTAATTTGGTTTTCTATTGAAGCGTGTTTTTTAGGTTTTTTAAACTATTATTTATTTAGTATTCCTAGCTGAAACTGTTTCGTGCAAAGGGTTTTTTGCAGATGTTACTTGATTGAACTGATGTAAGAAATAAATGTACCCCTAATTTAATAAAAAGCGAGTTGATGACCGCTTTTAATTACGGTAATAATTGCATCGATTTTTACAGATATGTTAAAACGAATAAAAATATGTTAAAACGGACTCGATCCTCGGAAAAATAAAAAACACTAAATAATTTTGTCTTTTATTTGTCCCGGGTAAAAAACTGTAATCCCGTATTTTTTACCCATTTAACCATTAAAATTTGTCCCTTATAGGCCCAAAAAAAATCTGGCAACCCTAGTTTTGACTGAATTCTGAGAGAAACGAAATAAAACACTTTTCCTCTAGTAGGTACTTCTTGTCCATAGATTTCGACTTGTTTCTTCGTTGTGCCTCTTCAACGGCTGTGCTGCGACTAAATAAATGGGCCCGGCCGACCGTGCGTATTTTATAGTCGCCGGGGCCGCTTTCCATTACCTTACAGAGGACCGCGATTTTTGAGCCCATTTCACTGTTAGTTTTCACAAAGCCGAAATCTTTGAACCCTTTATTTTGCATTAATTATCACATAACCCCTTACAATCTATATATTTTTACATTTTTTACGCGGTCCCTTCTTATATAAAAACACAATATTTCATGTACATAGTCACAATAAAAACTTTCTAGGACAAAAACTTACAAGATTTAACTAAAAGACAATTGCCACTATCTTTAATTTACAATATCTCCGAATCCTGTGGTCCGATTTTGATAATTTAAACGCTAAAAGTGGTTTTACATCTAATTCTATCGTTTACAACAAAAATAACAACAATCGGTCCATAAACAAAAAACCTCATTTTCAAGTTACGTAATTATAGAACATCCTTACGAAATTTTTGTACATTTCCATACAAGATTCACTTAAATTGAAGTTAATTAGATTCTAATAAGAAAACTAAACATGAAATCTATAAACTAAAACTAATTGGAATCTAAAATCTTAACTTATAAACAAAACTTTTCAAAATTATCAAATTCCTTACTAACTACAAAATTATTCCTTATATTTACATTTTATTATCAAGGCGCTCTATGCGCTACTTGCGCCCACTTGCCCAGAGGGGGTCTAATTTTTGACAATTTTACGAACTTTTGAGATCTTATAGTGTTCATCCTATACTTACACTTTAATTCATGATTCTTTATCATCCTCTTTGTTTCTATGTTTACACTTCATGCTTTACTTATTTTATTTTATTTATATGTCTACACTCAGCAAATCGATCTAAATACGATTTATTAACTTAAAAATAGCTGAAATAAAATATTAACTCAAATTTTCAGGTTGTGACAAGCCAAATTGTCAACTGTCAGTTACTGTTCTGCTTAGTCTATGAATGGCTACTTTTTGGTTTATATAATTTTAAATTATTTTTATCAATATGTCTAGCTATTTGATTTTATTAATTATTACGATTGTTTACTAAATAACTTAACTTAAAATTATATTTATAAAATTCTTTACGCACTCATGTGGCCAGCTACACGCACTCATGTGGCCAGCTACACACACTCATGGATATGTCCTGGCCGACTACACTTGTCAGATGAGATGATGGCTAAATTAATATTTTGAAAATGTTTGGAAAGGGAAGGCGGCTTTGGTATAAAAAGGGGCGTCTGAACCGCTGAGGTACACTCAAGAGGACCACATTCTAGAGGACCACAATCTGGAGGCCTTACACTCTGGAGGACACACTCTGGAAGACTGTAGACTCTCGGAAACTACTCTGAAGCGCCCACACTCTGGGAAACTACTCTGAAGCGCCGCACTCTGGGAAACTACTCTCAAGCGCCCACACTCTGGGAAACTACTCTGAAGCACCCGCACTCTGGGGAAACTACTCTGAAGCCCGTCTACTCTGAAGCGTTCACACTCTGAAGCCCGTCTACCCTGAAGCCCGTCTACTCTGAACTCTGAAGCCGGTCTACTCTGAAGCCCTCTTGAAGCGTTCTACTCTGAACTCTTGAAGCCGGTCTACTCTGAAGCCCTCTTGAAGCGTTCTACTCTGACAGTTTACTCTTTTTCATTTAATAAATTGTATCAGATCTGCCTTATCCATTTCTTTCACTAAGCAGATACGTAACAATCTTTATTAATTTAAAAATGCTTTTTAACTTACAAAATCATTGACAGGGTGCACTCCGATACTACTTGCGCCTGGATGCTTAGATTTCGTCGCCGACAATACCTTATTTTATAAATAAATAAAATAAAAGCATAGTTTGTAACACAAGTCAAAAACTAATATGCATTTCAGTAAAATACCATCCTGTGCCAAATGCCGAAAGACAAAGAAGATAGCAGCCATCGACACCTTTTGAATTGGAAATTCTTTCAGAGTCTATCAGCTCAGTATATGGAGGTTCGACACATAAGGAAAAAGCAGTTATAAAAAAAAATGATTTGTTACAAAGTTTGTTTTAATTAAGTATTCTAAATAAGTCTGAGAAGCTAAATATAATCACTTGTTTTATTTCTTTCAATCCATGTGTATTGTACCATATTACATCAGTTTCGTGACGGAGACTTTCAGTATCGTTACTTATCAGTTTATGAAATGAATGAATTGCACCGATCCCAGCGTGGTTTGACCAGACTCGATTAATCGAATGAACCCCGAGATTTGCACTAGCCCTTGAAGCGTCATGATTCATGGTGCTACATAGGCCATTGCATATCAAGAAGTAGACCGGGGGGCGCTGTAATGGTAGGGAAGACGTGCCCATAGGATAGGAAAGGATTACGAGCCTACCGACTATGTAGCCTTAAGTAAGCATTGGACTAGTGGAGAGAAGGGTGATATTTGTCTATAGGAGGGCATCTTTTCACGTCGTCGCCGGCATGTTGATCCAGGTCTAGCTTCACCGATGCATCTTTAGGTTTGGTTTTTTCTATGTCGAGGCTTCGCTATGTTCCGTGTTGTTGTTTTCTTGGTCGTCTTCTGAGTTCTCGCTGATATCAGTTTCTGGTTTTTTTTTGTAGATATCACTAGCCGCTTACTTGATCGTATCCAGCCGTGTCCCTCCAAAACTGGATATCCTTGTCGAAGTATTTCATGTCCTGTTTTAGATTGTCATTCCATGAGTAAATCTAAATAGATCGTCTGACCTTCTTAGATTTGGCCCTGTACTGCATTGCTGCATGAAACAGGTGTGGTTCAGAGCGTCTAAAAATGTGTGCCAGGTAGCAGCACATCCTGTGGTTCTTGATGCGTTTTGTTATGTTTTCCCGTCTAAGATTTGATGCATTTTCTCTGTCTCGGTTTGTTGATCGAGTCTCTCTAATAACTCGTTCATATCTTCTCGGTCTTGATCGGTTCGCCTTTGTGAGTGCTGATATTTTTAAGCCATATATCATACAAGGTACGATAATGTCTCTAGCTGTGTCCGTCCAAAACTTGATTCCCATGTCGAAGTACTCGTATTTCATGGTTGTCGTTCCATTTGTAAGTAGGTCGCTCGACCTTCTTAGATTTGGCCTTGTACTGCATTGCTGCGTGCATGCGTGGTGTAGTTCACCGTGTGCTAGGTAGCACATCCTAGGGTTCTTTGCGGGTTTTGTTGCGGTTTTACCGATTAGGATTTGATGCATTTTCTTATGTCCGCAGTTCCTGGTTTCCTTTTTCCTAGCTTGGCCAATCAAATCATGACTCAACTCGTTCATTTCTTCTGAGCCGCAATAATGTGGTATTGGATGCGTTTAGTTCTTCTAGCTCATCTGTAATGAGGATAAGGTCGTCCGAAAATGATAATTCCACCGGGAGTGATGATGATTTCCTTTGTTTCTTTCGTGGTCGGTCTTTCCTTCGATTATCAGTTTTGTTTTATTAACCGTTGGTATATGAAGGCCCTCGGACCTTTTTTTTCTTTTCTCCCGTTTGAATATCGGTACCCTGTTTTTCAGTTTTGTTTGTTGCTTTTTAGGGTTCCGTTGCCAAATGGCAAAAAACGGAACCCTTATAGATTCGTCATGTCTGTCTGTCTGTCTGTCTGTCTGTCTGTCCGTCCGTATGTCACAGCCATTTTATTCCGAAACTATAAGAGCTATGCTGTTGAAACTTGGTAAGTAGGTGTATTCTGTGAACCGCATTAAGATTTTCACACTAAAATAGAAAAAAAACAATAAATTTTGGGGTTCCCCATACATAGAACTGAAACTCAAAAATGTTTTTTTTCATCAAACCCATACGTGTGGGGTATCTATGAATAGGTCTTCAAAAATGGTAATGAGGTTTCTATTATTTCAGACAGCTACCTACATAGTTTTCACATAATGTTACCAATATTATGTCTGGACTTTAAAAGAGACTGTGACCTCTGAGTTTGTTTCGGCCTTTCTTCTCAGAGTAGTCAGATAGGAAACGCCGACCTCATCTAGCTCAAAAAAATATTATTGACTTGTAAAAGTGTTTGTACAAACCTACTTACAGAAATAAAATCATTTATCATTTATCATTATCATTTTTTTCTAAACTGAATAGTTTGCGCGAGAGACACTTCCAAAGTGGTAAAATGTGTGTCCCCCCCCCCCCCCCGTAACTTCTAAAATAAGAGAATGACAAAACTAAAAAAAATATATGATGTACATTACCATGTAAACTACCAACGAAAATTGGTTTGAACGAGATCGAGTGAGTAGTTTTTTTTTAAAACGTCATAAATCGTAAACTGCTATTTACCTTACATTCAATCAACTGAAATATAAAAATTAAAAAATATATATTTTTTTAAACCGAAAATACCTACAGGTTTGTACGGAACCCTCGGTGTGCGAGTCCGACTCGCACTTGGCCGGTTTTTTTTTCCTGTGGAATGTGTTGAGCGTTTGCATGTGTTTTGCGGGGTGATTTTTTTTCCCCTAGTCCGGTGAGGCAGGTTTATCAAGTCGTTGTTTGCCTGTTTCTTGTTCTGATATTTAACCTTTTGGAGTGTTGTCTGGCTTTCTTTTACGTGATTATGCATATTGGAGTTATTTGGTTGCTTGCTTTGTAGGAATTTGGCCTTCTGTAGGTTAGGAAGGGCTAATCGGTGGTCCCTTGAGTAAATTGTCTGAAGAGTCAGAATTATCTCCGTTAGAATGTTCCAGGGTACTTCGATGTTTTCATTCGTTGGGGTGATTACTACATTTGCTAGTTTTTTGTTATACAGTCCTGGTATTTTGGTTTGGTAGAATTTCTATTCAGCGCGGCACAGTTGCATTGTTTATGATTGACATACTTGGTCTCAACCGTTGTTTCATTCATACCTTGTCATTGTTTTTGTGTTTGGTTTTTTTTTCCCCTTTTTGTTTACGGTTCTATGATATTTGATCTTGGCAGTCCCCACATTATTTTATTGTACCTATTCTATTTGAAGTGTTTCCCTGTTGGCAATATTCATTAATAATTCGCCGTTGTAGTTGGAATCTTCATGCTGAAGCGTGTGTTGCATCAAACCTTTGCGTTGGATACTTCGACCTCGACCATTATGGGCGTTGAAGTGCCGTATTTGCAGCGCACCTTTCCTTGTTTTTCGTCTAATCAAGCTTAATACGTTTGTGAAGGATCTGATTGTTTTCTAAGTACAGCTGTTGGGTGTGAATTTATTATGTACAGAGGAGTTGGCTTGTCTCTTCCGATGCCAACCTCAAGGGTAGCTGACATCGCGTCGGTATACTTTTTATTGTAAACTGCTTCATTTTGGGCATCCTTTCTTAACGAAATTGCAAGGCCCCGGTGTGTGTTACCCGCAATTCCTGAGAGGTGTCATTCGTAGTGTGTGGAGATATACGTTCTTGCATTCATCCCTGTTCCTCGTAGATTGGCTATATGAAAGCCTCTACGTGAAAGTTCAGCGTCTAAAAATTTTTTTTCTTTTTTTTGGTCGGTTTTGAATCGCCGCGTTCGTTTCAACTTGCAATACTCAGATCTGGGCAAATGTACTTTTTGCGGTGGTGGTCAGGTTTCTGGTGTACGTACATGCAGTGTCGTCTGCGATTATGTCTGATAACGGTGTAGGTAGTGTTGCTTCTTGTTGTTCGCACGGTGTTAATGAAATAACTAATTGGGGACTGTTCGGTTGAAGCTGACGTTTTGTGGCTTTTTCATGTATATGTTGTACTGGTTACCTAAAGGTCTGGTATAATGTGTGGTGGTAGGATGCGTTTGTTGAACTTTGCGTTTTGTTTATCCAGTTGTTGTTGTATTGTTACTTTGATCAGGACCCAGCTATCATAGTGCTTCGTGTAGAGGATGTGTATTGGCGGATGTATTGGCGGATTCTCTCGATCGCCAATCGGTGTTTTTCTGCGTTCTGTTTATGTGTACATTCACATTTACGAGGTACAATTCGGACGCGGTGATGATGGTATATTCGATATACCAGAATTATTAATTAATTGCACGGTTATGTATTTTGTTATCCTTTGTTCCTGGAAAAGAATGCTGTTGGGGAGAAATTCCTATATATTATTTAGAAGTGCTAGGCGAATTCTATCATCCTGATAATGTTCCAAAACATATGTAGCGAGACCTTGACGGATATTCTTGTGATCAAATGTTAAGCCCGTTAGATTAGTTACGAGTATTTGGTGAGATATCTTACAAGACAAACAGTTCCCGTCTAACAGTTCCCGTCTTTTGAGATGAGCACGATTATAAACATTGTAATTGCTTTTGTTTAGTCAAACACATTTGTGTCAGTAAGGGGCTGAAACTGTCTAATTTGTGAGCTTGACCCTTTTTTTTGTTTTGTATCGCTATCTGTAGAGCAAAAACGTCTGGTGCAAACTCAAGAGTTCGGGGTACATTTTTTTTATCTCTTCAGTCCACATGTACATCTAAATTCCGGTGACCGTGGCCTTTTGCAATACAATTTAAGGAATTTGTTACCATGGTACACACGTCGACAAATCAAGCCATTCATTTCCAGTATAAACTGACTTCTCTTTGTACGGAAAGCCTATACGATGCGAGGTCTGTTAAAACTGGAAATCCATAGCTTGATACGTAGCCGTGTGTACGGCGTCTTTAACGATGTCATATTTAGTGTTAGAATAATAACGTGAATTTGTTGGTGTGAAGACACTAGTCCGCAACGGCTGCTTGAGATGACGTTGTGTGCGCGTGCGCGGCATATCAAAGCCCGTCGTACGCAGTTTAGCAAACGAATCCCTGTAATATTAAGAACGGTCTCACCGGGTTTAACGCCATGGGTTACTCGTCCTCCTGCAGTCAGTCTTCACTACAGTGTTTTGTTTTATACAAGGTGTAACAGAATAGATGCAAGTCCGCCGAATGGCCCAAAGGGAATTCAACCTTATTTGAAGGCTATAAGACACAATTTTAAATGCGTAGAGTGATGTTAGGGTCAGCCCGATTTTATTAATTATAACTGCTAGCTTTAAAAGGAGTAAGTTTTGGTTATTGTATTATGCTTTTAACTCAATAGTCTAATGGGGGTATATGAGGTCTTGCGTTAATTATGTTACACGTTGTAGCCACCCGATTTTACAAGTTACGACACAGAGAGACACAAACACAAAAAACGCGTTTTGATTTCGAAGTCGGGCGAACCAACACGTGTTGCGCGCGCGCACAGACGACCGCTTGCGACGAGGGTTCAAATTGAACTCCCCAGTATCGTTACTTATCAGTTTAGTTACAAAATTAAAAATGTACACTTTTTCTGAGTATGACCCATAAAACTTTACGCCACGAACACGCTTTGCTTCGCTTGCTGCTATAAGCCGACTAAATCAAATGACACTCTGATCTGGTGTCAATTGTCGGCAACAATTTGCGCGCGCTAGTGCCCTATCTACGTATTTTTGTATATAATATCATTGCTATTACACCAAAATTCGAAATTCTAATTTGATAACCAATTAAAGTGTTTTGATTTTCTACTGGGGATCGTATTTTCATTTAATGTCGTTGGTGAAGCGTCAATGCTTTTACCAATATAAAAAAAAATAAATAACAATATTTTAGGATTCTCACATAGAACATAATAGTTTATCATTTCAAATTAAATATTTTAGTTTCTCAGTTGATGAATCCTCGCACCAATATTTGCCATCGCAACGAATGTATCGAAACGTTCTTGAGTATTCTCGCAACATTGCCGATGAATGGCGTGAGCGAGGGAAAAAGCGAGTCCTCTTTACGCCGCCCGCGTTCCGCTTCGTAAAATAAATAGACCTACATCTGGGGGCCGATTCTACTAACAAATTTGTGCAAAAATCGCAATAGCACCGCGACTGGATCACGACTTTTAAGGGTTTTCTCATTCTGCTAATGAACAACGATCCAACTGCGGCTACGTTTTAGTGGACGCCAACGATCGATCGAAACAATGTAAAAATCTATTCTGCTAACAAAGTCGTACATGAGCGTGACGTTTAGTCACATTCTGCTATTATTTTGACACTCGCTATAATCGAATCAAAGCTGAAATTCGGCATTTCATCTGTCAAAATTTGCGGTTGAACATAAGTCAGTAAAATGCAACTTTTATCGCATCGATCTAGGACTGCTTTAGTTTTATTTCCTAAAAATATAATGTTTATACAGATTTCGTTGAACTTGCCCATGTGGGTGACGTTGGAAAGGTAAGAGGAAGAAATTTTGCGTCAAGAGTATGCAGTAATGCTTTGGCCCTTACGGATCGTCAGTGCGTTACGACATACCAATTCTCCAGAGACCTCTTATGAGCTTTGATTGACGAGATCAGTGACCACACATGCTTCGTTTTTACGGTATTGATGACGGAAAAGGTAACATAGTTACAGTGTGTTACTACGTGAAACTCTATTGACTCAATCTTGGACCGCAACTTGCACCGGCTTTTTATGTGCCGCTTTTTATATGCAGTGTCAAAACTTTTAATTTCTTGAGTTTTAGTAATAAACTAGCTACTGTCCACAACTTCATCAGCGTCTAATTTTGCTCCTCTGAACCTTCCCGTCGCACCGCATTGCCTGTCAGTTTTCGTCCATTTTTTGTTGCTGCGCCGCTCCTTTTGATTGTAGCGTAATGTTATATAGCCTATAGCCTTCCTCAATAAATAGGCTACCCAATACAAAAAGAATTGTTCGATTCGGATCAGTCGTTCCTGAGATTACTGCGTTTAACCAAATAAACCAACTCTACAGCTTTATAATATTATATAGTATAGATATAATGGAATATTTGGTAGTTAAAACAACACAAATTTACAGACTGCCCTTGTAACATATTACGCCTATGTCTATGCATGGCTTAGTTACAGCATAATAATTTGGGGAAACAGTAGGTACAGATGCACCAACATTAGCAAACATTTAAGTGATAAATCCCTGAAATGCAGTTAGAATGCCCAAAGCATGTTTTTAATTTAATTTGATTTTAGAATAAGTTAGATTATAAGTCCTACTCCTACTACTATATTTCTTTTGATGTGCCCGACAGGGTCCCACAATTGTAACTAAATCCAATGTTTACCACCTAAGCATATACATTGTGAAATGCAATAAAGTATTGAGTATTGGAATGGTTCATGAAATCAAAAAACAAATAATGGAATAAAGCATTTTTATTACTATAAGTATATCAATTTTAACGTCAGACCACTTGAGAAGTAGATACTTAGTATTTCATCTAAAATAGTAGGGTCGTTTCACCACTCATGTTGATGTTGTGTGCCAGATAGAAATACATAATATATTAATACTGCATGCTCAACATTATAAGTGCACAACAGTCAACAGAATGTCTGCCTACCAAAAAATTTACCGACCACGATCAACTCTTAAGTCAGAAATTGATTTTTGGGTGTACCTAAGTAATGTTTCTGAAAAAATATATATTTATGTTAGAAGTGGCTAACTTATATTATTATTTTTCTCATCGGTGTGCTGGTACCTACTGCAAAATAATGTTTTTTCCCCACTGAGTCAACAGGTATAGGTAGTATGTTTTTGTTTTTGCAGATTTCCATGGAATGTAAATATTCCTGTATCCAGATTTCCATATTGAATAAACAGTTTAAATTCTTCTTGCATCATCAATACACACTTTCCTCAAACTGCATCTAAATGGTTTTACTGAAGACAGGGAAACATTCATAAGTTATTTCAAATCTGGAACAGTCTCGGGCAACATCTTCACACATTGTGTTGAAATCTTACTGAACAGTTAACAGCACATTATTTTGCATTAAATGCTGTACCATCTTGAAGATTCTATTTTCATTATAATTCTACAAGTACACACATGAAAACAAATATCAATTTCGTGCAATTAGAAAGAAACGGATTAACTACTCCCTCTCACAGAGTCACAGAGAGGAGGCCTGTATCGCAGCAGGGGGAACATTATAAGCTGCTTATATAATATGTATGTTAAGAGGAATAAGAGTATTATTATAAATCAATTAAAACTCTGAACTTGGACTAAAGTAAATAGTGCTGCTGTCAGTTGACAGTTGACACTTCTTTTTTTTTTTTTTATTGAATTTTATGACCTGGTAACTGGACCTTTAGGTCAAAGTTGACACTTCTCAATAAGCTATGTCAGGTAGTGATGCGATTCGATTTTGTTTAACTCGATACTCGAGTAACTAAAGGCTCGTGATCATTTTATTTATTTATTTTCTCACGCGTTGTCACTCGATGTATAGCTTGGCAAAAAAGTCTGGAAAAAATGAGGGCGCCTGCTTAGCAGGTATGGCCACCCTGTATACTAGGACTAAAAGTGATAAGATACTTACTGTTTTAATCCACAAACACGAGATCCCGGAAATTCTCATCAATCAAGATTTCAAGACTTGATAGGCACACAGTCTTTTACTTTCATTGTATTTAGTAGATTGCGCATTATTTCGCTGGAATAACCTTTTATCTAAGAGCGATTTTGCCATCATATTAACATAGTGAAAACTTATTTAGTTTAAAAATTAATTAAATTACACTCAGGGATTGCCGATTGAACCCAATACACAAGACATAACGTTCAGCAATCGCATTTGCGGTCACCACCTAGGGTATTCACAACCATTCGATGGTTGGTATGCCTGTATCAAATTGGACATGAATAATGCTGAATGAATTCTGTTAATGCTGACAGTTTATAGTCGCCAAGGTGACTTACAGCTGCTTACTGTCGGAAACTAATCGGAAGTCACAGAGTAC
This sequence comes from Aporophyla lueneburgensis, assembly GCA_932294355.1. Taxonomy (NCBI): domain Eukaryota; kingdom Metazoa; phylum Arthropoda; class Insecta; order Lepidoptera; family Noctuidae; genus Aporophyla; species Aporophyla lueneburgensis. The sequence goes on along the minus strand of OW028749.1, from coordinate 124,379 downwards.
CTATAACATGTCGTATTCGAAAGGTACGGGTAATATGGAATAAACTTGAACAGTTGACTAATGAAGGCGTCAGGTATGTCTATGTGGGGTACATAACATTATCACTATTCACATGACAATGAAAATGAAATAACACGCTAAAATGTTAGATTTTATTTAAAAAGAAAAACGTGACATAACATCATTCTTGTATTCCTTTTCGGTGCTATGATAGATTTTTTCCATTAACACTGATGTGTCAGTTTTACATTTCTTATTTATGAAATCTAAATAGTGTAAAAATCTTTCTTACACATTTACGGTTCCCATTACAACCCATCTCCTCAAACTATAGGTAATATATTACGTAGAATAGGCACCTGAAAAATAATAAATATAAATTATACTTTTTTTACTGTGGTATGCGATAATGGCATGAACAAAAAAAAAATACTTGCCTGTTTCGTTATAGTGTTGAACTTTTTGTCTAATTGCACACAGATCAAAATCGTCTAATTCTTTCTTCCGCCAACTGTTTTGGTGTTCTTCCAGGTGTAGAAAAAATCCTTAATTTTTTTCACCTTCATTAACAATTTCTCTAATTGTACAGAGAGATTTACCTTGAAAAAAACATAAAGACAATCATATTAATTCCATGTAGGTACATTTTTCAATTTCAAGTATCAAACATCAAGAGTTAACGTACACGCGATTTGTCAAACTAGAAAATAAAACCTCAATAATCTATTAGTAAATAAAATAATAAAATCGCTTGAAACTTATATAAAATTTAGTATGAGAAAGGAAAAACAATGACTGGTATTAAATAAAAGATAAATTTCTTGGATAAATACCTGTCGTGTCGGCAGTTCTTTCGTAAACATTGTCAATCGGAGACAAAATTTGTTCCGCTTCAGATTCCGCCAAATTTCTTACGAAAACTTTGTATATCACAGCTCACACCACTACTCCTTATTGTTTTATTCATTTTTTATATGTTCAAAAGCATTAATAATTGATAGTTAATTAGAAATAAGTAAAATACAATTATGAACATAACGCAATGACAGATTAGCTACTTGTTGATGATAAACAAAGCAGTGCTGCCACCAAAAAAATATTTTAGTTCCAATGGTTACCACGACAGACTCTTTTTTGCCAAGCTATAGTCGTGTTTAGATAAGTATCACGGAGTTTTCAACAACTACACCAGTTCATAATTCAATATTAATAATATCGTGTAACAAACTGTCAAAGTAATGTGATGTATTGAATCACGGATGTTTTAAATAAGAGTGATTATGCATTACATTGTTCTGTAAGTATTAGTCAGTTGATAACGTGTAATTCTCCCCAAACAGCAAGAGTCGATTGTAGCCCTAATATTGATTGGATGCCGCATTTTGAATTTTGCTATGATTATTTTCTTTTAAGTTATTATTTAATGTCTCGTTTTTAACTAACAAAGCTGCTAGAAACCTCCCTAAAGGGAGGTACCTACTTTAGATTCAACTTGAAATAAATTGAGAAAATCAGTGCCTGACGATTTATAACTAGTAGTAGTAACATCACTAGCCAAACTGACAAGCCACCAAAAACTTCAATCCATTTCACGAAGATTTTTAACCACTTTATGCGAGAGTAAGCGAACTTAAAAACGGGATTAAACACCGGACCGTCATTATTATTTTTTTTAAATCAAAACAGATTAGGTTACTACCTCTATCTGTAAATAGGTACATTATGTACTAAAGAAAATCATAACATCGTTAAAAACGCTTCAATAAATGAATTTTTAAGTAAAATACGATTAACAGAAATACTCTTCGAGTCTTTAACTTAACCGAAGGGGTTGATTTCGTAGTTTTAGCTAGTTAGGGACGTAGAACGAAACGTTCTTCTGAATTTTTGTTATCTAGTAAGTTAAAACGTTGTATTATTGTAACAAAAAAATATCAGTACAAAACTATAATTATGGTCAAGATATCTTTTTATATTAGAAAATCCTTTATTGCCACTTATTCGTGTTTAGTGACATTTTTAGATTCAACTTTTTTCTTTGTGGTAATAATAAAACATACTATTTGGCATGTTGGTAACACAGGAAGCCCACTTGTGTGTTCTCGTAACGAGTCAGTTGCGGTTTGGCGTAAGTTTAGTTTCCCTTGTGCTTATCAAATAGTAGAATGACTTTATAGGACATCATCGACCTGCGATCGAAATCTAACCGTTGTGAAAACACAATTGAGCGTGTAACTTTGCAAATTAGTAGAATCGCCCCCCTGTGCTTCATTGAGAACTTATAGTGCAGTGTTGATTTTTTGGAATTTCAACCATTCTACCGGTGGATTTATCAAGATTGAGCTAGCCGGCCGGCAGCATAACCACGCGGCCACGCCATCTCCAGTAAAAGAACGAGCTCGGGATCTCTAGATTGTTAAGGTATGTGGTTGCGTTGCTATTTTTAAATTCCTTTATATTGGTTTCACGAGGATTCATCAAATGTGGAAATTTTAGGCTTCCGCCATAACTTATATTCTTAATTTCAAATTGAGATTAGTTCTTGTAGAATCCTGTTGATTCCGTATTTAAGTTGAATAATATCACTTCACTGGCTCATCACCACATCAAGCGCGACCGTGCAAACCTGCTTATCCGCCTCTGTTTCCCGCCATTGCTACTGACTGACAGATTACATTAGTGACAGCAGTTGCATCCGCTTGTGTGCATGAGATAGTGTTTACATATCTATGGAATAGATACACTACATCCCTTTCTTATTTTAATTTTATTTGTTCGATTCAAACACGTCATCAGATAATTATGTAAAATCAAAATTATAAACATGTTCATCTTAACTATACATTAATGCATTCGAATACCAATTATTTTTTTAACTGAACTCACTCCTCACAACTCAAGCCTGATCATTTTGTCTCATTGACTTGTTCGACAAGGACTTCTAATTTAATCTCATCTTTTGTCCAGTGTCCTTGCTCCTAACATTCACAACCCTTTCATTGGCCTGGGGTCTAAAAAGGCCACTTTGGTAGAATCATAAGAGGAAAATATTATGAATCATATTATAATCCGTAAAATGGTCACAAACTGACAATTCATAATATGTTCTGCGTACAATTCGTTTAACACAATTCATCTATTTGACAGTTTTGTATGGAGATTCGTAAAATGGTACACTTAATATGAATTGCTATAATGAAGTTTAATGTCAAATAGCAGAATCATAAGAAGTTAGTCAAGAGGATCATTTTACAAATCATATTTGGGATTTTGTGAAAAAATATAGTAATAATGGCAAATTTAGGCCGTAAGAAAATTTTCTTGAGCACGCTCGTGATATGTAGTCCATTTTAAGTCATCAACGAATTGTGGCACTTCGAAAAATGGACATAGCGTTTCAAATGTGGGTCCTCCAGGTTTTTTGGGTTCTAAAGGCAAAATATATGTCGTGATAAGGTCCATGAGCTGGAGCCGTACATATGTACTGCCGCGCTGGCATGAGTAGGTACTACCTACCTTCAAGAATAGTAATGAAGTAGTTAGGTAGTCAGTTTTATGGTAGTTCCAAATAGACACTACCATCTAGTGTTGTCATCATCATCATCATTTCAGCCGAAAGACGTCCACTGCTGGACATAGGCCTCCGCCAAGCTCCACCACTTCGAGTCTTCGACCGGTTTTGTGCTTCCCGCATCCAGCGGATTCCTGCGCCCTTCACAAGGTCATCGGTCCACCTTGTTGAAGGCCTTCCAACTCTACGTCTTCCAGTACGAAAGTGTTGTGCTAGTTCTACTGTTGTGAATGTTACAAATTACCACAATCTTCTATTCATATTTTAGGCACTGAGTAGATCCTATTAGTACTTGAGCATCTGGATCATACCACAGGCTAATATGGGCGCACACCATATACACAACACAACATATATGTATATACAACGATTAAATTTAAATATTGATTTAAGATGAACAAGTATTGACTTACTCTGTATTAAAAACGATCAAACTTACATGAAATAAAAATACAACCTACCTTCAATAACAGTAATGAAGTAGTCAGTTTTAATGGAGCAGTTCTAAATGGACATTACCATCTACTCTTGTGAATGTTACAAATGACTTCAATCTTATAATCATACTAGCTTCCGCCCGGGTCAAATTTTCGCTCCCCTTCCCGTCGCACAGTGGAACGAATGTATGGGAGCGGTTGGATGTAGACATGTCCGAAAAATAAGAGTAAAATTATGACAAACTAATGATGCCATCTTATTCGATTACTTAATGCCTTCATAAATTGTGGTGATGAATTTCTTCATAACTCCCATATTTCGGGAGTAATTTGAGAAAATGTGAAATTTTACTATGAAAATGAGTGTATCGAGCTCTCTCCCTCCTGATTCCGGGCTTGTTTCAAGTAGCGGTCTCTAATATCGTAATGCTATTACTAAGAGCTATATTTAATACTAAGACACATAGTGCGCCAAATGTGCACTTTCTGGGATAAAAGGAAATGAAAATTTAAAAAAAAAAACGTTTTTTCCCCATTTGTATTTACTTTAAACCGCAGACAGACTTATTAAGAGGTCTATAAATATATTATATATATACAGAAATATATATTAACAAAAATATTCACAAGAACTGATGAGAGTATGACTTTTAAGTAAGTTGATAATAAATTACCTAGTTTCATTAAAAGTACAATAAATAATTAAGATGTAAGCTCTAATTTACTAAGTTACACATTTTAAAACAATAACATCATTTAATTATCTTCGTCATCATCATCATCATCAATTAATTCAAATTCAGAATCGATGTCCGCTAAATCATTTATGTTAACAAATTCGATATCACTTTTCTCAGAATCCGTAAGCTCATAAAATTCCTTAAAAGAAGATTTTTTTACAAACTTATTTCCTTTTGGACGGATACTTGTAACAAGTGGATCAGAAGACAGTAAAAGATTGTGCATAATATCTTCATTGCATGAGATACTGCTATGCTTTCGAGAATGCCCCTCTCTATATTTTCTAAAATCTTTATTTCTAGCCTCAGATGCCTCTTCGGATAGAAAACCAATGGGCACAATTGACATGTTCTGAACTATGTCTGGCCCATGCATTAAAATTTTATGAAGTGAAGAAGGCATATAATACCATGGGTATAACTCCACGTAAAGCTTAGCAGTATCAAAGCAGAACTCTCGGAATTTAGTTACGTTGATCTTCTCTCCTGATGAAATACACTGCAAGATCACACAGATTTTTCTTAAAAGCATAGCATCTATTCCGGTCAGTTCAGCAGATTTAGTGTAGTTTTCAAAAAATCTCCTTGCCGAGTTGCCATTGTTGGTGGATCCACTGCCTTGTTTCACAACATCGAGAAGTAAGCCCGTTTCTCTTCTTACAGCCTCTTGAACTCTTTTCTTCCTGTCATCAACTTGCCTTTTTGCTATATCACCCCTTACTTGCCATGATTTTATGTCTAATTTGTAGGAAATGTGTAATAAGCATTCCATTGAGCGAATCCAAGCGTGAAGGGTGCTTAAGCTATATTTATACATGTCCTCGTTTGCGTGTTTATCTTTGATTAACTCTAAATTATTCATTTCTTTAGGACAAGCCTTGCATATGTCACACACTGAAGCTGCTGTATTGGATATAATGGAATGAATTTTACCATCAATCATTGTCAACAGCAGTTGGTGTTTGACACTAATTCCATCAGTGATGGTGGATGGAGTTAAGGCTTCAATCTCTGCTTCGATTTCAGCCATCTCTCTCTGCACATTTTCTTTGGTTTCCTTTATAAACTTAAACAATATTGGCCGGCAAAATGAAGTGGAAGATGGTCGCTCGTTTTCCCAAATTGTTACACCTTTTGAGACGAGCCGCAGTGGTACAAGACTAATCATAAAATTACTAGCAAGATCGATTTGCTCATCTTCACTCGTCCTTTGATGATAAATGCTTTGGCTAGATGATCCGTCAAAACCCCATTTGCTGGTCAATACGAGCTGTTGATTGGGATCAACAGGGGTTTCTAACGACCTAATAAGTCTTCTTGAGGTTAAATCCATCAAGGCTTGTAATTTGATTTTTGCAGAGCTCTCTGTAACTGTGAGATCTTCTTTGGCCGGATAGCACTTAATTTTTTCTTTAACCAACATGTAGTAACTCGGGTATTGAAGAGCTCCTTCTTGAGTGTTGAAATCCCGAAGAGTGTTATAGCGCCATTTCGATAAGTTCATCGATACATAAAGAGCCAATGCCTTCAAAGGGGATATTTCCCGTACCTGAATTGATTTACCTTCAATGAAGGCTTTGATTTTTGAGGCCTCTTCTGGATTCTCCGTCAAGTATTTCATAACATAAGCTGTATCGCTTTGTCCTGCCTTTTGAAGCGCCCTTTCGGCCGAAAACATAATTTCAGCGCTGCTACTGCTGCATGAAAGACTATCTTCAGTGCGTCTTCTTTTTTGCCGGTTACTAAGGTCCTCAAAAGATTTACGAGGACTAGGATGTGTACAAGTTGAAGCATCAGATTTAGCAGGAGAAATTATGGGCTCGATGACGTCACTTATATTTTCTGTAGAAGGTTCCATATTTTCATTCTGTAATTCCGGCCATTGAATTGCAGCCTGTAGCCAAATCTCATGTTTCTTCCGAAACTTATCTGTGCTTCTTCCAGACTGTGTCCATTTTGCATAAATGCGGTAGCAAAATCGACGACACCAGTCTTTTAAACTTGTTTCAGCACTTTCACATAACTGAACACAACTGTTATCTTTTAAAACACTGAACAAATAGTTAAAGTCGCGTAACTCTTTATGTGCGCGTGCGCATAAAGCAACGTGAATATCAAGATTTGTATTAAAATTTGGAAAATACATTGCGAGATTAGCTTGGATACAACGAGGTGTAAATCAACACTGATTTTAAAGTTACTAATAGTGACCTATTTATATAAAATCCAGGTATCCCAGGTATCCTTTGTTAAATATTGCAAGGTAATTAGTTATTGTGATAATTAGTAAATGATGCATGCTAAATTAGTGTATTAAGAGCCATTTAGTAATTAAATAATAGCAATGTTCTTATCAGTAATCATTAGTGCATCAGTTTTATATGTAAACCTTAAGTCCCTAATTATATATCCTAATTAGCTTATATCTTCTCTAATTGGCTGCTCAGAAATGTTATTGTAATAAGGTAAACCTTTAGAAAAACGGTTTTAATCAACAAAATAAACAAAAAATAAAAAAATTGTGTTATAAAATAAACATCACTCTTTATCCCAGAAAGTGCACATTTGGCGCACTATGTGTCTTAGTATTAAATATAGCTCTTAGTATTAGCATTATGATATTAGAGACCGCTACTTGAAACAAGCCCGGAATCAGGAGGGAGAGAGCTCGATACACTCATTTTCATAGTAAAATTTCACATTTTCTCAAATTACTCCCGAAATATGGGAGTTATGAAGAAATTCATCACCACAAGTTATGAAGGCATTAAGTAATCGAATAAGATGGCATCATTAGTTTGGCATAATTTTACTCTTTTTTTTCGGACATGTCTACGTCCAACCGCTCCCATACATTCGTTCCACTGTGCGTCGCATCGAATTGCCTGCCAGTTTTCGTCCATTATTCGTTTACTGCTCCTCTCCTTTTGATCGTAGCGTGATGTTAAATAGCCTTCCTCAATAAATGGGCTACCCAAAACAAAAAGAATTTTTCAATTCCGACCAGTAGTTTCTGAGATTAGCGCGTTCAATCAAACAAACAAACAAACAAACTCTTCAGCTTTATAATATTATAAGTATAGATTTCAGGCACTGAGTAGATCCGCTTAGTACTAAAGCATCTGGATCATACCATAGGTTACCAAGGGCGTACACTATATGAAACACCAAGTTAGTGTATAAAACAATGTGATAGCTGTAGATTACCAGTAACTCATTACACTTCAGTGCCCAGTTGAAAAAATACTTATTCAAAAGTACACACTATTCACACCTAGCTTATTTTTGTGATTTGCACCCGGTAAGTAATAAACATTTCCAGAGGAAATATGTAGGTATATTTATTTTCCACATCATACAGCCTGCTCACAGACAGACATATGAACGGACCAATGGACAGCGGAGGCTTAGTTATAGGGTCCCGTCCTGGTTACTCTTTGGTTACGGAACCCTAATAAAAATCTACAACCTACGTGGGACATAGGCCTTATATTACTTTTCTTTCACTCCAATTTCATTAGGTAGTGTGTACCTATAAAATAGGACATACAGTTTACCTTTATACCTATCATTTGAATAAAACAATACACAAAGTTAAAATATTTTAATAAATTTACAATTCTCATGTACTGTATAAAAATCTAGCAATAATCAAATAATGAAACTAACATATACACTATAGTACGGGTCCACCCTTTATGGCAGAATTTTTTTCGTCATAATATTATTTTGCATAACAGCGGATGGCATAAACTTCATTTCGCAGAAAATCGTTTGGCATACACTCATTTATCATACATTCACAACGCATAATTTTATAAGTCAGAATCATCTTTAGGCATAAATTTTATTCCATAATAATTAAAAAGTAGAACCATCATATCGCAGAAAGTTCGCAGTCAGAATCGTCTCTTGGCATAATTTCATATCGATAGTTATTAAAAGGCAGAACTATCATATCTCAGAAACTTTAAACTTAGAATCATCTTTTGGCATACATTTCGTATCTAAGAAGCATGCAGCATGCAAACAAGCATGCAGCATGCAAGCAAGCATAAAGCATGCAAGCAACCAAGCATGCAGCATGCAAGCAAGCATGCAGCAAGCAAGCATGCAAGCAAGCATGCAGCATGCAAGCAAGCATGCAGCATGCAAGCAAGCTTACAGCATGCAGGCGAGCATGCAACATGCAGCATGCATGGTTTCTGTCACGGCTTCGGCGCTGCGGGGCTCCGGCGGTCCCACGCGAGCTCATCGTCGCAGATGGTTTTACGCTCACCACCGTCGGCGGCGACCGTCAAAACCACCTGCTCCTCAGCTCGCTGGCCGCCTCGCCACTCCGCGCCTACGCGGGCTTAAATTACACTCTAGGGGTAGGGCAGACAAGACTACGTGGAGTCGGTTCTGCAGCGATTCGTTTCTGTCAATAATTTTTGTAGCACATCATATACTGACTTTTTGAGACACTATTTCATTTTATTTAAGGTTAAAATGCAATTTAATAGAAATGAAAATATGCCAAACAAAATTATTCTAAATGAAATTCTGCCATCTTCATAGTATGCCAAGTGAAATTATGCCAAATAATCAAAGCTCTAAATAAATGTTATGCTAATCGAAATTATGCGGAATTTAAAGTCTGCCAAAGGTAATTATGCGAAATAAAATTCTGCCATCTTAAAAGTATGCCAGCGTAAAGTCGGATATATAAACAGTCGGCCAAACAATGATTATGCTAAACATTTTTTATGCCTTACAAATAGTCGTTTAAATAAGATTATGCCAAGTGTGTCATGCCAAATAAAATTCGGAGCATCAAGTTTCTGCCAGATAGAGGGAACCCCTATAGTACATCAGTTTATTTTTCTATGAACATTTTATGTGTTGATGGTAGTCACGGAGCTGCGGAGAGGCAAACGATGACTGCTTGGAACAACTTCACCAGGCTAAAAAAGAAGATGTGTAGTTTTTAGAAAGTCAAATCATCAGTCAATAATTAACATACCTGTGAAATAAAATGAAATTGAAAATAATAATATCATTGTTTAAGACAACCTAAGACCAACAGTAATGACAGGTTGACAACAATAGTAGACTTGGAGCCCAATAGCTCTTTGTGTTTAGTTAGTGTTTAGTTAAATGGTAAAATTTAGTTTATTTTCCTCTTTGTATTTCGTTATATATTTCATGAATGTTAACGATAGTAGGTACTCAAATTTTATGTCGAGCCAGAGGGCACATAAAAACGTTATATAAATAACATCATAATCATTTTCAATCGTTAGTGTCAATAAAAATAGCTGTAGGGTTATAAAACTCCACTCACTGCGGTATCTTGATTGCCGAGTTCAAAGAGTCAAAGCCGCTGTTGTAGCATCGGCAGGGGTAGAGCTTGGTGCTGGCACACGAGTCTGGTCAGAAGTAGACGCTGCAGTGATCTTGATGAAGGGTTTAACAACGACAGAACTTCCACTATCAACGCAGAAAGACGAGCAGAATTTTCATTCCATGCCTACAAATTATTACGTCCAATTAAATACCTTTGAACAGTGATACAATTAAATATTGATTTAAGATAAACAAGTATTTACTTACTCTGTATTTATAAATTACCCAATTTGCATGAAATAATTTTTAATTTTGTTGATGTTTATTGTTGAATGTTGACATAACCACAGATTATTAAGACCACAGACTAATTATGACATATCTGAAGGGAAAACTTTTATGTATTCGTTGCCAGCTTATAAAGTTTTTGTTGTTTCTAGTTTCCCTTTTCAGGGCTTATTTGTGACATTTTTATATTTTTTATGCATACAGTAATTAAATAACATTTCAACAGTTAGAAATAATCACTTGTATTTATTAAATCTTCAAAGAAATATTTACCGGTAAAATTACGGTCTTTATTTTTTTCATGCTGCAACATTTACACCAAATGTGATTCGGATATGAATTGAATTGAGTATGATATCGCTAATATGTGTCACCATTTTACGAAAGTTAGAGGAATTGCTAAGGTATTGCTGGGAATTCACAATATGAATTAGTTGTAGCAGAAATGCTTAATGTGGCCTTTTTAGACCCCCTGACAATTCATAATATTTTCTGCGTAGAATTCATTAAACACAATTAATCTATTTGACAGTTTTGTATGGAGATTCGTAAAATGGTACACATAATATGAATTGCTCTATTGAAGTTTAATGTCAAATAGCAGAATCATAAGAAGTTAGTCAAGAGGAACATTTTACAAATCATATTTGGGATTTTTTGAAAAAATATCGTAATAATGGCAAATTTAGGCCTTAAGAAAAAATTTTTGAGCACGCTCGTGATATGTAGTCCATTATAAGTCACCAATGAATTGTGGCACTTCGAAAAATGGACATAGCGTTTCAAATGTGGGACCTCCAGGTTTTTTCAGTTATATAGGCTAAATATACGTCGTGATAAGGTCCATGAGCTGGAGCCGTAGATATGTACTGCCGCGCTGGCATGAGTACTACCTACCTTCAAGAATAGTAATGAAGTAGTCAGTTTTAAGGTAGTTCCAAATAGACACTACCATCTAGTCTGTCCCGTGTGGTGCCGGACATAAAGAATAGCATCACCCCATTTCTTCCCGTGGGGGTCGTAAAAGGCGACTAAGGGATTTATTAGAGAATGGGCAGCAGCGTTCTCTATGCATTTTACCATCATACTGCGATCGCCAACCCGCTTGCCAAGCGTGGCGATTATGGCAAAGCCCTCCAAATAGGGGGAGGCCTATGTCCAGCAGTGGACGTCTTGCGGCTGAGATGATGATGATAACTACCATCTAGTGTTGTGAATGTTACAAATTATTACAATCTTCTTTTCATATTTTAGGCACTGAGTAGATCCAATTATTACTTAAGCATCTGGATCACTCAACAGGCTAATATGGGCGCACACCATATACCTACACAACACAACATATACCTATATACAACGATTAACGATTAAATACTGATTTAAGATGAACAAGTATTTACTTACTCTGTATTAAAAATGATCCAACTTACATGAAATACGTAAACAAACAACTTACCTTCAAGAATAGTAATGAAGTACCTAGTCAGTTTTAATGAAGCAATTCTAAATGGACACTACCATCTACTCTTGTGAATGTTACAAATTACTACAATCATTTACTTAATCATATTTCACAGGCACTGAGTAGATCCACTTAGTACTAAAGCATCTGGATCATACCACAGGTTACCAAGGGCGTACACTATATGAAACACCAAGGTAGTGCATAAAACAGTGTGATAGCTGTAGGTACCAGTAACTTTCTTCTCAGAGTAGTCACTTAGGAAACGCCGAACTCATCTAGTTTAAAAAAATATACCAAACCTACTAACAGACATAAGCGGCGAAATGTGAGTGTACTATAGGTTCACCTCTGCCTAACCCTTCGGGGAAACAAGGCGTGATGTTATGTTATGTTGTGTTACTAACAGAAATAAAATCATTTATCATTTAACTCGTAACACTTCAGTGCCCAGTTGAAAAAAAGACTTATTTAAAGTACACACTATTCACACCAAGCTTATTTTTGTAATTTGCACTCAGTAAGTATTAAACATTTCCAGAGTAAATATGTAGGTATATTTATTTTCCATCATACAGCCCGCTCACAGACAGACAGATGGACGGAAAAATGGACAGCAGAGGCTTAGTTATAGGGTCCCGTCCTGGTTACTCTTTGGTTACGGAACCCTAATAAAAATCTACAACCTATGTGGGGCATAGGCCTTATATTATACTTTACTTTCACTCCAATTTCATTAGGTAGTGTGTACCTATAAAATAGGACATACATTTTACATTTATACCTATTATTTGAATAAAACAATACACAAAGTTAAAATATTTTAATAAATTTACAATTCTCATGTACTGTATAAAAATCTAGCAATAATCAAATAATGAAACTAACATAAACACTATAGTACATCAGTTTATTTTTCTATGAACATTTTATGTGTTGATGGTAGTCACGGAGCTGCGGAGAGGCAAACGATGACTGCTTGGAACAACTTCACCAGGCTAAAAAAGAAAATGTGTGGTTTTTAAGAAAGTCAAATCATCAGTCAATAATTAACATACCTGTGAAATAAAATGAAATTGAAAATAATAATATTATTGTTTAAGACAACCTAAGACCAAAAGTGATGACAGGTTGACAACAATAGTAGACTTGGAGCCCAATAGCTCTTTGTGTTTAGTTAGTGTTTAGTTAAATGGTAAAATTTAGTTTATTTTCCTCTTTGTATTTCGTTATATATTTCATGAATGTTAACGATAGTAGGTACTCAATTTTATGTCGAGCTAGAGGGCACATAAAAACGTTATATATGTAAATAACATCATAATCATTTTCAATCGTCATCATAAGTCTTAGTCTCAATAAAAATAGCTGTAGGGTTATAAAACTCCACTCACTGAGGTATCTTGATTGCCGAGTTCGAAGAGTCAAAGCCGCTGTTGTAGCAACGGCAGGGGTAGAGCTTGGTGCTGGCACACGAGTCTGGTCAGAAGTAGACGCTGCAGTGATATTGACGAAGAGTTTAACAACGACAGAACTTCCACTATGAATGCAGAAAGACGAGCAGAATTTTCATTCCATGCCTATAAATTATTACGTCCAATTAAATACCTTTGAACAGTGATACAATTAAATATTGATATAAGATAAACAAGTATTTACTTACTCTGTATTAAAAATTACCCAATTTGCATGAAATAATTAAATTTAATTTTGTTGATGTTTATTGTTGAATGTTGACATAACCACAGATTATTAAGACCACAGACTAATTATGACATATCTGAAGGGAAAACTTTTATGTATTCGTTGCCAGCTTATAAAGTTTTTGTTGTTTCTAGTTTCCCTTTAGGGCTTATTTGTGACATTTTTATATTTTTTATGCATACTGTAATTAAATAACATTTCAACAGTTAGAAATAATCACTTGTATTTATTAAATCTTCAAAGAAATATTTACCGGTAAAATTACGGTCTTTATTTTTTTCATGCTGCAACATTTACACCAAATGTGATTCGGATATGAATTGAATTGAATAAGATATCGCTAATATTTGTCACCATTTTACGAAAGTTAGAGGAATTGCTAAGGTATTGCTGGGAATTCACAATATGAATTAGTTTTAGCAGAAATGCTTAATGTGGCCTTTTTAGACCCCAGAACCACAGACTGATTTGCAATTTTCCCAAGAATATATAGAGCATACGAATACTGATTTAGTTTTTTACATACACTTTCTACATGACATTTCCAGTTTAAATGGCTATCCAAGTAAAGTCCCAGAAATTTGGCACTCCTAGTTTCAGGTATTTTTTGGTCTGCGTATTTTATATTTAAATTTTCTTTTTTTGCCCTTTGTTGGAACGTCATGACCTGAGTTTTTCCAAGTTTATTTTAAGTTTATTCTTGTGTAACCAGCTTATAATGCAATGAATGGAATTATTTATTTCATTTTCGTACGTCTCTAAGTTTTTACAAGGCAAAATCAGTGTACTATCATCAGAAACAAGACGGTTTGACAATCTGTACATTTTGGCAAATCTTATTTTTAAACCGAGAATACCTACAGGTTTGTACGGAACCCTCGGTGCGCGAGTGCGACTCGCACTTGGCCGGTTTTTTTTATATTAAATCAATATTTAATTGTATCACTGTTCAAATGTATTTAATTGGACGTAATAATTTGTAGGCGTCTAGCTGGAATATCAATGGAAGATTCTGCTCGTATTTCTGCATTGATAGTGGAAGTTCTGTCGTTCTTAAACCTTTTATCAAGATCACTGCAGCGTCTACTTCTGGCCAGACTCGTGTGCCAGCACCAAGCTCTACCTCTGCCGATGCTACAACAGCGGCTTTGACTCTTCGAACTCGGCAATCAAGATACAGCAGTGAGTGGAGTTTTATAACCCTACAGCTAATTTTATTGAGACTAAGACTTATGATGACGATTGAAAATGATTATGATGTTATTTATATAACGTTTTTAGGTGCCCTCTGGCTCGACATTAAATTGAGTACCTACTATCGTTAACATTCATGAAATATATAACGAAATACAAAGAGGAAAATAAACTATATTTTACCTTTTAACTAAACACTAACTAAAGACAAAGAAGCTGTTGGGCTCCAAGTCTACTATTGTTGTCAACCTGTCATCACTGTTGGTCTTAGGTTGTCTTAAACAATGATATTATTATTTTCAATTCCATTTTATTTCACAAGTATGTTAATTATTGACTGATGATTTGACTTTCTTAAAAACCACACATTTTCTTTTTTAGCCTGGTGAAGTTGTTCCAAGCAGTCATCGTTTGCCTCTCCGCAGCTCCGTGACTACCATCAAGACATAAAATATTCAAAGAAAAATAAACTGATGTACTATAGTGTTTATGTTAGTTTCATTATTGGATTATTGCTTGATTTTTATACAGTTTAACATGAGAATTGTAAATTTATTAAAATATTTTAACTTTATGTATTGTTTTATTTAAATAATAGGTATAAAGGTAAAATTTGTCCTATTTTATCAACCGACGAAAAAAAACGGAGGAGGTTATCAATTCGACGCGTATATTTTTTTTTTTTTTTTGTTATGTATGACCACGCATAACTTTTTACATAGTGGTCCGATTGTGACAATTCTTCTTCTATTGGAAAGGGTATACTCCCAAGGTGGTCCCATATAAATTTGGAAAACAAAATCGAACCCTAAGGGTCGGAAAACAGGGGATGATTGATTGTTCACTCACTGATTGTATTGTATAACCACGCATAACTTTATACAGAGTAGTCCAATTTTGATAATTCTTTTTGTGTTGGCTAGGGTATACCTTGCCAAGTATTATTAGTAAATTAAAGCCACGAAAAAAATATAAAATAAAAACTTTTTAACAAAAAATTAAACCGCCGAAAAACTGAAAAGCATAAAATAATAAACCTTAAAATTTTGAGTCGGCGCTGAAAAATCAATGAACAAGGATCACTCAAAGCGCCGACTCATAATTTTAAGGTTTATTATTTTACTAGCTTTTGCCCGCGGCTTCGCCCGCGTGTATGTCGGAAATTATCCCAAGAGGACGTACTACCGCGGTAAGAATGTATGAATCCATGTTATACATACATAAAATTACGCCTTTTTCCCATGGGGGTAGGCAGAAACTACGGAACACCACCTGCTACGATCCTTACATATCATGTGTGTTTGATGTACATACTTAAAATAAAACTAATAGTATTCAGATTAAGAAGACTGCGACATAGGCCTGGATTAAATTGAATCTAAGTCTTACTGGTTTTTCTTAACGCTCCTATTCTACCTATACAGACACTCAATTATTTACCAGACACCAAATTAAACATAGTTATAAGAATAGTACTTTTGCCAGTGGCTTCGCCCGTATAGCTTTCGGAAAATATCACTCGGAAACCTACTACTGGGATAAAGTATCCTATGTATGTGTATGGTAAGTATCCAGGATAACCAAAAATCCAAATCCATCCAAAAATCTAAACATCTAAGCAATATTTCGCGGTCTCTTACTTGGAATAATACAATTAGGTATATTTTGAGTACTATGAACACACATGATATTCGCATTTAATATGAAGCCAAAGTAATGAATTACAATATTACAATCCTATTAATCCTGCACTACCCGACCGCTACCAACCGGGACGGCGCGGCCGGACGCAGGAAGGCCCGCTAGCCGCTCTGCGGCGATTTTATTATAATCTCTGATATCTTCTAAAATATTAATTTTAATGATATGCTGTACAGGGCAATTTTGATCTACATGAAATGCATAATTTATTTAAGGTACTTAATTGCATAAAAATTAATGCTGTATTGCTTAAAATCGCATTCATAAATAAGCCATTATTTCTCGTAAAAAGTAAAGGATAAAAATGGTTATTATGGGTTATCCCTAAGAGTTAGACATATACCATCGCGGACTTTTTTGTAGAACTTTTTAAGGTGTACAATACTGTAGTACATTATTTTAAGCTATTTCGTAGGGTTCAGCCAGCGTTCGCAATGTAAGCGCAAAAAAATGTGTTTATTTATGACATCACATTAGAAACCTCTAAAGTTATCAGCGTTTCTTTACTATATTATGCATGTTATATACATATAAACCTTCCTCTTGAATCACTCTATCTATTAAAAAAATCTACATCAAAATCCGTTGCGGAGTTTTAAAGATATAAGCATACATAGGGACAGACAGACAGCGAAGTGACTTTATTTTATAATATGTATAAAGATGCTTTTCAGTTTTTCGGCGGTTAATTTTTTTTAGATAAACACAACCTAATAAAATTGGAGTGAAAGTAAAGTATAATATAAGGCCTGTGTCCCACATAGGTTGTAGATTTTTATTAGGGTTCCGTAACCAAAGAGTAACCAGGGCAGGACCCTATAACTAAGCCTCCGCTGTCCATTGGTCCGTCCATCCGTCTGTCTGTGAGCGGGCTGTATGAAAATAAATATACCTACATATTTCCTCTGGAAATGTTTATTACTTACCGAGTGCAAATTACAAAAATAAGCTTGGTTTGAATAGTGTGTACTTTGAATAAGTCTTTTTTCCATCTGGGCACTGAAGTGTTACGAGTTATATGATAAATGATTTTATTTCTGTTAGTAACACAACATAACATAATACTTATCACGTCTTGTTTCCCCGAAGGGTTAGGCAGAGGTGAACCTATAGTACACCCACATTTCGCCTGTTATGTCTGTAAGTAGGTTTGGTATATTTTTTTAAACTAGATGAGTTCGGCGTTTCTTAAGTGACTACTCTGAGAAGAAAGTTACTGGTACCTACAGCTATCCCACTGTTTTATACACTACCTTGGTGTTTCATATAGTGTACGCCCTTGATAACCTGTGGTATGATCCAGATGCTTTAGTATTAAGTGGATCTACTCAGTGCCTGTGAAATATGATTATATGATTGTAGTAATTTGTAACATTCACAAGAGTAGATGGTAGTGTCCATTTAGAATTGCTTCATTAAAACTGACTACTTCATTACTATTCTTGAAGGTAGGTTGTATGTTTCTTTCATGTAAGTTGGATCGTTTTTAATACAGAGTAAGTAAATACTTGTTCATCTTAAATAATTTAATATTGATGGTTTTGCCGCCAGTATTAGAAACAGGTGTGCATCCCTGATGACTCGTGTTCGCGGCGGCACCAACAGTATTCTCAGTGTATTCGCAGATCGGTGGGATTCCCCGATGCTGCGGAGATGGCTGCGGCTCCATGCTGAATTATAATTGTATCCCAAGTAGCACAGAACTGCATTATAAATGGTCACTTAAGGCCCACAGCGGTGAGCGGGCTCGGTGTGCACTAACCTGCCGCCGGGCAGGCAAGAAGGAATGTACCCCTTCTGCCACCGTTAGTCTCGTAGCCCCGAAGATCGTCACGGTCATGTCTCTGACTTTTGACGGGGGTCGAGGGTCTTGGCTTAATCGCCCGGGCCGCGAGGTAGAAAACCTCTATAAAAAATCACCCCAAACCTCCAAGCGGCGGCGCACCGTGAGGGAGGTTGACAGCTTGACTAATGGGTAGCTGAATTAGTCACTCGTGCGAACCACTGAATTTTGTGTTTAAATTGTTATTTACTCGTGGGAACAAAAATGGAAAATTATTTGAAAAACAAAAAACCTGAGAAGGAGAGGAGCGATGCGGGGTCGGATTCCGACGTCGCGTCGAGTGCGAAGGGCTCGCGTGCGAGCTCGGAGCGAGGAGTGGCGGGCGCTTCTGGTGGGAACCGTGAGTTCTCCCAGAAGCGCCCTAAATCGGGGGCAGGGCAGGAGTCCTCCTCCGACGGCGGGCTGAGCTCAGCCCGCCGAAAAATATCACGGCGTGGTGGGCTCCAGGAGGGGGGTGCCAGCCGAGGACTCCCCACCAAGGAGGCCGGCGAGCCGAGCCGAGCAGGCTCAGCCGAGCTGACCCAAGGAGGGGAGCAGCTCGCGATGGAGGGGCAACCCTCTGGAGGGACCAGCAGTAGGGCCCCCTCGGAGTCCTCCGGTGGCGAGTCGGACGCTGTCGCCTACTCCGAGGAAATGGGCAGGTTCGCTGAGGTCGTGGCCACGTCCATCAAGGCGGCGACCTTAAAGAGGCTCCAGAGGTCGAAAGACAAAGCCATATCTGCTGCCACGAAAGCCATCGTGGCGGCAGCGAAGGCCTTTCGCTCTGGGCCTCCGGTGGTGGATGGGGTGGCAGAACTGCGGGCGGAGGTCGCCCGCGTGACTGCCGCCATGGAGCTCCTCCGAAAGGAGAATGAGGAGCTCCGAGCGGACCTGGCCGGTCTCCGAGGGGCCGCCCCCCAGGAGGCATCGCAGGGGGAAGCGCGGCATGGGCAGGGTGGGCTCCTGCCTACCGAGAACCAGGTGCTGACCCTGGTGCGGAAGGAGCTCGCAGTCTTCCAGAGCAGGTTTTCTGCCCTGGAGGCTGTGGTCCTGCGCCCCCCGCTGGCAGCAAGCCGGCGTGTTTCGGGCCAGCCTGGGGTGGCTTCGAGTCAGCCGAAGTCGGCCTCAGGCCAGCCGAAGGCAGCCCCGGCCCAGCCGAAGGCAGCCTCGGGCCAGCCGAAGGCGGCGGCGTATGCCGCCGCCGCGTCTGCCCCAGCCAAAGAGCCGGGGCAGACCAAAGGCCGGCCCAAGCAGGCACCTGCGAGGGCCCCCCCAGTGCGGGTGGCGAGAGGGCCGCCAATGCCGCCCCCGCCTTCTAAATCTCCCCCTGCCAACGCCGAATGGCAAGTGGTTGGGGAGAAGAAGAAGGCAAGCAAGGCTGCAAGGGCGGCCAGAAATAAAAAGAGGCAGCAGCGGCGCAAAAAGAGCACTGTCGCGGCTAGGCTCCGCGCCCCGAAGTCCGCAGCTGTAGTGATTACACTACAGCCGGAAGCGGTAAAAAAGGGCGTGTCCTACCGCGACGTGCTCTCCAAGGCGAAGGCAGCGGTGGACCTGACGGAGCTCGGCATCTCCAACGGTCTCCGGGTGAAGGTCACCTTGACTGGAGCCTGGATGCTGGAGGTCCCCGGTGCGGCCAGTAGCCCGGCTGCTGACGCTCTGGCCGATAGGCTGAGAGCGTCCTTAGACGCGGACGAGGCCCGAGTGTCCAGGCCCACTAAGTGCGCCGACATGCGCATCCTGGGCCTGGACGACTGCGTGACGGAGGCGGAGGTGATAGCCGCCGTTGTTAGGACGGGGGGTGCTCGACCGATCAAGTCAGGGCAGGTACCATCCGTCCTGACAGCACGGGAATGCGGACCGTAACGGTCAGCTGCCCTGTGTCGGCGACTCAAAAAATAACCGCGGAGGGCCGAAGGCTCCTGGTGGGCTGGGTGTCGGCGCAGGTAAAACTGCTGGAGCCCAGACCTCTGAGGTGCTTCCGATGCCAGACTGGCCATCACGTATACGTGAAATGCACCTCAGAGGCGGACCGCAGCGGTCATTGCTTCCGTTGCGGTCAGCTCGGTCACAAGGCCGGCTCTTGCAATGCCACGCCGCACTGCTATGCATGTGCGGCGGCTGGCAAGCCGGCCGAACACCGGGCTGGGAGTAAGGCCTGCGCCTCATCCGCCAACGCCAGGGGCAAGGGCAAGCCCTCCGCCGCCGCCGTCACCGCTGTCGCCGCTGCCGCCTCGACTACTGTCGTGGCCGGCACCACCACGGCAGGGCCCTCACAGGGGACTCAGGAGGGGGCTGAAATGGAGTGTCAATAATAGGTACTCCATTACGCCTCCTCCAAGCGAATATCAACCACTGCGCCTCCGCTCAGGATCTGTTACTCCAGAGCATGGCGCAGTGGTCGATTAACATCGCTGTGGTCGCTGAGCCGTACTTTGAACAGGCCCACAGCGGTAATCTAAGCATTTATAAAGACTTTTAGTATTCACCTGTGCTGCAACAGCTGTTTCGAAAAAAACGTGGCCAACTATAATGCTTTTTTCTGTACAGTAATTCTATTAGGCACCACAAACACGCCACAAAGTCACTGTTATTGAGCGCTTAGTAGTGCAGTAGCCTATTAGCTGTAAGTTTTCTGAATAATAGCCCACACGTGTACTATACAACCGTTGCATTTTAAGAGAGAACATATCACCCACTATAACATCATCAGTTACTTTGTGAAGATATTTAAAAAAAAATTAATGCTTTATGCTGCATACAGATTCACTTTTCCCCTATTAGTCAGGTGTTTACCATACACTCGAATAACAGCATGTATCCAAGTGTCGGCATGCGCGAATGGAATATTGGACGCGACGGGTTCCGTATGTTATATTTATTAATAAATAAATAGATAAAATGAAATTAATTTATTTCAGACATAACCCATATTACAAAAATTAAGATAAAAGTAACAATGCTGCAGCAGAAAAGAATAAAATGTCATCAACAAAATAAAAATATACGTCACATAGTTGAAATAAAATAAAATTTCAAATTTACGTCGGATTTAAATTAAAGTAACAATAAATAATAATTGCACATATGAACAAAACAATACAAAAAAGCCTTTATAAATAGAGGTCAGTGTGTTTGATGACATTAGGCTGAGTAGGTACAAAAATGCCCTGCTACAAAAATCTTCTTATAACCTACCCATTTTCGGGACTAATATGGTTGCGATTGCGACATAATTAATATTGTTGTTTTATATGTTTCTGGTACTTACCTAAAAATGAAGAAAATGTATTAAGAGAAATCCAAGATTTTTTTAAAGTAATAAATTAATACCTTTCGAGACTTTTTAAGATTCCAGATTTCGACAATAACTATTTTGAAAATCTCGTTCTGTAAAAACAAGAAAAATATACTTATTATAATAGAAGTATCAGTTTCTTAATGACAACATTATCTATACAGTTTTTGAGGAAAAAAAACAAAAGATACAATAACATATTAAATACCTAAGCTTAACGTAACATAATGCTATTTCATGTGGAAGTAATTAAATTATTAGGCCAGAAAAATACATTATCTTTAGATAGGTACCGTATTGAATAAATCAATAACTTATGTATTATACATATAATTAAATTATAATCTCAGCTACTTAAATTACAATTTTAATTAAGTACTTATCGTCGAATAACAACTAAAAAAGGGAACAAAATGGCTTTAAAAGAACCACGGCGGAACCCTAAAAGCTTGGATCCATAAAGGTACTTATCTAGGTAACTGACGCAAATGTGAACCAATACTACTCTCCTAATCGATCCATGTCTGATTTGTATTTCACAATCAGACATGAATTACAGGCCACATGTGAACACCCGTACAGACCTTAGCATTAAATTGAGATTAAAACTGTTCACTTGCCATCCACCATATTCACTGCGTTACTTTGTATTATTATAAAATTTTATCTTTTAATTTTTGTTTATTTTAGAGGATATCAATTGTAAATATGGATTCAAAAATAATTACAAAAAAACAGTTTTTTTTTTGGTTACTTTGTAAAAAAACGAACATATTAATTTTATTTTCATTCTAATTTTGTTGCTTTTCTATTAGTAGTTAGTGGTATTCCAAGGGCGCGTGAAAATTTTGAACTAAATATGTATGGTATTTGACAGTAAAGTTACCTTCCCAATAAGATTTCAAATATAATAGGAGGAAATCGATGTTTTACTTACCTTCAATTTTATGTATGTATATTCTCACAAATGGCACCTGAGATCTTGCACACAACGATACACTTCATGTTTTACAATTTGACAGTTCATATCAAAGAAAAATAAATAATTAAAGTTATTGCATTCCACAATTTCGCTCAGTGTGTAATTTCAACTGTATAAAAGTACACACAATGTACACATTCGTCTTCCTTGCTGTATAATAAGTAACACGTGCCTCATTAATCAGGCAATATGCAGCTCTTTAGGTGACTGTTACACACATAAATGCTACTATAATGTTGTTATAATGCAATTATTTGTCAATTGGATTTCTTATACAGCTATGTGCTGAATAATTTGTGCCCAAATTAGAGTTATATCCTCTGAGGATGCGCTGTCAACGCTATTATTCAGCAACTAATGCATTCACTGTGCACTGTTAAAATGCTGTTGTACAGCACTTTTGTGCTACTTGGGATATTTGTTTCTGTCTGTAACCTACTAACACTAGACGTTAAGAAAAATTGTTACTAACCCTATGTACTCCGGTCTGAAATAAAAATGTTCTATTCTATTCTATTCTAAATCAGTATTTAATCGTTAATCGTTGTATACATATGTTGTGTAGGTATATGGTGTGTGCCCATATTAGCCTGTTGTGTGATCCAGATGCTTAAGTACTAATTGGATCTACTCAGTGCCTAAAATATGAAAAGAAGATTGTAATAATTTGTAACATTCACAACACTAGATGGTAGTCATCATCATCATCTCAGCCGCAAGACGTCCACTGCTGGACATAGGCCTGCCCCTATTTGGAGGGCTTTGCCATAATCGCCACGCTTGGCAAGCGGGTTGGCGATCGCACTATGATGGTAAAATGCATAGAGAACGTTGCTGCCCATTCTCATTTGATTTCATATTTTAAAACAAAATTTAAAAAAGAAGAGGGGATGGGGTAGTTTTTCTGGTGGTAAATAATTTACCATTATCCGTTCATGACTACAAAATTTTTGATGTTGGTGGTAAAATTGTTACCATTGTCCGTTACGGTTTAATTTTCGTTTCTTGACTAGTGACTTCCTCTTGGTTCTACTTATAATATTTATTTTATATTTTGGAAATGAAACATTTTATTTTTTTAATATTTTTTTATCAGTATTGCATATTACCTATCATAAAGTATTGCTTATATTAATGGTATTCTTACAATCTATAAATCTAAATTAAAAACAAATGACTTGTACAAAAAATATATAAAAAAAAGTACTTAATCAATGTTATTTTTAATAAAAACCCAACCTATGAAAACAACTTTTTGAAGTCTATTTTTTTCATTTAAATTTATTTTCTTTGACATATTGAATATCTGAAATAAACAAAGTATTAATTGACACGTTACGTAAGAACTTTATATGAACTTCTCAAAATATTTATTTAGCTTTCTGCAGTCCAAAAAAAATATACAAAAAGATAACCAATTTTTATATAGATAATCTGATATTTTTCAAAGTGGGATCGGACAAGGGTAAGATATTTACCACATATTTGAAACATCTAAATTATATGAATACGTCAATTGCAAATGCTGCTAACACGTGAGATTAGTCAAAATATGTTATAGTTTTGGAATTTGCGTCGAAAAAGTACTTACCAGATTTTTTCTTGAACAAACTTTTAAAATTTCGGAAAACACCCGCCAAAAACTCGACTTTTTTCACAACAAAACCGTTGAGTCAACTTTGACATTACCTTACAGTGACAAATGACGTTGACAGGTTGTCAAATGAAATAAAATAGATAAACAAATTATTATAGATTATAAATATGTGTTTATACCTTTAGTGTTACCGTATTAAAAGTTAGAGTGCATTATTATATATACCTTACCATATATACCTTTATTTGAATAAGGGTTAAACTTCAATAAAGTAATTCATATTATGTGTACCATTTTACAAATCTCCATACAAAACTGTCAAATAGATGAATTGTGTTTAATGAATTGTACGCAGAAAATATTATGAATTGTCAGTTTGTGACCATTTTACGGATTATAATATGATTCATAATATTTTCCTATGATTGATTCTACCAAAGTGGCCTTTTTAGACCCCCTGCTTCAGATTCCGCCAAATTTCTTACGAAAACTTGGTAGATCACAGCTCACACCACTACTCCTTATTGTTTTATTCATTTTTTATATGTACAAAAGCATTAATAATTGATGGTTAATTAGAAATAAGTAAAATACAACTGGGAACATAACACAATGAATTAGCTACTTGTTGATGATAAACAAAGCAGTGCTGCCACCAAAAAAATATTTTAGTTCCAATGGTTACCACGACAGACTCTTTTTTGCCAAGCTATAAATAAAAAATTATAGAATGCTAACCTCTGAACTTCTATGAGTTTTTAAACCCGAACGATTTGGTTTTGGTGACAGCCAGACTGACATGGACAGCTAACCTCCCAATTAATTCATTCCTGCTGTCATAACATTTTAACCTCACTTCTCTCAAGATACTTTGAGTTGTATTAAATCTTGGAAACCATTTTATGTAAATCCGTAAATAAAGTTTCACAAGCAACATATTTAGGAACAAATTGATTATTGAAACGTTTTAAAGACTCTTTAAAACTAAGATTTTGATGAGCTCACGATATTTTTATTTGGAGTTAACGTGAGTAACATTCGTACAACATTGCGTAATATTAACAAGCTCAAGGGTCCAAACCCTAAAAGGTAATCAGTGTGTTGTAAATATTTGTATTCAGGTGTAGTGGGGACTTGAACCGGCTGTCAGTGCGCAGTGCCATTGAAGAAGCGGCAAAAAGTGTGTTCGGGGAGTGCGGCGCCGGTTCCCAGTGTGTGGACGTGCTGGTGGTGGGCAAAGAGCGCGCGCTGGTCCGCGTGCGCGCCACCCAGCTGCGCCGCGTGCGGGCTGCGCTGGCCTTGAGCAGCGCCGAGCTGCGCGTCACCCGCCACGCGCCCTCGCTGCAGGCACTGCTCTGAACCTCTATTAGCTGAACGCGCAGTAAGATCACCTACTTTCCTGTACCGTTGTGTTATAGATATACAGTCCCTGAATGGAGATATCTATGTCTGTTCTCATACTGTACATATGTTGTATGGTATAGGATTTGGTTTTTTCACTAGGTCATTCAGGTGGACCATGGTGGTTGTTATAGGTTATTCCAACTAGCCCACCTTGCACACAACCTCATCAACCAGTTAAGAACATATGTGGGAGATGTGTGTACCCCAAGGGTTTCTGTTCTATTCTGAGTGATGCCTGTGCGTTCAAAAAGCACATTTGCGATGATTTCCTCACCCCCATGCAAGCCCTGCACAGAGGAATGTCCTTTGCTTATTGTGTGGTAGTTTTTGTTAAGGGAGCAGTACCCCGTGATGAGTCCTGTTAAAACCTAGCCAAAACCAATCTTGTCAGTACATGTCTGGTAAGCCTGCAATATATGGATGACATACTCTGCATCTTGGTGTATAGGTCAACTAGCTCTCTGCTTGTGTGTGGAACTCCTTAGCCACTTGTGTAGCTGGTTGAAGGGATCAGTACTATGGGTTCAGGTTTACAGACTCACATGCTGGATGCTTTTTTAGCCAGTCAGCTATTTAGTGATCTGCTGTGCCTTTTATCCATTGTGGTGTCACCGTGTTGTGGTTAGATACCATTACTCATTCTAGTGATAGTCTCCAGGTGATACATTTCTGCCAGCCCTAAAGATTGGGGAACAGAGATGCTATCAGAGAGTGTACATTTTATGACCTGATAGTACAGTCAGTTCATAAAATTACACTTTAACATTCCAAGCAAGTTTAGACTGAACAATGTTATTGTTTGGATCATTTAACAACATTTTACTTCTGCAAGTTGGAAATATACATGGTAACTGCAATCATAATCAAGACAAGTAGACAGTAGTAGTAGTGATGTCAAGTAGGCATGCCCCAGGATTGGCGCTCCTCACACAGCTTGGAGTAAATGTTACTGACAATAGGTTATAAAGCTTACAATGTAGAAGGGATTCTGAAATAACTGTTTATTTATTTTATAATAGAGTTTGTGTACCGAAATGGCAGCCCGGTCTGTGCTGTCGTCGGGGCTGGATGGTAAGGATGTTGTTATCGTAGCAACTAGGGAAGAGTTGGCTACACCCAGCAAGGTGAGCCTGCCCGAACCGGAGCCAGCACCTGGTCTCATCTTGGCGGATGGCTCCATCAACTGGGGCTGTCCATGTCTGGGTGGCATGGCTACTGGCCCGTGCGGCTCACAATTCAGAGAAGCCTTCTCTTGCTTCCACTACAGGTGCGAGTCTGTCACTTTTGTTGTTGTTTTGATTTAATAATTTAAGAATAACTTAACTCATGATTAGAGATCGGATATTCAGATGCATATTCACCTAAAGTTGAAATGTTGGCTAGTATGGAATGCGCGTTTATACTGTGTTTTGTGTGTTGTTTTAACTAACACACACCACCCTACACACATTTGTATTTGCATCTGGGGTTAAACATTAATTCTAAATAAATATGATCCAAGAAACTCGGAATTAATAAAAAATACGAAGCTGCTTTCATGTTTTCACAGATAAATAGTAACATTAGCTAAATATGCATCTGAATATCCAATCAATGCTCATGATGTAGCAAAGTTTTTATGTGAGTGTACTTTAATGAATCATGAATTTATGGTAAAAAACTTTTTAACAAAAAATTAAACCGCCGAAAACCGCTGAAAAGCAAAAAATAATAAACATTATCATTTTGAGTCAGCGCTTTAAGTGATCTTTGTTCATTGATTTTTCAGCGCCGACTCAAAATTTTAATGTTTATTATTTTTTGCTTTTCAGCGGTTTTCGGCGGTTTAATTTTTTGTTAAAAAGTTTTTATTTTATAATTTTTCGTGGCTTTAACTACTACTTTAGCTTTGACTACTCTGTATAAAGTTATGCGTGGTTATACATTACAATCAGTGAGTAAACAATCAATCATCCCCTGTTTTCCGACCCTTAGGGTTCGATATTGTTTTCCAAATTAATATGGGACCACCTTGGGAGTATACCCTTTCCAATAAAAAAAGAACTATCACAATCGGACTACTATGTAAAAAGTTATGCGTGGTCATACATAAAAAAAAAAAAAATACGCGTCGAATTGATAACCTCCTCCGTTTTTTTTCGTCGGTTGAAAATATAAGACCACACAAAAATTATTAGTCGAATCCAGGTAGGGATTAAAAATACAAAATGACATACACACTGTCAGATATACACTCGTGGGCGCAGAATTGGTATATCGGTAAACGTGAGAAATTGCTCCTTTAACTTCTGCACATTTTGGGGACGTGGGTCCTTCGGGACCGGGACCGTGGTCCCGCATTCCACCTATAAATACAATAATTATTTTGCAGAAGTATTTTGGGACCACAAGAAAAATGAAGTTAAAGTACTTCATTTTTTTTGTGGTCCCAAAATAATTAAGTGAACAAAAAAATTACGAGAAAAATAAAGATAACAATTCATTTGACTGAATGTATAATGATAATATTTATTCTTCCAAAAACAGCTTTACATTGCCTTATGATCTAACTAAAATAGCTAGGTTAACATGAATAACAAGTCTAAGAGGCATAAGGAGCATTTTGCTTATGAACTCCACACTAGGTCGAGCCTGTCTTGTGGAGTCCATGAGTGATATTACCTTATGACTGCGCCTTACATTACTACATGTTACAGTTGAGATTTTAAAGTAATTAAAACATTTAAAAAACAATTGTTTAGAGTAAACGTAAAATAAACAAAATTAAAACAATGAAATTAAAAGCAATAAAATCAAAAATAATAAAATTAAAAACAATAAAGTAGTATAGAGGAATATTTGATAGCAGTGTGCACTATGTGTAAGCGTGTGTGTAAAAGCGAGGAAGAGGGAGTTTGTCTGTGTGCACGGGCATGTTTGTGTCAGTGAGTGTGAGTATGTAATGGTGTGTTACAAAATTACCTTTAAAAGAGATTCTGATTCACTGTACGATTGGGTTAGCAGCCAATCTTTTTGACTTGGCTTGATCTGAGAGAGTCACAGATGCCACACATTCTCAGAACTTTATTGTAAACTAGCTTCTGCCCGCAACTTCGTCCGCGTTAAATTTCTTGTTCCCCCGACCCTTCCCGTCGCGTCGAATCACCTATCCATGCGATTTTCCCCGTTTTTGCAACATTTTCCATTACTGCTCCACTCCTCTTAGTTGTAGCGTGATGTTATATAGCCTATAGCCTTCCTCGATAAATAGGCTACCCAACACAAAAATATTTTTTCAATTCGGACCTGTAGTTCCTGAGATTAGCGCGTTCAATCAAACAAACAAACAAACTCTTCAGCTTTATAATATATTTATTGTAAATTTATTGTAAATGTGACTGAGCAAGAATTCTTGCATGTGTTACGCGAAAGTTTTACGCGTCTTAATAGAAGCACACCTAAAATTCGACGTTTGAGAAGCTGCGAGCATTCAGGGGCTTGTGTTACAATTTTGTACTGTTTCAATACCATTTTGAGTATGTATAACTTTCGGACGTTGAGTAATGCGGCTTCTTCATACAAAAGGGTCGTCGGTTTTTTGAGCATGACTTTCAAGACCGATCTTTGGGCTCGTTCGCTTTGGATCATGGTGGAGATTCCAACTCCACCCCATACTGTTATACACTAACATAGAATTGACTCACATGGTGCCACATATACCATGATTAGGGTTGTTTTATTGACACAGACCTGAGTAAGCGCATGCAGGAAGCCTGTGACTTGGCAGACCTGGTCAAGTGCAATGCAGAGAGGTATGAGTCTCTGACAAATAACCTCTCTTTTAGCTGCACTTGCTCCACGGCACCTCAGCCTCAACCTGATACACCCACGCCCTCAGCAACTCAGCCAGTAAATAGCTGTATTACTGATGATAATAGCCATATTAACACTACTTATATTTTTTCTGACAAATTTGGTCAAGGTTATGGTAGCATATTTAATCAGTGTTCACAACAATATGTAATTAATAATTGTCCACCCGGTGCCAGTATTAGCCAATTATTAAGTAAAATTAAATTGTCAAAAATAAACCATGGTTCAACTGTAATATGGGGATAGTTTAAATGTTAGGAAAAAAGAAATAATTCAATGTGTCCATTTGATGTTACTTCTCAATGAGACCAACAATTGTAAATTCATTTTCTGTGCCTTGCCTTATTCACGATACTTGTCTGATGAGCAAAACAGGCACATTTATTATTTAAATATGCCAATTTATAATAGGACTAGTTGTCACAGTGACGCTATTTCATTTTTTGATTACAAACTAACAAATTATACTTTGTATTTGCCACCTAGTTGAAGGAGACAAATTGTTAATCTTTTAGCATAAAAGGACATGGCTAAATTGAAGTATGGATGAGATCCTGGCAATGAATAAATATGGTACCTAGCAATATGTAAAGCTGAATAGATGAATATTAGTATTTCATATAAAAACTGTTTCAGGAACTTTTCATACCTTTAAAATCATAAAAATAAAATCGCTATCGTGTAACTCCTACGTCAATAGGTATAGAAACTGCAAACAGATGACATTGCTATGAACTTTTACCTAGGCGTATCTGCATCTGTTGTATCTGGATTATATTGTATTTTTGACTAGCGCCCCATTCCCATTGCGCACGGTGGCACATGAGTAAATATCAACAAAGAGGTAATTGCACCAAAAACGTAACACAAAACGTTTTCTACAATCTGCGCGAAAACCACTCCCGCTCGCGTGTATAGTACATATTATACCCTTGTAAAAAGTTGAAACAAAGACAGTTTTCACAGAAAAAATAAATAAGTGGCTGAAATGATAAGCACGTTTGAAAATAAGGATTAATATTAACTGACCCAAAGAAGTGTATGATTTTTGTATTTGAGGTAGGTAAAAAATTCTGCTAAGTATTACACATTATTTAAATCTAACTAATCTAAGTCCCCCTGGTGCGTTTTTTGTCAGTCTATTTGTACTGATGTATCAAAAAACAGATTGAAATCAATTTAGGAAAATCCTTCCGCCTGAGTGCTTTTCTTGCGCGCGTTGCTGCGTGGTAATTAATAAAACCGGCCTAAACTAGATAACGAACGCAGTGAGTAACCAAGGACATATAATATATTGAAATAAAACAACTAAAATATGATTTATTTATTTGTTCTTTAATCTATGAATCTTCTTCAATGCCCCAAACACACAGTGTCTAGAGGTGTTTGATTTGGTAGGTTTAATTTCTGTTCTGATACAGGTCTAGGTACTGGTTCAGGTATTGGTTCAGGTTTAGATCCAGGTCCAAGCAGATTTACCCGATTTTGATGTGACTGGATGTGACGTTGATAAATTCTGTATCACTGAATCGTTTCTTTCCACTGCATGGCGTTGTATACTTCTCACAGAGCGGCCACAATGTATGCACTCCATGTTATGGCCAAATAAACAAACATCACCCATAGCTTTTGAATTACCGCAGTTTATGTATCGCATGATGAATTTATAGAAAGTCAAGCCCGTGTAGAGTAGGTAGCAAGAGGTCAGTAGGCAGGTGAGCACACACAATAAGTCTAATAAACAAGCGTTGATCAGTGAAAATCCAAAATAAAAACACACAACGAACAAGCAAACGGGAAAGCGTTCAAACGACGTCTGACATCTGACGTTTGCTTTTTATGATAGAGATGTGATTGAACTTCATGTGTAGAGGAATCGATAAAATAATCGAAAGAGTTGAAAATAAACAGTTTTTTCGTCCACTATTATTACTTAATATTTTTCGAAACAATATAGATAGTAAGATTAAAAGAAGAGGCACATTCAGTCCTTACCGAGTGGCGAGCTACCCATTGCTCGCTGCCCGCAAGCTCGCGCCTACGGTGGCCCGGAGTCCGCTATCGACTGCCGACGCCCGGGGCGTCTCCTCCTGCGGCGGCTAGGGACGTGAGGGCGCAGAGACTACCTCTCCCTCACGCGCCCCGCCTCCTCCTTCGCGAGCATTACTGCTTCGCAGAAGGATGTGACGGCTTCCCATTCCCTCTCGCTCCGTACCATGGCTCGCACCAGGCCCGGACGCGAGAGGTCGCCACCGCCGATCGCCTCCACGAGGACACGGCGGTGCTCCGCCCAGGCAGGGCAAACTTCCACCGTATGCTCCACCGTGTCCTCTAGACGATCCTCACAATGGAAACCAATGAACCCACCGAAGCCCCCTATGCCCGGTGAGAACCTGCGTCAGGCGGAAGGTGAGGACGCCGTGACGCCTCTCTATGCACTCCTCAAAGAGGGGACTTACCGCCGCAATTGTGGCGTGCCCAATGGAATGTGCCTTGAATTGGAATGTGCCTTTTTAAAAACTACCCTATTTTCCGAATCAAAAACTGCTGAAAACACAATAACAAATCACTAAACAGGACACCGAATTGAACGCCGTTGATTCCCGCCAAAAACTCTTTAGTTTCAGACAATAAATCGTTTTAATAGCAGTTATCAAAAATCGAACCAGTTTCCATTTGACATTCTGAAAAGCGCTATGACCCCTCCCTAGCTTGCAGTACCTACTGTATTATTTCCCCTTGACATGTCAATCAAAAAGCTTAAAAAGCAATTAAGATACTTTTTTATGCTAATCAGTTCACGAAAGTTCTTGGAAATTAATAAACACTAAATAATTCATTAATGAATTTTTAAATATTACGAGTTAATGTGAGATTCCAATACATTCTGAGGGTACTCATTTA
The DNA here is from genome assembly GCA_932294355.1 of Aporophyla lueneburgensis. Taxonomy (NCBI): domain Eukaryota; kingdom Metazoa; phylum Arthropoda; class Insecta; order Lepidoptera; family Noctuidae; genus Aporophyla; species Aporophyla lueneburgensis. The sequence continues at coordinate 92,098 of OW028749.1, read as the reverse complement.
GCCATCTCCTTTACACCGTCACACTGGTACCTGTAGCGTACCATCGATTACTGTTAGTAGTGGTACTAACACCACTTTTGATACACCTAGTAGTTTAAACTGTTAGATGCGACAACGGGTAAGCCGCACCCGCATGTGTTGAATGTTGTACATCAAAATATGCAGGGTCTGTCCTAATGAAATCTATGGAGCCCTTTTTGATATTGTGATTTGCAAAAAGAATACCAATCTACTTTCAAGACCAAAACTATTGACATTAATAACACCTCTGTTAGCTTTAACCAATGGGCTACTCCAGGTATTTATAAAAGTAGAGCGAGACTATACGAGCTATATGGTTTAAAAAAATATATATTTGATACTCCTTTTCTAGAGTATGTCAGAAATTATTCAAAGTTATTTAAAAAATCTGTGCTTTCGCTAAATCTAAATTTTTAAGCGATACCATAAAAAAATCCAGTAATAAAATAAAAACCACTTGGAAAATTATCAACAATGAAACGGGTAAATCGGTTAAACAGGAAAAACAACTAGAGATTATGATTAACAACAAATTGGTTAATAAGGCTGCCGACTTAGTTGAGGCATTTAATGAGTTTTTTGCCAACATACCTATACCTACGACTTGCTCCTTAAATTCGTCCCCGTCTAAAGCTGAAAACCTTTTGCATAGTAGCGTGCCCAGATGTAGTCGCCTATTTAGTTTCGAACATGTAACGCCTCGTGACGTGGTTAATATTTTTTAGACACCTACGTCAAAAAACCCTGGAGATTACTGGGGCATCTCCATTAAACTGTTAAGTAATATAATAGACATCGTAGCTCCTTATCTAGCTGTAACTTTTAATAAATGTGTGGATTCAGGATCTTTTCCTGACCTCATGAACAATAATAAAGTCATACCATTATTTAAAACAGGTAATAAAAATAACGTTGGCAATTTTAGGCCCATTTCTATTTTACCTGCATTTAGTAAAATATTTGAAAAGTTAATACTCAAGCAGTTACTAAGACATTTTAATTTAAATAGCCTCCTTCATAATGAGCAATATGGCTTTACAAAAGGTCGTTCGACAACAGATGCGGGTGTTGCTCTGCTGAAACACATTTTCAACGCATGGGAGAGCTCGCAAAATGCTATCGGAGTTTTCTATGATCTCTCCAAAGCTTTTGATTGCGTTCACCATGACACACTTTTGCGTAAACTACGTCATTACGGTGTTCAAAACGAAGCTCTCAATGTCATAAGTTCTTATTTGCAAAATAGGCACCAATGTGTAGATATCAATGGTGTAAAATCTTCCGGGCTACTAGTTCAGTTAGGTGTACCTCAAGGCGCAATACTGGGTCCTTTCTTATTCTTAGTGTATATAAATGACTTACCATTCTATTTAAAGAATATCTGTGGCATTGTACTATTTGCTGATGATACCTCACTTATCTTTAAAGTAGACAGGAATAGAAATGATTTTGACGACGTGAATAATGCGCTCTCAATGGCTACGGATTGGTTTACCACAAATAACCTAGTTCTTAATGCTAAGAAAACTAAATGTATAAAGTTCGCCTTACCGAATGTTAGGAATCTCGGACCCAATGTCGTTTTAGATAATGAGGTGCTTGAAACTGTAAACTCGACAGTTTTTCTGGGTATAACAGTAGACGCCAAACTTCACTGGGGATCACATATATCAAGCCTAGCGGGAAGGCTCAGTTCGGCCGCCTACGCCGTAAGGAAAGTTAGACAGTACACGGACGTTGATACAGCTCGATTAGTCTAATTTAGTTATTTTCATAGCATAATGTCCTACGGCATTCTGCTGTGGGGCAATGCCGCGGACATTCAATATATTTTTGTTCTTCAAAAACGAGCTGTTCGAGCGATTTACCAATTAGGTGCTGAGTTTCTCTGAGAGATTTGTTTAAAGATATTGGTATTCTTACGGTGGCATCACAATTCATCTTCGCCAACATCTTATACAATATATTAGGCAAAATATACACTTGTACACTAAAAACAGTGATTTTCATAATATTAATACTAGAAATAAGGACAAACTACGAGCTCCCTTTCACCGGCTTCATAAGGTTCATAATTCTTTTGTTGGCCTTGGTATTACCTTTTATAACAAGCTTCCCTCTGCTTTGCTAGATTTGCAGTTTAATGAGTTTAAAGCTAAAGTAAAATCCAACCTTTGTTCAAAGGCATACTATTCTATCAACGACTACTTAAACGATAAGAATAGTTGGTCGCTGTGATTAACTCAAGACAATGTTTATGTTCTTTCAATCTAGAAACCTTTTATAACAAGCTTCCCTCTGCTTTGCTAGATTTGCAGTTTAATGAGTTTAAAGCTAAAGTAAAATCCAACCTTTGTTCAAAGGCATACTATTCTATCAACGACTACTTAAACGATAAGAATAGTTGGTCGCTGTGATTAACTCAAGACAATGTTTATGTTCTTTCAATCTAGAATTAGCTTTCCTACCGACAGTTTATGTGGGTAGTTCATATAATTGTTTAATTTTATTTTTATTTAACTGATTTTGTTAATATATTTTTATATTATTTTAATTTCATTTACTGTGGACATAATCTACTCATTACAATGATTTTAAATGAGTTGTATTGCAACATGTAGTTAGCTAGCGACCTCGTCAGCTGTTCATAATATTCTTTCCTGACCAACCGGCAGCAAGTTCATCATGCTCCCTTAGATGTCACTGCTTGCGGTAGCGTCGGGGGTCGGGTTACCACCTTCCCTCAAATATGGCGTGAGGGGTAATGGCTGACCTTTGCGTTATGCTCGTGAACGGGTGCTGCTTGTGGTGGCTGGTCGTCTTGCTGACCATGGTTTTTAGGGTTCCGTTGCCAAATGGCAAAAAACGGAACCCTTATAGATTCGTCATGTCTGTCTGTCTGTCTGTCTGTCTGTCTGTCTGTCTGTCTGTCTGTCTGTCTGTCTGTCCGTCCGTATGTCACAGCCATTTTATTCCGAAACTATAAGAGCTATGCTGTTGAAACTTGGTAAGTAGGTGTATTCTGTGAACCGCATTAAGATTTTCACACTAAAATAGAAAAAAAACAATAAATTTTGGGGTTCCCCATACATAGAACTGAAACTCAAAAATGTTTTTTTTCATCAAACCCATACGTGTGGGGTATCTATGAATAGGTCTTCAAAAATGGTAATGAGGTTTCTATTATCATTTTTTTCTAAACTGAATAGTTTGCGCGAGAGACACTTCCAAAGTGGTAAAATGTGTGTCCCCCCCCCCGTAACTTCTAAAATAAGAGAATGACAAAACTAAAAAAAATATATGATGTACATTACCATGTAAACTACCAACGAAAATTGGTTTGAACGAAATCGAGTGAGTAGTTTTTTTTTAAAACGTCATAAATCGTAAACCGCAATTTACCTTACATTCAATCAACTGAAATATAAAAATTAAAAAATATATATATTTTTAAACCGAAAATACCTACAGGTTTGTACGGAACCCTCGGTGCGCGAGTCCGACTCGCAGTTGGCCGGTTTTTTTGTTATTGTTACTTGTATTAACTGTTATTTTATTTTACTCCGAAGGTCCTAGTTTAACTATTGTAACTTCAACTTAGCTGTATGTATCAATATATGTATATGTATAATTTTGCATAGTTGAATATGTAAGCGGGCACGCCCTTTATGCCTGGAGGCTTTATTTACGTTTTAAGTTCTGTTTACGATTTTGTTTTATTATTTATTTCAGCTTGAGTTTAGTTATCAATGTATTGTTGGTGGTATATTAGCGTGTGCTAGCTGACATATGGTGAATAATGTATGTTTTGTTTTATAATATTAATTACATACACAATATTGTATAGAATCAAGTTCTTCTAACTTAACAGACAGCTGTGCTGCTGTTTGTTCCGCCACTGCTGGAGTTTGTTCCGCCACTTCTTCTTCCCAGCTAAAGCACTAGGAAGTGTCGAAGGGTGGGCGTTTTGGGAGGACTGTCTTGTGTAACTTTGACGTTCAAAAAGTGCTGACTCTCAGCCTAGTTTGAAATGTTGAATAAATGACTTTTGATTTTGACAGAGTTACGCAGGTGTTTCATTATGTGAATCATTTTTCTGGTTCGTTTGGCTACTAGGTCAATATAGGGCTTAAAAGAAAGCCGCTGGTCTATAAATTAAAAACCCCCAGGTATTTTATACATTCCACCTTTTTTATTTCCTGACAGGTCTAGTGGTCGTTTTGGCGCCGAGGCCTGGGTTTTGTGGATGCACAAGTGATTAGTTTTGTCAATGTTTAATGAAAGAAGATTGTAGTCGAGCCATCTTTTGATACTTTTCAGACTTTTTTGAGCTTCCTTTTGCACTGATTCCCAGGATTTTTCGTGAAATAGAACGACCGTGCTCCGTGACCGTGTTCAGCATAACATATGATATCTGCCTTTTTATCTAATGTACGATGTATATCGTTTATGTAGATGAGGAATAAGGTCGGACCGAGAACACTACCCTGTGAAACACGAAATATCATATTTTTTGACAGCTGATATTCTCACTTTTACGCACTGGTGTCTGTCAGTAAGATATGTCTTAAACCAATCCAATGAGTGTCCTCTGATTCCAATGACTTCTAGTTTCTTTAGCAGGATGGGTATTCCAACGGTGTGGAATGCTTTGGCGAGATCTAAAAACACTCCCAAGCATTTTTTCTTACTGATTAGATAAGATGTTACTAGTTTGGTCAGGAGGCATCCTCATCATACTGCATCTTCAGTAGATTTCCACTCCTGAATCCAAACTGTGATCCAAATTTCGGAGATCAGCTTGTTTGACTCTAGGAAAGAAACTAAGCGTTTGTTCATCACCTTTTCCAGAAGTTTGGAAAATATTCCCAATAACGGTATCGGCTTATAGTTGGCAGGGTTTTGTTTTGTACATAGGGGTGACTCTGGTTTTCCATCTATCGGGGAATACACCTGAACCTAGACTAAGGTTAATGATGTAGGTTAAAGGAGTAAAATCTTCGATTCGACAATTTTTGGTATAAGGACATCAACGTCGGCGGCACCGTTACTATTAATATAATAATAATAAACGATCGCGCCATCCTTACAGATAGGACCATCAACTATAATAGACCAGACATAACCCTTCAGGATAAAATTAAAAAACACCACTTACTTACCACTTACTTAGTCGAATTGATAACCTCCTTTTTTTGAAGTCGGTTAAAAAACAATCGCTGAAAAAATAAGCAAATACGTTGAACTTAAGGAAGAAGTTACACGAATTTGGAGACAGCATAAAGTTTATGTAGTCCCTGTAGTTCTATCCACGACTAGTGTTATACCCAACCATCTCCTCCATAGCTTGAAAATAATAGACCTAAAAGAATCCCTCTACATCATTCTGCAGTAAGCAGCCATCCTTAACACATGCAGAATCGTTAGGAAATTCATGCAGTTAGACGAAAATACACTAGCAGAATAAAATTCACCACACGCTACATTTACTTGGCTCTGGCCCGTAAATGTAGCAAAAACCAGCCTTGAGCTGCAAAAATTAAAACTCCTGAAAATAATAATAATAATCGTTTATTTAAAAAAATGGGCACATTTACAATATTACTTAAAAATTAAAATAGAGCACAGTTGCTCATTTGCCTGAAGTAGGTTGAACCTGTGCTTCAGGCTAGTAAGTGCATAAATAATATAATAAATTAACAATGAGTAAAAAGTAAAAAAATATATTAATTTGCGCACTCTTTCAACGAGACTTTCAATATGTTTTCTGAAGGACAGAGTGTCTTCTATTATTACGCCGAGGTATTTTATGTTGCTTGTTTTGAGGTTGAAAGTTAGTAATTAGTTTATCTATCTCACAAACATCAGTGGGTTGCATAAAGGAGGAAGTACCCAGCAATTCTCCAATTTTTGTTTAGAAATCACTGACTCCTGAGTTTCATTCAAATCAGTGAGAATCAGGCTTGCCAAATGTGCGCCAACAGAAGAAAAATATTCGTTGCAGTAGGTAGTCAACTGATTCTTGAGCCGTGGATTTACATTTTATTGTTAGTAATTCGCTAGTACTGCATCTGTTACTGTGATGCTCGATTATTGTTTTATAGTCTCCCATATAGTCCTTTAGAATTTGTTTTGTTTTCTTCTAACTTTTACTGTCATGTTCATGTTTTAACTTGTGCACCAGATTAGTAAAGAAATTTCTGTATCGGATGTAAACAACTTTTTTTGTTCGGTTTTTTGGATGTTTTTTTTTTTACTATTTATGGAGTTTATCCCTGTGATTCAAACATTTAACAAGGCCAGGTGTGATCCATGGTTTCCATACGTATTTAGAATGACTAATTGTTTTTTCAGTAGTGTGTTTCTTTATTGCATCCGCCAGAAGTCTGTGAAATTCATTGGTTGCTGTATTGACGTCTAAATCAGTCACTACTTGATTCCAGTCGGTGTTACGGAGGTCTTCTCTTAGCGCGGGAAGATTTATTGTCTTAAGTGTGCGTGGTGGACATTTAGCGCCAGTTGGTGTGACTGTATTGTACCCCATCATTACCAATTTGTGATTGGTGATATCTGCTTCTTGATGATGCCTGAAGCACTCTGGTGTCTCGATTTTAAAAATATGTGATCGAGACATGCATCCAGTCTAGTTGGCTTAGATATTACTTGCCTTTTTATTTTATTTTTTGGGTGCGAAATCATCAAATGACTTCTCCCGCTCTAGGGTGCAGCGGAAGGGTGTGTCAGACTTTTACTGACTAAAACCCACCCATGTTCCTTCAGTTGCCCATATGCCAGGGCCTCGGTAACTCTTTCAAACGAATCTCGTGACCCTGGCAGGCATCGGTCCTAGCAGACCCCTTCAGTATTGCTGACGTCTCTTTAAGGTGCGCGTGGAACACTATGCGCCGTTGACCCGAGCCTGGTCCTTACCGGGCGGCGAGCTACCCATTGCTCGCCGCCCGCAAGCTCGCGCCTACGGTGGCCGGGAGTCAGCTATCATATTACTTGCCTCAGACTATGTTCTGACATAAGACAAGCAAAGTCTAACGAAGATTTATCAGACATAGACAAAAGGTTTATGTTAATATTACCGGTCACTATAATTGTTTGGTAACTACTAATTGAGTTGAGAATTTTATCAAAAGAGGACATAAAGTTGTCAATCCGTCTTTGTGAAGGAGATCGGTATACCGCAACTAAACAGATCTCCTTAGAGATCTGAAGTAGGAGAGATTCAGCTTCTTGAAGATCAGACTCCGACACGGAAGTGTTCCAGCAGTTTCTAATGTATGTTACAACCCCTCCACATTAGTTTAGATTATTTACAGTAGAATATGACGTGTAACCCTGTATCTGTCCAACCACTGGGCAGCCTTTCAGCCAGCACTCTGTGAGAATAATAACATCGTAAACGATATTAAGCCTTTTTAATGCAATGGAAAAGTATTGAAATTGTGTTGTAAACTGCGTATGTTGAAAGTCAAAGTCTTAAAATTATAGTTAGAAGTCAAGGAACTCTGGTACACTTCAAGCCTATCGAGTTCTTGACACTCCAGAGATTAGTACTGTCAGCTAATTCGTCTGCTAAAAAAATTGCCCTTGTAGTGATCTGAAACAAAAACAAATTCTCAATCTGTAAAGAAGTCGCTATCGCGTTGACATTAGCCAAAAAAAAAACAAAATGGCGTCAACATGAAAAATCAATTTTTATTTTTACCCCTTTTTTAACTTTTCGATTATTTTGAAATATTCCAAATTGATTTTTTTTTAATCCAAGGCAGACGCGATAGAGAGATATACGAAGAAGATTCCCACCAAATTTCAAAGAATCGGTTGGGTAGAACTGCAGTGCAGTGCAGTTGACAAGTTTGACGGCGATAATAAAAATATCCCAGCACTTATTTGTATGAAAAATTTATGTAATGTGTTCATTATATAGTCTATTTTAAGATTAACTTTCAGTTTTGTTCGACGCATCTTGTGTTTTTTTATAGAAATAAATAGATAAACTTCAGAATTAGGCGTTTTACCCAGTTTGTGTCCACAAAATCCAAATTGCGTCCACCAGCTTAGAAAAGGATTATAGGGGTGATATTTTTAAGAATTTATAAAGAAAGATTGTATTTTAACAATTTCTTTATTTAAGAATATAAATATTACAAAATCAACATTATTATCATTAAAAACATCACCTTAAAAAATTTAAAATAATTCTTCTCAACATAGATTGAACTTAAAATTTGGTAAGTAGTTGGTAAATAAATAATGATTGCACGTAAAATCACAAGGTTTATTATTATTGCTCAAGATCAGCCTTGATTAATAATAAGTTTTTGTCTTTATTAAAGCAACAAAACAATACTACAATTTTGTCTAATCATACAACTAGAAGAATTGTTACCTCTGGAGTGCCCCAGGGCTCGATTGTAGGACCTCTTTTATTCATTATATTTATAAATGACATCAATAAATGTTTTCATAATTCAAAATTACTGCTATACGCAGACGACCTGAAAATCTTTAGACCTGTGAAAAAGTTGGAAGATTGTCTACTATTGCAAGATGACCTAGACAGTTTCTCTGCGTACTGCTCAGCTAATAAACTACAACTTAGCGTCTCTAAATGTAGCTGTATTAGTTTTACTAAAAATAAAAATGTTATCAAGCATCCCTACTCTTTAAATAATGTCATTTTAGTTAGGAATACACTAGTACGCGATCTCGGTGTTCTTTTGGATGATAAACTACACCTTGACGTTCATATTGATAAAATTATAAATAATGCTTTTCGTATGTACGGTTTTGTGATGAGATCAGCCACAGAATTCGTTCGCCCATATACATACTTGCATCTCTACAAATCGCTAATAAGGTCCCAGTTAGAGTATGCTGTGGCGGTATGGAATCCCTTCTATAGTAAATACTCAGACGCAATAGAAAAGGTTCAGAGTAAGTTTTTGAAAGCCATGCATTTCCGTTGTTTTCGTACTTATGCTTCTTATTTCGATCTTCTGAATAAGTATACGCTACACAGCCTCAAAGCAAGATGTACTATTTTGGAGACAATGTTTTTATTTGATGTATGTAATAGCTCATATGATTGTATGGATATTACCAATAAGATAAGCTACGTTGTACCTAGAACAACCATAAGCCGTGGGGTGCGCGCACGACCTCCTTTTGCCGTATCATCTAGTCGTACGAATGCAGGCTTACGAGCACCCCTACGTCGCATCACTGGTCAATATAACAATCTCTTCCAGAATATTTACATCTTTGCTCTAGCAACTGGTCAATTTAGAGACCTTGTTCAGGAAACAATTTTGAATATTAGTTCTTAGTATGTAACGTTGAAACTGTATTTTTTTATAATTTCTTATTTTTCTTTTTTCTATTTTTTTTTTATTGCATGCCTGTTTAGTTTAAGTTAAATTTTTTTTGTACCTTTAAACTGTAAGCGCACGTCGCATTAATTTTATATTTTGTTTTTATAATATGTGGAAAATGTTGTGGGTTACACATTTACTCACTGTTAAGATATTTTTTTGTATAATATTGTAATGTGTAACTGTTTGTTTTCCCAAATAAATAAAAAAAAAAAAAATTGTTGAATCAATAAATTATGACGCAGGTCACATTCAAAAGACTATCTTTGGCCTCTAAATAACTAAATCCTACAAATCGCGTGCATTTCAGATGATACTATCTAATATACTTGTCACAGCCTATGTTTTTCTCATCGTCGTCTTTACATCTGAAATTAGTATATCGTCACATTCAGAACATTTCACTTGCTCCACGGCTAGTAATTTTTTAACGGCCGGCTCCACTAATGGTCCGAATTGAAAAATTCTTTTTGTGTTGAGTATTCTATTTATCGAGGAAGGCTATAGCCTATATAACATCATGCTACAACTAAGACGAGCGGAGCAGTAATGAAAAATGTTGCATAAACGGGGAAAATCGCACGGGTAGGCGATTCGACGCGACGGGAAGGGTCGGGGGAACAAGAAATTTAATGCGGACGAAGTCGCAGGCAGAAGCTAGTAGAATTATAAACACGTAGTCTCAATTAAAAAAATACAAATAATCAATACATTTTAAATTATTTTTACAAGCAAGTCGATTGTATTTAATGAAAATAGTGGACGCAATTTGGTTTATTAATATCCCCTGTAGGTGTACTTTGCGTCCATTGCGGACGCAAAGTGGAAGTTTTGTAAATTCGATGTAGTCTTTCGCGTCCACCTTATTTTATTCGTTAAATAAAAAAAAAACATAAGCAAATTCATAATTAATACTATTCCTTTTTTCATTATTAAACTCTAGAAACAGCTATATATCCTTAAATTCACATAAAACAATAATAAACTTACCATCGAACGCGCCGCTGCACACTATATTTTATCTAAAATCCAGCGCGTACGCTCTCCCTTGATGAACAGCCGAGATTAACTATTTTTTCTAAACGGGATTGGTTTGGCGCACGTACCTTTTTTCCATATGTACGTGCCTCTTATACATCGAGCTATTAGCGATAATGACTTTTCGTTTGATTGGTGTGTTAGTTTATTTATTTTCGAGGATTTTTATAGGGAAATTCTGTCCGTACAATGGACGCGAATTGGGCGATGGACGCGAACAGGCGAAATGACCCTATATTAATATTTAATACTCACTTATGATTAATCGTCGATTCCAGATCCATATATTGGGCCTTCTTCTACTTCATACTCGATGTTTTACGAAGTTCTTTCTGCTAATCCAGCTGTGCTGCCTTCTTTTGAAGTGTTTACTGTGTGATTTGCTCCGATCGGCCGGCTTAGATGCTGCGTCACAAAATCCACTGTATCTCCGAAAATAATTAAAATTTTGAAAAATCCATTTAAGGACATATTTTAAGGGTCTATACTTTGAAAATATGCAAAAAAAAAAAAAGACTCCAGAACCGTTTTCTCCGTCAAGCCACAGGCGCGCCTTGGTTTGTTCGGAATATCAATCTTCATTTAGATATGAAACTCCCGACTATCCATCAATTCATGAAACGCGCTTCGAAGCGTTTCTTCGATAGGGCCGTAGCCCACCGCAACCCTCTGGTTGTGGCGGCAGCTACTTACACCCCCTCCCGTATCAGTAAAGTCCGTCGCTCGCAGCACGTTCTTACCGACCCTGATGATCCCACTACTCTCCTCCAGGAGAGTCGAAAAGAGACCAGTACAGCTAGATCAGCACACAAACACAAACCGTACCGACCTCGCCGCCGAGGTCCGTCGTCGCGACCCCGACTTAATAGTCCCTCCCGACCCTTGCAAGAGCCAGCCCGCGATGCTGCGCCGTTAGCTTTAAATTAGTCCCTAAATAATTTAACCCAGATCCAGCCAGTCCCTTGCTGCCCCCCTACCAGTGATTGCCTAAGCCGAGGTTTGTACCCCCCTCGGGGTAACCCTTAGAGCTTTCGCTTTAGTTTTTAGTATAATAAGCCCCGGCTGGAGGCCTAAAAAGGTAACTTTTTAGAACTCGCCGGGTCACAATCCGTTTAAGTAGTAAGAATCTTTTCAGGATTAACAACGAGATGCCCCACAAAAAAAAAAAAAATTCGCGAACATTCGACAGTGTGCCACAGTCCACACGTAGCGTAGAAGCTTCCAGGAACTTCCATTAAACAGCTGTTCAATTTTTAATCCCACTATTCGACAGCGGATGGCGGTAGCGTCTACGTACAATTTCGTGTAGTACTTCCTACTCGATAACAGATGGCGTTAGCGTGTTGTTTCTAGGAGTTTCGTACACTGCCCCATCCATAGATGGAATTAGCTTGACGTTTCTAGACTTTTCGATCTACGTAACGTCTGAGATGGAGTTGCACGATGTTTCTAGACATTACGATTTACGTAACACTGCCCCCTACTTAGACATACCCTTTTGTATTCGGTAAGTGACGTCATTGATCTTGGTCACAATCCGGTACGGCCCATCCCATTTTGCCTGTAGTTTAGGGACTTCCCTTTGCTGCGCACTGGGTTATGCAACCACACTAGCGAACCTTCGTCGAAGCCAGTATTGTTCATCTTTCGATCATAACGAGTTTTCATTCTCTCGGACATCTGTTGGCCTGATTCTCTGACATGCTCATATACGTCATTCATCTTGTTGCGCAGATCATTTGCATAATCGGTTATACTGCGTGGTGAATCAGGGGGAATGCCGGTTATTAGATCAGCTGGCAACCTTAACTCCCTTACAAAGTTCGCGAAGGCTGGCGTCACAGTTGTACTTTCGTGAACTGCACTTCGGTATGACAGAAGAAACGGTTGTATGTGCTTGTCCCAATCCTTTTGTCTGCTTGCTACAACTTTTGCCAGATATCTTTCCAACGTCTGATTAAATCTCTCCACCATTCCGTCAGATTGTGGGTGGTATGAAGTGGTCCTGGTTTTGTGAGTACCCATAACCCGACATGTTTCCTGAAACACTTGAGACTCGAAATTCCTTCCTTGATCGCTGTGGATTTCCAAGGGTACCCCAAACCGACAGAAGACTTCGTGGACTAATTTATCAGCGACTGTTGAAGCTTCTTGATTAGGGATGGCGAAGACTTCCGGCCACTTGGTGAAGTAATCCATGACAACATTGACAACCATCAAATATTTATTTCCACTTTCACTTTCGGGGAATGGCCCAGCTACATCTAGTGCTATTCGTTCCCAGGGGGCGCCTACGTTGTACACTTTCAATGTACCCCTGCTAAGTGTGTGAGGTCCTTTTACCGCTGCACAACTGGTGCATCTGCGACACCAGTCCTCCACATCCTCTCGTCAATGGATCCAGTAAAACCTTTCTCGGATCTTTAACAGAGTCCTTCTTACTCCCATATGACCACCTGAAGAACCATTGTGGTAGAGCCGTAGAACTTCTGGTACCCTCGTTTTTGGGACTACCATTTGCAGGTGACAGCTATTCCCTCGAGCATTTTCCCAATTTCGGCACAAGACACCATCCTTGATCACCAAGCTCTCCCACTGTGCCCAATAACTTATTGTGGTGGTACTCATCGCTGCAACATCACACCATTTGGGTTTGGGCGCATTAGCTTTAATCCACTCGAGAATGGGCCTGATATCTGTGTCACTCTGCTGGGCATTCCGTAGGGTTTCCTTCCATTCGTCACTAAGGTCCGTTCTTAGCATCCTGACAGGTACTGTTTCCTTAGCTTCTTGCTTGACACAATGCTTGCAGTCTTCAGGACAAGGTCTTCTTGATAAAGCGTCCGCGTTACCGTGAGACTTCCCACTACGATGTTCAATCGCGAAGTCATACTCTTGTAGCAGTTCAATCCATCTCGCCACTTGTCCTTTTGGATTCTTAAACTGCAACAACCACTTTAATGCAGCATGGTCAGTCCGCAGGTGGAATTTACGTCCAAGCAAGTATTTGCTGAAATGCTGTAATGTCTTTACTACGGCAAGAAGTTCGCGTCTCGTAACACAATAATTTCTTTCTGACTTTGATAAAGATTTGCTAAAGTAAGCTATCACAACTTCATAATCTCCTTTCCGTTGAGATAACACATCGCCAATTCCAGTATTACTTGCGTCCGTGTCAACTATGAATTCATTTTCTGTATCAGGGTAGCCCAAAATCGGGGTATTGCACAAACGTTCCTTTAAATCTCGGAATGCTATGTCACAGTTCTCATCCCAACAGAACGGTCTCTTCTCCTCAGTAAGCTTGTGAAGAGGTTTGGCAATGTCAGCAAAATTATTGACAAACCGTCGATAATACGAGCACAGACCCAAAAATGCCCTGATCTGCGTCTTGTCTTTCGGGACTGGCCATTCCTTGACGGCGATAATTTTCTCAGGATCTGTTTGCACTCCTTCTTTCGAAACCACGTGCCCCAAAAAGCTTACTTGCTGTCTGAAGAATGAGCACTTAGGGCTGTACCTAACACGGTCACGAACAGGTGACGCCGCAACCTCCCTGATGCGATGGGCTCGATGATCATGCCTCACTGCCTCCACCTCCAACGCATGGGCCAAGGCATCCTTGAGGGTCTCATGGTGCCCAAGTCTCACAGCAGCCCTTACTTCCAGGTCCCGTATGCCATCTATGAAGGTTTGAATTAGTATACCCTCGATGAGCGCGGGCGCAGACTGGTACGCCTTTCGAACCAGCTTTTCGATTTCCAGGGCCCACTGCTGCAGGTTTTCACCACTGCGCTGCACACGATCCTTCATCTGGGCACGAAAAAGGTGTTCCAGGTGCGCGTCACCGTATCTGGCCTCTAACGCCTCAACGAGCTGCTCGTAGGTAACATTTTTGCCGAGAGCCTCTAACACAGTTAAAGCCTGGTCACGCAGGGCCAAAGTAAGCGCGGTCATGGCCTGGCCCGTTGTCCACCCATTTGCTTCCATGACAGCTTCAAATTGAATTTTGTATGCCGACCAGGAAGATGTTCCGTCGAAGGGCGGCACTTTAAACCCGCGCACGGAAGGTGCAGCAACTATCGAAGCCGTAGTCCGATCTCCAGCTTTCAGAACTCCAACCGCTTTTCTTATATCAGCGAACTGGACTTCGGCCTCGGAGATACGATTTTCATGTACCTGAACAGTCTCCTTCATGGCTTTAATGTCCTTGCCAAATGTCGCGTGTAGATCTTTCAAAAGGAGAACCTGGTCCTCTTTGTCACGCTGAAGCTGTTCCTGTAGGCGGCGGGCCTGTTCCTGCAGCATCGCCATCAGAGCAGAAAGATCCATGGCTGGTGATGCTGTAGGAACACCAAACGCTAGGGAAACTGACTCCGTCGTCGGCTGATTACCCCCAGGTGTCTGCCTAGAAGATCCTTCAAACCGCCTCTGATCCAACTCCTGCTGGCGCTGGCTCCTGGTATGGATACCTTCCGTATCCTCCTTCGGTAAAACTGGCATAATTTATCCCTTACATCTGACACCAAATGTTACGAGCTGGGGTTCGGGATAAATTAATTTAAACCAATATTACGAAACACAAACTGTTTACTTTAATAAACACAAATACCACAAGAAACGTCACAAAAAATCACTTGTTTCGCTTGTACAGTATCGCGTGATCGCTTGTACAGTATTCGATCGCTTCCGTAATCGAACTGCCCGTCGGTTTTTTTTTTTTTTGTGGGGCATCTCGTAGTTAACCCTGAAAAGATTCTTACTACTTAAACGGATTGTGACTGCCCGTCGGCCCAACAATCCGCTATTTATATCCCGAGCAGAACATTCGCGAACATTCGACACTGTGCCACAGTCCACACGTAGCGTAGAAGCTTCCAGGGACTTCCATTAAACAGCTGTTTAATCCCACTATTCGACAGCGGATGGCGTCTACGTACAATTTCGTGTAGTACTTCCTACTCGATAACAGATGGCGTTAGCGTGTTGTTTCTAGGAGTTTCGTACACTGCCCCATCCATAGATGGAATTAGCTTGACGTTTCTAGACTTTTCGATCTACATAACGTCTGAGATGGAGTTAGCACGATGTTTCTAGACATTACGATTTACGTAACAGTATCAAGAGTAAGAAGACTGTGACATAGGGCTTGGTTTAGTTGAGTATAAGTCGTCTTGGTTTTTCTTAACGCTCCTATTTTACCTACACAGACACTCAATCATTTACCAAACACCGAACATAGTTATAGAATAGTACTTTTTGCCAGTGGCTTGGCGCATATAGCTGTCGGAAAATATCGCCCGGGAACTTACTACCGGGATAAAGTAGGTATCCTATCTGTTACGTATCCATGATATAATATATCTTTGTGCCAAATTCGATCTAAATCCGTTTGGCCGTCTTTGCATCATTGAGAAACAAATATCCGAAAATCTAAACATGTAAGCCATTTCGCGGTCTCTTACTTGGAATAATACTGTATTATAACGAACACACATGATATTCTCATTTATTATTAAGCTAAAGTAATATGATTTACAATCGTACTATCCTACTTATCCTGTACTATCCGGCCGCTGTCAAAGGACGGACGGGACGGACACGTACGGCCCGCCAGCCACTCTGCCCCCGCTTTTTAAATCTCTGATATCTTCTAAGATATTCATTTAAATTACATGCTGTAAGGGGCCGTATTATTATGATTAAAACTTTGTTTCTCATTAAGTGACTATGTAATTTTCTTAGAAATAAATGATATTTTAACCGTATGTAACCTGCCATAGTTTGTTTATGACTTATAATGTAAATGTTGCAGTGACGCGGAGCCCAAAGGCAGCGACTGCTACGAGAAGTTCAGCGTGATGCAGGAGTGCATGTCGCACTACCCCGACTTGTACGGGAAGGATGATGACGACGAGCTCGCCGCCGCCATGGACGCCGCCGGCAGCGACGGCGAGCCACCTGAGCGCGCCGAGCTGCGCGAGCACAGCGCTGCCGAGCGCGCCGAGCTGCCGCACGGCGCCAGCGCGCCGCGCGAGCTCACCGAGTCGCGCAAGCCGGCCGAGCGAGCCGCCGCGCGCGCCGGGCCCGGCGGCGACTCGCGCTAGACCAGTGTGTGCCTCAGCTGCCTCTAGTGTCAATTAACGTGGCAATATAAATTTACATATTCTAGCAATCTTTTGTCATTTCACGAATAAAAGAACGATACATCGTCGTTATGATTGCTACAAAGAGAGATAAGGGAAATGCTATACTACAGCTTGGTTATTTAGTTTGTGAAAATACATTTATTCATGTAGAGCAAAATAATTATTTTGATTAAATTATAGTTAAATTGAACTTTTCGTTTGAATTTCCTCCATTTATTCAGGCCACAAGTACCCAACGAAATAGGTACTATACTTATTTATGAAATGTTTGACGATTATGTAGCTAACATTGAATTAGACATTTTTTAAAATCCTAGGGCTTTTTGGCAATATGTTAAATCTAAAAAACAAACCGATTGTTACCCTTACCTGTTTTTAACCGACTTCAAAAAAGGAGGAGGTTATCAATTCGACGAGTGTCATCCTGAATTTCGACGGATAATTATTTCGACACGGTCTCAATTTCGAAACACACTAGTTCGAGTAAACATTACTTCGACAGAACATTATATTCGACATGCATTAGTCCGACAGAACATACTTCGACAACACACAACTTCGACAAACACTATTTCGACGGAACATACCTTCGACGTAATATTGCTCTGAAAAGTGAAAATAATAATCGAATTTCGCTTTATGGTTATAGGTTCAAAATAAAAGCATGAATCAGTTGTGTTTTTAATTAATTGAGAAATCAAAAAGAAGAAAACAATTACAGCAGAACGAAAGGCTGCAAAAACATTTGCTCCTGAAAAATTACATGGATACAATGTCATTCCTAAGTGGGATAGCATGGTCGTGGGGCTTTCTGGACCTGGACCGCGGTCCCGATTTCATCCTAAAATACAATAATTATTTTGCAGTAGTATTTTGGGACCATAAAAATGAAGTTAAAGTACAGTGAACAAAAAAAAAGAATTACGAGAAAAATTTTTCTCATACAGTGTTTGTCAACTACTAAACGCGTTATGTCTTTGCCGTACCAGCTTGTCAGAACTTAGTAGCAGCTTACCAAATATAGGAGTGTCAGCTAGAAATCGCTTTATGCCTTCGAAGTACCAGGTGGTCATAACTCGGTAGGAGCTCACCTAACATGTGTGGGTATGTATTAGCTAGAAAACGCTTTATGCCTTCGAATTACCAGGTTGTCATAACTTGGTAGGAGCCTAATAAGTCACATCATTTATTGAGTCCAAGGCAGTACAAAGTTCGCTGGGTCAGCTAGTATATTAAGATAGCATTTTTTTTTAATTTCAATTGATTATGTTTAATTTACAAAAATAGTAACGTTGTTAAGAGCCCTCTCACAAAATTTGAATGCTCGAGTTTAGGTAAAAGACGGCAATTTTATGTGTGTGCGTAGCTGTCTACACATGCACAATACAAACAGTGTAACGCGAGTGTCGAGCCGGTCTAAACAATCTTAAGCCGTTAGAATTATAATGCGGTATTTAGAGATTTATGAAAATACTTACTTTCATTTTGTCAGTCTAATAAAGATTTCTAGACTAATAAAAAATTACAAATATATGCTATGTTTAGTCCTGTTTAAAGTAGTTACTCTATGCGCCTTCGGAACGCGCCCGAACGGAATGACATCTGACTTGTCAGTTTGACTTTGACACTTGACACTTCTCTTTGGTTTTTGGTGCTTGGAAGGAAAATCGTCGCCGTGTTGAGTTTCGCGACCTTTTGTAAATTAATCCTTTTAAATCGATCCGTTTGTGACAATTAGTCGTGATCCAATTGCTTTGATTGTTAATAACCCCAATTTGACGTAATAATACGGGTTAAGTTTGTTGAAACTGAAGTACTTTGAAGTGAAAGTGACCTTATTGGAAACCGCATGCTGTGATTGCCTCCAGCCCCAATGTTGCGGCCTGTATCCTGGAAAACCCATTTACAACGTCACTACACGATACATATACCCTCACTTACATACATAACTCCAGGTAGGCACCAGAGCAGGTGTTCTTCTACCACCAGGTGAGTGCCTTGAATTGTACTTGTATTGTCTGCTCCGCGTACGGCGGACTAGTTCGTTCGCCACTTCTTGCTCCAGGGCCCCAGCATCACGCTTCCACCTACTCAATTAAAATCCTATGGCTAGGGCTCTGGCCTGGCAGCGAACAGCTATGTAAAGTATACAATAAAAATAAAAAATTCAAACAATTACATATTGGTGCCGATTCTGTTGTACACCGAACTAAACTATCTCTAAAATTCGCAACTTGGTACTTGTGTGCGTTACACGTAGGTACGTCGACCCCTAAGCGTGCCTACGCTGCTACTGTCACCACCGGCGAATCAGGTGTGTTGCAGACTAAGCGACCAACTGTAATAGGGGAAAAACAGAAGAAGGGTGCCCAACCTGCCCTGGCTGCGGTCCGTAGTTTCTTGCCGAGAACGGGCCAAGTTGATGAAGAGGGTTTCACGAAAGCGGAAAGGAAGAAGAAGAAGCCCTGTTCACGAAACCAGTGTGGTACTGCTCCGAGTGGACCCAACATGCTGCTGCGCCCTGCTGTGGCTACGACGCAGCTGTACATTTCACGCCTGCACTACTCCACGACGATTGAGGAAGTGGTGCAGGATTTGAAAGTGAAGACCAACTGGACTCTGAGGGTCGAAAGGTTGAAGTCGCGCCACAACGTCAACTTTAAGTCGTGCGTGGTACGAGTTCCAACCGACCATCTACAGACCTGCTTAAGAGAGGACTTTTGGCCGCATTTGTCCCCCTTTTCTACCTTTTAAGGGTTGAATTCTGAAACACACGTGTTTACTCATTCATTGATAGGAATACTCCTGTGAAGTTTCGAATAAAATAGTTTAACTGATCTTGTTTCCCCATACAAACTTTCAAACCCTTTTTCACCCCCTTAGGGGTTGAATTTTCAAAAACCCTAGGACACGTAATTGTTTATTTCTATTTGTTAACCTAAAAACAAAGGTTCAGGGTTGTAGCTCTAAAAATGACGGACTTCAATACAAAATTTTAACCCCATTTTCACCCCCTTAGGGGGCGAATTTTCAAAAATCCTTTCTTAGCGGATTCCTACGTCATTACAACTATCTGTACGCCAAATTTCAGCGAAATCCGTTCAGTAGTCTCGGTTGTGCGTTGGTGGATGAGTCAGTCAGGTTTGCCTTTTATATATTTAGATTTTTCATT
The DNA here is from genome assembly GCA_932294355.1 of Aporophyla lueneburgensis. NCBI lineage: Eukaryota > Metazoa > Arthropoda > Insecta > Lepidoptera > Noctuidae > Aporophyla > Aporophyla lueneburgensis. The sequence continues at coordinate 72,332 of OW028749.1, read as the reverse complement.
TTTTGTTTGAATTCTATAAAAAAAATATTACCCACGTGTTTAGATTTATATGTGTGGGATCTTATAATGGGGGTCGAAAATTTCATTATTTTTGCGATAGGACACGCCATTTTTGAGATATAAGCAAAAGAAAGAAAAAAAAAACTACTGTTTTTGCACGTGAGGCGAGGCGTTGGTGTGAACTTTTGTTCATGACCACTAGATTTATTCCACACCTTTTTAATCGTTTTTTTTTCTACAATATATTAAAATAATGCTTTACTTGATAATAAACGAAACTCTTTTAATCATACAAAAAAATTAAATGCGAAGAGTAGCAAAATGTTGTAGTGGTAGTATATTTTTGCGTTTACGATACGAGTACACGAAAACTGAGACGCGGGAAAAAGTGGCACAGGTCCTTCCTCGTTGGGCGCTTGCGCCGTACTAAACGCTGCCCGCTTGTGCATCGTATTTTATTCTAATTTAGAGTGATTTCAAAAACGATATTATGTCAAATTAAATAAACGGATTTAAATAAAACTCGAGAATTCGATTTGTTATAGAGCATACTTTATATTGACATGAATTTTTTAACGTAATTATGTTTTATTCAAACCAAAAAAAACGCGATAAAATTGCGAATAAATCGTAAAAATTGCCATAAGACTTATTTTTATTACTTACTAGCTTCTGCCCGCGACTTCGTCCGCGTCAAAGTTTTGCTCCCCTGACCCTTCCCGTCGCATCGATTTGCCTGCTAGTATTCGTCCATTTTTCGTTGCTGCTCGCTCCTTTTGAGCTATAGTGAGTCAACCTTAAAAGATAGACATATGCTCTCGCGGACTTTTTTTTAGAACTTTTTAAAAGGAACAATTCCGTCATACATGATTTTTGCGTTACTTTAGTCGTTTTCGCAGCGCACGCAACGGAAACTCTCAAAAGGAATAAATTTTCCCCGTTTTTGCAACATTTTTCATTACTGCTCCGCTCCTCTTCGTTATAGCGTGATGTTATATAGCCTATAGCCTCCCTCGATAAATAGGCTACCCAACACAAAAAGAATTTTTCAATCAAACAAACAAACAAACAAACAAACTCTTCAGCTTTATAATATTAGTATAGATTAATGTTATTAAAAATCAATATTCTAGTACTAAATGTAACAACTAGATTATATTGCATCGCTTCATTCTTCAGATATAACATTTACAACGTAGTTCCTTTAACCTACAAGGCAACTTCGCACATTTTTTAAATTACCCTTTCTTTTTTTTTTTTTTGTTTGGTATCTGCCATCTGTCTATTTAAACTCATTCTTTTTCCGTGCGAGGCAACGACAACACGAGTTCTGCCGTCACAGTCCCCGATTTGATAAATTAACGTTTTTAATATTTAGTTGTTTATTAGTAATATTCATTTGAAAGAATGCCCAAGCGCAGTGCTAAAGATAAAATTGAACATTATAATAAAAAAAATCGTAAACTCGAAGAAAAGGAACGACAAAATCGTCGTCGCGTGGTGCGAGTGTTAGAATCTTCGGATTCAGATGTGAGCTTCGATAACAACACGAATAATGGTAAGCACTTATTTAATATCAAGTACTTAATGTTGGTGAATAAGTGATTCAATGTGGTATTTTAACCTCAAAACATTCTTTACTGCCTTGATTCGAAATCGAACGTGGCAAGCCTGGGGGTTGGCCGTGAGTCAACACGAGGGCATAAAAGCAAAAAATAAGCATATCTTACATGAGGTAGCTTAAAACTTTTGCGAAATCAGACAGAACCTGGGGTCTATCCGAGAGATAGAACGAAGGTATTTTTTTTGTCAAAGTACCCACTTATACATATAAAATAAATATTTTTTATTATTAGATGCCGATAAAGTGGACATAAACGGACCTGTGAATCCACCAGCCTTAGAGGTCATCGATACTATCGAGATCCCGGTCCCCAAACCAGCGATACCAGAAACCGAAACACCTCCGATTGCACATGATCTTGACCCAGAAATTTTGTCAGCATTAGGCGAGCAATCTGACGACACTCCTGAGTTTGGGGAAAGCATACACGAAACTCTGGCACAAAGATGGCACCCCATTTTGAAAAAAGGACTTCCCAAGGAGGCCAAGGACAAACTATTAAAAGAATATCTTGTCCCCTCCAACTGTGCTCTTTTACAAGCACCAAAACTCAATGCTGAAATTTCAGCTGCTATTACAGATATGGCAAGAAATCGCGATAAGAAGATGGAGTTATCGCAACAACTCCTTGGCACTGGGATCACAGCCGTGAATAGGGCGATGACTCTCCTCATTACAGGAGAGGAAAAAATACAGGCTATAAAAATGCTAAGTGACAGCTGTCGCATCTTAACCCATCTGCACCATATGGATACTGAAGCACGTATCAAATTGGTGACTCCCGGCTTGGAAAGATCATTCCTAAATGTTATCAAGGATAACGAAAGGGACAGCACCTTGTTCGGATTAAAACTATCCGAAAAAATCAAAGCTTCAAAAGCTATTGAAAAGCAGGGCCTGCAAATAAAGAAGGCCTCAGTGCCTCAAAAACCTCCACAGACAGTTCAATCGTCTGTCACACGACCCCGCTACCAGGAAAACTGGCCAGGTCCTTCGCGTTACCTGTCGAACAGGGGGGGGGCGCGGAGGCCAGAGGAGACAAGCCCCTGCAGCACGCAAGCCACAGACAGCGGCGCAACCGACCGAGGTACTCGAACACGAACAAAACGCGTGCTCAACCTCAACAATAGAACAGGTACATTCTGGACGAATACGTCATTTTTATTCTCACTGGCTAGACATAACTTCCAATGACATCGTTCTCGAATGGATTCGTAAGGGTTTTTCCATAGCCTCCTTGCCGGAGTGCCGCCATGGGATCTGGAGGCAAAGGTCCTCGCGCACATGTGGGAGTGGCGCGAGGAGGCGAAACGCCGGGGCGAAACTCCGCTGCCGCGACAAATCGCGGCACGGCGGACAGAGCTCCGGTGTGATCTCATGGCGACATGGCGGGTACGATTATCGCAACCCAGTGCTGGGCACGCCACAATTGCGGCGGTAAGTCCCCTCTTTGAGGAGTGGATAGAGAGGCGCCACGGCGTCCTCACCTTCCGCCTGACGCAGGTTCTCACCGGGCATGGGTGCTTCGGTGGGTTCCTGTTCAGGATAAAGCGGGAGGATACGTCCGGGTGTTTCCATTGCGAGGATCGTCTGGAGGACACGGTGGAGCATACGGTGGAGGTGTGCCCTGCCTGGGCGGGGCACCGCCGTGTCCTCGTGGAGGCGATCGGCGGCTGCGACCTCTCGCGTCCGGCCCTGGTGCGAGCCATGGTACGGAGCGAGAGGGAATGGGAAGCCGTCACCTCCTTCTGCGAAGCAGTAATGCTCGCGAAGGAGGAGGCGGGGCGCGTGAGGGAGTGGCAGTCTCTGCGCCCTCACGTCCCTAGCCGCCGCAGGAGGAGACGCCCGGACGACGTCGGGAGTCGATTGCGGACTCCCGGCCACCGTAGGCGCGAGCTTGCGGGTGGCGAGCAATGGGTAGCTCGCCGCCCGGTAAGGACCAGGCTCGGGTCGACGGCGCGCAGTGTTCCACGCGCGCCTCAAAGAGATGTCAGCAGCAGTGTAGGGGTCTACTAGGACCGATGCCTGCCGGGGTCGCGTGATTGTTCGAAAGAGATACCGTGACCCTGGCACATGGGCAACTGATGGAACACGGGTGGGTTTTAGTCAGTAAAAGTCTGACACGCCCTCCCGCTCCGCCCAGAGCGGGAGAAGTCATTTGATGATTTCCCATCCTGAAAAAAAAAAAGGGTTTTTCCATACCATTTTCTGAAACTCCGGTGCAAACTTTTTCACCCCGTAATTGCTCTTCAACGGTAGACAAAGAGGATATGAATGTGGCTATCAAAAAATTACTTGATTTAGGCGCGATATCAACATGTTCACCGACCGAGAATCAATTCATATCAAAGATATTCCTTACTTCTAAACCAGACGGCGGCAAGCGGTTTATTTTGAATTTAAAACCACTAAACAAGTTTATATATAAGTTCCATTTTAAAATGGAAGATTATAGGACCGTTACTAAATTAATACCTCAAAATGGTTACATGGCTAACATAGATTTGAAAGAAGCATATCTTTTAATCCCTATTGCTAAACATCACCGGAAATACTTGCGGTTTCATTTCGAGGATGATAAAGCACAAAATATTTTGTATGAGTTTAATAGTATGCCTTATGGCTTATCCATAGCACCTAGAACCTTTACCAAGATTATGAAAGAGGTAATGTCCCATCTCAGAAACCAGGGTTATAAATCAGTTCAATACCTAGACGACATACTATGTATTGGTGATACCTATTCTGAATGTCGTGATAACTTATCAGAAACTTTGAAATTATTAGAATCTCTTGGTTTCGTTATTAATTTCAATAAGAGTTCATTGGAACCAAAACAGACTTGTAAATATTTAGGTTTTATGTATGATTAAAAAAAAAAAATATGTCTTTACCCGACGAAAAACGCACTCACATAGCTAGTGCAATAAATAAATTTTTACGCTTACCAAGCTGCACAATAAGAGAATTTGCACAATTAATTGGAATTCTTACTGCTGCTTGTCCTGCAGCAAGATATGGATGGATTTACACTAAAATCTTAGAACGACAAAAATACTTGGCCTTAAAAATATACAACAATTTTGATACTAAGATTAAATTATCTAATATAATTTTGAATGATCTGAATTGGTGGTTAAAAAAATATTTCCACAACTTCCAATTCCATAAAGGCTCAAACATTCACTTTAGAAATATTCACTGACGCGTCCAGGACCGGCTGGGCGCTTGTTGCAATAACGAACGCATTAATGGCGCTTGGGTTAGTTCAGAATTAAAGTTTCACATTAATTATCTCGAACTCTTAGCGGTATTTTTAGCATTAAAATGGTTCGTCAGAAATTATTCTGACTGTGTTATTTTATTACGTATTGATAATACAACAGCCATTAGTTATATTAATCGTATGGGCGGAATACAATTCCCACATTTGAATGATTTATCTCGATCTATTTGGCAGTGGTGCGAGAGTAAAAACATTTGGTTAGTAGCTTCTTACATAAACACACATGATTGATTGATTTGATTTTTTTGTTTTATTAAACAAGAATTAGGCCAACCAGATATAGACTTATTCGCCTCTCGCACTAATGCAAAATGTCAGAACTATGTGTCTTGGCGACCAGACCCCGATGCCATCACAATTGACGCCTTTACTATAAGCTGGCGTGATAAACACTTTTATGCCTTCCCGCCTTTTTCGGTGATATTAAAATGCTTACAAAAAATTATTTTAGACAAAGCCGAAGGTATTCTCGTTTTTCCTATATGGCCTTCACAAGCCTGGTACCCTCAGTTAATGAGTATGCTTGTCACCGAAATTGTTATTTTGAAAGCAAATAAAGGTCTTTTATCGTCCCGTTTCAGAACACACCATCCACTTTACAAGTCGCTTACCCTGGGTGCCGCAGTGCTCTCCGGCTTGCGTTCACGCAGCGAGGGACGCCGTCAACCGCTCTTGACTTAATGTTAGCTTCTTTGTCCCTAAACACTTTGCAACAATATAATGTCACCTTTAAGCTGTGGTGGGAATTCTGTATATATAAGAATATTAGCGCGTTTGAGGTGTCAATGCCACAGGTCATGACCTTTTTATCCGATCAATTTAATAAGGGAGCGTCGTACGGTTCCCTTAATAGTCATCGTTCTGCCCTATCGCTACTTCTAGGAAATAGTGTATGTGACGTTACGAGTATTCTTCAGGTTACACTCCGCCGCTCCAAAAGATCTGCCATCCAGACATGCGGTCTCCAATAAGGTCACACTTTGCTTAACCTTCAAACTATTTATCGAGATATTTCCAACAAATGAACCCGTGATATGTCAAATTAGGGGTTATTAACAATCAACAATACGATCACGACTAATTGTCCAACAAAACGATCGATTTGAAAAGATTACTTTACAAAAAACTCTCGGAAGCAAAATTCTGGCCGACGCTTTCGAAGACAAAACTAAAAAGGGGGGAAAAGGAAGTAACAAGTGTCAAACATCAACTTGACAAGTCAGATGTCATTCCGTTCGGGCGGCGCGTTCCGAAAGCGCATAGAGTAACAAAGTGTTCGTTCCGAAACATCTACCCCCCCCGGACGGGCCTTCCCGTCCGCTAATCAATTGGCAATCTTGACAAGGTTGCGACCGCTCTCTTCACGACCGATCCGTCCACCAAAACTTCTGCAAAACGAGGAACCCCGTCAGTGCCAGCCACCAGATTGAGAATGCGCCCCCGGCGCCAATACAACGGCTTAAGGTTGGCATCCTTAATCAGGACGAGGTCTCCAATTTTGGGCGGATGCGTTTTATCAGTCCACTTGACGCGCTGCTGGAGGATGTGCAAATACTCCAAGCTCCAACGCTTCCAAAAACTCTGAGCGAGCTGCTGCACCAACTGAAACCGCGATAGCCGATTTTGGCTCACATCGACAAGAGGGTACTCGGGCAGGGCGACAAGTGGCTGTCCAATCAAAAAATGGCCCGGGGTCAAGGCCTCCAAGTCGTTCGGGTCCGAAGACAGCGGGCACAATGGACGCGAGTTCAGTGCAGCTTCAATGCGGCAAAATACCGTAGCTAACTCCTCAAAGGTGAGAACGGTGTCTCCTAACGATCTGCGCCAGAGTCCCTTTGCCGCTTTCACCGCGGCTTCAAAAATACCCCCCCAATGGGGGCAGGCTGGCGGGTCAAACAACCAAGTGACCCCTCGGCGGGCTAATTTGTTACCAATGTCAACCTGGTTCTCAGCAAGGAAGGCGTATACCTCCTTCAAATAGTTACTTGTACCCTTGTAGTTAGTACCGCAATCAGACCTGATCAAAGTAGGTAACCCACGGCGAGACACAAATCTATCCAAGGTCGCCACAAAGGCCTCCGTCGAGAGGGAGGTTACCAACTCCAAGTGCACTGCCTTAGTTGACAGGCAGACAAACACACACAAATAAGCCTTAACAATTTTACTATTCCGAAGAGGAGACGTCTTCACCAAAAAGGGACCAGCAAAGTCCGTTCCGACGCCTGCAAAGGGTCTCGCCTCATTGACACGATCAGCCGGCAAGTCTCCCATCATTGGCTGCATAGTAGAGGCCTTAGTCCGGTAGCACAGCAAACAACGGAAGACGATGCTACGAATAGTACGACGGGCCGACAATATCCAAAACTCTCGCTGCAGAATGGCCAACAGCGCATTGCAACCGGCATGAGAGTTCTTAATGTGACGATCAGTCACCAACAATTTAACCAAATGGCCCTCCTTAGGCAACAAAAGGGGGTGACGGGCCCCATAAGGAAGACTAGAGTGCCTCAACCGTCCCCCAACACGCAAGAGACCCGTATCGTCCAAAAAGGGGTTCAATTTACTAATGGCTCCCGACAATTTAGCCTTACCAGACTTCAAAATTTCAATCTCCTTCTCAAAGTGTGCAGCCTGCACGGAGCGGACCCAAAGGAGGAGTGATTCCTGTCGCTCCTGAGGAGAGAGAACCAGAGACAGGCGTTTGTTCCCGGAGTTCCTAGAATTATGACTAAAACGCCTGATCCACGAGGTAACGTTCAACAATTTGTCGAGGGAGCTGTATCGATTCAACAAAAATTCAGGGTCAAACGGAGGGTCCTTCGTTCCAACAGCGAGCACCTTGAGCCCGGGCAAAGGACCCGACATCAAGACTGGCGTTCGAGGCCAATCATCCTCGGGGTGAGTCAGCCAGTCTGGTCCCCACCATAGGGGGTGAGCAATCAGGCGGGGTGCCATGCACCCACGTGAGGCCACGTCGCCCGGGTTCAAATCTCCAGGCACGTGCCTCCAAATCAAAGGCGTTTCAGAATTTTGAATCTGGGACACTCGGTTCGCAACAAAGACCTCCAAAGAGTGGACGGACGTCTTCAACCAACACAAAACAATTTGACTGTCCGTCCAGGCGTAAGAAGCCCGAATGTCCACAGTTCCACCCAAAGTGTGAGCAACGTGGTTCAATAGACGCACAAGAAGCGCCGCCCCTGACAATTCTAATTTAGGGATGGTCAGTGCCGTCCGGAGGGGGGCCACCTTGCTCTTGGCCATGACCAGTGACAACTTCACCTGGCCTGTCGCGCTGACAGTGCGCAGATAAACAACAGCTGCATAACCGTGCGAAGATGCATCACAAAACCCATGAAGGGTAGCAGTGTAGCTCCCAGGGGGGAGGATAGCGCGGGGTAACACGACCTCGTTGACTGCAGGGAGTGCGGATACAAATTGGAGCCAATCTTCCAACAGGGTTTCCCGAAGTGGCTCGTCCCAACCAAGTCCCGCAGTCCAAAGGCGCTGAAGAAAACATTTCGCCCAAAACAATACCGGGCATATCCAACCATTCGGGTCAAAGGTCCTCGCGACAGTAGACAACACCAGTCGTTTAGTCCAAGTGTGAGGTGACTCCAAGTCGACATCGTATGTGAAGATGTCTTGGACTGGTCGGTACTGAACGCCGAGAACTGGTATCATAGCAGGGTTGTCAACATTTTCAAACAAAAGCGGGTCCTGCCTATGATCCTCCGGCAAACCTTCCAATAGCGCTGGCGAGTTGGACACCCATTTACGCAACTCATAGCCAGCGGAAGCCAAAATACCAATCAATTCGTCACGCAACAGAACAGCTTCCCCAACTGTGGGAGCTCCAGTACAAACGTCGTCAACATACAAGTCCGTTTTCAAGATGGCGGACGCACGAGGGAACTTCAAACGCTCTCGGTCCGCGAGCTCCCAAAGGGAACGAATAGCAACAAAAGGGCTCGATCGGAGGCCGTACGTATTCGTATTGAGCTCATACACAATCATGGGGTCCTGGGGATTCTCTCGCCACAGGATCAACTGATAACGTCGGTCATCCTTGTGAATAACCGTTTGGCGGAACATCATTTTGATGTCGGCCACAAAAACTACCTGATGACGACGGAAGGAGGTAATGACGTCACAAAGATCCCTCAACAATTTGGGGCCTGGATGCAAGCAATCATTCAAGGAGACACCAGACGAAGTCCGCGCAGACCCATCAAACACCGTGCGCAGCTTACCGGTGGATGGCTTGAGGACCGCGTGATGCGGCAGGAAATAATGCTCACTTGAGCGCCAATCCAAATTTGACACCGACATGTGTCCCAAATCTGCGTATTCCCGCATGAAATCCAAATATTTCTGCCGCAGCACTGGGTCCCTGCTCATGCGGCGCTCCATTGCCAACAATCTCTTCTCGGCCGTAGGTCTGGATTCGCCGAGAGGTGGTCGCACCGCAACAAAAGGCAACCTGGTCACAAGCCGGCCGGAATGGAGTCGACCTGTGTTGTTCTGGTAGAACAACTCGCACTCCTCGTGTTCCGGGTTCAAACGGGCTACCTGAGGGGGCTCTTCAACCTCCCAAAACCTCTGAACGGCGTCAGAGAGGGCGGAGCCGGATGACAACCCAAAATCAGGTTCAGGTGTAGGGAGGTCCCACAACGCTGGTCCCATCACCGCAAAGCCAAAGATGGTCGAGACAGCCACCAAACCGCGTGGCTGCAGAACCTTTATATCACCCAAAAGTATTCTCCCTAGTACATCGGAACCCAACAACAAATGCGCTGTCCAGGGGGAATCAAACCGGGGGTCAGCCAATTCCAGGCCTGACGTCAACCGGACGATTTCTGAAGACAGCTGACATGGTGGATGACTACCCAAAATATTCGTCAGAACAACGGCCGAAGCAACAATTTTAGGTGCCATACAATTCAGAGGAGTGACCTCAAACCAAGCCAGTCCCTTGGACGTGACCTCTGTTTCGCCCACTCCCCTAATTTTGCGTGAAAAGTCACGCACATCAAGGCCCACCTGTCCCGCTAAAGAAGATGACAAAAGGCAACCCTGGGCTCCCGTGTCCAAAATGGCACGGACCACAACAGAATTCCCCGTGGGCCCCCAGACCCTGACCGATGCCGTTGGCAACAAAACCGTTTCGATCTGAGGGGGTTCCTTAGCGGGGCAGGCGCCAATGTCCTAACAATGCCTGGGCGGCGACCGATCGCCGCACCCAGGCTCAAGTCTTTCCCGACGAGGATAAAGATCAAATTCCTCGTCCGCGCGGTGTCCCGAGCCACGCGCCATCGCTGGAAGGGCATATCCCACCGGATGCCTGAATGGCGGGGGGCGTGACTCCAACCGGGGACGTTCCGCCAAAGGAGGGGAGGGAAGGCGCTGCTGGTCTGGCCAGCGCTGCCTAGCAACAGCTACGTAACTACTTTTACGTGGGGAGACCAAATGGCGATCGCGCGGCTCCCGATCAACTTGCGCGGGGGGTGGAGTGCGGCGCTCAAAATTGCGGGCCTCTCCCCGGTTCTGAACCGGCGAGGCAGAAGCCCGGTGACCAACTCCATGGTGCCCCCTCGTACGCGAACCTTCAACAGAGGCTGGTCTGCCAGCGTGGTTCGCGTTAGCGCACAATATGTCCAAATGGGACCCCCTACAAATTCCACAAGGGCGGGGATTGGGGCAGTCCCGATGGAAGTGAGCCCCCAAACATGAGAAGCACAGACGGCGTGCACTGGCAACTCGGCGGCGGGCACTCACGTGCAATTTCAAAAAGGCCGCGCAAGTTGCCATGCCATGCCCCGTGTCCTTACAGAACTCACAACCAGGACGACTCTGGGTGGCAGCAAAACGAGCGGCGGGGCGACCATCAACAGGCCCGCGAGCCCTAGTCCGTCCCTGGTCTCGTGGCCGGGAAGACGGTTGGCGTGACTCGGTGGCAACGCTAGAGTTGTCCATAAACCGACACTCATCCTCTAAAAATTTGACGAGGTCACCAAATGGGGGGAGGTGTGTGACACTATCCCCACCATACTTCTGCTCGAAACGAGCCCTCAAATCAGCTGGAAGACGTTGCAGCACCACATGTACCAAAAGGTAAGACCAATGGTCCACCGGCAACTCCAATCGCTTTAAAGCGTTGGTCGCTGCCACCAACGGGTTCAACAGGTCAGTACGCAATGCTGATAATCTTGTAATGACCGGTAACCCCAAAATCTGTTTGATGTGAACATCAGCCAAACAACGCTTGTTTTGATACCGCCGGGTGAGTAACTCCACAGCGGTAGGGTAGGCTGAGTCAGTCAAAGACAGATGCTGCACCAAGGCTCGGGCCTCACCTTCCAGGACAGACAACAAATAGGCCAACTTTTGGGCGGGTCTGAGGTCCGAGCGTGCATCAACCAAACTTTCAAACAGGTTCTGGAAACTTAACCACTGGTCCAAGCTACCGTTAAAGTGTGGCAGTTCCAAGGTAGGCAGTCTACTCAATAGTCCGGGACCTGAAACAACCGAGGTCTCCGGTTTGACCTGGACAGGTGTCCGGCTCCCCAATATTTCCCGAGCACGTTGACCAATGACATCCCCCAGGTCCAAGATCTGGTCGTAGTCAGCAAGGACCTTGTCACGTGCTGCCTGATCCAGCACTTCCAAATCCACTTCACAAATGTACTGGTTGTAGCGGGTGAGCAGAGCATCAACGTTGCCGAGTCTCAAGTTCAACTGCTCGAACCGAGCAAGAGTGATCCCCTCAAGATCCTGGCGCTCAGCGGTCGCTGCAGCTGAAGCGAACCACCGCAGCTGTGTGGTCAATCCACTGATTGCCTCTCTCACCGCTTTGTATGCCATTGCACAAACAATTCAATTCAATATACCAAACAAAATAATTAAGTAACAAAGTTCAAACAATAAATAACTGGTTCTAATTTAATTAACAAAAATAAAGTTTTATTTTAATTCAAACCAATGTCAACGGTACAACAATAATAAACCTTTCTTCCAACTTTCAATGTTAATGCTCAATAATGCCAATCAACACTGTAAGCATATAACCAGGCTGACTATGGTAACTTCAGTTTACCCGACAACATGAGTTACTCGACTCAATAAATTTAAACAAATTATTTCTAATAACAATTAATCACCATTAACAAACATTTACAGCGAATTACTACTTCCCTTATAGAGACTGCCAAGTAATTAGCCAGACAGACGACTGCATAAAAAGGTTACTAAAAGGAGCATACAAGTTGAGACCGTGTGTACCCAAGTACACGAGTACTTGGGATCCCCAGGTGGTACTCAACTTTATCACTAATTGGTTTCCGAATGAAAATATTTCAATAGAAAATATCACTAAGAAATTAGCAATTTTGTTAGCTATTTGCACAGCTCACAGAGTTCAAACGTTTTCTCTTATTAAGACCTCAAACATAAAAATAAATTCCAGAGGCATCGAAATAATCATAACCGACATTATTAAAACATCGGCACCTGGCCGAGATCATCCAATTTTATTCCTACCATACTTTTTGGATAAACCAAGTATTTGCCCGGCTACGACATTAAAAGATTACCTTCAAGTGACTAATGAAATTAGACCTGAGAGCATAAATAATTTATTTCTAACATTTAAACGGCCCTATAGAGGTGCCACGGCACAGTCAATCAGTCGCTGGATAAAACAAGTGTTGTGTGCGAGCGGCGTGGACGTGACGACATTCAGCGCGCACAGCACGCGCCATGCCGCCACGTCCACGGCGCACCGCGCTGGCCTGTCAATAGACGCCATCAGGAAAGCGGCTGGCTGGACAGCTGCTTCTCAAACGTTCGCCAAATATTATTGTCGGGCCATACGCGAAGAAAGTTCTTTCGCAAGTTCAGTTTGTTTTTCCAACAAACCCAAATTAAATTAAGACTGATTAGCGCCTATATTATTGTAGGTATGTAGTAGGTTATCAACCTAAATAATATTATTATGATTGAAGTTGATTCTAGATTAAGATTGTAATATTGTCAATGTATACACAAAGTTACTGATTAATCATTATTAAAGGAACAAAAGTTTATGTTAAATAAACGAATTAAATAAACAACTTATGTATTGTCATTAGCAAAACTTCACCTCTAAACATCTACGTTGTGAATGTTATATCTGAAGAATGAAGCGATGCAATATAATATATGATCAAACGAACTTCGACAAGTGAAGTTCGATCGATATTATATTAATCGCTTTCTTTAGGTTAGGTTAGGTTAGGTTGGACAGGGGTGCGTGCAGAAAACCTCCTCGTGTGCCTTGATTGCTGCTCGTTCCTTTCGGATACGTTCGGGGGAAAGGGCAGCCGTTGGGCCGGTGCACCCTGGGTACAGCCAATATTCTCTCCATGTCGGTGACAATATTGGCTGTGGCGAATTTCTGCGTGGGGGGGCGGAGCTTCATGCTCCTGGGTCGGTTCATCGGGACCGACCAACCGTCATCCACTCCTCCCTCTGCTTCCAGAGGACAGGTTGTTTGGTGACGACGGCGGCGCTCGTTGTGCACTCACCTGCCAACGGGCTAGCAGCGGGGGATCTGATCCTCCTGACTGCATCCGTCGAAATCGTAATCCGTGACGAGATCATGGTCATGTTTTATGACTTGGAACGGGACGAGGATCTTGGCTTAACCGCCCGGATCGCGAGGAAGATAACCTCTATAAAAAATTCCTCTAATACCAAGTTTTGGTGTGCGGCGAGGGTATGAATGGCTGAGGAGTAGTGTCATCTGTAACTTTAGTTACAGGTGGCGCATCAGTCACGAGCGCACCCCCAGCCAGGGTACCAGTGGACCCCCTGGTTGGGTTACAAATTTACACTTACCTAGGGACAGGGGGTGAACCTAGGCGGACTGTTTACATCCCCCACACTCGTGGGAATCATATGGATCCAAATGAAACAAAATCTTTGAAGAAGGTGCCGACCGTTGTGGTCGAGCGCATGCGGTCGGGTGCGGCGTCGGATACCGACGCTGCGTCTGACAGGATGAGCGTGGCGAGCGTGAGCTCGCAGCGCTCGCGGAAGGAAGAGGGGGTGGCGAGGCGCTGCGGTAAGCGCTCGCCACGCTCCTCTAGCGAGGAAAGCCTGCCGGCACCTAAGGTGCCGACGGGCAGCAGTAGACGAGGTCGAGCAGTGGCTGGCAGAGCTGCTGTTCCTTCGGTGGAGCGCGATGAGCGGGGGCGCTTCGCGTCGGTGTCTTGGCCCGACACTCCGGCTCCAGTGGAGCACGTTGAGATGTTGGAGAGTGACCCGACCAGCGAGGGCTCGCTGCTCGGACTAAATAAGACGGAAGCCAACGCCGCAAAGCGGGCGCAGCGCAAGGCTGTGGCGGAAGACGAGGTCAGCGAGCTGACTCGTCAGATGCTGGAGCGGCGCTCAGCCCGGACGGCTGCCGGAGGGGGCTTGTCGCCGGTGGCATCTTGCCGCCAGGTCTTCGACGGCGTAGATGTGATCCTGAAGGTTGCCACAAAATCCGGCAACCTGAAGGGCACATTCACGCGCGCCCTTAAAGAGGTGGCTGATCTCATCAAGGAGGGAGCTGAGGTCCTCCTTAATGGTTCAGGCTCGGAAAAGACGGCGGAGTTTTGCGAAGAGAACCGCCGTCTTAGATCCGAATTGGAGGACCTCAAGCGGAAGTTTGCCAACCTGCGGGAAGCCCCGGGCACCGGATCATCGCCAGTGCCGTTGCTGGCTCCACAGTCGGCCCCATCGTTGACCCCTGCACTTGCGGATGCGGAGGTTGACAAGATCGCTCGCATCTGTTTGTTGCAGTGCGGGCAGATGGTAGGGGCTCGACTAGAGGCCATAGAGCCGAGGCTCCTCCCAGCCGAAACCCTCCGTCCACCGCTTGCTGCGGATAAGCGGAGGAGAGAGGCAGCGGCCAAGGTGGCTGAGCCAAGCCAGTCTGGGAAGGGGGCCACAAAGCCCGCAATGGGGGCCAGAAAGCCCGCAGAGGTGGCGAATAAGCCCGCAAAGGCCGCGCCCATTTCCCAGGTGGCGGTTTCCGCGAGTGCTCCCCCGGCGACTGCGCCCGGTCCTTCTACGGAGGCCTGGACGACGGTCGTCAAAAAGAAGAAAAAAAAGAAGAAGACGGCGCTTCCAGCTCCCGCAAGAGCACCGGCGCCAGCCAGAAGGAAGACCCAGGGGCCGCCTAGGGTGACAGCCCCACGCTCCGCGGCTGTGGTAATTACTCTGCAGCCCGGAGCCGTCGAGAGGGGCCTCTCGTATAAGGCGGTCCTTGCGGAGGCGAAGGCCAAAGTCGCATTCCCCGACCTTGGCACACCGACTGGCTTCATTCTGAGGCCGGCCATTACGGGGGCGCGGCTGCTACAGGTCTCCGGTGCCGGTAGCAGCGAAAAGGCGGACATCCTGGCCACCAAATTGAGGGAAGTCCTCAACCCGGAGGACGTTCGTGTGTCCAGGCCCATGAAGACGAGTGAGCTGCGCGTCGATGGCCTGGACGACTCGACGACCCCGGCCGAGGTCGCGGCGGCCGTCGCTAGAGTTGGTGGATGCCAACCTGACGATGTGCGTACGGGCGAGATCCGCACCGACGCTTCTGGGCTCGGTGCGATCTGGGTGAAGTGCCCGGTGGCGGCGGCCAATAAGGTCGCCGACGCTGGACGTCTGTTGGTGGGGTGGGTTGCAGCGAGGGTCAAGCTGCTGCAACCCAGGGCTTTGCGGTGTTTCCGTTGCCTGGACATGGGGCATGTCAGGGCACGGTGCACCGCAGAAATAGACCGCAGCGAGCTGTGTTATCGCTGTGGTCAGCCCGGCCACAAGGCCACCCAGTGCTCCGCCGCGCCAAACTGCAGCCTTTGTGCTGCTGCAGGGAGGCCCGCTGGGCACAGAGCGGGTGGCAAAGCCTGTGGCGCGCCCACCAAAAAGGGCAAGAAGAGGAGGCGAAGAAGGGGTGCCAAGGCTGCCGGGGGCTCTTTACCCCCCCCTCAGCCTGGGTGCTCAACGGCCGACTCCCGGCCTAGGAATGGTGCTGTGGAGGGAATGGACTGCGCATAATGGCGCCTTACCATTTCCTCCAGGGCAATATCAACCACGCTGCCAGAGCTCAGGACCTCTTGCTCCAGAGCATGGCAGAGTGGTCGATCGACGTGGCTGTGGTCGCTGAGCCATACTTTGTCCCCCCCAGAGATAACTGGGTGGGAGACCAGGATGGCTCGGTGGCCATAATTGGCAGGGCTCTTGTCAACCCGTCCCGAGGTCACGGCTGGGTAGCCGCCCTCGCGGACGGCATTGGCACGGTTGGGGCGTATTTCTCGCCCAACAAGAGCCTCGCCGACTTCGAGAACTTCCTTGTCGAGTTGGGCGCCGTCGTAGGCCGACTCCACCCTCGCCCTGTGCTGTTGCTAGGGGATCTCAACGCCAAGTCATCGGCGTGGGGATCTCCGGTGACCGACGCTAGGGGCGAGGCGCTGGAAGAGTGGGTGGTCACGACGGGCCTGGTCGTTCTAAACCGGGGCTCGGTCCACACGTGCGTGCGGCAGCGGGGCGGCTCGATAGTGGACGTCTCGTTCGCTAGCCCTGCTGTCGCAAGCCGTGTCCGTAACTGGCGTGTCGCTGTGGGGGTGGAGACGTTGTCGGATCACAGATACATCCGGTTCGACGTCTCCACCCAGACCATCGGCGGCCGTAGTCCATCGGCCCCGCGAATGGACGGCCCGCGCTGGGCGCGTAAGCGCATCGACAGGGAACTTCTCGAGGAGGCTGCAATTGTCCAGGCCTGGAGCCGGGAGTCGGCAACGGACGGACCCGTTGACGTCGAAGAGGAGGCGCTGTGGTTCCGCGGGGCGATGACGCACATCTGCGACGCGTCCATGCCCCGCATCCACACGCAATCAGCGAGGCGCCAGGTGTACTGGTGGTCTGCCGAGATCGCGCGGCTACGTGTCGCGTGCGTGTCGGTCAGGCGCCGGTACACCCACTACCGCAGGAGACGTCGTCGGGTCCCTGACGAAGAAGCCGCGCTGTATGAGGTGTACCGCGCGGCGAAGGAGGCTCTGTGGCTGGCCATCGGCGAAGCGAGGACGCGAGCCAGGGAGGAGATGTTGGAGACTCTCGATGGAGATCCGTGGGGGCGCCCCTATCGCGCGGTTCGAGGGAAACTTCGAGCCGCAGCGCCTCCACTCACGGAGAGTCTCCAACCAGAGCTGCTAGAGGAGGTCGTCGCAGCCCTCTTCCCGGCAAGAGCGGAGCACACTCCGCCGCCGATGGCTTTGCCCACGGCCGCAGAGCCTACAGAAGAGAACGCCATCAGCGTCCCAGAGGTGACACAAGGAGAGATGGGGGCGGCCGTGTTGCGGCTCCGGGCCAAGAACGTGGCTCCGGGGCCCGACGGTGTACACGGCTGTGCGTTGGCCCTCGCTCTGAAAGAGCTAGAGCCCCAACTGAGAGGACTCTTCACAGCGTGCCTTGAGCGGGGCCAGTTTCCCAGTTTGTGGAAAACAGGTCGTCTGGTCCTGCTCAAGAAGGCGGGGCGCCCTGCAGACTCGCCGTCTGCGTACAGGCCCATAGTGTTGCTGGACGAGGTCGGGAAGCTATTCGAGCGAATTATCGCTGCCCGCCTCGTCCACCACTTGTGCAGAGAGGGGCCTGACCTGGCCGAGAGTCAGTTTGGCTTTCGGCACGGGCGCTCCACCATCCACGCGATATCGCGGGTGAGAGTCCTGGCAGAGGAAGCAGTGTCCCGGGGCGGGGTGATGGTGGCGGTGTCCTTGGACATATCTAACGCCTTCAACACCCTGCCTTGGAGCTGCATTCGGGAGGCACTGCTGTACCATCGGGTGCCTTCCTACCTCTGCCACATCGTTGGGG
This sequence comes from Aporophyla lueneburgensis, assembly GCA_932294355.1. Classification (NCBI taxonomy): domain Eukaryota; kingdom Metazoa; phylum Arthropoda; class Insecta; order Lepidoptera; family Noctuidae; genus Aporophyla; species Aporophyla lueneburgensis. The sequence goes on along the minus strand of OW028749.1, from coordinate 54,540 downwards.
CTTATCTCGAGGATAGGGGTGTCACCTACATGGGACGTGATGGCGGAAACCAGCGCCGCATGTCGTGCGGTGTTCCACAGGGCTCGGTCGTTGGCCCACTCCTGTGGAACATCGGGTACGACTGGGTGCTGAGGGGCGAGCTTCCGCCGGACGTGGAACTGACGTGTTATGCTGATGACACGCTGGTCACGGCCCGGGGGAGCTCGTACAGGGAGGCAGCGTTGCTGGCGACGGCTGCGGTCTCACTTGTGGTGAGCCGCATACGGCGCCTAGGCCTGGAGGTGGCCCTTAACAAGTCGGAGGCCATGGTCTTTCATGGCCCCCGGCGGGCGCCGCCGGCCGGATCACACATCGTGGTCGGGGGGTGTCGGATCGCTGTCGAGTCCACCATGAAATATCTGGGATTGGTGCTCGACAGCCGGTGGGACTTCGGCCCCCACTTCCGGCGGCTGGCGCCCAAGTTGATGGGCGCGGCTGGGGCGCTGTCAACGCTGCTTCCCAATCTGGGGGGCCCGAGCGTCGCCTGTAGGCGGCTCTACGTGGGGATCGTGCGATCCATGGCCCTGTATGGGGCCCCAATTTGGGCGGCTGACCTGACGGCCGGCAGCATCGCTGTTCTGCGAAGACCGCAGCGTGCTATGGCCGTCAGAGTCATCAGGGGATATCGCACGATCTCCTACGAGGCGGCCTGTGTGCTGGCTGGATCCCCACCGTGGGACCTCGAGGCGAAAGTACTCGCGTCACTGTACCGGTGGCGCGAGGAAGCGCGGGAGCGGGACGAGCGACTGACGGACCGCCACATGGAGCTTCATCGGTCGCAGCTCCGCGCAGCCCTGGTGGCGAGCTGGCAGGATAGGCTTTCACGCCCTACCGCCGGCCTCGCCACCGTCGAGGCGGTCCGGCCAGTACTCGGGCAATGGCTCGGGAGAAGGCACGGCTCCCTGTCGTTTCGGACGACGCAGGTGCTCTCGGGGCATGGTTGCTTCGGGAAGTACCTGTGTCGCATAAACAGGGAGCCGGACGCCCGGTGTCACCACTGCGTCGACTGCCGGGAGGACACGGCGCGGCATACGCTGGCAGAATGTGCCGCTTGGGAGGAGCCGCGTCGTGCCCTCGTCTCAGAAATAGGCAACGACCTATCGCTGCCGGCTGTGGTTGAGTCCATGGTCGGTAGCGGGGAGTCCTGGGACGCGGTGGTATCCTTCTGCGAAACAGTCATGTCGCAGAAGGAGGCTGCGGAAAGGGAGCGGGAAATATCTTCCGCCCACCCAGCCCGCAGCAGGCGCACCGGGCGTCGGCGGAGGGCGGACAACGCCCTCTTCCAGCCCCCCTAAATGGGTCCAGGGGCGACGGATCTGGGGACATCCGTCGCCCCCTATTCCTTAAGACCCGAGATGGTGGCGCGTAGTGTTCCACGCGCGCCTCTCTGTGATGTATGGGGGGGAGTTTAACACCTCACTCCCCCCCAACGTGAGGAGGCCCGCAATGGCGGGCCGGCACCAGTCGGGGATCGCGGAAGACACATTGGTTCCCGTGGTCCCCGACGTAGGTGTGGGACGGCACACCGGGGTGGTTTTAGTCAGTAAGAGTCTGACAGACCCCTCTGCCCACCCCAGGGCAGAGGACATCCATGAGGATTTCCACCTCGAGATCAAAAAAAAAAAAAAAAAAAAAGGTTAGGTTGGACATCCGTCGCCCCCTATTCCTTAGGACCCGAGATGGTGGCGCGTAGTGTTCCACGCGCGCCTCTCTGTGATGTATGGGGGGGAGTTTAACACCTCACTCCCCCCCAACGTGAGGAGGCCCGCAATGGCGGGCCGGCACTAGTCGGGGATCGCGGAAGACATATTGGTTCCCGTGGTCCCCGACGTAGGTGTGGGACGGAACACCGGGGTGGTTTTAGTCAGTAAGAGTCTGACAGACCCCTCTGCCCACCCCAGGGCAGAGGACATCCATGAGGATTTCCACCTCGAGATCAAAAAAAAAAAAAAAAAAAAAAAAAATGATTGCTGCTCGTTCCTTTCGGATACGTTCGGGGGAAAGGGCAGCCGTTGGGCCGGTGCACCCTGGGTACAGCCAATATTCTCTCCATGTCGGTGACAATATTGGCCGTGGCGAATTTCTGCGTGGGGGGGCGGAGCTTCATGCTCCTGGGTCGGTTCATCTGGACCGACCAACCGTCATCCACTCCTCCCTCTGCTTACAGAGGACAGGTTGTTTGGTGACGACGGCGGCGCTCGTTGTGCACTCACCTGCCAACGGGCTAGCAGCGGGGGATCTGATCCTCCTGACTGCATCCGTCGAAATCGTAATCCGTGACGAGATCATGGTCATGTTTTATGACTTGGAACGGGACGAGGATCTTGGCTTAACCGCCCGGATCGCGAGGAAGATAACCTCTATAAAAAATTCCTCTAATACCAAGTTTTGGTGTGCGGCGAGGGTATGAATGGCTGAGGAGTAGTGTCATCTGTAACTTTAGTTATAGGTGGTGCATCAGTCACGAGCGCACCCCCAGCCAGGGTACCAGTGGACCCCCTGGTTGGGTTACAAATTAACACTTACCTAGGGACAGGGGGTGAACCTAGGTGGACCTTTTACATCCCCCACACTCGTGGGAATCATATGGATCCAAATAAAACTAATTCTTTGAAGAAGGTGCCGACCGTTGTGGTCGAGCGCATGCGGTCGGGTGCGGCGTCGGATACCGACGCTGCGTCTGACAGGATGAGCGTGGCGAGCGTGAGCACGCAGCGCTCGCGGAAGGAAGAGGGGGTGACGAGGCGCTGCGGTAAGCGCTCGCCACGCTCCTCTAGCGAGGAGAGCCTGCCGGCACCTAAGGTGCCGACGGGCAGCAGTAGACGAGGTCGAGCGGTGGCTGGCAGAGCTGCTGTTCCTTCGGTGGAGCGCGATGAGCGGGGGCGCTTCGCGTCGGTGTCTCGGCCCGACACTCCGGCTCCAGTGGAGCACGTTGAAATGTTGGAGAGTGACCCGACCAGCGAGGGCTCGCTGCTCGGGCTAAATAAGGCGGAAGCCAACGCCGCAAAGCGGGCGCAGCGCAAGGCTGTGGCGGAAGACGAGGTCAGCGAGCTGACTCGTCAGATGCAGGAGCGGCGCTCAGCCCGGACGGCTGCCGGAGGAGGCTTGTCGCCGGTGGCGTCTTGCCGCCAGGTCTTCGACGGCGTGGATGTGATCCTGAAGGTTGCCACAAAATCCGGCAACCTGAAGGGCACATTCACGCGCGCCCTTAAAGAGGTGGCTGATCTCATCAAGGAGGGAGCTGAGGTCCTCCTTAATGGTTCAGGCTCGGAAAAGATGGCGGAGTTTTGCGAAGAGAACCGCCGTCTTAGATCCGAATTGGAGGACCTCAAGCGGAAGTTTGCCAACCTGTGGGAAGCCCCGGGCACCGGATCATCGCCAGTGCCGTTGCTGGCTCCACAGTCGGCCCCATCGTCGACCCCTGCACTTCCGGATGCGGAGGTTGACAAGATCGCTCGCATCTGTTTGTTGCAGTGCGGGCAGATGGTAGGGGCTCGACTAGAGGCCATAGAGCCGAGGCTCCTCCCAGCCGAAACCCTCCGCCCACCGCTCGCTGCGGATAAGCGGAGGAGAGAGGCAGCGGCCCAGGTGGCTGAGCCAAGCCAGTCTGGGAAGGGGGCCACAAAGCCCGCATTGGGGGCCAGAAAGCCCGCAGAGGTGGCGAATAAGCCCGCAAAGGCCGCACCCATTTCCCAGGTGGCGGTTTCCGCGAGTGCTCCCCCGGCGACTGCGCCCGGACCTTCTACGGAGGCCTGGATGACGGTCGTCAGAAAGAAGAAAAAAAAGAAGAAGACGGCGCTTCCAGCTCCCGCAAGAGCACCGGTGCCAGCCAGAAGGAAGACCCAGGGGCCGCCTACGGTGACAGCCCCACGCTCCGCGGCTGTGGTAATTACTCTGCAGCCCGGAGCCGTCGAGAGGGGCCTCTCGTATAAGGCGGTCCTTGCGGAGGCGAAGGCCAAGGTCGCATTCCCCGACCTTGGCACACCGACTGGCTTCATTCTGAGGCCGGCCATTACGGGGGCGCGGCTGCTACAGGTCTCCGGTGCCGGTAGCAGCGAAAAGGCGGACATCCTGGCTGCCAAATTGAGGGAAGTCCTCAACCCGGAGGACGTTCGTGTGTCCAGGCCCATGAAGACGAGCGAGCTGCGCGTCGATGGCCTGGACGACTCGACGACCCCGGCTGAGGTCGCGGCGGCCGTCGCCAGAGTTGGTGGATGCCAACCTGACGATGTGCGTACGGGCGAGATCCGCACCGACGCTTCTGGGCTCGGTGCGATCTGGGTGAAGTGCCCGGTGGCGGCGGCCAATAAGGTCGCCGACGCTGGACGTCTGTTGGTGGGGTGGGTTGCAGCTAGGGTCAAGCTGCTGCAACCCAGGGCTTTGCGGTGTTTCCGTTGCCTGGACATGGGGCATGTCAGGGCACGGTGCACCGCAGAAATAGACCGCAGCGAGCTGTGTTATCGCTGTGGTCAGCCCGGCCACAAGGCCACCCAGTGCTCCGCCGCGCCAAACTGCAGCCTTTGTGCTGCTGCAGGGAGGCCCGCTGGGCACAGAGCGGGTGGCAAAGCCTGTGGCGCGCCCACCAAAAAGGGCAAGAAGAGGAGGCGAAGAAGGGGTGCCAAGGCTGCCGGGGGCTCTTTACCCCCCCCTCAGCCTGGGTGCTCAACGGCCGACTCCCGGCCTAGGAATGGTGCTGTGGAGGGAATGGACTGCGCATAATGGCGCCTTACCATTTCCTCCAGGGCAATATCAACCACGCTGCCAGAGCTCAGGACCTCTTGCTCCAGAGCATGGCAGAGTGGTCGATCGACGTGGCTGTGGTCGCTGAGCCATACTTTGTCCCCCCCAGAGATAACTGGGTGGGAGACCTGGATGGCTCGGTGGCCATAATTGGCAGGGCTCTTGTCAACCCGTCCCGAGGTCACGGCTGGGTAGCCGCCCTCGCGGACGGCATTGGCACGGTTGGGGCGTATTTCTCGCCCAACAAGAGTCTCGCCGACTTCGAGAACTTCCTTGTCGAGTTGGGCGCCGTCGTAGGCCGACTCCACCCTCGCCCTGTGCTGTTGCTAGGGGATCTCAACGCTAAGTCATCGGCGTGGGGATCTCCGGTGACCGACGCTAGGGGCGAGGCGCTGGAAGAGTGGGTGGTCACGACGGGCCTGGTCGTTCTAAACCGGGGCTCGGTCCACACGTGCGTGCGGCAGCGGGGCGGCTCGATAGTGGACGTCTCGTTCGCTAGCCCTGCTGTCGCAAGCCGTGTCCGTAACTGGCGTGTTGCTGTGGGGGTGGAGACGTTGTCGGATCACAGATACATCCGGTTCGACGTCTCCACCCAGACCATCGGCGGCCGTAGTCCATCGGCCCCGCGAATGGACGGCCCGCGCTGGGCGCGTAAGCGCATCGACAGGGAACTTCTCGAGGAGGCTGCAATTGTCCAGGCCTGGAGCCGGGAGTCGGCAACGGACGGACCCGTTGACGTCGAAGAGGAGGCGCTGTGGTTCCGCGGGGCGATGACGCACATCTGCGACGCGTCCATGCCCCGCATCCACACGCAATCAGCGAGGCGCCAGGTGTACTGGTGGTCTGCCGAGATCGCGCGGCTACGTGTCGCGTGCGTGTCGGTCAGGCGCCGGTACACCCACTACCGCAGGAGACGTCGTCGGGTCCCTGACGAAGAAGCCGCGCTGTATGAGGTGTACCGCGCGGCGAAGGAGGCTCTGTGGCTGGCCATTGGCCAAGCGAGGACGCGAGCCAGGGAGGAGATGTTGGAGACTCTCGATGGAGATCCGTGGGGGCGCCCCTATCGGGCGGTTCGAGGGAAACTTCGAGCCGCGGCGCCTCCACTCACGGAGAGTCTCCAACCAGAGCTGCTTGAGGAGGTCGTCGCAGCCCTCTTCCCGGCAAGAGCGGAGCACACTCCGCCGCCGATGGCTTTGCCCACGGCCGCAGAGCCTACAGAAGAGAACGCCATCAGCGTCCCAGAGGTGACACAAGGAGAGATGGGGGCGGCCGTGTTGCGGCTCCGGGCCAAGAACGTGGCTCCGGGGCCTGACGGTATACACGGCTGTGCGTTGGCCCTCGCTCTGAAAGAGCTAGAGCCCCAACTGAGAGGACTCTTCACAGCGTGCCTTGAGCGAGGCCAGTTTCCCAGTTTGTGGAAAACAGGTCGTCTGGTCCTGCTCAAGAAGGCGGGGCGCCCTGCAGACTCACCGTCTGCGTACAGGCCCATAGTGTTGCTGGACGAGGTCGGGAAGCTATTCGAGCGAATTATCGCTGCCCGCCTCGTCCACCACTTGTGCAGAGAGGGGCCTGACCTGGCCGAGAGTCAGTTTGGCTTTCGGCACGGGCGCTCCACCATCCACGCGATATCGCGGGTGAGAGTCCTGGCAGAGGAAGCAGTGTCCCGGGGCGGGGTGATGGTGGCGGTGTCCTTGGACATATCTAACGCCTTCAACACCCTGCCTTGGAGCTGCATTCGGGAGGCACTGCTGTACCATCGGGTGCCTTCCTACCTCTGCCACATCGTTGGGGCTTATCTCGAGGATAGGGGTGTCACCTACATGGGACGTGATGGCGGAAACCAGCGCCGCATGTCGTGCGGTGTTCCACAGGGCTCGGTCGTTGGCCCACTCCTGTGGAACATCGGGTACGACTGGGTGCTGAGGGGCGAGCTTCCGCCGGGCGTGGAACTGACGTGTTATGCTGATGACACGCTGGTCACGGCCCGGGGGAGCTCGTACAAGGAGGCAGCGTTGCTGGCGACGGCTGCGGTCTCACTTGTGGTGAGCCGCATACGGCGCCTAGGCCTGGAGGTGGCCCTTAACAAGTCGGAGGCCATGGTCTTTCATGGCCCCCGGCGGGCGCCGCCGGCCGGATCACACATCGTGGTCGGGGTGTGTCGGATCGCTGTCGAGTCCACCATGAAATATCTGGGATTGGTGCTCGACAGCCGGTGGGACTTCGGCCCCCACTTCCGGCGGCTGGCGCCCAAGTTGATGGGCGCGGCTGGGGCGCTGTCAACGCTGCTTCCCAATCTGGGGGGCCCGAGCGTCGCCTGTAGGCGGCTCTACGTGGGGATCGTGCGATCCATGGCCCTGTATGGGGCCCCAATTTGGGCGGCTGACCTGACGGCCGGCAGCATCGCTGTTCTGCGAAGACCGCAGCGTGCTATGGCCGTCAGAGTCATCAGGGGATATCGCACGATCTCCTACGAGGCGGCCTGTGTACTGGCTGGATCCCCACCATGGGACCTCGAGGCGAAAGTACTCGCGTCACTGTACCGGTGGCGCGAGGAAGCGCGGGAGCGGGACGAGCGACTGACGGAGCGCCACATGGAGCTTCGTCGGTCGCAGCTCCGCGCAGCCCTGGTGGCGAGCTGGCAGGATAGGCTTTCACGCCCTACCGCCGGCCTCGCCACCGTCGAGGCGGTCCGGCCAGTACTCGGGAACTGGCTCGGGAGGAGGCACGGCTCCCTGTCGTTTCGGACGACGCAGGTGCTCTCGGGGCATGGTTGCTTCGGGAAGTACCTGTGTCGCATAAACAGGGAGCCGGACGCCCGGTGTCACCACTGCGTCGACTGCCGGGAGGACACGGCGCGGCATACGCTGGCAGAATGTGCCGCTTGGGAGGAGCCGCGTCGTGCCCTCGTCTCAGAAGTCGGCAACGACCTATCGCTGCCGGCTGTGGTCGAGTCCATGGTCGGTAGCGAGGAGTCTTGGGACGCGGTGGTATCCTTCTGCGAAACAGTAATGTCGCAGAAGGAGGCTGCGGAAAGGGAGCGGGAGATATCTTCCGCTCACCCAGCCCGCAGCAGGCGCACCGGGCGTCGGCGGAGGGCGGACAACGCCCTCTTCCAGCCCCCCTAAATGGGTCCAGGGGCGACGGATCTGGGGACATCCGTCGCCCCCTATTCCTTAGGACCCGAGATGGTGGCGCGTAGTGTTCCACGCGCGCCTCTCTGTGATGTATGGGGGGGAGTTTAACACCTCACTCCCCCCCAACGTGAGGAGGCCCGCAATGGCGGGCCGGCACTAGTCGGGGATCGCGGAAGACATATTGGTTCCCGTGGTCCCCGACGTAGGTGTGGGACGGAACACCGGGGTGGTTTTAGTCAGTAAGAGTCTGACAGACCCCTCTGCCCACCCCAGGGCAGAGGACATCCATGAGGATTTCCACCTCGAGACCAAAAAAAAAAAAAAAAAGGTTAGGTTAGGTTGGGGTGCGTGCAGAAAACCTCCTCGTGTGCCTTGATTGCTGCTCGTTCCTTTCGGATACGTTCGGGGGAAAGGGCAGCCGTCGGGCCGGTGCACCCTGGGTACAGCCAATATTCTCTCCATGTCGGAGACAATATTGGCTGTGGCGAATTTCTGCGCGGGGGGGCGGAGCTTCATGCTCCTGGGTCGGTTCATCTGGACCGACCAACCGTCATCCACTCCTCCCTCTGCTTCCAGAGGACAGGTTGTTTGGTGGCAACGGCGGCGCTCGTTGTGCACTCACCTGCCAACGGGCTAGCAGCAGGGGATCTGATCCTCCTGACTGCATCCGTCGAAATCGTAATCCGTGAAGAGATCATGGTCATGTTTTATGACTTGGAACGGGACGAGGATCTTGGCTTAACCGCCCGGATCGCGAGGAAGATAACCTCTATAAAAAATTCCTCTAATACCAAGTTTTGGTGTGCGGCGAGGGTATGAATGGCTGAGGAGTAGTGTCATCTGTAACTTTAGTTATAGGTGGCGCATCAGTCACGAGCGCACCTCCAGCCAGGGTACCAGTGGACCCCCTGGTTGGGTTACAAATTTACACTTACCTAGGGACAGGGGGTGAACCTAGGCGGACCTTTTACATCCCCCACACTCGTGGGAATCATATGGATTGTACAAAAAACAAAAATAATGTGATGAAGGTGCCGACCGTTGTGGTCGAGCGATTGGGGTCGTGTGCGGCGTCGTATACCGACGCTGCGTCTGACAGGATGAGCGTGGCGAGCGTGAGCTCGCAGCGCTCGCGGAAGGAAGAGGGGGTGGCGAGGCGAGGCGATGTTGGAGAGTGACCCGACTAGCGAGGGCTCCCTGCTCGGGCTTAATAAGGCGGAAGCCAACGCCGCAAAGCGGGCGCAGCGCAAGGCTGTGGCGGAAGACGAGGTCAGCGAGCTGACTCGTCAGATGCAGGAGCGGCGCTCAGCTCAGATGGCTGCCGGAGAGGGCTTGTCGCCGGTGGCGTATTGCCGCCAGGTCTTAGACAGCGTAGATGTGATCCTGAAGGTTGCCACAAAATCCGGCAACCTGAAGGGCACATTCACGCGTGCCCTTAAAGAGGTTGCTGAGTTCATTAAGGAGGGAGCTGAAGTCTTCTTTAATGGTTCAGGCTCGGAGAAAACAGCGGAGTTATGGGAGGAGAACCGCCGTCAACGGTCTGAACTGGAGGACCTCAAGCGGGAGAATGCTGTACCAGAGCTGCTGGAGGAGGTCGTGACAGCCCTCTTCCCGGCAAGAGCGGAGCACACTCCGCCGCCGATGGCTTTGCCCACGGCCGCAGAGCCTACAGAAGAGAACGCCATCAGCGTCCCAGAGGTGACACAAGGAGAGATGGGGGCGGCCGTGCTGCGGCTCCGGGCCAAGAACGTGGCTCCGGGGCCCGACGGTGTACACGGCTGTGCGTTGGCCCTCGCTCTGAAAGAGCTAGAGCCCCAACTGAGAGGACTCTTCACAGCGTGCCTTGAGCGGGGCCAGTTTCCCAGTTTGTGGAAAACAGGTCGTCTGGTCCTGCTCAAGAAGGCGGGGCGCCCTGCAGACTCACCGTCTGCGTACAGGCCCATAGTGTTGCTGGACGAGGTCGGGAAGCTATTCGAGCGAATTATCGCTGCCCGCCTCGTCCACCACTTGTGCAGAGAGGGGCCTGACCTGGCCGAGAGTCAGTTTAGCTTTCGGCACGGGCGCTCCACTATCCACGCGATATCGCGGGTGAGAGTCCTGGCAGAGGAAGCAGTGTCCCGGGGCGGGGTGATGGTGGCGGTGTCCTTGGACATATCTAACGCCTTCAACACCCTGCCTTGGAGCTGCATTCGGGAGGCACTGCTGTACCATCGGGTGCCTTCCTACCTCTGCCACATAGTTGGGGCTTATCTCGAGGATAGGGGTGTCACCTACATGGGACGTGATGGCGGAAACCAGCGCCGCATGTCGTGCGGTGTTCCACAGGGCTCGGTCGTTGGCCCGCTCCTGTGGAACATCGGGTACGACTGGGTGCTGAGGGGCGAGCTTCCGCCGGGCGTGGAACTGACGTGTTATGCTGATGACACGCTGGTCACGGCCCGGGGGAGCTCGTACAGGGAGGCAGCGTTGCTGGCGACGGCTGCGGTCTCACTTGTGGTGAGCCGCATACGGCGCCTAGGCCTGGAGGTGGCCCTCAGCAAGTCGGAGGCCATGGTCTTTCATGGCCCCCGGCGGGCGCCGCCGGCCGGATCACACATCGTGGTCGGGGGGTGTCGGATCGCTGTCGAGTCCACCATGAAATATCTGGGATTGGTGCTCGACAGCCGGTGGGACTTCGGCCCCCACTTCCGGCGGCTGGCGCCTAAGTTGATGGGCGCGGCTGGGGCGCTGTCAACGCTGCTTCCCAATCTGGGGGGCCCGAGCGTCGCCTGTAGGCGGCTCTACGTGGGGATCGTGCGATCCATGGCCCTGTATGGGGCCCCAATTTGGGCGGCTGACCTGACGAAATCAAAATCAAAATCAAAATCAAAAGTCATTTATTCAAACTAGGCTGAGAGTCAGCACTTTTTGAACGTCAAAGTTACAAAAGACAGTCCCCCCAAAACGCCCGCCCTTCGACACTTCCTAGTGCTTTAGCTGGGAAGAAGAAGTGGCGGAACAAACTCCCCAGCAGCACAGCTGTCTGTTAAGTTAGAAGAACTTGATTCTATACAATTGTAAGGAGGTAACATTATGAGACACAAAACATTAAATTAAATGATTTGCCATCTGTCAGCTAGCCAACCCAATAATCCAGGAAATAAAATGAAATCTATACTCAAGCAAAAGCAAAAAATATTTTTATCATGTAAATAAAGGTACCAAAATAAAAGCCTCCTGGCATAAGGGTGTGACAGCTTACATATGCAATGCTGAATCACGTTCACATAGCTGTTACGACCCGAGTTACAACTCGAGGCCTCAAAATGATAAACTAGGACCATCGGCGTAAAAACAAATAAACAGGTAGGTAATTAACAACAATACCAACATCAAGGTCAGCAAGACGACCAGTCACCACAAGCAGCACCCGTTCACGAGCATAACGCAAAGATCAGCCACTACCCCCCTCGCCTTATTTGAGGGAAGGGGGTAACCCGACCCCTGACGCTACCGCAAGCATTGACATCTAAGGGAGCATGACGAACTTGCTGCCGGTTGCTCAGGCAAGAATTGAATGACAACTTGTCGAGGTCGCTAGCTAATCATTTTATGCAATACTAATCATTTTAATATGTCAAAGCATAGAACATGTCAAAACCAATAAATACACAAAAAAAAAATGACTAACACAGTAAAAAAAATATATAATAAAAATTATATTACAGCTATATAACCTATCACTAGGTACGCTAGTACTGGAGAAAGAACACAAACATTGTCTTGAGTTAATCACAGGGACCAACTAGTTTTGTCATTTAAATAGTCGTTGATGGAATAATATGCCTTTAGACAAAGGTTGGATTTTACTTGAGCTTTAAACGCATTAAAAGGTAATTCTAGTAAATAAGGTGGTAGCTTGTTGTAAAATGTTATACCAAGCCCAACAAATGAGTTATGCACCTTATGAAGCCGGTGAAAGGGAACACGTAGTTTGTCCTTATTTCTAGTGTTAACAGTGTGAAAATCACTGTTTTTAGCGTGTAAGTGTAAATTTTGCCTAATATATAAGATGTTGGCGAAGATGAATTGTGATGCTACCGTGAGAATACCAATATCTTTAAAAAAGTCCCTTAGAGAAACTCTGGCACCTAGCTGGTAAATTGCTCGAACAGCTCGTTTCTGAAGGACAAAAATATTTTGAATATCAGCGGCTTTGCCCCACAGTAGAATACCGTAAGACATAATGCTGTGAAAATAACTAAAATAGACTAACCGAGCTGTATCAACGTCAGTATATTGTCTTACTTTTCTGACGGCGTAGGCGGCTGAACTGAGCCTCCCCGCTAGACTTGAAATATGTGGGCCCCACTGTAGTTTGCCATCCACTGCTATGCCCAGGAAAACTGTCGAGTCTACAGTTTTAAGAACCTCTTTATTTAAGACGATTTCGGGACCTAGATTTCTAACATTCGGTAAGGCGAACTTTACACATTTCGTTTTCTTGGCATTGAGAACTAAGTTATTTGCCGTAAACCAATCCGTAACCATTGAGAGTGCACTGTTTACGTCTTCAAAATCTTGTCTGTTCCTATCTACTTTAAAAATAAGAGAAGTATCATCTGCAAACAGTACAACGTCACAAATACCCTTTAAAAAGAATGGTAAGTCATTGATATACACTAAGAACAAGAATGGGCCGAGTATAGAGCCTTGAGGCACACCTAACTGAACCGGTAGCCCGGTAGATTTTACACCATTAATATCTACACATTGGAACCTATTATGTAAATAAGAATTTATTACGTTTAAAGCTTCGTTATGGACACCGTAATGACGTAGTTTACGCAAAAGCGTGTCATGGTGCACGCAATCAAAGGCTTTGGAGAGATCACAGAATACTCCGATAGCATTTTGCGAGTTCTCCCATGCGTTAAAAATGTGTTTCAAGAGAGTAACACCCGCATCTGTAGTTGAACGACCTTTCGTAAAGCCATATTGCTCATTATGAAGGAGGCTGTTTAAATTAAAATGTCTTAACAACTGCTTGAGTATTAACTTTTCGAATATTTTGCTAAATGCAGGTAAGATAGAAATAGGCCTAAAATTAGAAACGTCTTTTTTATTACCTGATTTAAATAATGGTATGACTTTGCTACTCTTCATGAGGTCAGGAAAAGTTCCGACATCAACACATTTATTAAAAGTAACAGCTAAAGAGGGGGCTACGATGTCTATTATATTACTTAATAGTTTGATGGAAATGCCCCAGAAATCACCAGTGTTTTTAGACTTAAGTGTGTTAAAAACATTAACTACATCACGAGGCGTTACATGTTCAAAATTGAATAGGCAACTACTTTTAGGCACACTACTATGCAAAAGGTTTTCAGCTTTAGACGGGGAGGAATTTAAGGAGCGAGTCGTAGTTATAGGTATGTTGGCAAAAAACTCATTAAATGCCTGTGCTACGTCAGCTGCCGTATTTACTAATTTGTTGTCGACCATAATTTCAAGTTGTTTTTCTTGTTTAACCGATTTACCCGTTTCATTGTTAATGATTTTCCAAGTGGTTTTTATTTTATTATTTGAATTTTTAATTTGATCGCTTAAAAATTTAGATTTAGCAAAAGCACTAACCTGTTTAAATAATTTTGAATATTTTTTTACATACTCTAGGAAAGGAGTATCAAACCTGTATTTTTTTAAACCATATAACTCGTATAGCCTCGCTCTACTTTTATAAATACCTGGAGTAGCCCATTGGTTAAAGCCGACGGAGGTGCCATTAATGTCAATGGTTTTGGTCTTGAAAGTAGATTTGTACTCTTTTTGCACTACATTAAAGAGGGCTTCATAAATTGCATTAGGATTCTCGTTTTCTACTATGGATGGTGTAATTCTACGAGCTACATTATTTTTAAACTTGGTGCAACGACTAGCTGTATAAGGCCTGCATTCAAGTTTATGTGCCTTTTTAAACAATGACATAGGGAAGCTAGATAGCAAACCACAGTGGTCGGACGTTAAATCAGTTAGCACTAATTTATTTTTGGCATCACCATCACTAAATATATTATCAAGACAAGTTGACGAAGAAGCTGTGATCCTAGTTGGTTCAAAAAACAAGTTAAATAAATTAAAAGACCTGAAAAGATTGAGAAGTCTAATACTCAATGGAGTAACATCTAAAATATTAATATTAAAATCGCCACATACAATTATACTTTTATTACTTGATTTTAACTTATTGAGTAAATCCTCCATTACTGACTCGAAACAAACGAAATCCCCAGAGGGGGGTCGATAAACGCAAATTATAACGTATCGCTCGAGTTCAACACAAGACAACTCAATAGTGCGCTCAATAGAGAGATTTACTAAATCTGAACGTTGCTTACATTTTAGCTTGTTTGAAACAAGAACTAAAGAACCACCACGGATGGCCCTTTTTCTCGCAAATGCACTTTGTACAGTAAAATTATCATCATTGATAAACACTATTTCATGTTCTTTCAACCAGTGTTCAGTTAAACATAATACCTGAACATCATGGTTCTCTATAAATAAACTTAACTCTAACTCTTTGCCGGACAGACCCTGCATATTTTGATGAACAACATTCAACATATGCGGCTCATCCGTTGTCGCACCTAGTAGTTTAAACTACTAGGCGTATCAATAGTAGTGTTAGTATCACTACCAACACTAATTAAATAAGACTGTGACATACTACTTATGTCTGAGTTAATATAAGCTAATAGCCTCGCTATTTGATGTCTAAACCTAAGGGGAAGATACACTGTATTCCTTGTCGATTTTAACTTATCAACAAAAATGTTAGTGTCAAAAAATATAAGTTTATCATTGTAGTGACTGACCAAAAACTGCATATGATTATTAAGCATATGAATATGTTTGTTTTTCCTACTAGATAATTTCTCAAAATATGGAAATGCACACAAAATAATTTTGTTACAATTAATCTTTAAAAGCTGAGTAACACTGTCAGTTACATCATTTTGTTTGACCTTTGAACTATTACCTACAAATACAGTTATGTTGGTATTACAATCATATTGATATCTCATAATTGATGTCATTATTTCTGTAAAGGATTTCCCAGGCAAACAATTATTTTGATTCGAAATATTCAACTTGTTACTAACTAATTTCCCTAAACCTCTTCCTATACTATCTGAAAACATAACGGACTGAAAACCAAGTTGACTGCAACAAGGGGTAACACTACTAGCTACTACCTGTACCCCTTGAGATGGTTCATGCACAGTATCAGGTATATTTTGAATGGAGATAGAGTGCAGACTACTCACCACTTGGGACGGGTTCACCATTGCCTCAGGCTGGAGGGCATCAGGGTTGGATACCCTTCGACAAGTGCACTGAGTGTTACTGAGAGTCAGCAAATCCACTTTGTCTACCAATTCATTTGTAGCAAGGATATGTTCCTTAATTTGGTGCTTAGAGCATACATATTTATTATAAAGTGACTTAAGGGATTCATCAAGAACTTGAATTTCAGACTGTAAGCGCTGAGTGTCTACTTCATATATATTTATGCTATCTTCTAATTTAATTTGATAATTTTTCAATTTGTTGACAAGAGAAACACGTTCTTTCCTTAATTGAATATTTGTGGAATAATGTTTTTGATGTTTCTTGAATTTATTACATTTTTTAATAATTTTATTCAGTCGCGCATATTTTTTAAATTTATTTTGACTTATTTTATGACTACAGTTATGTTTCAGTAAGGAATCCTCGGTTAGGTCAATTGTCGTTATAGAGTGTGGGTTACAATTTGTATTAAACAATTCATTAAACAAATGGTCAGTTTCTTTGACCTGATTACGCCTTTGACGGCCGGCAGCATCGCTGTTCTGCGAAGACCGCAGCGTGCTATGGCCGTCAGAGTCATCAGGGGATATCGCACGATCTCCTACGAGGCGGCCTGTGTGCTGGCTGGATCCCCACCGTGGGACCTCGAGGCGAAAGTACTCGCGTCACTGTACCGGTGGCGCGAGGAAGCGCGGGAGCGGGTCGAGCGACTGACGGACCGCCACATGGAGCTTCGTCGGTCGCAGCTCCGCGCAGCCCTGGTGGCGAGCTGGCAGGATAGGCTTTCACGCCCTACCACCGGCCTCGCCACCGTCGAGGCGGTCCGGCCAGTACTCGGGCAATGGCTCGGGAGAAGGCACGGCTCCCTGTTGTTTCGGACGACGCAGGTGCTCTCGGGGCATGGTTGCTTCGGGAAGTACCTGTGTCGCATAAACAGGGAGCCGGACGCCCGGTGTCACCACTGCGTCGACTGCCGGAAGGACACGGCGCGGCATACGCTGGCAGAATGTGCCGCTTGGGAGGAGCCGCGTCGTGCCCTCGTCTCAGAAATAGGCAACGACCTATCGCTGCCGGCTGTGGTTGAGTCCATGGTCGGTAGCGGGGAGTCCTGGGACGCGGTGGTATCCTTCTGCGAAACAGTAATGTCGCAGAAGGAGGCTGCGGAAAGGGAGCGGGAGATATCTTCCGCCCACCCAGCCCGCAGCAGGCGCACCGGGCGTCGGCGGAGGGCGGACAACGCCCTCTTCCAGCCCACCTAAATGGGTCCAGGGGCGACGGATCTGGGGACATCCGTCGCCCCCTATTCCTTAGGACCCGAGATGGTGGCGCGTAGTGTTCCACGCGCGCCTCTCTGTGATGTATGGGGGGGAGTTTAACACCTCACTCCCCCCCAACGTGAGGAGGCCCGCAATGGCGGGCCGGCACTAGTCGGGGATCGCGGAAGACATATTGGTTCCCGTGGTCCCCGACATAGGTGTGGGACGGAACACCGGGGTGGTTTTAGTCAGTAAGAGTCTGACAGACCCCTCCGCCCACCCCAGGGCGGAGGACATCCATGAGGATTTCCACCTCGAGATCAAAAAAAAAAAAAAAAAAAAAAAAAAAAAGTTGGGGTGCGTGCAGGAAACCTCCTCGTGTGCCTTGATTGCTGCTCGTTCCTTTCGGATACGTTCGGGGGAAAGGGCAGCCGTTGGGCCGGTGCACCCTGGGTACAGCCAATATTCTCTCCATGCCGGAGACAATATTGGCTGTGGCGAATTTCTGCGCGGGGGGGCGGAGCTTCATGCTCCTGGGTCGGTTCATCTGGACCGACCAACCGTCATCCACTCCTCCCTCTGCTTACAGAGGACAGGTTGTTTGGTGACGACGGCGGCGCTCGTTGTGCACTCACCTGCCAACGGGCTAGCAGCGGGGGATCTGATCCTCCTGACTGCATCCGTCGAAATCGTAATCCGTGACGAGATCATGGTCATGTTTTATGACTTGGAACGGGACGAGGATCTTGGCTTAGCCGCCCGGATCGCGAGGAAGATAACCTCTATAAAAAAATCCTCTAATACCAAGTTTTGGTGTGCGGCGAGGGTATGAATGGCTGAGGAGTAGTGTCATCTGTAACTTTAGTTATAGGTGGCGCATCAGTCACGAGCGCACCCCCAGCCAGGGTACCAGTGGACCCCCTGGTTGGGTTACAAATTTACACTTACCTAGGGACAGGGGGTGAACCTAGGCGGACTTTTTACATCCCCCACACTCGTGGGAATCATATGGATCCAAATAAAACAAATTCTTTGAAGAAGGTGCCGACCGTTGTGGTCGAGCGCATGCGGTCGGGTGCGGCGTCGGATACCGACGCTGCGTCTGAGAGGATGAGCGTGGCGAGCGTGAGCTCGCAGCTTTCGCGGAAGGAAGAGGGGGTGGCGAGGCGCTGCGGTAAGCGCTCGCCACGCTCCTCTAGCGAGGAGAGCCTGCCGGCACCTAAGGTGCCGACGGGCAGCAGTCGACGAGGTCGAGCGGTGGCTGGCAGAGCTGCTGTTCCTTCGGTGGAGCGCGATGAGCGGGGGCGCTTCGCGTCCGTGTCTCGGCCCGACACTCCGGCTCCAGTGGAGCACGTAGAGATGTTGGAGAGTGACCCGACCAGCGAGGGCTCGCTGCTCGGGCTTAATAAGGCGGAAGCCAACGCCGCAAAGCGGGCGCAGCGCAAGGCTGTGGCGGAAGACGAGGTCAGCGAACTGACTCGTCAGATGCTGGAGCGGCGCTCAGCCCGGACGGCTGCCGGAGGGGGCTTGTCGCAGGTGGCGTCTTGCCGCCAGGTCTTCGACGGGGTAGATGTGATCCTGAAGGTTGCCACAAAATCCGGCAACCTGAAGGGCACATTCACGCGCGCCCTTAAAGAGGTGGCTCAACTCATCAAGGAGGGAGCTGAGGTCCTCCTTAATGGTTCAGGCTCGGAAAGGACGGCGGAGTTTTGCGAAGAGAACCGCCGTCTTAGATCCGAATTGGAGGACCTCAAGCGGCAGTTTGCCAACCTGCGGGCAGCCCCGGGCACCGGATCATCGCCGGTGCCGTTGCTGGCTCCACAGTCGGCCCCCTCGTCGGCCCGTGCGCTTGCGGATGCAGAACTCCAAAAGATCACTCGCATCTGTTTGTTGCAGTGCGGGCAGATGGTGGGGGCTCGACTGGAGGCCATAGAGCCGAGACTCCTTCCAGCCGAAACCCTCCGCCCACCGCTGGCTGCGGACAAGCGGAGGAAGGAGGTGGCGGCCACGGTGACTGAGCCGAGACAGTCAGGCAAGGGGGCTAAAAAGCCCGCAGTGGGGGCCGCAAAGCCCACGGATGTGGCTAGAAAGCCCGCAAAGGCCGCGCCCATATCCCAGGCGGCAGCTTCTGCGAAAAGAAGAAGACGGCGCTTTCAGCTCCCGCAAGAGCACCGGTGCCAGCCCAGAAGAAGACCCAGGGGCCGCCTAGAGCAACAGCCCCACGCTCCGCGGCTGTGGTTATAACTCTGCAGCCCGGAGCCATTGAGAGGGGCGTCTCTTACAAGGCGGTCCTGGCGGAGGCGAAAGCCAAAGTCGCATTCCCTGACCTTGGCACACCATCCGGCTTCATACTGAGGCCGGCAATCACGGGGGCACGGCTGCTACAGGTCTCTGGTGCCTCTAGCAGCGAAAAGGCGGACATCTTGGCCGCCAAACTGAGGGAAGTCCTCAACCCGGAGGACGTTCGGGTGTCCAGGCCCATGAAGACGAGCGAGCTGCGCGTCGACGGCCTGGACGACTCGACGACCCCGGCTGAGGTCGCGGCGGCCGTCGCCAGAGTTGGTGGATGCCCACGTGTCGATGTGCGTACGGGCGAGATCCGCACCGACGCTTCCGGGCTCGGTGCGATCTGGGTGAAGTGCCCGGTGACGGCGGCCAATAAGGTCGCCGACGCTGGACGTCTGTTGGTGGGTTGGGTTGCAGCGAGGGTCAAGCTGCTGCAACCCAGGGCCTTGCGGTGTTTCCGTTGCCTGGACATGGGGCATGTCAGGGCACGGTGCACCGCAGAAATAGACCGCAGCGAGCAATGCTATCGCTGCGGTCAGCCCGGCCACAAGGCCACCCAGTGCTCCGCGGCGCCAAACTGCAGCCTCTGTACAGCTGCAGGGAGGCCCGCTGGACACAGAGCGGGTGGTAAAGCCTGCGGTGCGCCCACCAAAAAGGGCAAGAAGAGGAGGCGAAGAAGGGGTGCCAAGGCTGCCGGGGGCTCTTTACCCCCCCCTCAGCCTGGGAGCTCAACGGCCGACTCCCGGCCTAGGAATGGTGCTGTGGAGGGAATGGACTGCGCATAATGGCGCCTTACCATTTCCTCCAGGGCAATATCAACCACGCTGCCAGAGCTCAGGACCTCTTGCTCCAGAGCATGGCAGAGTGGTCGATCGACGTGGCTGTGGTCGCCGAGCCATACTTTGTCCCCCCCAGAGATAACTGGGTGGGAGACTTGGACGGTTCGGTGGCCATAATTGGCGGGGCTCTTGTCAACCCGTCCCGAGGTCACGGCTGGGTAGCCGCCCTCGTGGACGGCATTGGCACGGTTGGGGCGTATTTCTCGCCCAACAAGAGCCTCGCCGACTTCGAGAACTTCCTTGTCGAGTTGGGCGCCATCGTAGGCCGACTCCACCCTCGCCCTGTGCTGTTGCTAGGGGATCTCAACGCCAAGTCATCGGCGTGGGGATCTCCGGTGACCGACGCTAGGGGCGAGGCACTGGAAGAGTGGGTGGTCACGACGGGCCTGGTCGTTCTAAACCGGGGCTCGGTCCACACGTGCGTGCGGCAGCGGGGCGGCTCGATAGTGGACGTCTCGTTCGCTAGCCCTGCTGTCGCAAGCCGTGTCCGTGACTGGCGTGTCGCTGTGGGGGTGGAGACGTTGTCGGATCACAGATACATCCGGTTCGACGTCTCCACCCAGACCATTGGCGGCCGTAGTCCATCGGCCCCGCGATTGGACGGCCCGCGCTGGGCGCGTAAGCGCATCGACAGGGAACTTCTCGAGGAGGCTGCTATTGTCCAGGCTTGGAGCCGGGAGTCGGCAACGGACGGACCCGTTGACGTCGAAGAGGAGGCGCTGTGGTTCCGCGGGGCGATGACGCACATCTGCGACGCGTCCATGCCCCGCGTCCACACGCATTCAGCGAGGCGCCAGGTGTACTGGTGGTCTGCCGAGATCGCGCGGCTACGTGTCGCGTGCGTGTCGGTCAGGCGCCGGTACACCCACTACCGCAGGAGACGTCGTCGGGTCCCTGACGAAGAAGCCGCGCTGTATGAGGTGTACCGCGCGGCGAAGGAGGCTCTGTGGCTGGCCATCGGCGAAGCGAGGACGCGAGCCAGGGAGGAGATGTTGGAGACTCTCGATGGAAATCCGTGGGGGCGCCCCTATCGGGCAGTTCGAGGGAAACTTCGAGCCGCGGCGCCTCCACTCACGGAGAGTCTCCAACCTGAACTGCTGGAGGAGGTCGTCACAGCCCTCTTCCCGGCAAGAGCGGAGCACACTCCGCCGCCGATGGCATTGCCCACAGCTGCAGAGCCTACAGAAGGGAACGCCATCAGCGTCCCAGGGGTGACACAAGGAGAGATGGGGGCGGCCGTGTTGCGGCTCCGGGCCAAGAACGTGGCTCCGGGGCCCGACGGTGTACACGGCTGTGCGTTGGCCCTCGCTCTGAAAGAGCTAGAGCCCCAACTGAGAGGACTCTTCACAGCGTGCCTTGAGCGGGGCCAGTTTCCCAGTTTGTGGAAAACAGGTCGTCTGGTCCTGCTCAAGAAGGCGGGGCGCCCTGCAGACTCACCGTCTGCGTACAGGCCCATAGTGTTGCTGGACGAGGTCGGGAAGCTATTCGAGCGAATTATCGCTGCCCGCCTCGTCCACCACTTATGCAGAGAGGGGCCTGACCTGGCCGAGAGTCAGTTTGGCTTTCGGCACGGGCGCTCCACCATCCACGCGATATCGCGGGTGAGAGTCCTGGCAGAGGAAGCAGTGTCCCGGGGCGGGGTGGTAGTGGCGGTGTCCTTGGACATATCTAACGCCTTCAACACCCTGCCTTGGAGCTGCATTCGGGAGGCACTGCTGTACCATCGGGTGCCTTCCTACCTCTGCCACATCGTTGGGGCTTATCTCGAGGATAGGGGTGTCACCTACATGGGACGTGATGGCGGAAACCAGCGCCGCATGTCATACGCTGGCATACGCTGGCAGAATGTGCCGCTTGGGAGGAGCCGCGTCGTGCCCTCGTCTCAGAAGTCGGCAACGACCTATCGCTGCCGGCTGTGGTCGAGTCCATGGTCGGTAGCGAGGAGTCTTGGGACGCGGTGGTATCCTTCTGCGAAACAGTAATGTCGCAGAAGGAAGCTGCGGAAAGGGAGCGGGAGATATCTTCCGCTCACCCAGCCCGCAGCAGGCGCACCGGGCGTTGGCGGAGGGCGGACAACGCCCTCTTCCAGCCCCCCTAAATGGGTCCAGGGGCGACGGATCTGGGGACATCCGTCGCCCCCTATTCCTTAGGACCCGAGATGGTGGCGCGTAGTGTTCCACGCGCGCCTCTCTGTGATGTATGGGGGGGAGTTTAACACCTCACTCCCCCCCAACGTGAGGAGGCCCGCAATGGCGGGCCGGCACCAGTCGGGGATCGCGGAAGACATATTGGTTCCCGTGGTCTCCGACGTAGGTGTGGGACGGAACACCGGGGTGGTTTTAGTCAGTAAGAGTCTGACAGACCCCTCTGCCCACCCCAGGGCGGAGGACATCCATGAGGATTTCCACCTCGAGATAAAAAAAAAAAAAAAAAAAAAAAAAAGGTTAGGTTAGGTTAGGTTTTTTTTTTTTTTTTTTTTAGTGTGAGTTTTTTACCGCAGACATGGTGGTCCGCGCCTTTGATTACAATGATAATTTTTGTTTACAGGTTTTTAAATATAATTACAGTTATTAAACTCCTACGTCGGACACTTATTTCTAGGTTATTTCTAAACTTAATACTACGTGAGTCCATCTTATTTTTTTTTTTTTTTTTTTTTTTTTTATATACTTTTTTAAATATATATTTATTTTTTATTTACATGCACATGCATAAATATATATATATACTTTTTTTTTTTTTTTTTTTTTTGATACTGTAATATTACAATTTTACACAAGCATTATTATTTGATATTAATATTAATTTTGTTGTTATATTTTTATTTTACAATTTACTGATGGTTTTTTGTTGATATCCTATTTAATTTTACGTTACTACACTTTTTTTTTTTGGGGGAAGACTGCATGGCAGTATGAACCGACCAGCGATGGCTTCCGTTCACGGAAATGACGTACGCATCCGCGCCGCTTAGCTCAACCATTTTTGAGGGAACTTAACGACCGGATACGCAGCGCCACCATCGGCTTGACAGTTACGCGAGTATGACAGATTCACTCTGCCATGCAGTTTTACAATTTGGTTTTATAGGGGGTGTTAGTGTGAGTGATCCTTGGTGGGTTTGTTTGGGTTTGGAGTTTGGGTGGGACTTGTTAGTTGTGAATTCAGGTGTTAATTCGGTGTCTGCTGACCAGGGACTTCGCTACCCGGAGCAAGGCTTCCATGACTACTACGTCCCGATGCTGCATGGCCGTCTTCAAGTTGTAGTCGATGACGGCTTTAGTCGGCGCATCCATAGCTCTCTTTGCGAAACGGCCTATGGCGTCGTCGGCGTCGTCGGAGTAATAGACGCAACTGACAGTATGTCTCGACACCGCCACTACCGCATGGGAGATGCTATCATGGATTTGGAGCCTCCTGGACTTGGTGTTGATGATGATTACGCTGTCGTAGGTCAACCCCTGAGCCTCGTGTATGGTTAAGGTACGTGACCCTTCGCCGGACCCATATCCCTGGTTCATAAGAGAGGCTTTTTCCTCCTGCGTATGAACCAGGAACAGGGTGTTTTGGGCAGTTTTGGGTATCTGCGCTCCTGTGTAACCTTCCACCCTCAGGGAGTGGACCCGCGACAGCGTCGACTTGGAGGAGTATATACCGGAGTATATCTCGCTCAGTGCAAGAGCCACATCCATCGGGTTGCGGTGTGTGCAAAGCAGCTCCCGGGTGATGCCAGCCACCAGATTTGGACGGGTATACCTAAGAACGAATAGGTTCTCTCTATCCAGATATGGAAGCTGGTTCACGTCTCCGATGAGGACAACCTCGCTTGCTCCTGACAAATTCACTGCCATTACTATGGCCCCAAAATGGTTCATTAATGCCTCGTCTACCGTGAGACGGTAACATCGGTCTTGCGTTTTGAACCCGTTGGCTAAGATTGAGGCCATAGTGCGCACCTTTGTCTTTACTCGATCTCCTAAGCGGTGCGCAAGCTTCTCCCTGAGATCTTTGGCAGCTTCGGTCGTCGTGGTGGCTACGACGTCCTTCTCCTCATCGAAGTGCTTCACCACCCAGGTTGTCTTGCCACAACCCGGGACTCCGTTAACCCACTCGATATTGGGTACCGCCCAACTTTCCCTCGATACTGGAGTGTCCGAAGTCCCTAGAATGGACTGTGCCATTTCAAGGATCTTATCGTCCAGCATGATTTTGGTACATTTGGCGGTAACCACTATCGGGTCGTCGTTTGGCACGTTGAATTTCAGTTTGCCTGAGCGCTCCGTTTCCTCCTCGTCCAGGGCCACGAATCCACTCTTCGCGCTGTAGGCTGCCATGTACGAACCCGTCATTTCTCCTTTGATGACCTGAGAAGTGACGTTGTCGTACACTGCTGCCTCTGCTTCCTTGAGTAATACTCTTAACAGTCCTTCCGTGTCTCTCTGGAAGGTCTGTAAGATCTTGCCGCATGTTCTGAGATTGACCTCTCTAGTCGCTCTCACAATTGCAACATACTCAAGGAAGGCACTCTTTACGTGGTCCGTGGTGCCCGAGTTTACTGCGAGGGTCGGCGGGCTGACTTGCCCTTTGTCGGCTCTGGTAGGCACTGGCTTTGGCAGTGATGGTTTATGTGGATTCTTTTGGAAGAACCTCTCCACTGCTGCTTCCAGTTTGTGCGATGGTGATGCATTACTGGTGCTTGGGAGCAGTGCACTGAGGAAAGTGCCGATGGCTTTCAGGCGACTCCTCGACTTAGCCTGGTCTTCAGGGCTGATAGTCTTGCGCTGCTCCTTTGCAGCTTTTTCGGCGGCTGCCTTCTGCTGGGCCCTCTCAGAACCGCTTAGAGTAGTCGGACTTGTTGTGGGGTTCGTCGTCTTGGCTGTTGGTTGTCCGGGGGCTTTGAGGAAACTCAGAGATTCCCCTCTGTCTTCATAGACAACGACCTCGTGTTGTTCTGAGGCTTTCAAACAGCCGAAACGGTCTACGACGTTGCCTCTCTCTCCTCCGACTATCATTGCGTCAATACTTATTGTACGGGCTGAGACTGCCGTATGTTCCCCTGCCTCCCTGACCCCTTGAAGCAACGCGCTTGCCTGAGCGAATGGAGTCTCCTCTCCCCACTCGAATAGTGCGATCGTCTTTCCTTTGGATCGCAATATACGGCATCGGAGAGTGGCTACTTCCACTTGAGGCAGTGCAGCGTACTTGCTGCCCTTCATGGTGGTTTTCGCGGTGCTTCCGTTGATCAAGGCGGCAAGGCCTGGTGATATTGGTATACGGGCCCTAGCTCGGCTTGAGCCTATGCAGAAGCATATGCCTAACCTTTCGCCTTCCCTGTTCATAAATAGGGGGACGCCTCGCAGCCTGACGCCGGGGGCTCCATCTCCTCCACATGCCAGGAATTGCGTGACGGGCATGATGTTAGGGGCTGGATGTAGGCTGGCTTCTGGTATTGCTGCTGCCGCTGGTGGTGGTTGTTCGTTGGTGTTTGTGCGTGTAGTTTGTGTTGTGGTGAGTGATGTTCCTATTGTGTTTTGTGTGTTTGTCATTGTTGTTTGTGTTGTGATTGTTGTAGTTGCTGTAATGGTTGTGGTTGTCGTGATTGTTGTTGGTCTGGTAGTGACAGGTGGTAGTCGGTTTCGACTATGCAAGGTTGTGTCCGTTTTGTTGGCCCCTGCTGCTACAGTGGCGACTTTACTCGCGAATGCCAAGAATGGGTTCCTGGTAGCCGGTCTCCCCATGATGGTTTGGAGTGTGGACTGGCTTAGCTGGATTTCGATCTTCACTTCCAGCTCCATTCTTTCGTGACTAAACCTTGGGCATTCGAAGAGCAGGTGCCAGACTGTTTCTTCGCAGCTAGGGTCACAGACGCATGAGGGACTATCTTTGAGATGGAAGCGGTGGAGGTACGCTGAGAATCCTCCGTGTCCTGTTAGGACTTGTACATGAACCGGTGAGAGGACTGTGTCCTTGAGTGTTCTTTTCGCCGCTAGGACGTCTGGAAAGAACACTTTTGTGACCGCTCCTGTACTCGAGGACTCGTATCGCGCCTGCCACTTTCTGATAGTCCCCTCCCGTATTTTCCTCCTCACGAACGATACGGGGACCTTGTTATAGTCTGCTGTCTCCTTGATTAGGGCTGCCTCCTTGGCTAGCTCGTCCGCTCTTTCATTCCCGGCGGTTCCCACGTGGGCCCTGAGCCAAAAGAGCTTCACTTCTCTGCCCTCTTCTCGGATCTTGCGGACGCATCTCTTGATTTGGAGTGCCAGGTGGTGAGTGACAGACGGACTCCTCAGCAGGTCAAGTGACGATCTAGAGTCACTTAAAATGCTTACGGAAGTCTCTCCGGACTCTCTGACCATCCTGACAGCCCTGAAGAGAGCGTACATTTCCGATTGGAAGACTGTGTTGTGAGGCTCCAGGCCGAAGGTGCTGGACTTGGACTCCTTTCCGTTTTCCCACCAGGTCAGGGCAGCTCCGACCTTCCCCTCTATCTTGCTGCCGTCGGTGTATATTTGGGGACCGATTACTTGGTGGGTTTCCAGAGTTTCGGGAGTCAAGTCTTCTAGGCGTGCATACTCTGTTGTTGTGAGTAGCGCTGGGTGGGGGTTTTGGGAGTGATGCACGTTGCACTCCAGCTCACGACCCGGCGGTATGAACTCTAGGGAATGGCCCTTTTTGATCTTAAAAAGGGTCGCGGCCTCGATTACCCGGAGATCTAGGGGGAGTTGGCCTGACAGGATAAGTGCCGATGTTAGAGACACCGTGCGGTATGCTTTGCAGATCTTCTGCGCAAAACCTCTCTGCAGTGAGTCAAACTGATTCCTTGTCATCAGTTTCTCAGCTGCGGGGGCCCACGCACTCGCTGCATACATCACGATGGGCTCTATCACCGACACGTATATTGTCCTAATTATCTCTCTGTTGAGACCCCAAGTCACCTTCGCCGCGCATGCCAGCTGCTTGTAGATGTCTGCAGCCTTTTTACAGGTTGCGGACACGTGCGCGTTGAAGGTGAGTTTAGAGTCTATTGTGAGACCTAGCAGCTTGACTTCTTCGACCAGGTTCAGCCGCGTGCCCGACATGTGGAGTACCGGAACGTCGTACTTAAGCTTTCTCGTTAACACCATCGCATTGGTCTTGTGCGCGGCGAAACGTAGCTTGTTTTGGACGCCCCATTCCGATACTATGTCTAGCGTGTCGTTGGCTGACTGCTGAAGGGGACCGGCTGTAAAGTAGGCCAGTACTCGGGAACTGGCTCGGGAGGAGGCACGGCTCCCTGTCGTTTCGGACGACGCAGGTGCTCTCGGGGCATGGTTGCTTCGGGAAGTACCTGTGTCGCATAAACAGGGAGCCGGACGCCCGGTGTCACCACTGCGTCGACTGCCGGGAGGACACGGCGCGGCATACGCTGGCAGAATGTG
This sequence comes from Aporophyla lueneburgensis, assembly GCA_932294355.1. Taxonomy (NCBI): domain Eukaryota; kingdom Metazoa; phylum Arthropoda; class Insecta; order Lepidoptera; family Noctuidae; genus Aporophyla; species Aporophyla lueneburgensis. The sequence goes on along the minus strand of OW028749.1, from coordinate 27,487 downwards.
CCGCTTGGGAGGAGCCGCGTCGTGCCCTCGTCTCAGAAGTCGGCAACGACCTATCGCTGCCGGCTGTGGTCGAGTCCATGGTCGGTAGCGAGGAGTCTTGGGACGCGGTGATATCCTTCTGCGAAACAGTAATGTCGCAAAAGGAGGCTGCGGAAAGGGAGCGGGAGATATCTTCCGCTCACCCAGCCCGCAGCAGGCGCACCGGGCGTCGGCGGAGGGCGGACAACGCCCTCTTCCAGCCCCCCTAAATGGGTCCAGGGGCGACGGATCTGGGGACATCCGTCGCCCCCTATTCCTTAGGACCCGAGATGGTGGCGCGTAGTGTTCCACGCGCGCCTCTCTTTGATGTATGGGGGGGAGTTTAACACCTCACTCCCCCCCAACGTGAGGAGGCCCGCAATGGCGGGCCGGCACCAGTCGGGGATCGCGGAAGACATATTGGTTCCCGTGGTCTCCGACGTAGGTGTGGGACGGAACACCGGGGTGGTTTTAGTCAGTAAGAGTCTGACAGACCCCTCTGCCCACCCCAGGGCGGAGGACATCCATGAGGATTTCCACCTCGAGATCAAAAAAAAAAAAAAGGTTAGGTTAGGTTAGGTTAGGTTAGGTTTTTTTTTTTTTTTTTTTTTTTTGTTATGGCAGGAGTGGGAAATCCTCATGGACACCCAGACTGCCTCACGTGTGACACAGTCTGGGTAGTGCCGGACTCTTACCGGCTAAAACCACACTCCTGCCTTTGCTCACTGTCCCTCTGACATGATCAGAGACCTTGTTAAACATAAGTTTGTTTGTTGTGCTTTTCTTTAAATTTTTTGGGGCTGTTCAGTATTGTTCAAGGCTGTTGGCAGTTCCTGGAAGAGGTTAGCCCTCTTCTAAGTTTTTCTAATAATGTTTGTGCTTAGATTTATATTTATAATACCTTATATGTTACATAACTTAAATCTAGTTTTCTTATTTTCTATTCATTTTATGTGTTTTTTCTTTTGTTTTATTTTTATTTGGTTTTTTAAGTTTTGAGTCTCTTAAGTTTATATCTATTTATTTGTCTCTAAGTATTAAGCTATCCTATTTTTATGGCTATTCTAATATATGTGCAATATATCACATAGACATAATTTCTTATTCTACTCTTTTATTTTTATTACCTATTCTATCATTTATAACTAATAATTTAATTGTATATGTTTCTACTGGTTTAATTGTACAAAATCTTGGAAGACTCACTGAATATGTCGCAATTATAATTTGTGTTCTCTTTTTCTTCAGGTACCACTCGATGACCTGCGCTCTTTGGACTAAACCAGGAACTTGAATGTAGTGTTTCAAGGTATCCCACTTCACATCAACGAGCTTTTTAGACCACATTGGTAATATTAGTTGATCGCTGAGTTTAGGTTTTTTATTTTTAAACAGGATTTCAGTTTTGTGGTGTAATAATTTCTTTTTATTAAGATTGTTGTTACATACCAAAGCATTTAAATAAGTTTTTCCTTGTAATTGGGCTAGTTTTTCATAAAATTTGCTCCAATTTCCCACTTTTGTGTTGTAAATACTTTGGGTGCTTATTGATAATTTAGTTTCGATTTTTACTTTCTTAGTTTTGGATACATGGTCTGAGCTCGTGGTTCCTTCGCCATTTATACCATACATTGCACCAGCGCAAGGTTCGAGCAAGGCCTTACTGAACAGTTTCTTATATCTAGGAATTGCCAACTGCACTTTAGCAATATGCCACCGACAGGCGCGCCAACGCGTCCCACTTCACGCGAATCGGGCACTCGCTGTCGAAGGCAGTGTGGTCGGTGCGCTCCAATTTGGCAAGAATGCAGTTATGACATTTAGGCGGCTCCTCCGCCAGCCGTGACGGGCAGTCGGCACGCATGTGAGGGTCACCGCAGTGGGTACAGAGGTCGGCGGGCTTCGTGCACAGTTTCCTGCTGTGGCCAAAGCTCAGGCAGCGAGTGCACTGTACCAGTGGTGACTGGTCTTGCACCCGCACCCGCTGCAGGTCAATGTGCACGCGACCCGCCATAGTTACCCTCTGCCATACCATCGGGGACACCTGCAGAATGACGTGGCACATGTGGGGGTTCCTCGTCTTGCGACGGTACTTCACCCCCAACCTCACGTCACCCACAGGAATGTCCCCGACCAGGTGGGTGTTCTGCCGCTGCAGTGCTTCCGTGAGCTCCACATCTGAGTGGCAGGAGAGAACGTCTTTTATAATGATGAGTGGGTCTTTATTTTTCATCTCCTCCGCCACCAGATTGCCGGCTTTCCTGATCCGTGCGGTAACCCTGGTAAGCTCTTCCCTGGTCTTGAAACCAACCACCACCTTTTGGTCTCTGACCTTGCGCAGGCGCTCCACCCTTGTACCCTCATTTCGGGCATCGACCGCCGTCCTCAACTTCTCAATAACCTCTTCACTCGTATCCTGATCATTCACAGATGATACAACCAACGAGTGAAGAGGTTCCTGGATAATCTGTTTCCGGGCGGCAGCGATTTCCGCAAAGGTGGGGCCCTGGCCTACGACGTAGCGGGGAGCCAGCTGGAGTTCTGCCGACAGAGCCTGGGTGTGTTGTTGGCACTCAAGCAGTGACTGTTTGTGCTGCTGAAGGCCTTCCACAAGGCTCTTCATCAGCTCTGTCGGTTGTTCCAAGGCTAGGTTAGGCTTAGGATCCTCCAGGGTTTTCGGTGGTTCTACCACCTCTGTTCCTCTTCCCTTTTCAGTCTCCGCCTCTTTGACGAGCTGGTAAAGTCTTTCGACCGCCTTCGTAATCTCGTCTTTAATTTCTTTCTTGAGATTTCGTGAGCTTAGTAGTTGTAGTTTTGCCTTTTGGAGACACGCCTTTGCCTCCGTGGTTCTGTTTAAGTACCTCACGGATTGTGGCGAGCTCTCTTGGATCCCTTCGGGTTGCTTGGATACATCTAACTTAGTTTGGTGGGCGAGTGTTGTCTTAGATTTAATCTTAGGAGGCGAGGACACCGGTGCCCTTTTCGGAGGTGTTGGTGTTTTCAGTGGCCCTCCAGAAGGTCTGTCAGCCTCCCACTCCCCAATGCTACGCCTCACCGAAGGGCCAGCCTGTACCAATCGTGGTCTCCCAGTGTCCAAATTCTCCTCCGAGACCTTCGGCTTATTGATAGGTGTCCTTATACCGAACATTTTTTCAATCACGAAATGGAGACTGCGGAACAAGTAAGCTGTCAGGGGACAATTGTGTCTGCTACTGAATCCCTGTATAGGGGGGATCAGGCAGTAGTAAATATAACAAAAACACTATAATAATAACGAGCCCAATAGCGGGGACTCGGTCAGTTAAAATAATAAGATGATAAAAGTCACTTATATGTCTTCAGGAGACGCTAAAATATAAAGCAAACCGTCACTTTCCCTAATTTTAAAGCGGATAGGTATAGGTGAAGCTTGCAGGTACGATAATTATAAAAATATTTTTGTCAAAAACTCTAGTCTACCTAACTATAGACCAGAGGGAGGGTGAGTGGGCAAAATTTTATTTCAGCTAGACGCACGGGCGAGGTGTCGGAAGACGCGTCTCCACGCGGGCCAGCTTACTACGGCGTTACTTTAGTTTCCACAGAAGGAAAATCGAAAATTGTAGTCTAAAAACTTGATTTTTCACGGAAAATTTTGAAAAAACCTCTAATAACTCCACCGAACAGGACTCCAGCTCGCGGAACGCTCGCCAGAATACAGGTAAGGCAGGTAAGTTGCTATTTAAACTAATAAAAACAGGGTTCACACTAGGAATTTTGAGATAAAAATAAAAATGTGGTTCAGTACAAAAATGTTCTGAATTTTTCTATGTTAATGGCGAAAAATGAAAATTTTTTCGCGTTTTGTCAATTCTTTCAGTCAAAATAGTCTAATGGTACCTAAATACAAGCGATTCAGCTGAAAACAGCTTCGAAATGCGACACCTGGTTGCAAAGATATTTCGAAGTATAGGGAATTTTGTATCGGTTAGGTGGATTTCGTAGGTACTGATATTGCTTAGAACAACGAAAAATTCAATGTTTGCAAACTTTTATTTCAGCTAGACGCACGGGCGAGGTGTCGGAAGACGCGTCTCCACGCGGGCCAGCTTACTACGGCGTTACTTTAGTTTCCACAGAAGGAAAATCGAAAATTGTAGTCTAAAAACTTGATTTTTCACGGAAAATTTTGAAAAAACCTCTAATAACTCCACCGAACAGGACTCCAGCTCGCGGAACGCTCGCCAGAATACAGGTAAGGCAGGTAAGTTGCTATTTAAACTAATAAAAACAGGGTTCACACTAGGAATTTTGAGATAAAAATAAAAATGTGGTTCAGTACAAAAATGTTCTGAATTTTTCTATGTTAATGGCGAAAAATGAAAATTTTTTCGCGTTTTGTCAATTCTTTCAGTCAAAATAGTCTAATGGTACCTAAATACAAGCGATTCAGCTGAAAACAGCTTCGAAATGCGACACCTGGTTGCAAAGATATTTCGAAGTATAGGGAATTTTGTATCGGTTAGGTGGATTTCGTAGGTACTGATATTGCTTAGAACAACGAAAAATTCAATGTTTGCAAACTTTTATTTCAGCTAGACGCACGGGCGAGGTGTCGGAAGACGCGTCTCCACGCGGGCCAGCTTACTACGGCGTTACTTTAGTTTCCACAGAAGGAAAATCGAAAATTGTAGTCTAAAAACTTGATTTTTCACGGAAAATTTTGAAAAAACCTCTAATAACTCCACCGAACAGGACTCCAGCTCGCGGAACGCTCGCCAGAATACAGGTAAGGCAGGTAAGTTGCTATTTAAACTAATAAAAACAGGGTTCACACTAGGAATTTTGAGATAAAAATAAAAATGTGGTTCAGTACAAAAATGTTCTGAATTTTTCTATGTTAATGGCGAAAAATGAAAATTTTTTCGCGTTTTGTCAATTCTTTCAGTCAAAATAGTCTAATGGTACCTAAATACAAGCGATTCAGCTGAAAACAGCTTCGAAATGCGACACCTGGTTGCAAAGATATTTCGAAGTATAGGGAATTTTGTATCGGTTAGGTGGATTTCGTAGGTACTGATATTGCTTAGAACAACGAAAAATTCAATGTTTGCAAACTTTTATTTCAGCTAGACGCACGGGCGAGGTGTCGGAAGACGCGTCTCCACGCGGGCCAGCTTACTACGGCGTTACTTTAGTTTCCACAGAAGGAAAATCGAAAATTGTAGTCTAAAAACTTGATTTTTCACGGAAAATTTTGAAAAAACCTCTAATAACTCCACCGAACAGGACTCCAGCTCGCGGAACGCTCGCCAGAATACAGGTAAGGCAGGTAAGTTGCTATTTAAACTAATAAAAACAGGGTTCACACTAGGAATTTTGAGATAAAAATAAAAATGTGGTTCAGTACAAAAATGTTCTGAATTTTTCTATGTTAATGGCGAAAAATGAAAATTTTTTCGCGTTTTGTCAATTCTTTCAGTCAAAATAGTCTAATGGTACCTAAATACAAGCGATTCAGCTGAAAACAGCTTCGAAATGCGACACCTGGTTGCAAAGATATTTCGAAGTATAGGGAATTTTGTATCGGTTAGGTGGATTTCGTAGGTACTGATATTGCTTAGAACAACGAAAAATTCAATGTTTGCAAACTTTTATTTCAGCTAGACGCACGGGCGAGGTGTCGGAAGACGCGTCTCCACGCGGGCCAGCTTACTACGGCGTTACTTTAGTTTCCACAGAAGGAAAATCGAAAATTGTAGTCTAAAAACTTGATTTTTCACGGAAAATTTTGAAAAAACCTCTAATAACTCCACCGAACAGGACTCCAGCTCGCGGAACGCTCGCCAGAATACAGGTAAGGCAGGTAAGTTGCTATTTAAACTAATAAAAACAGGGTTCACACTAGGAATTTTGAGATAAAAATAAAAATGTGGTTCAGTACAAAAATGTTCTGAATTTTTCTATGTTAATGGCGAAAAATGAAAATTTTTTCGCGTTTTGTCAATTCTTTCAGTCAAAATAGTCTAATGGTACCTAAATACAAGCGATTCAGCTGAAAACAGCTTCGAAATGCGACACCTGGTTGCAAAGATATTTCGAAGTATAGGGAATTTTGTATCGGTTAGGTGGATTTCGTAGGTACTGATATTGCTTAGAACAACGAAAAATTCAATGTTTGCAAACTTTTATTTCAGCTAGACGCACGGGCGAGGTGTCGGAAGACGCGTCTCCACGCGGGCCAGCTTACTACGGCGTTACTTTAGTTTCCACAGAAGGAAAATCGAAAATTGTAGTCTAAAAACTTGATTTTTCACGGAAAATTTTGAAAAAACCTCTAATAACTCCACCGAACAGGACTCCAGCTCGCGGAACGCTCGCCAGAATACAGGTAAGGCAGGTAAGTTGCTATTTAAACTAATAAAAACAGGGTTCACACTAGGAATTTTGAGATAAAAATAAAAATGTGGTTCAGTACAAAAATGTTCTGAATTTTTCTATGTTAATGGCGAAAAATGAAAATTTTTTCGCGTTTTGTCAATTCTTTCAGTCAAAATAGTCTAATGGTACCTAAATACAAGCGATTCAGCTGAAAACAGCTTCGAAATGCGACACCTGGTTGCAAAGATATTTCGAAGTATAGGGAATTTTGTATCGGTTAGGTGGATTTCGTAGGTACTGATATTGCTTAGAACAACGAAAAATTCAATGTTTGCAAACTTTTATTTCAGCTAGACGCACGGGCGAGGTGTCGGAAGACGCGTCTCCACGCGGGCCAGCTTACTACGGCGTTACTTTAGTTTCCACAGAAGGAAAATCGAAAATTGTAGTCTAAAAACTTGATTTTTCACGGAAAATTTTGAAAAAACCTCTAATAACTCCACCGAACAGGACTCCAGCTCGCGGAACGCTCGCCAGAATACAGGTAAGGCAGGTAAGTTGCTATTTAAACTAATAAAAACAGGGTTCACACTAGGAATTTTGAGATAAAAATAAAAATGTGGTTCAGTACAAAAATGTTCTGAATTTTTCTATGTTAATGGCGAAAAATGAAAATTTTTTCGCGTTTTGTCAATTCTTTCAGTCAAAATAGTCTAATGGTACCTAAATACAAGCGATTCAGCTGAAAACAGCTTCGAAATGCGACACCTGGTTGCAAAGATATTTCGAAGTATAGGGAATTTTGTATCGGTTAGGTGGATTTCGTAGGTACTGATATTGCTTAGAACAACGAAAAATTCAATGTTTGCAAACTTTTATTTCAGCTAGACGCACGGGCGAGGTGTCGGAAGACGCGTCTCCACGCGGGCCAGCTTACTACGGCGTTACTTTAGTTTCCACAGAAGGAAAATCGAAAATTGTAGTCTAAAAACTTGATTTTTCACGGAAAATTTTGAAAAAACCTCTAATAACTCCACCGAACAGGACTCCAGCTCGCGGAACGCTCGCCAGAATACAGGTAAGGCAGGTAAGTTGCTATTTAAACTAATAAAAACAGGGTTCACACTAGGAATTTTGAGATAAAAATAAAAATGTGGTTCAGTACAAAAATGTTCTGAATTTTTCTATGTTAATGGCGAAAAATGAAAATTTTTTCGCGTTTTGTCAATTCTTTCAGTCAAAATAGTCTAATGGTACCTAAATACAAGCGATTCAGCTGAAAACAGCTTCGAAATGCGACACCTGGTTGCAAAGATATTTCGAAGTATAGGGAATTTTGTATCGGTTAGGTGGATTTCGTAGGTACTGATATTGCTTAGAACAACGAAAAATTCAATGTTTGCAAACTTTTATTTCAGCTAGACGCACGGGCGAGGTGTCGGAAGACGCGTCTCCACGCGGGCCAGCTTACTACGGCGTTACTTTAGTTTCCACAGAAGGAAAATCGAAAATTGTAGTCTAAAAACTTGATTTTTCACGGAAAATTTTGAAAAAACCTCTAATAACTCCACCGAACAGGACTCCAGCTCGCGGAACGCTCGCCAGAATACAGGTAAGGCAGGTAAGTTGCTATTTAAACTAATAAAAACAGGGTTCACACTAGGAATTTTGAGATAAAAATAAAAATGTGGTTCAGTACAAAAATGTTCTGAATTTTTCTATGTTAATGGCGAAAAATGAAAATTTTTTCGCGTTTTGTCAATTCTTTCAGTCAAAATAGTCTAATGGTACCTAAATACAAGCGATTCAGCTGAAAACAGCTTCGAAATGCGACACCTGGTTGCAAAGATATTTCGAAGTATAGGGAATTTTGTATCGGTTAGGTGGATTTCGTAGGTACTGATATTGCTTAGAACAACGAAAAATTCAATGTTTGCAAACTTTTATTTCAGCTAGACGCACGGGCGAGGTGTCGGAAGACGCGTCTCCACGCGGGCCAGCTTACTACGGCGTTACTTTAGTTTCCACAGAAGGAAAATCGAAAATTGTAGTCTAAAAACTTGATTTTTCACGGAAAATTTTGAAAAAACCTCTAATAACTCCACCGAACAGGACTCCAGCTCGCGGAACGCTCGCCAGAATACAGGTAAGGCAGGTAAGTTGCTATTTAAACTAATAAAAACAGGGTTCACACTAGGAATTTTGAGATAAAAATAAAAATGTGGTTCAGTACAAAAATGTTCTGAATTTTTCTATGTTAATGGCGAAAAATGAAAATTTTTTCGCGTTTTGTCAATTCTTTCAGTCAAAATAGTCTAATGGTACCTAAATACAAGCGATTCAGCTGAAAACAGCTTCGAAATGCGACACCTGGTTGCAAAGATATTTCGAAGTATAGGGAATTTTGTATCGGTTAGGTGGATTTCGTAGGTACTGATATTGCTTAGAACAACGAAAAATTCAATGTTTGCAAACTTTTATTTCAGCTAGACGCACGGGCGAGGTGTCGGAAGACGCGTCTCCACGCGGGCCAGCTTACTACGGCGTTACTTTAGTTTCCACAGAAGGAAAATCGAAAATTGTAGTCTAAAAACTTGATTTTTCACGGAAAATTTTGAAAAAACCTCTAATAACTCCACCGAACAGGACTCCAGCTCGCGGAACGCTCGCCAGAATACAGGTAAGGCAGGTAAGTTGCTATTTAAACTAATAAAAACAGGGTTCACACTAGGAATTTTGAGATAAAAATAAAAATGTGGTTCAGTACAAAAATGTTCTGAATTTTTCTATGTTAATGGCGAAAAATGAAAATTTTTTCGCGTTTTGTCAATTCTTTCAGTCAAAATAGTCTAATGGTACCTAAATACAAGCGATTCAGCTGAAAACAGCTTCGAAATGCGACACCTGGTTGCAAAGATATTTCGAAGTATAGGGAATTTTGTATCGGTTAGGTGGATTTCGTAGGTACTGATATTGCTTAGAACAACGAAAAATTCAATGTTTGCAAACTTTTATTTCAGCTAGACGCACGGGCGAGGTGTCGGAAGACGCGTCTCCACGCGGGCCAGCTTACTACGGCGTTACTTTAGTTTCCACAGAAGGAAAATCGAAAATTGTAGTCTAAAAACTTGATTTTTCACGGAAAATTTTGAAAAAACCTCTAATAACTCCACCGAACAGGACTCCAGCTCGCGGAACGCTCGCCAGAATACAGGTAAGGCAGGTAAGTTGCTATTTAAACTAATAAAAACAGGGTTCACACTAGGAATTTTGAGATAAAAATAAAAATGTGGTTCAGTACAAAAATGTTCTGAATTTTTCTATGTTAATGGCGAAAAATGAAAATTTTTTCGCGTTTTGTCAATTCTTTCAGTCAAAATAGTCTAATGGTACCTAAATACAAGCGATTCAGCTGAAAACAGCTTCGAAATGCGACACCTGGTTGCAAAGATATTTCCGGTTAGGTTAGGTTAGGTTAGGTTAGGTTAGGTTAGGTTAGGTTAGGTTAGGTTAGGTTAGGTTAGGTTAGGTTAGGTTAGGTTAGGTTAGGTTAGGTTAGGTTAGGTTAGGTTAGGTTAGGTTAGGTTAGGTTAGGTTAGGTTAGGTTAG